>OY720676.1:20477620-21770150 GCA_963170755.1 Amphimallon solstitiale | reverse complement strand
TTGTACATGTATATTGATATATGTGAAATTATATTATTAAATGTAAATACTGCTTGTTTGGTTTTGACTTACAGAAAAGATTTTGAACAGAACAACATGTGAACTTATTACTGTGAAATTATTGAGCATAAATTCTGCTTTTTTCATTTTGACTTACAGAAAACACATATAGTAATATTTTATATGCCTACACAATCAAATATATTCAGGTATATTTTATATATGTCAGGTTGTATTATATTTCAACATATAGTTTAGCTATGTATTTTTAAGCTTAAAAATGCAAATATAATTACTGTATTTAATATTTTGGCTATATATAAGAATAAAAAAGCATCTCCTTTATATTTGTCTATGTACATTATCCAATATATTTTGTATAAGCAACTATGCAAAAAACTAATTAAATTCTTTGTAGTCTTGTATTTAAAAATAAAAATACATATGTTAAAGCATTATTTATGCCCATACGTTAATAAAGCGCATTCATCATCGATCCATTTTTCTTGATATTTATGTCTCATAAACAATGATGAGTAGAAATGAGGTTTTAAAAATAATTTATATTATTTCTTGTAGAAAAGGTATGTTGATGTAATAATTGTATGGATTAATAGACACATACAAATTTATAAAATGGTAAAAAAGATTTGAGAATGTAACAATATCATAAAAACGGATATAATGTTTAAAGCCGTGCCTACCTTGCCACTCATAACACTGCACTATTTACTTCCACAATGTTGGGAAAAGTCCAAAAGAAACCTATCACTCAATGTCTTTGCAAATTCCAACATGAATATTATCTTCGTATTGTACCATTTACAAGTTATTTTAAACCAAAATATATTTTATTATAAATTTTAATATAAAATACAATCTATATGTGCTTGATTACAATACAATTTAGTGACAGAAATTATGATACCTATGTATTTAGTAAAGTACAAATTAAGAAAAAGCACTAAATAATGTGTTCATCCTTCGAAGTCATTTTCACAATCATTGATGCATCATGGCATAAATTCCAATAACCGGTCAATATCTTCTTAAAATACCAATTCAAATATTTTAATATGCAACATAGTAATACAATTACCTAATTCATGTAAAATTTATTGTGTTGTTTCTGTACATTGCTCCTTCTAGAATACAAGAATATCACATTATATAATTCATTATTATTTTTGCATGTTGAGTTTGAATAATTTTGGTGTTGTTATTATATCACACTTTCTTTCTATTCACAATATCCCACCATAATATATTTAAAGAAACACACTTGCAATGCAATTGAACTGACTGTGGGTTTTACTTAATTAATTTACATTATTTACCAATTTACTATAACATAACCACAATTCGTAGAACTTTTGACAAATATATTTCTTCAGTATGATCGTTTGTTTGTCTATGATTTGCACATGATGCCACGCCGATATTTCTTCATTCATTAAGAGAAATTAAATTATTCTTCCACATTGAACAAGGCAAATTATTAATTATAAAGAGGTTTGTCGATTTTTAAACTATTTATGCTTGTTTGACGATGTACAAACTATAATTAAATATTTATAGTAACAAATCTATGTGATAAACAAACAGACCTACGTTTGAAAAATTATTTGTTACGCATGCGCAGTTTGGACAACGTGCCTCTAAAACGGCATAGCAGCATGTGTTCTATTTCACAATGTTGGAGCGAAGTTTTCCTTGTCTACACGCGATATAGTAGTATTATATATATGATGTATACATTTTCTTTCAAATATGGCCAAATATGGATGTATAACGGTGTTAAATCCAGTGACCTAGGAGGCCACTTGACTGGCCCATTAGTACCAATCCAATGGTCACCAAATGTTTGATTTAAATAATCCCTAACGAGTAGTGAATTATGAGGTGGTGCGACATCCTGCAGACAAAAAAAACACCATCTCTGTGTTCCCTTGGTAAATCATTTAAAAAGCCATTGACTTCATTGTTTAAAAAATCCAAATATCGTTCGGAAGTTAGATGCCCGGTAAAAATTATCGGCGGCAACAGAACGTCTCCAATCATTCCCAGCCAAATATTAAAAGCAAACCTCACTTGACGGTTACCTTCTTTGTACAATTCCTGCGTCTGGTATATTGTGCTTTGCCGGTTAAATAATCCAAGATTTGTGAATCTTGATCCTTGGAAAAAATAATGTCTCTTCGGATATTATCCTTAGAAGATATGCTCTCCACCAGTGGGATAACACTGGAGTATTTGGAGTGATTTGGTGAAGAGCATATCTTCTAAGAGTACACCTTAGCCAAAAACATTACGTTCAGATTTCTACTGAAAATGGCAACTTAGTTGTCGAAATACGTGTACAAATTTTTTTATATCCTTTTAATTTTTGTGGTAAGGGATTTTTCCTTTAGCATTTTGTTTCAGATTTCTGTTTCTTCGTCAACAATAAACTCTATTATTTTGTAGATCGTCTTCTTCTCTCCTGAATTGCGATTCCATAAAATAATTTTGTGGTAGCTGCAGTCGATCTGGAAAGCGCTGTGGAATAAGCGCTGCAACCGCTCTCGAATTTTAACGACATTCTCCATAAATTATATCAACTTCTTCATCTTGAGTATACATTACCAAATAGGCATTGCTTACTGTACCTAACAACTACAAAATAACATTTTAACAATACATAAAAATAACGTGCACTCTCAATAGTAGAAGCAGCCTGCTAATTATTTACAGGTGACGTTTATTTCTAGTGGTAACTGTAGTTTTCATTTGAAGTTTTATTTTTCTGTTGCTTTGGCTTTAGACTACTTTTTGGAAAATTTTAGATTTTCTATTACCTACTTATCACTAAACCACATCATTTTTACCTCACTTGAAAGCTAAAATTATGTCAATTATGTTAGTGCAAAATAGGTGTTACTATTTAAAAAACCAGTACGTGGCATTTGAAAATAAAAAAAATATTTTCTTTAGTAAATTCAACGTGAAATAAATTTTTACTTCTCCAATTCGTGTAAATGTGATAAATACGTTATGTAATTGTTTTCAATTCACTTTAAGGCGAAAGGTCAAATGCATTTAATGTGTTTCGGAAACGAGAGATGGCGCTGATTTTATTTCCTTTTTTTTTCAAAAACTATACAATATATTATGAATTTCATTGATTGTATATATAGTTAAGTGTATTTAGAAAAGATACAACGTTTTACTTTTTTTATATTTTATTCTATAAAAAAATATATTTAATAACTTCCAAAAAAACAGATAAAAAGAAAATTCGAGAAAGGGCGACATTGTAGAGTTAATTTTCATGTACTTTAGTGTTTTTATTGTTTTTCTACCGTGAATATTAACGTCCGAAACGCATATTTTCATCTTTTTTCCGTCCCCTTACACCCCTCGCCCCTACCCATCCCGAACACGCGAGATCGCGATGATCGGTCGTGACCACATGTTTTGATTCAAAACGCTAAGAGTAAAAGTGGTACTTCCGAATTATGAAATTTCACTTATACAAAAAATATTCCAAAGTCAGCTCTAAATGCTTTTGTACTCTAGATAAATATATATAGAATGCATAATTTACGACATATTTGCAAAAAATCGCTATTCGATAAGAGTAAAAGTTACCTCCGGTCCGAATTTTGAAACTCTTCTTTATACAAAGGGTTTTTAAAATTAAGTTCTAAATACTTTTATACTCGTAACGTACCTGTTTAAAAAGCATGACTTGCGAAATATTCGCAAAAAACTGATTTTCGGTAAAAATTTCGAAAAACTTTCTTAATAAAATTCTTCTCAAATTTAATTTTGGGTACTTATGAATTCTTTATAAATTTGTTTAAACTTGGCAGTTGACAAAATATTGGTAAAATTCGCTTTTTTCACGTAAGTAGATTACTACTTCCGGTCTGCTGATTTTATATTATGCATTTTATTGATGGTATATATAGTATATTTAGAAATAATACATCGTTTTACTTTTTTTTATATTACATTCTATAAAAAAAAATATATTTAATAACTTCCAAAAAAAAAAAAACAGACAAAAAGAAAATTCGAGAAAGGGCGATGTTGTAGAATTAATTTTTATGTATTGTCGTCAAAATCTCTACCGATGAGGATGCTAAACAAAGTGTGGACTGGTATTGTTTTTTACTTTGCGAATATTTTCTTGTTCATAATCTAATAGACGAATTTCAAAACTAGTGGTGGCAAAATGTATAGGACAAATTCACGCTAAAATAAAATAGTGAGGTGTGGTCACCACACGACTTTCTTATACGTATGAGCATTTCAAATTACAGAATTTTAACCCTTAAATAGTCGCGTGGGGTCATTGTGACCCCACAGCGCATGATCGCCGCTGTAACTTTGAACTCAGGAAGTGTATAACCGTTTCCTCTGCTGTACCTTTCTAAATAGACATCTACTCAAGGTTCTTATGATCAATATTGTTCTGAGTGTCAAAGAATGTTGTCTGTCGCATAATATAAACCTTTTTGACTCCCCGCGACTGACTGTGTAACATTTGTTGTGCGACTTTCTGCCATCAGATATAGTAAAGCGATTGGTTGAACCCATCAAAAATTCAAAACGCAATATTACCACAGACAACTGGTATACCAGTATCCCTCTAGTAAGGTCATTGCTTAGTGATTATAAATTGACAATGGTTGGCACGCTTAGAAAAAATAAAAAAGGAATTCCGAAGGAATTTTTGCCGCAGAAAGGTAAATCAGATAGAACTAGCATTTTTGGTTTCACAGAGGAAATGACAATTGCCTCATACATGCCTAAAACATCAAAAAGTGTTATCTTGATGTCAAGCATGCACCATGATGACAAAATAGACGAATCCACAGGAGATCTTCAGAAGCCAGAATAGATAACGTTTTATAATTGCACAAAATCTGATGTTGATGTTTGCGACCAGCTCCCTGCTACTTATAATGTTGGAAGACGAACCAAAAGATGGGCACTAGTTGTTTTCTTTCATTTTTTAAACGTTGCTGCAATTAATTCTTGCGTTATATATAAAGCAAACGTGAACAGTTTGTCACAGGAATTAGTGAAAAGTCACCAAGTATCTTGCAGTTCTTCCAATTTTATTCCAAAAAATTTGCGAACACGTATCCGCCTGCATCAAAATATATCTGACAATATATTACTTCAACCCAATGTACCTGGACCTTCCCGAGAGAGATGTGGAAACTGCCCAAGGAAAACCGATAACAAACTGTCTATTAGATGCAGTGAATGCAACAATTTTATTTGCAAAGCACACAGAAAAGATTTTTTGTAGCGATTGTGTTGATAGCTGTTAGAGTATTTTTAAGAATATTTCTATGTTGTTTTTACTAAAATGTTTATGTTTCGACCTGCAATGTATGATTTTCTTAAATTAAAGTTTATTCATTAGTGAATTTAAAAAAGAAAACATCATTCTGGACATTGGGTCATAATGACCCCACGCGACCAGATACGTAATTTTCGATGACGCGACTAACTAAGGGTTTTAAGAATGTTTTTATACAAAAATTATTCAAAATCCTATTCTAGGTACTTCTATTACCTGAATAGATCTCTATAGAATGCATACTTTGCAAGTAGAGAATACAATCCCGGGATCCCGGCCGGTGGAATAGTCTTTTAACTCTGCTAGAACGATTGTCTCTTTTGAAAACCTGCATTCAAAAAGCTCTTATAGATCTCAATCATCCAATCCGTTTAGAAGATGCTGATTTTGACTTGGAAGTCAAACATTGGATGCTTTGATATTTCTGCGATTGTATTTTCGAAATTCTAAATAGTTTTTTGTTTTATCTTTTTTGTTCCTTATTTTAGTATATTGTGTATTGTGTTGTGCAACAATATTAATAAGAAGTTTTTAAGAAATTACTTAAATTTCTTTTTTCATTTGAGCCCAATTAGAAACCATTAGTCTAATCCCGGGATTGTATTCTCTATTTGCAAGATATTCGTGCTACTCGCTAAGAGTAGCACTTTTGTTAGTGCTACTTCCGGTCCGAATTTAGAATTTTTTTTTATACGAAAGGTATTGAAAATCATGTTTTAAATACTTCTATACTCGTAATGTGCCTGTCTAGAAAGCATGACTTGCGAAACGTTCGGAAAGAACTGATTTTTGATAAGAATCAAAGACCTACTCCCGTTAGGAATTTCGAAAAACTTTTTTAATACAATTTTTTTCAAATTTAATTTTGAGTACATTTGAATTCTTTATAAATTTGTTTGAACTTAGTAATAGACGAATATTAGCAAAAACTACTTCGGGTCTACCGATTTTATTGAAAATCTAACCAGGTCTCAAGAGGGAGATTATACTCGTAAATACAAAATTTGGAAGTGATAGTTATAGCCGTTTGATCGTAATCGTGACCACACACACAGACACGCAGACATTTTTTAAAAACCACTTTTTTGGTATCAGGGGACTTCAAAACGTGGACAACTGCATAAATCTCGAGGCCGAAAATTTTTGTCATCACAATACTTTCATATACTACGTATAAGAAAGTAAAAAAGAATTAAATTTACTGGCACTGTAAGAATGTGAAAGGAATATTAAACAAATTTGAATTAAAAATTATTTGAGAGCACAGCTATATTTTAACTGACTGACAAGCTCGTATCCATTTATTTGCTAATTCCACATCTATCAAGAAACTAAAATATTTTATACTAGTTCCTTTAATTTTCCGCACGTAATAAATACCTAAACATGAAAACAAACCGCACCTGCTGCTTCGAGGATGACGTCATCACAATGAGTCAGATTTCTGACTTATATTAGGGTGTTTTTGTCATTCAATATATGTAGTCGTCTTTTAAAAATTACCTACCCATCTAATAAATGTAGTATTCAACAAGCTTTGAAAATAAACTCTTATAAAACATAGGTACCATGACTATGTTACTAGTTTTGAAAACCCGAGTGCGAAACGAACGATGGATTTTCAAAGCCGGTAATTGCTCTGACATTATTGGACTTATTCTATCACATAACCCATTTTCCTTCATTATTTATTTAATTAATTAATTTAAATTAATTCCATTAGTCATATTGTTCTATTTTAGTAACTCAAGACAGTTATCCCATATTTACTTCTTTTACTATTGTATATTTTAAAAATTACGAAACTATCCATCCACAAACATAATAATTTAATCTTTGGCAGAAATGTCAAAAGTTAACCTATACCTATTGGATAGCAAATTTTCAGTAGAAGCCTAATATGAACAAAAATACAGAATGTTGTATTTAGAAATACAAAATTAACGTCACTTTCGATTAGACCGGAAGTGCTATAAAAAAATGAGTACACCCGAATAAGCGTCCAAGTCCAAGTTTCAAAGTTTTATTGTTCTCGTTGACACTCGATACAAGGCAGCAATGCATGTTAAAACAAATATTCAAAATTACCTTCCCTTATATTTACGAAACAAAATTAACTCATATTATTTGACTGAAACATCATATTTCCTACATATAACAATATGAAAGATCACCTTACTATTCCTTTGCCAAAATGTTTAATAATCTACTCAAAAATATCAGAAATGTTAATGATTCCGGAATGTTTAAAATACTTAAAGAAATTTCTTTTAAACAAAAATCTTTTATTCGCTTCTAGACTACCTTGACAGTTGTCTGTGAATGCTTTTATTTTATTCATGTGACAGTTTCTTTTTAATGTTAATTTTTTATTTTCAATTTTGCAGTGTCTACTATGTTGATTATATTTACATATATATCTTTTACAATAATCGTACATACAAACATATTTACTAACAATAATCCTTCCATTAATGATGAACATAATATTATTTCAGTAATGGAAGTTATATATCTCGAAATATTAATTAATTAGTTTAAATTCTTTGTTCTGGGCTTATTTGTTCCAATGTCAATATATTTTTAGTTCGTACTTTGGCCGTGTTGGTTTCTAAAACGATTCTGTTATAGTAAAACTTTGCTGGACTGTTTCCGGTAACCCTATCTTTATAAAGACTATGCAGTAATGACGTAATGACATCTATATTACATAATATTCTTATTATTTTTCTGCATGGAGTTTCACTATTGTAGAGCATGCTATTTCTAACCGGTAAATGATGTTGCATATTATATAATTTAATACACACTTCATATTAATTTATATAACTTGTAATATCTAAGGCAAATATGAGACAGATTTAATTTAAAATAGTGTACTGTCTTACTTGCGAGAAAAAAATCATTATGACTATTTCGGGATGCAAAACCATTGAATGTAAAGAACAGAGGATTCATCAACACAATATGTGATTCAAAATTAAGGAAGTTCAAAAAGAACATCCTTAAAATTGCTTAAAAACTACATATTTCTTTTAATAATTGACATTTTTGACCAAGAGGACTTTGAATTGTTCTATTATTGATCGTAAAGCAATTAAGAAAAGTTTATGTAACATAATGAATGACATTAGCACTTAAATTTGATTCTTTGCCACCGTTAAAGGTGCACTGATTTTGTCATTCATTGTATTATGTTGCTATAGAGAATGAATAAAACAAATAACAGTTTCAATTTACAATCAGCAATAATTGTAAAAGAGTTATTCAGATAAGATGAGTCATATTCTACCAGGACCTGATTACATTAACATTCAGCATTAATTGAGGAAGTTAAAGGGTTAACAAACGCCAATTTGGTTTCTAAATACATATCCCTAACATGTCAATATATAATTTTCACTGTACAGTAAATGTCTGCCATTTTTTCGCTGTTTCTGTATGTGTCATTTCATAACTGTTAGACTTTTAAATAAGTTCAAAGGAATACAGATACCCCATCCCCACTAGGTTAACAATGCACAGTGTCCTATTATTTACCTGCATTATAAACGTTCCCGTGGTGCTCCAGTCGTCACTCAAAGACATAAACTTCATGTAATTCTCTCCTTTCTTCAATTTCTTCCATCTCATATAGGTGCTGATCAAGCTGTACACGTGTGTAGCGAACGGCAGATGTTTCTCGTAGATATCTCGCAACTTGATGAGGTCATGATCGGAGAGGGTCTTGAGTGGACGATTGGTCATCGTTTAGAAATGAAAATAACACGGGCGGAAATTAAAAATACAAACGAAATTTTGACGGAGATTGCAGCAGCATTTATCGATGGAACGAAAAATGCCGACCGGACTGCACGGTGCTAGTGCCGAAACTCATCATTTAAACCGGGTGAGTCGGACAAGTAGGGGTGGGAAAGCACTCCTACTGTTGCTTGCACGCAGGGGTGGTGAGAAAAATCGATTCGGCCCGTAGCCGCGGCCACGAAAAGTTCAAGTGCTAGGATTGTAGTTAATTCATAGGGTGGTCTAGTTAAAAATGCAAATGAAACACACAGAGACCTTGGTGCTGTATATAGAATTCAAATCGAATAGTATATAGAAAAATTCAATAAAAGCGTTACGTAAATACATCATAGTATGTCATTTGTGGCTCAATAAAAAACACCTTGTGCTGTTCACTTCAGTTGACATTTGTAGGGAGGCGAAGGGCGAGTATATATATATGTATACAAATCGCGTCGAAAGTAACGCATTAATTAATTGAGGGCTTACATAGAAGATTTATAGAAAAATAATTCAAGAGGTATAGCGATCTTGTAAGAAAGTCATCATTTGACGATGAAGATTCACTTTTGCGATTTCATTTTTATGGCCAACAGGAATTAAATTTTTTTTTTAATAACATACCACATTTTAATTCTTATTTGGAACTCATAACATAACTTAATTGTATAACAAAACTAAGAATTCATTAAAATATATATTATCATAAAGGTTTATAAAATACTAATTCAATAGATCATATATGGGCAACCCCAGCTCCCGGGCCTAATACGGCCCACCATGGGTTTTAATCCGGCCCGTGGGACATTTAAAAAATTTAAATTACGCGCGATAAAACTAAACATTAGGACACATCATTTATTTTTTTCACCCCCCCCCCCACACTACTCCTAACACCTATTGATTGTCAATCAACACAAAACTGTATTCCACACATCATAGCTTTATTCTACTTCTTAACTTCTTAAATACCCTTGGTGCTAAGCAATATAATGATCTTAGAAATAGTGATGGAAAGATTCTGGATCTAATAATATGCAATGTTGACCTCAGTATTGACATATTCCAGTCGGAGAATCCGGTAGTATCGGAGGATCCTTATCATACTAGTATTGAAGCTTTGCTCAATCTCTCACAACCCACTCAGGTGCGGCGTTTTCCATCTGCGAACAATCAGCGATATAATTTCAAAAAAGCTGATTACTTGTCATTATACTCTCATCTGCAGGAAATTGACTGGTCTTTCTTGATGGACTTTCTGGATGTCAATGAGGCATTGGACGCCTTCTATAATAATACTTTATATTCAATACTAGATCTCTATGTTCCATATACAAGACAATGTAACTCCACTTATCCGCCCTGGTTTTCTTCGGAAATAATAACTAATCTTAAAGTTAAAGATCATTACCATAAGAAATGGATAAGGACCAGAAATATAACATTCTATAATGAATTTAAGCGTCTGAGAGGATTAATCAAAACACAGATAAGCATTAACTATCACCGTTATCTTATTGATATGGAAAATTCCGTTAAAACATCTCCCTCTAATCTGTGGAGTTTTTTGCGTGCTAAACGTCGCTCTACTAGAATACCAGGTCGCCTTCATGATGATGATGGCAACGATTTTTCTGACCCGAATGAAATTGTTAATGCTTTTGCACATTATTTTTCATCAGTGTACGCTGTTATCAGTGACACTACATATACTGGAATGGTCTATAATTCCCTACCTTATCGCTTCCTACCGGTAACTGAGGATGAGTTACTTAAATTAATGGCTAATATTCCTAATAAACAAACAGCAGGACATAACTTATTACCCAGTTTCTTGATTCATGATTGTAGATACATTTTAGCAGTGCCTTTGAGAATAATTATCAATATGTCCATTACAACATCTGTTTTCCCTCAAGTTTGGAAGAATACTAGAATCGTTCCCGTATATAAGAAAGGAGATCGCACATCTCTGTCTAATTACAGACCTATTTCCATATTATCAAATTTTGCAAAGATATATGAGCGAGTACTGTATATTTGCATCTATAATCATACAGTTTCTTTTATTGCACCCAACCAGCATGGATTTATGTCGGGTCGTTCTACGGTTACGAACCTGGCTACGATATCTCAGTTTATCTGCGAAACTCTAGACAAACGTGGACAGGTTGATGTTATTTATACGGACTTGTCGAAAGCATTTGACATGATTGATCATAAAATTTTAATGTCCAAAATCAGTTCTTTGGGTTTCTCTCCCTCCTGTGTTTCTCTACTTACATCTTATCTACATCAGAGGAGATGCTATGTAACTTACAACGGCTACTCATCAAATGACTTCGTTCTCACCTCAGGAGTGCCACAGGGATCAAATCTGGGTCCATTATTGTTCATTTTATTCAACAATGATTTGCTTTTCAGGATGGATTGCCCTGTTCTTGGATACGCGGATGACATTAAACTATACTCAGAGGTCTCAACATTAGATGATATAAATAAACTCCAACACAACTTAGATGTGCTAATTGAATGGTGTGACTCTAATAAACTCAAGCTAAATGTAAACAAATGTTGCGTAGTTTCGTATACTGGTGGTTTCCTTAATAGTTCATCTGCGTACTTCATTAACGGCACTAACATAAAAATGGTACCAGAAGTTAAAGATTTGGGAGTCTTATTTGACTCAAGGCTTACTTTCAAATCACACATTTCAAGCATATGCTCAGAAGCCTTCAAACTCCTTGGTTTTATCATGCGGATTTCTAAGTACTTCAGAGGTATGTCACTGCTTAAGTCATTATACTCTGCATATGTTGTGAGTAAAATGGAATATGCCGCCTTAATTTGGTATCCCATATATATCACAGGCATATATGGGATCGGATACACAGAAAATTCTTGAAGTTTCTGTCTTTTAAACATGATGGAATTTGTCCGGAGAGGGGCACATCACAGGTAGAGCTACTAACGCGTCATGACATGACTTCTTTGTCCGGCCGGAGAGATACTCTGTGTGGAAAGTTTTTATATAAGCTCCTGTCTAATAAAATTGATTGTCCATTACTACTTGAGCGGTTGTCCTTTCTTGTCCCGCGATTTAACACAAGATATGGATGCACTTTCTTGGTACCATTTGCACGGACAAACATAATGAAACGTGCACCAATTTATACGTTATCCCGCCTGGGCAATGGACTGTTTGAGGATGTTTTTGCCTAAATACGGATGAACATTACTGCGTTGCTGAATATTATACATACATATATTTTTCTTTTTTCTTTTTTTTTTAAATTCATATTGAGAATTTTTGTTAAATTTATATTACATTGTGTTGAATTGTATACATGAATAATTATAATTATCCTGTTATTGGGCACTGGCCTGTTGGGTAATAAAGATTATTATTATTATTATTATTATTATTACTAAAATTTAGAATAAAACTTTAGAATCTAAATCGATTCTAAAAAATAGATAGTATTATTATCACTAAGCGGGCACTGCGCAACGTCACAGGTCTTGTGAGAAACAATAGTCGTTAGAAAGGGGCAAAGAAATAAGCATTCGGGAAGCCCCCAATCAGCTTAAACCACTCACAAACACACGCGTACGTTCGAGAATATTCTAGTTGCGGCAGGTATACAAACCGCTCCGGTCAGCGAACGCATCAGTTCATTTTTGAATTCAGCTCATCGCGAATCAAAAGAATCCATATAAATAAGAAGATGTCTTATGTAGAAAAACGAAAAGTATACATGGAATATCGTCAATTCCAAAAATGGACTGATGAATACTTTTTATCATGCACGATGGTAAAGCTATCTGCTTGTTGTGCAACGAAACAATTTCTGTTCTAAAAGAATATAATATCAAGCGGCATTATTCCCGTAAGCATTATCCTCAACATAACTCAGTCACAGGTCAGTTAAGAAAATATAAAATTCAAAAGCTTATAACCGATTTGGGAAAACATCAGCAAATGTTCCATAAACAAAGATTGCATCTGCATAGTGTTGTTAAAGCTAGCTTTATAATAAATTCCAAAATAGCGTAGGCATCGAAGCCATTCGCAGAAGAAGAGTTTGTCAAAGAATACATAGTAGATGTTGCACTACTTTTATTCCGGAAAAGAAGAAAGAATTTGAGAAAGTAAGCTTATCGCAACGTACTGCTGTTGTTAGATATGATGACTGGTTATATAAAAAAAAAACGTTCGCCGATCGTGCGACTGTTTTCTAAGCATTTTCGATTGCTTTGGACGAAAGCACCGACTTGTCTGATACAGCCCAACTAGCTATTTTTATACGAGGTGTTGATGAAGAATTTACTGTGACAGAGGAATTACTGGCTTTACGGCCGCTACAAGGGATTACTACTGGAAAAGATATTTTTGCCGAGGTGCAAAGTACTTTTGAGCAATATGGTTTACGGTGGTGTAAATTAGTTGGAGTTTGTACAGATGACCTTCTATGGTGGGTTCATGAAAAGGTTTTATCGGAATTCTGAAAGAAAGAGCAACCACTATGAATGTGCAAAATGATGATTTAATAATTCTACATTACATTATTCACCAACAAAACTGATGCTCAGTCCAGTTTAAAGCATTTTTGGATGAACTCTCTTCAGAACATGATGATTTGACATAATATTGCGAAGTAAGGTGGCTAAGCAAAGGTAAAATACTAAAAAGGTTTTATGACCTTAGAAAAGAAATAGTCGATTTTATGGAAGCCAAAGAAACACCATACGTGATCCGACATGACTGTGTGACTTAGCATTCCTGGTAGATCAGGACACTTAAACGACATGAACTTGAAGCTACAAAAACAAGGTCAATTGGTAAACGAGTTGTATAGCCATCTGTAAACGTTTCAGAACAAAATTCGCTTGTGGGAAAGACAAATGAGAAGTGAGAACTATTTTCATTTTTCCACACTATCCAGTCACGAAAATATTGTTGACGGTCAGCCATGCTGAAGACCTAAAACTACTGTCACAGCAATTCACAGATCGGTTTTCCAATTTCAAGAACATGGATAGCTTCTTTAGCCTTTTTGCAAAGCCCAGTATGAGTAATGTGGAGGAGGTTCCACTACACTTTCAAATGGAGTTGATCAAGCTTCAGGAAGACGCATATTTGATGATGTGAAACTAAACGAATTCTACAGAACATACCTTGCTGGAAAAAAGTACCCACAGGTGAGAGCTTTCGCAAGAAAAAGTAATTTGTGCATTTGAAAACACGTATTCTGAACAGCTTTTTTCAGGTGTGAAAATTAATAAAAGTAAGCATTGCACTAGGCTAATAGATTAGAATTTCGAAAACACTTTACTCCTGTGTACCAGTCGAATTGCCCCAATATTGTTCAACTTGTTTCTGAACTTCAATCTCAAACCACTCATTAATTTCTTCTGATTGTTTATCTTTTTTTTTAATTAAATAGCGGTTGCATTATTTATGAATTATAAATAAATGTATTTCAGATATCAAGAGGGAGATTATACTCGTAAATACAAAATTTGGAATTTATATCTACAGCGGTTTGACCGCTATCGTGGTCACACACACACAGATACATAGACACAGAGAGACATTTTTTAAAAACCACTTTTTTGGTATCAAAAACGTGGACATCTGCAAAAATCTCGAGGTCGAAAATTTTAGTCATCACAATACTTCCTTATAGTACGTATAAGAAAGTAAAAAGAACCAAGAAAAAAGTAAAAGTAACTATTTACTCCTCATCAGAAAGCGAAATCGACAATGTTATTTATGAAGATGAGAGTGAAATTGAAGAAAGTATGACCAGTATGACACTTGAAATTTAGTAAAGGAAGATAATATTTTGATTGAAGAAGTCTGTTCAAGTTACATAAGTATTGGAAACTATATATTAGTAAAATTTCATTCAAAAAAGAAAGAGCTACATAACACAGCGCTAGTATTTGTATATTTGCAATCATTTGTAATTAGACCATTACAGAAAATTGTCATTCTATCTTTCTTTTTTTATTTTTGTACATGGCGTACAACTGTCGTTTATGATTTAAGATATGCATAGATTAAATGCTTAAGGTAAAGATATATAAAAAGATATAGAAATATAAATATAAACATAAAATCATGATACAAAGATAAACACCAACAATAAGAACTAACAAGACATAAAACGAAGCACATACAGTCAATATTGATGTATTAAATGGCCAGGAATTCTTCAATCTTGTAGCACTCCCTATTCACAAGCATTTCCTTAACCTTTTTTTTGAAACTGGTCAAAGGCAAATCTTTTAATTCTGCCGGCAATTTATTATATAATTTGCACCCCCAGTAATCAATCGACCTCTGAGTGCAAGCCAGCCGATGATGAGGCATTCTTATCGTCTGTCGCTGACGAGTAGGATAGCTCTGATAATGACCGTTCAAGGGAAATGCTTCTTTATTCTGCTGGACGTGAGAAGTAGAAGCAGTCTACCTGCTCCAACATTCCATGGAAGTACAGTGCACTCGCCATAATATGGACTAATGAAAACAAGGGCAGTTCAAATTTTTGGGATTGTTCATATTTACAAATGGCACAAAATTTTAATAAAACCAAGTCATTTACTTACCATCTAAAGTTCTTTCCTGTATAAATGAAAGTTTAATTTAAATAGTTTAAATTTTTGTTTTATTTTAAAACATAAAAGGAACTTTTTCATTAAGTTTGTTTGCAGCAAACAAAAATATACTTATTTCTATACATATTCATATACATAAATGCTAGCGGGCTTATTCATAAAAATTATGCAATGTTTAATAAGCTCTTATATGACAAATGTTTCACAGAAATATGTCAAATAAGAGCTTAATAAACGTTGTATAGTTTTTTTGAATAAGCCCGTAGAAATATAAAGCTAATGTTCAAAAAAGTCGGTTATCTTCTTTTGGCGTTTCTTTTGGTCGAGAACTTTTAAAACTGCCTTCTCACGTAAGTCTCTTAAAACATTTAAAACTTGCTGTTCAATCATTTCACCTTCAGCCCAATCCAACGCCTTATTGAAAATATCGACAGCCTCCCTGGCTTTAATCGTCCTCTTTGGTTCCTCCACACAATCATCTTCATCGGATATGGCTTCTACTTCATTATCTTCACATTCAATAGCATCCTCATTCCATTCTTTATCGTTCGAGGCCGTATATTCAACCTATGAAAAAATATAGAATAACACACAATTTTAAGTACATTTCAGAGAATGCAAACCTCGGGTAGTAAGGCGCATAAAACATTGGCGGCGCTTTCTTCCAATTCACGTAAATTCATTTGCAAATTTTCTCTAACAACACTTAGAGGAATTTCATCTTCGGGATCATCTTGATTCACTACCATATTTAAAATGTTGTTCCAGCATTTGGATAACACAGCTGAATCCACTCTTCTCCAAGCTGATTCCAAAATAATGATAGCTTCCTTCAATGTAGTCTGCTTCATAGTTTCTATCAAACCACCCCCTTTAGCAGCAATGGAAGCCAAAAGGCTATTTCTGTAATACAGCTTTGTGATCCTTATAGCATTTTCGTCCATGGGCTGGATGAGTGGGGTCACGTTCGGTGGCATAAACATCACAAAAATAGAGCCGTTTTCAGATTTTAATTCGTCCTCAGGTGGGTGAGATGGGGCATTATCTATTAAGAGAATAGCTTTCACTGGAAGCCCTTTTTTGGTTAAAAATTGTTCCACCTGAATTATGTAAAAAATATTTTAAAATGAATAGGTATGTGTCGATTAATGTCAATATAAAAACTTTTACCTCTGGAACAAATGAGCGATGAAGCCAGTCTTTAAAAATGTTACCAGTCATCCACGCTGATTTAGAATGACGATAGTGAACAGGGCAATCAAAATTCTGGAAACAACGGGGTTTTTTTGACTTTCCGACAACAAGCAGTTTGAGCTGACGAGATCCCGTAGCATTTGCACAGCACAGAAAAGTAACTCTTTGTTTTTCAGTCTTTGTACCTGGGGCTGATTTTTCCTGAGACGACACGTTTGTTTTGGTTGGTAAAATTTTCCAAAATAAACCCGATTCATCGGCGTTATAAAGTTGATCATTACTTAATCCAAGCTCTTCAATCTTCGATCTAAGTGCCACTTTAAATGGTTCAACCAACTGGGGTTGAGAAGAAAGTTTCTCTCCAGAAATTTGGAGCAATCTTACGCCGAATCTCTTTTTGAAATTCTGCAGCCATCCGCCACTCGCGTTGAAGTCAGAGTTATTTTCCTTAATATTATAATGAAGCTCCTTGGCCTTTTCTTTCAACATTAGTCCACTGATGGGGAATTTCTTATCCCTCATACGCATAAACCATTTATACAATGATTTTTCCATTTTTGGGTACTCCGACGGTCGCATAGTTTTTCTTTTTCCAGGTCCGATGAATGTATTGTTGACACATTTTGAAATTGCATTTTTATTCTTTTTTATTCCAGATACTGTGGACTTTGTCACTCCATATATCTTCGCTAAATTAGTAACACTTGCACCTTTTTGTAAATTCTCCAAAATTTCATATTTTTCCTTTAAAGTTAGAAATTTATGTTTTTTTGTATGCATATTTTACAAATTATTCACTTTTAATTAACACTTAAAAACCAAACATGCGTTTGCGTCTGCATACATGTAAAAACTAACTAAAAAGTGCACTTGTTTGTTTGACCATTGACATGTGGCATTCAAATGTTAATAACTCGGGGTTTCCCCTAGTTTTTATACATATTATGTAGCTGAAATGCGTTTCAAAATAAAAAAAATAAATGTTCATATTTTAAAGCTTTTGTACAAAGTTCATATTTTGGAGTAGTCAATGGCAGAGAAAAAGTGTTCATATTTTGGGGTGTTCATTTATTAGGGTGTTAATATTATCGCGAGTGCACTGTATTATGAGAGTTTCTCAGCAACTTATGTTTTCCATTAGCTATAGTAATAAATTTTTTATAAAATAATACATATATTTGCATAATTATTGTCTCATTTTTTATCAAACTGTCTTATTATTACCTCCACAATATTAAATAACACGCTACGCATTTGAAAAGATTACATCTCTTTTTTTACCCATGCATGCCTCATTACTGCCCCCAAAGCCTTACAAAAAAGAGAGAGGGTTTTTATTTTTTTTTATAAAAAAATATTTTATTTCGGTAAAACCTTTATATTCTGGTGTTATTCTCCAATAAAATCTGCATACGAGTGGAAATTTTTGATAATGAATTTGGCAAATTTGGATATCAGAAAATTAAAAGTATTGAAAATAATCTCATTTTTACACTACCGCGCCCTACTTATATTATCAGAACAAACAATAATAATACATATTCGTGATAGGACTTGTCGTATCTGAAAAGGCAGGTATTTTTTTAGCCGTCTCTTCCTGGAATAATTGTTTAACAGGTAAAACCAGAAATCACATTCACTGGGAACATACTATTGTGTTGTAAACAGGTACCACAGCATTTCAATACACATGGTACCGTTAAACATATATCAACTATACTTTCCTTTTCCGTCTGCTATAAATAACCTGTAAGAAGACTGTACAATGTACACTATGTTTCAAATTAAATGCGAAACCTGAAATAAATTTGGCAGTAGCCCATATATCACCGGTGTATTGTGTGTGGTGTCGCTAAGTATACAGCGTTACATAAATACAAATATTTCAATCATACAGGGTTTTTTATCTTGAGACAACGGAATATCTCTAAACCACTGCATCAAATCTAAAAAAGATCTCAATAGGATTTCTTATAATGTAGAGGGCTTACTGAATGGTGCCGAACTCGACCCCCCCCCCCCCGCCCCCCGAGTGAGAGGAGGGACTACTTTGAAATATTAAATTGGAACTCTCATTTTGTATTGCAGATTCGGATTCTACGCCATTAAGTATGTAGTTTTTGTTTGAAACTTTTTTGTCGATTCGTAACAGATTGCGCTGTAATTCCAAAAAACATGGTTATAAATGTCTAGAAAAAATACTCAAAAAAGGAAAAACATGATTTTGTGTTATTTTTATTTTAACATTTCAAAAAGCCATTCAACAACGAAGAACTTTACTTTATCATACCCATTTCAGAAAATGTGTATGTACAATGTACAATAAATATTTTGTAAATGACTACTTCAAAACAGGAAATTCACAAATCTGTATACATACGTAAAGTGTAATCGTCTCAGCATACACATTATAAATCATAAATAAATGCTTTATATATAAATATTCTATACATATATATTATTGAATACTAAGCTATTCTGTATATCGCTTTTGTAGCTTAATTTCTTGGCTGGTAAAATTTTGACATTTTAATATCTTCATAATTGATTGGCGAGTATCTGTTGCTAAAACGGTTCTATATGTTTTGTTCGTATTGTAACGAAACAAGCCCACAAAAGAAGCAGACCTCCGGGCGACAACAAAAAAAAACGTACCGGTAAACAAGTCGTAAATCAACTGCACTCATGTCCTACGTCAGCGACAGAAAGTCTGGAATATGGTAGAAGAGAGCCAGAATTTGCTGGTATATCTCTAGACCCTTTGTCTACAGATATAAATACCACCGGTGGGATAAGGAATTCATTCATTCAATAGTAGTCGCGCGCGGTATTTACTGAAGAGTTCAAACAAACATAAATAATGTGAATAGTGCAGTTTTATTATAGTTCACAAAGTACATAAATATTACTGACTTAAATAGTAGTGATAGAAATAAATACTCGTGTTAATTTATTTATAGTAGTTTTAAGTGCGATACATTTATTTTATATTTTTATATTGTGATTAAATTTAAGTGTGTAAATATACAGACTGTTTCAAAACAATTGCACGAGTTGTTCATTTCGACCCCGAAAACGCTACAATTTGGTGTTAGGTGTTTAGGGTGAACAAGTGCAAAAAAAATGACCAAACGTTTGGAAGAATTAAAGGTCCCCGAGTTAAAGGCAGAATCAGAAGAAAGGGACGCAGATACGTCTGGAAAAAAAATAATTCTCCAGGACCGGCTTCGTGACATTCTAATAAATGAAGGTAAGGATCCCGAAAAATATTTGTTTCAAGTACAGGCTGATCCAAGCTTAACTATGGAGACTCTAAAAGAAATTGCAAATAATTCAAAACAATTCGAGACTACTATGGAGACTCTAAAAGATGAAATTGCAAATAATTCAAAAGCTTTATAAAACGAAATTGCAAATAATTCAAAAGCTTTAACAAATGAAATTGCAAATAATTCAAAACATTTCGAGACTACTATGGAGACTCTAAAAGATGAGATGTTAAATAATTCAAAGATTTTGGAAAAACTTTAAAAAATGAAATTGCAAATAATTCAAAACAACTGGAGACTACTTTTAAGGAAAACATTCAAAAGAATTCATCGAATATGAGACAGGAATTTTCTGAGGCCATCGAAGCCGTAGAACAGAAATTTGAGGAACGCATGTCCAGAATGAGGGACGAATTTAAAGTTCAGCTTCAATTGCCAGCGATGAGCGACTGCAGTTCTCATGACACCTCAAGCGAAAGCTTGCAGATCTGCCGAACAGCAAAGGCAAAGGTAAAACCTCCCACCTTCAATAGAAAGACGTTATGGATGACGTACCTGAAACAATTCGAAGCCGCTGCAGGAGCAAATGGATGGACATCCCCGGAGAAAGCTACTGCTCTGATTGTGTCGTTAAGAGGAGAGGCCAGTGACGTTCTAGAGACCTTACTTCCGGAAGAGTGTCAAGACTACCCTCAATTAATCAAGCGTCTGGAGATGAGATATGGGCATGCACACCTGGAGCAGGTTTATCATATACAATTGAAGAATCGTCTGCAGAAAAAGGGTGAAAGCCTCCAAGAATTCGAAGCGGATATCGCCCGTTTGGTTCGTCTGGCGTATCCAACGGCTCCAGATAGCTTCTCGGAACAGTTGGCTGTGGAGACATTCATAGATGGTCTTCGAGATGGCGATACACAGCAAGCACTGAGGCTGGCAAGACCAAAAACCCTAATTAATGCTTTGGCACATAGTCTGGAGTTCGAAACCGCAAAGCTGTTCTCTCGAAACCCTGCAAGAGTATGTTCTGTCAGAAATCTACCAGAATCCGAAGAATCCTTAGAACAGGTAGTCCGACGATTAATGAATCAGGTGCAACCTAAGAGAAGAATGCTCCGATGCTGGAATTGTGGTGAAATGGGCCATGTTCGTAGTAAATGCGAGAAGGGGCCCAAGAAACCCATAGCGGAGCAGCAGGAAACACTAAAGAGAAGAGAGCGGAGGCAATCGTCGACCTAGTATCGTAGACCCTCAAAAGCAATAGCGCGAATTGCATCTCTTAAACACCAAAACGCTGATACTCTTTCAAGGAGACCATGTCTAGAAGACCGGGTAGAAGAAAAATCGGCCAACACACTTAGAACTGCCGCGGTTGACGATCAGTGGCGACCTGACAATTTGAGGATCGATCAGGAAGCTGATGAAGACCTTGGTTCCTTGATGGTTTGGAAAGGTACTGGTCACAGACCAGCTTGGCAAGAAGTAGCTCCTCGTTCACAGGGACTGAAATCCTACTGGACTCAATGGGACTCTCTGAAGGTGGAGAAGGGCCTACTCAAGCGTGTTGTGGAGAACCCAGATGGATATGGGCAAAGGATACAGGTGGTCATCCCTAAGAAAAGGATACCTGATGTACTGCAACAACTCCACAAGGACAGGTCCGGAGGACACTGCGGCGTACACAAGACACTCGAGAAAGTGCGCCAACGATTTTATTGGGTGAATTGCACACGAAATGTGAAGGAGTGGTGCCGAAAATGTGCAACTTGTGCCGCCAGCAATGGCCCCTAAAGACGTCGACGAACACCCCATAGTAAGTCAAGGGTGGTGCATTTCAACCGATTGGCCCCATACCTTGGACATAACAACGGCGAAGTAACGGATGTGCGACAAATTACCAGAGAACATAGAGAGCCAACTTATGGGAAATTCATGCAAGAATATCCTGGTACTAGAAAGGCTGGTTTTGGAATTACCACGGAGAAGCAACAGGATCTTTTTACGGTACCCTGTGATTATGCCCTAGCTCACTGTGTGGCCCAGGACCTATGTATGCGTAGAGGGATTGCCGTGGAATTCAAGAGGAGATATGGCGGAGTCAATGAACTGATCCAACAAAAGCCAAGGATTGGTAAAACTCTGGAGATAGAGTGTGACGAACGATCTATTTTTTACCTGGTCACAAAAGAAGTCTCCAACGAAAAGCCGACCTATCATGCATTGTGGGAGTCCCTTGTTGATTTACGAGAACGTGCATTCGAACAAAACATAAAGAGGCTGGCCATTCCGAAGCTGGGTTGCGGATTAGACCGTCTGGAATGGAGAATCGTAAGAAACATGCTGGAGGTGGTGTTTCGGCATACTGGTATGGAAATAGTCGTAAGCAGCTATCGGCCCAATCAACCCGTTATACAACCTAAGACGGTGGATTGCCATTTCCATAAGGCAACTGGGGGCACCCGTGGGTCCCAATGTAGATTCCGTCATCCACCAACAACAAGAACATGAAATAGCGTATTTCGGGACGAAACGCAGTTTTTAAGAAGGGGCAATGTAACGAAACAATCCCACAAAAGAAGCAGACCTCCGGGCGACAACAAAAAAAAACGTACCGGTAAACAAGTCGTAAATCAACTGCACTTATGTACTACGTCAGCGACAGAAAGTCTGGAATATGGTAGAAGAGAGCCAGAATTTGCTGGTATATCCCTATACTCTTTGTCTACAGATATAAATACCACCGGTGGGATAAGGAATTCATTCAATCAATAGTAGTCGCGCGCGGTATTTACTGAACAGTTCAAATAAACATAAATAATGTGAATAGTGCAGTTTTATTATAGTTCACAAAATACATAAATATTACTGACTTAAACAGTAGTGATAGAAATAATAAGTGCGATACATTTATTTTATATTTTTATATTGTGATTAGATTTAAGTGTGTAAATATACTGTTTCAAAACATTTGCACGAGTTGTTTATTTCGACCCCGAAAACGCTACAGTATACTAAGACTGTTCGTAACTATTTTATAAATTCAGTATCATTTATTAAAGGTTTTTTTTCTTAATCTTAAACATACATACATACAAGATTTCGAATTAATCTATATTAGAAAAAAATAAATAATGGGGTGTGGCCACCGCACGACTTTCTTATACGTATAAGCGTTTCAAATTATACACAACTTGTTCTAAATTGTTTTAAATACTTTTATTTTAGAAAAATAAAGCTGTGAGGGTGTTCCCTCAAGTCCAAATTTTGAGAATTTTTTTATACAAAAAATATTCAAAATCCTATTCTAAGTACTTCTATTCTCTTAATAAAACTCTGTAGAATGCATACTTTCCGAGATATTTGAAATAAGTGTTACTCACTAAGAGCAAGTGTTACTTGTGGTCCGAATTTTTACATTTCATTTATACAAAAAATATTTCAAATCCAGCTTTAAATACTTTTATACTCTTAATAAATATATATAGAATGCATAATTTACGACAGAGATTTTTAGAGATGTCCAGGTTTCGAAGTCTCCTGGTACCGAAAAAGTGGTTTTAAAAATATTCTCTGTCTCTCTCTCTCCCCCCTCTCCCCCTCTCCCCCCTCTCTCTCCCCCTCTCTCCCCTCTCTCCCCTCTCTCCCTCTCTCTCTCTCTCCCCCCTCTCTCTCTCTCAATTAGTTGAAGATTCATGGTTGCTTGTGGCACATATTCTAAAAATACTTTAAGCTCTGTTGCACTTCCGGTTTCACCGGAAATGCACGGAACTTAATTTTCTTAAATGACTCATCCTCTATATTTTTGGATATTCTCGTACTGTTTTAGATTATCAATTCAACTGTTTGTCTTTTTTCAAAATTGAACCAATATCTTTTGGGTTATTATGTTGTGTTTGAAAAATTTTGACCAAAACAAGTATTCAAAAAAATATCATTTTCGCATTGTTTTTAAAAGTAAAAACATTAACTTTGGTGGTGCTTGTAGCCAAGAAAATAACTACAGTCAGAATTAAGATATTCCAAAAGAGGAATCGTCAATTTTTAATTTTTATTTTAGATTCTTCGGAAGAATGCTTGAGACAAATACAAAAATCATCAGAGTTTCAATTTTTGAAAAAGATGGGGCTGAGTGAACATTTTTTTTTCAGTCATCTCACCCAATTTTTTCTTTTTTAAAATGATTCGTATCACTTTAGAATAAACGTAGGAAAACATGGACCAAGCGTTGGATAGTCTATTTGCTAAAGAAAGGGGGGCAAAATCCACACATCCATCAAGAGTGGTCTATTTTTCACGCCAATCCATAAGCAATTTATACACAACATCGACAACCTTGACGGTTGACAACTTACCGTTACAGCTCTCCACCCTCGTCAGAGATTGAAGTTGCTCCTATGGCAGACTTCAAAACGCAAAGATTAAATGTAGATCGGCTACGTCTACTTTAGAGAATGTGTCTGTTATCGTACCTATCTGGTTATAGGCAACCTGTATTGGGGATTACAACAGGCAACAACATATGGAAATATCTCGTCAACAAAAAAAAAACAATTTGTCTATTACGTCTTCATTTAAATTCAAGACGTTAAGCTACGAAAGTGATAGACAGAATTAGTATTAAATAATATACGGCATGTGTAAAATCATATTGGGGGATAGGACATAGGTATACTACTCATACCGGCAACAACGCGCAGGTCGTGCCAGTAAAATACGATTAGCATTTCAGTTCATAATTAATTCAGTTCATAATTCATTAATTAATTTTTATATCTTTGTTTCAGTTGCATACGGTCAGTCGACGGATGAACACGTATTTATCTAAGCATGCATCACACACTTCGTAAATACATATTTACCAAATAAGAATTCAAAATACTTCTGCGAGTTTTATTATATTGCGTATACAACGCAGTAGGAAAATAAAAGCACAATTCTAATTAAATATTAATTCTTAGTAAATTATTCTATAAATTTACTAAGAACGGAATTTTAATAAAAATATAAAATATACTCTAAACAATACTAAAAAATAAAATGTCACATCGCATAGGCTGAAAAATGCCTCCTTCAGCAGCAAGGCATTGTCCGAGCCTATCAAAAAATTTTCTGGCACATTACGAATCATATTGACTGTTGATATGATTCGTAATGTGCGAGAAATTTTCTTTTTTTATGATAGCCTCGGACAATGCCTTGCTGCTGAAGGAGGCATTTTTGAGCTTATGCGATAACATTTTATTTTTTAGTATTGTTTAGAGTATATTTTACACTTACATTCAAATTCCGTTCTTAGTAAATTTATAAAATAATTTACTAAGAATTAATGTTTAATTAGAATTGTTCTTTTATTTTCCTACTGCGTTGTATACGCAATATAATAAAACTCGCAGAAGTATTTTGAATTCTTATTTGGTAAATATGTATTTATGAAGCGTGTGATCCATGCTTAGAAAAATACATGTTCATCCGTCGACTATGTATGCAACTGAAATGCTAATCGTACTATACTGGCACGACCTGCGCGTTGTTACCGGTATGCATAGTATACATATTGCCGTGATCCCTACCGTTTAAGCATTATAAAATAGTTAGACAATTAAGTATTAGAATAAGAAAATAATTTTTAGTGGTAAACATAATTATTAAGAAACGAAGTATGAGTTGCATAACCGCAACGGCGTAACATTATGATGATGGGTATATGGTAATTGAAATTGAAATAAATTTATATGAAAGGTACGAAAATAAACACAAAAATAAATTCATGTATTCTATATTTATAGAAACGAGGAGCACAAGATGTATTTTCAGTATACTAAGGCCGAACCAAACTTTTTGCATTGTGTAAGAGTGGTACTAAATATATTGAGAAGTGAACAACTTTTCAAGCTTAATAATGTGTTAAAAATAAATAACAGAGAGAGAGTGATGATGAAAGATGGAACAGTGAAAAGAGTTAGTCATTTGAATGCTGTAAAAATGTATGAAAAAGGTGAAATTAGACATGCACGACATGAAAACATCTTTCATCATGAATAGACGTAGTAAATAAGTTTATAAAAGATTGTTATCTGTTAGACATTTTATGGTCACACTTAACATTACAATAAATACCTGATACTTATATTTAATAGTATTTAAAAAAAAGGATATATAAAAAAGTGTTCTTTATTCGACACGATATAATAAAGTAAAAACTTCGGAAATAATAGGATAAATCTGGCTTAATCCGGAAAAGTTCCAGAAATAATGGGATAAATCCGGTTTGATTTGACTAAATCTACAAAGAAAAAGAATAATGTTAGCGTTGTTAACAGCTGCGTGCAAATCAACCTACACGAAGATGAGAGAAGGTGGTTCGAAGACAGGGATAAAGTTGTCGAGGTCCATGTTCCTGACAAAGTAATCATAAAAGGTAGGATTCCATCTGTATGCAATGTCTTTCCGATTATTTCTAACGAAGATATCTACAAAAAGAAAATACGGATAGTGTTAAATAATGGGAAAAGGAAGTATTTAAACAATGATGAAAGAGGCAACAAATTCATTTACAAATACAATGAGGGATGGCGTTAATAGAAGAAGAATATACCTACACAAGACAAGGAATCGCGAATGTGCACGGACTTTAATGATAAACAATTTGTGTGTGTATATTTTTGTGCAATTTTTAACTGTCAAAAACAATATAGGTGTAGTTCAACCTGGGGGAAAACTTGAAGAAAACAAATATGAACAGGACAATACCAACATAAACATTAGTGTCTGAGTTGTGGCGTTGCAGATGAATAGTCGTGTTTTTTCGATGACCGAGATGATAAATAGCCGCGAACGACGATAGGAAAGAAGAAGCTGTCGATCTTTTGAATGGTTCGAACGTAAAAATTTTGTTTCATACTCAATTGAATGCAGGCGTACTAATACACTGCATAAAATCATTTTAGTTAAATGTATCAAGTTATTTTTGATTTCAATAAGTAGTTTAGTTTATCACATTATAATTAATTCATTGTTACTTTGTTTAATTTCATTATTTTTTTATTATCAAAATGGTAGATATAAATCAAGAGGAATTTGATAATGTATGTATATGAATATTATAAGTAAGTTTTTCTCGAAATAAATTCATAATAGATATTTGATGATGTGTGGCGTATGCTAAAGATGCTATGTGAGAATGCTCATTTTTAGCAAAGCGTTTCACATCGTCAATATTTTGAATAAAATATTATTTTCTTTGCTATAGTAGATTAATTTTGCAAATCATGGGAGTATTGTTAATTATGTAAAAAGGGGCATTAATGGCACAACGTGAGAATGTTTGCTTATTATAGCAATGTTTACTGTGCATTATTAACAATTTATTAGATAAAAATTTAATAAAGATTTCAAGCATATTTGAATACGTAAAGGTATAAGCATTTTTGATGGACAAATAGCCAATTTGTGGTATGTACAACGTATGAATATTTGCATATGACGATTGGTGAGAGTCTTATCAAGGTGTTTTCGACTTTGCGAGATTTTAGATCTCCAGAGGCATTTCGTGCAAATGAATGTCTTTGTTGAAATAAATTTCAGCGTCGTAAAGGAAAAATTTTATTTCTTTGACATTATACGATATTAAAAATTTGAAGAAAGCAAGAAATAATATTTTATTTAAATCCATATAATAGATTAAAAGCAATGTGCATATATAAAAATATACATTTTTTTTGTTTGTGGTTGGAAAAGTAAAAGGACAATTTCTTTTACAGCCACATGTGGCAAAAGAATTTCTTTACTGTTGTTGTTATCGAATATTGAGTTTAATACAAATGTTTTATGAGATTTAATTTTTTATTATTAACCTTATCCTATTTAATTTTAAATAAGAAATGTTGTCGACAAATAAAGAAAGGATCACTGCTAGAACCTACAAGAATAATGTGAATGATAACAGGGATTAAGATTAAAATATTTGTTGGAGTAGTTATAATTTAAAAGAATACAATCTCTGCATTCATAAATAAATATATATGGTTTTTGTATCATTAGTACCCAATGTATGGCAATAGTACATTTATTTTATTCATATAATTATGCTACCAGTGCTACTGCAATATGTCCTATCCCCAATATGATTCTACACATGCTGTATATGTATAGAATATTTATATATAAAGCATTTAATTATGATTTATAATGTGTATGCTGAGACGATTACACTTTACGTATGTATATAGATTTGAAGTAGTCACTGCTTTTACAAAATATATATTGTACTCGCCCTTTTTAGCCCTATATAGTCGTTTACTACTGTGTATTATATTGCTATTCATTTCCTCCATAAAAATTATCTAATAAATGTTTATATTTTATAGTAATCTTTACTTTATTTCAAATAGCATAACTCTTACTTCCTATTTCTATATGACGCCATTTATTCAGAATTTACCCACAACAAACCATTTCACACCAAAAGATATACCTTGATAAATGATTTTTGTGGAGTGTATCTACTCTCGGTACAATCTATTTCAGAAGACATACAATCGTATATTTCAAAACGAAAATAACTTAGTATAAAAAAGAGTATTGTTTTACTTTATGTGACTCTCATAGGTAAAATCATTTTAATTCCGCTGAACGTCGCTCTTTTTATACCTAGCCAAATCTCTACGGCATCTAAATAATTTTGATTCGATATGAATTGCGTACGACTTATATGTATTCAAATTTAACAGATCGAATTAAAGCATTTTATATTATTATTGAAAAATAAGTATATTAATGTAATTTTTAATGATCGCATTTGTAAATATCAAAACAAATAAGGAAAATATATTCAATTCAAGATAGATGTGAATGCGAATATGTATTTAAGAAATAATTCCTATAAGCAAGTTTTTCTTTTGAAGTGGAACGTCCACAAGCATACGCCGAAAAACACTACTATTACATATGTATATATGATTGAAATATTTGTATTTATGTAACGCTGTATACTTAGCGACACCACACACAATACATCGGTGATATATGGGCTGCTGCCAAATTTATTTCAGGTTTCGCATTTAATTTGAAACATAGTGTACACATAAACATGCATGCATACATGTATATTAGTTGGGGTGACTTTATGCCCTGCTGAGAGGGATAATTAGCAGAATATTTTAAATAACCGACCTGCAAACATCGTTTCATTGATTTTCATTAGGTGTTATTTGCTTTTTCGACTTTGATAATGTTATAGGATTGCTACTAGACTTTGATCCCTTTTTACAATATTAAAAGTACATCTTCATGCAAGTTATATACTCAGGAACATATAGGGGCCGGTTTTTCCAATTAAAAATACTCGGTTAACTAATTAGCGCAAATATATTTTTTCAACATTTTTAGAATTGCTAAGCATACATCCACTCACATTATTCATAGTGAAAAGCAAAAATCCTTTTTTAGACAATAATGGAAACGGAATCATTACAAGAAATTCCAGATCGTGATATAGAATCTCTGAGTAAACTGTATGAACATTACCAGTCCGAAGCGCCTCATATTTACAGTTTATTAAATACTTACGCATCGTGGAAGAAGAAGAAACCGGATTGCAAATATATAAAATGCTTCGGTATAAATGGTAATTGGTTAGAAACTGGAACCTTTATTTTTTTAATACAAGTAAGTACTACCGAGAGTATCCCGTTATTTCCTTTTATTTTTGTTACTATGGAAACTATAAGCTATAATATACATATATAAGTTGCTTAAAATGAGCTTCCACAGAAGTAGCCAACTAAGAATGGCCGCCGGTTATGTCTCACATTTTACTAAATAAGAGGTATCGAAAATATTTGTGCTTTAATCCTTACACATTCCATAATATTTTTTGTCTTACACATTTTTAACTATCTAGTATAATCAACTGGGGGGGATAAACTACGATTTCTCTGGTTCGACATAACCGATTTTAAGAAGCTTGATCTCATTTACAAGAGCTTTATTTGATCTACAAACTGCGTTTTTCTTTTTGAACCGTTGGGTTTTGGGTTGTCGCTAGGTGGCATTAACTGAAATATAAACAAATATTAGGTTTCTTCTCAAAAAAATTATAAGCAATGATATCTTTCTTTTTACATGACATGATATTAAAGCTTCAATATTTTGCTGAAAACCCTAATTTATATATTTTTTAGAACAACAGATATTTCGCAAAATAGATGAAAATGCATGAATTTTTCTGTTTTACTGGCTTTTTTTTTTATAAAATTCAACGATTCTGAGTCACACCAAGATACAAAAACTGAGACCAAACTTGTTAAAATAGGTTTGCCCAAATCGGAGTAACTCCAAATTTATTTTAAACATTAAGAACGAGTGTGCTTAAAACCACACGGCAGAAGTGAAAACTTTATCAATACGAGGTTAATAATACGAAATACGGGCGTATAATATTCAGTGACGTATTAAATAAAATGTATTCGCACATTTATTACATTTACACATGTACACACGCGTATAATATTCAGTAACGTATTAAATAAAACGTAAACCTCAACCATCCCCGTATCTAAAATTTCACATTCATACGTCAATTTTCAAAAAATTCTTCCGCCATTTTTTTTTTTGACATGTTGATTTTGGATTCGTGATCGGCGATCTAAGACACCCCTGTATCTAAAATTTCACATTCATACGTCAATTTTCAAAAAACTCGTCTGCCATTTTGTTTTTTTTTTGACATTTTGACTTTAGATTCTTGATCGGCGACCTAAAACACAACCGTATCTAAAATTTCACTTTCTTACGTCAATTTTCAAAAAAAAATTCCGCCATTTTCTTTTTTTGATATTTTGACTTTGGAATTGTGATCGGCGATGCCCAAAACCCCCGTATCTAAAATTTCACATCCATACTTCAATTTTCAAAAAACTCGTCGCCATTTGTTTTTTTTTACATTTTGACTTTGGAATCGTGATTGGCGACCTAAGACACCCCCGTTTCTAAAACTTCACATTCATACCTCAATTTTCAAAAAAATCTTCCGCCTTTTTTTTTTGACATTTTGACTTTGGAATCGTGATCGGCGACCCCCAAAACCCCCGTATCTAAAATTTCACATCCATACGTCAACTTTCAAAAACCCGTCCGCCATTTTTTTTTGACGTTTTGACTTTGGATTTGTGATCGGCGACCTAAGACACCCCCGTATCTAAAATTTCACATTCATACGTCAATTTTTAAAAAACTCTGCCGCCATTTCGTTTTTTTTTTTTGACATTTTGACTATGGATTGGTGATCGGCGACCTAAGACACCCCCGCATCTAAAATTTCACTTTCATACGCCAATTTTCAATAATACGAAATACACGCGTATAATATTCAGTAACATATTATATAAAACATATTCGCACATTTATTACATTTACGCAAGCGGCCATTTCGTTTGGTCGGTTCGGACGTGTGTGTATGTATAAATAGACGATATAAATACTCGCTTACGGTCCCGCGCTTGGTCTGATGGTAACGTGTCGGCTTCATAGTAGGTACTTCATACCTGTGCGACTCGGGATCGAATCTGTTCTGGAACATGAATTTATTTATTCACTTAAATTTCAATTTAATTGAATTTAAATACCTCAATATGATATATTTATTTATCTTGTTCCCTTAGCCGAACGAGCGTTACATATCAGAGCGTTGCAGTCAGTCTTGTTCAGTGCCTACAATCAGCGCAACGCGCCTAAAGAAGTTTACACTTCAAAAACATTTTAATTGTACCCACCACTAGATAAATATGTGTAAGGCATAAAATACCTAATTTCCTAATTTAAATACACGTGTAAAAAACAGAATGCAAATATTTTTAATACCTCTCGATAAGTCAAAACAAGAAGAAATTCTCAATTTTAGCCTTGATCATGTCAGCGGACATTTTACAAATTCGAAAATAATTTCCAACATTTCACTTGTGCACTTGCACTTGAAATAAATTTACGCGGATACAATATGTCTTAGTTTCTCAGATACAACCAGCGCGGCAGTGATCATTCTTAGTTAACTATCCGATATGTACACAAATTGTTTCAGAAGCATGCCCAGGCAAATAGCAGATATATTCATTTACGAGGAAGGCCCATTTATTATTCGTTGGTTTTTATAAAGACTCAACATTTATATTTTCTAAACGTGGTCACAGCACTGCGCATATTTTTAAGTATTGCCACTACAAATTGCAGCGTCGAAAGATCTTTTCTAGCATTAAAAAGGATGAAAAATTATTTACGGTTCGAATTGAGTATTTTATCCATAGAAATTGAGTTATTTAATAACTTAAATAAGTGTGATATTATTAAGGAAGTGCCTCCGTAGCCGGCGCCGGTGTTGCGTACTGTCACCGGCGCCGGTTTTAAGTATGGTTGCCGGCACCGGCATACCGTATCGCTACCGGCGGTTATGTGCATATGTGATTGAATCTCCACCCTGTTTTACAATACCTATAATTCAAAATTTCGAACTAATTTTAAAATTTTATCTACAACTATCCCATAATCTATGAATTACTAACGTGATTTTGGTAAGTTATGACAGTGATTATTCAGTCAGTTGAATAATAATGACAGCGATTGAGTTATGGTCATAAGTCAATCGCTATGTCAACACCAGTTTCTTTTCGTGAAAGTTGTAGATAAAGTACATATAATATTCGATTCACGTGTTATGGCTATAACGCACTCAGGTGCTTACACCAAGTGCAAGTCCTCTTCGTGGGTTATAGCCGTCATAACACGCTCATTCAATAATATACTATATTTAATACACACATTATGATATAAATAATATACTATAAATATAGAAGAATAATTTATTTATTTCAAAACTAAATGTAAACATTAATAATTTACATTAATTTTTAAAAAAATTGTTAAATAGATTCTTTAGTAGATAGGTATTCTTTTTTTTTTAAACCAATAACTGTGTTTCCGCATCCCTTGGGCCGGCCTCTAATTTTCACAGTAGGTATCTTAAAAAATAAAATTTTAACAAACTTTGCCAAAACACTGAACTCACTAAGTAGGTACCTTAACATCGGAAATTATGATGACTTTTGATTTCGAAGAACTTTCACCAGATTGATTATCTTGTGTACTTAAATTTATAATATTAATGGCACAATTTCGGTCAACATCCCAGCACACGGAATTAGAACTGGTGTCTTGTATTTGGTTTAACTGCGAAGTTGAATTATCGTTATTGTTATTTTCAAAGTTCTTCCTATTCATATGCATTTTGGGGTTACTCTGATTTTCAGTTTCCTTCTCAGCCTCCTTATCATCGTTATTGGGGAAACTACTAAGGTTATCAATTTCAATTTCACCGTTAGTGTTATCTAAAGTAGATTTATAACTATTATTGGACCATTCTGTAACAAGAGACTTAATGAATTTCAGCCTGTTGTAAAAAGTTTCGGATGAAATCTCACTGCATATCTGGGACAATCTCAAACATTCATCGTTCATTATTTTGAACTTTTGGTGATTTGTTAGTGGTCTGCATTTATATGCATAATCATTCGTGACTTCTAAGTTAACCTCAAGTTCTGAATTAGTATTTTTGGCGTCTCTTCAAACTGGCTAGTTTTGAGGAATGAAAGAAATGGGTGACGTGATTCAAAATAGGTTCTCTTCCATCGTTGCAAGCAAATGTTTTCATCAAATAGGGACTGGTTGCACATAGATCGAAGTTTAAGGATGTGGCCACAAGGTAACTTGACGGAGGTCCAAAACATGCACTAACAACTATAAGGTGTTACTTCTAGAAGACCTTCACTAGTAGGAGCGAGACATTTTTCTTCTTCAATAAATTGAAACTCTTTGCAGTTAGTCATACATTCAAGTTGCTGTTGAACCTTTTTAAAGGCGAAATTCGTTAAAAGTCTAGAATACAAATCTGCCGCTGAACCTGACGTAAAAGCCCTGGTAGTAACTTTATGATATTCTTTAGAATTTTTGATATTTCTATCAGCTCGTGAAGAATTGAGGATAACAAAAAAAATTTTGATGAAATCCTCCAGATTAGAAAATTTGGCAATGACAGATTTCAATTTGGCATTGATACTTTCAATTCTGTTGTTTGTTTTGTTCAGAAAAGATAGATTTGCGAAAGTCAGGTACAATACCCACTCATCTTTAATGGGTTCCCAGTTTTTCTCAAAATAATCGATAACGACTTCAGGAACATTCTGTTTCATTTCCAAATAGGTTTTTTGAAAACACTCCTCAGATGAAGCATAGGCTAAATTCTGCAAGTACTTTTTAGCGACTTCACATTCTGTGGTGGATAATCCCATTTTCTTCACACTTACTTCTCTATTAAATATTTGTAGAGTATGAAATAAACATATCTGCAAGGAGGCGTCAGGAAAGTTTTCTTTAAAAACATTTCTCTCCTTGTTGTCTTTGTCAGACATCACCACTTTTATATCTGATGTTCTCTGATTCAAATTTTTGAACGTTTTTATGAACCAATCGATATTTTCTTGCGTTTCGTTTAGTAATATACCAACTGCTACTATTGCACCACTTCCCTCTGCATCCTCAACCATAATTAAATAAGTGGCCGCTCTACTGCTGTGTAGACAATAGGTACCATCTACAAAAATTATTTCTGGATAAGAGTCAAACATATGTTTCATCTCAGGATCTTGAAAATAGAGGCATTTCAAATTTGCTTCCACATCAACGTTAATGTGAACGTCACATTTGTAAGTATTTCGTAAAATTAATACACATTCATCAAACTTTATTCTGTTCTGTGGTTTTCTGTTTAGATTTGTTAAGTCTTTCAAAGTCACAAGGCACCCGGATTCATTAATGATATTATTTTGTACGATTTTTTTGTTGGCGCGAGCCTGCAATGCTGCTACTGAATTAACCTTAAGCTGATTTGAAATGTTCAGTCTTTGCTGGGGTAAACTTTTAAATAAAGTTTGTGATACCGGATGAGTGTGATTTTCATTCAGTTCCTTTATCTCTAAAAATTTCCCACAAGAAGTTAATTTTAAAAACATACCGGCTGGGCACTTCTGCCTAAATGTAACTGTGTTTCTTGTTTTATTCCTAGGAGTGTGCATTCGGCCACCTTTAATGCAAGCAATTCTTACATAATGGTAAATTAAGTCTTGTTTTGCTTGAGCTGCCACACTTTCAGGATATCTTTTAGCCTGCGTCTCGATGGTTCTAGAATCTCTAATCCAGTAATCATTGAACACTTCACTTTTGTATTTCTGTAACTGCTTCTTGAAATTCTTGTAACTTTCAAACTTATCGCCCCCTTTCAACATTCTACAATTAGAAGAACATCGTTTTTAACAAAAAGCATAGCTACAGGGAAAAACATAGCTGCGAATTTAGATAAATTAAAGAAAATTAACACTAAAAGTTAAGCCGTTCACGCGCGCAATGTGGAAAACAGAGGTTGATATGCCGGTAACAATACGTGAAGCCGGCTGCCGTCCGCAATTCTTGATGCCGTAGCCGGCACCAATATGCATACAAAACGGCGACCGGCGCCGGCTATGGAGGCACTTCCTATTATTAATCAATTTTCAAAAGAAAGAGCTAGGAAAAATAAATATACGTTACTTTTGTTTACTATAAAGTTTATTATTCTTTAGAAGTCATGCAACGATATAATGTTATATAGTTTAGAAGACAACAATGAGGCTTTATACCAGACATTAACACAGACGAAAAAAATAAATTGGCAAGAAAAACTACAATGGTTTTCAATATCAAGTAGACACATTCCAGTAGTCCTTAATGTCATAAATCATTTGAAATTACCGTTTGACCATCGGACCGATACGAAACTATGGGTTATCGAGAAAGAGAAAACCCTGCAATTCGAAATCCAGTAATTATATAAGTACAGAGTTATTCTAAAGAAATGAATCGATTTCATAACACAATATTTTATTAAGAAAAATTAATACGAAACGCCAAGAAAGTCATAAGTCGTATGGGTGCTTTCCATTCATTATAAATTTTTATTTCATATTTTAGAAGTTTTCAAATGTAGCCACCACTTTTGGTAAGGACGTCAAGGAAACATTTCACAATTTTTTGGTACAAATGTGATATTGCCATGTCTGTGGATGACAAATAAACACTAATTAAAAATATTTGTGTACCCACACTGCCGTTAGAAACATAGAAGCCGCCTTTATCAAATGACCGTGTGTGCTTGAGAACCTTGATATTGCGTCATCAAATCGATTCATTCTTTAATAATAACCTACATCTATGTTTCCCAAAATTCCCAATAAAAACGAATTTGAAATTTCTTTATAGGTGCCCAGATGACATATATATTAGTAAATTAAATAATTCACACGTTCGCTTGGTAAACGAACATTGGCCACATAAGTACGATGGATCAGAAGATTACTTATCTATGTTCATAGAAATGAATAATTGTTACGGGATTTTTTTGAAGAGCGATGGCAGTTTGGTTTGTTGGATTTTGAAAAACCACATGGGACAATTGGGCATTCTACAAACACTGCCCGAGCACAGAAGGAAGGGATATGCAATGTTAATAACAAAGGTGCTGTCAAGGGAAATAGCAGAAGATGGTCATATTCCCCTTGGCACAGTGTTAGTAGGAAATATTTCTTCTGAGAAGATGTTCGAAAAATTGGGTTTCCATCATATCGATATCTGTACATATGTAGAATGTTTCTGAATATTGATTTTAAATAAATATTAGGAATACGTTTTCAAAGAAATGTGTTTGTATTTTCATTTGCTATTAAAATAATGTACAACCAAAATTAAACGGTCAAATTATGTAATAACAAATTTAATAAAATAATTTGTATTAAGTAGGTAAACGTAGATCTACGGAAACTCCAACAAATAAGACGGAAAAATCAAAAGATATAAAGAAACCTGCAATTCATTTTCCGTGGCGCAATCAGCCGGTGATACCCAAGGTTTATAGAATAGTAAATATATAATTCACACCTCATATTTTTGAAAGATGAAAAGCAGGCGGGGCATTTTGCACATCATTCAGCTTACCTAAAACCTGTTCAGCTATTTACTTTGTGGGTATCGTCGTTGTTGTGTTGATCTAATTTTGTAATTAGTGTTTGTCTATTGTGTACTCTTAACAAAAACACTAAAACACCTTTACCACACTAAAACACAAAAAAAGGCTAAATACATATTTCGACAACTATGTTGTCATCTTCAGTAGCACCGATTAAAAACCGCATTGTCTATACACCGTAGCATATACAGAACAACGGTGTTGTTATGTATATGCTGTATAGACAACAGAATATTGGTCGTTTGTATTCCAGAATATAATAATAATAATAATAATATTTATTCGTTCATTTGACCATAAAAATGGTACTTATAGAACAAGTCAACACAAATGTAAAAATGTCTTTTAAAATTATATTAAAGTCAGTAAAGAAGTACGTAGTGAAATAGAGATTTTCTTATATTTTTCCATTTATTTATACTGACCCGCAATACTAAACGTAATATAAACCATTCCCCGCCAGGACACGTCATTCTGTTTGAGGTTATCGCAGCAGTAGGTAGAAGCCCTGAAGATGTCGTTTAAGAAAGTGGACGAAACGTCGGCAGTAGAACAGGGGCCGACGACACGGTTTCAACCCACAAGAAAGTATTAACGACAACCGTGGAAGCCTACTACTTAAATAGCACTTACCTATTAAATAACTATTAAAAATCGTATATACGATAAAATATGAATTGTCATTGTGGAGAAGCCTATGTTATGTTGATGAGATTCAAGTAAATCGAAACGCGTCCACGTCTTGCTAATTAGCAAAGGCAATATGTTTTTTAGACCATTAAAAATATATAGACCTGCTATTTAGATATCTAATAAAGTAGTTCATAGATTTATTGTTGAGGTGGTATTATTCATTAATTACTTGTTTCACTTATGGCTTTCAGAAGTATTAGGTATATAATATATAAATCCAACCTAAATAAGAATGCGGATTCTTAGTTATTTTTTCTCTAACCCAATGCATTTTTTCTTATTTTTTTTTTCATAATATTTAGCGACATCTTTTGTGATATAAACTCAGAATGGATAAGATATTTGACGAGGCCTAGCTGCAGCACTATATTCCTTCAATCACAACAAAGTTACTTTCGCGCCCTTTTAATTTGTTTAATTTAACTATATATGTTGTCCTTGATAATTTCGTTACCTGTCTATAATGAAATTAAACAAAGAAAATTAAATGAATTGATTAATATTCTAAGTTTGTCGTGAAGATTTTAAATGAAATATCTAACTAAAAACATTTAAAAGAATGAGGTGTGGGCACCACATGATTTTCTTATAGGTAAGTACGTTTTTTTTTTCAAATTATACAAAAGTCTAAATTAAGATTTAAATACTTTAACTTCTTAAAAACAAACCAAATTTTGAGAATTCTTTTTATACAAAAATTATTCAAAATCCTATTCTAAGTATTGCTATTCTTTTAATAAATCTCGACAGAATACATACGAAATATTTGCAAAAAAATTACTATTCGATATGAGTAAAAGTGTTACTTCCGGTCCGAATTTTTACATTACATGTATACAAAAAATATTGCAAATCCAGCACTAAATACTTTTGTACTCTCGGTAAATATATACAAAAAGCATAATTTTTGAAATATTTGCAAAAAGATCGCTATTCGATAAGAGTAAAAGTGTTTCTTTCGGTCCGAATTTGAAAAATTGTGTTTACAAGAGGTATTGCAAATCAAACTTTAAATACTTTAACGCTTATAATGTTTCTACTTAAAAAACATGACTTCCGAGATATTCGCAAAAAACTGATTTTCGATAAAAGACCTACTTCCGGTAGAAATTTCAAAAAAGTATTTTATTAAAAATTTTCTCAAATTTACTATTGAATACACATGAATTCTTTATAAATTTGATTAAACTTATTAGTTGACAAAATATTGGTAAAATTCGATTTGTATACTGAAGTGAAGTAAGTAAGTACTACTTCCGGACTACACATTTTACGGAAAATCATTTTTATTAAGTATAAATTAAATAACAATTAAAATATATACTAAACTGTAAAAGTTTTATATTCAAAAAATCTTATATATCTATATATCTACTGCTACTATTGCATGACCCAGTATATAAGCACAAATAGAAATTTTATTTACAAAAAAAAATATTGAAAGAGGGACTTTTAAATTATAAAGTTGGCAGGCTCGTTGTTCTATTAGACCAAATATTAGACGCATATTAATCAATGGACTAAGAATAGAAGTAGTTTGTGTTGCCTACATTACAAGTTTAGTTGTATTAAATCTTTACACCTCCTAAATAAAGTGAGTAAATTGACGAGACCCATCGCAATCGTTTCACTAACGCAACAAGGTTAGTAAATTATTATAACCTATAAATATTATCTTTTTCTTGTTAATCTGCAAAAGGTTAATGTATTAGTATGTTTTGCTTTCATATTAACTAAAATAAAACAGCAAAATGTTCAAAGTCAAGTTCATCTTAGAATAGAATCGACTGATGTAGTACCTACTTTTCATTAATAACAAGTTATTTATAACTTGCATATTTTATACACAATTTTGTACAAGTTCTAATTTCTTACTTTTTTCTACCAAAAGAGTTAACATGTTAACAAGTAGGTTTATTACGGTTTGTTTCTTTAATAACGGAATAGTAAGAAGGATTTGATTCTCATATAATAAAAATAATTTGGAAAAATCTGACTCCCATTATTATTTGTTTATACATACAGTGTAAGTATTAATATTTATATACCTAGTAAATATGTCACGTCAGGCAGGATATTGAAAATCCTTATTAAATCTGTATTTATACATATATTGTGCAATGTTGTGTTATCTTCTGCTATTAATAAGAATTACATTGTTAATTTTAACCTCCAAATTTAACAATATTGTTTATATTTAGTAAGATAAAAATATAATACCACTTCAATAATAAATATTTTTATAAAATTAAGTAAAAAATTAGGTTAAATAAATATTGCATATGTACATAAGGTAAGTGTACATAATTCCGACACTTTAAGGAGCTTACTGACAGAAATGTAGCGATAAAAGTTGTAAAAATTATAGAACGTGTTTCAATAACCTTTTACTGCATAGTCTAGACTTTAAACATTTAAAATTACTTCGGTTTTTCTAAATTTTTGTTATAATTAGTTAAAAATATGACATACTTTGAAATGTTACACATGCACATAATTCTGACGCGAATATTTAAAAAATGTACATATTTCTGTCACTCGGAAGAACATAATTCCAACAAGGTACGTTATTTCGACAGTTACGGACCATAATTCTAACGAGAAGTGAAACAAGAAATTTAATGAAAAATACATTTTATTTGCCTTTATTGCACATACTAGCAAAAACCCCCAGAAACAGCAAATTAAAAATCCTCACTGAAAAACATTTATAACGTATATAAACAACGAAAATAAAAGCTCTCTAAACAAAATGTACCTAAGAAAGTAACTACTAGTAAAATGTTTAAAATTTGAAAGTTTACGATGTAAAACTTTGATATTTTTTTATTTCTTGCACTACATAGAAACCCCGTTTATTGACTTCTTCCGGAGGGTCAATTTTATCAATAATTTCATCAAGCTCATACCAAATCTCATCTATTTCTTGCGGCCACTTCCACTTATCAAAACCACTCATCTGCATGGTACTTATAAAAGCACGATTATCTTCTATTTTTTTTATTAATCCCGGATAGTACTCTCCCTCATATTTTACTATTACGTAATCATTAACAACTAATTCAGTTTTATCTATGTTTTTGTTTGATGCAGTTATATTTTTATTTTGTAGTTCTAAAGTGGGATCAACAGGTTCTGAGGTAGACCTTTCTTCTTTAACACCGCTTCTTAATCTTTTTGATTTTTGCTCGTTTAATTTCCTATTTTCTTCTCTCTTACGTTTTCTCTCTTCTTTCTCAGCTTCAAGTTTTTGCTTTTCGCTTTCTTTCTTTGAGTAGTATTCTCTCCAGGCATCGGAGGTTGTAACTGAAGGGATCTTCTCCTTTTTTTTCCTCAATGCCTTTTTCTGAGAAACCTCTTCGGGCCAAAACAGTGACTTTTTGAATGGGGAGGGTATACAATTTTTTGCAGTATCTATATTTTCCTTCTTACTGTTGGGACTTTTGTCAGATGCATTAATTTTCTTCAAGGTTTGAGCAGTGTTTCCGAGATCGTTTCCTAAAATCTTGTCAGTGTTTTCATCAAAGACGTTTTGTTTTTTCGGACTGTTATCAGAGTTACTTCTACCAGGTTCCACAGTAGTTATTTGTTTTTGCAACCTGCATATCTCGTTTTCTTTTTGATTTTCATCTTGATGATTATCATTGGTCTGAATATTTTGCTTATTACTGCTCATCATCGCATTCGATTCTTTATTCTCAATCTCAACTTCATTACCGCTAACAATTTCTGTTTTCCTTTTGTTTCCATTTTGCTCATTTATTAGGCTCTGGTTATCTTTGTCTACAGTTACTTGATCCGCTAATTTGTCATAATTTCCTTTTTCAGACCAACTTTCCTCTATGCTTTCAACTTCTGTACCTTGCACTTCATTATTAACAACCAAATCCATCCAATCGTCACCTAGTATCAAACCGTCTTCAATCTCTATAATTATATTGTTATTATTGTATTGTGTTGGTAGTGGTATGCCATTGTTTGTGTTAGAATTGTCAGGTACACTTAGTTGCTGTGATGCAAAAGTCAAACCAGCCATCTTAAAGACAGACAACCAAAAGTAATATAAGCTAGTATCCTCAATATTTCCTTCCCAGTTATGTCCTCTTAATTGATAAAATTTTTCCAGTTTTGTTTTCTCAATTTGCTTTTCGATAAATTTTAAATGCTTATCCACTTCTGGATTAATGTTTACTTTATTTTCGAGGTTTTCAGTTTGAATTAAAAGTTTACTGTAGTCCACACTGTTGGCATTAAAAGGAAATAAGCCGCAAACTCGAAATGCATTAGCAAATATAGATTTAATATCTTTAATTTCATCAAGTGCCATTTTAAGGACTGTTGCGAAATTTTCCCTTTTTAAATGTTTCTGTCCATTTTCTCTTCTCCAATCATGAATACACTTTTTCCAACTATTTTTAAGAGATTTAAACAGCCCAACATCTAACGGCTGCAAAATGTGCGTTGAATTGGGTAACAAACTAATCAGAACAATATTTTTTTCTCTACAAAAATCACTCAATGGTAAAGTAATGTGAGATTTGTGACCATCAACATATAGTATAATGGGAAAAGTGATGTTTACTTTAAGAAGCCATGGATGAAGAACGTTCGTTATATACTCATAAAAGGATTCGGACGTCATCCATCCGCTTTCTGATTTGCCGATAGCCCAACCGGAAGGAATTTGACTAACAATATATTTAGGAATCCTTTCATAAGAATACATCACCATTGGAGGTGCTTGTTGGCCCGCAGCATTACCTGAAGGAAATTAGTAGATAAATTTTATTAAGAAAGCTTTTGAAAATGGCTATTTACCAGTTATCAGAACAGTTAAACATTCTTTCTCGTCGCCACCGACACGATTATAAACTGCTTTGCTTCCTTTTTTAGCCAACACATTATTACCTTTGGGTGATAGGAAAAACGCAGATTCGTCGGCATTGAAAATGCGTCTGGGATCATCAATAACAATATTTGTGTTGTTGAAGTGTTCATTTATTTCTCTAAACCAAGACCTAACACTGTTTCCCGTAATCGTAGCTCTGGTAGCAGTTAAGTTTTGGGCCATTCTTAGACTAATTTCGGGATGACGATGTAGGAATCCCTCATACCAATGGCGTCCAGGACGACCATCAGAAAATTTGTTTGGACGTTTCAGATTTTTTACTAATATAGCCACGCTGTCTAATAATTGTTCTTTAGTTATGGGGAAACCTCTTTTAGACATGTCAATTATCCATCTTACAAGTATATTTTCCTCTTCTATAGTAAGTATTGTTGCTACACCAACTTTACACTCTTCCGGGTATGTTCCTTTAAGTTTACCAATTAGAGTGGATCGTGGAATATTAAAAATTTTAGCAGCAGTAGCGCAAGGTGTACCATTCTTTCTGGCAGCAAGAGCAGATCTTAAGCTTTCTTTTGAATACTGCATATTCTTTTTAGGAGGCATTCTAAAAATTGAAATAATTTTGAAAAAGGAGCATTTAAAAATTTCTTAATAGGCAGCAGTCATTAATTTTAATGAATTTGTTTAAGTCCGAAATTCAGACACTTCCAGTACATAAATCCGACACCCCTGTCAGAATTATGTCCCTATCAAATTCTTGTAATGAAAATTTGATAAAAAGAGCGAGTAATATGTCTGTAACAAGATAGAATGACAAACCCTGATTTTGTGTTTCTTCAATAATGTACATAATTCCGTCATGGAATGTTTAATAATATTCTGATATCGGAAGATTTATCTTTATTAATAATAATGCTAAAGTATAAAGTATATTTTTTAACAATTTTCAGCATAAGCAGCGATTTGTATATTATATTTTGGGTGTCTGATTTATGTACATTATATCTATTATGGGGTCTAATTCCGACATTGCATGACGGAATTAGACCCCATAATAGATATAATGTACATAAATCAGACACCCAAAATATAATATACAAATCGCTGCTTATGCTGAAAATTGTTAAAAAATATAAAATAAAGGTACTTATTATATGCTAAAAATTATATTTAATTTGATAATAATGGTCGTTAAAATGTCTTAATAACTAGTGAAGAGAAGGCTTGCTTCCTACATACCTTATAGTGTGGAGCACTAGTTAGTAACACCACTTTTAAATTAACAAGTAATAGGCACTTTTTGATTGCCGTGTATATTCGACCGACATATTGATAAAAGAGAAAACTATTTACAAAACTTATTACTAAAAATGTAAGATGGCCCTAGTAGTCAAAAAAGTGCAATATTCGTGGCTGTTTCCTTATTTTATCTGAATAATGAAAAAAGTGACGGAATTAGGGTCGCTGTCAGAATTATGTACCACTACCTTACGTCTATTCTATAAATGAAACTGTGCGATATCAATAAAGTTTTGTTTTTGTAGCTGCAACAGACAATTGTATCTGTTAGGGACTATAGGTCCAAGAAACTTATAAACAAACCCCAAATGGTTATGAATAATAAGAAGGCAATGTTTAATAATATTCTGATATCGGAAGATTTATCTTTATTAATAATAATGCTAAAGTATAAAGTATATTGTGATTATTGTTATTACAATAGAGTCATTTAAATTTTCATCAAGATTGCTTTCGGATTAATTCATTGTTAATAGCTTTTTATTAATATCTTAAGTTTTTTTTTTTAATACAAAACGAAAAGAGGTACGTCACTTAGTTTTGCCCAACGTAGGCAGGCAGTCGGAGGGATTTAAAATGTAACTGATTTTCCCAAACAGCTCACAGGGCGATTGAATGGTCAACCCACATAGTAACGAAATGGGATTATCCCCAAGTTCTTGGTCAAGTTATTGACCAAGAAATTGTCGGCAAGTTCATGTTCACGTTATTGTTGACCTTAGCTCTTTTACACTTATCAATTTCTTGACCAAGCTTTTAGGTGATTTGGCAGTACCAATAGTGCAAAAGTACGAAATAAAAAAATTAATAAAGTTACCGAAGATTTGTGTTTGACATTGAATGTAAAAATAACTGCACAAGAGATACAAAAGAAAATAATGTTATAAAGTTGGCAAAAAACTTTATAACATGAATATTACTAGAAATCACTAAAATCTTGATCAAGTTAAGAAGAAAAATAGAACATGTTCTAAGCCACCAAGTTATTGGCCAAGAAATTGATCAAGTCGACTTGACAAGTGTAATACATGACTTGTCGTCAATTTTAACTAGATCAAGTCAATAACTTGTCAAGAAATTGATAAGTGTAATACAGCCCTAATAAACAATTTTGTCATCAAAAACACCACAGAATTTTAAAATATGAACATGGAACACAATTTACAAACATTAAAAAAAAAGAAATTAATTACACCTAAACATAACACAAACATTATCAAATTCCTCTTGATTGGCTTAAAGTAGAGCAAATCTTAAAAAGCATACCTGAGTAGGTAGCTATCTTCAAGAGTGCAAGCACCTACCTTACCTAGGTAACATAAATGAAATAAAATAACAACATTCTAATGATTCAGATACCTACCTAGGTAGGTAGGTTTTTGCCATGAAATACATTTAAAATTACTCTCAGACATTTTTTTATGGAAGTAATATGGTATGTTGTCACATATGTTTGACACTTAATTCCTAATTTTGTAGAATAAATTTTACGCAAATGTACACCCCCCCACACACGCAGTACTACTATTTTGTACTTCATCTATAATACACTCGCTTATTCAGAAGAATTTTTATCATCTGATTTGAATAAATATCGTACATGTAATTGAGGAGCTACTTCCGTTTTACTTGAATAACCACATTAGAGATTAAGGAGGTACTACCTACTTATTAGGTAGGTCACATAGGTACTTTTAACTAAAATTTTCCCGGAATATTCTGTTCAATAAGTAACGCCGATTGGTGCAAGTATTTGGATCTGCGTGATTCTACTGATTGGATCCTAGCATAAATCAGAATACACCATTCATTGGAATCCATGCCAATCATTGCTGAAACACAATTTTGCGAACCAATAATTAACACCCTAAGAAAATGAGAAGTCTTGGAAATTATAGCACTTATTTTAACAGAATTATGGCAAAAAAAAGTTAATATTCCAAAACAACAAATAACAGCAACTTCCTCCAAGTAAAACTAACAAAGTTATTATTAACTCATTTTAGAAATTGAATCCTTAAGAAAATCATAAGAAACTCACCTGAAGTCACAACGCTCAAGACGAACACTTGTCACAAACAAAACTATCAAATTAATGCCTGTGCCGTATGTGCAACACGTCATAAAAGGTTGCTACATTGTGCAAAAAATTACTTCGTGTAGAAAACAAGTGCATTTTGCTCATTAGAGCCAAAAACAAAAGAGGTGCCAACTATCGGGGGCCTACCAACAACACCCCCCGTTACCCTATTAGGAATAGTGTTTTTTTTTGTATTATTTGAGAGGGTTATTTTATTATGTTGTGTACCAAATAATGATTTATATACAGTGGCGCCCAGACGTTGCAATAAATTTTTGTGCAAACACTTCTCACGCCATTCAACAAGATTTTGAATTCCGTTAATGAAGAAATCTGCCCCTCAGTGGAGAAACCCAATCCACGAATGCAGTTCTTACTTCTTCATCGTCATCGCACCATTGATCACCAAGGAACTTCTTTAAGTACTGAAACAAGTGATAATCACTGGGTGCAAGATCAAAGACCTAATTCGACCTTGCGTTTGAGCAGAAAAATGTGGCTTTGGATTGTCAGTGAGCAACATAATATAGTTCTGATAGAAAGGATTCCGATTCTACTTTTGTTTGATATTAATCAAGTTTTCGGCTCGGTCAGTATATCTTGGCACAGCTCAGGGAAGTGTCCTACCAATACAAAATTTGAGAAAAATTATGTGTTTTGTTGCCGTGGTGTTATATCAATATATTTACATTTATGGAAAATTTTGCAAAAACCATCTTTCAATTACAAATATTTTATGTGATTTTACATGGATAATTTTCTCCTGCCAAGTACTTCTAGTTTTTTATAAAAAGACTTTCAATAATTTTTTACGTATTTGTTTTTTGATAATAAATTCCTTATAATATCGTTCAAAGAGTAACAAACACCTATTCATAATGTCAATAAATTCTGGTAAAGATGCTGCAAGACCGTAAGTTTCGTCTAATAGAAATAATTAAATATTCAATTGTAAGTCTTAAGTTAATCTTTTGACATTTACATTTTAAAAAAAAAACATGAAATTATAATTATCATAGAATTTTACTGAAATTGTATATGCAAAACCTTAAATACATAATAACTAAAATAACTTTCTATGCTGGATATAATTTAAATATTGTTCCTTTCCTTGAAGTACCTATATTGCTTTGTATTATTGATGTAGTTACACTTGCAATCTCATAAAGATTTTCAATAGAATAATGTAAACACAAAGATATATTGTTTATAAATGGAAAAATACAAGTATTTTATGTGTTAAACTATAATGAATCGTTACCATACATTCAAATATCATACCTAACACCAAAAAAGTCAATCTATACACCCAACTTTCATAAAAATTACTTTAAAATAGTCTCTTCATTGTCTGTGCCCCAAAATTTGTATTTAAAAATAATATCATTTAAAGTGTTTTAGTATTAAATTACATCAGAAGGTCAAATTTGGATAGTCTTTACATAAATGTAAATTAAATGTACCCACTAACTAAAGCGTTTTTGCGATGCCTTTGTGAACAGTCTGTAATTTTTTATATTTTATTCAATATACATATATGACTGGAGTTAATTTAATTTTCATTTTAAATTACAGTTGGTGGATCATCAACCTTTTCAGCCTTGTAAAATAGTATTTGCATTTAAAGTCATCCGTGCTCTGGTTGATTCAGAAAGCCATCACTATCATCAGTAACTGAATTTACTTATTTTATTTGTACTCTATAAGTTCTTAAAAAGATCGGCACAATTTGGAAATTGCCGACATTGATACTATGATAGACTGCAGTCTAATTCTTTAATATAGACGTCATTATATCACTAAGAAGTTTTTATACAAAGTTATCAAAATGAACAATGTCATAAACACTTTGCAAACCGCAATCTTCCAAAATAAGAAGGTGCAACAACTCGTTCTGGGATCTGCGGCGGGATACGTGACTGGATATGTAACAATGGAGATAGGCCAGAGGGTTGCTGTTGTAGCTGGTGGTGGCATAATACTTTTTCAAGCAGCTCAGAATCATAATTTAACCAAGATGGATTGGAACGAGGCACGGGCAAAAGCCAAATCGATGACGCAGAAGTACGAAGCTCAAGCCAACGAATGGAAGAGCAAAGCCAAGAATTACGCCAAGAATAATAATAGTGCTAGCGCCAGCTTTGTGGGTGGATTTTTGATTGGAGCCGCATCTGCCAACACCAAATACTCTTTATCCATATTCTAATAGTTGGCTGTTACAAAGCTGTGTTTGATATGAAATTTCATTAATGTAATATAAATGTGATACCAATAAAGTTTAATAAAGTCGAAGTGTTTCTTGTTTTTTTTTTGTTTGTGAAACTACCAACTTGATATATCCCCAATTATTAATTAATTTAGCATATAAATCCCTTGTAAACGGTTTTGGGATATTTAGCAAAAATCTATATCTATGTCAACAGAAAATAACTTACTCATTCAATGAAGCCGAGTTAATTACTACAAAAATTTAAATTTCACGGATTTTTACCGCATGCACGGTAATTTTTTAAACAAAAAAAAGTGGATTTGTCTTGTATACCCACATTTCCAATTTCGTTTATAAAATTAACAACTCATAAGCAATATATCCATAGCAACTCGTGACCAACAGAAAAAAAGAAATGGGTGCGCTTAAGACCACACGGTAGAAGTGAAAACTTCATCAAGGCGAGGTTAATAATACGAAATACAACTTTTTCATTTACATCTACATTTTCCATTTTCGTTCTATATTACATTTAAAAAATATATATTTATTATTATTGTGTATACATTATTCTAGTACACTTCGCTCGGTCTGATCAAGTTTTCACTTCAAAAATTCATACGTACGCATGTATATATACAAATAGACGATATGATCATTCTCATACGAGTACCCGCGCTGGTCTAATGGTAACGTGCCGGCCTTACACCCGGGCGGCTCGGGATCGCATCTGCACGCGGACAAGAATTTTTCAGAAAATAAAAATACAATATTTCGCTATTTAATCTAAATTTCAATTTAATTGAAATTATATACCGTTAGTTAGTGTTATAATACAAAGACGAGCGTGAAACGGCTGCCGAGCGAGTACAGCAGAGACCGGCACAGACGCGTTAACTATACATCTCTAACTATATCTCTCGCACAGATTAGAATGAGATGGCGCAGCCAAGCCAAAATTTTTATCCGCGTTTTGTATTGTTGTACGCCCATTATAGATGGCGTTGACATCAAAAAATTACAGTTTTCAATATCACTAAGCAAATAGCGGGCGATTCAAATGTATTTGGTAGCGGGAAATTCAAAATAAAGGGTTTAATACCGCGAGATAAAAAATTATATTGATAAAGATTTGTCATGGAATGTAAAACGTCTGTCTTAAGTTATATCATTAAGTGTCATACTCTCATTAATATTTGTCATTCTAAGAGATAATATAATGACAAATATGGATATGACACTTAATGATATAACTTAAGACAGACGTTTTACATTCCATGGCAAACCTTTATCAATATAATTTTTGATCTCGCGATACATGATTACAACACTGTAATTAAATTGCATACTATTTACTAGTTCTCGTAGTAATGAGGGATCATTTCTAAGGAAAACAGTATACAGTACGATATTCAATTACAATGCTGTAACCACACAATAACGTTTTAAAGAAAAGAATTACTTAAATAATTACACTTTAATATTGTTATGTAGAAAAAGTACAAAGTACATTTATGATTATTAATAAGTAACATCTAACACGTATGTTTTAGTTAAATTACCAGTACAAAAATAAATTAACGAACAATAGCATAATCTACCAAAAGTAGAATTTTCGACTAACAAACATATTTTTAACAATAAGACAGAATTTCTATCGAAAAAGCACAAGTACCTACTCAAAATACTACAAAGTAGGTAATTAAACCTGATAAACACACAATGACTTAAGCCCGCCCATGTTTACTACCACCATTTACAAAATCTTGTATTACATAAATGATGAACATAAAATAAGGTGACATAAATAAAAATATGGATACATAAGATACCTAACAAATTTAGTAGACGTCTTTTCATCAATATATAATTAAAAGAGCGACAATTAGGGCTTAAAAACTAAATAATGTTAATTACATGGCTATAGAAGAAAACAAAAAAATTAAACCTGCAATAACTAACACCAAATTGATTAATTTATTGTTGTCGTAAAACAAATGAGACTTTCAATGATATGGCTGCCTTAGGCTCCGTGGGTGACCTCATGGGATGGAGTGTCGGCACTGCATTTCTGTTGAAGCGTACTGAATGAGGGTGTGCATAGCAGTTTGTGTCAAAATGTAGGCTGCAAAGTTTCTTATTACATGTTGTACTGGCATCTAGCACAGGTTTCATGCCCATTTGCTGTTGTTTCACTCCTGAATAATAAAATATAATAATTACAACTGTATACTAACAAATATCAACGATAGCATAAAGGCACGTTTTCATTATAGGAAACTGCCTAGGAAAATCATTAGGAAAAACCATAAATGCTTCTGTACCAAGAAATCTGAAGTTTCTATTAACACTCCTAAACATCGATTGATTGCTTGTGAAAAAACATAATATAGAAACTTAAAAACAAGTAGTAAGTTTTTCGTGTACCTTAAAGGCTTTCTTATACACCTACAGGGTTAAACTGCAGTTGAGGTGTCAGGCGACTAGTGTACCTTATAGAGCACCTCTAATTGAACAACTTTTTCTTATAAAATTATCAATGCAAACATAGAGAAATGGAGATAAAAAATAAATTAGGTACTGACCGAGTCAATTTTGCAGTTTACATCTCATTGTATATATCATTGGAATTATGACAATCATGATAATTGATTTTATTTCACATAATCACACACAATTTAGGTCAATTTGTAATTTTTCTTATGACTTTTCTGCGATTTTAAAAGCACCATCGAATGTCAACTAAAACAGCTGATATCATGTGATCTGGTATTTACAATTTCGCTAAAATTCAATCAAAAAACGTACAAATTGAAGGTAATTGTTGTGTTGTGAGCTTAAATAAACATCAATTATCGTGATTGTCATTATTTCAATGATGTATACAATGAGATGTAACCTGCAAAATTGACTTGGTCAGTACCTAATTTATTTTTTATCTCAATTTCCCTACAATTGCATCAATAATTATATAAGAAAAAGTTATTCAATTACATGCCCTTTATAAGGTACACTAGTCATTTTGTCAAAAACCGCCCGACATCCTCAACTACTTCATCGGTGAAATTAGAACGGTTCATCTGGTATATTCTAATTCCACTTATAAATACGCCAAACTCACTGCATCAGCTTGTCACGACACTGTATATTTAATGTTATGTTCATTAACAACAATGTAACAAACCTTTTTCAGATCAGTGGCTTTACTTACATGTTCACATTCCTTGGAAAATAATGTAATGCTTATGCATCCTGTCTGTACGCCCCACAAACAACGCACCGCTTTCTATTCATTCCTCAATTCTAAAAATGCCTTATGTTAACTTAATAAAATTATCGTATTACTTTTTACAGAACTTACGGTACGATTACAACCCCACTAATAAGAAAAACACAAAGAAAAATAATGTTTTTAAGTTATAAGAAAAACACAATGCAACACACATAATGTTGGATGGCGTTTCAATATAGTGACAGCGCTATAGTTGCGACATCTTAAGTTATTCGGTTTAAGTCATGATTCAAATTTATTTATAGGTCTCTTGTTTCAAACACTGTGGCGCCATCGAATAATGGCGTACATAGGTAGATTAGGCGGCAAAACCCCTGATTTAAGTGAATCATCCGATCATCCGTGATCTCTCGTTTCCTTAGTCGACTCGACTCGAGCCGACTTTACCCGAACGAGCGTTACATATCGAGCGTGACGGCTCAGTCTCGTTCAGTGCCAAACAATCAATGCATCAACGAGCCCATAGAAGTTTTCACTTCAAAAATGTTGAATAACACTTTTGCGAAAACTTTTAAGTATCTCGAGTGTCTATACAACTCGGCTGCGTCTCGTTGCAGTAATAAAAATCATCATAACCTTATAAAAGGTATAAGATTTATCAACTTCGAACTTTAAGCTTACGTTTTCGCACTTGTATTATTAATAACTATATTCATAACGTGTCTGTCTAGAAAGCATGAACTGCGAGAATAACAAAAAATTGATTTGCTATAAAAGACCGCCGCACAGTGGTCTGAAACGCCCGAAAAGCTGGTCAAAACTCGAAAAAGGTTCGGATTTGGCTGAAAATCAGTATGCTTTGGCTTTTTTATTTTCTGATTGTAGATTTGAGGTAAAAATGGTAAATTGCAAAATGGGGAGTTTTAAATTGCCAGTTTTATGTTCAAAAATACGATAAAATAATATAAAATTTGGCTTAATAAATTTTGTGTTGTTTCTCATTATACTTTTTATAATTATACTTACGATAAAGACAATAACAATTGTGATAACAATAGTAATAATGATAATAATAATAATAATGATAATAATGAAAATAATGATAATAATTATGATTATTTCGTGGTAATTGCACTTTAAATAATTCAAAGTGACTTCTTCTAAGTTACTATTTGGTTCGGATCGTGCGCATATTAAATCTCTTCAAGATTAATTAAAAATATGTAATTATGATGTGACATATACATGTGACGCGTCACCTGTATAGGGCCGCGCAACCAAATACAAATAAATCAATTGCGAGGAGAATCGCAGAAAGTCGCACGTGAATTTTCGATTTTCTAGTTAGTTAGACATTCATCTGGGACAAAAACACTAAAACACCTTCACCACACCAAAGCACAAAAATGGCTAAATACGTATTTCAACAACTAAGTTGTCATCATCAGTAGCACTGATTAAAACTCGCGCTGTACGCTACGGTGTGTAGACAGCGCGATTTTTAATCAGTGCTACTGATGATGACAACTTAGTTGTTGAAATACGTGTTTAGCCATTTTTGTGCTTTGGTGTGGTGAAGGTGTTTTAGTGTTTTTGTGTAGTTTCAAGCCACAGACTCCAAGTTTAATTTCTTATTCATCTGGGAAATGAATCAGCGAACAACGCGGAGTCTTGCGGAAACATAACTTTTTTGACAATTTCGGAAAATTTTGAATAACAAATTATAAAAAATTGTTTAAAAAAAGTAAAGTGTCAAAACATTATACCAATCTTCAGGCGCATCCTCCATCTTCTTGTTGAAGATATTTGCACGTTCACGAATTTTTGTGTGCACTTCAAATGTTGTTTTTCTCGTTTATTCTTGAACGTTGCACGTAGCAAGTTTTGACAACCGCGACTTTCACACACAACTACACGTCCCGTAGGCGCGCCATCTATCTGCTATTCGAGAAATAGACGCGCAGGCACCTCGTTTACCGACTACCACACAAGAAACTATTTGAAAAAAAAAATGTTTTTTTAGGTTTTGACCAACTTTGTGGACGTTTCAGACCACTGTGCGCCGGTAGGAATTTTGAAAAACTTTTTTGATAAACTTTTTTCCAAATTCGCTTTTGAATGCATTTGAATTCTTTATAAATTTGGTTAAATTCTATTGGTAACATTCAATTTTTTCGCTGATGTAAACTACTATTCGATTTTACTGAAAATCTATTCAGAACTCCAGCAGAAGATTATACTCGTAAATACATAATTTGTAATTGATTGCTATAGCGGTGTGACCGCTATCTTGGTCACACACACACAGAGTGAGGGATTTAAAAAAAAATCTTTTTTTTGGTATCAGGGGACATCAAAACGTGGACTTCTGCAAAAATCTCAAAGTCTAAAATTTTTGTCATCACAATACTTCCTTATACTAGGTATAAGAAAGTAAAATGGATTTAAGTGCTTTGTCTGATTGCAAATAAAACAATAAACAATAGAAACTGACTATAAAAGTCGAAATTAATATTTTCTTCGAGGAATTGAGTTATATGGTAACACAGATATTTATTGTATAACAGTAAGTACAGGAATGTCAAATAAAAACCTGGAGAACTATAATGTACTCATGCATTCAGTAGACTAATGTTTATCTTATTTTAGTTATATATTTATATACACCCTGTCCATTTTAAAATGCAGTACATGGGGATATTGGAAACCATTGGAGATACAATGTCGGTTAAATTGGAGAAAAGTTACGTATTCATTTGTCCATGAATAATCCGACATCAGATTTTGAAATTTTTGTTTCATTGGGCAGATACAGGGTGAAAAAGAATAAAATGCATTTTTGAAAATCTTCCATATTTTGATTCCTAGAAGAGATAAATTTACAAAAGTTGTAAGCTAGGGATAACAAGTCATGAGGATTTTAAAAATGATTAAAAAAAAATCTAGGTCTACTAGATTTTGCGTGACAATAATCAACTTTTGTTTTTCTTATGGCAGCCATATTGGTTTTTGACATTTTTAATATCTTCAAAAAAAATGCTGTTCAATGATGTATAACATGTTTATGTTCAAGATAGTAAAAGCATGAAAAATAGAGAAAGTAAGATTTTAACATAGTAGGCCGTGTTAATAAATGTGACATTTGTATTAAACAACTCTAAAAGCTGTGAAGTTTATTCTGAACTGTCAGTAATCTTATTGTTAATCTCATTGTATTGTTATAAGTATCTGTAATGTGCAAACCTAAGATGGATCGTTTTACAAATAGTGACAAATATCAAATGCTGGAGTGTTTTATTTTGTGTGGAAGAAATGATGAATTGGCTGCAGAAATGTATTTTGATAGATACCCTGAAAGGCGGCAGCCAGAGAAAAGCATTTTTCGCCGATTGCGTGATAAATTGATAATGCATGGAAGTTTTGTCAAACCCAAAAAAGCCAAACAACAAAAATAATGAAAATATTGTTCTTCAAGCAGTAGTTGAAAATCCCCGTACGTCTTTACGGGTAATTGAAAATGCACTTGGCGTCGCTAGGTCAACAGCTGGTACCATTTTAAAGCGTGCCAGATGCAAACAATATCGTGAAAGAGCCAGTCAAGGGCTTCAAAATGGTGACGAAATACGGAGAGCACAATTCTGTCATTGGTTCATCGAAAAACATAATGAAAATCCAAACTTTTTTGCGAAAATTTTATGGTCTGATGAGAGTCGATTTACTAACTCTGGAATGTTTAATCGTAAAAATACTATCTTTTGGTCCGATGAAAATCCACACCTAGTTCGAGGCATTAGACAGCATGTCCGATGGGGATTTAATGTCTGAATCGGCGTTATTGATACCCATGTTATCGGTCCATTCTTTTTCAATGAGAATTTAAATTCTGAAAGGTATTTAGAAATTTTGCGCACACATGTTGCTGAACGAATTGAAGAACTTCCACTTTCCACGTTGCAAAATATGTATTTTCAGCAAGATAACCTCCACACAATTCCTTGTTGGTTACAAATTATTTAAATAATCAATATTACAATAACTGGATTGGTAACCGAGGACCAATCGGGTGGCCTGCTAGGTCCCCGGACCTCACACCTCTTGATTTTTTTGTATGGGGCTATCTGAAAAACAAGGTGTATTCGAGATCTTATGAAAATGTGGAAGAATTACGTCAAGCAGTTGAAGAAGCAGTGAATGGAATGACACCGAACATGGTTAGACAATCTGGTGAGGCAGTACTAACACGATGTAGATTGTGCATACGAATGAACGGTGGCTTATTTGAACAGTTGTTACATTAATGATTCAGCTACCTAACCACCTTTATTTAATGAATACTAATAAATAAAATGTTAAAGATATTTTAACAGTACTTGGAGACTTGTTATTTTTTGTTTTTTTTTATCAGTATTCACTTAAGATATCCACAGTTCCATGGCCTACTATGTTAAAATCTTACGTTCTCTATTTTTCATGTTTTTACTATCTTGAACATAAACATGTTATACATCATTGAATAGCATTTTTTTTGAAGATATTAAGAATGTCAAAATCCAATATGGCTGCCATAAAACAAACAAAAGTTGATTATTGTCACTCAAAATCTAGTAGACCTAGATTTTTTTTTTAATCATTTTTAAAATTCTCATGACTTGTTATCCCCAGCTTACAACTTTTGTAAATTTATCTCTTCTAGGAAACAAAATATGGAAGATTTTCAAAAATGCATTTTTATCTTTTTCACCCTGTATCTGCCCAATGAAACAAAAATTTCAAAATCCCATGTCGGATTATTCATGGACAAATGAATACGCAACTTTTCTCCCATTTAACCGACGTTGTATCTCCAACGGTTTCCAATATCCTCATGTACTGCATTTTAAACTGGACACCCGGTATATATTTGGCTTGGTCGAACAAGGGCTCAGGTACGTATACGCAGTTTTGAGAAAATCTATTGTTTTCCTAAAGAATATATTTTTCATGGTAGTTCAAAAAAACGATTAAGATTTGCCCTACGTTTATTTGTCTGGTTTCATATTGGTCCATAACGTAGGGTACAATAATTAGCACATTAACCTCAAGCAACGTTACTTTGTCCTTTGAGTGGTAATGACGTGCACTTTGGCCCCACTATTATAGACAAGCATCTTAAGGTTAGAAACGTTTTTGACATCTACGTTGTTAGTTTGTGTGAATTACAATAAATAAATAATTAAGTAACGTTATTGGGTTTGAAAAGAAAATTTGTTAATATTATGAATCTTGCTGCAACATAACATTTATTTTTATTTAATCAATTATGTCCAATTACCTTTAAGTGTAGGACTGATGCAAATACAAGTATTGTGTACAACTTATATATTTAATACTTTTGTTCTTTCTCGTATCCGGCGCCAATCATCTAGTTTCACTCCACTGAATCGAAGCCATACGACAATACAAGCCGGAATGCAGGAGCTCGAGCGGCGTGTGACGTCATGATTGTGGTCGGGCACTCGTCGTTTCACTTAGAGTGCAGGTGAATGTCTCTCGCACAAAACTGCGTCTCCATTTTCCTAGTGTCTGTAAGCTTACGGTATGTACTAGTATGTACACTTCATTTGATAATTTTAACAAACAATTTTTATAGTTATCATAAAATGCCAAACTGCTGTGTGCCCTGATGCCGAGGCATATAAAGGTCAACGTGTTACAGTGTTTAGGTTTCCTAAAGGTGCCAATCCACAATGAGAATATCTCACGAGATTTTTGTCTCATGCAATAAAAATCGCTTCAATTTCATTCTGGAAACGGTCGAAAGACCAATGAAATTGGAGTTATCCTGCGATTTTTATTGCATGAGACAAAAATCTCATGAGATATTCTCATTGTGGATTGGCACCTTTAGAACGACAAAATAAAAGGAAAATGGATACGAAGTATTCACAGAGAAAATTATATTGTCACTGATAATTCAAGAGTCTGCATTAAACACTTCTCAGAAAATTTTATTGTACGGGAAGATCGAATGACGAGGTCAGATGGCACAGTTTTGGTCATGCCACGAAAAATTTTAAAATTATCAGACGATGCGTATCCAACAATTTTTAAAAACCAGCCTGGTTATATGTCAACATGTTTGCCAGTAAAGCGAAAATACCCTGAGGAAAGGCAAAACGAAATTGGGAAACGATTGAAAAAGGCTCAAATTGCTCTAACTTATACATGTACTTCTTTAATTGAACTATCGAAATACTTAATATGTGATTTAAGTTTCGAATATATATTGTTAAGTCGTTTCAAACAGATGATTTAGAAGCTAGGTTTGGACAGTATCGACAAATGAGTGGAGAAAACTATCACATATCTATAGCTTAAGTTTTAGAATCAGAAAAAAAAAATTAAAAATGATAAATTTATTAAAATTAGAATCTTTTAAAAGTGGAGAATTTTGTCTAAAAGACTTTTAAAATATTTGTGAAAATGGGATAGCAAATGAAGCTATCGTGAGTATAGAGCAATTTGAGAAGCTGTAATTATAATGGAAGACGAGATGATATCATCTGATCAAATTGAAATTTTGGTATACATAGCTGGTTACATTGTTCATGTTATTGGTAGAAATTTGCAGTGAAAACAATGTAAAGAAATGATTTCATACAACAGGGACCTTGAAATTGAAACTAATAATTGTAATACCGAGATTTTTCGTTATTTAAAACATTTAGATCGCGGCGGATTAAAATATCCCAAGCAAATCTTTATAGATATTACTTCTCAGATGTTTTTACTTTTTAAAGTATTAATAAATGATAAATTTGAAAGTCAGTTCCTAAATTGTCAGTCAAAGAATTGTTTTAAAAAAAAATTTTTTTTTTGGGTACTTGATATATAAAGATATTCAAATATATGAGGCCTGTGAAGAATGTGGTTGGTCCAATTTTAATTTAATTGAGAAGTGTAGAGTTAAATTCAGTAACATTTTACTCAATAATTATTCTAAAGTTCGACAAGATAAGATTATTCATAACGGTATAAAAGAAAGTAAAGTTAAGAAACTATCTAGTCGATAACATGTCGCTGTTGAGTTTCGTCATTAGATTTTTCTGTATCATCTGTGTGTTATTGTAACTCTTTGTATCTATTGATTTAATTTTTCTTTAAGATGTCTGAATATTTATTGTTTAAGTAGAAAATCTATAGTTCACCATGTTTTATTTTAAGAAAATATCAAAGATTTCTTTGTTAAATGTTTCATAATTCCATAGCTATTAAAAATAATATTTAATATTTAGCACTAATAAAGTCATTGTTATAACTGTATTTAGTTCATCTCAAGAAATGTATGTCAAATTTGCTTTTCTTAGCACACAAAACTATATTTTTTGGAAGAAACTTGATATAACATAGTAACGTCGCTTGTCGCTGAGGAACAATCCCGTCCACGATCGCGACGTCACGATTCCTGCATTCCGGCTTGTATTGTCGTATGGCTTCCACTGAATCCCTCGCTTCTGAGTCTCTTGCCGTTCTTCTTCCTCCCATTTTAGTCGTAGTCATCCTAGCTTGTTCAGCACGCCCTACGATATAGAAATAGATCTTTACATTTTGCTATGACTCAAATTTTGCCGGCCTATGCTATAATTTTGAGTTTTCTAAAACGTAGAAACTTTCTAAAGCTTTTCAGAGCGTGGCTACCGAGAAAAATATGTGACGCACTCATACAAACAAAGTTTCCAATAGCTGAATGAAATTGGCCTGACATAGGAAGAAGCTGACGAACTGAAAATAGGAAAGATAATGATAATTGAAAAAAAGAAACAAACAATGGTACACCCCAGAAATTAAGGCGTTAGCAGAGGAAATATATAAAGGTATAAAGACAACAAAACACCAGAAGAGGAGAAAAGAAACTATGTGCAAATAACAAATAAAGTCAACACGAAAATAAGAAATATTAAAAGAGCATACTAGGAAAGATTCACCTCCAAAATGGAACACGAATTATACGGAGCACAGAGGAATATATGGGGAATGCTGAGAAAAAGGAAACAAGACATAACAGAGTACACAGAGATATAACAAATAGACGAAGATACTTGGATGAAACACTTCGAACAACTGACACCGCTGTCACCTCATCGATCGATGTGGACCTGGACGACATACCAAATGAACTTTTAAATTATGGCGGGGAATGCCTTATGAATGAGCTCACATATCTTTTCAATAAAATTTTTACAACCCAAACAATTCTGAGTGAATGGAGAAAAGCATAACCGTCCCGGTATTCAAAAAAGGCGACAAAAGGTTTTCTGAAAATTATTGTTGAGTCTTTCTGTTTTGAAAGACTTGAATCGTTTTCCTTTCACTTGGATATTCTTATTTTAGGAGTAGTAAAGAATAACTCCTCACTGAATATACGTTATCCGTGGTTATTCACAAATGAAATAACACTACACTGTTAGATACAACTTTATTTACAATTAAATAAAACAACATTGCAAGCAAATGTCGGTTTCTTGCATTGGGCAAGTTGAACCGTACATGATAGCTAACTGCTAACAGGTTGAGTTTCGTTGGTAAACTGATTTCAATTTTCTCTTACAAACAAATTCAGTATTTTGAGTGGGGTAGTAAGTTTACAAAACTGTACCTCCTCTATTGTTGTCTGGAAAAACCGAACATTAATGGGTTGTAAGTGTCATTAAAGGTTCTCAGAAGGAGCAAATAGCAATGCAATTATCTAATATAAATATATGAGCCCTGCTCTGGCGTTTACAGGTTTCTTCAATTACAGAATATCTATAATTATGAAATCCGGCTAATGTTTATGAATTTTTAAGTACTACAACGGCATGATGTTAATAAAAGCAAGAAAATAAATGGTTATTTAGACAAAGCATTTACCGATTTTCTAGAACGGACAATAGAAAAGTTTCTGAGAAAGAGATTACATTAGGAGACTGATGTCCCTCTTGGTCTTTCCAGATTTAATTTTAAATACACATTATTTTACGATTATGAAGTAATAAAATGACTGTAAGCACACGGAGAAATATAAATGTTCTAATTAATTGTGCCTTTATAAAATAAAGCAAATTGCCATTAAAACTAAACATATATACGTTTTACATAAAACATAGAATATTACTTTATAAAAAGGAATAAAAGAAAAATAATAATGATAAACGTCCTAAACAATTATAGAGGCGTAATATTGTTGAGTTCTGTTATGAAACTATCTACTAAAATCATGGAGTCGATGATCAGTGGCTATATAGGTATATCAGAAGAACAACAATTCCTTCATGTACTTTGTCGATTTAAAAAAGCCTTCGACAGAGCTAGGCTGAGTGACGTAATCGACATAACCAAAGACAACTGACAGACTCGCTGAGTCCTCTGCTATGTAATGTAATAATGGACCAAATAATAGAACACATGAAAAGGAAATGGGTACAAATTATCAACAGAAAAGATTAAAATGTTATGTTACTCCGATGATGCGACTGAAAATTAAAACAATTTACAACGACTCCTGCATTTGTTTTGTTAGAAAGCCTGAAGCCTAAGGTAGCAAATATCTACGGCAAAAACAAAATCACTTGTTATTTCAAAAGAACCAATAAGATGTAAACTCGTGGCAGAAGTCATCCCACAGAGCAAATCATGGCACTCAGCTATCTGGGAGTGGAAGTTTCTTCAAGCCAGAATAGATACTACGAGATCAAAAGCCAAACCAACAAAGTACGCAGTATATCCGGAGCCTTGACTGGCGTTACCTGAAGCAATAGGTACATGAGCAGCAAACAAAAGACAAAATTTATAAAACATGTGCTAGACCCATAATCACATCCGCTATGGAGACTAGAGCCGACAGCAGGCGGCCAAAAAATTCACTAAGAACTACATAAATGAAAATCCTGAGAAGTATATCGGGGTACACTGTGAGAGACAGAATCCCCAGTAAGAACGTAAGAGACGAATGTCAGGTGTCAGATATAGTAGGATGGGGAAGACGACGGAGGCAATGAAACGAACATATCAACAGGATGGAAGGGGTAGAATAGCAAGGACTCTACGGGACGTAATTCCCGGGACACGGCGACCCTTGGACAGACCTCCTAAATGCTGGAAAGATTCATGGGTCATCAAAGGAAAACTAAGTTGGGAAAACAGGCCAAAGGCCTACATCAAGAGGAAGCAAATATATTTCTAGGGGGGAGTCTAATCGAATCAAATCGACGGCGTCATGATTTATGATTCATGATTGCCCCTCTCCCCCCCCCCCCCCCGTCTACCGCCGTTGCAATATCATGTCGAAGAAGAAATTTTTCCCGCTACTTGCTGGAGATGCAATTTCTAAGCATTTAACTTTTGGTAATATTTTTTCTACAATATTATATACACCTAACAAAAATTGTTGAACATTCTCTTCTTAATGTAATTGGTACAATAATAGTTTTTTACAAATGCTAATTGATTCTTCATTAGAATAATAATAATCATAAATATTCTCAGATGTACAAGCAAAATAAGGTGCACTATTATTTAAAAAACTGTACATAGAAATAATGTCATTTGAAATAATTTGTTAGTTTAAAATTTCAATTACATTTTGAACGTTTAAATCATTACATACGAACACATGCATATACACCGTGTTTCATGTAACTAGCACATTAGAAGTTTTTGTGCTTACAACGCGAATTTCTTCCAGAAGTTTTGCCTTCTCACATAATTGACCGCAATCTTTCAAGTTAAAATATTTTTAAACTCGTGCAACTTCCGGTTGCACCGGAAGTAGGCGCCATCTTTGTTGTTTTAAATGTGACACCCTGTATTTTATTCGAAATTTGAATTGCTTATTTAAATAGAAGAACAGAGATACCGGGTTGGATTATGTCAAAGTCAACCGATTCGGAGTTATTCAACTGTTTTCCATTTTTAGGGCACTTGAACGTAAATTTTAAAAGTTCTTTATCTGAGACATGAAAAAAGATAAACAATTGAAATTTGTTCCTGAGATAGTCAAAGTATTGTCCTATTCGAATATCACCAGGTTTTGCAATAATATTACACAGGGTGTTCTCTAATTAATTTACAATTATACACATTTCAAATGCAGTTTTTTCAAATGAAACACCCTGTATATTTTCGCCTTTTCTGAAGTAGCAAAAAATTGTCTTTCGATCCACTATTACATTCCCTATACCTATCTCTAGAGATTTTTGAGCTATTGGGGAGATCAGCCTGAAGGCCCGATATTTTGCCATTTATCACACACAATTTCAAGAATGCCTTGGAAGTAACAAAATGTTTAGTTGTCAAAATTTCGTTCGCTGTCAGTGTTATTAATTTGATGCTTGGATATTTTTTGTACTTTACTGAATGATTTGATTAGTGCATAATGGAAGGCTATAATAATAATTATCCAAATGAAAGTATCCTTAATTTATTTTACATACACGGAGAATGTAATCGCATAATAAGTAGAACTTGCCGTGTGTTCAATCAGAGATACCCTAATTTGCCTCCGATGAATCGATTCAAATTTGCAAAAATTGAAACACATTTTTTGCGACATTGGAATATGAACACAAAAAGAAATTGTACTAAGCCAGTAACAGGTGAAGAAAACAACGAAATTAATATTCTGGGATATTTCACAGCTCATCCCCATGCTTCGATACGTAAAGCAAAGGTGGATTTAGATATTAGTATGACGTCAATTCAACGCGTGCTGGCAAAGAACAAATGGCACCCATATGCACAAAGGAAAGTCCACGAACTGAGAAATGGAGACGCTCAGAGAAGAATTGATTTTTGTGAGTGGCTAACTATTCGTAAACAGGAAGATCCGGACATGTTACGAAAGATTTTATGGTCGGATGAATCCAAGTTTACCAGGCAAGGCGTTGTAAATAATAAAAATTGCCATTTTTGGGCAGATGAAAATCCCCACTTTTCAAGAGTAAGCCATTTTCAATATCAATTTAGTTTTAATGTATTCGCCATAATAGGGTGGGGAAGGGTATTTTATCATATTTATGATGAAAGGCTAACGTCCGAAAGATATTTGCGAATCATTAGGGAAGTGGTGGCAAACACAGTCAATGACATGCCACACCAAAACTATTATTGGTTTCAACTGGATGGAGCTCCAGCTCGCTCTACTCATGCTGTATATCAAGAGTTGACCCAGCTATTTGAGGATAGGTGGATTGGTCCAAATGGACCATGTCTTTGGCCTGCTAGATCTCCGGATTTAACTCCAGTTGACTTTTTTTTATGGAGTTACATAAAAAAAGAGGTCTATGCAACACCAGTTAACTCCAGGCAAGAACTAGAGGATAGGGTGCGAAGAGCATTTGACCAAATCGAAGTTCAAATGATTGAACGTGCAACGACTGACCAGCTCCAAACAAGGTTAAATAAATGCATTGAAGTAGGCGGTGGACATATTGAGCACTTGCTGTGATTTGGTTTTAGATTTGTTTTTGTTTTCTTTGTTTGACTTATACCGTGAGATCAAAAATGTTTTCGCAATTAATAAATTTTTGGTTTTGAACTAGAAGACTTTTTTTCCATACCCATAACATGCTTACAAATGACTATTAATCCACTCCTCCTATACTTAATCTATTATTTTTTCAGTTTTATTTGGCAAAATATCGGGCCTTCAGGCTGATCTCCCCAATAACTCAAAAACCTCTAGAGATAGGTATAGGGAATGTAATAGTGGATCGAAAGGCAATTTTTTTCTGCTTCAGAAAAGGCAAAAATATACAGGCTGTTTCATTTGAAAAAATTGAGTTTCTTGCATTTGAAATGTATATAATTGTAAATTAATTAGAGAACACCCTGTGTAATATTATTGCAAAACCTGGTGATATTCGAATAGGACAATACTTTGACTATCTCAGGAACAAATTTCAATTGTTTATCTTTTTTCATGTCTCAGATAAAGAACTTTTAAAATTTACGTTCAAGTGCCCTAAAAATGGAAAACAGTTGAATAACTCCGAAACGGTTGACTTTGACATAATCCAACCCGGTATCTCTGTTCTTCTATTTAAATAAGCAATTCAAATCTCGAATAAAATACAGGGTGTCACATTTAAAATAACAAATATGGCGCCTACTTCCGGTGTAACCGGAAGTTGCACGAGTTTAAAAATATTTTAACTTGAAAGACTGCGGTCAATTATGTGAGAAGGCAAAACTTCTGGAAAAAATTCGCGTTGTAAGCACAAAAACTTCTAATGTGCTTGTTACATGAAACACGGTATATACATATACGTTTTACGTATAAAGGTATATATGTAAGACATAGTAATTATTACTTACGACGTTTAAATTTAAATTTGGAATTTAACATGGCGGTGAATTAACGACATTTAATAGGGGGCTTGTCGAGAATTGATAAATGAATTCCAATAATTTCTCTTCCCTTCTTCACTTCTTTCTTGATATCGTTTAAATCTGTTACTCTTCGAATTGCTGTCTTGATGACATCTTGAATTGGTAGAGCGGATCTTCTGGTGTTGCAAGTAGAAAATTCAAGACGTTGGACGAAGCGAACTTTAAAGTGTTTAGATTTGAAAATCTACTCTCTTATACCTACCACAACTGCAACATTCTAATATATACATAATAGTTTGCGTTGTATTGAAGCGAACTTTTAAGTGAATGAGATTTTGAAAACCTTTGCTTTTATACCCACCACAGCCGTAACATTTGTCAGTTGTTCGTGTTAACTTTCGCATTTGTAAAAATTTGAAAACCGAAAGGCTCCAGTATTAGAAAGGCTTGTTCGGTTAACCTTTATACGTTGTAAAATTCTCAAAACCGAAAGGTTTTCTTCCCCCAGCTGCTGCTGCGGCGGCGGTAGACGGGGGCGAAGCTGGCAGGCGGGGCAATCATGAATCATAAATCATGACGCCGTCGATTTGATCCCCCCCCCCCTGTTTACCGCAAAGAAGCAAATATATTTCTATATGACAGACGCCAATTTTAAATAAGACTTCGGACTTATTTAGATACCGTTATCAAATTATTACGTCTAATTTTACAGCGACCCTGTAGATTCAATGAATTAATCCATTGTTAAAAATTCATTTCGTTTTTGTGTATCAGTATATTAACTATGTTTAAACTTTATAACACCAACTCATGTCGCTGATAAATTTATCAGTTTAAGCAAACATACATATAGAAATGTAATATTCCTTGTGTATATTTACATTAAAACCACTATAGTCATTTTAATACGTATACATAATCGATGTGTATCTAATTTTCTATTTATAGGTGAAAAGGATTCATTAACTACACACACTTGAGATTATGGTATAAGTATAGACCAATACAAGCACGTCAGATAATTTTAAACAAAATGAAAGTAGACACAGAAGATTTAGTATTTACTCATTAGTTTCTTTATTATTTTAATTTAAAATCTGTCAAAAGTCTCCTCTTTCAGGAACTGCACACTAAGTGGATAATATCCAGTATACATCGGTATCCAATACTAAATAACATACTCAATTTGAAATGGATGAAGATATTTTGCAGGAAATACCAGATAAAGATTTACCATCGCTGAGTAATTTATATAAAAATCATGAACGGGAATCTCCACAAGTATATAGTTTGTTAGACACCAGCATTATTTGGAAGAAAAAGAAACCGGATTCTAATTATTTAACGTTTTTTGGAATAAGAGATGATGACTGGTTAAACTCAGGAACATTCATTCTTTTAATGCAGGTTTGTACTCATTTAAGAGGTGAAATAATGGATTTACCGAAAATGCAAGATTTATTAAATATTTGTGTGTGTTAGCCCTTAACCACCGTTACCGGTCTCTCAGACCGTCACGTTTTTTCAAGTTTAAATACCGCTTTTAAATTGCCATTTTCGCTTTCGCTCAGCTATTTACGAAGATCAGTCAATATCTAATGCCTCGTTTATTTTTCTACCTAAAGTTAATTAAGTGAAGATTTTGAATTTGGCGCTATTCCTCAAACCTTCTTCTACAATCCACTGCAATAGTTACTTTCTGCGTCAACAAGTGGCAGCACTGCAGTCGCTTGCAAAATGATCGACACCGAAGGCTGACGAAAATCAGAGCGGCAGGCCGTTGACTGCAGTGACTCCACGAAACATTCAGCGAGTCAATAATATCATTCGTGGTGACCGCCGGATGACTGCAGATGAATTGTGTGGCATTTTCACGCTGTTCTGAGACATCTTCTGCCAGAGTAGCGGTGCTGGTAAACTCTCTCTACTAACAAATAATTTCTTTGATATTCTTCAGTACAAAAAAAACCGTAATCAAAAAACAAAGTTGGCAAAATTATATCAAAAATGATAAGTTCAGTAATTGTCACTTCTAACATGTTTTTGGTAATGCGTTTAAAAGTAAGAAAATTTTCGATCTGTTCTTTAATAAAACAATTTGTTCAAAGGCTCAAAATTTCGTTATTTATTTATAACTTCATCAGGAGCTATTATTTAAAAATTACATAAATAAAGAAATATAATTACAGAAAATGGTGTCATATCAAAGCAAAAACTTAATACATTTTTTTGAAGTTATAAATAAATAACGAAATATTGAGCCTTTGAACAAATTGTTTTATTAAGGAACAGACCAAACACCCACAAGAATGTCTTACTCTTACATGCATATTACACACGTTACTAGCAGCATAAATATGTTTCGCAGATATATGAATATGAGCAGTACATCATAAAATATACAAATTATCTAGCAAACATAAATAATTATGACTTAAAATGCATGAGATCATGCGGATACCATCAGTAAACCAATAAATTAGAAGCCAACACACAGAGCAAAAATGAGGTGTGGCCACCACACGACTTTCTTATACGTATGAGCGTTTTAAACTATACAATTTTAAGAATTTTTTTATACAAAACTTATTCAAAATCCTATTCTAAGTACTTTCATTCTCTTAATAAATCGCTATAGAATGCATACTTTGCAAGATATTCGAAAAAAAGTGCTACTCGCTAAGAGTAAAAGTGCCACTTCCGGTCCGAATTTTGAAATTTCATGTATACAAAAAATATTGCAAATTCAACTCTAAATACTTTTGTACTCTTAATAAATATATATAAAATGCATAATTTATGACATATCTGCAAAAAATCGCTATTCGGTAAGAGTAAAAGTGGTACTTCCGGTCCGAATTTTGAAATTTCTTTTATACAAAAGATATTTAAAATTATAATTTAAATACTTTTATACTCGTAATGTACCTGCCTAGAAAGCATGACTTGCGAGATATTCGCAAAAAACTGATTTTTGATAAGAGTAAAAGACCTACTTCCGGTTGAAATTTCGAAAAACCTTTTTAAGATAATTTGTCTCAAATTTAATTTTCAGTACATTTCAATTCTTTATAAATTTGTTTAAACTTAGTAATTGACGAAATATTGGCAAAATTCGAATTTTTCACTCAAGTAAACTGCTACTTCCGGTCTACCGATTTTACTGAAAAACTAATCAGATCTCAAGAGGGAGATTATACACGTAAATACAAAATTTGGAATTGATATCTACAGCGGTTTGACCGCTACCGTGGTCACACACAGACAGACAGACAGAGACACACACAGACATTTGTTTAAAAACCACTTTTTCGGTATCAGGGGACTTCAAAACGTGGAAAAATCTCGAGGTCGAAAATTTTCATCATCACAATACTTCCTTATACTACGTATAAGAAAGTAAAAACAGCCTCACAGTTTTTCAAGCAGTACAATCTTGAGGTGCTTACGTATTTATTTGGTTTAAGGAGAGTACAAATAGCAGGTAATACAAAATTGTCAACAACTTTAGCTACGTTATAGGAGTAACAACGTTTAAAAACTTCTCGATTGTGTATCAAAATTGTTAGCTATTTTGTCCTAATATTTAACCCATGCTGTTGATGTCTGCGTTATTATATTCCCATCGAAACCCAGAAGCGCCGTTACAACGACACATTAAGGCAATTCAAAAGCGGTTGGAAGACTGGAGAATAAAAGTTAATGAAAATAAATAAATCCACATAACATACACAACAAAAAGATGCGAAATGGCCAACTATTGAAGCCTGCGGACTCTGTCAGACTCCTTAGCATACACCTGGACAGGAAGTTAAACTGGCGGTAGCGTATACAGGCTGTTCCAGAAATAAAAAGACGGAGTAGCAGAAATCGTAAGGTAGATTGTGTAAAAACGTACACTCAAAATATCAAGTCCTTATTCGTGCGCAGACGGCAGAAAAAAAATAATAAAGAATTCAATTGGCCTTACGCCGACCCTGGACTAAATATCCACCTGCTTCACTTTCACAATCGGTCCTTTTCAGGACCACCATATTACTTGTGTTAAAAAAACAAGGAGGAGGAATAGATACTTCATAATAAATATCAAACCATTAATTACTTTAATTTTACACCAGCTAGAAAAAAAATAATTACATTCTTGATATTTACTGTAATAAAGGCTAGAAAAACTACGATTTATTAAATATTCTAAAACAATAATAATCAGCTGTTTTCGACTACAAACACATTAAAGAGCAACAACCTTCCTATTTTAAAAATAAAAACAATCTTTTATTGTCTGCAACAAAGTGGGTCGCCCATCTGGCTCAACAACCGACTACATAGCTGTGTTATCTAGACGCATCGGGCAAAAAATATGTTTTATATGAATGAGTACGATTTAACGTTTTTTCCCCGTTTTATACAAATAAAAGCGTATTTTTCTATGAATGCGTGTTCGTTTCTATTTACAAATGAGCATTCTTACGTGTATTTATAAACATACATTCTGTGCCAGGTCCGTAATGTAATTTTTTTATCTAAAAAACAACATATAAAATTAAATTTTTAATTTCTTCGTTATTGCTGTATATTTGGGCCTGTTTCTGTTCGGACTTTACACACCTGCTACTCCGTCTTTTTATTTCTGGGACACCCTGTATTTACAAAAAGAACACAACTTGAAATACAACTCAATAAGTATTACTGAATGTTAGATGAAAAATCAAAATAATCAATCAGCAACAAACTCCCAGTGCACAAAGCCATACTAAGGCCTATATGAACGTATGGTATACAGCTTTGGGAAACAGCAAGCAATTCTAATATCGATACACTCTAACGCTATCGACACAAAGTACTACGCTTAATAGTTAGTGCACCATAATGTGTCCCAAACTTAGCTATTCAGCAAGACCTAACAAGTACCATCAATGAAGAGTGAAATTTTAAAGTATAGTCGAAAATACAGTGAGAGGTTCAAAGTGCATCCCAACGTTTTAGTCAACCCAATTATGGAAGAAAGCACTAACCCAAAAGGCCTGAAACTCTTCAAGCTCACTAACTTGCTATCTAGATTTAGTTGTTTTGTTGATTTTTTGTTTGATTCTAGTCATATAGAATTTTTACAAGGACAAAGTGTACCATTAATGAAACAACATAGAAAAAAGGTTTCAAAAAATATTATATAAAAGAAATGGTGTATAATGTTATAATAGTAATAGGACGCGGGTTTAGTGGTTATTAGTTTTCAAAATTCACTTTTTTCTTTGAAAAATTTGTCTGACTCATAATGTGAACATCATCAAAATTAGTAATAATTATTTTCAGTATAATTGTTACGATCTTTTCGTCTTTACCCTGGAAGAAAGCGGCAAAGAACTATTCACAGCACTAACTCAAACGAAAAGAATCAATTGGGACCGAAAATTAATGTTTTATTCAGTGGCCAGAAAGCATAGCTTCACAGTAATCGACATCCTCAAAGAATTAAGATTACCGTCTTATCTTTGTGCAGATACAGAAGCGTGGGTTATAGAAAAGGAAAAGGCTTTAAATTTTGAAATAGAGTATAACGCTTCTTCGATTTACTTAAAATTAAAATTTACGAATGTATTTTTGCAGGATACCCGATAACGTTTACGTAGGACCGGTTGACGTATCCCATGCAGAATTGATAAATCAACACTGGCCACATGGAACGAAAGGGGCCGAAAAATACTTAGCTACACTCATTGATATGAACAAATCCGTCGGTTTATTTCTGAAGTCAGACAATAGCTTGGTCTCGTGGGTACTGCTTAGTCCCATGGGGCAAATGTGTAATTTACAAACACTACCTGAACACAAAAAGAAGGGTTATGGTATGTTGGTCACGAAAATAATGGCTAAAGGAATAGCTCAGGGTGGACACGACCCCCTCGGCACCATTGTTAGACGTAATATTGCTTCTGAGAATATGTTTAGAAAACTGGGATTCCGCAGCGTCGATATATGTTCTTATATTATAATAAATATTTAGAAAATGATTAATTTTTATCTAATAAAATAATGAAATTAAAAAATTATAGTTTTCTTTATGGCGTAGAACAATATGATGTGATTACATATCTATGCATCTCCCATGTAAATACAAAATCTTGAATTTCCCTAATAATATGAGAACAATTTACACCTTTTCTTTCATTTCCTTTTTTTTTTCGTGTATTGGAAGCTAATTATTTTTAAGAGAAGTTTCATACAGAAGTCAAGACGATTTCTGATTTTTTCTGCAATTAACTTTTTTTTTAAATGTGTCTATCAGACAATAGTTTTTTTTTTAAATTCATACCTTGTAGCTTGTTATATGCACCTTATAGTCTTATCTAGTTCGTGCGTGATAGTAGTTGTAATGACTTTACCTAAATCTCAATTTTTCAGAGGGGAAACACTTTGAAAAAACAAGTCGATTTAAATGTCAAGTTGTGCAAAAGTAGGTTATAGTATTCTGGTAATATATGACATAACAATGATGCAGTCGCCATTACAGGAAACTGTTACAACCAAAGAATTTTTTTTATGTGAAAAGGTTAGACTAGGAACCATTAATACCGACATAAAGTTTCGTCCCGGTACTTAGCTTAAATTTCAACCGCGAGATGGCCAAGTGATTTTGCAAGCTCGAAGTTTTTAGATACGCGTGCGTAACACTTTAGCTTTTGAGTTAGCCATTCATTTTAAATTTATGAAATTTGTATTAAAGGTAAGTTTTATTATTATAAAACAATTTGATGTTTCCCAATTTTCTCCAATTTTGTACAGTTATTGAACAGATAATTTTTTAACCTATAATCAGGTTGGGGAAGATTGATACATTACATTGAGGGGTAGATTAATACGTATCAATGTACCCCATCAGATGTTTGTGATTTCAGTACCTAAATATGGTGAGAGTATATAAAAGAAATAACATTGATGAAGGTGCTATGACTTCAGCAATCAACGAAGTTCTAGAAGGCACCTTGTCGATACGAAACGGCTATAATCTGAAGGGGGCAACTCTTCAACATAGAATAGAAAAAATTAAGAAAAATACTGATAATATTTCAGATAGACGTTATTCATCAAAGTATTCGTCTCAGCAGGTTTTTTCTTTAGAAGAAGAAAATTTTTTAAATGATTACATAACAACAAGCAGTAAAATGCATTATGGTTTAACACTTACGCAAATAATAAGCTTAGTATACCAATATGCCAAAACATTGGGAATAAAGATTCCTATAAGTTGGGATGAAAAAAAAAGTGCAGGCATCGATTGGGTTCCAAGTTTTAGAAGAAGACAGAAAAACTTAAGCTTAAGAAAACCTGAAAATACAAGTGCGGCCCGATCTTTTGGTTTTAATAGAACAGCCGTAAGTGAATTTTATAAGAATTATGAACAGGTACTGGAACGATATAAATTCATACCAGACAGAATTTTCAATTTTGACGAGACTGGAATTACAACTGTTCTCAACACACCGAAAGTATTAGCAGATAAGAAACAAAAACAAGTTGGCCAACTAGTATCTGCTGACATTTGGGAGAATAATTTCAGCGACTGGAAATTCTCTATCTCCAATTTTTGTGTTTCCTAGAGTTCATTATAAAGACCAGTTTATTCGTGGAGCTCCAGAGGGAAGCTTAGGTCTAGCTAACAGAAGTGTATGAATTAGTTCAGATTTTTTCTTGGAAATTTTGAAACACTTACAAAAACATTCCAGTTGATCTAAATCAAATCCTATTTTGCTCTTATCTGATAATAATGAGACCCATATCACTATACGAGCAATAAATTATGCACGTGATAATGGAATTGTTTATTTATCATTTCCGCCGCACACCTCTCATAAGTTGCAGCCTCTTGATGTTGGGGTCTACAGTCCCTTTAAGGGAAAGCTACAAATCGGCTTCAATGATTGGCATGTGAACAATTCTGGTAAAAATTCATCAATCTATGACATTCCAAAACTTGCGAAAATAGCCTACTTTAAAGCTTTTACTGCTAAAAATATTACAAGTGGATTTAGTAGACCTGGGATTTGGCCGTTCAATAAATTGGCTTTTGAAGACTCGAACTTTTTACCTTGTGATGTTTACATTAACAATCAAAATCAAGATCAAGGGTCTAGTAATAAGGAACAAGAAAGCCGAGAGATTCTAAAAACTGATCCTTCAAATGTAGATATCGAGATGACAAACATACCGTCACCACGAAGAACACCAGAGCCGACTACCTCCACATCAAAAAATCTTATAACTCCTGAAACTATTAGACCTTACCCAAAACATAGCAAAACAAGAAAAAGTGGAGAAAAAAACGAAGGCAACCGGGGAAATCTAGAATTTACACTGACACACCTGAAAAAAATAGACTTAAAGAGTTACACAATATAAAAGAACAAAAGAGGCTTAAAAAAGAACAGAAACAGATAATAAAGGATATGAAATCAGCTAAACTACTTTTAGAATGCGGCCTTAAAAAAAGACACCAAAGAAATGATAGAATCAGATTCCACGAGCACTTCCGATGAATGTGAATTCATGGATTTCACTTCAGATGAAATTTCTCTTGATGAAGATGCAGTGCCAGAAGAACCATACATTGCTTTACCAAATTTCGAAACAATAGCTGATGGAGACTTTTTATTAATAAAATTTGCAAAGAAAAAGTCTGCGGTTTATTACGTAGGTCAAGTTACAGAACATTATAGCCAGTCAGAATATAAAGTGACATTCTTGACGAAGAAACCAACCTCATAGACTTTTGTTTTTCCAGTTGTAGAGGATGTTGCGTCTGTTGACATCTCAGATGTAATTATGAAGTTACCACAACCTTGTATTACCAAAGGAACGAGCAGAACTGCTTCAATGTTTAATTTTGTAGTTAATTTAACTTCCTACAATGTTTGTTAATTCGACTTTTGTTTTTTAATAAAGTTTAATAAAAAATAATAAAATTTTATAAACAATTTACCCTTTTTTGTATTATATCAATCTACCCATGATGTATTTATCTGCCCCACCTACCATATCATTATGCCCCTCTGATGGGGTACATTGATACAATTGAAGAGTTGTTAAATTTTTTTTTTATTAAACAGTAGGTTAATATTACAGCTATAGTATAGAATAGAATAGTATAGAATAATAACCAATCTATTGAATGCATGGTAAAAATTTAGTATATTACAAACAAAAAAAAATCTAATCACCTTCAAAATAAAATTGCATCAATGAGCCCCACCTCTCCCTACCATTTGCAAAAAAGTTGATCAAAATGCCAAGTTGTGCAAAAGTAGGTTATATATAGTATTTTTAATGTGTATGAAATATATTCATCACCCACCAAAGCGCGTTTAAACACGTTACCGTGGTAATTGGTAACTTGACCAAAATCTCAAATTTTCAAACGGGTACCATTTGCAAAAAAGTCGATCAAAATGCCAAGTTGTGCAAAAGTAGGTTATATTTATATAGTATTCTGGTAGTATATGACATACTGTGTGTCCAAAAATTCTGGAAACACCCAAATAAAATCGAAACGGATGATTTTTGAAAAAAATGCAAAAACAGGTCAATTAGTATTTTCCAAAAACTACTGGCTGATGGTATCCGGTTGGAATTTTTAATGACCTTGAAAAAGTTATGATGTCATCAAAAAAAATTAAATGGCAACGTCGCATTTTTAATTTTATTTTTGATAGGTCTTTTAATTCTCTAAATGTCTGGAAAAAATTTTTTCATTTTACTTAAGAATATGACCGAGAAAAATTTAATTACTTCTTCGAAAATGGAAAAGTTTGTCTTTAAAAAAAACATAGTTGGCTTAAAAGTCGATTATTTTTCAAACACATTTTGTTTTATTTGTGATACTCCGTCAAATATGAATTGTGCGCAAGTTAAAAAAATCTGTTTAAAAATGGTTTTAAGTGAGAGGGAACGTATTCAAATATTCATGATGATTGGTTTTGGGGATAGGGCTCGTTCAGTTTGAGAAGTTTGCGACTTATTTAATACAGAACATCCGGAGCGTGCCCCAATTAGTATTTCTGCAGTGAGTAAGATTCACAAAAAATTTCTAGAAGAAGGCCATGTTCGAGATCGCCCTAGAAGTGGTCGTCCAAAGATCGCAGAAGATACGCAACTCGACGTATTATTGTCAGTAGAGGAAACTCCAAATTCTAGTACACAGCAGCTTGCTCGGGAGTTTAACGTGTCGAAGAGTACAATTGGTAATATTTTCCGGAAAACTAAGTATCATCCCTACAACATCTGTTTGGTTCATGAGCTGTCTGAAGACGACTTCGACAGGCGTGTACAGTTTTACGAACAACTGATGCCTATGTGTGATAATGATCCGTTTTTTATCAGAAATATCTTATTCTCAGATGAAGCTACGTTCACATTACATGGGACTGTTAATAGACAAAACTGCAGGTACTGGGCATGCCAAAATCCACGCTGGATGAGAGAGGTACGAACTCAGTATCCTCAGAAATTAAATGTATGGACTGGTTTAATTGGTAACAGAATTATAGGGCCTTTTTTCTTCAACGGTAACCTGACGGCGGAAATGTATTTGAATTTTTTACAAAATTATTTAATTCCGTCATTAGCAGAAATATTTCCGAAGCATGAAGATCCTAATTTGCCCAGCCAAAGAATTTGGTTTCAACAAGATGGGGCTCCACCCCACTATGCGGGAAATGTTCGGCGTTATCTCTAGAATACCTACCCAAACAGATGGATTGGCAGGAGGAGGGCTATCGAGTGGCCGGCTAGGTCCCCAGATCTAACGCCTATTGATTATTTTTTGTGGGGTTACCTAAAAAATAAGGTATACGCAACTAAACCTGAAAATTTGGAAGACTTGCATCAACGGATTGAGATTGAAGTATGAAGGATCACTCCTAAAATGATAGAAAACGTTAAAAGTGAATTTTATTATCGTTTAGGGTATTGCCAAGATGCTCAAGGACAACATTTTGAACATTTATTGTAAGAGTTTTTGCTGATTTCTACGATTAAAATTTTCTCTGTTTTCTATAATGATTTTTTTTTCAAAATTTTTCTTAAGTAGAATAAAAAATTTTTTGACTGTCGTTTAGACAATTAAAGGATCTATCAAAAATAAAATTAAAAATGCGACGTTGCCATTTAAATTTTTTTTGATGACATCACAACTTTTTCAAGGTCATCAAAAATTCCAAACAGCCAGTAGTTTTTTGAAAATAATAATTGACCTGTTTTTGCATTTTTCTCAAAAATCATCCGTTTCGATTTTATTTGGGTGTTTCCAGACTTTTTGGACACACAGTATATTCATCACTTTCCAAAGTGCGTTTAAATACATTCCCGTGGCAATTGATGGCTTGACCAAAAAGTTCAAACATTGCCATGAGTTGGAATATAATAAATAGAATTAGCAATAGTAAATAACATATTCATGATTTTTAATGGTTATTTAAGATGCCTTACACATTATCATAATACAAGCGTGGAATCTGTTTTATCATAAAGGAGACATGAAAATTTACATAATACATTGCACAGTGAAGTAGTGGCAATAAAAGAAAGCTGTGAAATATCATCCATAGTGATGGTATCATGAAGACTTGTTATTTTTGGAAATCATCACTGAAGTTTTGATATATGTCAAAGTTAGTAAAATCATACTTTAACAATTTAAAATACAGCCATGACCTATTTGTCTTGGCCCTTGAAGAAAATACCGATATATTATACACAGCACTCACACACAACACGAAAAAAATTGATTGGTCTAAGAAGACATAGTTTTACTCGGTAGCAAGTCACAAACTGCTGTAATCAAGGTATTTAAAGAATTAAAATTGCCATCTTATTTGTGCATTTATACTGAAGTATGGATTATAGAAAAGGAAAAAGCTTTTAATTTGAAATAGAGTGATTCTCTTTAACTTTATTCAAAAATTATGCAACTAGAATAAACTACAATGGAAAAAGAGCAATCCTTGATCATATCCTGACAAATGCATACCCAAATAAATTGGAAATTGAAGTTAAAAATCACGATTCCATATTTGACCATCAGATGCTATCCATCACAGTAACAAAATTACAGTATTACACGTACACACTAGCTAAAATAAACTACGAGGAATATGTGGAACAAGTACAAAACGAGCTATTAAAAGAGGCTCAAATTACGTTCGAAAAGTTGCAAGATATACTACTGCATTGCAAAAACGGTGCAACTACTTATATAAACCAAGCTGGATGAATAAAGAAACCTTAAGGAAAATTTATAAAAACAGAAGAGCATACGATATTAGCATAAAGCACCCTAGTGAAGACAATAATGAAAGCTATAGAAAACTTAGAAATCTGGTAATTAAAAAGAGAGAAGTGGAATATATGCAAAATGGAATAGTAAATGCAGATAGGAGACTACAAAGCTATGATCTATCATATACGATGAAATAAAAGGTCACAAGTAAAAAAAAGAAAAAAGAAAAAATATTCAATATAAAGGAAAAACTTATAATAATAGTCAGGACATTGCGAATGTAGTGAAGTAGTGCTGAAATAGGACAAAAGTTGGTGGAAGAAACAGGAGGAAGAAAAACGTGAAGCAACGGAATAGCACCCAGGGCACCTATGAGAAATAGTTCAACCATGTTTTTGATACTAACCACCAATAAAGAAATAACAACCATAATCAAAAGCCTCAAAAGCAACTCTGCCCCTGTGAAGGACGAGTTAACAAGCATGGGTATGAAGATTTTAAGTAATGTTAAAAGTGCCCACAATCGTTGAACTAATGAACCATAGCTTAAAAATAGAATTCTTTTCGGGGGAGATAAAGGAATCGATTGTAATACCTGTCCATAAGGGTGACAGTAAAGATGACCCATCCTGCTACAGATCAATATTTTTGATAAGCACCGTAGGAAACATATATGAAAAAGTACTGAACAAAAACCTCACGAATTTTATAACTAATACAGTGCAATTTCATAATCAACAATTTGGATTTCAGTCAAACAGCAATACGCATGTAGTGTATGAAGGCCTTGATAATAAAAACTATGTCATAGAGCTGTTCCTTGATTTAAAGAAGCGGTTGATCATCGTATAGTCGTTGATAGTCCGGAGAAACTTAGGATTCGGAACATTTTTGGTAGGATAATTGGGATGTATCTTGGAAAAAAGAACTCAACTAACTAAAAAGGGCCGATCACAATTAGTCAACTTGCAAAATTAACAATAGGTGTCCGGCAAGATTCGGTCTTAGGAGAAATACTATGCCTTTTGTACATTCAATCGTTCTGCAGCATTGGCTTCTATGGAAAATATGTAATCTATGCATATATATGATAAGGCATTAATTTATACAGAACAAAGTAGGGAAGAAATAGAAAACAAAAAAAGTACAGATCTAAAGAAACTGGACCAATGGATAGTTGGGCAGGAATTAACATTAGACACAAAATAGACACCTTTTAACAAAAGAATAAGCAACAATACTACTGAGGCTGAAAAGAAAAACTTAAAGAAGTAGACACGATAAAGTACTTGGGAATTGTGATAGTCAACAAATTATCATGTGGGCCTCATGTGGCCTAGAAAAGTGAGACACCCATAATAGGGATAATAAAAAGAATTCGGCTGTGTAAAAGGACAAAACTAATAATATACCATAGCCATATCATCTCGGAAACACGCTAATTCACATGTTCAAAAACATTAATGGAATCTGTGCAGGTGATTCAAAACAAGGCCCTGAAGGTAATCCTGGACTTGTACTGGTATACCCATACTGAAAATATACAGAGTGTTTAAAAAAGATGCGGCAATATTAAAGGGGTTGGTTGTCCAGGTCATTTTATACAAAAAAGTTTATAATAAACAAGGTCCGCAAACGCTTCGTTATCGATCTACAGCGTGTTGAAGTTTAATTAAAAGAAACAGTAAAAATTAGATTTCTCCAAGACGGCATTAAAGATCATAATGAAATTTTAGGCGTGTTATTTTTCAAGCTCTACCGTTCTTGCTGTCCTTGGCCTTCCTGCTCCTCCATTTCGTCTTAATGTGCCTGTTTCATAAAGACGCCGATGAATACTTTCGAAAGTTTTTCTATCAGGAGCAATACGGCCAGGAAATCTTTCAGTATACAACCGCCTACCTTCTAATGCATTTCCATCAGCAAGTCCATAACGCTGTAGATCGGTAACGAAGCGTTTGCGGACCTTGTTTATTATAAACTTTTTTGTATAAAATGACCTGGACAATCAACCCCTTTAATATTGCCGCATCTTTTTTTTTTGAAGTCATTGGTGTACGCTACTCCATTGGAAAACGTAGAAGACTTAAGAAATCGAATCATTGCTGGGTGCAACTCAATTGAAACCGATCCTGTTGTTTTTGAGAGAGTTCGCCAGTCAATGAGGAGAAGATTGGATTCTTGCATCCGAGCTCGAGGTGGTCCCTTTGCACAGTTATTGTCATTTTTGTTTGCTAAAATTGTTGGTATGGTAAAATATTTGTTTTTGCCCTTAAATAACACCCTTGTTATTTAAAAAAAAGTTCTGTAATAAATGTACATGCACTAAAATGTGTTTTTTTTACTAAAAAACGGTACGTCGTATGATAGAAAGTTAAGAGAGCTTTTTTCTTCACAATTAAACAAAGAATAGAAACATATTTTTATTTTTAGAGAAATCAGCGGCGTCCTATTAAATTTCATTATGATATGCTGTCTTGGAGAAATCTAATTTTTACTGTTTCTTTTAATTAAACTTCAACACGCTGTAGATCGGTAACGAAGCGTTTGCGGACCTTGTTTATTATACACTTTTTTGTATAAAATGACCTGGACAATTAACCCCTTTAATATTGCCGCATCTTTCTTAAACACCCTGTATACAGAGATACGAGACTACTCAGTATAAAACAAATAGCTAGACTGGAGGAATTTTTCAGTTTGGAACCATAGAGATATTTAATAAACTTCCGTCGGAAATGAAAAACTAATTGAATTTTGGGGTATTCAAAATCAAAGCAAAAAGATGCACGGAAGGAACCTTGGGACGAGGAATTGAAATATAAAGAATATAAGTTAATAATTAATTTAATGCTGTTGTATTAGGAAACTAGATATATGTTTAAAATAACTATTTGTTATTTGTAATAATAAATAAAAAATAAATAAATAACTTTATTCTTTTTTATAGGTGCCCAAACGATGTCTACTTACGACCATTAAAACTGCTGAACTGAATGAACATTGGCCACATGGACATGAAGGCATCTTAGGAACCGCAAGTTATATAAAGGAAAAAATCTTTTGGGGTATTTCCAAAATTTGACAACAGCTTAGTATGTTGGATATTGCAAAGCGCCATGGAACAGCTAGAAGCTTTACGTACGCTGCCTGAAGAAATCGCCAAAGATGGACACGATTCTCTTGCCACTATTGTAAGATAAAATACTGCATTTGATAATATGTTTAGGAAATTTACTGAAACAAAATTAAAATTCTTAGTTAAGAACTCGAAAGACCACATTGTCAAATAGACAAATATTCGATCGCAAAAGTGACTCAATTATACTAAAATGCATATTAAAAAATAACCGAATTCTTAAAACGTAACATTTTTAATAAGCTATCAACCTCAATCCTGGCATTTACGGAATTGTTGTTACATGGGTATCATTTCGGCCATCTCAATTATTGCTCGTGATTTTGGATTTTCTTGCTTCTTTTTAAATTTTTGTGTTTGGAAAATTAAAATTGCTCATTCTTTGATAATTTAGTAGAATCTGACTTTTTTTCGACGTAATAAATATATATAGAATAATATTGTGTTTAATTCCACTGTTCCTCAGCTGCATATATCTTATGCGAAGTATGATCTCGAATATCTGTCAAATTTAGATAAGCATCCAGTAGCATGTACAATTCGTAATTTTAGTGATGTGGTATAAAGCTTAAAACACACTTCATATTCAAAAATAAGTGTAAAAAATACAAATGCATGATTATAATTACTTTAAAGATAAGATAAAATTAAAATTACTTTCCAAAAAAGAGACTTTCAAGGTAATCGCAATTGCCCAGACAAAATTATAACAATTATTATTCGGCGTTATAATATTAACTACTTCAATTATTATAGAGAAAAAAGAAACGCCTATAAATAGTATACTACTGGAAATGGACGTTTTGCAAAGGATACCTGACGATGAATTACAATTATTAGTTGATCTATACAGTAAGTATCAACTAGAAGCACGACATGTATTTAATTTATTAAAAACTAGCACAGCTTGGAAAAAGAAGGATACGAAATCGAAATTTTTGCAATTCTTTGGAATAGGTAAAGATTGGTTAAAGTCTGGTTCATTTATACTACTTGTTGAGGTACGTAAATACTATTACTAGTTATGGAACACACGCTTTTATTCTTGTTTATTTATTTTGATTTGTCTTTACGATGGATTTGTTTATTATTTATACTAGTAGTACCCACATGGCGTTTCCTGTAATATGTTTATTATTATGTCTGTTCTAGGACCCAAAATAACACAAAACATTAAATAAAAAGATTTCTCGGTCAGATTTTAGAATTCGGGCGTCTAGGTGCAATGTCAATTATTTTTAATTTTGTGCGATTAACCCTTCATATAGGGAATTAACTTTAATTTTAAAATTTGCAAGTTTATTAAAAAATATTATTATAGTAATCCAGGGTTCGGCAGATGATATGACACATTTTTATGAAGCTCTAAAATTGTTGACAAATGACGAAATTAAACGAACTTGCGATAGATAACAACTTTAAGATGTGCAATTTAACTTTTTGTAAATAATATCTTTTAAATACCCCAAACAAAACCTTAACCTATTTCGAAAATTTTCCATAACTCTGAACAGCAGTTGAGCATTGCATTGCCAGGGTGGCATTCTTGAAAAATGTCTTTCAATTCCTGAATTGTTTGTGGACGGTTCTTACATACTGTATCCTTTAGAAAGCCCCATAAAAAGAAATCGGGAGCCGATAAATCCTGGGATCTTGGCGGCCAATTTATGTTACCATATTTTGATATAACTTTATTAAGAAAGATTTCCCTTAAAGTAAGTAGAGTCTGCTGTCGCACCATACTACTGGATAAATACGTTGTCTTCTCCTACCAAAAAATTCTGTAGCATGTGTATGATATGATAGAAGTTAATGGTGACTGTTTGATTATTTTCCTCGAACAAGTATGGTTCAACGATTCCAAAAATTGATACTCCACACCATACTGTCACTTTCTGGTCATGTAGAGATTTTTGATGTAAGTATTGAGGATTTTTCGATTACCAGTACCGATAATTCTGTTTATTTATGAAACCGCTTAAATAAAAGTGAGCTTCATCCGTCATTAACAAACAACGCGACACATCTTCATTCAAAATTTCTAATAATTCTCTGCAAAACGACATGCCATGGGCTCTATCACCTTCTTTTAGAAACTGTACAGTTTAAATTTTATAGGGGTAAAATTGTACATTGTTTTTGAGAATCCTACGAAGGCGTCTTTCAGATTTCCAGGGCCAATGAATGTATTTTCGCAAATCGCATCGTACTTCTGTTAACGGCGACCCGAACCTTTTTCATGTTTTCTGCTGTCTGTCCAGTTTTAACACCACTTTTAAATTTTGATACAACACTTGATACAGCCCATTTTCATCTATTAAGTTTATAATTTTTATTATTTTTTTTAAGGATTTAATTAAATATGTTTTTTTATTAATATTTTGAAGGGAAATAATATTTAAAATCAATGAATGTGTTATTGTATTATTAAGTAGATATTAGTCATAGGTTTTGTATATATTTATGAGTAAAAAAAGGTGACGCCGAAAGTTTATATATTTAATGTGATAACACTCCAATAGCAATATACAATCCCGCTGCTAAATGAACGTGTATGTGCGTGTAAATGTGAATGGGAACTCCTGAACTTTGTGGAAAGCGGGGAACCTCAGACATTCTGATATAAAAGGGAAATACGCGTGAGAAAAGGGGGATTCGACAGCAAGATACGTTAAATATCGTATCAAAAGGCTAACTCCTAACATTAGACTACGCATAAGAGTCATTGTTACTATAACTTCAATAAATAATTTACTACCGAGAAAACGTAGTAAAGTGGTGGTCAAAGTTGTACCTAAGAAGTAATTGCGCAACGTGTTATATTGTTAAAATAAAGATTGTATTTCAAGTGGCAGAACAAGCAGATGATGCCGTTGAAAACATCGTAGAAATAAAGAATATTTCGTCGATAATAAGCAGCCCGAAGGTCCTCCTGGAAACAGTACAAAAAAGAAGATGAATAAGAAGAATTTAGATAAGGTATTATTTAAATGATTATTGTTTAATGACTGTAATGTTTTATGTAATAAAGGAGGAGAGACTGTAAAACTAAAAATTCAAACAGAAAGTAATTAAATAAATATCGCCTAATAAATATATGTGTAAAGTAACTTGATATGTTCACAAGTACCTATCGATATAAACACGTATAATATAGAATGTGCATTGTATGTAATAAATTCTGGCGTTTATAGCTTACGATTGAATCGAACAAAGAACCTACAGAAATGTTTGTTAGTTTAATGTTTTTAAAAAAAAAATTCAAATGTATTAGAATTGCTTTTTAAATATATGTTACTTCTTGTGTTGTTTGTAAAATTATAGATACAGGATTCATTGATTTTAATATAAGAATTATTAAAATTTTAAATAGTATTTTTTATTAATGTACAGGAACCCCTTTTACAAAATCATTTCAATTAACTCGAATCGCCCTGAAATAATTTGAGTTGAGCTGGCAAAACAAATAATTTTACATTTTATTTCTAAAGTTTAACTTTAAATTATATATTTTAATCTAGAGATAGGGGTTTCTCTACTATGTGTCAGCCTACTTTGGGGTGGTACCTATACACACTGCCTCTTTCATTAAAATCATTCACCTCCCTTAAAATTATCTTCCGCGAGAGAATTCTCCCATGTTCTTCAACATTAAATTCGTCGTCCACAACTTCTTTGAACTTGAATAACGGAACTATTTCTAAGAAACTCATTCACTGCGTAAATACTCTGGTTTAGTGGAAATTTCTCCATTCTAATCAAAATTGCATGTATTGATATGAAGTTTAATGTCAAACTAACTAGCATCACATTATTTGGCTTTTCATAGTAACCTATTCAAAATGTGTCATACCAGTTGTCGCATCCTGTACAAACAGAAAACTTATCCACTAATTTTACTCCAACACAAAATATTCGTTTTCTCAACCACAAAAAAAAAATGGTGGGTACACTATTTAACCAGTAAAATGTGTTTCTTTGGTAATAATTTAAAAATTTAAACCACAGCCTTATCAGTAAACCCCACGTCCCATTCTGAGCATCCCCATCTACTCCTATGAGTTTCGTTTTTCGTATAGACGCATAAATTGGCATGTCAGTTCCTTTATCCATTCTCTGCTATAGGGTTACTACTTTTTCATGATTTACAAATTTGCAGTCTTCCCTTACTTTTCAGTAAATGTCCATCCTAGTACAATGTTAAGTCGGAATTGTAGCTGAGCCCTTCACAATAATAATATTCAAAAAGTGTCAAACTATTTTGTCGTATGTACCTATTTATACTTTTCTGATCGATGGTATGGTATTTTTTAACATATCCGTTTTGTCAGCAAAGTTCATATGGTTATGTATATTTCAATAAGCCTCGGGCAATCGATTAATATTGCGTCTTCGGTGCTATAATGGGTGTTGTAATAGGTTTTATGTCTGGTAGTTCAAGTATGCGTGCTTTATTATCGATAAAATCATTAGGATGGTACCTTTTAACTTTCGTTAGTGATCCACATTAGTATTGGTCGAGTAACCATCTAGAATTAGAAATACAGGAGTGACTTTGCTTGCCCTATAGAAATTTATACACTTACTGAACCCTTTAACGAAGATGTATCTCTGTTTCCAGCCACTAGGATGACATTCTACCCATGTCCTAGGTGGGGCTCCATACATTGCCTAGGGAAAATAAGCATTGGGGACATGTAACTTCCATCTGCAGAAAAACGTATTTCAACAGTAACGAGCTAACCCATTTCTACAGACGTAAAGCTTCCTGCTTGTCGTCGACCTTTAGCTGGTACTATTTTTGACTGTTTTTTTTTTTTGGAATAGTAGTCATTCCGGTCTCATCTACATTGAAGATTTTACTTGGGTCCAATTTGTGCTTATCAACTACTTCTTGATGACATTCTATCCATGTTCTAGGTGGGGCTCCATGCAGGAGTTCAGGCTCCATACATTGCCTGGGGAAGATAAGCATTGGGGACATGTAACTTCCATCTGCACAAAAACGTATTTCTACAGTAACGAGCTAACCCATTTCTACAGACGTAAAGCTTCCTGCGTGTCGTCGACCTTCAGCTGCTACTGTTTTTGACTATTTCTTTTGGAATTGTAGTCTTTCCGGTTACATATACATTGAAGATTTTACTTGGGTCCAATTTGTCCTTATCAACTACGTCTGACAGGAATGTAAAAAATGTTTGAGCGTGCAGGTAAACACAAAGTGAGATCCGGATGCCTCTTTAGAAAACCTGTAAGACACTCCATGCCAGCTAAACTTAATTCTTGTTCAAATTGGTGAGCGATTTGATTTCTCTCAGCTAGTTGGTAAGCAAGTGGTCTAAGATCTTCAGTTGTCAGACCAAAAACCTCAGCTCCATTTGTTTTAAGTAATCCGAAAGGCGCGTTTCTTTTGCTGTGGTAAATATTTTTTTGTACAGACCTAGTCCTGGAGTATATTTATTTAGTTTTACTAAGGGAATACTGGGGAATTTATCAATTTTGCCTCAACCATTTTGCCCCGAGCAACCTTGAAATTATTACTGATTGTGCCATAACACTGAATGCATCCATATTTTAGTCGACACACATTCTTCATGCTATGTACCAAGGTAATTACATCATTAAAATAAGATATCTGAACCTATCTTCTGACAGGTATAAATTTGTCTATGGCATAAACGCCATCTCTGAATACATATCCGCAATCCGCAACATATCGTGCGATATACAGGTTCCGTTAATATACCATATCCTCATTATCCTTTTATCCCTATTTTGCCCCCTATTCCCCTACCTGTTTGATTCATAGAAAAAATCTTTTTGTGAAGACATAACATATCCAACATATTTTATATGAAAATTTTATTTCACTAGTAATTTATTTATTTCCAGTATGGATCTAACGCGTTATTTACATTTACTCTTGAAGAGAATTACGAATGCTTACGTAAAACAATAACCCAGACGAAAATGATTAACTGGAGTAAAAGAACTGTTTGGTATACTGTTATACTTAAACACCTTCCTATGGTAACCGACATTGTAAAAGAATTAAAACCATCCTTCTTCGAGTATTTACGCGGCAGTTTCTGGATGATAGAAAAAGAGAAGGCCTTGAACTTTGTAGTTGAGTATGTACTATTGATATTTCCATTCGTATATACAGTGTGATTATCAATGTCTGAGGTACGTTTAAATTTACGCAACAGAAAATTTTTCATGAGTTTGTCACATTCACTACCTGATTCTATTATTTTTCTTCACATGCGTCTCACATTATCAATAAGGAAAAATGGAGTTCTTTCTGGTAATTCTGATATTAACTTTAGTTTAATGATATTAATTATAAAGCATACATCGAATCACTTTCTCCCCTCTTCCATTTCTCTGGTGTTTGTTCATCTTCTTGCTTGCGCAGCAAATTTTTTTAAAATGATTTGTTTGAGCTTGTCTTAATCCTCTGTCTAGCATCATTAATATATTCTAACTGACCAAGTCCACTCGATTCGCGCTTACAAAAATAATGTTTAATATCAGATTTATGCACAATACACTCTCGATGTTGTTGAAAAACTAAATTCTCACGAAAAAGATCCATTTCCAAAAGATCATGTACAGTTCTTCCTTAGAGTCCCACTGCAGCACTGTCTCTTTAAAATAAACCATATAACTCGTCCATAAACGCATATCTACTACTACAATGCCGATGTCATTTTAATTATAGTTATTGATTTAAGATTTTTTTTACCTAAATTAAAGTGCTAACGTGTTTGAAAACTACGGAAAAATCGAAATAGCGACCAACAACCAAGATCGGTAGTCATAAACGTCAGAACTGACGAACAAACAAGCCTCAGTTTTGTCATAGAATGTGATATTTTAGAAGTTTCTCTGTGAAATGGAGGGCCGATTTAGTGAAACCCTTTTTCATAAAAGCAAGCAAATAGCGAAATTAAGAGTGCCCAAACAACAGGGAAGCACAATAAAATAAAATATTTATTAACGAGTTGATATTGAAGTTTTAGCCTGTACAGTTATCTTCTAAATATTAAATGCACTAAAACCAACGGCGATAAATTCAAACGTATCTCAGGCACTAAAAAATCACACTGTATTTTGCTGAAATTTAATCTATTATTTGCAAATAATTAGACAGCACTGTTAATCAGATCAATACAAATACAAATTGTATAATACAAAACAACATACTGCGTATCTGTTTTTTTTTTAATGTGTTTTTGCCAAACGTTGAGGAGTTAGACTAACAGAAACCTCTTTAATAACCTAGTCTGGAGATCTTGCAAAAAAATTATCGATTATCAAAAAACAATTCCAAATTAGTTCAAGCTTCTTGCGCCTTGAGTGCTGAAGCACTGTCTTATTGGAATCTCCGTCTGTAAATTTATCATCATGTAACATTTAAACTTTTACAAGAAGTATTGATTGGCTTAAGTAATAAACAAATTACAGGCCACTTTTATGGATTTACTTGAAGTCTCTTACAGTGTGCGTAATCAAAATCTTTTGCTTAAGGGGAAATGTGTCGTTTTTTGGGGTGTGGTTTTAAAATAGCCTGAGTTCTATCTGACTGGGTGAACACGATAGAATTTGAAATTGAATTTTCATTATCCTGCAGAACGACATATCTTGATGTTCCACATGGTACTATCTTGGGGCCGTTACTGTGTCTGTTATATCAATGACCTCCCAGAAGTTACTGACGATCTAATAGTATAATATTCAAGTAACATCTCGTGCTTATTTTGAGAACAAACTCATAAAGAAATTGAGGATAGCCTTATGGTCAATTTTAAATTCTTCGAGAATGGTTTGAGAGCAATAATTTAAAATTAAATACCAGGGCAAACATTAAATTTCTATCATTTAAATTCCACTCAAAGAGCTTTTATTTGTTTCCTTCTTCTTATTATTCTTCTGCCTTTTCTTCGTATCAGCTTATTTTTTCCTTCCATCTTTTTGGTGGTCTCTAGAGGTATAAGTGTTTTTTTTTGGTTTGTTGTCTATCGTTATTTTGACTATCCTGTCGTCATTTTAGTTACATATTTATTCTAGTATCTTGGAGGTGCACTCGCCTATCTTAAAACACCTTGTGTGTGTGTGTCTTATGATATCATTTCCTACCCGATATCTTCCTGGGAATGATGTTTCTTAATATTTTCATCCCATAGTTCCAAGGATTTATTTTGACTTTGCGCTGTTTGCTCTTGTTTGTGACATTTTGTTCATAGGCAAGATTATTAAAATATCTGGGTTTTACCATCTATATTGCTGCTCTTGATGAAATTTCTTTAGACACCTCGACATTCTTGCTGCTTTGCCGAGCTATTTGTTTATTATTTTGGTTATCACCAGCTTGCATTTACTGGATTCTCTGGCAATGACAGGGGATTGTGTACATATTGTCATGTTCGCATTCACATTTTGAGTTTGTTCTCAGCTTCCTCTAACATGACCACAGGAACTCCTATTAATGTAATAAGATATAATGAGTAAATGAGTATTTTTTTTAAATAGAAAACAGGAAATTGGGTGAGGTCTCTACTTGGTCTGCTTCCTCTAATTTTAATTAGATAATTTATTTTCTTTTCGACTACTAAAAAATATTGATAAATAAAGAAATAGCAAAATGTTCTGATTTCAGTAATAGAAAGCTTGATATTTTAGTTGGTATGGATTTGTCTTTTTAAGATTAGTTTTTTTTTTGTTTTGAGCAAAATGGTCGCTAATTTGAACACTTAATTAAATAATTTTTAATATATTCTGGTCACTCTTATGCTTATGAATAATAAAATGCAAAAGAGTAGATCAAGTATTAAATTTGGAACTAGCTTTTAGGATGGTGACTATAAATATTTAACATCCTAAACAACGAATATTTTTTGCAGAATTCCAGATGACGTTTACCTAAGACAATTGGACGAATCTCACGTCGAGTTTATAAATAATCATTGGCCTCACAAACACCAAAATTCCGAAAAATGTTTAGGAAAGTTCGTTGAGCTGGATACTTCCTTCGGGTTATTTCTGAAATCCGATGACAGCTTAGTATGCTGGATATTGATATGTTTCGTGGGATGCCTAGCTAATCTACAAACCCAACCGGAACACAGGAGAAAAGGGTACGCTTTACTGTTAGCGAAAGTGATGGCAAAGAAAGTAGCCCAAGAGGGATATCACCCTCAAGCGGTCATCATGGAGGGCAATGTGGCCTCAGAGCGTATGTTCGAAAAGATCGGTTTCCAGAAATACGACGATTGTGTATACGTGGACTGTCATCCATAATTTAATAGCAAATTTGAATTAAATTATTTCTCAGTGATATAGATATAGATTAAGTGCAAAGAAGAAGAATGTATAATTAAATAAAATATTACTTATGAAACACTTCTATTCTTCTTTATAATAAAATATTTGTATCAGGTTTTTTTTCAGTTTGTTTAAATGCATATTGCTGTGGTTACAACAATGCAACCACATTGGTAACATTGATATTAGAATAATTGTAGCATTGCTACACGTTGGGCATAGCCATAAAAATATATGCTGTAACCTTTACGTTACCAGAATTGCATAGATATTTTTAATGAATGCTGAGAATACATTAAAAATTATTGTATCTTTATCTATAAGTCTATTCCCTAACAGCATTTCATTTATTCCTGTGAGTTCTAGCAGTGATCTTACTTCTTTTACTCTGATCTGTCTCTTATTTAGTTTATATTTGGATAAGGTCAATAATAAAAAATAAAGTTTTAAATTTCATAAAATATTTATCTTCTCTTTTAGAAAAACAGTAACACAAAAAAAAATTTATCATGTGTCTATATCAAGTATTTTTCTTTTACAATAAAAGAACATAAAAAAATATACTTTTTATACTGATATGAGAAAAATATTATCTTGCTATTTTATTTCTTTAATATAACAATATTTATTGATTCAAAAAAAAATAATCTTTCCCATACGAAGCTAATTTTTATTTCAACAAAGACATACATTCGCACATAGTGCCTTTGATGATCTAAAACTTCGCAACGAGAATATCTTGAAAATGACTCATACCAATCGCTAAATGCAAATATTTGCACATAGTACATTTAACGGCTTTGCGCTTGTCCATCAAGAAACATCCCTGTCTATTCGTATTTATTTATTTGAAAATTTTGATTAAGATTGACTATAATAATCGTTAATGATTCCTAATGATTCACTGAAAGCAAATATTCGCACATAGTACTTCCAGTGCCGTCAACACCATTAACTATCTTCCCATTATTACAATTAATTAATCCAATTTAACAAGATAATATTTATTTAAATTAACGATGCTCAACGCCTTTCTAAAAGCAAATATTCTCAGATAGTACTTTTAGGGTACGTCTTACACCATCAATTATCTAAAATTGAATAATTATTTCAAAAATACTTACTTAAGTTCATCATACAATTTGTCAAATTCCATTTTATTCATGTCCTCCATATTGAAAAATCTTATAATAGAATATAAAAATGAAATTATTAAATGCAAAAAAATTAACTAACAACAATAAAAGTAAAATTTAACTTGAATTCAAAAACAAAAACTAAATACATTGAAAACTAATAATGAATTTGTAGTAGTGTATAAAATCCCTACTCTTATTCTTTTTACTATTGCAAAAGATCTCAAAAATGTGTACGTCTAACAAGTTCAAAAGATAGGATTCATCTCCCTCTCCATTCATTTTCCCGGTTTTATATAATTTAAAACAAAAGATAGCTACTTATTCATAGCACCACGTTTCTTCAACTAACATTTATGTTGGTATCGTCTGGTTAATTTTTGCTTCCCTTAAGTTTTCTCAATCACATAAACAAACACATATTCCACATTTGACAGTTAATGTATCTACAAATATCATTACTTAAAATTGTCTATTGAAAGTTCACGCACACTTGCTATTCTTCTCCTTCTGTGGGTATGTTCTTCTTTTTTCTTAATACCATCCTTCATTATACTTGTATACGAATGTATTGCCTCTCTCATTGTTATATATTTATATATATTTTCCCATTGATTAAAGTTATTCTTATCTTCTTTTTGTAGATACCTTTGTTGGATACAATCGGGAACACGTCTTCATGAAAACTGTATTACAAGGAGTACTCGCATCCACTGCGCTACCCTCAAGCTCCATTCAATTCCTCTCTGCTTCCAGTATGTCGATTTGCATACAACTACAAACAATATTAATGTTATTTCTTCTTTGCAGGTTTTGAAAAACTACACATGATCTGCTATCTTTGAAGCCCTTGTATTTATACATACAAAACTTCTTAAATGTATTTTGATTTCTGCATTCATTAACACATAAAACTTATCAATGTGTCGTCTCGAATAAAGAGTTCTTTTGCGTATATATCCCTTTAATGTTTTTAGATATAAGAATCAGGTATTTACTACACGTTTAAATATGATCATAAAACTCTCTCATGAATTGAGATTATTGTATATGTCTGAGATTATATTTTATACATTTGAATTTGTATTTTCGTCTCGGGCATGCCGAATGTGGCCTTGCTCATACAATTTAATCGCATTCAAATGATTCACTCTTTTTATTGTTGCGTCTTTTAACATAACTCTCTCTCTATTATTTACTTTTAGTACATTCTTATTTTTGAACAGTGGTCCATTTCTTAAAATGTTTAATGCCACCCTAATGCTTTGTGAATAATTTGTAATTATATTCAAACCATACCTTGTGCTTGTCTTTTCTATAAAAATATAGAATGCATGTATTTATTTTTTTGTTTGTTTTTTATTTCTAAATTCTTAATATTTAAACTTGATTTATATATATTTATTTTCTTAATGACATTGCCTCTTAAAGATTAGGCAACCCAGTTTTACTTGTTGTACTACTTTTAACCTATGCTTATTATATTAGTATTTTCGTTTTAAACGAAAAATTAATGTTCTTATTCTATAACTTAACTATTTAATAAATGTTATAATTCTTGAAATATAAAGATCACGGCAATATGTATAATACTTCTATGTATATTGCCTGTAGACAAGAAAAACTTCGCTCCAACATAGTGAAAGAGAAAACATAGTGCTATGCCGTTCTTAGTCACACAGACAAAACAGCGCATGCGTTAGAAATATTTTTTCTATTTGAAGTCTGTTTAACGCATAGATGCAATACTATAAATATTTAATTAAATTTTGTGAATCGCCAAACATAAATAGTTTATGGACCAACCCTTTGACAATTAATAATTGTGCCTTAAAGGTGGAAAAACAATTAAACTTTACATAAACAAATGAACAAATATCATATGGAAACAGACAAAAAACGACCATATTTAAGAAATATTTTTGCCAGAAGTTATACGAAATGTGGTTATGTTATAGTAAATTATATTAATTAAGTAAAACCTAGACTCAGTTTGATTGAATTGCAAAGGATTCCGGATTTCGTGAATAATAAGATGCAACTCATCTTCCCTCTTTATGACAAAAAATATTCCCTTCTTTACCTTTAGCATAGGAGAGAGATACATTGAAATTACCATCTAAAGACAAATCTTATCACTAGTGCTTTTTTTTCTAGTACCTTGTCAATTATCTTCATATAATCTTTAGTCGTTTTGTTTTGGGTACGTATTTAGATGTTTCGGCCCCCCATAACATCATTGTTTTCATCTTCTTTCCAACTTAGCTCCCATAAGATACAAAAGCTGCTACCTTTCTTATCATTCGGCAACAAATAGTCTGGTCTACTGAATGAAACAGGTTTCCGAATCGTTTTTATCATTGAATCGGCATAACAGTGAAACAAATTTGAATCCATTAGAACATATAAAGCACATAGGATTGTGGAATCACTTAAGAATCGAATTTTTTGATTTGAAATCCTTCAGTTTGTTTTCTAATTCCCAATGGATGGTCAACAACTCTTCCTTCGGAGTCCATTCATCTGAATATTTGGAGGGGAGCTCTTGTATCATGCCAGTGCATGACTTTAAATTATTAGGTATCCATTGTTCAAGAACTGTATACAGTTTCGTGGTAAATGCAGTTTGAATTTCTGGATTAAAAATTTTGAGGTGTGATTTAGGTTACTTACGCCCACCATCTTCTGGATAGCTCAAGTAACCCATATCCGTCAGCATGTTAAAAGCAACATTGTAGCCCTAGGCCAAACATTTTTTTGTATCTATTTCATCATCACATTCTAAAGGAATTGTTTTCCCTCTCATCTGCTTGAAAACGTCGTTTGCATTGTGTTGAATTTACTAAACACGTGTCCAACTTTTGATTCATATACATTTCTGGATGACACCAATTTGAAGAAATAGGTTGAGCTTCAGCATTTTCTTTCCTCGTCATCCGGTATCAACTTCTGACTGGTCTTCAGATATCTATGCTCCTTGTAAGCTTCATGTACACCCATTCGAAAATGTACCTCAGCATATTTTACCTTACACACATTGGATGATTCCTTCAAGTCAAGACGAATTATAGAGTGCTTGTCAAGGTATTTCTTCACAGTATCATTACAATTTCCATCTGCGATAATCCTTGTTTTCTTGAATACTTCATAGTTTGCGCTCTCTCTCTCTCTCCCTCTCTCTCTCCCTCTCTCTCTCTCTCTCTCTCTCTTCTCTCTCTCTTCTCTCTCTTTCTTCAGTTGAGGAAAGTCTTGACCATGTTCAAGTGTGTTGATTTTCCAAATCGTCGTGGAGCAAAGATGGCCACATTTTCCGATGCTAATAAGAAGCTGCGAATAAAAAGTGTGTTACTAACAAATCCAAGCATATCTTTTATTTCCCTAAAGTCCTGCGTCATTTTTCTAATTAATTTTACTGCAAGTGGAGCAACCTATCAACACAGAAAAAAAACAATAAATTATCACAAGACAAAACAATGACACTTACTTTATTGCCCTGGGGGTAATAAAGTAAGTATCCCATTTTCACTTTCCATCCTTGCTCGTTTGGGATAAACAACAGGGATACTGCTGATACTGCTACTGCTTCTGCTTTTATTTTTTAACATATGCTTTTTGCTTTTGGCTCAACCATCAGCTGCAAAAGTTTAAACAATGTATAAACAAAAACAACATTTCAAACGAAATGATAGAATGCAAGAATCCAACTAACACACACAGTTGAATAATCCAAATTGAAGACTATCTAGTAATAGAATTACAACAACTCATAGCAACCTTTTATATTTCAGGGCCATCCTTAATTCCTTTAGCATTGACTCTTTTAATAGAATAGTATTATTCCAATACAAAATGAAAGGCCTATCAAAGCACAATCTGTTTTTTCCAGGGAACCAAACCAGTATATTTCTTCTATTGCTTTGCTTTTTATTTGACTTACTTTCATTGAAATTTGACGAAACATTTTGTAAAACTTGCAGAAAAGATTAATCCTCAGAAATAGAACTTTGCATTATTGCAATATAGAGAGAATTTATTAATTTGTCATTGTTGTTTGATATATTTTCCGCTTCCATGAGTACAACTACTTGCAAAATTTTGAATTCACGATAAAAAAAGTTCTATTCGTGAGATATCGTTGGTTAAATATTTGCTTTAAAATCACTAAATTTAGACAATAAATACTTAACTTCCAAAAATTGTTTAAAACATGTTTATTTATTTTTTGATCCTTATTGAAACAAATTATTATGTAGGCGGCTTTATATATTCATTGTTCAACTGGTTATCAGGCATTTTCACATCGTTTACTAGACATCATAACTTCTACGTTAATATTTCTATTGATTTATTGTTACAATATAAATTAAGTTATTTATTATTACAGTATTAGTGTTTGATGTCTTGATTTTGAATTCTTGAAAATGATTTTGCATTAATTACCGTCACTCTTGCAATATTTGTTTTAGAATTACTAAATAAGCGAAAGTTATACATCGACTTTAATTTTTCAAAATTATTTTACTTGCTTCTGACCTCACGGAAATACACCATTCACTGCCCAGATAGAGTAGTAGTAGAGCACCTAACTAGCAATTGAGAGGAGTGGAGAATTCCCTTTGGGTAATTTTTTCTAATTAAAATTTATCTAATTAGTTACTCAGTGCAAAGCAGAAAAATCATATTAAATATTTCTACGCTCAGGAAAACGGATTTTAAAATTCTTCTAAATTCATTTTAAAGCTTATTTTAATAAAAATTGAGAAAAAAATCCCTTTTGTGTTTATTGTTCTATTACTAGATGGCGTTACTTAAGGATCGATATTTTGAGGTTAGCAGTATCAATTTCTTCAATGTAAATCGAAGTTGTGTGACGCCCTTATATCGAGCAGTAATAATGAGAACCAGTTGGCAATGATATAGAATAGATTGCCTTTATAATGAGAGTGGTGACAAGGGATAGGAAATCAATAGAAAACAAATCCGCCAATATGTGGGTGCCCTATGGTATCTTATGATTAACCTATAATTCAGTATTATTAAATATGGATTGACATAATAACCTATGATTGGTGTGCTCAATGTACCGTGCCTTCAAATACTTTCCTCATTAGAGATGGCCATGCTTTTTTTAATGGTTGGTGACGTGCACGTAATCAGGTACACACGCATAATTTTGATATAGGTCAATTACCCAAACAGGCGATACACGTCATATGAAACGTCACTGTGATGTCATAACAATGTTGACAAATAACGTTGCTTTGAGCAAGCTGTACTTTGAAAATAATCTGTGGTTAGGACTAGGTTGACATTTTAAAATATTAGCAAATACTATTAATATGTTTCAAATTATTCGACTATGTCTACAAAAAATATAAACAAATTCTAAATACATGTGAGTTTATTTATTTTAGACTACATTCACAAAAATAATATACACAAAATCTATATATTATTATACATATTAGTGATTAAAAAACTCGTAACATTGCGATAAGCATATGATAAAAAGAAAATAATATTAAGTTGAAATGCTAGTTTTCTTCATCCTTTAACACTGTCTTCTGAATCGGAATCATTTACATTAATTATAAAGGTAATATATCTTGTCTCTCAAAACCTACTTCTCTATCCCACTATTTTTGAATTTCAGTTTCACAGTGGTTAACGCCATTTGCCCAAATGTCTGGGGTTACTTGTGTTAATGCCTCTTTCCACAGTTTTATGCATTCGTCCATTTTTCTACCATATTTTCCAATGTGATTGTTATAGTATGTTTTTGTTATTCCCCACACTAGTTTTATGGGGTTAAATATACAATGATAGGGTGGAAGTCGAAGAACTACGTGCCCATACTTCTCTGCTAAATCATCGGTTTCATATATAGTTGGTGGTTTATGCCTTTACGTAAAGATATAAATGAAATTATTGAATAAAATAATTAAATATACATGTACTAACCGTTTAACTAAATCCAGTAATTGTATTTTTAAAGCAGCTCCGTCATAGTCAATGTTATTATTGATGAGCCATGTCTGAATTTCATTTTTAGTGGCAGATGGTGTTGGACTTTTATTTTTAATATTACTGTGGTAACTGGCATTATCCAAAACAATTATGGACGGGTCTTTTAAACTTATAAGAAGTTGGTGTTCAAACCAGTATAAAAAGTTGTCTCTGTTCATATCACCGTGATAATCTAAATACTGACTATTTGTCGGAAATATTAGGTCTGCTCCAGGAATAAATCCATTAGAACTACCTGCATGTAATACAATATATCTAAAACAAGATAATATAATAAATATACATAAGATAAGAATATGTTATTCTTAGAAATATAATGCACCTTTTTCCACCTACTTTTGAAGCTTTTGTGGTTTCTATAGATTCATTTTGCCAAGATTTACGAATTGTTCCATCTTGGAAAACACAGGTTTCATCAAGGAACACAAACTGGCGAACATTTTCATGTTTCATACGAACATATTGCTGCAAGAATGTAACACCTTTTAATACAATTTGTGGTAGTTCCATTAAAGCTCGTTTAGGATCATCCTTCTTGTAATTAAAACCAATATTGTGTAATACTGTCAGTAAAGATGACTTGCCACCAGAAAAGAGTTCCTTTTCTTTAAGAGTAATATTCAGTGAATGAAGCGTGATATGTTGTTATGTAAAAAACTCAAATATTAATTTTATAAACATAAATCCTTAAGAACTTACTGTTTCTATACATGTCATATACTGTATTTCTTATTGCACACTGAGTAAAGTCATCAACATTTACAACAGGCTGACTTCTAGGCCGTTTTCGCTTTGGGCTAGATGGTCCAACTGTTTTGATGTAGATGATATTTTATTTACAGTTGCAATGTGAATATTTAAAGCACTTGCTACTCTCTAAATGAAAAATATTATTATTAAAACGTTTATTGTATAAACTATAAATAACAGAAAATATTACCTCTCGAACTGCTGTTAGAGGTAGCAATGGCGCATTATTATCGCGTTCTTTTTCAAAATACCCGATTAAAGAGAGAATTATTTCTTTCGCTTGCTTACCTAACGGTTTAGGCATGATTTAGTTGTGAAAACAACTGATTGTTAAAAATGAAATCGGCGTATAAATATAGTAAAAATGGAAGAAATACGTATGATAATGAAGTGACTGAAAAATGTAAACAACTATGACAGTATGACATTTGACAGAATAAAATGTTACCATTTTATATGTTGCAACGGCGTACAGTTCTGGTAACATAAAACGTTACCGGAAGCTAGAATAATATTAGGATTAGTAGGTATTATTGTACTTTAATGTTACTTGGACCGAAATTATTCTTTATGACGTGTATCGTCTGTTTGGGTAATCGACCCATAGTTTGGTTATGTCATGTAAATAATAATAAGCGTCTATAATTTGAATTTAAGTATGACAACTGTCAGAATTTGAAGTTTTCAAAACCTTAGCATGTACACTAACCTGATTATATAAAAAAACTTAAAAAACAGCCTACTCTAATGAGGAAAGTATTTGCAGGCACGGTATATGTATTTAAAAAAACGTGATAATAGTTATTTATGTACCAAGTCAATAAAGTGATCCTTTATCGAACGAGTCTGGTTTATGAGCCAAGTGAGCGAAGCGAGCGAGACGAATGGAAGACGAGTTCGATAAAGGCACTTTATTGACGTGGTGCATACAAAATTTTATCGCCAACCGCAAAAATTCGTAATTTAAAAAATAAAGGTATAATGACTTATGACATTTCATGACAGCGACAAACGGTTTATGTTTAATATCATACAATCGTGTCTGTGTTGACAGATATTAGCGGCAGGTAAAGTACTTTATTGTACAGTACGATAAAGTGTTTGTTTACCTCCGTAAAACGCATCACTTTATTGACGGTTGGCGATAAAGATAATAATGTGACTGTAAAATACACTTTTGACAGAAGACGCCATTATGTAGGTACAATTTGCGTCAGAAATTATTTCATCTTTGTCAACACTTTGATTATAAAGGCACTCTAAAATAGACAATATTTTTGATCATTGGCGAGTATATAAACGTACACTTATATACAGTATTGCACTTTCTGAAAGTGGAAGTTATTTATTTTTACCTATGCGAAGCGAATTTTGTTATGATTTGATTTGATTTACGAAAAAAACATATGAGTACTTATCGTATTGCAAGCAATATTGTGGGCACATAAGATACAATGCACGTATACATGTAAATACGATAAATGCTCATTTATTTAGTGTGATATTAAAAATACAATGTATACTATCATAAATATTACATAATCAAAAAAAGTAATTTTTCTGAAAGATCGAATTACAAGATTATTATACACAATGGAGAACTATATATATACATATAATAGTATTGTTTCCCATTTTGTGATAAAAAAACACGTCTACGATAAGAAAACACATCACTTCCACATAAACATGGATGTTTTACGAAGAATACCGGACGAAGATTTAGAATCGTTAGCTGATTTATACGAAAATCACCAATCAACGGCTTATCTCGCATGGACTATGTTAAAGACGTGCATTGCCTGGAGAAAGAAGAAACCAAATGAAGACTGCTTGCAGTTTTTTGGAATAAATAATGATTGGTTAAAATCGGGCACATTTATCTTTGTTTGGGAGGTAAGTGAATACTGAAAAATTAAATTCTTCGTACAATTTTTACGATTTTCTTGAAAAGCAACCTACAGATAAGATCATAAAACGTGATGTACCTAGATCAAAATTAGTTTTTTTTAATAAAAACTAAATTTTAAAGTATAATTGGGCATGGACAGTCAGGGGTACATTGCAAAACTGAATAATAATATAATTCGAAATTGTAATACAATAATACAATAAATAGTACACTCGAATTTAATAAAGATGATCCCTGCCTCACTAATATATAATTCTATCAAAGAATTATATCTACATCCAAATAAGAAATAGTATCTAGTTGTATAACAAGGCATATTATCATACTCGTAACACAAACCTCAACTAGCAAAAGCGAATGCATGTGTTTCCAGTGCGATACAAGCACGACATACGATTTATGCAATTTATTTGAGCAAGACAAAGACGGAGTGATTACATGCGCTGTATTATTTCATACATTTCCGTTTAGCGTTTTGACACAGCTTGGCTTTGACACTGACGCTTGACATTTCTAGTAGTTTCATTTCGTTTCACAATTTGTTTATTTGATGTAAATAAATTGTATTTATTGTTTGTTTTGTACCCACGTTATTTCTCAATAAAGTTCTATTATCATTTGTATTTTGGCATATGTTAAATATAGTACATTAAAAGACTATTGAGTTTATATTATATATTTTTAACGAATGATAAAGTTGATTATCTAATTATACATAACCTAAAATTAGATCGATCAATCTAACCGGAAAATGATAGAGATTGTCATCATTATAATTTCCATGTTCATTTTATAGTTTACAGTATTTAATCATGATGGCGAAATATTGATTTGAATCCATATATATAATACTAGTATATTGCGTGTAGGCAAGGAAAACTTCGCTCCAACATTGTGAAATGAAACATATGGTGCTATGCCGTTTTAGAGTCGCATTGTCCAAACTGCGCATGCGTTACAAATAATTTTTCAAATTTAGGTCTGTTTGTTTATCTCATAGATTTATTACTATAAATATTTGATTAAATTTTGTAAATCGTCAAACAAGCATAAATAGTTTTAAAATCGACAAACCTCTTTATAATTAATAATTGTGCCTTGTTAAATGTGGAAAAACAATTTAATTTCCCTTAATGAATGAAGAAATATCGTCGTGGCATCATGGGCAAATCATAGACAAACAAACGATCATACCGCAGAAATATATTTGTCAAAAATTGTACGAATTGTGGTTATGTTACAGTAAAAATTGTAAACTAATTAACTAAAACTCGCAGTCAGTTCAATTGCATTGCAATTGTGTTTCTTTGAAGATATTATCGTGGGATATCGTGAATAGAAAGAAAAACACCTCTATAGGTACAATAATTTGTGATAAGTAGATATAATAACAGCACTGAAATTATTCAACTCGACATGCAAGAATAATAAAGAATTAGATAATGTGGTATCCTTGTAATCGAGAATTACTGTCATCTACATCGGAGAAATGTACGCAAACAACACAGTAAATTGTACTTGAATTAGGTAATTGTATTACTATGTTACATATTGAAATATTTGAATTGCTCATATGTAATAAATAGGCCTTTATTAAACCTTACAGAGTTGCACACCCATCTTTTTGCCATGACCTTCTAATTTTTTTAGTATTTGTCTAATAGAACATACATGTGTTCATAGAAAGTTGAAGAATTTTGATATGTCCACCACGGAATCCACAGTTCGCATATGATATGAGTAATAATATGCCGAAATTGGGTATTTTGAGAAGAGATTGGGCCAGTTATTGGAATTTATGCTTTGATGCATCACTGATTGTCAAAATAACGTGAAGGATGAACACAGTATTTATAAGATAGTGAAGTGTTTTTTTTAATTTGTACTTTGCTAAATATGTATCGTAATTTCTGTCACTAAATTGTAATCAAGCACATATAGAATGTATTTTATATTGAAATTTATAATAGAATATGATTTAATTTAAAACAACTTGTAGATGGTACAGTATAAAGATAATATTCATTTTGGATTTTGCCAAGATAATGTGTCTTCTGAACTTTTCCCAACATTGTTGAAGTAAATACTGCAGTGTTATGAATGGCAAGGGAGGCACGGCATCAAACAGTATTCCTGTTTTTATGATATTGTTACATTCTCTAAATCTTTTTTATCATTTTATAAATTTGTATATATCTATTAATTCATACAAATATTTATATTTCAGAGTAATTTTTTGTTGTGTTAATTCCAAGAAAGTATAAACAAAATAGATTTCCGAACATAAATTAAATAGAATTTAATTTTTTACTTCGTAAGTAGAAATTGAACTTTGATGTAATTATTGAATCAAATACAACATCAACATACCTTTTTTACAAGCAATAATATAAATTATTTACAAGTCTCATTTCTACTCATCTAAGTTTATCAGACATAGACATCAAAAAAAATTTATTGATTATGAATGTGCTATTAGATACACCACATAAATTCAAGTGTATCAGAGTAATTGTTTGTTTATATTCTTTGCTATCACATATGGGCGTAAATTACGCTTCATCACGTTTTTATTTTCATGAATGGCTTAATCATTCTAAATTAAGAAAAAAAAGTTAACAACAGTAAAAATTATATTCAATCACAAAAATGTAATGCTGATTAATTCCACAACTTTTTCTAAAACATTCATGTTTCAGTGTACATCTCGACACACAATTAAATAAAGGAACACAACAGGAATTTAATTAGTTTTTTACATTGTTGATTACGCGACATTATATTGAATAATGTATGTAGACAAATATAAAATAGATGTTGTTTTATTCTTATATATAGCCAAAATACTAAATACAGTAATTTAAGTAATTTTATTTGCATTCTTAAGCTTAAAATACATTGTAAAACTAGGTATATGTTGAAGTATAATACAATCTGACTTACATATATAAAACATACCTGAATCTCTTCGATTGTGTATATAAAACATTAATTTATGCGTTTTCTGTAAATCAAAATGAAAGAAGTAGTATTTATATTCAATAATTTCACATACACCAATAAGCATATACAAATCAATGTATACAAGATTTTCTGTTCAAAATCTTTTCAATAAGACAAAATGAAACGATCGGTATTTATATTTAATAATATAATTTCACATATACTAATAAACACGTACAAATCAATGTATTAGTTGTAAGTTCACAAGTTTTTCTGTTTAAAATCTTTTCTGTTAATCAAAATGAAACGATGGGTATATACATTTAATAATATAATTTCACATATTCCAGTAAGCATGTATAAATCAACGCAGAAGTTATAACTTCACAAGTTTTTTTGTTAATAATTCACTGGAATCAGTCTTCATATCGTTTATTTATTCTACCGCGTATTTTCTGAGTAATTCTACAAATTCACCGTTGAACCAAACTTGCACAAAACTGAATTCAATAAAAAACAACTTTGCGTACGCTTTCAGTAATATCATTGTTATAGATGTCAATTTAAATCAGGTTATAATTATGTTTTCTATTTATCTGTCATTTCGTAAATTTCAAAATGGACATTTTGAGTTCACGCATGCGCAGAACAGGCAATGTGACCAATTTGATCTCTCTTAGTTGGGACGAAAAATTACACATTATCAAGATACAACACACGCAATATAGTAGTATTATATACAGGGTTATGATAAAGTAACGCACAAAATTCATAAAACGTACAATGTTCATTTTTGAAAAAAATGCAAAAACACGTCAAACAGTTTATTTTATTCCGCGCCTTTTAACATAAGTCAAAAAAATAAAACGTCAAATTTGTCAACGTTATGACGTCATCAATATTTTTTTTAAATATGAAGCTTGTTTTTTTTTATCTACTTTATTTGATAAAGCTTGTTTTTCTGCATTATAGAGAAATGATTGAAGTAGGGGTCACATAAGAAAAACTAAAAAAAAAACGAATTAGACATGAAATGACTCGTATAACTCCGCAGATAAGTATATTGCCCCTTACAGACAATTCCTGTAAGAAATCGTTTTGGTTTAATGGACTGTTTAGTTAATTTACATGTTATTACTGTAATAAAGTTTATTTCGTTTTTTATTAATTCTCTCAGTTTTTCTTATGTGACCCCTACTTCAATTATTTCTTTATAATGCAGAAAAACAAGCTTTATCAAATAAAGTAAAAAAAAACCAAGCTTCATATTTAAAAAAAATATTGATGACGTCATAACTTTGACAAATTTGACGTTTTATTTTTTTGCCTTATGTTAAAAGACACGGAATAAAATAAACTGTTTGACGTGTTTTTGCAATTTTTTCAAAAATGAACATTGTACGTTTTATGAATTTTGTGCGTTACTTTATCATAACCCTGTATATGATTGTAACACTAAATCAAATGACATATTTATTTATGTCACGATGACCCTGTCAAAATAATTTTCAAAAGTTGACGTTTGTGTTACGATTATGATAATATGCGTTAAGTTCAGACAAATGTTTTTTATTTAAATGCCGTCTTCGTCCTAGAAACTTTATGATAACGCGATACATTACACTGATCAACACAAATTATATTGTCAACAATGTTTGGGCGATTTCTAGGTAATTTCGTGGTGCTGATCACGAATTTGAAGTCCATTTAGGTGAATTGGCTCTAATTTTAGAGATATATTATCAAAATATGATAAAATAGAGAAAAATATCAATTTAATAGACCAATGGCCCTTATAAGCATCTTTTAGTAAAAAATATTAAAGTGGTTTCAAAAAAGAGAAACGAAAAAATAATAAAATTCATTTATTGATTAGGTATAACAGCAAAGAAATAATTTAATTTAAAAAATTACATCTAATTCGTAGGAAAGAAGCTCTTTTTGTAGGATTTTCTTTTATGAGAACCGTCAGGTACATCACGTTGGAGACTCCAACAATAGTCTGCCGTCATATGATGATCCCATCTGCCCTGATACTTCTTCTTCTTCTTCTTCTTCTTGGGTCATTTCAAGTTAGGCTACGAGCCTTTTACTTTTAGTCTTGTTATGGAGTAATCGGAATATGGTGGATGTGTGCTATAATGTTAGCTCCTCATGTGAGGTTTCTTATTGGAGTGCGTGCCTTGGGCGCTTATGTTTAAAGAATATTTCTGGATCGTACGTTAGATGTTCTGTAATCGTCTGGTTTGGGTGGTTCTCCATCTTATTGTAGAAGTCTTTAGCCATTTCCTTGATGTGATCGTGAAATAAGGGGGAGTTTGTTTCTTGGTGGATTTGTGTGTTTCTGACATACCATGGTGCTTGTGTTGCCATTCTGAGGGTGACGTTTTGTATGGTTTGTAGTGCGTTTATGTGCGTGGGGTAGGTGGAGATCCAGATTGATGCAGCATATGTCATGACTGGTTTGATGACCTGGTTGTAAAGTCTTAGTTTGAGGGTTGGTGAAAGTGTGCTGTGTCTCCCAATAAGTGGCCATAAACGGGCTCTGGCTGCTTTGGCTTTTCTGATTGTGGATTTGAGATGATGTGTATATTTTAGTTTCTGGTCTAGATAGACCCCGAGGTATTTGACGTTCGGTGTCCATGGTATGGGGGAGTGGTTTATATAAAGTTGACCTACTACTTTTTTGGTTGTTCGTTGGAAGGTGATGGCCTGTGATTTTTCCCGTTTATGGCTATTCACCAGTCATGACACCAGGTTGTTATTTTATCTATTGATGTTTGGAGATTTCTTATTGCGATTCTGGGTTGAAGAGATTGTGTGAGAAGGGCTGTGTCATCGGCGTAGGTAGCGATCAGTGTATTGTCATTTTTGGGGATGTCTGATGTGAAGATCGTGTAAAGATGGGGGGAGAGGGCTGAGCCTTGGGGTACTCCTGCAGTTAAGATTCTGGTAGTGGAAGATGTTTGCTTGATTTGTATGTTGAAGGTTCTTCGGTGAAGGTAGGCCTGCGTGATACGGGTGAGATGGTCGGGGAAGTTTTGAGCATACATTTTATAAAGTAGTCCTTGCTGCCAAACTCTGTCAAAAGCTTTGGAGATGTCAAGGAAAACGGTGGTGGTGACGATGTTTTTGTCGAATGCTTTGTGTATGTATTCTGTGACTCTGGCGAGTTGTGTAATCGTACTGTGGTTTTTCCTAAAGCCATGTTGTTCTGGGGGGACAATGTTGTTTGAGTCGGAGTGTTCCTGTATTTTTAGAAGAATTAATCTGCCTGGAACTTTACTGAGTGATGGAAGAAGACTAATTGGTCGGTAGCTGGTGGGGAGAGAACGAATTTTGCCTGGTTTGGGAATCATGATGATAGAAGCGTTTTTCCAGATGTTGGGGTATGTTTGGAGTTTGAAGATGGCATTGATGATTGTTAAGAAGAACATTAATGCTTTGTGCGGGAGGTTTTTGATCATTTGATTGGTTATTTGGTCGTGTCCTGGGGCTTTTCTGTTTTTCAATCGGCTGATGGTGGTTTTGAGGGTTTTTGGTGAGATGAAGTCTTGGTTTTCGGACGGTTTGTCGCGAAGTTTTCTGGTGACGTATTTGTGAACGTGGGCTACATGAGTGATGTTGATGTTTTCCCAGTTTGGGGAGCATTGGTCTTCTATTTGGTCTGCTAACGTTTCCGCTTTTTGCTCATCGGTGATTGCGTAATTATCGTTGGTGAGAAGTGGAGACATTTCTGTTTTGTTTGACTTGAGTGCTCTTGCGATTCTCCAGATAGCTTGCTGGTTTGGTTCGATGTCTTCTAATGTTTTTTGCCATTTTTGGTTTCTGTAATGTATTAGTGCTTCTTTAACGTCTGTTTGTTTTTGGTTTAGTGCTGTTTTGATGTCTGGGCTGAGGGTAGATTGGTATCTTCTTCTTAGTCTGTTCTTCTCTCTGATAAGTTGTTTGATCTGTGTTGGTAGTTGTTCTGTTTTGTATTGAGTGGTTTTGGTTATAGTGGCATTTCTGGCTTCTTTGAGTATTTGTTCATGTAAAGTGATGATTGCTGTTTCGAGTTCTGGTGGGGAGTTGATGCGAGGGATGGGGGGAAGGTGGTCTGCTAGATTCTTCTTGAAGTGATCCCAGTTTGTGTGTTTGGTAGTGTATGTGTTTTCAGTGTTTGAAGTTGTCCATTGAAATAGAATTGGATTGTGATCTGATGAGACTGCTGCTTCTGTGTATATGGGAATATTTTGCGAGATGTTATTTGTGATGACAATATCGAGGATATCTGGGATTTGGTGGGGGGAGAAGTGTGTTGGTTCGTAGGGGGATAAGATGTTTATAGGGTTTTTCTCTTGGTATTGTAGAAGGTCATTTCCATGATGATTTCCTACGTTGCAGCCCCAGTCAGTGCTTTTTGCGTTCAGATCCCCTGCTGCGATAGTTTTGTTGGAGTTGTTGAAGATGAGGTCGAGATCGGATTGTAGCAGTGGTTTGTGTGGTGGGAGGTAGAGAGCGTTTAGATGCAGTTCTCCTCTGGTTGTGTATACCACAATTCCATTAGTTTCAATGTGGGTGGTGTTTGGCATGGGAAGGATGTTGTGTTTAATATTTTTCTTGACTAGTATGGCTGTTCCACCTCCAGGTGTGACATGATCTCTTCTGTAGATGTTGTAGTTTCTTATTCTGATATTGTGAGCGGGGTGCAGGTGAGTTTCGTTTAGTAGAATGATGTCTAATTGTTGTTCTTCTGCGTATGCTTGTAATTCGTTTTTCTTGGTAAGTAGACTGTTGCAGTTCCATGCAACCATCGAAAGAGTATTTATTCTGCGGTGTTGAAGATCCATTAACCGAAGAGGGAGAGGATGTGTTGGGTGTTTCTGAAGAATGATTGTGTTGAGTCTGGAGTGGGATTTGATTTGGCAAAGATTTCTAGTAGTTGGCTGAGTGCTGCTGCGGCTGATGCTGCTTTATTGGAGTTGTTGGATTGTTGTTTCTGGCTGTTTGTTGCGTTGGCGTATGAAAGATTGGGGGATACAGGGGTGTAGTTCTTTGGATTGGAAGTTGTGGGTTGAGCAGTTTGAGCTGGCTTCTTGATATGCGGTTTGGGTGCTTTTGGGCATCCTCTGTAGGATGCAGTATGTTGTCCTCCGCAATTGGTGCAGGTTGCCGGAGTGGTTTTGGGTTTTGTGCATTCCTGCGATGGATGATTATTGCCACATTTGACACATCGATGGACTGCTCTGCATGTTGCTTGAGAGTGGCCAAATAATTGGCACCGGTGGCACTGACCGGCGCTGGCCTTTCTTCTGAGGGCTTCCGGTCTTATGACCAGGTCGCATAAGAATCTTAGTTCATAAATTTTGAAGGCTTCTTCCTTGTTGACTTCCACCAGTACCATTGGGTAGATCTTTTGTCTTATAGGGCTGTGCATTCGGGAAACGTTAATTACATTTATTCCCCTGCTTTGTAGTTCTTCTTTTACAAATTTAGTGTCAATGTGCTCAGAAATGCCTCTGATAACGATTTTGACAGTTCTGTCCTCTTTTAATCTGAAGGTGTGGAAGGGTAGGTTGTTTCCTTCGAAGAATCTTGTTATGGTTCTGAAGCTATCTACGTCGGTGGGCATGATTTTGACTCCTTCTTGGGTGAGTCTGGCGGATTTGAAATTCATGTTGTGTTTCCTCATGGTTTGAGCAATGCTTGTCCAATGTTTATGGTTGTGTAGGATGATTGGAGGGGTTCGTTCTGGTTTTGGTTGTATGCTTTCCTCTTCGTCTGAGAAATCTGATTCGTTTTCTTCGTTGTTTGCCCAATCGATGCGTGGGATTTCAGTTTGTGACGTTGTTTGAATTGGTACTTCCGGTTTTGATTGTGGAATCGGGTTGATGGCTCCCGAGGAGGTGGAGGGGAGAGGGTTATTTGTAATCTGGGAGGTTTGTTGAGTCGTTGTCTCCGGTTTCTTGGAGTTGTTGGTTTTAGTTTTCTTTTGTTCTTTATTTTTTGGAGTGTGTGTGTGGTATTGTTTACATCTTGTTCCTCTTGATTTTTACGTTTTGGAGGTTTATTCTTATTGGTAACTATTGTCCAATTGTCTGTGTCCATATCCGTGGGTTCGGAAAGGGCATTTGTCTGAGATATGGAATTTATCTGAGATTGTGTAGGGATTGACTCATTTTTTGTGGGAATAATGAGAGGGATTATTGTCTGATTAGGATTGAATTCGTTAGTGGTGGTCTCCTTAACTAATTTATTATTTATGAGACTTTGGATACCATTAAGTATTTGCTGCAGAGTTCGTAGGTCTAATGATTCGAAGTTTTTAGTGTATGATACTACTGTATCCGTCTGTTCATTAATATGTTCTTGATTGTTTTCCATGATGATGTGATCTTGATTTTCATTAATGTAAAGTTTATTTTCTTTACTTTTATTGCCAATATTCATATTAGTGTTGGCTTTTTTGTTTTTGATCTTTTTCCCCTTTTTTCGTGGGGGCGTGTCTTTTATGCCGCGAACCCGCAAGGGGTTTCGCGCGAGGGCGGTGCCCTTTCGTGCGATGATGCTTTAGGGCGTGGCCTTGTATCTGAAGTTTGTTTGAAAGCAGCAGTTTTTGTTGCTGCGACTTTTCCTTAAAATTCTATTACCAACAACAAAATATGAGGAACAACACTGTAATCAGTGTCAGTATGCATGTGATTTTCGCACAGTACACACCGACACTTTACACATCTCACTTCTCACTTGCACTGACTGTTGTGGATTTTTCGTGTATGGACTGATTCCATCGACGGTTCGTGCACAACTGCCCTGATACCTTACCTCCATCTCCTTTATATCCTGGTGGAACCGTTCCCCTTGTTCCTCACTGAAATTGCCAAGATTGTCGGGAAATTTATCCAAGTGGCTGTGAAGAAAGTGTACTTTAATACTCATATTAGTACCCAAGTTTTTAAAGTTTAATAACATCTCCTCGTAATTGTCCGCTTTGTGTTTACCCAAGAAATTTTTAACTACCATAACAAAGCTACACCAAGCAGCAGCTTCAAGTGTCGTCATGTGATTTGTAAAATTAGAGTCCTTAATAAGTTTGCGAATTTGAGGGCCATCAAAAATACCCGCTTTTAGCTTTTCCATACTTAGCCTAGGAAACGATCTACAAATGTATTTGAAGCACTCGCCATCTTTACTCAAAGCCTTAACAAATTGTTTCATTAGTCCTAACTTGATGTGGAGCGGTGGGAGAATGATTTTTTCACGGTCAACCAATGGTTCGTTTATGACATTTGCTGTTCCTACAGTCATATTTTGTCTTATTGGCCAATTAACCATATTCCAATGATCTTGCTTCGCCCTACTATCCCACAAGCAGATAAAACAAGGGTATTTTGTGTACCCACCTTGCTGCCCAAGCAAGAAGTTGACCATTTTTAGATCAACAGAAATGGAGAACTGATGTTCTTCATAGGATAGTTTCTGTAATACCAACTTGATGTTTTGATATTCTTCCTTAAGTTTTGTTGAGTGGGCGATAGGAATTGACGCATATCGGTTGCCATTGTGTAGCAAAACACACTTTAAGCATCTACTGGAACTGTCTATGAATAGTCGCCAATCACATGGAACAAATTGTATTCCCATTTGACGAAAAAGTCCGGGAATGTTGTTGCAATAAATAAGATCTTCATCTTGGCTAAAGTAAGGAACAAGTTTCACCTCTCGTGTTCTATAAATGGTTATTTTTATATCTGGTTGTAGACAGTTTTTTTCTTTTAATCTGGATGCCAGAAGTTCAGATGCTTGCTTTGATAGACCGAGATCCCGTATCAGGTCATTCAGTTCTTCTTGAGAGAACTGCTGTGGTGTTGATTGTATTTCCTGCTCATATTCACTTCCACTGCTACTGTACTGGTCCTTAATTTCTTCTTCTTCTTCCGCCATCAGAACATCTGGCAGTGTTGTATATACTGGTACGGGAATCTCTTCGCTATGTGGCACAGGTCTTCGTGCTGATTCTAAATCAGGATAATCCCATTTGCCTTTCTTGTATTTGTTAAAACCTTTTACATTAACTAAACAAAAATAACAATCATCATGGTGGTTTTTAGGTTCTCTCCACACCATGGGCACACTAAATTTCAAACTTTTTCTTTTTTCGTTTGACCACTGTCGTAAACATTCGACACACGTTTTGCACACTATATGGGGAGCCCAGGACTTGTCTTGGTCCCCAAGCTGTACGCCGAAAGAGATAAGCTTGTCTAACAAAATCTGTGATATTTTTTCTTTCTTTCGCTACAGTATATTCGCCACAAATGTAGCGGAAGACATTAGGGCTGTTCAAACAGCTTCTGCGTGAAGAACTCATTCCTCTGAAAAAAGAGTAACTTTAGTTAAAAATATAGGTACAAATATTCGTCACATGTACTCCTACCTTCCACTTGACGTCTATTAAATTTAAATAACTTCACTAGGTAGGCAATAAGAACTAAATACACAAAATACGTAAGAAAAGCACAATAACCGCGACGCTAAGTCTTAGTAGAACAACTGCTTACGCTGAACTGACAGTTAAAGTCAAGAGACACAAGACAAACAAGTGCACGCACTGATTACGTTATCAGCAGTCGGCACGTGGTACGCTCACTAAACAGGGTCGAACTCTCGTTTCTGCGTAAATTTCTTGTTTGTAAATTATTCTTAAAAAATAAAAAGCATATGTTATAGCTGAATTCCTTAAAAAATTATGTATCCATTACCTCAAAAACTAGAGCCAATTTGGAAAAACTGCTTTTATTTTTGAATTCAGCAGACCTGAATTACCCTAAATTCGTTCAAAAATACTTGGCAACAAAAATTTTTTTAAATTTTGTAGGGCGGTGTTATTATACGAATATTTCTAACTCGGGTTCGTCAACGCGGCGCAGTTGGTTTCCCCCTCCTTGCATTCAATAACGATGTTTACAAGTTACGATATGAAACCTAGTTAGAATATTCTTTTCAGTATGGATCTAATGCTTTATTTCTGTTTACTCTTGACCACAATTACGAAGCCCTACACAATGCTTTGACACAAACGGACATAATTAACTGGAATATAACGACTTTGTGGATTGCTGTCGATATTAATCATATACCAACAGTGCTAGATGTTCTGAAAGAATTAAAACTAGCACCCGTAGAATGTCACCATGAAAATATCTGGACATTAGAGAAGGAAAGGGCTTTGGAGTTTGAAATCACGTAGGTTAATTTAATATTTACCTTTATATCATCTCTCGGTCAGTCTAGTACCTAGTTGATCTATCTTTTCCAGGATACCCGATGATGTATACATAAGAAACTTGGATAAATCTTATGCAAAATTCGTAGACTCGCATTGGCCGCACAAACACGAAGGCTCAGATATACATTTAAGTATGTACATGGAAATGGAGGTTTCTTATGGATTATTTTTGAAGTCCGATGATAGTTTGGTGTGCTGGATTTTGAAGTGTTTCATGGGATGTCTTGGTAATCTCCAGACATTACCTGAGCACACGGGGAAAGGATATGGAACGATATTGACAAAGCTAATGTCGAAGAGAGTGGCCGAAGATGGATACAATCCTCAAGCTGTCATCTTGGATGGTAACGTGGGCTCAGAGAAAATTTTTTCGAAATTGGGTTACCGTAAAACCGGCAAATCTGCAGATGTCAATATTAATTGTTGAATAATAAAATAATATTTGTGTAATAATAGACAGTGTGTAAATAAAGTAAGGAATAATATTCATATTTTGTTTATTATCGCTGTTTGGGAGAAAAGTTTGGATAGGTCAATTTTATTTTCTTCCTCCGGATTTTATGGATGACAATTTTTGTTTTTGGTCTACTACTCTGGGACCTATGACGTCATCGACTTCTTTTTCAAATGGAACCTCCTTATTTTTTTGCTAGAACTAAAAAGTACATTTTTTTCTGAATTCAGCAATACCGCATATGTGATATTTAAAATTAGTAGTTTTAGAGATACGGAGGATCATAGGTATTAAAATGACAACAATAATTAAACTGGAAAATCAAAAGAGCAAATAGTAATAATTTATTCTTGGGAAGATTAAAAAATTTTACATTAATAAATGTTCAAATTGCCCATCTGTTTCTTGGCAATGATAAAGTCGGAGTTGAAATTCTTCCAAAACATTATCTCTCATTTCTTGGCCGATATTTCTGCACTCTGACATGTCAATTGTTATTATTAGCACGCTTAATATCTAAAACTATTAATTTTAAATACCACATATGGGATATTGCTGAATTCAGAAAAAAATATACTTCTATTTGAAAAAGAAGTCGATGACGTCATAGGTCCCAGAGTAGTAAACCAAAGAAAAAAATTGACATCCATATGACATTCGAAGGAACAAAATAAAATTGACCTGTCCGAGCTTTTCTCTCAAACAGCGTTAATAAACAAAATATGAATATTATTCCTTACTTTATTTACACACTGTATAATGATATGTATTCAGTTTATGTAATAATTATTTTTTATAAATAAACAATGTATTTGCTTCATAATACGGGTATTAGGGGTATATTTATACTTTCCACCAGTGTACATTCACTGTGAAATTTGAGTTTTTTATGCAAATGTTGTTTCAAACTGACTTCTGAATACTATGGTATTCATTGCCAATTTTAATAAAACTATCTGTTGACAAGATACTTGGTAACTATGATTTTCGCGCTTAAGTGTTATTTCTGATTTGTCGATATGATAAAAACTAATCAGTTCTTCCAACTAAGAATGGCATGTACCCTGCCCAAGTTTCTTAACAACACAAAATTTACCAACTTTGGCAAATTCACGCGTACTGTCTATTCCAAATAATAAGCGAAATCTGGGTTGTGCGTCTTAAACTGACATTCTTTTTTCAGAAATGAAAAAAATGCTAAAAGGTATCTATTTATATAAATCAAATAAGGAAAGATATACAGCATGTGTAAAATCATATTGTGGATAGGACATATTGCCGTGACCCCTATATTGGTTAGGCATTATAAGATAAATAAATAATTAAGTAATAGGACAAGGAAACAATTTTTAGTAGTAAGCATAATTATTGATACATGAATTATGAGTTGCATAACCGCAACGGCGTAATGTTATTATGTTAGATATATGATAATTAAAATTGAAAAAAAATTTATTTGAAAGGTACAAAAATAAACACAAAAATAAAATTCATGTATTCTATATTTATAGAAACGAGGAGCACAAGATGCAATTTCAGTATACAAAGGCCGAACCAAATTTTATGCATTGTGTAGGAGTGGCATTAAATATATTGAGTAGTAAACCACTATTCAAACTTAATAATGTGTTAAAAATAAATAAGAGAGAGAGAGAGTAATGATGAAGGATGGAATAGTCAAAAGAGTTAGTCATTTGAATGCCGTAAAGTTGTATGAAAAGGGTGAAATTAGACATTCACGACATGAAAACATCTTTCATCATGAGTAGACGTAAGAAATAAAATAAGTTTATAAAGATTGTTATTTGTTAGACATTCTATGGTCACACTTAACAATATGATAAATACCTGACACTTATATCTAAGCATAATTTTAAAAAGGAATATGTAAAAAGGTATATTTTTTATTCGACACGAGGTAATAAAGCAAAAACTTCAGTAATAGCAGGTTAAATCCAGTTTAATCCAGGAAAATTCCAGAAATAACAGGATATAATTGGTTTAATCTGAATAAATCTACAAAGAAAAAACAATGTTTAATAGTGTTAACAGCTGCTTGCAAATTAACCTACACGAAGATGATAGAGGACGGTTTGAAGACAGGAATGGAGTTGTCAAGGTCCAGGCTCCTAGCGATGTAATTAAAGAAGGAAGTATTCCAGTCATATGCAGTGTATTTCCTATTATTACTAAAGGAGATGTCTGCAAAAGAAAAATACGGATAGTGTTAAACAATGGAAAAAGAAAGTATTTAAACAATGATGAAAGTGGCAACGAATTCATCTATAAACATAATAAGGGATGGCGTTAATGGAAAAAAGAATGTACCTACCCAAGATAAGAAAATCGCAAATGTGCAAAGACATTAACAATAATAAATAATTTATGTGCGTGTATTTTGTGTAATTTCTAAATGTCAAAATGATATGGGTACAGGTCAGCCTAGGGAAAACGTAAAGAAAATAAATATGAGCAGGACAATGCCAGCATAAACATTAGTGCGTGGATTGTGGCGCTGCAGATGAAGAATGTTTTTTTTTTCAATAACCGAGAACGAATAAAAGACCGGGAACGACGGAAAGATGAGAGAAGTCGCTGATCTTCGGGAGAAGTTACTAATCTTTTAAATTGCTCTGTTTGATGATTGCAGGCGTACAGATACACTGCATAGAAATCATTTGTAGTAAATGTATTGAGTTATTTTTGATTTTCAATAAGTACATTATCATATCATAATTAGTTTATTGTCATTTAGTTTAATTTCATTTTTTCTTATTATCATTAATATGGTAGATCAATATCAAGAAGAATTTGATGAAATGTATAAACATTATAAGTAAGTTTTTCTTGAAATAAATTATGTTAAAGATGCTATGTGATAATATTCATCTTTAGCAAAGCGATTAACATTGTTAATAATTTGAATAGAAATATTATTTACTTTGCTATAAGTAGATTAATTTTACAAGTCATGGGAGTATTGTTAATAATGTTAAAAGGGCATTGATGGGACAACGTGGGAATATTTGTCAGTAATGTTAACTATGCATTATTAACAAGTTATTAAATAAAATCTTAGTAAGGATTTAGTATATTTAATTACGTAAAAGGTAAGAACATTTTTGATGGACAATAGCCAAGTTGTGGTATGTACAACGTGTAAATATTTGCATATGATGATTGGTGACAGTCTTATCAAGGTGTTTTCTGCTCTGCGAGATTTTGTATCTTCAGGGGCATTTCGTGAGAATGAATGTCTTTGTTGAAATGAAATTTCTGCGTCGTAAAGGGAAAAATTTATTTCTTTGAAACTATACAATATTAGAAAATTTAAACGTAGCAAAGAGTAATATTTTATTTTAAGAATCTATATGATATATTTAAAAAGCAATGTGTTATGCGCATTTATAAAGTGATGTGTTTTTCGTACATGTAAAAATATGAAATTTTTTGTTGTTTTGTGATTGGAAAGTAAAAGGTTAATTTCTTTTACAGCCACATGTGGCAAAGGAATTTATTTATCCACGCTATTTAGTATTGAATAAAATACAAATATTTTATGAGATTTAGTTCTTTTTTTGTGTAACCTTATCCTTTAAGTAAGAAATGCTGTCGGCAAATAGAGGAGAAAACACTGCTAGAACTCACAAAAATAATTCAAATGTTTATAGTGATTGAATTTATAAATTTATTGAAGTCGTTTTTTATGTCAACACAATCTCTGCATTTGTCATATATTATGCTGCTTTGTATTAACTTTGTTTTGATTAATTACTGTTAGTATAAGATTATTATTTTTAATTTGAGACAAAGCTATAGCAATATGTATACTATGCATACCGGCAACAATGCGCAGGTCGTGCCAGTAGTAAAGTACGATTATAGATAGCATTTCAGTTGCTTACAGTCAGTCGACGGATGAACATGTATTTATTTAAGCATGCATCATACGCTTCGTAAATACATATTTACCAAATAAGAATTCAAAATACTTCTGCAAGTTTTATTATATTGCGTATACAACGCTGTAGGAAAATAAATGCATAAATTTTAGTTAAACATTAATTCTTAGTTAATTATTCTATAAATTTACTAAGTAAATGAAAAATATGCAATGATTCAAATTCATTTTTTATAAAAATGTAATTCGAATGTAAATTATTATTTGAATTATAAATTACGAAGTATTTGTTTTCGTTTTCATAATATCGTTCCAGAACAGTTATAATCATCCATAATTACGTTGTATACGCAATATAATGAAACTCGCAGTAAAGTATTTTGAATTCTTATTTGGTAAATATGTATTTACGAAGCGTGTGATGCTTAGATAAATACATGTTCATCCGTCAGCTGACTGTAAGCAACTGAAATGAAGACATCTCATACGCCACGAAGGTGTAAATTCAACCGCACCGAAGGAGAAAAGGTAAAGAAGAACAATATAGACAACAACAAAAAAACTCTAACAACGCCGAATTAATTAAACGTGTATTACAACTTAAATAATGTTATCAAGAAAGAAATTACAAGAAACTAAAACAATGCGAAGTCTAATAAGGTTGAGCTGATGAATCAATTACAGATGACTGCACCAAGACTACGCTAGCTTATCGACTTAAGACGACTTAAGACAGAAGCGTTCTTAAAGAGATTCATAGATGGACCTATCATACCGAAATATACAAAAGAGAATCTCACTTTATTTGACCAAGGGAAAATTTTTACTACGATACATTAAAAAAAAAAAAGTAATAAACCCGATGATTTTTAAATAGTAAGAATGAAAGTGATGGAATGGTATCCTTTGTACGACTTAATTATAGAAACTATGTACATGGTCAGAGAACCATGGTTCACTGCACATCAAATTACGAATACCGCGATTGATTAGATGCATTTATTGCTTCGGCAACACACTACACTTTGTTATCAAACTTTTGCGTATCAAAATTTCATATCTGACAAAATAACCAACAAAATTTACTACCAGATCAATACTCAAGTATTTATAGACTTTAAACAGACAAATTCAAATCCCCTGCTTAAGAATTAAATACGCATATTTGAACACATACCATAGTGTAGGTAGTAATTAGATAATTATCAAATAACACAACACGAATTCTGAGATTACTCTGTCGATCCACTTCAACAATTGGAATTTAATCTAATCTGATTCCCCACAAACGAACATTGAAACACCCACGTTTTCTGATCCATTCATCAAGTGTACACGCATCCAGCCGTCATGCAAACAATTCGCGTCCACCCGTTAACGAACAACCCCACGGAAGCGTGGCGAGTAATTCGTGAAAAACAAAAATACATTATTAAATTAAAAGTGAAGACACCTCATACACCGCAGAACGAGAAACAAGTGAGATTTGTGTGTATGAGTGATACGCATTCTTTGATCCATAATATACTATTTGACATACCTGACGGTGATGTCTTCATACATGCCGGTGATTTTTCGCGATGCGGTCACATACAAGAGATTGAGGATTTTAATAACTGGATTGGTGAGTAGTATTTCAGCAATATTATATTTATTATTATGAGTCGTATTCAGTGGTTATAAAGTTGGCGCGAAGTTATCAAAGAAAGTTATTGTTGATTAAAAACATCTTTTTCAGTCAACATTTTATGCACGTTTGGAAAACTCAAAATGATCTACTTGGATCTTACAAACGTTTCCTGGGTTTAACAAAAATGTCATGTGTCAATCATTTTAAAATATCAATCGTTTTAATAGTAGTTTATATAACGAGTCAATAATGACAGTTATTATTCCCGAGAGTCGAATTTACGAATCAAGCCGCGAAGCGGCGAGGGAGTAACTCGGCTCGAGGGTATAATAGTCATTATTGCGAGTTAGTATACATTACTTTAACTACAACTAACTGAAGATTACTAAAAAAAAATCAAAATAATTAAGCGGAAATGTCAGATTACTATATCGATATGACGTTTGACGGTTAGTAAAATAGCCGGACTTGTCTATCGTTACTACGACAACGTTGGAAACGTTATGTTCTTATTGGCGGAATGCAGGGAATAAAGGTAACGTTATGTATCATTATTCCCCGGTCGCATTTCATTATTCCCTCCGGGTATTATGAGTGTTATTATTAACCAATAGTGATTAATATAATACCTACTTTATTGTTCAGTCGTCGATAATAGTATATTACATACCAAGGTTGAGAAGATGACTATTATTGCCCGAGTGGCGAGATTAAATTCCGAGGCGCAAAGCGCCGAGGAATTTAAGCCACAAGGGCAATAATAGTCTTCTCAACCGTAGTATGTATACTATTTTTTGTACCAGTAGTCTAATTGGACCTTAAAACCTTAATAATTATGAATAAATTTACTCATATATGTAAGAATGCCCTTGTAATAAAACTTCATGTAAACAAATAAGTAGGCTATATTTTGATGTTGACAAATAAGTTTTGACATAAATGCTGAAACTAAAAGTCAAGTATTTTTAGATTATTTTTCATTCCATTTATAATGTCTGAAGAGTTTAGATGTACACCACCTGAAATGCGCGAGATTGCAGAACAGGCAGCTGAGAACTTGCTTCCGCATAAATCTAATCACTTATACATGAAAACATTTACAGAATTTAAAAAATGGTATAATTCCAAATTACAGTAGTAACTTCTGAAAACGTACTTCTGGCTTATTTTCATGAATATTCAAAAAATAAAAAAGCCTCGACTTTATGGGTGCAATATTCAATGTTGAAAGCTACACTTGGCCTAAAAGAGAATATTAACATATCAAAATATTTTAAATTAGTTGCCTTTTTAAAAAGAAAAACTTAAAATTATAAGCCCAAAAATCATTAGTATTTACTCGAGGAAATTATAAAATTCTTTACTGAGGTACCCGACACATGTTACATTGCAACTAAGATAGTATGTTTATATATTAATACTTTGAAATTATTGATAATTTATATCTCTGTAGACTGGTCTTGTAATTGGTGTTGCTGGTGCATGCCGAAGGATGAGTTGTGTAATTTATTAATTTCTGATGTCATCATGAGAGATAATTTAATTGTTATTCACATCCACAATAGCAAAAATGGTACGTCTCAAAAGTTTGTAATAATGGAACCACTTTGTAGCTAAAGGTTATATTGAAGATTCCCTAGTAAATAAAAAAAATATAGAATGTATGTTACAAGATCTACCTACATCTACTTACGCAACCACACCTGCAATATATACAGGAATTTTCAATATGAATTAAATAATTATTTGCATCTGTAATAGTTAGGTGATATATTGATTCCATATTATACTTTCATACATATTTTATGTATTAATAGACAAATGCTTTTTTTTTCATGTAAACAACAAAGTATTGTTAGAAAATATAAAATTAATAGCAATTGCTAAATAAACGTATATTATATTCTGGTATTGTTAACCTAAAATTGTGCCTAAAATAGTTATTTATTTTGACGGTTCACAACTTGACATACTACTACTACTACAAGCATGAGTGCATGGTTGCGGCATTCGTTTTATTTGTTTTCATTATTTCCCTAGGTCAATAATAGCCTCATTATTTACCTCTTATTAGTTCCAGGTTGTGAAATGTCATTTCGTGGCGCTTTGTTATGTGTAAAAATGCTATGATTTTTTACTACTGGTACAAAAAATAATTTATCGACGACTAAACAATAAAGAACCCCGTTGCCCGCGGCAGTTATCACCCTTATAACTCCCTTGGTACATAAATAACTAAATTTCTGTATTGAAAACTGGAAATAATGACGACTGTCAAAAACTTACACATATTTTCAAATTTTCTTCAGGCTCATTACCCCATAAGTACAAGATCGTCATTTCCGGTAATCACGAGCTGACTTTCGACCAGAAATTTGCGGAGGTCTTTAGGGATAGGTACCGAAGAGAGCTGAATCACAGAGGTCATGGATACTTGAATGGAGATATCCAAAACGGAGAAACAGACGACGACGACGCCTTCAACGTTAAACAATACCTGACAAATTGTACTTATTTGGAGGACTCTTCAGTGAAAATATATGGAATTAAAATATATGGAACTCCATGGTGCGTAAACCACTTTTTTTAAAAACGTTTTAAGATCATGCTATGCATTAGGTATACAGGGTTAATTTTATATAGCGTCATTAAAAAAAGGGTGGGGGTGAATGAAAAATATGAGTAATGTCCGTACAAAAAAAATCGCTATCCAATGTGCACGCAGTGAGGTGAAATTGATTTTGCTTTCCTCGAGTCCGAGTCTGTCGTAGTTAATATACAAACATAATATTTTTCATATAGAGGAATTTAAGTTTCAAAATAACATACTTCTATTTAACAAAACAAGGACATGGTAATGCTCCGAGGTTGTCGACCTTTCCCACATAAAGGCGTGCTATTCTCACAAAAAAAAAAAACATCGCCATAGAAAATCTTTTCAATTGCCATTCATTCTCAAAGGTTGTAACTATTTGCATTTTATCGTTTGTTTAGAAGAACTTTAAACTGGAATTACTAGTGGTATTTACGTAAATGTGTATAGGATAAACAAAGTTATGGACCGACTTCAACAACATTTAAGCCCTAAAAATTTAGAAATTTTTGATGAGTTACAAATAAATTTCTTTTTTGATTTTCAGTTGGACATTTATACGTATTCTTCAGATTCGCATAGCCGGGTACCTATTTAGCAGTAAACCTGTAATTCATAACATTGGACAAAACTGGTCAATTCCTTATAACAAAAAAAAATCTATATTTGTTCATATACAGTGTATCCACGGATTTGGTGCAAATTTGTACAACAGAGAACGTTAATTAATTTTTTAGGACTATTTTGTTTTATTTTTTCATACATAGGTATTTCTGGATATAAAATAATTTTATTTTGTCAAATAATAGAAGAAGAATAGGGCAAAATACATCCTGCAATATCAGGTGCTGCGAACACCTGTTTGGAAAAGGTGGAATTTAAAAGAAGAGTGTAATGGTATGATATGGAATGTAGAGAGTCGATAATGGACAGGAATAAGGCAAAATTGAAAAGAGACCAAAACAGAACAGTGGAGACAATTAGAAATTATAAAGAGAAATGGAAAACCGCGAAACGAATATGCAGAGAGAAAAAATGGAAGATATTGGCGAAACAGGTAAAAACAATAGACGAATATTACGCAAACAGGGAGATCAAAAATTTCTACCAAGAAATCAAGAGAACAAGGAAGAGCAAGGGACAACAATGATTTACTGTAGAGATGAAGATTGGCTATTGCTCGGAAATCCAAAGTACATATTAAGTAGATGGGCGCAGTATTTTCAACAGCTGCTAAATGTAGAGGTTGAGATGGAGGAACAAACAACAACCCCAAAAGAAAGATACCAACCAGAATGTAACAGGAAGAAATAGAAGAACCAAGAGGACAGGACCTAGACGATATAATTAAGGGACTTAAGAATAATAAAAGTGCAGGTGAGAGTAGTAAACAAACTAAATGATTCCATCACTTAGTACTAAGGATATGGTGAAAAGAAAAATGCCAAAACTATGGAGAAGGACAGTCATATGCCCGATATTCAAGAAAGGGGACAAAACATTTTGTCAAAATTACAGGGGTACAGCCTTACTGGAAGTCGCTTACAAAGTAGTAGCAAAAAATCATGCGAAACAGACTAAAGGTATATGCTAATGAGATAATAGGTGAATATCAAGGGGGTTTCAGGTCTGGTAAATCAACAAGAGACCAAATATTCACATTAAAGATGTTGCAAAATAACAGTTGTGAGCAAACTCTAGGATTGCACATGCCTTTCATTGGCTTTAAACAGGCGTACGACTCAACTTCTAGGGAAAAAATGTATGAAATTTTAACAGAATTAAAAAATACCGTATAAACTAATATAGTTAATAAGAATGAAAATTTCGGACTCGAGAAGTAAGATTTTAGTGGATGGAAAGTTCTCGGAACAAATTACCACCAGAAGAGGTCTAAGACAAGGACACCCGCTTTCGATTGACCTATTTAATCTGGTATTGAAAAGAATTATGAGGCAAAGCAACATCCAAACAAACGGCGTAATTTTCCACGAGAAAGTGCAAGTCATTGCATATTCAATATGATGTAACCATATTATCGAGATCAAGAAGAAACTAGAGAAAATATTTGGACAATTTGTGGAAGGAGCAAGAAAATACGGATTACAGGTGAACGCCGAGAAGAGATAGTATTAGGAAATGAGAACGGAAGTGACAGAAGATAATAGGTATACCAAATTCAAAACAAGTCGACACGAATATAAATTCGAAAAAGTTAAACAGCATGAATACTTGGGTGTGACGCTAACCAGTAAAGGGCAAGATGAGAAAGAAATTGAAAAACTCATCGTAAGAGGAAGTAGAGCTGTTGGGGCTTAAACACGAATACTAAGAAGAAAAAACGTATCCGGAACAGCTAAGATGACAATATATGAGACAATAATCCGACCAGCTGTTCTATACGCAAGCGAAACATGGGCAATCACAAAACAAGAAGAAGAAAAACTGAAATTATGGGAAAGACGTGCACTTAGAAAAATGTTTGAAGAAGTTAAAAAGGAGGATTACAGGTGTTGACGAAGAACAAACACAGAGGTAGAAGCAATGTATAGAAACCAAATATAACTCAAATAATTCGATCACGAAGAGCTAGTTGGTTGGCGAACGAGCTGGACAATGAATAGATCCGAAACGACCGATCCATCTTTCAGGAAAGTGGTTGTCAAGCCAGTTTTTAATTAAATTAGTATAATTCGCAGGGCATCCATCCTGTTGAAAGTTGACAACATTATTTCTGTTAATATCCTCCAACGATGGTAAAACAAAATTTTGTAACATATCTAAATAATTGTGTTGATTTAAATTGTTTTCGAAAATGAGGGGGCCAATAATTTTATTGATATAAACTCCACACCACACATTTACTGTCTTGTAACACTGTGTTTTTTTTTCATTAATATGAAAATTTGGATTCTCTTCTGCCAAGAATCTGCTATTTTGGGATGACACGTATCCATTAGTGGTCAAAATACTTCATCTGAAAACAAAATTTTATGATGGAAAAATTGATCATCACATTTTCTCCAACAAAATTCTAATCTAACGCATTGTCTCCGAGTTCCAGTGTATGAATAAATTTGGATTTGTTTCGATGAATCTTGTTTTCCTTAAACACTTTTTGCAGTAATCTCTTACTTACACCCTCTTACGTAATTACCTCTTACGTAATGATAATTTTGGATCTTCTAGTACAGATCTCATAGCTAGAACAGTTAATGCGTCATCTTCATTTTATTGCTTTTTTCCTTTCGTCTTTCTAGCTGCAAAGTGAGTTTCATCAAATTTCTTATCAAGTCTTTTCAAAGAATTAATAGCGACATTAATACCGGGGAATTTAACATTAAATTTGTTGATCGCTGTTTGATATGAAATATTACCAATTCCATAACACTTAATCAAATAAATTCGTTGTTCCAGTGTGACAAATAAGAGGGTGGTGATTGATCAGCTTTCGTCTGATACCAGAGTTTCTTATAGGGGGGTTCCACAGGGGTCAGTCCTTGGACCCACTCTTTTCTTAATTTATATCAACGACCTTGCTTCATTTCTCGGAATGGCCTCTGATCTCGTACTATATGCTGATGACATTAATATAATAATTCGATCTAGCAATTTTGCTGGTTTGTTTGAGAGTGCTAATTGCCTTTATGAAAGATTGTGTGAATGGCTTTGTGCTAATGGTTTGGTTGTTAACACCCAAAAAACCAAATGTATTTTGTTCCGCAACCGGCATGGATGTAATGTGAATAGTTTTTCTTTGGGTGGGAATGAGGTGAAATTGAGCAGGACTTCCAGACTTCTTGGTGTCACCATTGATGAGGATCTTAGGTGGATTACCCATATCGATAATATCTGTAACGAACTATCTAGAACATGTTATGCTTTGTACAACCTGAGAAAGTCTTGCAGTGCTCATGTTGTTAAAACTTATTACTACGTCAGGTTTGGAATAATTCATTGGGGATCTGGTCTTGGAACGGAGCGTCTTCTTATATTGCAGAAGCGCGCGATTCGTACCATTTTCAATCTTCCTTCTCGTGAATCTTGTAGAACAATCTTTGGGAAGCACAATATACTTACTGTATGTGATGTGTATATCCTTGAAGTCTTGTGCTATGTTTATAAATTTAAATGTCAATTTTCGACTGATACTTCGCATAATTACAACATACGCCAAACGGATTATTTGCTACCACCAACCCATAAAACCACTCTGTTTCAAAAGAACTTAGGTTTCATGGGATGTAGCTTGTATACTGTATGACATGGAAACTGCAACACCAAGAAGGGGTGCGGTTTTTTGACCAAACTTGGTAGAAACGTATAACTAGTCAAAGGCAATAATTGATTAAAATTTCAAAGAAAAAAAACAAAAGACTAACACAATTTAACATAATTTTTATTAATAATGTGTTGAACCGCCCCTATTAGTGTCACACTCCCTCACTCTTCGTGGCATTGATTCGACTAGGTGGTCGATATCCTCTTGGGGTATGGTGTCCCAAGCAACCTGTAATTCATGCCGGAGAGCTATTAGTGTCTGCGGGGGATTGGCTAAATTCCTAAGTTTTCGTCCCATAATGTCCCACACATGTTCTATTGGCGAGAGGTCGGGGGATTTGGGTGGCCATGGCAAGATATTGACATGAGCCTCTTCCAAGCGATTTATAGAAATTCTCGCTACGTGGGGAGGGGCATTATCCTGCTGGAAAGGTGGGTCTTCGAGCGTTTGAAGATATGGTAGAATATGGGGTTCTACCACCTCATCAATGTAACGCTGGGCGTTCATGGTGGTTTGGATGAACACCAATTGAGACCTACTCCCATATGCTATAGCACCCCATACCATAACACCCACTGCTCGATGCACATGCCTTTCAACGGAAAACTGAATATCACGACGTTCCCCACGTCTTCGTCTGACCCTCATACGGCCATCATGCATCCCTGGACAAAATCGAGATTCATCACTGAATACCACCCTGTGCCACTCCACGTTCCAGTGCAGTCGCAATCTACACCACTCCAAACGTTGCTGTCGGTGTTGAGCCGTAAGTGGTAACACAAGATGTGGACGATAAGATTGTAAGCCGAAACCCCTAATTCGACGATAAACGGTTCGAAGGGTTACAGGACGACCAATATTACCTAACCACACGTCAGCAATTGATCTGGTACTGGAAAACCTGTCTCTTAGTGCCATTAAGCGAAGGCGGCGGTCCTGTATCTCATTAGTTCTTCTTAGGCCTCCGGTTCCTCTTTGGCGTCTTTCCTGACCTTCCCTAATCCATGATTGATAACAGCCCATAATGGTGGATTGGTTCCGGTTAAGGCGATTTGCAATTTCCCTGTATGAAAAACCACCTTCTCGCAAACCAACAATTCGACCTCTGTCGAATTCGCTTAATTAGCGATAATTTCCACGTTGCCGCACTCTAGGCATAATAAAACTCTTTAAACACGTTAAACAAAGGTATAATAAGACAAAACCGTTGAAATTAATTTCAAACAAACAATTAATACACCACACATTAATGTCAGCGAAAACTGAATGAAGTGTCAGATGTGTCATGACCACTTGATCTATCGCAACAAAATTTTAATCAATTATTGCTTTTGACTAGTTATACGTTTCTACCAAGTTTGGTCAAAAAATTCGCACCCATTCTTGGTGATGCACTTTCCATGTCATGCAGCATATAATAAACTGCCAAACAGCATAAAATGTTGTAAAACTTATTGTAAATTTAAGTACAGGGTGTCATTTTGAAAACGTACCACCCTCTATATTTCGGCCCCTATAGAAATTCCAAAAATATGCAAAAACACTTCAAACTTATTTTTAAGGGGGACATTTTGTAGGCTGGTTTTCAATTAAATTACATCAACCCTCTAGCGGGGGTGGACATAACCTCTAAAAATTTAAATGGAAATGGGGGTTGAGTGATACCTCATTTTAAAGGTCGTTTAACCCGCTTTTCAAAAATGCTAATTTCTTGTCCTTTATTTTTAATACTTTTGAAGAAATCAAGTCAAACCACGAACATACAAGTATCAAGTGTTTTGCAATAAAACATTAAAAAACTAATAAAAAGTAACTTATTTTATAAAATTTTCGAAATGTTGTCCATTATTTTCTAAACAGTGATAAAGTCTACTCTCAAACTCCTCTCTAACATTTCGAAACACTTCTGCCTGAAGTTCTCTACATGTAGCTGTTATTCTTCTCTTTAAATCTTGCAAATCTCGAGGCGGTGTTTTATAAACAATCGATTTTAGATGCCAAAAAGAAAAGGCAAGAATTTAGCATTTAAAATTTTATAAAATAAGTTACTTTTTATTAGTTTTTTAATGTTTTATTGCAAAACACTTGATACTTGTATGTTCATGCTTTGACTTGATTTCTTCAAAAGTATTAAAAATAAAGGACAAGAAATTAGCATTTTTGAAAAGCGGGTTAAACTACCTTTAAAATAAGGTATCACTCAACCCCCATTTCCATTTAAATTTTTAGAGGTTATGTCCACCCCCGCTAGAGGGTTGATGTAATTTAATTGAAAACCAGCTTACAAAATGTCCCCCTTAAAAATAAGTTTGACGTGTTTTTGCATATTTTTGGAATTTCTATAGGGGCCGAAATATAGAGGGTGGTAAGTTTTCAAAATGACACCCTGTATAGTGTTAGGGCGTATTTGTTAACGTTATCTTGTTATTCTATTAATGAATATATGTCACAGTGATACTACATTTTAATTAATGTAGTTTTCAAATATTATTAATATTTTAATAGTATTTTTTTAATTTATAATGTATATGTATATTTTATGATTAGTGATTTTATTGTAACTCTATTATTCTTTCTCTTTGTGACATATTTCCAGTACAAATACTGCTGTGTTCCTGGGTATTTTGTATTTTGTTGAAATGAATAAGGATTATTATTATTATTATTATTATTATTACATGTCAACAGCATTTCAAGGCAATGCGATTATCGACAATAATATGAACCTAATTACATTATTTTCAACATTTATATGTATACAGAAGGTAATCAGTGCATTTAAATATGATTTCTAGTGGATGTATGATAAGCAAAAACTTTCATAAAAAATAACTTTTTTTCATAAAATGAAGAATAGAAACGGTTTTCCTCTTGTGCGCCAAATCCGAGGACAGACTGTATACTATGTATTTCTTTATCAGACATACCACGAACATATGTTCTTAGAGATAACATCAAGTGGTTGTCAATGTCAAAGTGTGTTTAAATAAACTGTATATGTAATAAAAGTATTAATGAATAGAGAAACGTCCACGTGAAGTGTCTAGTACGTTTCTATTCTGAAAGTTTTTTTATATTATTTTTTATGTATAAAAATACTTTCATAACTGATTCGTTCTGTAAGATAAAATTACACTATTAATTAGTTTTGACGTCAACAATATTGCTTTGGGATACAGACTGAGATATATATATTCAGCCGGAGCATACAAATTAATTTTTGTGAAATATGTTCATATTTAGTATATAAATTGGCCTATTTTCTGTTGATGTCACTATCATCCCAGGTCAAGGTTCACAATCCAGACAAACTGGCTACTTCGTTTTATCGTGTGTAAAGCACATGGAATTAAAGAAGAGACTATTTCTAAATAATTTTTATAAAAGCTGTGACCTTTCATCGTCACAATACCTCCTTATACTACGTATAAGGAAATATTGTGATGATGAAAATATTTGGCCCCGAGATTCTTGCAGATGTCCACCTTTTGGAGTCCTCTGATACTGAAAAAGTGGTTTTCAAAAAGTGTGTGTGTGCGTGCGTGTGTATGTCAGTATGTGTGTGACCACGATAGCGGTTGACCAAAATTTAGGGCAAACACTTCACTTTAAGTCCTACCTGTTGGTTTTCATCTAAATACAGGGTGTCCAGAAAGGGTATGGGGTATTTGTAAATTTAATAAAAAAAACACTACAAGTCTACACATCTCTCTGGAAACGGCGGCCATTTCAGTGGGGATATTGTGCTTTAATTGCAGTAGAGTTCGTGGTTTTTTTGCATACACTTTCTCTTTAAGGTATCCCCATAAGAAATAATCAAGGGGTGTAAGATCGGGGCTTCTCGGGGGCCAGTTGATGGTGCCTCGACGAGAGATCACTTTTTCCGGGAAAAGTTGATTCACAACCTCAAGTGATTGGTTTGAGGTATGACATGTGGCGCCATCTTGTTGAAACCATGTTTCCCCATTTACGCGTTCAAACTCCTGCAGTTGTGGAACCAAAAAGTTTCTTAACATGTCGCAATACCGTTCACTGTTTACCGTAAGTGCTCGCCCTCGCTGGTCTTCAAAAAAATATGGCCCAATAATGCCTTCACCAGACATGGCAGCCCACACAATCACTTTTGGACTATGTAATGGTCGTTCATGTTTCTGTCTTGGATTTTCGTTGGCCCAATAGCGGCAGTTGTGTTTGTTCATGTGACCATTTAAGTGAAAGTTCGCTTCGTCACTAAACAGAATATTTTCGAACGTTGGGAAAAGTTGAAGCATTTCATTTGCAAAATTCAACCGGACAGGATAGTCGGTGACATTCAGGTTTTGAACAAACTGAATTTTGTAGGCTGTAAGTTGTAAATCTTGCTTCAGAATCTTGTGCAACGACGATTTTTTAATGTTCATTACTTGACTGCGTTTGCGAACTGTGAGACGGATTTTCACGCACTGAAACACTCACTTCTTCAATCGTGTGTTGGCTTCGAACAGAGCGCGGGCGACCTTGATTGAGAATTTTTACAGTTGAACCGGTATTCTCAAACATTCGAATCCATTTTCTGATGGTATCATCCTTCGGTGCATTTTGTACGTTAAATTCTGCACGATATAAACGTTGCGCTGTAACAATGGAATCACCATTGCGATAATAGGCGCGTACGCAAAAAGCACGATGATCTACCGGGTACACTTCCATGGCTACTGTATCTCCAAAGAGCAGTGCAATGACCTATCCTTACCCTACCCCTCCAACCTGCGCCGTTACATGGGCAGCGCAGATACAAATACCCCCACCCTTTCTGGACAGCCTGTATATTAAAAACAATAACGGCAAAACCCCGAAAAACAAATCGTGGATTCCAGACGTTGTAGATTTAAGCATCTCTTATGACTTCTCACTTTCCCGCTTTAAGATTTGTTAACATTAATTGTATCTTGTAACAGTGTATTTAGGAAAGAGATTGTATATTACTTTCTTATACGTAGTATAAGGAAGTATTGTGATGATGAAAATTTTCGACCTCGAGATTTTTGCAGATGTCCACGTTTTGAGGTCCCCTGATACCAAAAAAGTGGTTTTTAAAAAATGTCTGTGTGTGTGTCTGTCTGTCTGTCTGTCTCTCTCTGTGTGTGTGTGTGACCACGATAGCGGTATTTACGTGTATAATCTCCCTCTTGAGATCCGATTAGTTTTTCAATAAAATCGGTAGACCGGAAGTAACAGTTTACTTCAGTGAAAAAATGGAATTTTGCGAATATTTCGTCAAATACTAAGTTTATACAAATTTATAAAGAATTCATATGTACTTAAAATTAAAATTGAGAACAATTTTATTTAAAAATTTTTTCGAAATTCCTACCGGAAGTAGGTCTTTTACTCTTATCGAAAATCGGTTTTTTGCGAATATTTCGCAAGTCAAGCTTTTTAGACAGGTACGTTACGTGTATAAAAGTATTTAAAACATAGTTTTCAATATCTTTTGTATAAAAAAGATTTCAAAATTCGGACCGGAAGTAACACTTTTACTCTTACCGAATAGCGATTTTTGGCAAATATGTCGTAAATTATGCATTCTATATATATTTATTAAGAGTACAAAAGTATTTAGAGTTATATTTGCAATATTTTTTGTATACATGAAATTTCAAAATTCGTACCGGAAGTAGCACTTTTACTCTTAGCGAGTCGCACTTTTTTCGAATATCTTGCAAAGTATGCATTCTATAGCGATTTATTAAGAGAATAAAAGTACTTAGAATAGGATTTTGAATAAGTTTTGTATAAAAAATTCTTACGATTGGATAGTTTGAAACGCTCATACGTATAAGAAAGTCGTGTGGTGGCCAGACCTCATTTTTTTTTTCTAAACCCAAATCCAAACAGAATCATTTTGTATTGTAATTGTAGTTTAGTCTTTTCTTTGTTATTATTATGAATACGATCAAAAACACATGAGTCATCTAAGTATAAAGTAAATTGCAAAATACGTGATATATTTCGTACAGTGTGTTATCAATTAGGCAGAATAAACACCCACAATCAATATATGTATATATTGTCTTTCTAGCTAAGCTCAGTCGGTAGAAATTATAATCGAGTATAAAAATAAATAATAATCTCTGGATTGAATTCGTTTGTAAAAGTTATTTTAATATTTATTTCAAAATAAAATTTTTGAAAAACACAATATAATCTATATTGAACTACATAAATTAAGTATTGATGGAAAAATCTGTTAATCACATGACAATAAATTCCATTTCAAAATTAAATTCACAGTCTTAATGAAAATTATTAAAACAATAATAGAAATATGACTATTCAGATGACGTTTATATAAAATAGAAATATTTTTACAATAAATTAATTATTAATTCTATTATTCTCGTTATCTTATAAAGATATTACTTCAATGTTTGATATTAACTATTATGAAAAGATTTTCTTTTAAATATTTATATTTGTACTTATGTAACAGTTTTCTATTTCAGTCTAGGACTGGTCCTCTTCATAAAATATATCTATTTTGGGTTTCAGGTACAGTTTCTTAAGGTCCGGCAAATACAGCATATAAGGTCCAAGTTAAATTCATCCAATAGGTTTTTCTCGTATTTGTATACACGTTATAGGCTTCTTCTATTTTGATAAAACGTTTCTTATATATCTTTTTCGGTTTATAAAAACCAATTCTACTTATTTTTATAAGCAACATCAAGGTAATTCCGGTTCAGTAATCACTTTGGTCCAGGATATGAGTTCCACAAGTTTACGACTTATCAAACATGTAGATGGTGATAATTAACTTATAAAACCAGTTATTTATTACTTTTATACCAACTTTTCTATATAAATTCGTCTTTATTCCAAAATTCTCGTTCATTACATCATTCTTTTCCTTCCATGTCAAAATTCACAAACCATCTATTTGTATAAGTAACCAGGATATTATTTTTTGTATAGTAATTTAAGTTGCCTATCTTATATCTTGACAATATTACTAATATTGTGATTTTTTTTTAAATATTTCATTAAGAGTGAGATTATAAGAAATTTAATTTCTATCTAACATTTTATACACTTCATTACTATTCTAATAAAATTCTTCTATTTTATATACGAATGATCTTTTATTTGTATAACATATTAATTTTCTTGAGAAGTTAGTTTTGATTTTATACTTATAAATATTGACAATTTAAATCATTATAATAGTATACAGTCCCGTTTATTTATTTATTTATTTATTTTATTTCTAGGTTGTTCATGGTTTTTTTTGTATATTGTTATGTTTGTGTTTTGGATGTATATTTTGACAATGTAAATATCTATTAATCAGATCTATTACAATAAAGAATATTATATTATATTATATTATATTATTATATTTTATTAATAAAACAAAAATGAACAAAACTGATTTGCCACATACATTTTGAAGTAATTACATGAATTCAGGAAGTGTGGTAATTATCTTTTAGAACATGTACTGTACATCATATTATGATTATTTTATAGTAAAATATGAGAATACCATCAGCATAGTAAATTATTAATAATTCCTACATTTTAGCAACTATTTTATTCACAAAATGAACCATATATCCATATTTCAATTACAATCTCTAAATTGGCGTTAAACAGATTATTAATGTCTGACTCTATTTTGTAATGAATATGCAATTCGAAACACGAAAAATATTAAAACTTCTTAAGATTACATTTAGATTTAAAAATACTATATTGCTTAATTGAGTGCTCGAATTGTTTAGTCAATTAAAAGCTGCTACATAATATATATATAAATAGAGCAACACGCCATATCAAATAGAATAGTAATTAAAAAACTTAATAAACGAACTTAAAAGATACTCGAGATGAAACATAAACTTAAATTTTAATATATTGGAATATACTAAAAATTATGAAAATTTGTACTGCAGGCAACCAGAATTTGCAGGGTGGGGCTTCAACTTAAAAAGAGGTTCGGAATTACTGGAAAAATGGAATCTAATACCCGAGGATACTGATATCCTCATTACTCACACTCCACCGTTAGGTCATGGGGATTTGGCATGTTCCGGCGTTAGGGCAGGATGTGTTGAACTATTAGAGACAGTCCAACAAAGAGTCAAGCCGAAATATCACGTGTTTGGACATATTCACGAAGGTAAGATTCGTACAGATTTTTAGCAAAACTGTAGAGAATTATATACCTACTCGACAAAAGACACATTGTTTTTTCGGATACAGTAACAGGGGTTCAGATAACTGTCGAAAACAATGTTCAACCACAAAATATCAACAGTTTCGGCAATCATTGTTAATTCATGACTGTTCTAAGAATACGTTTCTTAAAAACGGAAACACAACTATATTGTCAAACTAACAGGCCGATCCACATAAAATATTCGCCGATTTATTTTCTTAAATTCAACGTAATTTTAGTGAACTGTATTTTAGGTTATGGTGTATCATCTGACGGCAAAATTATCTACATAAACGCTTCGACGTGCGATATCAACTACATGCCCAATAATCCACCCATAGTGTTCGATTTTCCAATACCAGAGGGCCACACGAAATCATGAAAATCCATCCTCATCTAAAAAAATTTTTATTACAATTACAACTTGTCAAATCTAGCGTGAGCTTTGAAGGCGGTGTTTCAAATGGTCCAAATATATTGTTCTGCCTTCACAGTTTTCCCAGCTGACATCTGGAACTACGCTTGACATGCTATACTCTTGAGAAGAATATTTATTTTTTTATACATACATTTGTTACCTTACGATAATAAAATAAAAGTTAAAATTTTCTTTGGAATTTGTATTTTCTTCATTATTATCTGTATTAATTTTTACTTTCTTATACGTAGTATAAGGAAGTATTGTGATGATGAAAATTTTCGACCTCGAGATTTTTGCAGATGTCCACGTTTTGAAGTCCCCTGATACCAAAAAAGTGGTTTTTAAAAAATGTCTGTGTGTCTCTCTCTCTCTCTGTGTGTCTCTCTCTCTCTCTCTGTGTGTGTGTGACCACGATAGCGGTCAAACCGCTGTAGATATCAATTCCAAATTTTGTATTTACGTGTATAATCACCCTCTTGAGATCTGATTAGTTTTTCAGTAAAATCGGTAGACCGGAAGTAGCAGTTTACTTCAGCGAAAAAATCGAATTTTGACAATATTTCGTCAACTATTAAGTTTAAACAAATTTATAAAGAATTCATCTTAAAATTGAAATTGAAAATAATTTTATTTAAGAAGTTTTTCGAAATTCCTACCGGAAGTAGGTCTTTTACTCTTATCCAAAATCAGTTTTTTGCGAATATTTCGCAAGTCATGCTTTTTAGACAAGTACGTTACGGGTATAAAAGTATTTAAAACATAATTTTCAATATCTTTTGTATAAAAGAAATTTCAAAATTCAGACCGAAAGTACCACTTTTACTCTTATCGGATAACGATTTTTTGCAAATATGTCGTAAGTTATGCATTCTATATATATTTATCAAGAGTACAAAAGTATTTGGAACTGAATTTGCAATATTTTTTGTATATATGACATTTCAAAATTCGGACCGGAAGTAGCACTTTTACTCTTAGCGAGTAGCACTTTTTTGATAATATCTTGCAAAGTATGCATTCTATAGAGATTTATTAAGAGAATAGAAGTACTTAGAATAGGATTTTGAATAATTTTTGTATAAAAAAATTCTTAAAATTCTATTATTTGAAACGCTCATACGTATAAGAAAGTCGTGTGGTGGCCACACCTCATTTTTTTATTTTCACCTACTGGTCCTTAATATTCAGAAACAGGAAATCTTAAATTACAGAATAAATATTTAGTTTACGATATAAAACGCCACACTGTTTTAATACAAAAAAATGAGGCGTGGCCACCACACGACTTTCTTATACGTATGAGCGTTTCAAACTATACAATTTTAAGAATTTTTTTATACAAAACTTATTCAAAATCCTATTCTAAGTACTTTCATTCTCTTAATAAATCGCTATAGAATGCATACTTTGCAAGATATTCGAAAAAAAGTGCTATTCGCTAAGAGTAAAAGTGCCACTTCCGGTCCGAATTTTGAAATTTCATGTACACAAAAAATATTGCAATTTCAACTCTAAATACTTTTGTACTCTTAATAAATATATATAGAATGCATAATTTACGACATATCTGCAAAAAATCGATATTCGGTAAGAGTAAAAGTGGTACTTCCGGTCCGAATTATGAAATTTTTTTTATACAAAAGATATTTAAAATTATAATTTAAATACTTTTATACTCGTAATGTACCTGCCTAGAAAGCATGACTTGCGAGATATTCGCAAAAAACTGATTTTCGATAAGAGTAAAAGACCTACTTCCGGTTGGAATTTCGAAAAACTTTTTTAAGATAATTTGTCTAAAATTTAATTTTGAGTACATTTCAATTCTTTATAAATTTGTTTAAACTTAGTAATTGACGAAATATTGGCAAAATTCGATTTTTTCACAGAAGTAAACTGCTACTTCCGGTCTACCGATTTTACTGAAAAACTAATCAGATCTCAAGAGGGAGATTGTACACGTAAATACAAAATTTGGAATTGATATCTACAGCGGTTTGACCGCTATCGTGGTCACACACAGACAGACAGACAGACAGACACACACACAGACATTTTTTAAAAACCACTTTTTCGGTATCAGGGGACTTCAAAACGTGGACATCTGCAAAAATCTCGAGGTCGAAAATTTTCATCATCACAATACTTCCTTATACTACGTATAAGAAAGTAAAATTTAATTAATCAACATAAATTTCCTTTAAGACTAACATATTCAGCAGAACGTTCATAAAGTAATTCTATACTCTTTAAAAAATTCTTTGTCTTGACAATAATAATAATAACTTTATTTGTCCAACGCTTTACATTTAAAGGAAAACGGTTTCTATGTACATACATATTTAAGAAACTAAACTTGGAGTCTTTATTGTCATCTTCTGTAGCACTGATTAAAAACCGCGTTGTCTATACACTGTTGCGTATACAGAACAACACTGTTCTGGTCAAGGTCAAGGTCAAGGGTTAAAATTAGAATAGATAATTTGAGTAAGGTGGGAGTAACATTGTGAATAATATAAGGGAGTTATGTATTATGGGGGTTTTCCTAGTAATTAACGAGAAGCAGCCTTAATAACAGGGGAAATTACGAACTCTGTTTGTTCATTTACTATATTTAATGATTTGTTTATTGCTCTCGATATTTCCATTATTTCCAAAAGGTCTAATCGTTTACTTTTATTTGCTGAGTGTAAAATTTCAAAATTATTTAATGATACCATGTGCTGTTCATTTATACGATGCTCCGATATACCTGAACATTTCTTGGAATATAAGATTGCTTTCCTATGTTCTTCTATACGTGTACGAAAACATCTTCCAGTTTGACCTATGTAGAAAGCATCACAGTCTAAACAATTTAATTTATAAACGCGTTTATAAATTGAATTGTTTAGACTGTGATATAATTATATGACTAGTCCCAACATGAACCATTCTTTAAAATTATTTAAATAGCCATCAGCGCTATATGTTTTACAAAGCTAATTAAGCGAGATAAACTAAAACATGTTTTATCAAACAAACCGTGTTGACACGAATAAATCAGAGCAAACGCAAGTTCGAATTTTGCACGGTGAGAGTATATAATTATTTCGTTTGAGTAGTGACAAGGTTAAAAGCAATTACCAACTACCAGTTAATACCAAATAATTTCTCAATCTAACGATGCCACGAAGATTAATTCCTTATAAAAAAAATCAAATACTTAACTCATTTGTGATGTTTGAACAATTATAGTAATTCCCAACTCTATATTTGTATACGTTAATCGTATTTGACAAGTCACAATGACTTTTTTAGTTTACTGCATTGACAATTAGTCAAGCAAACATTGTATTTCCTAATAGGGGGACACACAGGTTACGTGTAAAGTACCCCGGGCCATTATGCAATGATCATTGTCGTTAATGATAAAAAAATGAACGCAATTTAATATTCAATGTAAATAAATATTTTATAAAATGTACGTTTGTTAGAATCAATTTTCTCTACTCCTTTGTCCAATACAATGACTGCTGTTTCTCATTCAAAGTATTTCTATTTAATCTCCGGTAAATAATTCATTTGTTAGCATGAATGTTTATCAATAACTTATTACAATAGTAATATTTATATATACCGGGTGTCCCAGAGTAGCGGTAAAGTCCATTATTGGTATCTAATAATATAGATAGCGAATAATTTTTAATATAAAAATTGTAGATAAACATAAGCTCCAGAATTTAAAAATATTTTCATTTAGACAGATTGTTCAACAATGACGAACCAACACAAACTTATGTTTTTTTTAAATGGAATGCTATGTATTTTTTTTACATTTTATGATAGCTCTTGAAGAGCTGATTAAACTGATAACAACTTGTATTTGCCGATTTTCAACTGTTTCTGAGATATGGCGATTTTTCGTTAATAATTGTACAACATTTGAAAAGTTGCTATGAAATAACGATTGATGATAAAACACCTATTATGGGCTCAATAAGTAGAGATATCTTTTCAGTACGTGGAATTAATGTTTATTTCGACATATCTACGCATGTTCTTTAGAATTACATACCATTCGCTAAAATTAAAAATTCTAAAAAAAAATTAAATGGAACACCTGTATATTTATGTGTCATGAAAAGTACTTAAAATTTACTAATTAAAAATGTTACTTTCTAGTGCCTGTGGGCGATATTGCATAAGTTATAGGATATTATATATGAATAAACCAGATTATGACTTAAAAATATGAGTTGCCATGACTTGAACTACGACTACAACTAAAATTAATCGAAAAGAGTCACTTCTATTTTCCTTTTACAAATAAGTAGTTTTTATTAAAATTTTAAAACTCGTGAAATGTTTGGAAGTTCATGAATTAGCAATAATATAAAAAATATCGCAAACGCTGTGTGTCAAAAATTATTTAAACGTTAAACTTAGGTTTATAGCTTCAGTTTAAAGAGAAGTAAGTACACGAATTTACGTTAAGTGCGAAATGAAATATTTAAAATTGGAATTAATAGATATAATCTATGTTTTGGGGGAAAGTGATTGTTTGCTGGCACAAACATATACAACCAGAAATATCCAAATATGGGACTGCCATCGATGAGTGTTTTCAAAAATTGTTAAAGATGTGAAGAAACTGACAGTATTCCATATGATAAAGGATCTGTGTTACTGCTGCCGTAGAAAACGCAGATACAAAGAAAATCCTCATACAAGCATGCTTTCTAGAGTCATTGATGTTAGCAAAAACTTTATTAAGAAAACCTGACAGAAGATTTTTTTAATTTGTTGTATGATAACATAATTACTGTGATGCTTTAAAATATACGTTCTTCAAGATATTGTGAAAGTTATAGAAGTTTTCAATAACGTACATTTAAATACTTGTAATGACGGTTTTCTTTACAAGTGAAGTTATAAATCTAAGTATGACGATAAATAATTTTATTACACAGAGTCACTGCAATATTTTAACTATTGTTAACTCTTTGAGGAGCAGATTTTAAAAAATAAAATAACCCCAAGTGGGCATAATATTTGTTATACATTTTTTGTCGGTTTTCTTTGGATTATGTGTAGACTGTTATGTAATTTACAAGAAACTAAAGCCAATTTTTTGAATATTTATAAAAAAAATTCAAAAAAAGGTGGTTTACAAAATGTACCACTGCACACTTAAGACAATTTATGAACTATGAAACTTTTCAAAACAATTTTTAGTTTTACTTAAACAAAATGGTACTTTACATAAGCAACACTCCCAATTTGAACGAATGTCGTTTTTTTTAACTGCAAATTACGCAGCGTCTTCTACTTGTTCGAATGGGCCTGTGTTCCGCATTTTGCAACCTTGTTGTTTTTGATACAAAAGGTTTATGTTTTTTTATAAAGACAGTATGATTTATATTTGCACCTGATGATTTTCTTTTCTTGATTGGTACAGTTATCAAGCTGTCCACGATAGAGTCTAAAATTTTTCATGGTTACTTTAGGTAGATGTAATTGTTTACGTAAAACGAATGCATTTACAACGCACGCATCAATTAAATAAAAAATATTCGATGCCACCACTTGGAACTTTTTCGATTTATTTCGTGTGTACGTTTGTTTTGATCGAATTTATCGACAAAATTCATGTTTACGTAGTAATCGACTAGCATTCTATGACAAGGAATCATTTCGGCAGTTCCATCTTTTTTCCTCCTCTTTACCTCCAGAACCTCCTCATGATGGTGATAATTAGATAATAAATGTACACTTTGTCGTCAGTTTAATCAGCTCTTCAAGGGCTATCATAAAATGTAAATAAAATACATAGCATTCCATTTAAAAAAAACATTAGTTTGTGTTCGTTCGTCGTTGTCGAATATTTTTAAATTGTAAAGCTTATGATTATCTACAATTTTTATATTAAAAATTATTCGCTATCTTCATTATTAGAGGCCAATAATGGACTTTACCGCAACGCTGGTACACCCGATATATGAATATATACGAATTTAAAATCAGTTATATAGTTGCTTTAAGGATTCAATAGCCTTTTAACGTCAATACGATTTATTAACATTATAATTAATTGTCATAAATTTAATATTTTATTGTAACTTCTTTCCAAAATATTTTCTTTAATAAATGAAGCATTATTTTTAATGTTTATTCTAAATATATATATGTATGTATATACTGTCATATATTGAAGCAATATCAGACGAGCATTTTATTTACACATATTAAAAATAAAATTTAAAAATGATAGTATTCATGAATGATAACTGATAACCCCGTTACAAGCCGCTAATGTATTGGTGGTATACACTCTGACGGCACCAGCTGCAAATGCAAACTCTCCTAATTATATTAAATATAAACACGTTGCCGCGGTATTCAGTTCAAGTTCGGTCGCTCCCCCAACAAGTCATGGATTTTCAAGTTCAATTTCGGACAGTGTTATTGTTTTATTTTGTGCTGCATCCGTGCCGATCGTGGATTCTAGATCCCGGTCCGAAGGTGATAGCCACGAAAGGTGAAGTATGGCCCAAACCTCAAGAGGAGAAAAAGGAATCAAAGTATTACATTTTATCGCCAACATATTTTCATTTTAATGTAAGTTCTTTAATGTAAGGAGCGATAAAATACTGACAAATTTCCTTGGCGAAATTCCAGATTATCTCCGAGTATTGCTCGATAGTCCAAGAAGCTAAACTGAGGTATACAGACATCATTTTGACCGACAAGAGAATTGCTAAAAAATATGGAGGCAACGATACAGAAGAAGCACACAAAACGGATCAATTTGTTGGTTATATGAAGTCTCTTGATGTCTCTTTGACGGAGCCGTGTACTGGTGATGAAATTCCTGAATTGCATATGGATGAAAATTGTAAGTAGGAGTATTCATGTATCTCAACTAAAGATTATTATTATTCTTAACTAACTAGTGAAGTTATGCTCCAGTTTGAAGTTACTTAGCATCTTCTCAGCATGTGAATCCTTATTCTAGGCTTAGCGGTTTGCTAGGGAGATTTTCTTGCAGGTTTTCTAGTCCAAGGTGTTTGGGCATCTTTATTGCAACTTAAATACGTTATGATTTAAAAGCTTGTCGAATATTTCAATGCCAGATCAAGTACATCTGGAATACCACAAGGATCTAATCTGGGGCTATTTTTATTCTTTCTCTTAATAATGATATAAGAAATTATTATTTGCAAATGATCACCAGATATTCGCCTAAATAGCATCTTTATGTAATTGTTATTAACTGTAGCGTGTTAAAATAATTATTTCTCATTGAAAATTTAAAAATTTGAAGTGGTTTCTTAAAACAGGAAGCATGCACTGACCAATGCGTTACTTAATCGCTGCCCAAATGTAAAAGATTTTAGGGTCATTTTTTGATTACACATTGACTTTTGTTATATACATTAACTCATTGGATGCAGATACTCTAAAAATCCCAAAATGTTTGTTAACCATATACTCTGCAGTGACACGGTCAAAACTTGAATATGCATCGTCGAACTGCTATCCCATTTATCAAATTCATTTTGAACGCATCCAATGACCATTTATGAAATAATGTATCTCTACGATGACATTGCTTAATTCTGAATGAAAATGTGAGTGCAGAATTGTGATGCTTAAATTCAATTTTACAGCCCCAAGCGAAAGAAGCATTATTGCTTTAAAGTTCTTCTAAGAAGTATTAAGCAACAGATTAAAATATAAGAAAATAAATATTCCTGTTCCTAGATTGGATAGCTGCCATCAGCCTACGAGTATGATTTGTTTATGACACTTATTTCAAATTATAAGCAGGAACTATCTCTATTATGTAAATATTATTGTGGTCATACGTATTTAAAGTGATAAAATCTATTATTAAGATGAAGCGTACCTATAATTTATTTAATTTATGTAATTTTTATTACTTTGTATTGGGTGCCCTATATGCTCTGGTTTTTAACTGTTAGAAAAATAAGCATATTATTATATTTAGAATTTGCTACAATTAGTCAAAGTGTACTATATTTTGATAAAAGTTTATTAACACATAGGTATATGGATTAATTAAAAAGAAATAAAAGAAAAACACCAGCACTTGTTTGTCTGGTGTTAGTTACTGTGGCTATAATAATAATAAATGCCGCTCCTTTATCTTCCTTCTGATTCCATGTTCTTCTTTCGTCAGAATTGTCGCATCATTTCATTTGATTCGATCCGTCCCAAACGTGTTTTGAGTTTGTCTTATACAAATCAATTTTTTGTGTTCTTTGATTCTTACTTCTAAGAGCCTCCAAGTGTCGAGCGTATGGACGTCGACAGTCACACGGTACTTTGTATAAGGTAATAGAACCATTAGCTGACAGTTTAAGAAAATAAAAACCTTTTTAATTTTGTTTCTTTTAATCCTCAACAGATATGAACTAATGGCTTAGCCTGATATTTTATTATACTGTATAGTAATAATATATGATGAAGTTTCTCCAATTATTTTAGTTAATTTTTATTCAACAATTTTTTCATCTAATAGTGCATATTCCCCAGTAGCTGACATACCCAATTTTAGGTACCTATACCCAATAGACGAAGCAATAACTGACACTTTTAGAAAAAATTTAAAAAATGTATTTTACCAAGTATATCATATACAATGCTTTTCTTTAACACTGGCCATAGGGATTTACATGTAAAAAATTGTACTCCATATTAAGCTTTGTTTCTACACATTTTTAAAGCTAATTTTGATTTGTGGTGATAAAGCATACTTTAAAGTACCAGTTTATACCCTTAAGGCTGACTAATTGTTTTAAATTACTGTTGAAAAACGGACCAAATCTAACCATATAACTGCAATATCAGACAGATGCCGTATCCAGGTGACGGTTATGTGCTTAGATTTGGTCCATTTTGAACCGTAATTTAAAAAAATCAGTCTGCCTTAGGAGTATGAACTGGCTGACTCATCCGCATTAAAAATTCTTGTTGGGTCTTCTAGAATGGTCATATAATTATTTTCTTTAAAGTAAGCTGTTATATCTTTAAACCGGTAACAGCTACCCTCGCGGAAGATAAGTTTTGAGAAACTCTATTGCTAATTTCTGGATGTCTCTTCAAAAATGAAGCATACCATTTTTTCGTGGTCTTCCATTAATAAAATTGTTCTCTCTCTTATTTTCTTTGAATATCATTTCTACTGAATCAATCAGTTGCAACTTAGTTGCTGGAAAACCACGATCAGCTACGTGAAAAAGCCATCTCACTTGTGACTGTTCCTCAAATTCAGTTAGATTTGTAGTTGGACCTTTCCTACATTCTCTTGGATATTTCCCAGTTTTCTTGCACAAAAGCGTTGTTCTAGGAATATCAAATCTTTTGCTTGCTGTGGCAATTGGCATTCCCCTATCAATTTCTTGTACAGCGATGCGCAGATTTTCTTGAGGGTATCCCATAGTTTTGTTGGCGTTTGGCATTGCAATTCTAAAAGGAAAAAACATTGTCAGCGCAGATAATGGATGGGCGTTTTGTTTATTTTTGTTGTAATCTATATTGGAGTTTGGGGGAGGAAGAAATTACCGCAGGCGGTTATTTCGTTCACATCATGCCAGTGTCTGATTCTGTGTCTGACAGTGTTGGGTCCAATAACTGACAGGGGTGTCATCTACTGGAACAGCAACTGATTTTGAAAAATGGCAACTATGCAAATGCTTCACATAGAAAAATGAACTCTTTAAACACTAAATTATTATTTTTCGTTTAAAAATTGATATTACCAATTCCTGACACAAAGTTTCTCTGTCGTTTATTTGTATTTCTACGGTCTATACCTAACCTAATAAACACCCTAGCTTACCTTAGCTGATCGATTTCTTCTATCAAGACCGGAATTACGCACGTGTTAATCTTAGCCGCAGCACGCACGTTTCCCCATCAAAATTGAAAGAACAAACTTCACATCGAAAAAGTGATTGGATAATTTCTGTGAGTCAATTTCAAGAAACAGGGATGACTGTTCAAATGTCTTTTTAACGTAACCAGCGTTACCACTATTTTTAAATATTCCTTATTTTGTGATACTTTTACTAAGAGTGTCAGTCATTGGGGGAATTTAAGAAATAGGTTCCACTCCTTACCCATGTTTTGAAGTTTTCTGATACGAAAAAAGCGGCTTTTAAAATGCCCCTCTCTCTCTCTCTCTCTCCCTCTCCCCCTCTCTCTCTCTCTCTCTCTCTCTCCCTCTCCCTCCCTCTCCCTCCCTCCCTCTCTCTCTCGCTCTCTCCCCCTCTCGCTCTCGCTCTCTCCCTCTCGCTCTCTCTCTCTCTCTCCCTCTCTCTCTCTCCCTGATCTGATTAGATTTATTTAGAGAACGGAAGTGCTTAGAATAGGGTTTTGAATTATTTGTTATGAAAAAAGTTTCAAAATCCGTTGTAATTCGAATCAAAGATCTAAAATTATAACCGGGAGATCTTATGGTTAGCTTTGATGTCACTAATTTATTTACAACCGTACCAACAGAATCAACCCTAGCAATAGTCAAGAAAGACTTTCAACAGACGTCACATTACAAAAAAGAACCACTCTAGGGATAGAGGCCATCACAGAATTGATATCAGCTAGTGGACACACACATACAAGATGGTCCATGAGAGCGGGAGATTTTGAGAAATTTTATTATTTAAAAAGCATCAGAACAGAAAAGATTAATAATGGATTTTTGTTTCTTAAAAATTATGCCTGGCAAATGACCTCGTTTTTCTATAGTTTCCTGATGTTGGATGTTGAAATTCTGCATAACACGCCGCAACATATCTAACAGAATATTGGCAATTTCTTGAATAATTTTTCTTTTCAGCTTTTCCGGAATGTCTCGTGGTTTATCAATAAAAACCTTGCTTTTGAGATAGCCCCACAAAAAGTAATCCCACTCCGTTAGGTCTGGAGATCTTGAAGACCACTCAATGCCCCCCTTTTTAGAAGTAACACGATCTGAAAACAGTCGTCGCACAGCAGTCATTGATACCTTTGCGGTATGTGCAGTAGCACCGTTTTGCTGAAACTATGTATTCTGGTTATTTTGTGAAAGCAGGTTTAATTGCTGTGTCAAAAACTGGTTTATCACGTCAACAGCGCGTGCAGCATTGACTGTTATAGCATTTTCCTTCTGGTCCCTAAAAAAGTAGGGACGAATAATTGCCATAGAAGGCATTACACACCATACCGTTACCTTCGAACTGTGTAATGGTTTATGTTGAAGTGTCTTTGGATTTTCCAAAGACCAAGAACGACTGTTTTGCTTAATGAACATCAATTTCTTGTGGTAACATCCTTTCAGCAAAATGCAGGCGACGATGCTGATATATTAGCTTAAGTGCTTGAACAATCCGCATCCTATAAGAATGGAAATTGTGTAAAATTCGAAGAAAAGTCGTCTTAGCTAAGCCAATTGCCTGGAACGTTTCGGACATGCTCTAACTCGATCAATGTTATCCAACGTTCTGACATTTCTGTTTGTTCCGGTGCGTTTGACATTGTTCTCTGATCCGCTATCCTCAAATTTACGAACCCGCTCCTTTATGGCGCTCTCCCATGACGAAGAATATTGAAATTAATTCGAAATTTCCGCTGTACTGCTACCACAGAGTCACTATTCTTGTAATACGCTTTGATTACAAAAGAACTTTGCCCATCGGATCACCGTTCCATGATTACTGAATGCCACAAAATGTCAAATCATTTGAGAGAGACATCCACAGCAACCTACGCATAGTTTCAAAATAATAACGTTTTCAAAATCTCCAGTTACCATAGACCACCTTGTTCTTCCAGGTTAGAAAGAAAGTCTATCTCTACTCTCTATAAATATGGAGGAATTAGTATTTAAGGATAACGCTGAGAAATTAAAATAAAAATCTTTATTTCGTTCTCTTCGGAAAATATTAGAAAATTCACGTCAATAACAATTAATTGTCGAAGTAGTTAACATAAAAACGGACGTTATTTATCTAGCTTATCTTGCAATGAATATAATTTATTTCATTTTATTTTTTCAATATTTAGATACCCTCATAATACCAACGACAGCTGATGAAAAACCATTGCTGGAGGCTAAGTCAGTCTGGGGTATAATCAGAGGACTCGAAACCTTTTCGCAAGCTGTTTACAAATACGATGATGACAGCAACGTAAGTTTCATGATATTCTTACATATAATAATCTTGTATTGCGTTATCTTAAGGGGAAGCACATCGATGGTGTGAAGTACATTCATATTTGTATTTATTTCAATTCCGCGAATAAATGTTGTCAATTTCAGGGTCATCTATTGCATATCGCACATAAACCCGCAGGGGTCAATGTGATAAATAGAAGCAATGCGGTTAATACAGCTTGTTTTTACACAATATTAACTACTTGTACTTTTCTTTTTCAATAGATGACTTGCAAGAATTACTACGGTTAATACTACTAGTGATAGAATGGCACATAATATAATGAACTCGTATTTACTTTTTACTCAATGTTTGTCTTTATATTTATTCATATAAAAAAGGTTATATGTCAATAAATACAGGAGTTAATTGCAAAAACAACGTGTACAAAATCATAAATTACATATATTTATATTTACAGATAAAAATATATGTTTTTTTCTACGGAATATACAGGGTGTCCGGGAAAATGTGGGAAATCTCTTGGATGCAGATAGAACATGAACAAATAAGATGAAAAGTTACTATAATTTTTTTTCCTACAGGCCCCTCCTAGAGAGATATGCGACCCTGAAGGACGCCGCTGGAAATCGGTTTTTATTGAATTTCATTTAAAGTAATTAATATAAATATAAACGCAGTGGTGTCTCCGGAGGCACCTTAACGGAATTATTGAAAAACTTCATAAGATGGGCTTCGTGAAGTCTGATACACTCGCGCACACGACGAATTAAGGACTGTTGTACCCGCAAAAATAACCCAGTCGTGTTCCTTATCACATAACAATGAAATGTGAGTCTCTGTAGAAGTTCCTCATTAGTGTCGACCGGAGTGGAATACACCATTATTTTGAGGTGTCTCCACAGGTAAAAATCCAACGGCGTTAAGTCAGGAGATCGAGGAGGCCAGGTAATTGATCCTCCTCTACCTATCCAACGGTTTGGATAGACGTTATTCAGGTGTTCCCGCACACGAACGCTGAAATAGGGTGGTGCCCCATCGTGCATGAAGTACATGTTTTGGCGAGTTTCAAGTGGTAAGTGCTCTATTAAATCTCGAAAAGCGTTCTGAAGGAATTCCAAATAAAGTTGCCCATTCAATCGTTCTGGTAAAGTGAATGGTCCAATAAAAAAATTGTCAATGATTCCTGCCCAAATATTAAGTGATTGGAACTGATGTTGATAATGCGAAACAATAGTGGCATGAGGATTTTCATCAGTCCATAGATGCGTATTGTGTAAATTGGTGACACCATTTTTGGAAAACCTTGCTTCATCCGAGAAAAGAATAATGCTCATGAAGTTATAACATTATTACGTTGCTGATCCAATACCCAGTTTACAAACTGCATTCTACGAGGAAAATCTTCAGGAATCAGTGCATGTATTTTTTGCAAATGATATGGATATTACAGCTGTTCATGAAGAACTTCATGTACTATTGTTTTCGATATACTAAACTGTGCTGATAATTGTCGAGTGCTCGTTGATGGATTGTCATCTACATTTAAAATACGTTCTTCTAATCGCGGTTTCTAAAGCATTCCAAGACGCAAGACCATACATCAGAAGCATATCTGCATAATCAATAAACGTGTATTCCATACTTCGAATAAATTCAATGTGTCAACGATGTGATGACAAGTTCTGTAATGCCGGATATTTTATGTATTTCGTACCAAAGTAACGTTTGCAACAGCAATAGGTTTTTTTTGGTACTGATAAAAACAAAAACGCACATTTTTTGCAAACTTTTTCTCGTAAACGGTTCATTTTAACGACAATAAGCAAGAGTACCTTTTTAAAAATCTATGGTTCAAGCTATCCAGTTTAAAATTCTTATACTCTTTATCATACAGGGTGTTAAAAATTTAGGCATTAAGTTGTCAAGATTAGCCCGCCCCTGGTAAACTACAAAAGCTAAATATGTTTCAAGGACACTCCTTTAAGAGGTCTCTAGTAGTGTCCATCACATTAAATTTTTATTAAATTATATTAATTACTTTAAAAGAAATTCAATAAAAACCGATTTCCAGCGGCGTTCTTCAGGGACGCATATCTCCGTAGGAGGGGTCTGTAGGAAAAAAAATTATAGGAACTTGTCACCTTATTTGTTCATGTTCTATCTGCATCCAAGAGATTTCCCACGTTTTCCCGGACACCCTGTATATGTATATGTAAATGGCATATGCAACATAACTTACTATGAATATTATTTAATGACATATCTTGATAATACTTCATGAGAAATAGACCTAATTTCCAATTTGAATACCGGTTATCCAAAATTAATGTTTACTTAAAAAATATGGTTTCAAGGATAATAATGTACCAATCTTATCAAATACACGAAATTTATACTTATATTTGTTTTAGTAAATTAAGCGTTGCTTTAATGGATTATGTTAAACAGTATCCATAAAAATTCACAGTGAACACGCCAGACCGTTATTTGGCAAGAGTTAAAACCATTTCGTTTTGTATATTGACTATAACGGAATAATAAAATTTCAAGAATTTAAAGGAATCACAACTACTTATCAGAAAACAACAGGTATTTTGCATAGTATATTGACCTCCCAAGATATAACTAATAATTATTAGTATGCAAACATTCGCCCAATATAAATGACAGATTATCTATTTAAGCTTTTATAGCCGCTGCTATTTCATGTTTTGTGCTTATTTTTGCAATTTAGTAGCTCTGTCCGCATTTGCGGTAATATCTGCTGTTTCATTAAACCTTTTCACGGTAAAATAAACTTCTTTATCGATTATGGAAGCCTTAACACTAATGAAATACATGAAAATAATCCTACTGACACTCAATTGAAATGCCATTCGTCAATAAAAGTATCTCGGCATCAGTTTATCTATTTCATAAAATAAATAAATCGTTACAATGTAAGTACTACATAAGTAAACAAAACAAAAGCATGATTGATGACTTGTTTGTATTGATAGTAGCGGATAGAGTTTAACGTGAGATCATCGTTAGTACCAAAACATTTGTTCATTTATTATAAAAGAATGTATCAAACAATAACAATTAAAAAATATAAATTGTATTTTCATGTATTAATATTCCTGTTGGAGTACAAGGTTAATACATGCCTCCTGTGCTCTTTGCGCTTTAAGATATTTTTCTATTACATTAACATTTATTCAGTCTTTTACTTTCTTATACGTAGTAAAAGGAAGTATTGTGATGACGAAAATAAAGTATGCATTCTATAGAGATTTATTAAGAGAATAGAAGTACTTAGAATAGGATTTTGAATAATTTTTGTATAAAAAAATTCTTAAAATTCTATATTTTGAAACGCTCATATTATTAAAAAGTCTCGACATGTAACGTAAATACAAATCATGGTGTGAAATAATAAGAAGTACAACTTAAGTAATTAATAATCATAATAGTAATAAAACTATATATTTAATGCAGAATAAAACTTAATATCTAATTAATTCCGGCTAATATCTATCAAATTCTTTACAAAACATGTTGCTTGTATCGAAACTTCTTTTGGTAAATAAAAGAACCAGTAATCATTTCAGATAAAATAAAAAACTTATGTCGAGTTGTTAATTTTTCATATGACTAAGTCACAATGTTATGTTACATTATTAATACTATACAAAAAGCAAATGTCATTTCGATAAAACTGTTTTTGCGTTTGTAAAAAAGGATGACCACTAAACTCTAACATTATTCCACATAATCTCCTCCACATTCAGGGCAATCTTCAACTCTGTTTTAAATCCTAAAAGGTCGAATCGTTATATCGATGGATAGACTATAACTATAAGTATTTGGTAAATTATCGTAAATACTAAAGAATGCATGCAGTATTAATCCAAATATACAACTGGATAATTTTTTTAGTAATGACTATGTCCAAAAATATATATTGTTCATTTCTTACAAACTCCTGTCAATATATCTAACAAGTAGCTACAATACTATTAATATGTTGAACACTTGTGAAAATATTAAATCTAATTAAATAAAAACACCTTTTTCACAAAATAATAGTTTATTAAAAACTATATGCACATTTCATGTGCACTGCACACATCATCAGTAGTAAAATAACACTGCTTAAACGTTTATTTGAGTTAACATATCTTATGTATACCGTTTGACTGAAATAAAAGTAGATATAGGGAAATACAGACACGCACACATGTGCATGCAAACATGAAATGGAGGGGTACGATAGTAGGGGAGTACAGATGAGTTCATATCGGGACACCGGGGTACCCAGGCTTTAGTGCAAAACGTTGAAAGTTAGTATGTAGACGTTTGCTTTAAGGAATTGCTACGCTCTTTACGGCTTTTGTATAATATTTTGGTAACTGATGTATAATGTATTAACATTGAACTGAAACAAAACTCTATAAAATTTGTAACTAAAATAAAATTCTTATAAAAAAATTAAATAAAATTCTCACATTTAAAACGAAACAAAATATTGAATGAAATACAAAATTTAATGTTGAAGATGTTCAAATGTCTGTCCCTCTTGCATCAAGCAGTACCCTAAACGATTATAAAACCCATTTCGTACATTCGATAGCATTTCAGGAGTAATCATTTGTATGGCGTTAAGAATTTGTTCTCTTAAGCCATCCAAATCAATCGCTCTATTTCCTTCAGCGGTATTAATATTTGCGAGATTGCTCAGATATGTATGTACGTTCACGCTCTAAAGTTACGGAACGAATGTGTTGTCCCCGCTCTCGATCTCCCCACTATCTCCCCACACCACCGGTCTTATACATAGGTACATGTTTATGTGTGTGTATTTGAAGATGCATATTAACTTTTAACTACGACAATCTGTATAGACATAAGTTGTAAAGAAATATTTGGGGTAGGGGTGACAAATTTAAACTAAATACAAAATAGGTTTGTTTTTGTTTCGCTAAGAACGATTCCAGAACAGTTCACGTCATGCGCAGAAATATGTTAAGTGTTCGGGTTTCCGGAACTGTTCTGGAACTAAAAATTTCGTGTTTTGGTTTCTGATTGTCAGTTCTGGAACCGTTCTAGAACTGTAGAACTAATTCGGGATAAAGGCATCGAATCGTTCGGAATCGTTCCCAGACCGTTCCGAACGGTGTACTATAACGCATACAGTTCTGCGCAGTAACAGAACTGTGTTAGAACCGTTCGTAATATTAAACCCGAACAAACCTAATATCTGGCCTAAGGGTATCCTGTTTGGTTTGTCTTAAATTATTACGTATTTCCGAGAAGGAAAAAAGGAATGTTAGCCGCACTAATGCCATGTAACAAAAACGAACAACGAAGGAAAAATTGTGTTGGTTGGAATTACAATATGTGTAGGTACTTATAATTAACAGGAAATATGTACAACTTAATAAATTTGTTTCTTAATTATTCGATAATATCGGAATACATTTTAATAGTTTATAATTGAGGAGTGAAATATCGTTATTAAGGAGGTTATTTTTATGTTTTTTCATATACAGGGTGTCCAGAAACTCTCCTGACAAACGAAGACCGGAGATTCCTCAGATAATTTTAAGACAATTTAACCCAATTCACCCTAGTCCGAAAATGCTTCCTAAGGGAACTAGAGCTCTTTGAAGATGGCGCCTTGTAATTAGTTTTTTTTTAATATCTCCCGAACGCTTCTATTTAGAAAAACAAAAACTGGTATGCTTATTTATCCTTCAGAGAAGAATCGATTCCATCAATTGCGAGTTTCTAGTACCGGTCATAGGCGTCCGTTTTGGGTAGGTAAACGGTTATTTTAACGCATAACTTTTTTGTCTTTAACTTTTAAGCATTTGTGACACTAGATTATTAAATTTTCAGGTATTCTAGTACTAAAAGGTACTCTTACTTTAAGTCGGTAGGATACACCGTTTTCTAGAAAAATCGATTTGAAAATTTTTCGTTTTTTCGTCATTTCATCTTTCGTCATTTCAACTTCGCGAACTGACAACAATTTGACAATTAAAAACGTAGGTTTTATTTCTGTTGGCAGTTCAGAGCGAACTAGTGCAAAAAATAATAAATTGAATTTTATTGACGAAAAAACGAAGAATTTTCAAAACGATTTTTCTAGAAAACGGTGTATTCTACCGACTTAAAGTAAGAGTACCTCTTAGTACTAGAATACCTGAAAATTTAATAATCTAGTGTCACAAATGCTTAAAAGTTAAAGACAAAAAAGTTATGCGTTAAAATAACCGTTTACCTACCCAAAACGGACGCCTATGACCTTAGGAAGCATTTTCGGACTAGGGTGAATTGGGTCAAATTGTCTTAAAATTATCTGAGGAATCTCCGGTCTTCGTTTGTCAGGAGAGTTTCTGGACGCCCTGTATATGGCTTCCCACATATCTAAATTTCTATTATTACATTTTTTAACTAATTCTACATTTTCTAAATTAAAGTTATGATCTGTATCTATGTGATGTTGAGCTAATGCTGATTTATCAACGTTGTGTAGTTTTACATGGGCCATATGTTGTTTATAGCGGGTTTGGACATTTCTTCTTGTTTGACCGATATATAATTTTGGACAAGAATTGCAATTTATTTTGTAAATACCTGATTCTTTTATCGGATCCGTGTTAACTAATTTTGTTTTTAGAGAATGCTGTAACTTATTATTGTTGGAAAATACTGCTACTAAATTGTATTTTTTAAATAATTTTGTTACTTTGTTCTGCCAACTTTTGTGAAATGAAATTTTGCAATATTTTTTGTTGTTTCTTATAGTGTCTGGTGTTAGTATGATTTTAGAAGATTTTAGTCTTTTCTTTTCAAGTCTGTTTTTAATCTTTAATACCAAATGTTTATCAAAACCGTTGGATTCTGCGACTTTAAATATATAGTCTAGTTCTTTCTTAAAATTAGTTTTTAAAACAGGGATTGACAATAATCTATCGATTAAAAACTAAAAACTACTCTCTTTATATTTGTGGAAGGTGTATGACTGTTTGTGAATGTAGTTGTTCGTATGTGTTTCTTATCTGTATATATCAAATTCAAATTTCTTGTTTACTATAGAGATATTTAAATCTAGAAAAGGTAAAGTTTTTTCTTTTTCTAATTCATGCGTGAACTTTATTGATGGATATTGGGTATTTAAGATGTTTAAAAAAACCTCAATGTCGAATGATTCGGGTATCACTGCCAACACATCGTCTACGTATCTTGCCCAAAACTTTGGAAACAATTCACAACTAGATTTGACGTTGTTTTCGAAGTTATTCATAAAGACGTTCTCTAAGAATGGTGATAAATGGTTACCCATAGCTGTGCCAAATGTTTGTTTGTAAAAATTATTATTGAAAGAGAAAATGTTTTGATACATGCAAAGTGTTGTTAGTTTTATGTATTCCTCTATTAAATCTCAAGAAATTGAGTTAAATTTCAGAAAGTCCCTGAGCATATTTAAGGTATTATCTATGGGTACACTCGGAAATAAGGACACTACGTCAAAAGAAATAAGCCTGTCATTTGGCTTTATATTTATATCATTTAATTTTGTGATAAGATCGCCTGTGTTTGAAATGGACAGGTCATGTTCAAATTTAAAATTGCTAAATTTATTGACTAACCATTTTGCAATTTCATAAGTGGGAGGGTTTATATTTGAAACGATTGGACGATAAGAGTTACCTGGTTTGTGGATTTTTGGTAGGCAATATAAATAAGGAATTTTCGGATTACGGGGTTTTAACTTAAATTTATGTCTTTTGTCTAATAATAAGTTGCATTCCTTTAAAGTGATATTCCTTTAAAGTGATATTATCGTCCAATCGTTTCAAATATAAACTCGCCCACTTATGAAATTGCAAAATGGTTAGTCAATAAATTTAGCAATTTTAAATTTGAACATGACCTGTCCATTTCAAACACAGGCGATCTCATCCCAAAATTATTGTATTTAGTTTAAATTTGTCTATATACATAAGATATGTTAACTCAAATAAACGTTTAAGCAGTGTTATTTTACTACTGATGATGTGTGCAGTGCACATAAAATGTACATATAGTTTTTAATAAACTATTATTTTGTGAAAAATGTGTTTTTATTTAATTAGAAGTAGCTACAATTCAGTAATTTTACTATTTTTCTGTGGTGCAGGCCGCTCCTGAGTCTTAAGCTTAAGCTTGTCAATGCCATCTGGCGTTATATATCTTCGTCTAAAGAGACTTTTATCGTCGAAATATTCAAACCTACTTACGCGATTTATTTTGTATAATATAAAATATATATTTTAACTATCTCTTGTTATAGCTGTACGTAAATGCAACAAATATCACAGACTATCCCAGATTTCCACATCGAGGTCTTCTGATGGACACATCCAGACATTACATGTCAACGGACATAATATATAAGCAGCTGGACGCTATGACCTACAATAAGATGAATGTTTTTCATTGGCATATAGTTGATGATCAAAGCTTTCCCTATCAAAGTACTCTTTTTCCAGAATTGAGGTAAGTATTATAATATATAAATTACACTGTTTTTTTTTTATTTAAAAAATAACATCAAAGTTAGAATACATTAAATTTTATGTATTAAAACCAAAGAAACAAGACTGTAAAATTTACTGATTAATTCTAATTCATTTTCGACAATTTTTATTGTGAGTAAGAGTCAATGAATACCACATTGTTATTCTTTCTTTCTGTCAGCAATAAAGGAGCCTATAATCAGCACTTCATATATACTCCAACCGATGTCCAAGCTGTCATAGAATACGCAAGACTGAGAGGAATAAGAGTTTTACCGGAGTTTGATTCGCCAGGTAAGTATTGACGCACGAAAAACATTTTTCACAGTTTACATAGTAAAAATTAACTCTATTAAAGATTTCAATTTAAGGACATACTCGATCTTGGGGTGAGGGTGTTCCCGAGTTACTGTCGATATGTTATAAAGATGGCAAACCGTCTGGCATGTATGGACCGATGGATCCTTCTAGACCATTCGTCTTTTCGTTTCTTGACGATTTTCTAGGCGAGTTAAAGTCGACCTTTAAAGAAAAGCTGTTGCATTTAGGCGGGGACGAGGTGCCATTCGATTGTTGGTAAGTTCATACAATTTTGATATAGGATCATAATTATTTACGCTATATTTGTCAAAAGTAAAAATTTTCTCAATTTTTTTGAATGGAATTCCTACATTTTTATTAGAATCTTGTATTCGCCTTAAAATTTCCTTCAAAATGATATAAACCCGTTTTGCAAGCCTGTTCCTAAATTCTTCTCCGTGAAAATTGTTGGTATAATGTCTTAATGTAACAATGAGAAGTTTGATCAAAATATAATGCCCACTTGGTATTCCATTAGAAACACTTAACTATGGAGTTGCTGTATTTGTGTTGTTCAAACGTGTTCCTTTTTAATTGTAATTTCTCTATGTGTTCTAGGCAAAGCAATCCAGATATAAATAACTTCATGGACAGCATGAACATATCCGGTGATTATCAAGCACTGCAGCGGTATTACATGGAAAAACTGTTTAACCTAACGGATTCCAAAAATATAACTGGAATTGTCTGGGAGGAGGTTTACAGTGCTAATACTAAAATGCCCAAAGACGCCATAGTGCACGTGTGGTACAGCGGTTACTATTTATTGAATAGGGTAATATTATTGAATACTATTGCTAATGCACTACTCAATAAAATTCAAGGAGTAGTGTTCTGATATTATTTATAAGTTTATAAGTTGTGCAGAAGAATTATTATAGATGTAGCAACAAAGAATTATTATAGTTCAACAAACTAAAGAAATTTTTTGAACTTTTCATGAGCGCTTGCAAAAAGTCACTAAATAAAGTGGTTCATGATAACAAAATTAAAGAATTATAAGAGTTAAATCTTTCATAAGCTTAAAAGAACTCGACTCCAAGTGTTCCATTAAAGTGTTTCGATGCAATATAAACTTAATAGGCTATAACTAAGGTGCAGTAGCTACGTTTCACTAGTTCCCTGTCTTTTTCAGGGAAAACTCCAACAAATATAAGATATAGGTTAGTAAATATCAAAAATTCTGATTCTTCAGTGCTCAACAGACCAATAGATACCTTAAAGCAAGATGAGATGATAGTTACGCCGTTTAGCTTATAGATGTCGACAGCGGGATAAACTTAACGTAATTTAGAAATAATGATGAGAATAACAGAAATAAAATTAGTGTGTGCAGAGCATGTTTAGAGGAAATGAACGAAATTTAATAATCATAGTATTGCTTTAAGGAAAACGAAATAGACAAGTTTATGAGCTGTCCAACTTGTATCGATTTGTGTTGACTGTTAACATAGAATGTGTATTATTGATTGAAGTCTCAAAAGGTCTAAATCAGGCAAATCAAATAATGATTAAAGTGATGCAGGTTTTAGATTATGTTAAATTCTCACTACAGCTGTAGCTAAACACGTACATAAGATACTAACAGTGTACCAAAAAAGGTTCAAGTATCTGTAATATGCACTACAGATTTGTGTCTTTGGCTGAGTGGATTTTATGATTAGTTTAATGTGTTCATGTTCTTTACGCATATTCTGGAGAATATGAAGTCATTACAACAATTGTTCTCCGACTGTATATAGTTTTTTACTTACAAACAAAAATAATTCTGAAATTGTTGTTACATAAATGAATGTAAATCAAAAGAAGTCCTGGGTATTACGATCAACACGAATGTGAAATGGTATTAACATCTAATGGTACATACACGCTTATTATTTAATTTTTCATTACAAACCGCTAAATTATTTGTTTTTGATTCGATTTAGTGTACTTGGTAAACGATTTGACAAACTAAAACAAATAAGCGACTAAAAGTTCTTGATTCAAATAGTGTCGGACATTTAGTGCAAAATGTGCTGGAACACCGTCGTGCTGAAGCCACATATTTTCTCTTAGAACTGGAGGAACGTTTTGCAGAAGCTGAGGCAAGTCATATTGCAAGAAATTCAAATATTGCGCACCATTTAAATGTCCGTGAAAGAAATGTGGTCCAATTATAAAGTTGCCCATAATACCTGCCCAAACATTTATAGTCCGTTGCCTCTGCTTATCAATCGCTCTTAATATTCTTGGGTTGTCTATTGCATAATGATGAAGATTATGACGGTTTGGCTACCACTCTGAGTAAAGGTCGATTCGTCAGTAAATAATACCTTTTGGAAGAAGTTAGGTGTTATCCTTTCAATTTCTAATCCACAATCGCAAAACGTCCTTCTAGTCTTAAAATCAGGCCCCAACAGTTCTTGATGGAAGGAAATACTGTAGTGATGATATTTATTTTTTTTAAAAATTGTGCTAACAGTAGATCAGGGTATATTAGTTTCTGTTGATATTTTGGTCGAACTAGTAGAGGGCTCCTCAATTACTGATAACAAGACTTTCAATTTATCTTCGTCACTTGTCCTCTTTGTCCTTTGAGGCTTTTCATAACTCACATTTCCTGTTCTAATGAATCTTTCCTTAAGTCTTTCCAAACTTGTAACTGAAGGTTGTCAGGATATCTTTGCGCATAAATTCGCTTGGATAATACACAATTCTTTTGGGCAGATCCCATGATGAAATTCATGTCAACGAGTTCGTTGCTTTCAAACTGTATATTGATTTAACTAAAAACCGTAATAATAATATGTGGCAAACAACAAATATACAAGAAAAGTACGTACCTACCCACTAATCCAATCAATAAATAACACAATGACAATATTAAACGCAGAAACTTAAAAAATCACGAATATTACACCTAATTAACAGCAACAATAAAATTTTAATTTTTGATGTATGTTGATGTTTATTTGTTTTTGTTTGTCAAATCGTTTACCCAGTACACTAAATCGAACCGAAAACAAATAATTTAGGGGTTTGTGATGAAAAATTAAAAATAACTCCGAAATTATTGGGTTTGGGTATAGCACATTATTAACAAAAATTAAGCGCAATTAACGCATCATTCCAAAAATTTAATAATATACGGGGTGTTCCATTTGAAAAAATCATCAAAATTGGCTGCATACTTACTAAATAATTTTGTCTTAGATAATCGTAATACTACCGCATAGAATTATTATGGTAAACATTGTCGCGACCATTTTTTTTTATAATTTTCGTTAATAACTCAACAATGGTCAAAACCAAAACCCCAGATATCGATGAAAACACAAATTAAAGTAGATAATGAAAAACAAAAGATATGCAGGGCGTTTCATATAAAAAAAAATCGAATATGTGCCATTTTAACGCATCACCCTGTATAATTTAAATTATTTTCAAAATGTGTGTTTTTTGTTACTGTGCCATTTTTTATAAAATAAATTTTTTCGGTACTATTTAATAACGCCTATATTGGACTTTGACGCATTAATGAGCAACCCTGTATTAGCAAAAATTCTCTAAATGTTAAAATGTTAGAACTAAAAACATTGAGCTAGTATTAACTATGCTTTAAGATATTGGTTGAGAATTGTATAGCATTAAAAGAAAATTGCACAGCAAAGGATCCAGTGTCATTCAAAAAAATATTACGGTTCAAAAAAAAAGTGACGATGGAAATTTCCAGTGCCATTACAAGTTAATACCGGAAATTGTAGTAAAGTTCCAATCGGCAAGCACTATTGTTTTATCAGTAAATCCATTAAACGGGATCATAATTTAGTTTAATAAAAAAAAATCCCCAGAGAAATGAGCCAAGATTTATATCAATAATAAGTCTAACTTACATTATGTTACTAATAAAGAAAATCGTAAAATAAAATGTGCTTATTTGAGTCATCGATGACTGTGAATAATAAAATTCTAAGCCTAAGCATTGTTCTAAAATATCCAAAATATTTAAATAAAATAATGCTAGATTACGTTAAATAAACAAATGAATTAAATATTGAACTTTTACATTATAAAGACAGAAGAAAGATAATTAAGGCAATGACTTGTATAGGTACCGCCCCACGTTGGGTGCCATATTGTAAAGGTACCACCCCAAAGTTGGGTGACACAATGTAGAGAAACTCCTATCTTTAAATTAAGATATTTAATTTAAAGTTAAACTTTAGAAATAAAATGTAAAATTATTTGTTTTGCCAGCTCAACCCAAATTATCTCAGGGCGATTCGAGTTACTTGAAATGATTATGTAAAAGAGGTTCATGTATGTTGAAAAAAAATACGATTAAAAGCTTTTAATAATTCTTATTATAAAATCAATGAATCCTGTATCTATAATTTTGCAAACACAAGAAGTAACATATATTTAAAAAGCAATTCTAATACATTTGATTTTTTTTCTTTTTTACAAACATTAAACTAACACAAACATTTCTGTAGGTCCTTTGTTCGATTCAATCGTAAGCTATAAACGCCAGAATTTATTACATACTTTTATATATATATATTAATATAAACTTCCGGCGTCTCCCGTTTTTACTCATAAATATATACAAAACTGACAAATGACTAATATCTACTTAATAATAGAATAACACATTCATTAATTTTAAATATTATTTCCCTAATAAAAAATATACTTCATTAAATCCTTAAAAAAATAATAAAATTTTATAAAATTAATAAAGTGAAATGTGCTGTACCATTACAGATTTTGCAAACAAATAAGGATTTAAAGGAGTAGGATTAAATAAGATCGCATAATTCATCTGGAAAGCTGCTGGCAATGGTGGTTTGAAATTTTACTAATTGAATAAAAAAAGCCCTGCCTATAAGGCACCAATCAGAAAGTTTAAAACTACAATATAGCCAAAAAGGTCCGCACAACCGTGATCAAAACATTATGCTAATTTATGACAATTGCAAAGTGCATAGTGCGACTTTGTACAGACGAATTGGTATTATATTCTTTCTAAACTAAAGACCCTTAGGGAAACGCCGTTTTCTTTAGACGAATACCTGAAGGAAGCTGTGGGGAAATATTTTGAGCATTTATCAAAATAATTCTCGTGTAAAGGCCATAGCTTCATTGGAAAAAATGTTAGAATAAGGTTTTTTAAAAAATAAAATATTACTCCAAACTTTTTTCCGCCATAGCCAAGTTGATAAAATAGAAATCTCCATTCGTTATTACTGATGTGTCATGTAAATATTGGTGACTAACAAACCATTGACATTCCAGGTTACTGCTAATGGATATCGAGCCTTGTATTCTAGCTGTTGGTATTTAGACCATCTATCAACAGGTGGTGACTGGACGAAATATTACACATGCGATCCGGAAAACTCCGGCGTTCCCCCCGAACAACTGAAATTGGTGCTAGGTGGAGAAGCTTGTATGTGGGCAGAGGTAGTGAACGACGAAAACGTTTTGCAAAGAACATGGCCTAGAGCTAGCGCCTCTGCCGAAAAACTTTGGTCATCTTACAACGCTGACAACTTGGATGATGCCGCGAGAAGATTAGAAGAACACACCTGCAGGATGAATAGGAGAAAGATTCCAGCTCAACCACCAAATGGTCCCGGATATTGTTTATTATAACGCGAAGTTTACAATATAAAATATATAAACTAAATATCACTAAATATAAATCTAGAAAGTACTATATTATTACAAAACCAAAGTAACGTTTTATGTTTCTTTAACGGAGATATTTCTATAATTTTCATAGTTTAATTTACATAAAACCTTATTTATATACATAGGTACAAATAATTTTTTAATTTTATTTTTTTATTTCATTACCGCCATTTTTGTGTTATGTATTTATTGTGAACCTGTAATAGAAAATTTATTATAAAATTAATTGTTTTCAATACTTTGTTCAAGTTTTATTATATACTTTAAGTGTAGAGCAACCCCAGATACATGTGTTTCAAACTATTTCGTTATCTTCGTTATACGTGACGACAAACCATATGGTCCCGAATTTTTTATAGAAAAAATCGAATGTAGACATCACATATTGCGAAAATCTTCCTACAAACTTAGAGAAATATCAAACATATCAGGTGAGAATATGTATGTGAAAAAATTCATGCGTAGCAACATTTTGAAATTTAAAACAGCCATCGTTAGTGCGATAAAACATCGTAAGCTAGTCCTCATCAGAACACGTCAAAATTGAAAATTTTGAAAAATAATATTTTGAACGGTCCTCGACATATTTTCGGTGCTGATTTTAATTGTGCTACACATGTTTGTGACAAACAAAATCAAGCAAATGTAAATGCAATGCTTAATATATTTTTACACAGTTCTACTTACAAGAGTTTTTTTTTTAAGTTTAAACAGTGTCGCAAACTTATCGTCCAATTTGTTGTACGATATTGATAACAATGCTGCTGAGGCATTAAATTCAGTTGTGCACAAAGTTATTGGGAGTAAAAGAATAAACTGGTAAAGTAGGTCGGTATACAATTTTATTTCTAAAACACGCATTATAATAATTGAAAAAAATCAAACCATTCAAACAAAAACGTATTCAAGGAAATCAATTAAGCTAACTGCGAGCAACTTTGGAATAATATGTCATATGAAAGTAAGGAAAAAAAAATATCGGAAGTATTTTACCTAGAGATTTGCAGATATAAAGTACATACAGGGTGAGTCATTAGTAGCCGCTTCTTCGATTGCTCTTTTGTTTTAAATAAAAGAAAAAACATTTAGTGGAAGATCCATGGTTGCTTGTGGCGCATATTGTAAAAATACTTTAAGCTCTGAAGCACTTCCGGTTTCACCGGAAATGCACGGAACTTAATTTTTTTAAATGACTCACCCTATATATTTTTGGATTTTTTTGTACTGCTTTAAATTATCTGTTCAACTGTTTTTTCTTTTTCAAAATTGAGCCAATAGTTTTTGAGTTATTAATTTTTTTTGAAAATATTTGACCAAAACACGTGTTCAGAAAAAAATCATTTTCACATTGTTTTAAAAAGTAAAAACATTAACTTTGGTGGTGCTTGTAGCCAAGAAAATTCTGCATCATTTGGTAAAGTTGCACTCTACAATACCTCAAAAAACTTTATTTTTTCAAAGCCTACTTTCTGAAATGTTCACATACCAAAAACTTATTTTTTTAAATGGAACACCCAGTATTTTCTTGACGCATTTTGTTCCTTTTTTCATTCTTTTTCGTTTTTGTTAACAATGTCCTATACATATCTTTTGTAATTTTTCAGATAATCAATATAGGAGCAATTAGCGGTCAATGAAAGAACTACGGGCGTGGTTCTATGCACCCAAATATGCGTCCAATAAAGGCTGAAATGCGGCTGACTGCTTGAGTCAATTGTTAAAGAAAGTCGGTATACATTTATGTCAAACTTATAAAAGCATCGCTATTAGTTACCATCCATATGAATTTTTCTTATGCAGAGTTAATAGATATGATTGACGTTATGGGTGAATCTGAAAGAAACTCTTTGCTAGCATCCAGACATTATGCACAGCGATCCCTGATAGAAATCAACCGAAGCCAGAAACCTTCAACAGTATAAAGGGACGATTTGAGTGAACAGAAAGTATTGAATATGAAAGAAAGAGCGGAAAAAGCAATAACTGGTGAGGATAAGACGTTTACTGTACTTGCGAGTGTAGTCGAACACCCCCATACTAGTACTATGAAAATTAGTCGTTAGTTAGATATAAGTCAAATTTGAGAATCTAGAATAATTAGAAAATATGAAATTCACCCGTAGCATATTCATACACAGGGTTAGATGAAAGAAATTTTCAGAATCGCTTACATTTTTGTCAATTGGCAGCAGATAAATTATCCTGGCTTTCTCAATTTTTTGTTGTTTACCAACGAAGCCACCTTCTATTAAAGTGAATCAATTTCATATTGTGGCATTGGTTTGTACCTCTTAACGATTTCTAGCACTTCGTATTTTAACATACCTATGTGGCTGGTATGGTATGTTCATTGATTGTAGCCAAGAAATTATGACATCTTTCTTTGATGATGTAGTAGGAGGCCTATTTATTTGTACTGAGTGGTAGGGTGCATTATCCATATCGATTATTGCATTGTTTGGTAAATTTGGTACCGCTTGCGTTTTAAACCATTTTGCAAAGTTCTCAAAATTCATTTCGTCATGATAATCACCACTTTTTGTTTTAGATTTAAATAAAAGCAAACCATTTTGAATAAAACTCATACTACCTCCACAATGACCAATTATCCATTTTTTTTCAAAACTCCATGTTCATCAGGGCTTTGCCAACACTTCGAAACAGTATAATTTTTATGTACGTAGCTTTCATCTAAATATACAACAGGTCTCTTATGTTCACCAAGTTCATCATTGGCTTTTAGGGAACGTAAATAACGAGCTCTCCATGCGACAATATCATATCGCTCCATCAGATATGTTCTATTAGACTCGCTCTTTTTATATTTAAATCCCAAATCACAAATTTTCCGTAATGTTTCTTTCGAACCTTTGAATTGGGCTTCATTTACCATGACCACATGTAGAACACTTAGAGTTGGCACTGTCTTATCAACTGCATATAAGGAATGAATTTTATTGCGAAGTAATCTACAACATAAAAACAATGATATAGTTAATACTCGCACAAAAAGCTAATATTTTTCTACCTGTTCGCATCATCTAACAAAATACGTGGAGACCTTTTGACAGAGCTGGTACTAACAATATCCTTCGATGAACATTGTGATTCAGCCTGAGGTGCTTCATTTTCCTTGTTATAAATCTTTTGTTTAATTCGACGAATTGTTCTCTCGGATTTCCCTGTCATTGCTGATACACGAGTTATAACCTGGTCAACAGAAAATGTATATCTTTTTGCCGCCTTTTCATTCTCGCAAAATGTGATAATATTCTGCAGCATTGCGAGCGCTTCGCTCTTGTCAGATTTTCTCTTAGGCATGTTTGTAATACCTGTATCTGTAAAAATACATTATATATCTGATACAAATGACAGCTTTATTAAAATTAATATTACTAACCTGGAAATCAGATGAAAAACGCTATAGTTCTGAAAAGAACAGTTAATAGTGAATATAAAACGAAACAGTATGAAAATAGAAACAGGAAATGAAAAAGAAACTCGATAAACTAACGAAATTACAAGATAACCAAACTGGCTAATTCAAACAACGCTGTCAATGTCAGAAATAGGTATGATGTTTTATCTCAGAGTGTACAACAGCCGAATACATAGGTCAAGGAGGTCAGAGGCACAGTATAAACCTTCCCAGTAGTTGCACTCCCAAAATTTATTGAGACCAAGTTGTTTCTTGCGCATTGTAATGCGCAGTGTCGCAGTGACGGTAAGAAACAGAATTGAACTTGTTTATAGTTTGTTTGTCAACAGATCTTAGTACGTGCTTTTGAAAATAACCAACCGTTTTTAAAGTGAATTAGGTTTTTGTGGATAATTGCGAAAGATTTATTTGATTTAGTGTGTTAAATTAATCGAGTACAATGAGTATAAAGTGTTGTGTACCGCAGTGTAAAAGTGTGTATTCAAAGGACATAAAAGACATTAGTTTTTTTAATATTCCATCTGAGGAAATAAGGTAAGCGTAAAATTCAAATAAATATTCAGATATACACGCACATAAGTACGACATAAAGGATTATAGAATTTATAAAAAGTTATTGTAAAATATAAAAAAATATTGACGTAAATTTTATTAATGGTTAAAATTGCTACATCATTCAAGCATACTTGTACATAATAATAGTTGCATATGATTATAATTTTTTCTGCACTAGGCGTAAGGAGTGGATTGCTCGAATTGGAGAAACAAGTTCTGTAAAGAAAAATGCCAAAGTCTGTAGCATTCACTTTGAAAACTCTTACTTCAAAAATGTAATGAAAAACAGGCTAGAAATTACTGCAGTGCCCACTTTATTTCTTACAGGTATATAAGCCTTAGGATAGATAAACTTATAAAATCAACTGTTTATTTTTTGAAATTAATCTTTTCTTAATAAAAAGTTCTTTTAAATGATGATTATATCAAATTAATCACAAATATATTGATTGCAACTAGCTTTGCTATATTTATTTGGTTTTGATGCCTCTGTGATTTTTCTAACAACCAAGATTACATACACCTTTTTTTATATATGATAATTCTATTTTACAGAATGTACAGATGTTACACCTGTGTTAAAAGATGATCCACTACCAGGCACAAGTAAAGATGTTAATGTGATTATCGATCAACATACTGACACTGATACAGGTAATAACAGTTTTTGATGTTTTATGTGATATCATTAAATTATATTTCTTATGTTTAGCTAACATTTATGTGCAAACACCGCAAAGCCTGTCAGCTACAAGTCCAAGGAAGAGCAAATTAAAAACTGAGATTCGGTATTTGAAAGGTGTTCTAAAGAGAGCGGAAGGGAAGGTTTCTACTCTGACAGAGAAAGAAAATCCGATTTCTGATGCTGATTTTATTACATTTTGTGAAAGCCATTTTAATGAGGCCACGGTTAATCTGTTTAAAATGCAGCTGAAATTATCAAGTAAAAGGGCTCATGGTTTCAGATATACAAATGAATTTAAACAGTTTGCGTTAACTATATATTTTCTCAGCCCTAAAGTTTATAGATTTTTATCTGATATTCTCCATTTGCCATCAAAAGCAATTTTATGCAGATTAACCAGTAAATGGAATATAACAGTGGGGTTGAATGACTTTCTTTTTATGGTAATGAAGAAAAGTTGAAATGATTAGTGAAGAAGCGAGGCATTGTGTGCTGTGTTTTGACGAAATGTCATTAAAGACATTTCTTTTTTATAATAGATCTAAAGATGAAATAATAGGCTTTCATGAAACTACTACAAAAACATTTTTTTCCAAGATGGTTTTTAATTTTAAGTTATTTTGCAACATTTATAAAATATGTCAAATATTGTAAAATTTAAATGTAACTAGCATTAAAATATATAACTTTATTCCATCTATGAGACTTTTTTCCAGATGGTTTTTAATTCTAAGTTATTTTGCAACATTTATAAAATACGTCAAATATTGTAAAATTTAAATGTAACTATATTAAAATATATAATTTTATTCCATTTATTAGGCTTTTTTTCCAAGATAGTTTTTAATTTTAAGTTATTTTGCAACATTTACAAAATATATCAAATATTGTAACATTTAAATGTAACTCATATATTCAAACTAACATTAAAATGTATAATTTTCTTCCAAATCATTTTATTCCGTCTATGTAGTAGACTGTTTACCAAAATAGTTTTCAACATTTTGTAAAATTTTTATTAAATTGGCCACAGGTTTCAAATCTAAGACAATAATATGCATGACGTACATAATTATTGTTTAAATATTACTAATTTCAATACATTCACTTATTAACAAATTTAGTAAATCCGGCCCCGACTATTTTAAAATAGGGCTAGATCCGGACCTGCTTATTAAAGAACTTTCCGATCTCTCCGCTATGCGACATTGCGCCTTACAATGCGCGAACATACAACTTGGTTTCTGAAGATCAAAGGTGCCGACAGCGACTGCAACTACTGGATATGTTTATACTGTGTCAGAGGCAAGGGTTTTTCGATAATAGTTCGCCTATTGACCGCCGGCCAAATTGGTTTGGTCGTACTATAGGCATATTAGTAGAAACATTAAATTATTCGATGTAGTAGTAGTAGTATTATATTCAAGTAATGCATTAGTTATTTATGTACCAAGTCGGTAAAGGGATCCTTTATCGAACGAGTCTAGTTTATGAGTCAAGCGAGCGAAGCGAGCGAGGCGGATAAAAGACGAGTTCGATAAAGACAATTTATTGACGTGGTGCATACAAAATTTTATTTAATTTAAAAAATAAAGATATAATGACGTATGACATTTTATAACAGTGACAAACAATGTATGTTTAACGTCATACAATCATGTCTGTGTTGACAGATATTAACGGCAGGTAATAGTTAGTATATTATACTATAAGGGAGAGAAATGCGTTATTTTGGCAGAGGTGCAATTTGAAGCCCGAGGGCTACAATGCACCGAGGACAAAATAGAATCTCTCCCGAATGGTTATACTATTTTTTCCACCGTCTCATTAACTTAAAAACACATATTTTGTCATTAAGAAGTAAGTAGCACCAGAATTATTGTATTCGGATTTGAGCATTTATTTAGTAGCCGTTGAGTTATTGTCATAACTACAAAATAAACAAACAAAAAGAATTGTCAAATTAAGGTGCTAGTTTGCTTTAGTTTAAAGTTTGTTTAGTGCACAATGAATAATTGTGAGTCGGAAGAGATTGTGGAGGCTGCAAATATTGCAATAAGCAATTTGCTGCCTACGAAGTCTAGATCTTTATACGATATAGCCTACAATCGGTTCAAAAAGTGGTGCGCCGAGAAAAATGTTCAAGTATACAGCGAGAATGTTTTGTTGGCATACTTCAGTGAAAATGCAAAGAATTACAAGTCTTCCACATTATGGGCGCAATATTCTATGGTTAAGTCATGCTTGATAATTTACAACAACATAGATATAAGCAATTTCCCCAAGCTGATCGCATTTTTGAAAAGAACCGGTGACGGATATCAAGCGAAAAAATCGAAAATATTGACAAAGGGTCAAATCGACCGTTTTCTATCAAGTGTAGATGACAAAGAATTCTTAATGATCAAGGTAAGATTACTTTTGTATTTCAATTATTAAGTATTTTGATTTTTTGTAGGTTGGATTAATTCTGGGGATTGCCGGAGCTTGTCGAACTGATGAACTAGTCAATTTAACTGTAGATGATATTGAGGATGTAGGCTCTACCTTGATTGTAAAAATTCCAAACACTAAGACAAAGATTCCACGAACCTTTGTGGTTACCGATGTGGAAAATATGCTTGAATTGTTTCGAAAATACCTGTCCCTTCGTCCTCCCCACGTCAAGCATAAGCGCTTTTTTTTGTACTACAAAGCAGGAAAATGTAGTTCGCAGCCAGTTGGCAAGAATACCATGGGAAAAATTCCGAGTGTAGTAGCTTCGTATTTAAAATTACCTGATGCTGCATGTTATACTGGTCACTGCTTACGAAGATCTTCAGCGACATTACTGGCAGATGCTGGTGTGGATATCACGACAATAAAGCGTCATGCTGGTTGGAAATCAACGACAGTCGCTGAGGGTTATGTCGAGAAAATTGCTAATCAGGTTTTAGTAGGTACCACTACTAGGGCAATCACAAAAACTGTAAATGTAAGCGAAAGTAATATTCCTTCTAATATTAATTTTGAAAATTGTACAAATGTAACATTTAATTTAAATGTCAATAAATAATTTCAATGTTATCTTTTTTTTGCATGAATCACAAACGTTCTCCATAATGTAAACTCCCTTGGGAGCATTATACTCCCTTGGGAATAATCGACTACTTCTGTTTTAATTTTGATGTCATAGAAACTGATTTCTACTCCCGACCGTGGAAAAAGTACTTTATTTTACAGTACTGTTATCGTGACGTATAGGCTTTATTGATTGAAAATAGTAAATTAATAGCAAAATAATAAATATGTAGGAAAGCAGACCACTACCATTTGTGTAGGTTCTGTCAAAAGATCATCAATTTAATACGCCGGGTAAAAATTGAACTGGGTAAAATGTATGTTTGCACTACATTCTGGGCTTTAATTAAAGTACGAATTTATTATGTGTTTTAATTTATTTTGTGATGCTTTTATACAAATTTAACATACAGAATGTGATAAAAGTAGAATAAGGATAGAGAGCAAACTATGGCAATTTTATAGAATAAGTAATCAAATTGTAGATTTGGCTTTATCCCGTTTTGAAATTTATTTTATGTAGAACTTCTTTTACTTTCTCATATATACCAACAAAATATTCTAAAATCTATCCAGGCGTCAAAATACAAAGTATAAATAAAACCAAAAATGAAGGCACAACAAATTCAGAACAGGTAAATCAATGCTCTTACCATCGAGAAAACTGATAATTGTACTACTTTCCGCCAAACACCAATGCATCAATTTATGATAATTTAAGTTCATTGTATCTACACAACAATTACATCTCCGAACTTTCAAAATGTATCAGAATTGATATTGTTGCGACTTCCAATTATTACTAGTAGACCTTCGAGAAACGAATATTTTTGATTTGAACCGAAATGGACGTGCTAATATTGAAACGCAACCTTAAAATATTTTAAGACTTTAAAAATGAGTCGTCTTATGTCTTCGCTGTGAACCAGATGGTTAGTTCGAAGAATCCGGGAAACCTCTGAGTTCGTATTTTACTGAAGGTGAAATTTGTATTATTTAATTTTGATAATTAACTATATCAGTGTCGATTGTAAACAATATAATTTTCAATAATTTAAAAAATGCGCTAATTAGAAAAATAAAAGGAATATCGCGGATACATGAAATACAAGAAAGAGAAAAATATTGGGTAAATTCCGCTGTAGAGCAACCGTAGACACGTGTTTCTGACTCATTGGTCGTCATCGGTACGGTGTAGCCAAGGAATAAGGTGGGATAACCTTGGAGATGTATGCTATACGGAAGACCATCAGGAGACAGACCACCATTTGTAGCTTCAGTTAGAAGATCCCCAGTTTTGAGGACAACAACTAACGTCGCCACGAGGAAGACAATGTCAACCTGCGTGCCATCCGAGAACCCAGGAAAGATAAATAAAAGGAATATCGCGGCTACACCGTACCGATGACGACCAATGAGTCAGAAACACGTGTCTACGGTTGCTCTACAGCGGAATTTACCCAATATTTTTCTCTTTCTTGTACTAATTAGAAAATACATATTTTTTAAATTTTATAAGAAAAACAGGAACAACATAAAATTGCTTTAATAGATTTTAGTTTTCTGTAAAACACTACTTATATTATTAAAAAGTTAAAATTAGTAAGAAGTAGTGCAGCAATAATTAATAATAATAATAATAATAATACTATATATTAATCTAATTAATTCTAGCAAATATTAAAATAATTACAATTTCTATAAAGCCAGAATCTTGCCCTTGCAAAAATGCATTTTAAAAGCCAGAAGAAATTGGGGATCAGGAAAAAATATCTAATAAAGTAGACGCATTATAGAGTAAATACAAATCATTGAAGAAAAAGATCATAAATTTTCGGAATAATAATAATAATAACATATATTTACTCCAGAAGAAAAATTAATATCTAAGATATTCTCGGGAATATCATTAAAATAATAAGTTACTCATTTCCTTGAAAAACGAAAACCAAAAGGATAAGAACCGGAAAAAGATTTTTTTTATAATAAATCAATGTCTTCATGCTATAACTCATAAATAAACACAAAATTTAAAATATATTTGGATATTTCTTTTATAATACAATTTGGTGTATACTAACATTTAATGTAAAAAATTAAATTCAGTCTGCGTTTATTTCAAGTTCAAGCTTGCTACTGTGTACCAGGCATACCATATCGTTGGTCTTAGTATAGGGCAATACTGCGAATAGACGGTTGATTATGTGTTGCCTATCTGTCGCTCTAACAGTCTTCAATTTGTAATCAATCTAATTGGTTTCAAAGTAATTTTTTAGAGCAAATTTGAATCGCGAGTCACAAGTATTTCGGCCAAAACTGCTTATATAATAGCTTCTTCTCTTCCTCTTCTCTTTTGTGTTTTCTATTAACTTATCCAATACCACTATGTGCTTTTGGATTCTAGTATATGCTCCTTGTAACATTTATAAGTTACAATAAGTTACTTATGGACTTCTAGCGATTTCTTTTTTTTTCTTATTCCTCATCTTTCTATCTTGTCAAATTCTGCTCTTAAATCAATATTTACTAGGTATCATTTTTTTCATGTTTCCTGAGCCCTTCGTATTAAATTTCTCACAATGCTTACGTTGTGATTTGCTGATCTGTGTGCTCTAAATACCGGCTGTTCATATTTCAATTTGCTTGTTAGTTGCTTCCACAGGCTATTCTCTATAGTAGTTGGGTATGTTTTGAATCCTACAGAAGATTAATTGATAGCACGGTAATTATTACAATGAATGCGTTCTTTTTTATACATTAGGGGAACAAGATTTTTTCCCTAATCCTTAGATATTGATTCTATTGCTTGTTATCATTTCTTTTTAAATTGTTTAATTGTTTAGTCGTATTATTTATAAATTATGTATACCTGCCATTACCTTATTTCCATATCTGTCTTATCATTTTTTTCGGTACTTATCTTATTATAGCTAATATCAATTATTACATTCCTAACTAATGATAAATGTGCATGACGTATGTACATACATGATGATCCGTCTTATAATCTTATCAGCAATTAATCAACAGTTATCAGATTTTTCTACACAAATAGAATCGATATTTTGCAAAAAAAATACCTGTTTAGTATTTCAAGATATATCGAAAAGTCATGAAGCTTTTATCTCAATTTTTTGCTGTCTTTTTTTTATTAAAATTGTGCAGTTCCTGGATTGTTGAACCAGGGCCAGTAGTAGTGGCGACAAAAGGTGAATTATGGCCAAAGCCGCAGAAGGAAACAAAGAAACAGGATTACTATGTTATTTCAACTGATGATTTTCATTTTAACGTAAGTTACTATTTTTGCCAGGACATGTACGTGCTTCTAAAAATAAATAAAGAAAACAAGTTAACATTTCTATATTATTAATAGTTTCTGCAGTAAGTTCTTGGTGAAACATCGTAAATAGTCAAAAGTTTTAATTAACTGATTTGAAATAAAACTCGACCGTAGTGGTTTCACAATTTTTTAGGTTTCTCTAACATATTGCTGTGACTCTTGAAATTAATAATTATGTAAGACTATTAAAATTCTTTATTCTCAAATTCAAGAAGAATCAAGCATATGTCCCAGTACTAGACCTTATGCTAGTCCAAGATTTTATAATTTCTGCATAAATGTGGGTTAGGCAATTTCGCACTCCAATAGCTTAGTTTACGGTTAATCTAATTATTCTTTCTCTCAGGGGCAGAAAATATTCTTTCTCCAAAGTTGATACGATACTCTTAAGTTCTCTCCAGGTCAGAAAAAGTAAATAAAATACAGAAATATCTTATAACATAGTTTATTAAACATACTAAAAAAAACAGATATTTGTATTATTAGGTATATTTATAAATAATTATACTAATGCAATCAACAAGTCAAGACATGGACTCTGTCTTGATATTAATACTACTGCCCAGCGCCTTTTCTCGCTCCCAAACAGTATCCCCAAAACAAATTCGTGTCTTTAGGATCAATCAAGGCTCCATACTACGCGTTAATTAATGTTAAATGTAAACATATACAGTAGTTTATTCATATATGTAACAGTTGGCAGTAGTGTAGTAATGTGTGTAACCAAGCATAACGGTTGATCTACATTAAATAAAAGATAAAGAAAGAAGTTTGTTTTAATTATGGGTATAAAATTAAAACAATGAAGTCAACTCTAGACTTAATTTAACATGGTAGCGGAGATCCGTAGTTATTTCTAGATAAAACAATATACACGAAAGCAAAATAAAAGAAAATTGAAAAAACGTAATGGCGGCAGGCAGCGTGGAACGGTATGGAATTGACAGATTTAATGGAAAAGATTTCAATAACTGGAAATTCCGAGTTGAGGCAGTAATAGATCAACTAGATTTAACAAGATGCATAAAGGAAGATATTAAGGAGGATGCAGGTGAGGAATTACTGAAGAAAGACAAACAATGTAAAGTATTAATAATACAATGGATCACAAATGAGTACCTGGAATATGTTAAAGAAAAAACAAATGCTTATAATATGTGGAAAGCACTAATGGATACATTTGAAAGAAAAGGTGTGGCTTCGCAGTTGTATTTATGGAAGAAATTATTAGCATTGAGATACAGCGAAACTGAGAAATTAGAAAATCACTTTAAGAAATTTGATGAATTAGTTAGAGAATTAAAAGTGTTAGGAACAAAAATAGATGATATGTTGGTTGTATGTCATTTATTATCTACATTACCCAAGTCATATGATAGTATAGTAACAGCACTAGAAACACAAGATCCAAAATTACTAACGGTGGATTTCATTAAATCAAAATTATTGGACTACGATATGAAAAACAGTGCAGGAGCAGAAAATAAAAGAACGTTCCAGCAAAATTCATCTGCATTTTATAATAAAACCAATAAAAATGTAAGTGTAAAACCAAATAGAAGTACTAAATATAATAGTGGGAAAGGGAACCCAAATGAAAATATGAGAAGTGTGCAAAAACCTGACATAGTTTGTTACAAATGTGGTAAGGCTGGTCATCGAAAATTTGAATGCAGAGCGAAAATTCAAGCAAATGTGGCAAATAGTGATGACAGTGCACAAGTTTCATTTTTTACAGCTACATTATCAGCTTTTACAGAGGAAGATGATGGAGCAATTACATTTGTTATTGACTCAGGATCGACAGAACATATGGTAACAGATGAAAAATTCTTTAAAAGAACATTTGAGTTAGAAAAACCAATAAGAGTAATAGCAGCTAAGGAAGGCACTGCAATGGATGTTACAAAAGAGGGAGAAATAGATATTTTAATGAGGAATGGTAAAGAAATAATTCAAGGTAAAATTAAAAATGTATTATTAGTTAAGAATTTACGTCATAATTTATTGTCAGTACCTAAATTAGAAGAAAGTGGAATTAAAGTAACTTTTAATAGTGGCAAGGTCTTTCTCCTAAAAAATAACAAGTTATTAGCAATTGGAATCAAGAATAGAAATTTATTCACGATGACTTTTGAACTAGATAATGTTATCAAAGAAAGCGAAAGTAATAATTGCATGAATGCTGAAGGATTAGAAATATGGCATAAAAGATTTGGGCATAGGTATGAATTATGATAGTTTATTAAAATTGAGAAATAGAAATATGGTAAATGGTTTAAATTTTGTATCAGGAAATATGAACTGTGAGCGCAAGTGTGAAAAATGTGTTCAAAGTAAACAAACAGAGAAATTTGGAAAAAGTATATTAAGACAAAGAAGCTCAAGGCCATTACAATTGATACACACAGATATATGTGGACCCATTGATCCAATCTCAATGAATGATGAATTGTACTTTCTGGTATTTGTCGATGATTACACTGGATTTAAAATGGTCTATTTGTTACACAATAAAAGTGAAATGTTTGATTATTTTTCAGAATACGAAGCTTATGTGACAGCCCATTTCAATTTGCGTATTGCAACAGTTAGATGTGACAGAGGTGGAGAATATAGATCTAGAAAATTTACAGAATTATGTAAAAGAAAAGGAATAAAGATACAATACACAGGGCCGTACAATCCACAGCTGAATGGAGTTGCAGAACGAGCAAATCGGACAATAACAGAAAGAGCAAGAGCAATGATTCTAGAATCTAATTTGCCAAAGGAATTTTGGGGTGAAGCGGTGAGAGCAGCTACTTACACACTCAATAGAAGCCCAACAAATGCGTTGAATGAAAATAAAACACCAGCAGAAATGTTTTTTGGCACGAAACCTGATGTAGGGAAGTTGAAAATGTTTGGATGCTTGGCATATAAATATATTCCGAAACAATTTAGAGGTAAATTTGACCCAAAGAATGAAAAATGTATTTTTATTGGATATGTAGACAATGGATATAAGTTATGAGATCCAATCGAGGAAAAATGTAAGTTTGCCAAAAATGTAACATTTGATGAGACTAGAACCACAAAAGACTTAAATTTAGAAAATGAAATACTGATACCTCTAGATGAAATGAGTATGGAAAACGACAACGAAAATAGTAACGAAGTTGAACAGGATAAACAAGAAGAAGATTTAAGAGGAAATGAGAGAGAACAAGGAAGAGAAAGAAGATTACCAGAAAGATTTAAAGATTATGTAGTGGGATCATTTTTAACATGCTCTGAGAAGATACCAGAGAATTATGAAGAAGCAATAAACAGATGGAGATAAATGGAGATATGCTATGCAAGAAGAACTGAATTCTATGAAGAAAAATGAAGTGTGGGAATTAGTTAAAAGACCAGATCATGAGAAAGTAATTGACAGCAAATGGATATATACTATTAAAAATGAAAATCAGAAGGATGAACGTTATAAAGCAAGACTTGTAGCTCGAGGCTTTATGCAAGGAGGAAACACTTTGCAGGAAGAAATTTACTCACCAGTAGCAAAAATGACTACAGTTCGTATGTTCATTATAATAGCAAATCAGTTAAGACTACATGTTGCACAATTAGATGTGAAAACGGCATTTTTGAATGGAAAAATTGAAAATGAAGAAGCAATTTATATCAAACAGCCAGAAGGGTTTGAAAAAGGCGAAAATATGGTTTGCAGGTTGAATAGAGCCATATATGGATTAAAAACTTCTCCAAAGAAATGGAATGAATGTTTTAATGAATTTATTTTGGATTTGGGATTCAAAAGATCTGATAGTGATAATTGTTTATATACAAGAATAGATGGAAATAATCGAATATACATATTAATCTATGTAGATGATGTATTAATTGCTGCAACGAAGAAAAATACTCTTAGTAAATTGGAACAACAATTAAATAATCGTTTTGAAATGACAAATTTAGGAAAACTTGAACACTTCTTGGGCATAAACATAGAATGGGATGAAGATAGAGGAACAGTCAAATTAAATCAAGAAGACTATATAGATCGTGTCATAAAGAAATACAAAATGACAGAATGTAAGATAGCAGCAACGCCAATGGAGACTAACTTGAAGTTGGAAAGAAACAAGGATCCACAGAAAATTACAGACAAACCGTACCGAGGACTAATAGGGAGTCTTATGTATATCGCTTTAAGTACAAGACCTGATATTATGTATGCCATTAATTACTTCAGTCGATATCAAGAAGCTCCATCAGAAGAAATGTGGACATATTTAAAACGAATCGTGCGATATTTAAAGGGAACTAAAGAATATTCATTACAATATACAAGGACTAATGATAAACTAGTGTTAAAGGGTGCTTCGGATGCTGACTTTGGAAATGATCCAACCGACAGAAAATCGATTAGTGGATATGTGTTTATGGTAAACGAAAATGTTGTATCATGGTCATCAAGGAAACAAAATATTGTTGCTTTATCATCAACAGAATCAGAGTATATAGCATTGACAGCAGCCGCTTGTGAAGCAATGTGGTTAAAACAACTGATGAAAGACTTTAAAGTGTTAACGCAAGAAAAGATAGTGATAATGGAGGACAATCAGAGTACAATAGCACTGAGTAAAAATTCCGAAAATACAAAACGTACCAAACACATTGATGTCAAATATCATTTTATTAAAGACAAAGTGTTGAATGGGGAGATTGATGTGGAATATACCAAATCATCAGACCAGGTGGCAGACATATTTACGAAGAGTTTGAGTTCAGGTATTTTTTGTAAACATTGTAAATGCTTAAATGTAAAATGATGTATTTGAGATATTTTAAATGATGTAATGTTTAGGGAGGAGTGTTAAATGTAAACATATACAGTAGTTTATTCATATATGTAACAGTTGGCAGTAGTGTAGTAATGTGTGTAACCAAGCATAACGGTTGATCTACATTAAATAAAAGATAAAGAAAGAAGTTTGTTTTAATTATGGGTATAAAATTAAAACAATGAAGTCAACTCTAGACTTAATTTAACAATTAATTACTTAACTCATTGTACACATCCCTGACTAAACTTTCCTAGCACGTCAAACCTCGATGCACAAGCACACAAAAATATATATATATAAATTATGAATATATTCATTAATAAAAATAAAAATTACCAACCTCGTTTTATCTCCAGCATAAACCACCACATCAAAATTGTTCACACTTTATACAAAAATAATTAAAAAAAAACCACCTCAACTCTTCATAAAGTTGATCAAATTCATCCATTTCCAAAAATTTTAATAACTGATTTCACACAAAAGAAAATGTACTCTACAAAGAAAAATGCATAGATAAAAATTATACTTCTGACCTTCCTACATATATGCCAACATATCGTGTCTGTATTTATACACAAAAATAAAATGAATCTTTTATTTTACATTGAACAATAGTTATTTATGTAACTGTCAGTAAAGTGATACTTTATCGAACGAGTCTGATTTACGAGCCAAGCGAGTGAAGCGAGCGCGGCGAGTAACAGACGAACGACAGTCTGAATTTTAAACACAATTACATATAGCATCACCGATATTCAAATATATTAAAAAAAATCAGAGTAACCAACTTCAAAAAAGCAAGATTTCTAAAATATTCGAACAAAACATGTCTCTTATTTTAAGCTTTTTTGAACTTTTAATAACCGAAATAGAAAAAATAGTATAAAATACACGTTTCATAAGACATTTTGCGCACTTGTTCTTTAGAAAACTCGCCTAGCGGCTCGTTTTCTAAACTTGAACGCGTGCGCAAAAATCGTGTCTTATGAAACTTGTATTTTAATATACTATTATTGTACAGTACGATAAAGTGTTTCTTTACCTCCGTAAAACGCTATGGTAACGCATCACTTTACTGACGGTTGGCGATAATAGTTATTTATGTAACAAGTCAGTAAAGTGATACTTTATCGAACGAGTCTGATTTACGAGCCAAGCGAGTGAAGCGAGCGCGGCGAGTAACACACGAGTTCGGTAAAGGTACTTTACTGACGTGGTGCATACAAAATTTTATCGCCAACCGTGAAAATTGTTAATTTAAGAAATAAAGATATAATAACTTATGACAGTGACAAACGATTTATTTTTAAAGTCATCAGTCATGGCTACGCTGACAGATATTAGCGGCAGGTAAAGTACTTTTTTTCTGATTGAAACAATATTGAGTAATATTGCCTTAGTTACGACATGTCATAACACACTAATATTTACCAAGGGAAATATGAAACTTCATATTGTCCCAAGGGAAATATGAAACGTCATATGGTCCCAAAGAAATATGAAGCGTCATGTTTCACCGTAAATGTTTCATTTTTTAATTAAAACAACACAAATAATAAGAAATGTTTTATTTTTTAATTAAAGCAACAAAATTAACAATTAAAATAAATATCAGATTCTCATTTGCACTGGCGATCAATGTATTACGGTCCGGCGAATTGCATCTCCACACAATACATAACGGTCTCCCATTTTATGAACTAAAAAAGTTTTTGCATTTGTAACGCTACTTTTCAGAACCAAAATAAAAATTGCAATTTTCAAAATTTCCCTTGAAGTGATTGCAACCAGATACAAACGATGAAGATTCAGCTGCAGATGAAGATTCAGCATTCAGTTCAGTTACAGTCTTGGACAATTTTCCAGAAACCAAAGATTGTTATGACTGTGCTACATGCGGTGATGCCATCATCGACACACCAGAAATCATAACAGATGCTGCAGATGACTCCACTTCCGCACCAGCTATAATCATCGCTACCTTATTTTTCTGCAGCATACTGTCTGCCAGATAGCCTTCCACAACAGACGAGCTCTTCCAACCACCATGCCTCTTTAGCGTAGTCATTGAGGCTCCCGCATCGGCCACTAAAGTCGCGGATGTTCGTCTTCCACAATGGCCTGTATACGCTTTCGGATTATCTAAACCCAACCATTCAGCAACCTTACTCGGAATCTTTCCGAAGGTATTTTTGCCGACAGGCTGAAGAGTACACTTCTTATTTCGATAAGCCACGAAGAACCTAAGAACGCCTTGCGGACGCAACGTTGAATATTGTCTCACCAAATGAGTAGCACCCAGATCTTCTTCATCAATAATTGTAAATTTCCTATTTACATCATTCTTCGTCTTTGAAACGTTGATCACGATGACTGACCCACGATCTTCGATATCGGAAGAGAGCATATTCACCAATTCGTTTGTTCTGCAGGCGCCAAAGATTTCCATAATTAGAGCGACCTTCAAAATTACGGATGTACCAAGTTATTCAACAGAGGAAAATCATAATAAAATTTTTACCTTATACATCAAAAAAATGTCATTAGGAGCTTCCCGCAAGAATTGTTTGAGCTGTTCTCGGGACAACACCTCTGATTTTTTAGGAACGTATCCTTTATTTTTATTCTTCACGAATGCTTCCACTTCATCGAACATTTTAACATCAGTTTTTCCTTTTAGATGTAACATTGACCTGAACATCGATAGTTTTGGCCACAGCGTGTTTGGTGAATATTTCTGCGTCTACGGAAATAATAAATTAGTCATACGTCAAAAATAAGAAAAATTATAGCAACATACCAAATCTTCGAAAAACGCTAGCAAAATATTTTCGTCGACACCGTTCACCATATTTTTTCTCCTCCACTCTTGGAAGTCTTCATAAACTTTATTGTAAGAAGCTTTGGATTTTGTCGGAATCAAACATTCACGGGTTTTCGCCGCTTGCGCTAACACGTAGTTTGACATTTCACTAATTTTATTTATGACAGGACGCGAAAATCAACCCAATTATACTCTATAAAAGCGCACGGCCGTTTCGTGTTAATTTCTTGCGAAAAGACGGCTTAACCGAATCACCATGGTTACCGCTCCGACGGCTCAAAATCGACTTGAAATTGGTGAATTTGGGCGCAGTACTCGTCCCTGGATACGCGGAATTAAAGGCCGTCTTGGCGGGTGGACTTGCGGGTGACATTAAATTGTTCCTCGACGGAGAGATTTTCCCTTTTTTCGGTGCGCGTGCAGAGATATCCGCCGTCCAAGAGAGGAGCGTGCAAAAGTCGGCATTCGGGCGTGGCGAACAAATCTGACAAACGGCGCTGGCGGATGGAAAATTCACGTGAAACACGATGAAAATCGCTAGAAACGTCAAACTGACAGGCAAACTGAGTGGTATCCGCATATTCACATTTAAGCGTGAAATACGAAATTTTGAAGGTCGCGAGGGTCCAACCAGACCCGGGGACTTAACGTACCGACTTCTGGGGACCATCTACATGCTTATTTCGAGTCGACGGTCGCACGCAACCAAGGGCATGAACACTTTGAAGTACGTTTGCGGGTGGATTTTGGTCAGAAAAATGGGCGATTCAAGATGCACTGATATCAATGCATTCCGGACGGGCGAAAAATATAATCAGATTCTCACGTGCACTGCCGGTCAATATATTACGGTCCGGCGAATGTTCGGCATGTCCACACAATACATAGCGGCCCCGCTTGAATTAAATATTTTCATCTATACAGGTGTTGTCGAGTAATATTTTGAATTAAAATACGTAAATTTCAGAACGCGTATTTCCTCAAAGGGGAAAGGAAGGCTTTCGACATTCATGTGCCCCTACGAAATAATTTTATTTGAATGATTACGCAAACGTGCACGGTGGGCCGAGCTGGCTGAAATCAATTTCTCTCTCTTCCGATTAAAAGTAAAACTGGACACTCGGGAGTTCTTACGGTCGCCCGTCACTAATTCTAAATTGACGTAGGAATGTGCAATTTTAGATACGGAGGTGTGTGCGGACGCCGATCACAAATCCAAAGTCAAAATGACAAAAAAATTAAATGGCCGAAGAGTTTTTTGAAAATTGACGTAGGAATGCAAAATTTTAGATACGGGGGTGTTTTAGGTAGCCGATCACGAATCCAAAGTCAAAATGTCAAAAAAAAAAAAAATGGCGGAAGTTTTTTTGAAAATTGACGTATGAATGTGAAATTTTAGATACGGGGGTGTTTTAGGTCGCCGATCACGAATCCAAAGTCAAAATGTCAAAAAAAATAATGGCGGAGGTTTTTTTGAAAATTGACGTATGAATGTGAAATTTTAGATACGGGGGTGTCTCAGGTCGCCGATTACGAATCCAAAGTCAAAATGTCAAAAAAAACAAAATGGCGGAGGTTTTTTGAAAATTGACGTATGAATGTGAAATTTTAGATACGGGGGTGTCTCAGGTCGCCGATCACGAATTCAAAGTCAAAATGTCAAAAAAAACAAAATGGCGGAAGTTTTTTGGAAAATTGACGTATGAATGGGAAATTTTAGATACGGGGGTGTTTTAGATCGCCGATCACGAATCCAAAGTCAAAATGTCAAAAAAAAACAAAATGGCGGAAGTTTTTTTGAAAATTGACGTATGAATGTGAAATTTTAGATACGGGGGTGTCTCAGGTCACCGATCACGAATCCAAAGTCAAAATGTCAAAAAAAAAAAAATGGCGGAAGTTTTTTTGAAAATTGACGTATGAATGTGAAATTTTAGATACGGGGGTGTCTCAGGTCGCCGATCACGAATCCAAAGTCAAAATGTCAAAAAAAAACAAAATGGCGGAAGTTTTTTTGAAAATTGACGTATGAATGTGAAATTTTAGATACGGGGGTGTCTCAGGTCGCCGATCACGAATCCAAAGTCAAAATGTCAAAAAAAAACAAAATGGCGGAAGTTTTTTGGAAAATTGACGTATGAATGTGAAATTTTAGATACGGGGGTGTTTTAGGTCGCCGATCACGAATCCAAAGTCAAAATGTCAAAAAAACCACATGGCAAATGTAATATGGCGGAAAGGTTCGTCGAAAAGTGCTTGGATCTGAGCACATTCTTCCTTGGTAGCTTTAACATGATTTATGTTTAACATTAAATTATCCTTCTCGCTCTTCAGTGTTCAGTGTAACGGTTTGTGTAACGAAGTAAAGAAAAGTTCTAAATAATATACCTATACGATTGGCATCACAAAATTTATGTATATACAGGAGTGGTTCAAAAGTTTATAAAATCGGCCTTTCTAAAAAGTGTCATGACAGTGATCGCGTTCTACGGGAAACGGTAATTGCAGACAAATTTGTGTTGCTTGGTTGACAAACTTTAAAAGGTTATTATGATTAATGTCAAAAGGTGTATTTATAAGTCTCGAAATGGCATGTGTAGGTAGGATATTTGACAGGTAAAATTTTGCAATATCTCAAATTTAATGTCCTTAAATTATAGGCGCATGTTTCTTTAAAGTTGACATAATATTTGAATGTAACCTTCAACATTAAAACGCCCTATCAACTACAACGGCAAATTTAGACGTATTTTTAATTATTTATATTATTGCACTGTATTAGTTGATTAAGTTCAATTAAGGCCCGGTTTTCCCAATTCCGATTAAAATGCCGATCAGCGTACTCATTAAATAAAATACGGGATAGTACGTTTCTGCAAAAACCGGTTGGCGCTAACCATTGATTAAAATGCCGGTTAGTATGTGTTTCCAACACCGGTTAGCGCTAATCATTGATTAAGAACGTTATTAAATGAAGATGTATTAACCGGTGACCAAACCTGATAAAATATTAAACAGTAATTGGGATTGACTGCGATTATGTTTTCTTATGCATTTGTAATTAATAATTATTTTTATTAGTGATTTAGTAATTCTATTGCTTCTTCTATACATGAAATTAACAGTATACTTGAAAATAAAAACATAATATTGAATATGTGTAACTTTTAGCTTACTACGGAAATATTTGTGTTTTTGAAAGTTATTTATTTCAGTTACATTTCCGGGACTTTATCTCAGTTGCTAAAAATTCAAAGTATTTGTAAAAATTTATGATTGCGCTTGCTCTTTTCTTCTTTGTAATTGCTTTTAACAGCACCTTATTAAAACTTAATTTTAGATGAATACATTTTAGACACTCTGATATGTCATTAACATATTAAAACTACATTTAAAAGTTACATGTGAAATTGAAAACATTGAAGAAATTCTACAGAAGCTGGCAGGTTCACATTGAAAGCGTATGCAGACACTGTATAAAGTACTCTTGATTTAATTGGGTTTGGATGAATAGTGTGTTCGTTAACGTGTAGTTAAATTTCAAAGTAATAATTATAATTGGCACTACAAAGATCGCTCCGATTCCTCCAGAACATTTTGTAAGTCAAAATTATGGAAACACGGTTTTCTCAATCAACCCTCTTTGATTTAGGAAATTTAGACAAAGAACCTATTAAAACGTATAGTTTTTAGTAAACAGTTGGGATATGATTTTTCATTCAACGTTTCTGGCCCTATTCATCCTACAGAAATTTGGTGCAATTTAAATTGTCTGAAATATGGCAGTTGAAATTGCAATATCTTATACTGTTAGAATATAATTGATAATACAGTTTATGACCGCAGATGTAAGTCTTTTCTTTTTCAACAAACTGTTCCTATAGTTGAGTCACTCTCGCAACCGACATGCGCCACTAAATTAAAATGACGTCAAATATTAGATGTTGCAAAATTTTACCTGTCATGTAATATAACCTACAAAATACATTTCAGGACTGTCATAAATAATAATATTTGTACACCTTTTAACATGACTTATGTTTAACATTAAGTTACCTTTCTCGCTCTTGAGTGTGTACCGGTTTGTATAAAAAACAATTCGAGAAGAATTTTAAATAAAATATACAATTGGCGTCACAAAATTTATGTATGTACAGGGGTGCTTCAAAAGTTTATAAAATTGGACATTCTAAAAAGTGTCATGAGATTGATCGCGTTTTACAGAAAAGGCGCTTTAATAGGGCTACATGGCATCACAATAGTATTGTAAACTGTCTTAATAAAAATGTTGCGCTTTTTGATCTTATTGTGTCTTTGGATATTTTAACATAAACTACCTTTCTCGCTCTTGAGTGTGTAGCGGTTTGTGTAAAAAGCAATTCGAGAAGAATTTTAAATAAAATATACAATTAGCTTCACAAAATTAATGTATGTTCAGGGGTGCTTCAAAAGTTTAAGAAAGTGGAAATTCTAAAAATCTTCATGCCAGTGATCGCTTTTTACAGAAAAGCCGCTTCAATAGGGCTTCAAATTTAAAACTCGGGCTTTATACTTTTATTACTGGTTTGTGCTCTTTTATTAACGATAGTGGATTTCGAAAAGATTGAAAGGCTTTTACACTTTCGCATCAAAATAGTATTGTAAACTGTCTTACTAAAAATGTTGAGTTTTTTGATCTTATTGTGTCTTTGAATACTTTAACATTAAATTACCTCTCTCGCTCTTGATTGTGTACCGGTTTGTGTCAAAAACAGTTCGAGAAGAATTTTAAAAAAAATATCCTATTGGCTTAACAAAATATATGTGTATACAGGGGTGTTTCAAAAGTTTATAAAAGTGGATATTTTAAAAGGCGTCATACCAGTGATTGCCTTTTACAGGAAAGGCGCTTCAATAGGGCTTCAATTTAAAACTTGGGCTTTCTATTTTTATTATTATTTTGTGCTCTTTTATTAACGATTGTGGATTTCGAAAAGGTTGTGAGGCTTTTACACTTTCACATCTAAATAGTATTGTAAACTGTCTTAATAAAAATGTTGCGCTTTTTGAGCTCATTGTGTCTTTGGATATTTTAACATGACTTATGTTTAACATTAAGTTACCTTTCTCGCTCTTGAGTGTTTACCGGTTTGTATAAAAAACAATTTGAGAAGAATTTTAAAGAAAATATACTATTGGCCTCAAGAAATATATGTATATACAGGAGTGCGTCAAAAGTTAATAAAACCGGACATTCTAAAAGGCGTCATGACAGTGATTGCTTTTTACAGGAAACTATGAAAAAGCTGTAAGCGGACGCGAAAAGAGCGATTCCAACTAAAAGAGATTGACTGACCCGCTGTAAGCAGAGGACCTGCTGTAAGCGGAGGACCCGTTGTAAGCGGAGGACCCGCTGTAAGCGGACGTTAGAGCTAGTTATATATAATAAAAGCCGAGTAGCCAATGGCAACCAAACCCGGTCAAAATCGACGAAAATTGGGTACGCGGGGGGAAGAACTCGTCTCTGGATACGCGAAATTGAAAGCTGCCCTTTGGCGTGAAGTTACCGACGACCTTAAATTGTTCCTCGACGGAGAGTTTTTCTTCCCAAGTGGAGCGTGTGCAGAGATATCGCCCGTTGAAGAGGAGCGTGCATTCGGTGTTTTAACAGAAAAATGGCTTACGTCATGACGATTCACGTGACAACCGATCAAAATCGCAAAAATGTCAGGTATGACAGGCACGCGCGAAGGAATTGTAAAAGTTTCACATTGACGAAGAAATTTCAGGCCGTCGAGGTTTAGAGTGCGGAAAGAAGGTTGGAAACCAAAAGAGTGGACTTTTCCGCGACGATTGAGTGCACTGTCCACGTGCCAAGTCTGTCGCTGTCGAAGGTGCGATTCATTTAAAGCTTTTATGCAGAGGAATGCGGTAAAAAAAATTCACGATGACGAATTTGCGTGTCATTAATGACTATATATTCACGTTCATCGATCGGTTGTCAAGTTTAAGTGTCAGAAGGCCGACAAATATTACGAAGAAGAAGTGTATTTTTAATTGAAACGTGGTACCTTTCAGATACGTATTAGTGTTATTATTATCAATCGTTACTATTTCCTTTCTATATGAATATATGAACAAAATGCCGACGGATATGATAAAATAAACTTAAAGTGTATTGTCGCACGTAAGTACAGTAATAAATATAACGATTTTGCTATCTTTTATTAAGATATATTAATAAATACAATGACACTCTATTCATTATATATGTCATCGAAATGTAAATTTCATACAACGAAGAACTTGAAGCAAGCTTAAGTACAGAAGAACCATATGAGTTTTGCCATTTGGGCCTGTCAAATTACGTTAGATGCACACGAATTATACAAAACCAAAATGTCAACAGAATGTTGGAAATGTATCAGTGTTCAAGTTATAATTATTATATAAATTTAAGTCATTTTACGAATGGGATCATTTAATAACATTTCTCATTCGATCGCTCTACATACAAATAATAGGGCGACTTTTCTTTATTTGTCAGATGTGTCCGAAGCACTTCGAAATAAAATAAATACATCAAATAAGATTCCCATAAGCATGTATGTCATTTCGTTTACCAATTCAGTTATAAAAGCAAGTATTTAAAGTGTGCGACTGCTGGTTGGCACCAACTAATCAGAAGTACATTTTTGGTTAAATGGTACGACAGTGTCTAGCATCAACCGTATAGGAGCTAGCAAGATTTTCGATTGCGTTTTAGAAAGTATATTATTAAAGCGTAATATGAAAATTAATTAATTCTCTCAATGACCTGTAAGTTTAAAACATGTTTTATTAAGTTAGCCTGACATTTCGTTCTCACAAGTTTATGTGTGAACAAATACAGTTCAACGAACTATTGTCACGATGACAGGTGAAACGACAATTTTGGTTAAACATCTTCATGTCAGCTGTCTGACTTTTCATTGTCATAGGTATGTGTCATCGAAATATCGTTACGATGACAGTCTGTCAGAAAATTTGAATTATACACTATTTCAATCGTAAACTTGACACAAAGCGTAGTACCAATTTTATAGAACTAATAACGTGAAACAACATTCAATTAATTTTTTTTTTTGATCTGTCGACGTTCACCATGGACTAGATGTACACAACTGATACAAAACCTGAATGTCAATAAAAAAATTTTAAATATCAGCGTTCATTAAATTATATAGGAATATTGTTCGCTTTGTGGGCAAAGTCTTAATAAATAAATTCATTTGCCACCATAATGTATAATCCATTTCTAGAGATATTTCTTTAAATTTAATCTTCATTCATTACAATAGCAAAGTTAACTACATAATTATCCTCCACTGTCATTCATTCATATAGAAATTAAAATACCGTAAATAGTATAGGTAATAGTGAATAGGTACAACCTAACCAACTAAAAAGAAGAAGCGTATGCGGTATCATAAAAATTAAATTAACATTATGAATGACATAGGTACTCCGACAATTTTATGTATTATGGTTAGAGTTGTTGCCGATATGCCATACGATTTTTTAACACATACACATAATCTGACATTACGTCAAACCAGTGAGCTGTAGCAGTGAAATCAACTGTTCACAGGGACAAATATTATACGGATCTAAATTCTAATTAGCTCCCTTATTTTCAGAAATAGCGTACCGAAAATAGTTATACCGTATGTTTTTAGTTGTTTTTTAATGAAATCTGCCTTATGAATACAGGGTCACTAACTACATATGAATATATACCGTATAATATTTACAAATTACAGTTTTAAACGTTTGCAGGTTTTGTCATTAAATACTGGAAAAATCTAAGGCAAGAAAATTTCTAAAAAAAACGACCCCTGTCGTAAATTAAGGTGGAAATAATTGACAATACAGGGTCACTAACTACATATGAATATATACCGTATAACATTTACAAATTACAGTTTTAAACGTTTGCAAGTTTTGTCATTAAATACTGGAAAAATCTAAGGCAAGTAAATATCTAGATCGAGGAAATCAAATACGTAAGCACTAAAGAATATACTAAACGGCATTAATTTAATCAAACATGAATTTACCTTTTATTTGAGAATATATACGGGAACTGATCCGAAGGAAATGATACAGAAGTAGTTTCTCGATTTTTTGGTATGGCTGTAAATTAAAGTTGAAAGAATTGAAGCCCACAAGGTCAGTAACTACATATGAATATGTTTATACACTTAGAAATGACAGTCTTAAAAGTTTGCAGGTTTCATTCATTAAATACTGGAAATATCCAAATAGAATTAAAGAATTTGAAGAGTATATATACTAAATTACATTAAATTCATCGATCACTAATTTAGCATCTTTTCTAAGAAAAGTGTATACTTAAAACCAGGAAATGAAACAGAAGTGATCCGTATTTTTAATTTTTCAGTATGCAATCCTATAATTTGACATGTTGATATGTAATTAAGTTTAAGTGTAAGAATATCCTTTAAAGTAACAGGAAACTTTAACACTTATATACAAAAAATCCATCTAACGTTTGACTTGCGATGAAACTTCAATTCGAGTTATGAACCATCAAGACGATCAATAGGCGATAACACTTACTGGGAAACGTCAGAATTCACTGCAATAATAGTCTCGGTGGTGTAATCGACTTGGTATGTCATCTCAAAAATACTGTGACCTGACCGGACTAAATACTGAAAACACCAAAGATGTGACGATAAAGAGATGTGCTATCGAAAAAATATCGAGGAAGAACAGTCACTATCATCGACGTGTTGTGAAACTTTAAAGCCATAAAGTCGGCAAATGTTGGACAGTTTGGTGATGAAAAGTGAATTTATTTGGCTAATCACCTGAGAACATACGCGAAGCGAAAAGAAGGGAACAATATTTTCTTTCCATTTACATGGGCGCTATGAGCAGACACGATGTGAATATGTAATGTTAAGGAAATGAAAAAATGCAAAGTTCAAGAGTGGTTTTTGATTAATGAAATGTGAAACCTATTAGATATGTATTATTATTATTACCAACACATAATAAAATATCTCCATCCTTTCCGCTATATTACTATAAATTGTCAATAAAATTAAAATGTTAATCACAATAAAATTGATCTTTAATGCAGAAAATATTAAATCCAATTGCCACATTTACATATTTCAACAATGATATTCAATTTGACAATTAGGTCTCGCAGATTTGAAGTTTATAGGAGGAACTGATATAAACATCAATTAACCTCTGACGCAGTGACGGTTTTCGAAAAAGTTTAAAGTTAATCCTTAAAGTGGCCAATCAATTTTAAATCACAATTACACTTGCCGGAAAACTTCAAAATTGACAAACCCAATAACACCGATTCTTATATAGTCTATTGTCTATTTTGAACGAACGTCATAGAAATTTATTTCGGCACTGCTCTCAACATCAAGATGTCCGACGAACGCGGTACAGGAACTCCAAACGCACCTAGACAACACGATAAAATGGTTCGAACAATGGAGGACAACAATAAACGAAGACAAATCCCAAGTAATAATCTTTCAAAAGGAATCGGAAAACATCAGACAACGAAATAAGCATCAACAACAACACTACACCATGGAGTAGAGAAATTAAATACCTGGGAATATACCTGGATATAAAGATCAATTATAACACACACATAGCAAAAACGATAACCAAAACCAAACAAACAAGATGTCAACTATGGCCTCTTATAGGCAGAAAAAGCCAGCTGAACACGAACAACAAAATTCTACTTTACAAACAAATATTACGTCCAATAAATCAGATGGAAAACCACTCAAATCAAAATCTTAAAAGAGCACTTGCATATGATGGAAATGAAAATTTCAAACACAAAAGACCTAAAATGGTTCTACTTTAATTCTTAATCAAAATAAAGATAGACAATAGCTAATCAAATTGAACTCCAACATTCCAAGATTCACCGCTCTCAGATGAAGAGTAAAAGACTAAATAGTCTAACTTAAAGCCACAATAAAGAAGAAGAAGAAATTTATTTCTGTTGCCTATTGTCGTGAAAATCAATGTTAATTGTAACACTTTACTTTTCATAAATGCATAATACATACATATCACATTTAATTTAACGATTTAAAGAGTAAAATAGGCAATTATTATTTTAGTAATGGAACTATTACTACATATAAAGACAATACGATACAGAAACATCATATATGGTAATTTAATAATTATTAGTTACTCTAAGATCGCAAAGTATTTTAATACACAATAACATCACTTCTTCAGAAAAAATGAAGTAAGCATTACTATCCAGCTGATTTTTATATGTGCTGATCAGAATTAAGAATAACTGACGGGCACATCTATGTCACCAAGTTCATTTTTCTATTACCGTTTCTAACACCGATAAATTTAACTAGGGTCTACGCAAAATGTCTGTATTAAATATTAAAGTACGTCGGCATAGCTGACAATGACAACTTAACATCCACATTAGGTTGACTTAAATATTATAGGAAACGTCACAATTGACAGGCAAAAATCCGTCTAACATTTAATTAACGTTGGCAGTCGCACGAAAATTCAATTGCAGGCTATCAAACGTCCAAACGATCGATCAATTTCAGTTCGTGATGACATCTGAACTGCTTTCATGATGACATTTATAACGCAAACATATATGTATATATAGGGGTTCGTCAAAAGTTTATGATAACGGACACTAGAAAAACCATCATGGCAGTGCTGGCGTTTTACAGGAAATTGGAAGAAAGATGTAACCGGATGTTATTTTGTTTAATAATAATTCTGTTATAAAAACAAGCACTTAAGGGATGCGACTGCTGGTTGTCATCAACCGATCAGAGGCACATTTTCTGTTAAATGGTACGACATAGCAGGATTTTCCATTGCGTTTGAAAAATAGAAGAGCGACAGTACCTATTTTTAAATGTTAGCAAATTTAAAAACACATTCTGTTCATCATGTTTTGTTAATTTCTACGACAATTGGAAAGATAATTTGGTTAAGCACTGTCACTGTGACATTTCGTTCTCGCATGTTATTATGAACGAACACACTTCAACGAACTGCTGTCACGATGACAAGTGGAATGACAATAATTTACCTAAGCATCTTAACTTCAGTCTGACTTGACTATGACAGTCTTACGCTAATTGCACACGATTTATACAAAACCTGACTCAACGAAATGTTCTAAATGTCAACTCAACGTTCAGTAAATTATATAGAAATATTATATATTTTATGGGCAAATTCTTAATAAATAAATTCATTTGCCACAAATTATAAATGTCAAATATTGTATAATTCATTATTAGACATATATTGTTTAAATTCAATCTTTATTCATAAACAAAAGCAAAGTGAACTACAGTTGCAATTACTCTCCATTAACAGTAACTCAGATACAGATTCCAATATCATTGTTATATAAAATAAGGCAAAGGAGTCAAAAGCAATTAATAACATTTTACTTACATTAAAAAATATATAAGTGTTAATATTCATGTACCCTTGCGTCTGGCAGTGATCACATTTCCAAAGAGGCACATTTATAGAGCAACTTATAGAGAAGAAGTGGACGCGAAGAAGCAATTCTAATTCGAAGAGTTTAATGAAACACTATAATAACAATAAGAGCGAGTGTTCAATAGAATAACTGTGTCTTAAATTAAAAAAAAAACAAAAACAAAATGAGTAATCAACATTACTTATACCAATATTGTATGACAAACATTATAGATCACCTATGATTTATGATGATCGTGTACCCGGTTGGTGTCGCGATCTTATTTCGATCGATTCAATTATTATTTGTAGTTTGGTTTTAATCATGAAATCTCCCCTTTTGTATTATTTTTTATAAAATATTTCATAAGAATCGCAAAATAACCCAACAAATATGAATTATAGAGGACTTTTTTGCAATGTATGTAAGCAAAATGATAACACAGATATTTCCACGTCAGTCTGTATGAATGTTTTAGTGTCAAGTATTAGCTTTACGCTAAATAAAGCCCAAACTTAAAACTTCAACAATAAACAGTCAAACTGATGTAAATATGCTTAATTATATTGTCGTTCGTCCTGTCATCGTGACTGCAAAAAGTATGCGTCTATACAAGGTGTGTCAAAAGTTTAGAAAACCAGATTTTTTTTAGCGTTTTACAGGAATCTGTAATAAACTGTAAGCGGACGCGAAAGGCGATTCAAGCTCGAAGAGATTGATGGACAGCTAGTTATATATAATAAAAGCCGAGTAGCCAATGGCAACCAAACCCGGTCAAAATCGACGAAAATTGGGTACGCGGGGGGAAGAACTCGTCTCTGGATACGCGAAATTGAAAGCTGCCCTTTGGCGTGAAGTTACCGACGACCTTAAATTGTTCCTCGACGGAGAGTTTTTCTTCCCAAGTGGAGCGTGTGCAGAGATATCGCCCGTTGAAGAGGAGCGTGCATTCGGTGTTTTAACAGAAAAATGGCTTACGTCATGACGATTCACGTGACAACCGATCAAAATCGCAAAAATGTCAGGTATGACAGGCACGCGCGAAGGAATTGTAAAAGTTTCACATTGACGAAGAAATTTCAGGCCGTCGAGGTTTAGTGTGCGGAAAGAAGGTTGGAAACCAAAAGAGTGGACTTTTCCGCGACGATTGAGTGCACTGTCCACGTGCCAAGTCTGTCGCTGTCGAAGGTGCGATTCATTTAAAGCTTTTATGCAGAGGAATGCGGTAAAAAAAATTCACGATGACGAATTTGCGTGTCATTAATGACTATATATTCAGGTTCATCGATCGGTTGTCAAGTTTAAGTGTCAGAAGGCCGACAAATAAAGATATTACGAAGAAGAGGTGTATTTTTAATTGAAACGTGGTACCTTTCAGATACGTATTAGTGTTATTATTATCAATCGTTATTATTTCTTTTCTATATGAATATATGAACAAAATGCCGACGGATATGATAAAATAAACTTAAAGTGTATTGTCGCACGTACATAAGTACAGTAATAAATATAACGATTTTGCTATTTTTTATTAAGATATATTAATAAATACAATGACACTCTATTCATTATATATGTCATCGAAATGTAAATTTCATACAACGAAGAACTTGAAGCAAGCTTAAATAAAGAAGAACCATCTGAGTTTTGCCATTTGGGCCTGTCAAATTACGTTAGATGCACACGAATTATACAAAACCTAAATGTCAACAGAATGTTGGAAATGTATCAGTGTTCAAGTTATAATTATATAAATTTAAGCCATTTTACGAATGGGATCATTTAATAACATTTCTCATCGATCTCTCTACGTACAAATAATAGGGCGACTTTTCTTTATTTGGCAGATGTGTCCGAAGCACTTCGAAATAAAATAAATACATCAAATAAGATTCCCATAAGCATGTATGTCATTTCGTTTACCAATTCAGTTATAAAAGCAAGTATTTAAAGTGTACATTTTTGGTTAAATGGTACGACAGTGTCTAGCATCAACCGTATAGGAGCTAGCAAGATTTTCGATTGCGTTTTAGAAAGTATATTATTAAAGCGTAATATGAAAATTAATTAATTCTCTCAATGACCTGTAAGTTTAAAACATGTTTTATTAAGTTAGCCTGACATTTCGTTCTCACAAGTTTATGTGTGAACAAATACAGTTCAACGAACTATTGTCACGATGACAGGTGGAACGACAATTTTGGTTAAACATCTTCATGTCAGCTGTCTGACTTTTCATTGTCATAGGTATGTGTCATCGAAATATCGTTACGATGACAGTCTGTCAGAAAATTTGAATTATACACTATTTCAATCGTAAACTTGACACAAAGCGTAGTACCAATTTTATAGAACTAATAACGTGAAACAACATTCAATTAATTTTTTTTTTTGATCTGTCGACGTTCACCATGGACTAGATGTACACAACTGATACAAAACCTGAATGTCAATAAAAAAATTTTAAATATCAGCGTTCATTAAATTATATAGGAATATTGTTCGCTTTGTGGGCAAAGTCTTAATAAATAAATTCATTTGCCACCATAATGTATAATCCATTTCTAGAGATATTTCTTTAAATTTAATCTTCATTCATTACAATAGCAAAGTTAACTACATAATTATCCTCCACTGTCATTCATTCATATAGAAATTAAAATACCGTAAATAGTATCGGTAATAGTGAATAGGTACAACCTAACCAACTAAAAAGAAGAAGCGTATGCGGTATCATAAAAATTAAATTAACATTATGAATGACATAGGTACTCCGACAATTTTATGTATTATGGTTAGAGTTGTTGCCGATATGCCATACGATTTTTTAACGCATACACATAATCTGACATTACGTCAAACCAGTGAGCTGTAGCAGTGAAATCAACTGTTCACAGGGACAAATATTATACGGATCTAAATTCTAATTAGCTCCCTTATTTTCAGAAATAGCGTACCGAAAATAGTTATACCGTATGTTTTTAGTTGTTTTTTTAATGATATCTGCCTTATGAATACAGGGTCACTAACTACATATGAATATATACCGTATAACATTTACAAATTACAGTTTTAAACGTTTGCAGGTTTTGTCATTAAATACTGGAAAAATCTAAGGCAAGTAAATTTCTAAAAAAAAACGACCCCTGTCGTAAATTAAGGTGGAAATAATTGACAATACAGGGTCACTAACTACATATCAATATATACCGTATGACATTTACAAATTACAGTTTTAAACGTTTGCAAGTTTTGTCATTAAATACTGGAAAAATCTAAGGCAAGTAAATATCTAGATCGAGGGAATCAAATACGTAAGCACTAAAGAATATACTAAACGGCATTAATTTAATCAAACATGAATTTACCTTTTATTTGAGAATATATACGGGAACTGATCCGAAGGAAATGATACAGAAGTGGTTTCTCGATTTTTTGGTATGGCTGTAAATTAAAGTTGAAAGAATTGAAGCCCACAAGGTCAGTAACTACATATGAATATGTTTATACACTTAGAAATGACAGTCTTAAAAGTTTGCAGGTTTCATTCATTAAATACTGGAAATATCCAAATAGAATTAAAGAATTTGAAGAGTATATATACTAAATTACATTAAATTCATCGATCACTAATTTAGCATCTTTTTTAAGAAAAGTGTATACTTAAAACCAGGAAATGAAACAGAAGTAATCCGTATTTTTAATTTTTCAGTACGCAATCCTATAATTTGAAATGTTGATATGTAATTAAGTTTAAGTGTAAGAATATCCTTTAAAGTAACAGGAAACTTTAACACTTATATACAAAAAATCCATCTAACGTTTGACTTGCGATGAAACTTCAATTCGAGTTATGAACCATCAAGACAATCAATAGGCGATAACACTTACTGGGAAACGTCAGAATTCACTGCAATAATAGTCTCGGTGGTGCAATCGACTTGGTATGTCATCTCAAAAATACTGTAACCTGACCGGACTAAATACTGAAAACACCAAAGATGTGACGATAAAGAGATGTGCTATCGAAAAAATATCGAGGAAGAACAGTCACTATCATCGACGTGTTGTGAAACTTTAAAGCCATAAAGTCGGCAAATTTTGGACAGTTTGGTAATGAAAAGTGAATTTATTTGGCTAATCACCTGAGAACATACGCGAAGCGAAAAGAAGGGAACAATATTTTCTTTCCATTTACATGGGCGCTATGAGCAGACACGATGTGAATATGTAATGTTAAGGAAATGAAAAAATGCAAAGTTCAAGAGTGGTTTTTGATTAATGAAATGTGAAACCTATTAGATATGTATTATTATTATTACCAACACATAATAAAATATCTCCATCCTTTCCGCTATATTACTATAAATTGTCAATAAAATAAAAATGTTAATCACATTAAAATTGATCTTTAATGCAGAAAATATTAAATCCAATTGCCACATTTACATATTTCAACAATGATATTCAATTTGACAATTAGGTCTCGCAGATTTGAAGTTTATAGGACGAACTGATATAAACATCAATTAACCTCTGACGCAGTGACGGTTTTCGAAAAAGTTTACAGTTAATCCTTAAAGTGGCCAATCAATTTTAAATCACAATTACACTTGCCGGAAAACTTCAAAATTGACAAACCCAATAACACCGATTCTTATATAGTCTATTGTCTATTTTGAACGAACGTCATAGAAATTTATTTCGGCACTGCTCTCAACATCAAGATGTCCGACGAACGCGGTACAGGAACTCCAAACGCACCTAGACAACACGATAAAATGGTTCAAACAATGGAGGACAACAATAAACGAAGACAAATCCCAAGTAATAATCTTTCAAAAGGAATCGGAAAACATCAGACAACGAAATAACCATCAACAAAAACACTACACCATGAAATAGAGAAATTAAATACTTGGGAATATACCTGGATATAAAGCTCAATTATAACACACACATAGCAAAAACGATAACCAAAACCAAACAAACAAGATGTCAACTATGGCCTCTTATAGGCAGAAAAAGCCAGCTGAACACGAACAACAAAATTCTACTTTACAAACAAGTATTACGTCCAATAAATCAGATGGAAAACCACTCAAATCAAAATCTTAAAACAGCACTTGCATATGATGGAAATGAAAATGTCAAACACAAAAGACCTAAAATGGTTCTACTTTAATTCTTAATCAAAATAAAGATAAACAATAGCTAATCAAATTGAACTCCAACATTCCAAGATTCACCGCTCTCAGATGAAGAGTAAAAAACTAAATAGTCTAACTCAAAGCCACAATAAAGAAGAAGAAGAAATTTATTTCTGTTGCCTATTGTCGTGAAAATCAATGTTAATTGTAACACTTTACTTTTCATAAATGCATAATACATACATATCACATTTAATTTAACGATTTAAAGAGTAAAATAGGCAATTATTATTTTAGTAATGGAACTATTACTACATATAAAGACAATACGATACAGAAACATCATATATGGTAATTTAATAATTATTAGTTACTCTAAGATCGCAAAGTATTTTAATACACAATAACATCACTTCTTCAGAAAAAATGAAGTAAGCATTACTATCCAGCTGATTTTTATATGTGCTGATCAGAATTAAGAATAACTGACGGGCACATCTATGTCACCAAGTTCATTTTTCTATTACCGTTTCTAACACCGATAAATATAACTAGGGTCTACGCAAAATGTCTGTATTAAATATTAAAGCACGTCGGCATAGCTGACAATGACAACTTAACATCCACATTAGGTTGACTTAAATATTATAGGAAACGTCACAATTGACAGGCAAAAATCCGTCTAACATTTAATTAACGTTGGCAGTCGCACGAAAATTCAATTGCAGGCTATCAAACGTCCAAACGATCGATCAATTTCAGTTCGTGATGACATCTGAACTGCTTTCATGATGACATTTATAACGCAAACATATATGTATATTGTAATGGGGTATGGGGGTGCGTGTATAGGGGGGTAGGTACCCTTACAAAGCCCCAAGTTGCGGTGCCAATAATGCTATGGGGGGTTATTCTGTATGCTTATAACGACCCTATGATATAATAATGAATGGAGAGCTAATGAGACTTAGAGCGCTTAATTTACTTTATCCTAAAAACAAAAACTACTAAACACAATAATCTATTTAACTATTTACTTTTCAATTTTAATTCTGCCGGCTAGCTAAAGGGGGTTGTATTCTACGAACACGGAGAGAAATTATCTATTTAGTTCATGTATCAATTAGTATCTCACAATCTTCCTCTAGATAACTACCGTTATTAATAATTCAAAAATTTCGCGGCATTTAACGTATGACTGCGCAAGATCGAGATATACTTTATCCAAGAGGTGGAACGAACACTGAAATTCGCGGGAAGACGCTATACTTAATGTGTACGAGTGGTTAGATTAAGTAATAAAAAAAAGGAAATTTAAAAGTTATGTGATTAACTAAGTGGGTGTTGTTTAAGTGACTCTAATTGTGTTCTCTACAGGGCGTTACTGAGGTTCGAAAGTTTGATTTACCTTAGTCCGTATACCTTGCTATCCAGCCGTCGTTTGACGATCTTGAAGAATCTAACCTGGAAATTTAATTTGGACAGACAGCTCTTATGCTGGAGCGTCAACAGAATATGTGTACCTCTTATGGTGGAAGACTGAGTTTCAACAGTGACGAAAACAAACACTTTATATAAGGAAACAACAAATCTGAATTTATTTAGAACATAACACTGAATATTTACTACAATACAACAATGTCCACACAATTTAGATATCAACAATACACTTTTATTGTGTACAAGAACAACAGTTATTTAGGCAGAAGTTCTACGATTTTGAAATATTTAAAACAAGGCACAGTATGCGAACTTGGCCCTTATGTATCAACTATAAAAATGGGCTGCATGACAAATGAGATAGTACTAAATTTAACTGTAAGTAAATTCTGATATTTTTTTTAAATAAGCATTAAATTGTTGGAAATTTTAAATTGACTTTCTAAGTGTTTATATATGCTATGTATCTAGATTTGAATTTTATTAATTGATAGAGATGATCGAATTAAAAGACGTTACATAAATGTGACATAGATTTGGATTTGACCCACATTTGTGTCAAGAAAAACAAACATATACGAATATTAGACTTGGTACCTTCTGTGTATTAATTCCTTATCTTGTTTAAAGCCAGGTACTTGTTCCAATGGGGTTGCTTCTATGTGAAGGCTGCTCGCGTCCCAGCTGTGTGGTATCGGTGTTCGATGAGTCCTTGACCCAGTTCGGCTCGGTTTAAGGTCGGCTTCTTCAATGGATGACCTTCGGTGTCGTGCGTAGGAATGATTCAACAGACGCTTTATAGCGTATTTGTGGTGTATCAACTTTGACGGTGGCTGGATGTCGATATGGATTGATAATAATTATAGATGCGTCGATCAACTCAATGAATGATCACACAAAAAATACATGAATCGAAATGAATGGCTCGTTAATGACGGTTCACACAACAAATCAATCGATGAATAATCCGCTTGCATTACCATGAATGCTCACGAAACAATCAAATTCTGAATAATAATAATCCGCTTGCATAACCATGAATGCTCACGAAACAATGAAGAATCTTGAATAATCCTCGATCCTCGTCGGACGTGCCTTTTTATATGAATCTCTGTTGTGGTTCTTGTAACCATGGCAATTTTATACAGTAAAATTTTACAAAGTCTTTTTACGGGCAAGTCTATTTTTGTATATTTGTGGAATCATGTTTTATCTTAGTTAAATTAATTCGTCTTTCAATCGGTACAATAAAATTACTTTAATTCGTTTTCTTTTAGAAAAACACATTTTTTAAAAATTAAAGGGCAAATTTTGCATTTCGACTTTCATTTGTTCGATGACGTCAATGACGCTAATGAAATAAATTTAAATATCAGAATTTTGGCTTAAAATGCCTTTTTAGTAGAACTTTACCTTTACAAATTAAACTTATAAATACATACAATATATTTTCGTCTTTTAATCCTTTTTAAAATCTTTCTTTATACAAAAAATTAGTGTGGTTAGTTTTTGAAGTGGAATAACTAAATGGTCTTTTAATTTATTTACGATTTATTGTTATAACATGAAACTATGACCTTTTCTTAATCTATACCACCTTTTTTAAATTATCTACATAGCTTGTAATTTATATTATAAAACTTTTCTTTTACCTCTGTTGACAACTGTCAAATTATTCAAAATGCTTATTTAAATATCTGGTCTCAACTTGTAAATATGACATTGAAAAATATTACATCGTAAATGCGTCTCGATAGACTTTGTAACTGCTAGAGTTAATTTATAATTACTTTGATTACTTATAGGAAATGTTTGAAATTTATTTTGCCTCTGTCAATATGGCGCGTCGAAATTTGAAAATTAAAATGATGCTTAACTTAAATGTGCGCAACTAAGAGTTTTATTGTTTGTTACCATGCTTGTAACTTGTAAACTAGTTTATAGTTTAAATGTTTTTTATGTTCACCATTAGTTTATTTTAGTTTTATGCTATGCATTTTTAGATATCAATTTGTCATGTATGTGCAATACTTTTGCCAAAGTTTGGGATGATGCTTTCGATACTATCAACCTTGTTTTAACCTTGAACCTGTAACTTTTTGTGACAATTTACTCTTGAGAAATCACACTATAAAATGGTACTCATTTAAATGCTCATAGTGTGGTAATAAATGTTGAAATTAGTAATTTAAAATTGTCCATTTGTAATGGCTGTCAGATTCATTTTATATTAATACTTTGCCTAAATATCACTTAACTAATTATTGTTGTATTGTGGAAATTTGCTAAATATACGTATAAAAATAAGACTAATGTGTATTTTAAACTAATCAGGTAATTATTTTAATATTTAGTGATTAATACGGGGGTTTCAGTTGGGGTTCCTGAAAAGAGTAGTCATTGGTTTGGTTATCTAAATTTGGGGGTGAATTTCTTTCTAATATTTACAATTTGATGGGGTTCTCAGAATTTACTAGATTTGTTAGTAAAATCTGTCTTAATTTTTAGGAATTTTTACCTGTACTCTTATACAAAGGTCCAAACATAATGCATCGCCGATGTATATATGGTTGCCTGTATTCAAGGGGTTTTAAAGGGTGACTGTATGTGTTTGTGGGTATTTGACTGGTGTTGTCACATAATCGACACCAGTTCAATATATAGGGGTTCGTCAAAAGTTTATGATAACGGACACTAGAAAAACCATCATGGCAGTGCTGGCGTTTTACAGGAAATTGGAAAAAAGATGTAACCGGATGTTATTTTGTTTAATAATAATTCTGTTATAAAAACAAGTTGTCATCAACCGATCAGAGGCACATTTTCTGTTAAATGGTACGACATAGCAGGATTTTCCATTGCGTTTGAAAAATAGAAGAGCGACAGTACCTATTTTTAAATGTTAGCAAATTTAAAAACACATTCTGTTCATCATGTTTTGTTAATTTCTACGACAATTGGAAAGATAATTTGGTTAAGCACTGTCACTGTGACATTTCGTTCTCGCATGTTATTATGAACGAACACACTTCAACGAACTGCTGTCACGATGACAAGTGGAATGACAATAATTTACCTAAGCATCTTAACTTCAGTCTGACTTGACTATGACAGTCTTACGCTAATTGCACACGATTTATACAAAACCTGACTCAACGAAATGTTCTAAATGTCAACTCAACGTTCAGTAAATTATATAGAAATATTATATATTTTATGGGCAAATTCTTAATAAATAAATTCATTTGCCACAAATTATAAATGTCAAATATTGTATAATTCATTATTAGACATATATTGTTTAAATTCAATCTTTATTCATAAACAAAAGCAAAGTGAACTGCAGTTGCAATTACTCTCCATTAACAGTAACTCAGATACAGATTCCAATATCATTGTTATATAAAATAAGGCAAAGGAGTCAAAAGCAATTAATAACATTTTACTTACATTAAAAAATATATAAGTGTTAATATTCATGTACCCTTGCGTCTGGCAGTGATCACATTTCCAAAGAGGCACATTTATAGAGCAACTTATAGAGAAGAAGTGGATGCGAAGAAGCAATTCTAATTCGAAGAGTTTAATGAAACACTATAATAACAATAAGAGCGAGTGTTCAATAGAATAACTGTGTCTTAAATTAAAAAAAAAATAAAAACAAAATGAGTAATCAACATTACTTATACCAATATTGTATGACAAACATTATAGATCACCTATAATTTATGATGATCGTGTACCCGGTTGGTGTCGCGATCTTATTTCGATCGATTCAATTATTATTTGTAGTTTGGTTTTAATCATGAAATCTCCCCTTTTGTATTATTTTTTATAAAATATTTCATAAGAATCGCAAAATAACCCAACAAATATGAATTATAGAGGACTTTTTTGCAATGTATGTAAGCAAAATGTCTGATGATGGTTCATGATGATCGTGTCTCAGGCTCTTATTTCGATGGATTGGTTGTAATCATGAACTACCTTTTTGTGTTATTTTTCCTTAAATACTTAATAAGAATCACAAAATGATCCAACAATTACGAATTATATTCTTTTTATATTGTGTGTAAGTAAAATATTTACACAGATATTCCCACGTCGGTCTGTGTTATTTTTGGTTATTGTTTTTAGTTCAACTACCAACGTCACTACTAAATATTTAAATTGTAATAGGATCGTCTCAGCAACCAACATAGCCAGAGCACGATTTACAGGCGAAGACTCAATGCCACTGCAACTGCAAACTCACTTTGACAGGAACAATTTCAGAGCAGACACATGAAACTAATTTATTAATACGGAAGCCAGTTATAAATTCACTATTATAAATAAAATTAATAAGTCATACATATTTTATTTAAAACTTGATTCTTCTGTGTAATGGGCATGCATTGTTCACAAATTTGCATTATAACAAAGCTCAAAAGGTATGTCAAAAGATGTATGATTATTATTAAATATTACAGCCCAGAAATGACGTTTGTGGGCCATGATAATTGACAGGTTAAATTATGCAAAGCTAAAATAAGTCTGATATTACTTTTTTAATAATGACTTAGTCCTTTCATTGTGTAAAACTAATAACACTATGAATCTTTTAGTGTCAAGTCTTAGTATTACGCTAAATAGCATCTAAATTTCAAACTTCAACAACGAAAAGTCAGACTCACGTTAAGATGCTTTAAATTGTCGTTCCACCTGTCACCGTAACAGTAGTTCGTGGACAAAAATATACGTCTATACAAGGTGTGCCAAAAGTTTAGAAAATTGATTTTTTGGCGTTTTACAGGGAACTGTAATATAATTGTAAGCGGACGCGAAAGGCGATTCAAGCTCGAAGAGATTGATGGACAGCTAGTCAACTATGATATTTACAAACACGGCTAAGAACGTTGCTAGGGACAAAAATTTACAGTTCAATATTTTTCCATTTTGTCAATATTGTTTCAATCAGAAGAAAACTATTGATTACACCACGGGAAATATGAATACATTTCCCTGGGAGCCTATACATCCCTCAGGCTTCGCCCTCGGAATGTAACTAGCCAACCTCGGGAAATATACTATTCATACTTCCCTAGTTGTAATAATAGCTATTATTGTACGTACAGTACGATAAAGTGTTTCTTTACCTCCGTAAAACGCTATGGTAACGCATCACTTTACTGACGGTTGGCGATAATAGTTATTTATGTAACAAGTCAGTAAAGTGATACTTTACCGAACGAGTCTGGTTTACGAGCCAAGCGAGTGAAGCGAGCGCGGCGAGTAACAGACGAGTTCGGTAAAGGTACTTTACTGACGTGGTGCATACAAAATTTTATCGCCAACCGTTAAAATTGTTAATTTAAGAAATAAAGATATAATAACTTTTGACAGTTTATGACAGTGACAAACGATTTATTTTTAAAAGTCATCAGTCATGCTACGCTGACAGATATTAGCGGCAGGTAAAGTACTTTATTGTACAGTACGATAAAGTGTTTCTTTACCTCCGCAAAACGCTATGGTAACGCATCACTTTACTGACGGTTGGCGATAATAGTTATTTATGTAACAAGTCAGTAAAGTGATACTTTACCGAACGAGTCTGGTTTACGAGCCAAGCGAGTGAAGCGAGCGCGGCGAGTAACAGACGAGTTCGGTAAAGGTACTTTACTGACGTGGTGCATACAAAATTTTATCGCCAACCGTTAAAATTGTTAATTTAAGAAATAAAGATATAATAACTTTTGACAGTTTATGACAGTGACAAACGATTTATTTTTAAAAGTCATCAGTCATGCTACGCTGACAGATATTAGCGGCAGGTAAAGTACTTTATTGTACAGTACGATAAAGTGTTTCTTTACCTCCGCAAAACGCTATGGTAACGCATCACTTTACTGACGGTTGGCGATAATAGTTATTTACGTGGCAAGCTTAGTAAATTAGTCTTTACGGGTGAGCCGGGAAGATTGTGGGGCGAGCGACGAAGGAGCGAGTCCCATAACCCGGTGAGCCCAGTAAAGACTAATTGCAAGCAAGCTGCGTACAACGTTTTATTTCCTCTTGTAGAAATAGATAAATATAAATAAATGATACAGTAATACGAAGCCAGTCTCTGCACTGTAGAAAAATTAGTTTGCTGTGATGGTAACCAAGGAGATTCGTATGTTTTGTATTAAAATTACAAAAATAAAACCCTTTGTCGCTCTTTGTAAAAAAAGTGTTATTGTAATGGACTTAATCGCGGATGAAGACTTTCGGGGAGATTTTACTGCTGTTTGCAAAGAAATTGAAGATACGGTAAACGCAGCCAATGCCTGCCTAATACCTAAAAATTCCAAAGAACGGTATGAGAAGCAATTTAGGGTTTTCAGTGAATGGCGAAAAGAGAAAGGAATCAAAGGTGTTAATGAAAATTTAATTATGAGCTTTATTTATGAAAAGGTAAATAAAAATTACGTTTGTATGCCAACACATCTGATTATATTCCTTTTATTAGTCACTTAAGTACAAACCATCGTCACTGTGGGCTTTTATGTCTATGCTGAAGACCACGTTGTTAGTGTACGAGAACGTTGATATTGGAAAATTTACTAAAGTAACCAGCTTTTTAAAAAAGAAGTCATTGGGTTATCAACCGAAAAAGTCTAGAAATTTGAGCAGACAAGATATTGATAGGTTTTTGACAGAAGCACCAAATGACAGATATTTAATGATAAAGGTATGTTTCGATAACTTATCGGCGTAGTTATCTAAAAATATCTTACTCTACACACAGGTGGCAACAGTATTTGGTGTAAATGGAGGGTGCCGTCGTGAGGAATTGTATAAGATGCGAGTTAACGATATTAAGGACAAAGGAGAGTATATTGTTATTGAAATTCCTGATTCGAAAACCCATGTGCCCAGAAAGTTCACTATTGTTGCCGATGGAGAAGGTTTGAATTGTTTGGAACTCTACCGTCAATATGCATCATTAAGACCGTGCCATGTTGATCACAATCGCTTTTTTATCTCCTACCGTCATGGAAAATGTACCGTACAACCGGTAGGAATTAAAAGTTTTGGCAAGTTCCCGAGTGTCATAGCATCGTTCTTGGGATTGGAAAATCCTGAAAGCTACACTGGCCATTGTTTTCGCCGGTCTTCAGCGACCATTTTAGCAGATGCAGGTGCTGATGTGTTAACCTTAAAACGCCATGGCTCTTGGAAGTCATCGTCTGTTGCTGAAAGTTACATGGCAGAGTCTGTTACAAACAAAATTAAAATTGCTAAAATGATACAAGGAGACAGAACAGTTAAGAGTGCATCTGCATCTGAAACTTTAGATATACATAATTCGAATAATTATAACGATCAGCTGCAAAGTACTAGCCACTTGACTGTTCCTGGCGCAACATTTAATTTTCATCCCGAATCGAAGTGTACTGTTAACTTTTATTCTTGTAAACATTAATAACATATTTTATTAATTAAATTATAAATTATTATAAATAGATAAGAATTGTGAACGTTAAAAATTGTACAATATTAAATATTTTTTTGAAAGGTCTTGACAGACAGAAAGGGCCTGTAAAGACGCCATGGCAACCCTTTACAGGAACCGTTCCTGTAAAGAGTCGTCTACTTAGGTAGTCTAGACGACTGTAATTGGTATCTAACAAGACAAGAGGAAATAAAAACTATTACAAATTCCAAAATGTTTTACTGTAACGCGTAGTGTTAGACCGTCGCGTCTTAGAATAAAAACATTCTGGTTTTTCAGTGTTATTTATCTTGCTCCTAATTGCATGTGAAATACATATATTTATTCTGAGAACTATCAATTTGAATTCAAATAAATGTATGAAGACAGCTAAAATCCAATATTGCCGAAAATTTTTACAATCCTTCTTTAATCTCTCTTAAAATATTTATAAGTTTCACTTTAAGAAAAAAATTCTAGGTCCCTTTCAAATAATTTCTTCTACGAATATCAAGCTTGTACGACATTGTTGTTGACTTTTATTTACAAAAATGATATGTCATATTAAGCGTCAATGAACCTACTAAAATTTCATTCCAATGGCAACTGGATCGAATCATGTATACTATAAATTAATTTTACTGGTGTTTTTTCCGAAAACTTTTGAGACATACGTTATACTATTTCTCTTTCTATAGTAAACTATATTTTGTTGTTTATTGATTTTTTTTGATATATCAAACATTTTTTGTGTTAATCTATCGGTCCGTAACCATATACAAAATACATCAGTCTGCATACTTGACCCAAAAGTTAACAGTTTAATGTGTCTATGAATCAATGGGCCTCATAGGCATCATATATAAATGCACCAGCATATAAGTTATATAAATATCTAAATCAAGAACTTCTCAGAATGATAGAATTTAATTCCACAAAAGCCGTAAAAAATACCGCAGACGTTTTAAACAAGTTAAAGACATTGAAATTACAAATAACTCTAAATTAATCAGGTTAGATGTTAAAAGTCTGTTTACTGCAATGCCTGTAGATGAATTAAGAACTATTTTAGTAAATAAGTTCAATAACTTAGTCGTAGAAAAAGTATAATGTATTAATAATAATAACTTATTATTAATTAATTTTAAAAGGATGAATATCCATTATATCTATAGTGATCAAGAAAAAAACACAATATTGCATTGAATAACCCAAGTTAACGCCCTGAAGATTATTAAGATTTAATAGATTTTTCCAGTGTATGTAAACAGTAAGTACTTATAAATTGTTTTATTTTTGACATATAAATAACAACTCCGTTATTATTATTGGCGCCCATATCTAAATCATTTTTTATAATTAAAGGGCGGAATATATGCAAAGTGCATATATTTGCATATTTTGCATATTTTAACAAATTTCACAAAATGCCTCATAGGCATCATATATAAATGCACCAGCATATAAGTTATATAAATATCTAAATCAAGAACTTCTCAGAATGATAGAATTTAATTCCACAAAAGCCGTAAAAAATACCGCAGACGTTTTAAACAAATTAAAGACATTGAAATTACAAATAACTCTAAATTAATCAGGTTAGATGTTAAAAGTCTGTTTACTGCAATGCCTGTAGATGAATTAAGAACTATTTTAGTAAATAAGTTCAATAACTTAGTCGTAGAAAAAGTATAATGTATTAATAATAATAACTTATTATTAATTAATTTTAAAAGGATGAATATCCATTATATCTATAGTGATCAAGAAAAAAACACAATATTGCATTGAATAACCCAAGTTAAGGCCCTGAATTAATTAATTTTAAAAGGATGAATATCCATTATATCTATAGTGATCAAGAAAAAAACACAATATTGCATTGAATAACCCAAGTTAACGCCCTGAAGATTATTAAGATTTAATAGATTTTTCCAGTGTATGCAAACAGTAAGTACTTATAAATTGTTTTATTTTTGACATATAAATAACAACTCCGTTATTATTATTGGCGCCCATATCTAAATCATTTTTTATAATTAAAGGGCGGAATATATGCAAAGTGCATATATTTGCATATTTTGCATATTTTAACAAATTTCACAAAAAATTGCATATTTCGGCAAAAATAAAATTTGTGTGCATATTTTTATGTTTTTCGTTTTATGAAAAGATTAAGTGCGACCCTGTTTAGGAATTTCCAAGTAATCAGCTTGCCTAATGGAGAGCAGATGTGGTCTATTCTTTTATATTTATATTGTATAGTTTTTATTATTATATGGTTTATTGCCGGCATTTATTGGGTGTTTAGGAATTTCCAAGTAATCAGCTTGCCTAATGGAGAGCAGATGTGGTCTATTCTTTTATATTTATATTGTATAGTTTAGTTTGTCGATAGATTCCAGTGTGAAAAGAGTGATTTCGAAAATATTTTATTTCAAACGCCTAAAATGCCGAAAGCCGCTTCGTGAATTAAAAATTTTCCTGAGTTGGAGTTTAGTGGGGATAAAGTGTTTTGCAAAGTTTGTGCCAAAATCATTGTTTGTGAAAAGAAGTTCCAAATTGATCAACACTTGAAAACAGCTATGCATAAAGCTAAGTTGCAGAAAAATAAATCAGTGCCTGTTCAGCAGTGTGTGCAAACCGCATTTCAAAATGTCAAACCAAAAAGTGAAAAGGAGGTGTTTCATCAAGACTTATGCAAAGCTTTAGTCGCAGCAAATATACCTTTGAAGAAACTGCAAAATACACAATTCAGAGATTTTTTGCAAAAATATTGTAATCAAAACATCCCTGACGAATCCACACTTAGAAAGAAGAATGTGCAAACAGTATACGAAACCGTAATGGGAGAAATTAAAGTTACACTGGGCGATGAACATTTTTATATTATTGTTGATGAAAGCACAGACTCATGTGGTCGATATATCGCACATCTTATGATTGGAGGGTTTCAAGAAAATGAGCCAGGGAAACCATATTTAATATCTTCTAAACAGTTAGACAAAACAAATAATGAGACCGTAACTCGATTTATTCAGCAGTCTCTATCAAATTTTTGTTTACCAAATCCAGTTCCAGTAGAGAAGTTTTTAGTGTTTTTGTCTGACGCAGCGCCGTATATGGTTAAAGTAGGCCAAAACTTAAAAATATTTTATCCCAATATGGTACATGTCACTTGTCTTTTACACGGGATAAACAGAATTGCAGAAATTATTAGAACAGCATATCCCTTGGTGAACAAATTAATTTCAAATGTAAAGAAAGTGTTTTTGAAAGCACCTCTAAGAGTGCAGATCTATAGAGAGAAATTGCCAGGAGTTTGTTTACCTCCAGAGCCTGTAATTACTCGAGGGGGAACATGGATTAAGGCCGCGATATTCTACGCAGACCATTTTGAAGCCATTAAAGACATAGTTTTAGATTTAGAAGACAATTCGCAGTGTGTAGTGCAAAGTCAAGCATTATTCAAAAATGTAAATTTAGCTAAGGAACTTGTTTTTATTAAGGTTAATTCTAGTTTTGTACCAGATATAATAACTTCGTTAGAAAGTAGGAATATAAGTTTAAGAGAATCAATTAATATTGTTGAAACTTTTTCCGACAAATGCAAAAAAGTTCCCGGTGATGTAGGAAATCAAGTAAGAAGGAAACTCGAAGTTATTGTGGGAAAGAATGAAGGCTTTAAGTATTTAATGGAAGTCAAAAATATTTTTGATAGTAAACCATCCAACGAAGTAATACCTTGGCCTTATAACTTACTACCCAAATTAAAATATTGCCAGATCACATCGGTAGATGTTGAAAGAACTTTTTCTTTGTACAAACATATTTTTACAGACAGAAGGCAAACATTTTTATTGGAAAATTTTGAAAAATATATCGTTATAAATGCATTTTATACTATTTCAGGTTGAAAATTGTACCTATTATGTTTTTCTTTTAATTTTACTTAAAATAAATAATTTTTGTAAGAGTCGGCGTTTCTTTATTTCCATTTTTCCATGTTATATTCAAGGCATATAATTGCATATTTTGACAAATAAATGCATATTGTTGCATATTTCAGAGAAAAACGATGCATATATATGCGCATATTTTAACTGAATTGACGTGCATATATTCCGCCCTTTATTTATAATATTTACTGTGTAGATAAATTCAACATACATTTATTTAGAGTCTCATTTATATGATTCAACATACATTGTTCTATATTATTAAATTTCATTAGACATTGCTAGATATCATCCCATTTGGTCGCCCAATCGTGTGATATTGGTCTATCTTCTTAATATTTACTGTCATCATTCTTACTGCCATCTCAATATACACCTATGTCATTTTATATATAATTTTACCAAATGCGTTTCTGTTCTTAAAATGGCAATAAAAACAATACAATATAATTCATCTCGACTACCCATTCGTTCTTATGTTTTTACAGGTTATATCTGAAAATTGCTCGTTGCTAAATGAGGCTACCCTAAGATACACTGAGGTAATTTTAGCTGAGAAAGCACTAGCAGAAAAGTATTCTGATCCTTGTGAAGGCGAAGATGAACCCGTTAAGACTGATAAGTTTATCGGTTACTTGCAAGCTCTTGATGTATTGCTGAAGACGCCATGTACTGGACAAGAATATCCTGAGCTGGACATGGATGAAAGCTGTAAGTATTTATTTTGGTACAATAATTATTCATTTACGTTTCAAATCGAGCATCAAATCAAGAAGATTTCTGTCCATTTGCGTGTCTACATTGCATATTCTATTTTTCTAGATACCTTAACTATTTCAAACAAAGCTGATAAGTCTTCTTCTCTAGAAGCTAATTCTATATGGGGTATCCTTCGAGGTATCGAGTCTTTTACGCAGTCTATCTACATTTTGGACAATGATAAAAATGTAAGTGGGTCATGGATTGAAAGATATTAACTTTGGAACCGTAATTATTAGGAACTATACTCCATTCAGTCTAAGAATGGAGTATTGAGAAAGGGCTTAAAATAAACGTTTGTGATTGGTTGAAATCGAGTGTGCATTTACACCGGCAAAATAATCGCATTTAGCTCGTTCTGTCAAAAATTTGTTTACTGACAGTTTTGTTCAAAGAGTTTGTCGATTTCCGTATTTTACATAGTTATTTGTTGTTAATATTCTTAAAAAATAGTTCTTCTTAGAACTCGCAAGTGACATATTCATTTGTTAAGGTATTTTATCACTTTCGTTAACTTTCTTTTCGTACTGACAGTTTTGTTCAAAGAGCTTGTCGATTTCCGTATTTTACATAGTTATTTGACATGATTGTGAACCTTCGCGAACGCTACGAATACTGCTTGACTCTGAACGGAGGGCATCTTGGATATCAGTTTTATCGGGAACGTCGGCGTCGTCGTGAATAATGTTTGCAACGCTATATAATGAAAAGTAAATACATAAATAATAAACGTTTCATAATTTCAGTACTGTTTATTTTGCCGCATACCGTAGTAAATACTTGTTAATAATAATTAGAAATATACTTTTTATTCTATTCAAGATTTTTGTTTACGTATTCAGTGTTTCATGTTTTGTGAAATAAAAGTACTTGTTCATGTTTATAAGAGATTTTTTTAAAAAAGATATGAAATAATACCCTCCTTATTGCTTTATGATCTGTCATATTAAAAATACAATTTTATCAGATACATTTACTTTTGTGGATTTAATGAATTTCCATTCATTTTAATATAAATACTTCTTCTGCGGTATTTTTAATACATGATCTTCACATTGCAGTTCATTATTTGCTGTGTTTGTATACAATTTCATTATAGCTGCGACAATCTACAACAATAAAATTAGATATTGTAAATAAGATAATAATTGAAATATCTGCTAATGGAAATAGTATCTAAAATTTATTGGATTTTAACATGAAATATTGCCTTTTACACCTTTTACTCACATATTGATAATGATACCTACATTCTTGAATGTTGTCGAATGTAAGTGTTCTATTTACATGTAGACACAACGTGTTATTCAATATTTTCCTTATATTTTAATATTTTATGTGTGAGCGATATTCTGTTTTGGAAAACTTATCAAATACTGATTAGCTGTTTGCCTTTTCATGTTTGTTAGTATGGTTATCATTTTAAAAGCAATATAAGCCTTACTTAAATAAATGTCAATAAACACGTAAAAGTTAAAATATAATATCATATACAATGTACTGACAGTAAACATATGATTTATTTGTTTTCAAAATACAAAATTCATCGTGTGTAAACTGTGCTTAAAGTCCCTAGATAATAAAGTACCGCAATTGGTTTGTCCCATTATAACGGCGCCAAAATGGCGGTGATTTGGTGACTTTTGCGGACTTTAGTGATTGAGTTGGTAGTTTCTGGACACGTGGAGCAATCAGCTGATCGCTGTTGACATAATGACATAAAGAGTAAGGTGATTACGTTATTACGTACTATATTGAGCAAAATGAAAATGATCAGTTGAAATGTCTACAAAATGAATTAAAAGCAGCTAAAGTAAAAATTTTAGCTATGAAAAAACAAATTAGCAACCTTGAGGAAAACTTCAAAATTCTTTTTTCGGAGGATCAAATTCATTTATTAACATATGGCAATCACCGCGGAAAAGAATGGTCAAATGAAACTATACAAAAATCACTGAATCTGTACATGGCATGTGGAAGTAAAGGTTATGAAGAACTTATCAGACAAAAATTTCCTCTACCATCAATCAAACAAACTTCTTGGTTGTTAGGTGACTCTGGATATCCTCTACAACCGTATTTGTTAACACCTGTGCCAGATGCTCTACCAAATTCTCCTGAAGAAAGGTATAATAGAGCTCACAGTTCAGGTAGAAATTGTATTGAACGCTGCATTGGTTTGTTGAAAATCCGATTTCGATGCTCATTAAAGGAGAGGAGCTCCAGGTATACCCCGAATTTATGGGCACTATTGTAAAAGCATGTTTTCTGTATTACTACATAACATGTGTTTAACTGCAGATGTTCCATTAAATGAAGAAATAGTCCAGGAAGATGTGCCAGTACAGTAAGATATATTATGGCAGATCATAATTTGTTGAATGAATGAAAGATGACAAGAAACCGTGTTGTAAATCTTTACTTTAATAATGAATAACAAATACTTAAACTTATTAATATATAATATTTATATGAATCTACTCTTATTTTTAGTTCTATATTTTGTTATTTATATGTATTACCTTTTTAATATATATTTTTTGTCTTTTCTATTGTACAGTAATGGACATAAATAAATAGGACAGTGTTTTTTTTCTAATGTAAACTAGGCTTTGACAGACATCCTCACTTACCAGAATTGTAATTCAAATGCAAGTTAATAATTTTATAATACATATAAAACAGAACAATTTAATTTCGGTAAAGATTTAATACACATATATTTTTTAAAACTACAACTTTTCTAATACTTGGTCATCGCACCATTTCGGTTGATAACATCAGTAAGTCTCCGTTGCATCGAGTTTACCAAATTTTTACAATACTCTTGGGTAACAACATTTTCCCATGCATTATTAATCACTTCTAATAATCCTTGGGCATTTCTGGGTCTAATATTTTGGTTTCGGATGTTTCTTAATAACAGTCCCCAAACATTTTCAATGCAGTTTAAGTCGGGGCTGCGACTAGGCCAGTTAAGCATATTAAAGTTGTTTTCTCTGAACGAGTTTTTTACTGCATGAGTTGTATGGATGGGACAATTGTCCAGTTGAAATATAAATTCATTATTAGGATATAATTGGGACGCAGAAGGCAACATGATATCTAAGATCCGTATGTATTCTTCGCTATTAAATCTACTGTCAATATGCCACAGAACACCAGGTCCACGGGCTGATATCCAAGCCCACAAATTTATGGAAAATCTGCCACTCTTGTCTGAATTGTTAATATATCTTTCATCGTACCGCGAATAAGCAGGTCGATATACACGAATAGCACCACTATATGTGGACTGAAAAGTCTTTTCATCCGTAAAGATGACATTGTTCCAAAAGTTATTATGGAAAACCATGTGTTCTAGAGCAAATCCCACACGCGCCTCTTTGTGTTCTTGCCTTAAAATATTTTTTTTTGCTGCTGAACGGTAGCGCAAGTCCGACTCTTTAACACGTCGTCGTCCAGTTCGTGCAGATCCCGGGAAATTTGTTTCTTCAGCAGCTCTAATTACGGTGAAAAATGGATTTTCCCTTAGTACCTCAATTAATCTTCTGTCCTGTTCTTCATTTGAAATCCTGTGTCGTCCTTGTCTGGGTTCCTTCCTATTCTGCCTTCTTGTCTCCATTTTTTGGCAATGTTAGTGACAGAATTTTTGTTAATATTATAGCGCTGAACAATCTGTCTGACCGACATTCCTTCTTCCGCTCTAGCAATTACAGAACACTTCACGATATCGTTAATTCGAGGCATTTTTTCTACTTCAGTTCGACAAATAAATTTTTGCCAAAACAACTTGACAAATGTCATAACTATAAAGCCAAATTTAAACAACTAAATTTTATAAAAAAAGTTACTTAATTTTTTAACTTGTCCTAGTTAATTATGTCCACTACTGTACATTTATTCTATACTTGGATTTTCTGTTGAGTAATAAATAATAAAAATCATGCACATACATATACACTAGCTTGCTGCTTTTCGATATATACACTAGCTTGCTGCTTTTCGATTGGTCCTCTTTAGCTAACGACACGATCACAATCACAATTATATATTTCTAAATTTTAATTAGAAAACTATCGTATTTTTTCAAGAAATCAATAGGCTATTTTACAATTTGAATACATTTTTGACATATTGTTTGATAACTATTGTATTTTTGTAAAGTAAAAAAAAACTGACAGATTTTTAAATTTGCCGCTTCTTTGGCGCCAAAATGGAGGTAATTGCGGTACTTTATATATCTAAGGACTTTAACTGTGCTCATATTGTAGCGCCATCTACTCCATTCTTAGACTGAATGGAGTATAGTTTCAGTTGTTGAGTTCATTTTATTACATATTTAAGAGACCTCAGTTTGAAAATAAACAAATTAACACTAGTAAAGACACAAATTTGGTCTAAAACTGCTTACTGAAACATTACCTATGTGTAAAGTAAAATAGTTCTCTCCATTGTGCAAACAATATTCAGTAATGAAATAATATAAAGCATGTAATCATCAATACCATTTCATTAACAAACCCTGTATATATTATATCACAAAAAATTCCATCATGAGAATAATATCTTACAGTTATACATCAACGCAACAGAAATAAATGATTACCCAAGATTTAAGTACAGAGGTGTTATGTTGGATACAGCCAGGCATTATTTATCAACAGATATCATTTACAAACACATTGATGCTCTAGCCTACAATAAGATGAATGTTTTCCATTGGCATATCGTTGATGATCAAAGTTTTCCATACAAAAGCAGTCTGTTTCCAGAATTAAGGTAACTATAACTCCTACATTTAATTCCTTTAGACATATTGCTATGGTTTATTTCTTAAATTAATATTACACAAATTTAACAAGTTGTTAAAAAAAATTTAAATTTAAATATCAATATGATGGAATTATTATAGTACTGGACTACTCAAAATTATAATCTGTCATCCCACACCTGTCAGGCCTACGCTAACCTATGAAATGATATTCCAGACGAATTCTTCTTATCAACACCGTCTCTGCTGTTTCAGCTACGTAGAGCACAAGAAACCATAATGTCTTTTAATATTTAACTTATTATATAACTCTGATACACGATGCACTTAACAAACCGTCCACTTTTTACCAACACTACCTGTTTGACGTAAGTGTAGTATCAATATGGCGAACCTGTACCCGATTTTATCATGTGACGTCGTCTCCCTACCTATTATTTCTCAATGGTACTGAGTAACTAGTACTTGCATATTATAATAAGCCGCTTACTTTTTATTTACAAGTAATCATTTATCTAATGTCCTTTTGACAGTTGTCATTTTGTGTTTATAGTCCGTCTCAACCCCATTATGCAGTACAGGTCTTATGGCAATTGATTACGTGGTTGCCAAACCATCTCGTTGTATAATGTCGTTACAGTTCCGGTTCATTATCTGACATTATTTGCATTCAAGTCTTCTTCATGTAATATTTCATTAAAACAGTAGCAATAACTCAATCTCTGCTCAAAGTGATGTTGTCAAAGTCAATGTTGTGGTACAGAAACTTTATATAGGTGCATATGCAAGTTTGATTTCAATGCCTTATGACCACTTCCTTAGGAAATACCTACAATTTAAATACATAATGCTGTTAGTTAATTAGATCTCTACCAGTTTGTGCAGGCAGCTTTCGTACAGATTTTGTTGGACTAACATCCATTCGCTGCCTAATGTCTGCGACAACATCTTCGGTTAAAACTGTTGGTGTTTTTTCGGGTTTACGTTTAAAAACACTTCCCATCTCCTTAAACCTTCCATTCGCTCTATTGCGATGATTTCCGTATTCTGTTATGATTTTGTCAATTTCTAAAAAAAATTTTTAGAAATTGACGTTATATTGAACATCACAAGTAAATATACTTGTATATGTACTTGTATAGTGAATGACAAAAATGATGTTAATATAAAAAAATTAGTGTTATGTCGGTTCAATAAATCTTGAAAAAGGCAAGGATAATTGCCGAAACGTTGGTGTAAATAAAACAAAAAAAATGGTGTAATTCATTTACTTCCTTTATGGCCGCTAATCCCAGGAAAGAAAAATTTTTGAATTATTATATATATATATATATATATATATATATATATATATATATATATATATATATATTTTTCTCCGATTTTTGTTGTTGTGGCCGTGTCTAGGTCAGAATAAAACCAGCAGTGTAGACAGTCGGTAAAAGTTTCACATTTAAATCGTTGACGTTATGTATATTAAAATTTTAAATTTAAAACACATTAATGTATATTTTTGTTTGTGCATTTCTAAAAGAGGTTGCAAGGACATTGTGTGTTACGTGTTTTTGGAAAAAATAATTTTTCTCGGCTGTATATGTCTTTTCTAAGGAAGACCAAAAAAAAAGAAGGTCGAAACGTAAAAATAAATGCAAACATTATGATTTTCTAAAGCGTGTTTGATTAATTACTTGCCGAAAAATCCCAATTATTCTCATCAAGAGGTCAAACAATATATATATATATATATATTTATATATATTATATGATTATTAAATGATTGGCTTTTAATAATGTTTAAAATGTTACTTTACTATTTTTCTGTTTTCATCATAGGTCTGATCTTCTTCACAAAAAGCATCTATCCTGGATTGCAGGTACAGCCTTTTAAAGTACTGATAATACGTCACATAAGGTCCAAGTTAACTGCATCCAATATCCTCGTATTAGTACATTCGTTATGGAATTCTTCTCTTACAGTAAAACGTCTCCTATATGTATTTTTCTCAGTCTATAAATCCAATTCCATTTATTTTATACGTAACTTAATAACCAATTTAATCCTAAATATGAGTTTCACAAGTCTTACGACTTCCCAAAACACACAGATGATGATATCAACTTGTAGAATTAAGTATGTATTATTTTTATACCACAATTTCTATTTTAATTCTTCTTTATTCCAAAATTCTCGTCTCATTCAATGTTTTTCTACCTTTCATGTCAAAATTTACAAATCATCCATTTTTGCTTATAATTAAGTAACCAGGATATTTTTCTAAGTTTCCATATACGTATTTGATTTTCCATAATAATGGCATTTTTTTTCTGTATAGTAATTTAAGTTGCCTATCTTATCTTGACAATATTTCTAACATTGTGATTTTTTTAAAATCTTTCATTAAGAAGTGAGATTACAATAAATTTAGATCCTATGTAACATTTTATACATTTCACTACTATACTAATAAAATTCTTCTATTTTATATACGAATGATCCCTTATATGTATAACATAAATTAATTTCCTTGAGACGTTAATTTTTTTTTTATACTATTTATATTGACAATTTAAATCATTATAATTTATTGCAGTTTCTCTCAAGAAAATTTAAATAACAACGAAATTCTAGATCCAAGTTTTTTTACTAATGAAGCATGGTTTCATTTAAACGAGTTTGTAAATAAACAAAATTACAGAACATGGTCTATAAATAATCAAAACAATTGCATCAAAGTTCCTTTACATTCTGTTAAAGTCGGAGTATGGTTAGTTGTATTTCGTCGTAGAATAGTAGGACCAATATTTTTTCACAATAAAACATTAATATCCAACGATACCGAGCGCGATCACCTTATTCCGTTAAATTTTTCTATTTTCGGATTGCTAAAAAATAAAGTATACAAGACAAGAATTAAGACCTTAAATGATTTATAAATACAATTACAATTAAATATAATGAAATAACATCAAATGCATTGCAGAATATTTTTGTCAACAGGAAACGTCGTATTGCATTATGCATTCATCAGAATCGTGATCAATTTGAACACCTTTTATAAATTATAATTAATTAAAATTTCTTCAAATAAGTTATTTATCTTAGTTGTTTGATTGATATCCCATCTTTCTAGTTATCTTACTAATTAAATTAATAATCCAATTGCACTTGTTATTAAATTCATCACCATATCGCTGGATGATAAATTTTGAGAGTGTCAGGTGGACAACAGGAAACGTCGTATTGCATTATGCATTCAACAGAATCGTGACCATTTTGAACACCTTGATTATATCCCATCCTTCAACTTATCTTACTTCTTCTTCTTCTTCGTCTTCTACTACTTAGAGATCTGTCGATCTGTTAATTCTGAAGTTGCCCCTGCGTGTTTTCCTGAGAAGTAGATAGCCAGCTATCTCTCAATCTCTCAGGTGGCCGTCCGATAGGTCTGTATCCGGGCGGGTTGTTCTCTAGGACTATCTTCGGAAGTCTGTTCTCGTCCATCCGTCTTACATGGCTGTACCACTGCCTCTTACGTTGTCTTCCCCATCTCACAACATCTTGTATCTCGAATAATTAAATGAAGTGATGGAAATCTCTTAGTGAAACATGTCGAAATATAAGCAAGTAATAACAAAAAACACACTTGGTATTGTTTCACAAATAAATATAATTAAATACTCGATGTTCATTTCGCCTTGCGGCATCGTCAGGAGTTCTCGAGAAACTAAAGTAAAATTTAATATACTGTAACTACCTACTTCTAACAAAACTGTAAATAAAAATGTACAAAAATAGACAATTATGAAAGGGTCATGGCTTATCTGGAAAGACCGTTTTTACAAGGCTAGGGTTTATTAGCGGTGAATTTATGAGTTCTGTTTGTTCATTGAGAACATTGCCTGGTTGTAAAAGTAAACTTTCTTTTATAAAATAACCTTCTAGAACATTCATTTTTTTTACTTTTATTTAAACTATACAGTACTTCTAAATTGTCTATTGAAAATTGATGTCCTGTGTCTAAAACATGGTTAGCTACACTTGAATTTTCATAATTTAATTTAACGGCTCGCATATGTTCTGAGAATCTTAATTTGAAATTTCGCCCTGTTTGACCTATATAAAATTTACTACAATCACTACAATTAATTCTGTGAATTCCTGATTTGTTTAGTTTAGTTTTTTAGTAGTTTAAACTAAACAAATCAGGAATTTACAAAATTAATTGTAGTGATTGTAGTAAATTTTATATAGGTCAAACAGGGCGAAATTTCAAATTAAGATTCTCAGAACATATGCGAGTCGTTAAATTAAATTATGAAAATTCAAGTGTACCTAACCATGTTTTAGACACAGGACATCAATTTTCAATAGATAATTTAGAAGTACTGTATAGTTTAAATAAAAGTAAAAAAAATTAATGTTCTAGAAGGTTATTTTATAAAAGAAAGTTTACTTTTACAACCAGGCAATGTTCTTAATGAACAAACAGAACTCATAAATTCACCGCTAATAAACCCTAGCCTTGTAAAAACGGTCTTTCCAGATAAGCCATGACCCTTTCATAATTTTCTATTTTTGTACATTTTTATTTACAGTTTTGTTAGAAGTAGGTAGTTACAGTATATTAAATTTTACTTTAGTTTCTCGAGAACTCCTGACGATGCCGCAAGGCGAAATGTACATCGAGTATTTAATTATATTTATTTGTGAAACAATACCAAGTGTGTTTTTTGTTATTACTTGCTTATATCTTGTATCTCGCATTGTTCCCTGATATCCGAGTTTCTCACCCTGTCTCTTCTTGTCTTCCCCACTATTGTTCTCAGTGTTTTCATTTCGGCGACCCTTAGCATGTGTTTCGTCTTGTTGGTGTCTTCGCGGACTTCTATACCGTACGTCATAATCGGTCTGATGCAAGTCTTGTAGATTCTAATTTTGCTATCTTTTCGCATGTACGGGTTTGACCAAACTATATATCTCGTAGGCATCCTGATAGTGCGGATGATTTGTTAATTTGGCTCCTCAGGTCTTTAACTGGGTCGTGGGTACTTGATATGTCTATGGCCCGGGTGATTTTCTGGTTTTTAATTTCTTGAGTTTTGCTTCTATCTCCTCGTCAGTGACTGTGCCATCCATATCTGTTTCGTATGCATTTATATTTAGCGTTTCTTCGGCATCGTAAAGCTCTTTGAAATGCTGTTGCCATGTATGTATTGGCACTCCTTTGGTCTGCACGAACTCGTGAACTTGTTTTTTTCTGTCCCAAAGCATTTTCCATACTTTCCTTTGAGCGCCATACAGGTCGTAGTCCATGTCGCTAGTAAATTTCGCCCAATGTTCTCATTTGATTGCTTTTATTCTTGCGTTTACTCTGTTTCTTACTTGGACATATTCTGCGTGAGTTTCTTCCGACGGTGCGCTTTTGTATGTTAGGTAGCATTTCCGTTTTAATTCAGAGAGTTCTTTTACCTCTTGACAAAACCACGGTTTGGGTTGGTTTGTCGCGTTCATATTAATTTTACGCTTGCCAATTGCTTCCTCTGCTGCTTTGTTGATGCATTTCTCAATACTTTGCCAGGTCTCTTCTACTCCCCATTCTCGTTTTAAATCTGCCTCTTTTAGTTTGTTAGTGATCCTGTTCTCATAAAGGATTTTTGTGCTCTCCGTTGTTAACGACTCCATATGTACTTTTCGATGATCTGTGGGGGTTTTCTCCTTTGTTGTGGACGTTTTAGTAGTATCTTACATAAAACAAGATTGTGATCAGTCCCTAGGTTGGCGGATGTTAGGGCTCTGGTCGAGTACTTGTGAGGGTGTTATCACTCGGTTTGTGAGTATGAAGTTTATTATCTTACTAATTAAATTAATAATCCAATTGCACTTGTTATTAAATTCATCACCATATCGCTGGATGATAAACTTTGAGAGTGTCAGGTGGACAACAGGAAACGTCGTATTGCATTAAGCATTCAACAGAATCGTGACCATTTTGAACACCTTTTATAAATTATAATTAATTACAATTTCTACAAACAAGATTTATCTTAGTTGTTTGATTAATATCCCATCATTCAAGTTATCTTACTAATTAAATTAATAATCCAGTTGCACTTGTTAATAAATTCATCACCATATCTCTCGATGATAAATTTTAAGAGTAACAGGTGGATAACATTTATACTATTTAATATATATCCACGTTTTAAAAGTACCATATCTTTCATGATTGAGCACTTTTTTTACATTTACAATTACATTACAAAATCGATATATTGTTTCGTATATAAAAAAATGAGGTGTGGCCACCACACGACTTTCTTATACGTATGAGCGTTTCAAACTATACAATTTTAAGAATTTTTTTATACAAAACTTATTCAAAATTCTATTCTAAGTATTTTCATTCTCTTAATAAATCGCTATAGAATGCATACTTTGCAAGATATTCGAAAAAAAGTGCGACTCGCTAAGAGTAAAAGTGCCACTTCCGGTCCGAATTTTGAAATTTCATGTATATAAAAAATATTGCAAATTCAACTCTAAATACTTTTGTACTGTTAATAAATATATATATAATGCATAATTTATGACATATCTGCAAAAAATCGCTATTCGGTAAGAGTAAAAGTGGTACTTCCGGTCCGAATTTTGAAATTTTTTTTATACAAAAGATATTTAAAATTATAATCTAAATACTTTTATACTCGTAATGTACCTGCCTAGAAAGCATGACTTGCGAGATATTCGCATAAAAGTGATTTTCGATAAGAGTAAAAGACCTACTTCCGGTTGGAATTTCGAAAAACCTTTTTAATATAATTTGTCTCAAATTTAATTTTGAGTACATTTCAATTTTTTTTTAAAAGTTTGTTTAAACTTAGTAATTTACGAAATATTAGCAAAATTCGAATTTTTCACTGAAGTAAACTGCTACTTCCGGTCTACCGATTTTACTGAAAAACTAATCAGATCTCAAAAGGGAGATTATACACGTAAATACAAAATTTGGAATTGATATCTACAGCGGTTTGACCGCTATCGTGGTCACACACAGACAGACAGACAGACAGACACACACAGAGAGAGACATTTTTTTTAAAAACCACTTTTTCGGTATCAGGGGACTTCAAAACGTGGACATCTGCAAAAATCTCGAAGTCGAAAATTTTCATCATCACAATACTTCCTTATACTACGTATAAGAAAGTAAAAAAATGAGGTGTGGCCACCACACGACTTTCTTATACGTATTAGCATTTCAAACTATACAATTTTTAGAATTTTTTTATACAAAAATTATTCAAAATCCTATTCTAAGTACTTTCATTCTCTTAATAAATCACTATAGAATGCATCCTTTGCAAGATATTCGAAAAAAAGTGCTACTCGCTAAGAGTAAAAGTGCTACTTCCGGTCCGAATTTTAAAATTTCATGTATACAAAAAATATTGCAAATTTAACTCTAAATACTTTTGTACTCTTAATAAATATATATAGAATGCATAATTTACGACATATTTGCAAAAAACCGCTATTCGGTAAGAGTAAAAGTGGTACTTCCGGTCCGAATTTTGAAATTCTTTTTATACAAAAGATATTTAAAATTTTCATGTAAATACTTTTATACTCGTAATGTACCTGCCTAGAAAGCATGACTTGCGAGATATTCGCAAAAAACCGATTTTCGATAAGAGTAAAAGACCTACTTCCGGTAGGAATTTCGAAAAACTTTTTAAATAAAATTGTTCTCAATTTTAATTCTAAGTACATATGAATTCTTTATAAATTTGTATAAACTTAGTATTTGACGAAATATTGGCAAAATTCGATTCTTATACTGAAGTAAACTGCTACTTCCGGTCTACCGATTTTACTGAAAAACTAATCAGATCTCAAGAGGGAGATTATACACGTAAATACAAAATTTGGAATTGATATCTCCAGCGGTTTGACCGCTATCGTGGTCACAGACAGACAGACAGACAGACAGACACACACACAGACATTTTTTTAAAAACCACTTTTTTGGTATCAGGGGACCTCAAAACGTGGACATCTGCAAAAATCTCGAGGTCGAAAAGTTTCATCATCACAATACTTCCTTATACTACGTATAAGAAAGTAATAAATGCCCCAACACTTTAAAATGCAATATTTTGCATTAATACTTAAAAGAGTTTAAGAAGAAAACAAAAAATATCTTATTGTAACAACAAATAAGATCTGAAAAAATAGGTATATGATCCCATGTTGTAAAACACGAAATATGTTGGTTACATACTGTGACGAACAATAAATTCTGGTCGTCATAATATAGTTGACAGCGCTCTAGTATGTATCTGGTTTTGGTATAGGTCAATTACCCAAACAGGCGATACAAGTCATATGAAACGTCACTGTGATGTCATAACAGCGTTGACAAATAACGTTGCTTTGAGTATGCTGTACTTTGAAAATAATCTGTGGTTAGGACTAGGTTGACATTTTAAAATATTGGCAAATACTATTAATATGTTTTAAATTATTCGACTATGTCTACAAAAAATATAAACAAATTCTAAATACATGTGAGTTTATTTATTTTAGACTACATTCACAAAAATAATATACACAAAATCTATATATTATTATACATATTAGTGATTAAAAAACTCGTAACATTGCGATAAGCATATGATAAAAAGAAAATATTATTAAGTTGAAATGCTAGTTTTCTTCATCCTTTTCTGAATCGGAATCATTTACATTAATTATAAAAGGTAATATATCTTGTCTCTCAAAACCTACTTCTCTATCCCACCATTTTTGAATTTCAGTTTCACAGTGGTTAACGCTATTTGCCCAAATGTCTGGGGTTACTTGTGTTAATGCCTCTTTCCACAGTTTTATGCATTCGTCCACTTTTCTACCATATTTTCCAATGTGATTGTTATAGTATGTTTTTGTTATTCCCCACACTAGTTCTATGGGGTTAAATATACAATGGTAGGGTGGAAGTCGAAGAACTACGTGCCCATACTTCTCTGCTAAATCATCGGTTTCATATATAGTTGGTGGTTTATGCCTTTACGTAAAGATATAAATGAAATTATTGAATAAAATAATTAAATATATATGTACTAACCGTTTAACTAAATCCAGTAATTGTATTTTTAAAGCAGCTCCGTCATAGTCAATGTTATTATTGGTGAGCCATGTCTGAATTTCATTTTTAGTGGCAGATGATGTTGGACTTTTATTTTTAATAGTACTGTGGTAACTGGCATTATCCAAAACAATTATGGACGGCTCTTTTAAACTTATAAGAAGTTGGTGTTCAAACCAGTATAAAAAGTTGTCTCTGTTCATATCACCGTGATAATCTAAATACTGACTATTTGTCGGAAATATCAGGTCTGCTCCAGGAATAAATCCATTAGAACTACCTGCATGTAATACAATATATCTAAAACAAGATAATATAATAAATATACATAAGATAAGAATATGTTATTCTTAGAAATATAATGTACCTTTTTTCCACCTACTTTTGAAGCTTTTGTGGTTTCTATAGATTCATTTTGTCAAGATTTACGAATTGTTCCATCTTGGAAAACCCAGGTTTCATCAAGGAACACAAACTGGCGAACATTTTCATGTTTCATACGAACATATTGTTGCAAGAATGTAACACGTTTTAATACAATTTGTGGTAGTTCCATTAAAGCTCGTTTAGGATCATCCTTCTTGTAATTAAAACCAATATTGTGTAATACTGTCCGTAAAGATGGCTTGCCACCAGAAAAGAGTTCCTTTTCTTTAAGAGTAATATTCAGTGAATGAAGCGTGATATGTTGTTCTGTAAAAAACTCAAATATTAATTTTATAAACGTAAATCCTTAAGAACTTACTGTTTCTATACATGTCATATACTGTATTTCTTATTGCACACTGAGTAAAGTCATCAACATTTACAACAGGCTTACTTCTAGGCCGTTTTCGCTTTGGGCTAGATGGTCCAACCCCCTGTTTTGTTGTAGATGATATTTTATTTACAGTTGCAATGTGAATATTTAAAGCACTTGCTACTCTCTAAATGAAAAATATTATTATTAAAACGTTTATTGTATAAACTATAAATAACAGAAAATATTACCTCTCGAACTGCTGTTAGGGGTAGCAATGGCGCATTATTATCGCGTTCTTTTTCAAAATACCCGATTAAAGAGAGAATTATTTCTTTCGCTTGCTTACCTAACGGTTTAGGCATGATTTAGTTGTGAAAACAACTGATTGTTAAAAATGAAATCGGCGTATAAATATAGTAAAAATGGAAGAAATACGTATGATAATGAAGAGACTGAAAAATGTAAACAACTATGACAGTATGACATTTGACAGAATAAAATGGTACCATTTTATATGTTGCAACGGCGTATGTACAGTTCTGGTAACATAAAACGTTACCGGAAGCTAGAATAATATTAGGATTAGTAGGTATTATCGTACTTTAATGTTACTTGGACCGAAATTATTCTTTATGACGTGTATCGTCTGTTTGGGTAATCGACCCATAGTACATATTTTTTTTCAAAGATTGTCATTATTTTGCATTTGTCAGATACTTGTCAAATATGATAAATATTGGTAAAATAATACAATAAAGATATTAAATAATACATGCAACACAGTTTATTATACTAAAAAATAAATAAACAATATCCTAGTACTTGATCATTTCGCCGTTTACTTGAATAATTTAAATTAAGCGGTTGTGCATAAACAATCATAAATTTCTGAAATAGCCTTGTGGAAGATCATTCCAATCAGTATATATACAGTGGCCAAAAGTTCCTCCCTGTTTTGAAAACGTAAACGGTGGTTTTGCATACTTTTGACCAACGATCTGTTTTCTATAGGGTTCAAATCAGGTCTTAAACTCAGCCACTGAAGCACATTTATATTGTGGTTTTGAAAACATTCTGTTACCATATAAGCAGTATGGACTTGACAACTGTCCTGTTGAAATATAAAGTCGCCTTCTGGAAATACGTGGATCACTGAGGTCAACACCACATCTTCCATTACCCTAATAAAAACGCCACTTATGAAACTTTCTTCTAAATGCAATAATATCTCAAGACATTTTGCAGATATCCATGCCTATATATTTACCGAAAATCAGCGGCTGGTTTGAACCTTTTGCGTTGGTATATTTTGCGTCATACCGCCGACTCCTTGGTCTATATACTCTAACTTGGCCAAAGAGGGATGACTGGAAGGTCTTTTCATCACTGAAAATTACGTTTTCCCAATGTTACTGTCATTCGCAAGGTACTGTAATGCATTGTCCAACCTTGCTTCTTTGTGTCTGGCTGTAGGTTTGGGCATTGATGACCAGAATTTATTGCTCGCGATTGTATGTTCTATATATGGCTTCAATAAACTTTAAATGAATAGCATTTGCTTGTACGCAATAAAAATAGTACCAACTAGTTTGACAATGATTTCTATTGATTCCTTTATGTTTAACTGAACAACCATTCTTCAAAATCGAAATTAATACGTTATTTAATCATTTACAGCAACAAAGGAGCATATCATCCACGACTCCAAGTTTATAATGCAACCGACATAGAGAATATAATTGAATATGCCAGATTAAGGGGTATAAGAGTAATACCTGAATTCGATGCACCTGGTAAAACAAAAACCTTTACATATTGTTCTTACGAGTATACAGGGTGTCCCAGAAATAAAAAGACGGAGTAGCAGGTATGTAAAGTCCGAACAGAAACAGGCCCAAATATACCGCAATAACGAAGAAATTAAAAATTTAATTTTCTATGTTGTTTTTTAGATAAAAAAATTACATTACAGACCTGGCACAGAATGTATGTTTATAAATACACGTAAGAATGCTCATTTGTAAATAGAAACGAACACGCATTCATAGAAAAATACGCTTTTATTTGTATAAAACGGGAAAAACGTTAAATCGTACTCATTCATATCAAACATATTTTTTGCCAGATGGGCGACCCACTTTATTGCAGACAATAAAAGATTGTTTTTATTTTTAAAATAGGAAGGTTGTTGCACTTTAATGTGTTTGTAGTCGGAAACAGCTGATTATTATTATTTTAGAATATTCAATAAATCGTAGTTTTTCTAGATTACAGTAAACATCAAGAATGTAATTATTTTTTTCTAGCAGGTCCTGAAAAGGACCGATTGTGAAAGTGAAGCAGGTGGATATTTAGTCCAGGGTCGGCATAAGACCAATTGAATTCTTTATTATTTTTTTTCTGCCGTCTGCGCACGAATAAAGACTTGATATTTTGAGGGTACCTTTTTATACAATCTAGCTTGCGATTTCTGCTACTCCGTCTTTTTATTTCTGGGACATCCTGTATCTGTATAGTCCTCGCAATATGTCTTGGTGAGCGGTGGGAGTGAGTTCGTGCAGATAGAAGAAGGGTAGATTGCGTTTCATCCGTTCCTAAATATATCAGTGGCGTACCTGAAAATTTTATTTAAATTTATATTTAAAAAGCTAACTTACGTTTTAAATACAATTTCCTTTTAAGCTTAATTACTTTTTAACAGTAGTAGTGATCGAAATATGTTTATTTTTGGAAAATGGAAATTTTTGTCCCAGTCCATAATTATAATATACCATATGGTGTTATCTGAAAGGGCAATAATCGGCTAAAGGTTTAATGTTATTTCTTGATAGGAATGCGTGTTTCAAAAGCAGTGGTAAATTTCATACATGTACTTAGATAGACTATTAACAGTTTAATATCTTACAATATAATAACATTCTTATTCCACTTAAACAATAATTCCCGTTTTCTATACACTTATTTTTATTAAATATCAATGAATGAAGAGAAAGATAACACTAATCATTGACGTCGGAGTATAGTTCATCATCACTAACATCTTCTAAATTAATAATAAGCTGTTCAGAGCGTTCGTCAACCAGGATCTCATTCCGTAAATATCCTTCTTCTTGTTTCAGGACATACCTACTCACAGCGTTTCTGTCAATCCTCTATTGATATTTTTGAAAACTCTTTCTCTTTTATTTTCTTTACGTCTTCTAATTTCCATGTGACCTTTCTTTCTGCCACATTATTCTTAATCTCTGCCCATATCATCTCAATAGGATTGAGATATGGCTGATATGGAGGCAACCTTAAAACAGTGTACCCCTTCTGTTAAAAATATTCATCAAATTTATAAGTAATATAGCGGTCTTGATCAAATCATATAATTGTGGTTTAAACATATTGATGCCAAAGGGCACCCCCTTAACTGTCGTTATCTATGACAACGACAGAATTGTCAAACAAGTTTGGAATTAATTTTTCATTTACCCGTAATTTTCTGTGTTCATATCGTCGTGGTAATCATCACTTTTTGTGGCAGATTTATATATTAGTAATCACTCTGAAAGAAATCCCATATCACCGCATGCGTGTGCTATAATTGTCTTTGCCCTTTAGACATATTTTTTCGAAGACCATTTGCACTACTATCATTCAAATTTTTCGATGAAGTATGACCACTGTGAATATACTGTGTGTCCAAAAAGTCTGGAAACACCCAAATAAAATCGAAACGGATGATTTTTGAGAAAAATGCAAAAACAGGTCGATTAGTATTTTCAAAAAACTACTGGCTGATGGTATCTGTTTGGAATTTTTGATGACCTTGAAAAAGTTATGATGTCATCAAAAAAAATTTAAATGGCAACGTCGCATTTTTAATTTTATTTTTGATAGATCTTTTAATTGTCTAAGTGAATGTAAAAAAAATTTTCATTTTACTTAAGAAAATGACCGAGAAAAATTTATTACTTCTTCGAAAATGGAAAAGTTTGTCTTTAAAAAAAACCATAGTTGGCTTAAAAGTCGATTATTTTTCAAACACATTTTGTTTTATTTGTGACATTCTGTCACATACGAATTGTGCGTAAGTTAAAAAATCTGTTTAAAAATGGTTTTAAGTGAGAGGGAACGTATTCAAATATTGATGATGATTGGTTTTGGGGATAGGGCTCGTTCAGTTAGAGAAGTTTGCGACTTATTTAATACAAAACATCCGGAGCGTGCCCCAATTAGTATTTCTGCAGTGAGTAAGATCCACAAAAAATTTCAAGAAGAAGGCCATGTTCGAGATCGCCCTAGAAGTGGTCGTCCAAAGATCGCAGAAAATACGCAACTGGACGTATTATTGTCAGTTGAGGAAACTCCAAATTCTAGTACACGGCAGCTTGCTCGGGAGTTTAACGTGTCGAAGGGTACAATTGGTAATATTTTCCGGAAAACTAAGTATCATCCCTACAAAATCTGTTTGGTTCATGAGCTGTCTGAAGACGACTTCGACAGGCGTGTACAGTTTTGCGAACAACTGATGCCTATGTGTGATAATGATCCGTTTTTTATCAGAAATATCTTATTCTCAGATGAAGCTACGTTCACATTACATGGGACTGTTAATAGACAAAACTGCAGGTAATGGGCACGCGAAAATCTACGCTGGATTAGAGAGGTACGAACTCAGTATCCTCAGAAATTAAATGTATGGGCTGGTTTAATTGGTAACAGAATTTTTCTTCAACGGTAACCTGACGGCGGAAATGTATTTGGTTTTTTTACAAAATTATTTAATTTCGTCATTAGCGGAAGTATTTCCGAACCATGAAGATCCTAATTTGCCCAGCCAAAGAATTTGGTTTCAACAAGATGGGGCTCCACCCCACTATGCGGGAAATGTTCGGCATTATCTCAAGAATACCTTCCCAAACAGATGGATTGGCGGGAGGGGGGCTATCGAGTGGCCGGCTTGATTGTTTTTTGTGGGGTTACCTAAAAAATAAGGCATACGCAACTAAACCTGAAAATTTGGAAGACTTGCGTCAACGGATTGAGATTGAAGTACGAAGGATCACTCCTGAAATGATAGAAAACGTTCAAAATGAATTTTATTATCGTTTAGGGTATTGCCAAGATGCTCAAGGACAACATTTTGAACATTTATTGTAAGAGTTTTTGTTGATTTCTACGATTAAAATTTTCTTTGTTTTCTATAATGATTTTTTTTTCAAAATTTTTCTTAAGTAGAATGAAAAATTGTTTGACTGTCGTTTTAGACAATTAAAAGATCTATCAAAAATAAAATTAAAAATGCGACGTTGCCCTTTAAACTTTTTTTGATGACATCATAACTCTTTCAAGGTCATCAAAAATTACAAACAGATACCATCAGCCAGTAGTTTTTTGAAAATACTAATTGACCTGTTTTTGCATTTTTCTCAAAAATCATCCGTTTCGATTTTATTTGGGTGTATCCAGACTTTTTGGACACACAGTATATGGTTCGTCCATATATATGATTTTTGTTTTCTCGAAAAATTGTTATTTTCTGTAAATATTCTATTCTCCGTGACCTAATATCCATTCGTTCGATTAATATTTTTCTGTTATTTTGTGTACTCCTAAATCGGAATCCCATGTCTATCATAATTTTTCGCAAGGAAGTTTCTAAACTCTCCCATTCTAATTCTGTACACGATACTCTTCTTTACGGTGGAAATTATAAATTATGTCGAGCATATCTCTTATTTTGTATTGCCGCAACGTCGCTGTCGCTTTTTTCTGGATTGCGGATTCCGGGAGTACTTTCTGCTTTGCCTTCGTCGACAATCCGCTCTATACTTCTTATAGATATGCCGGTTGCATTCGAAACGCATTCTCTTATACCTGATAAGGACCGTTGTGGGGTATTTAAACCACAAACATATTTATACACATTAAATACTATTTCGCGCGATTGACTCTTAATCACTTTTCCTTCACCTACGTAAGTCATATTGGTACGACACTGACAATTGATATGCATTAACTGAATCAGACTGGTGGGTTGTACGTTTCCTAAAGACGTTTATGGCGCATCCCCACCGCTCGCCAAGTTATATTGCGGCGGCTGTACTATAATTAACACAAGCATATTTTTTAAACATAAGGTCATGTGCGGTCTTGGGGCCTGGGTATTCCCGAATTATTAGCGACGTGCTACAAACACGGCAAACCAACAGATAGTTTAGGACCTATGGATCCATCAAGGGAGTTCGTCTTTTCCTTCATGAACGATTTCTATGATGAAATTCTGACGCTTTTCCCGCAAAAGTTTGTCCATATCGGTGGAGACGAAGTTCAATTTGATTGTTGGTAAGGCGAAAGTTTTTTTTTATACCTGTGATGCGGAAGATAATGCACAAAAAAGTATAAATGGCTTTCTGTGTTCTCTCTTAGGAAAAACAATCCGTCTATAAGCACCTTTATGGAAGAGAAAGGTATTTCTGACGATTATCGAGCTTTGCAGAGGTATTTCATGGAAAGAATGCTAAAAATGACCGCTTCCAAAAACGTAAATGCCATAGTCTGGGAAGAAGTTTTTAAGGCTGGATCTGAATTACCCGAAAGCGCCATAGTACAAGTGTGGTACAGTGATTATAAACTATTAAAGGAGGTAATTATGCAAATAGTAATGCTTCAGTTTCAATGAGCAAATATGAGCTGAGGCAGTGATGCTCAACTCATATTTTTTAGTAGATATATCCCTTACGTGAATTAAAATTAATGTGTTAAAAGCGTTATTTCTTCAAATTTATATTTACCAATATAAGACGACATAATACCTACTGTATAGATAACATGAAAATATATTCTGCCTACTTATTTCCTTCATAATCCAAAATAAAAAAAAACTAACACTAAATGAAACAGTAGCGCCCACAACTAAAATAACCTAGAAACACCCAACGTTACTATACTAGAATCGCCGAAAAGATTCAGTTTGTGATCAAGGCATTCCAGACATATAAACGGTCGGCGGCAAAGATCGCAGGTGTTCATTTACTTTTCCGTTTCTGTTTCCGTTCAATCTGTTTTTATTTGAATATGCACAATTTCTTATGTCAAATACTACGGCGACAACTATTTTACAGACATTGATGCTTGAATGATTGACTTTGGTGTGATCACGTGAACCCAACGTGATCACTGAATCTGTTCAGCGATTTGAGTATAAGTAGCATATTATGTTGTCCGCAGTGAAAAATTTCTACAAGTCTACATACAAAATGTGGCCCTTGTTAATGTATTCCAGTTTAATTACTTTAATTTATATAATCTATTCTTTAAAAATCAGTAAAGGAAACCTATAGGTGCAGTTTCTTAACGATTAGTGATTACATAAAACTATTGCCGACCTATTTTGTTATTACATTTCTGTATTTTAAATCTATAAATCTAAATAATCACTTATTCTAGACAGCTCTATAGACAGAAATTTGATTTTATTTAGTTAGCATACAAATCATAGAAATGGAAAGTAGATACAGCACTATTATACGCATAAATGCTGATGAACTCCGCCCACATAGTAAAGTATAAAAGGACAACTATGTCACAGTATAAACCTGTTTATACTGTGACTATGTCTTTGTCGAATACACCACAAGGAGGACGCTACCTCAGCGTGGAACTTATAAACACGGCTACCAGGAGCAGCCCGTAAAACCTGTTAGTCTATGTCTTGTTTTTAATGTTTTACCTATGGTTGAATCGCTTTGGCATCCGATATAGCTGTGGATATAGGTACCATTTTATCTGTCAAATAATATAACCTACAAAAGCCATTTCAGGACGGTTATAATAGTTATTTATGTAACAAGTCAGTAAAGTGATACTTTATCGAACGAGTCTGATTTACGAGCCAAGCGAGTGAAGCGAGCGCGGCGAGTAACAGACGAGTTCGGTAAAGGTACTTTACTGACGTGGTGCATACAAAATTTTATCGCCAACCGTGAAAATTGTTAATTTGAGAAATAAAGATATAATAACTTATGACAGTTTATGACAGTGACAAACGATTTATTTTTAAAGTCATCAGTCATGGCTACGCTGACAGATATTAGCGGCAGGTAAAGTACTTTTTCTATTCCGGTGCTATAAAGTTCACTTTACGACATCCGTTTTGGTTGCATAAAGTATTACTTTATCGCACGCTAATTTTATTTTTTTGAAGTTGGTAACAAAAAAAATGGAACCAAATCGTATTTAAATGTCAAAATATAAGCCTTTAAAGTAACAAAAATGTGCAATAAAATTGTACAAAGAATAAAAAGCACACATGCTAACATTTCACTTACTAATTAGCAATATAAATTTTCGGATGCTACTATTGACATTTACTTACCATGTTGAATAGTACAACTGTTATAAAAGTTTGTTTTGATAAATATGTAGAGCGTTTGTGGACGAAAGATTTTGTAAATTGTCTTCTGCTATTTTGCGAATCTCTGGGGGCGTACAGTTATTTATTTCGTCCTTTTTGTTGATAATTTGAAATAATTAATTGTATAAATCAGTCTGAATTTTAAACACAATTACATATAGCACCACCGATATTCAAATATTTAAAACGTTCTACTTAAAAATCAGAGTAACCAACTTCAAAAAAGCAAAATTTCTAAAATATTCGAATAAAACATGTCTCTTATTTTAAGCTTTTTTGAACTTTTAATAACCGAAATAGAAAAAATAGTATAAAATACACGTTTCATAAGACATTTTGCGCACTTGTTCTTTAGAAAACTCGCCTAGCGGCTCGTTTTCTAAACTTGAACGCGTGCGCAAAAATCGTGTCTTATGAAACTTGTATTTTAATATACTATTATTGTACAGTACGATAAAGTGTTTCTTTAACTCCGTAAAACGCTATGGTAACGCATCACTTTACTGACGGTTGGCGATAAATAATAATACCATACACCTTTTGACGTTTGTTTTAATTGTCAACCAAACAAATTTGTCAACAATGCTTGCCTACTGAACAAAGTAGTCAAGTATTAAATAAAATATAGATATAGAAAAATAATATTTAATAACTTTATTTATAATATTCAATATAGCAAAAACTATATACCGGGTGTCTGTTTAAGCTCGGCCACCGGCCATATCTCGGCAACCGTACAACCTCGCGGAAAAAATCTTGATAGTAAAATGGATGATGGGAATTACAACAAAAATACTTTTAAGTTTCCAAAATGATCGCAAGGGGGCGCAATTCTCAAGATGAATTAAAAATTCGATAATTTTTCATTAAATTCTAGATTAAGATAGATTAAAAAATTTATTAGCAAAATTTTTAGACGTTTTTATGCAATTTTTATTTGAAACTTTTTGATCTAACTCCCATACGAAGGGGAGAGTGGAGGGGGGTATGTCTGCGTACAAAAGTCGGTATAACTTTAGTTTGCCCCAACCGATTTTAATGTTTCTGGGCTCATTAGATAGAGAATTTTACAAAGAATTGAAGGATATGTAGCACGATATAACGTGGTTGTCAAATAAAATAACAGGGGGCGCTGTTCTCAATGTATGTATATTTCTTGTTTTTTCTTTAAAATTTCAAATGGAACGGTATATTTTTAATATCGTAATATTGAAGCACATAAAAAACTGAAGAGAATGATGAAAAACGGAAGTTGCTACCTTTTTGCTTGACGAAGATATAGTCATACAAACACAATCCAAAAAAAATTAACAATTTTTAATATAAATTTATTTATTTATTGTGAGTAATAACTTTAGACAGTGTATAGTTCGCTTTCACTTGAATTTTCATCATAGTCTTCCATAAATGTATTTATTTCCATCTTCTCATCGATTTTTTAATTCTTGCCTATGTTACATTAGATTCTCTTCTTAAATGTTTTCAAATTGTCTATCTATTTTGCCTTTTTAGACAATGGAATAAAATAATGATAATAATAATAATAATATATCTTTATCACCCAACTGATATAGGTAGATCTAATTATAGGAAAACAGCAAAAATAATTTCCATAACTCATGAACTAAGTAGACAAAAACGAGAAAAAAAAAACAATATAATATAATGCATTAGTTATAATCAAATCATTTACTCATTAGTAACGAAAGGGTACTCAAATTGATATCTAAATCATCCCCGCCTGAAATGAAAGTAAATAAAAGAACCTATTATATACCTAAACATAAATAAGAAAATATATTGACCAAGTAATATAAAGAAAAAGAAAATATATTTAAATCAGAAAGTACAAAAAAAAACAAGAAAAAACTTCAACTTAACAAATGTTCAAAGTGTTCACCTTCATTTTCAATACACGTTTACTTGTCGATTAGTAGAGAGCAGAGTTACTTCCATTTCGGAGGCAGCAATTGTTGTACTCGGCTTTTTGTGATAAACTATGTATGTCTTTTATTCTGCCCCATAAATAAACATCAAGAACATCTGGCAAGGTGAATAAAAACTCAATAATGTCTTCTTTCGGGATAATTTAGGGAATATTTCCCCGAAGCAAGAATGCATTTTCAAAGCATTGAAAATACATTCTGATCATGTCATAAGCTTCAACGTTAGAATACAACATTTCACAAACTTAATAATTATGTGCAGGTGTCCAAAAAGGCTTAATTTGCTAAATACGTACAAAAAGTTTAACTACAAGTGACACTAATATCTTTGCATTTCAATTTTCAAGGCCTACCTTGGAAATCTCATCATAATGTAATTTAGTATCACCATGTTGTATGATGAAAATTTAAAAAAAAAAGCAAACTACATTGTTCACTATTATTATTTTATTTAAATGTTGGAAAGGATAAGAAATGATATTTAAAAAATAATAGCTAGAGTATTTAAAAACATTTAAAAGGAGAATCTAACGTAACATATGCAATGAATTAAAAAATCAATAGAAAGATTGAAATAAATACTTTTAGCGAAGAATATGATTAAATTTCAAGTGAAAACGTATATTAAAATTAAAATAAAATTATTACTCCCAATAGATAAATAAATTTATATTTAAAGAGTTTTATTTTTCTGGATTGTCTTCGTCAACAAAAAAGGTAGGAACTTCCGGTTTCCAACACCCTCTTCAGTTTCTTATGTGCTTCAATATTACGATATTAAAAATACACCGTTCCATTTGAAATTTTAAAGAAAAAACAAGAAATATACATACATTGAGAACAGCGCCCGCTGTTATTTTCTTTGACAACCACGTAAACTCGTGCTACATAGCCTTCAATTCCTTGTAAAAGTCTATATCTAATGAGCCCAGAAACATTAAAATCCGTTGGGGCAAACCAAAGTTATACCTACTTTTGTACGCAGACATACCCCCCTCCACTCTCCCCTTCGTATGGGAGTTAGATCAAAAAGTTTCAAATGAAAGTTGTATAAAAACGTCTAAAAATTTTCCTAGTAAATTTTTTAATCTATCTTAATCTAGAATTTAATGAAAAATTATCGAATTTTTAATTCATCTTGAGAATTGCGCCCCCTTGCGATCATTTTGGAAACTTAAAAATATTTTTGTTGTAATTCCCGTCATCCATTTTATTATCAAGATTTTTTCCGCGAGGTTGTACGATAAACGTTTGCCGAGATATGGCCAGTGGCCGAGCTTAAACAGACACCCGGTATATGTAGTCTGAAATATTAATTAAGTAGTTTAATTTTATCGTTCAGGAATTGTTCCGGTCGATTATGGGACCTTGTAGTGACATTGAATTTGAATGAATCACAAACTAAACAACCAGACCGACAACTACTTGATAGAAAAATACCCAAGATCTTGTAATATATTCCTATAAGTTTATATTACACCACAATACACTAACTTTCACTCTGTACTTGTGTAATCATAAACTCGCGATCAATATCAACTTACTTGTACTTAATATGATGTACAACAAGAAAGGATTGCAATAATACGTCAAATTTGAAATGTTGTTTGGAATGACATATAACCGTTGATTGAAGAAATAATATGTATTACTTCAATCAACGATATAACCACAACATAACAAAAAAATTCAAACAACGCTAGCGCCATTTCATCTTCCGTTCACTTAATATGACAAAGATTGTAGGGGATTGACATTTTTTTTGCTAAACAAGGAGGCGTACATAATCTGGATAAAATTTGGGATTTAGTTACCAATCTGGTTTGTTTAGTCCTACGAGGAAAGAATAGAACAGGAGAGAGTCTCTTTAAAAATAATATTTATCCAAAGTGGTAACTCAATATGGCCGCCGCAATGCATAGGCGTCCATAAATATTTTGTATAGGGTATATGTAGGTACACTTCGTATGTTCTCGAAAATCATTTAAAATGGGTTCTTAGTCCAATAATAATTAAAGAAATATCATGAGTGAATTATTTTTTCAATCCTTTTATTCTTTTTAATACAGTAACATTTATTCTAACTGTAGATATTAAAGAAAACATAAAAAAAACATGCCTAGAATATGTATGCTACGCCACTAAACATATAATCAAACATGTCAGATATATGACAAGTTATTCAAAATACTCATTTTATAAATTATGATTGGTCAATATTGCCATAACTGACCTGCCTTAAAGTGGTAACTTCCGTCTAAATAATACCTATTCCCCCACCAGTTTATTATTTCTCCTGTTCTATTCTTTCCTCGTAGGTTTAGTCTGTGAATGAATCATCATTTTTAGTTCATACTTTATCCGTAACTACTATATTATGTCGCCCACACTATTAGATCATTCTGCTAAACTTGATGAACACGTATCTAAGGTTTAATAGAATGACTGATTGTGTAAAGGTTGTTTCAACCAGATATTCTTGAAAAAAAAATAGGCATGGCTTATTCCACCGTTTTACGTCACTGCACTACCTACTTTAACGACAAATCCACGAAAAAACCCAAATAGATAGCACATCTTTGTAACCTGTACTTAATCATGGTAGAATTATTTGCACGAAGGTGTGCGTACTTTCCTTCCAACTTTCGTTTTATTTTTGATTGTTTTCCAATTATCTCTTCCTATGTCAACACACTAACTATAATGAGTAACTAATTGATCTATACCACCCCCATTTGTATTTTAGCCATTTTTACTAGAATCCTATAATAATAATAATAATAATAATAATAATAATAATAATAATAATATTCCTTATTGTAATAGATCTGATTAACAGATATTTACATTGCCAAAATATGCATATAAAATACACATGCAAAATACAAACAACAATATACAAAAAACTATGAACAACCCAGAACTAAAATAAATAAATAAACAGGACACAAAATGACTGTAAAGGGGTCAAATATAATCTTTTAAAATTAAACAAACCCTAATTCAAATTTAAAAAATCCTGAATTGCATAGAACGTATGCTCGATTAGGAAGTCCTTAACTTTACTTTTAAATGACGCGACAGACCCGACGCTCCTGACCTCGCACGGTAACTTATTGAACAGCTTAGTGCCGGAATAGTACGGAGATTTTTCAAATAGTGTTGTTTTATGCTTTGGCAAGGCGATAGAACCTGTTCTGCGTGTACCAGGGGAATCGGGCCGAACAAATAAAGCAGGGTTTTCCTTCACAAATACTACCATGTTATAAATGTATATACATGGAAACGTGAGTATTTTATTCGTCTTAAAAACGTCTCTACACGAATCCCTCGGCCCCATGCCAAAAATCAAACGATAATCCGTTTTTGTCCAACAAACACCCGCTCCCAGTTGACTCCCCGCCCCCAGACCAACACGTTATAACTCAGGACAGAATGTACCAAGGCATAGTAAACGCTAAGTAAATTTCTTCGTGAAAGAGTGGGCCTTAGTTTTAGAATTGCGTAAAAGGATTTATTGAGTTTACCACAGATATCATCAAACTGATCATTAAAATTTAGATTAGCGTCCAGATACGTACCGAGGAACTTCACAGATTGCCCCCTGGGTATCCCCATGTCCATCGGGAAATTCAATGGTCGCCTCTGATGGAAATAAATGTAGCATGATTTATCAAAGTTGATGCTCAGACGATTCGCACCACACCAAGAGGAGAACTGACGTACAACAAGGGTCACAGACCGCTGCAATGATTCTGGACTATCCGCACAGACAGCCACAGACGTGTCATCTGCAAATAACACCGTAAGTCCCGCCTCAGTCAAATACGATGGCAAATCGTTGACAAACAACAAGAACAGCAATGGGCCCAACACAGACCCCTGAGGCACCCCTGCTCCGACATGGCCCTCATCAGATCTATAACCAGATAGGGCCACAGATATCCGTCTATCCCTTAAAAAGGATTCAAGCCACGATGACAACGGGTCCCGTATACTAATTGCCCACAATTTGTCCACGATATACCCAATATGAAGGCTGTCAAATGCACGTGACAAATCGAAAAACAACCCAGCCACGTACTTCCCCGCATCAAGGTTATCCCATATGTACTGCATAAATTGAATAGATGCCGTTGCAGTGGAGCGATCCTTCCGAAAACCATGCTGTGAATCGGAGAGAATACCATATTTGTTCAAGTAACATAGGATTCTACTGCAAACCACACTCTCAAAAATTTTCGAAAACACACTTAATACAGATATAGGCCTATAGTTATTAATATTTGTATGACTTAACTTCTTGTATATAGGTACAACGCGAGCCAGTTTGAGATCACGTGGGTACTCACCCAGTGAAACCGACATATTAAGAATCCTGGCCAAAGGCACAGATATCAGTTCTGCAACACGCTTAACCGCGCACACCCGGACATCATCAAAGCCTGCCGATGCAATATAAGCGCAGTTAAAAGGATTTTATAGCAGTGACTTCGAAAATTATCTATATTAATAATCGACATTAACGTAAATTAAATTCGAAATTACAAATTATTAATACCTACTATTTCATCATATTGGCAATGACATAGTTGCACGTCAGCATGGTCATATGATTATAAAGTGGTGCTTATTTTGTGAATTACATATTTAGGCACGACACTGGCGGTAGAGAGAATGAAGGAAAACGTTTCCAATTGCCAATCTAATAAAATAAAGATTTCTGAATTGCAAGGCCGAGGTCAATTACAGGCACCCATTACTATACTCAAATCGCTGAACAGATTCAATGATCACGTTGGGTTCACGTGATCACACCAAAGTCTATGCACACATGCAGGCACATAAAATCATTCATTGATCAATGTCTGTAAAATAGTTATTGCCGTAGTATTTGACATAAGAAATTGTGCATATTCAAATAAAAACAGAATAAATCCAGCCAAAACAGATTTACCGGAGGCAGAAACGTAAAAGTAACTAATTAACACCTGCGATCTGTGATTATACATGGACAAGATAGGGGAATACGGTTGAGTTTCACACAGACTAGACCGGCTCGTGTTTTGTCGGCTCTCGGGGAAAGCGGTAGGTAATACGGTGCCCGAGAGCCGACAAAACACGAGTCGGTCTAGTCTGAGTAAAACTGAACCGCATTTCCCTATCTCGCTCATGTATGTCTGTGATACCTACTATTTCAACTTACCTATAATCGCCTAATGTAAAAGATCTTTGCCGCCGACCATTTTTATGCATAGGATTCTATACATAGAATTCATCACGTAGTCATCAGGTTGTGATCACGCACTTTTATTACTGAATCTCTTCGACGATTCTAGTATAAGTCATGGCAGTCAAGAGCGTACGGCACGAATTAAAAATGTTATTATTATTATCCTCTTACTTAATACACATTTCTTCTAGATTACGAAGAAGAATTACAAAGCGATTTATTCGAGTTGTTGGTATTTGGATCATCTGGCATCTGGTGGTGATTGGGACAGATTTTATAACTGCGATCCTCAGCACTTTGGAGGTTCCTCGCATGAGCTGGAGCTATTGTTAGGCGGAGAGCCGTGTATGTGGGCCGAAGTAGTGAACAATCAAAATGCACTGCAGAGAATTTGGCCTAGAGCCAGCGCCACAGCTGAAATTTTATGGTCTGCTTATAATGCTGACAAGGTAGATATTGCAAAGACTAGACTTGAAGAACACTATTGCCGAATGAATAGGAGGGGTGTACCAGCGCAACCACCGAATGGAGCAGGATATTGTTTATACTAGAATTTCTTTATATGTATAAGGCTTAGCCAATAAGAACGATATTTACAATAAAATAAAAATTATTTTAGATACAACCAAATTTTGTGTATTATTTTGAAACACAGTTTATTAAATTTTTGTTTTCAATAACAATAAGAGATTATTTAAGCAGAGAACAACGACCAACGAGTCGAAGTGACAAATATTAACCAAAGTTCCGTCTATCATGATATCACATAAGATTTCATTTCACCCCAAGAAATTATGAAACTCGTACCTATATTTCAATTACCACTATTAGTACTATTACCAGGAATCGTGACTTTATTTTCAATAACTTTATATACCTGACTCAAGTAGTTTAAAAGTACCACGATTTAATCATATTTGTAATTTATTGAACATTTAAATTAGAAAGTTAGCAATTCTTAAAAACTCCCAAAATATTTTGGTTGATGCTGTTGGTCTACCTGAAATTTTGTCAAATTATTTATGACAGCTGTCAAGTAGAATGTATTTGTAGAACATTTGCATTAATAGAAATAATGGCATCTGTTATACTTAGATCAACCAAGTTATTAACAAAGAATTCTGGAGCTACATGGTTTGCCTCACCAAATTGCCATAATCCCAGCACTGTACCTACTCTTTCTTTTAGGTTAGTTACAAATATTTCTACTAGCTCTACCAGATTCAGCGATGATGTTGACGCTGCTGCGAAGCTAAAAGAAGCACCACAAATTCGCCACGACATGGCACTAATTAAACCGGGTGAAGTGGAACATAGAAAGCGATTGCAAGGTTATATAACTGTTAAAGGTCCAGTACGTCTGCAGTTATTGTAATTCTAGTGCCCACATTTACTGTGAATGTATTTGTAGACCGACATAAGTCCTATTACGGGTATTCCAGAGGAGCACATCAGAGAAAGAAGAGTGAGAATATATGAACCACCAAAGAATTGTATGCAAAGCGGTACAGATAATATTCAACATTGGGAAATCGAATTCGATAATAGAGAACGATGGGAGAATCCATTAATGGGCTGGGTCTCGAGGTGAGTAATTGCATAATTAGAAGTGATTGAAAGATTGTCATAAATTGTTTATTTCAGTGGTGATCCACATTCAAATTTAAAAGTTCAATTTACAAGCAAAGATGAAGCAATTTCCTATTGTGAGAAAAATGGTTGGAAGTGGTTTGTGCAAGAGAAAACAAGTAAACCCATGAGACCGAAATCCTATGGTGTTAACTTTTCGTGGAATAAAAGAACACGTGTGTCTACTAAGTAAATTGTATTAAATAAAATGTAAATTAAGAAAAATATAATAAATGTAATATTATGTAGTGTTGTTTTTTCTGTGTGTAATATAAATATGTATACAATAAATTCTTATTTTTCAAATATCTTTGGAATATTTCATTTTTTGACAAAACCCTGCCGAGTGCAGAGACAAACCTTGACACAGTCTATGAAAATATATAATCATGTCCCAAATACTTTGAAGAGAAAAGCAAACAGTACATTAATAGACTCCATTCAGGAGTTTTTATCAGTACCTTATCAGGTATGAGCTTTTTGTATGGATTTCCATATATTTTATGTATATATATATTTTTAAATTTATGTGACGTGTTCTATGTTTTTATACATTACTGAATTAACAAATATTAATATTATGGTGTTATTTAACATAGCATTTGATGCTATCACATTTTCATGCTAGTTGTAAAAGTTGTTTTTGCAAAAAACTCATTGTTATGTAATTCAAATTAAAGCACAAACAAATATCGAAAAAGAAATATATTTGCAACTTCTAATAAGAACGTAGAAATGTTCGTTTGACAAGTTTATTTAAGGAGTGACGTTGTTTGAAGTCCGAAGCGACGTCATACCTACACAAATCATATCTTTAATGATGTCGATGTCAGTAGTTTCGTTTCAGTTTTTTAGTTGAACAAGTTCGAGGTTCGTTTTATCTGTCAAAAATGTTTTGCATGTGGTGTGTTTTCTTCTCATAAGTAATGTAACAATAGTGAGAGAACCAATACTCTTTGTGATGAATAATGATAAGCGATCAGTGATACGAAGTATTAGTAATGAACAAGACGGTAGAAGTACATTCAATAAATACCAATCAACAAGGTGGTCTTCATTGTAGTAAAGATGCACTTACCGATCTTTTCGGATGGTTTTTACAAGTACTGTTGGCTTGCTTAGCCTTCACATGTTTAATAGGTAATAACGCAATTTGTAAAACTAGACTTGTTATTTATTTAAAAAACGAATTTAGGTAAAAGATTCTGTGAACCGCAACATGAAAGAAGACCTTGGTTAATATGGTTTTATGATACTTCTAAACAAGGTTTGGGTGCACTAGCAATTCATCTAGCGAATGTTTGGCTGGCAGGTCAATATACCGGAGATCCATGTACTTGGTATGAATGCTTCCTTTACATTAACCTTATATATGTTCGTGTCTTTCTAGGTATATAATCAATTTCCTGCTGGACTCTACTATTGGATTGCTTATCGTTTTTATAGGAATTAAATTATCTCAGTTTCTAGCTAGAAAAAGAGGGTGGGAAGCTATAAATTTTGGTGAATATGGTGAGATTATCATGTGTGTTGTATTACATGTAATAAGGAAATATTCTTTACGTTTAGGTAAGCCTCCGTCCATTTATGCATGGCTTGCTCAATGTTTCCTGTATTTGGGACTAATGGTGATCGTTAAAACAACAATAACCTTATTTATGCAATTGGATTTTTGGGATAAAGTGAAGAACATTATATTATCACCAATAAGTAATCCAAAAGTTGAATTGGCCTTTGTGATGCTAATCATTCCATTTTTTGTAAATGTAAGTTATATTTATCTATTATAATCTTATTGCACAAAACACTAATCGTTACTTAATGTCACTCATAGATAATACATTTTTAAATGTTTAAATTCATAATAAAAAAATTTTAACCAATCCTTAAATTAAGTTTAATTCAATATTTTCGATGCTCCAGAATTTACTGGCTTTGATAAATAATTATAGAGTTTTAAACAGTAATTTTACTTGTATTAATACCATGTCTTACATATTAAGTGTTAAATGTTTTCAAGTCAAAATAAAATTCCTCATTTTCTTCTAAAAAGGAAAACAAATTTTCTATTGGTTTTTAAAAGTACTAAAATGACATGAAAATAAGAAAAAATATTTCTATAATAATTAACTGTGACTAGTTGATATATACTTACAAATTTAGAACTTTCACAAGCAATTATTTCATTCTAAAACTATATTTAATAATTTCTCTTGTACAAAATGATATATTGAATAATTTCAATAACATCTTTGATTTTTCTTGCAGATATTGATGTTTTGGGTAACTGACAACTTCCTAATGCATAGAAATAGAAAGAGAGTCCATAGAATACGTAGACCAAGTTTTGAACAAGGTTTACTGAATAGAGTAAAGATCCAATACCGTTCCATAAGAAAAAGTGATAAACGCAGAGATTCTGAAAGTGACACGCTGCTGTCTGCTGATGAGGAACTTTTAGATCCTGATGTTATTGTACAACGAACACCAACCAAGCCTGTTGTTACTTAATAATTGTGTAAGTTATATATGAAATTTGTAAATAATAATGATCATAACAATAATAACAACATCCTTTTGGGATGATTTTTAAATTCCACCTAAATTTGCAACATATACTATTCATATTCAAACACTTTTATTGAATGTGCCAAAATTTTTTCTTATATACATATTCAATTATACACAAAATTCATATAATTTCAGTCTTCTAGTCATATAGTAGCCAATTTAAATCAATTTTCCATTTTTAACAGATTAAATATAGGATAAATAATGGCTTCTCAAGTAATTTTGAGACTGATTAAATATATAAATGAATATATGAAGTTCTTGTCAGTGGTTACAAAAATTTTGCAGCTTAGAAAAAGTTACATCACAATTTAACTTTTTTTTTTATATATTCTATAGAAATGGGTGACCTTCTTATATGTTTGTTGATAAAGACATACACGTTAATAAGGAAGTACTTACTGATTTTTTTCATATATAAATAGAAACAGTATACCTATATATAGGTTAGATAATCAAACACATTAATTTGTCAAACTGTCAAATTCAAATAGATTCAGTCTACTTGATCTTTTGACATAACGCCACATACTTTTAAGGTTATGATTCATGGCGCGACCATTATTAATAATAATCCTAATATTTTAGTGTATATAAATCGTAAATTTGTGTAAAATTAGAAGAGAAACAAGGTGTTGCCAAATTTAATTGACTGTGATTGTATAGACTGAATGCATTTAGTTATTTTTGTATATTATACAATTTGGCGACGATTATATTATATGCATATATTTTTTTTAAGACATCACATTAACATCGACGTAAGTAATCGTAGTAATAAATCGATAGGAAATTAACTCTTTGAATGTGTATTTATATGTTGTGCAAATTTAGGGATGATAGGTATTGTCGATTGATATTATATTAATGGTACCTGTCAAAAAAGAAGATGTTCTCCAATTATGGAGTGACATTTATTATAAAAAAAAAACCTTATTTATGTTCCATTTGTATTGCTAAATTATTAGTGCAATTCTTATTACTCTGTTGTACTGTGAATGTGTATCAATTTTAATATATATTCTTTTATAAGCGGCACATGTGTGTGTATTTTCTTAGCACGTTTTGTTGTAAAATGGGCAACTTTCATTTTAACATTTGGCTCAATATGTGATAACAGTTGAAGTTAAAAGGTGTTTGATTTGTTATGCTCTATTGATAATAGGATATTCATTTTTAGATTGCAGCTCTTCGGTACAAAATATTCGAATTAATAGATGTGATAGTGTCATTTTATAAGCTGTGGTGTTTATTTTTATCTAATACCTACTGGAAATAATTATTTATTTTCATCAATATATTTAACTCTACATGAATTTACACATATCTGTGCTCATTTTTTCAACACCATAATAGCAATAATTATAAAAGAGTTGTTTGTTCTTAAATCTAGATTAACTTGTCTGTGCATAACTTAACCGATATAGGTAGAATCGCTTTAGCTACGAAAATAGACCAGCAAGTTAAAATGGTGTCATATTTGACATGTTGCAAAATATTATTTGTCCAGTAATACAACCTACAAAAACCATTTCAGGACTATCATAAATGATAAAATAATAATATTTATCGACGACTAAACAATAAAGTAGGTATTATATTAATCACTATTGGTTAATAATAGGACTCATTATACCCAGAGGGAATAATGAAATGCGGCCTGGGAATAATGAGACATAACGTTACCATTATTCCAGACTACATTAAAAGACACAGGGGGACGCGCTTTATGCGCATGCGTCGAGAGTAGATGCCAAGTTGGCATCTACTACTAGGGAATTAAGTTGGCATTGCCAACTTAATTCCCTTACAATACCAACCACATAACATGTGTGACATGTAAAAAATATGTCGGCAAATCACGCGGCAAATTCTCACTTTTTCCCGCTTCTTTGTTCGATCAGCATCACCTTTACTGATTCACAGAAAGCGACTACTTTTTTTATAAGTTTCACGTTTATTAGCTTTATTACCGTTGTTTTAAATAATAATTAGTTTTAATGGTTAGGTAAGTACTTAGGTTTGGAGCGAAGGATGGAAAATAGATTAAATGATAGGTGTATTTAGTTACGTTTTTTTTAAAAATATTATTGTCTTGCATAGTTTATTATAGACTGAATACAAATTGTTCCTTTTAGATACCTATTTTGTAAATACCACATGTAATAATTTATTTTTGTTTGTGTGTGTTGTGTAATAAAATAAGGTTAAAAAATATTATCTACTCAGTACTCTCATAAGTTCCTGTAGGTTCTTCTTATGAGCAGTAATTGAACCTACTACAATACAATTAATATCATGCAAAGCTTTTGTTTCATTTTTCTTATATTTTATAATTTTTTAGTTAATATTTAAAATAAAATCAAGACACTTTCATAGATGGCGTCTCTAACAGTAATTTTAGATTTTATTTTTTTAAATATTAATTATCGTCAAAATATTGTTTTAGACGATTTTTTTGTTAATTTTCACAGATAAAAGCAGACAAATTCAAAAAACTACAAATTTAAATTTGCCGCTGTTAAGCGTAGAAGTCCGACACGCGTGCGCATAAAGCGCGTCCCCTGTGCCTTTTAATGTAGTCTCATTATTCCCTGCATTCCGCCAATAAGAACATAACGTTCCCAACGTTGTCGTAGTAACGATAGACAAGTCCGGCCATTTTACTAACTGTCAAACGTCATTGATATAGTAATCTGACATTTTCGTTTTAATTATTTTGATTTTATACAACGAGTCAATAATGACTCGTTGTATAAACTACTATAATACACCTTTTGACATTTGTCATTATCTTTAGACGTTTGTTATAATTGTCATCAAGTAACAAATCACAAATGTGTAAAAATCGTCTTAAATGTACCAATTTGAGTTCAATAAATTGACAGATGTAAAACGAGTTTAACAGATTCGCAAATTTGTAACACCGAATAGCCAAGTATTAACTCTTTCAGGGACAAACAAACTGATACAAAGATATGTCTAGAACAGACTAATTTTATTTGAAATTTATTTAAAGAATAATTAATTTATCAGTACATACTTCCATTATTTAAATATAATGTTTGTTAAGAAAAAAAAACAATTTTAATCATTAATTACATAATTAAAGATAAGTAAAAAGTGGTTTTAAGAATTTGGGACACCACACGAGTTCAGTGCATCAGTGATTTATTGTACTGGGTCATTTTTCTGTACTGCCTAGAGGTGTAATCCGTAAAGCTATAAAAACTATTCAATTTCATTTTGAATATACTTTCTTTACCAGAATTAGAATTTTGAATCGCAGTTGCAAAATCATGAAAATCGTACACTTTTTTATTTGTTTTAAACTTTGTTCGACTTAGTGGTGAACTGTATCAGCCGATGTAAATGTGTGTTTCGAAATATTTCCCCACCAAGTTTTCCAAAGACACATATGCAGAATTGATTAAATATAAAAAAAAACTATAAGGGGTCCAGTTTTTATTATGCGATGGGATAGTTGTTAAGCCAAATTGTTATATCTTTTTTTTTCTGTTTTCCACAAAAATGCTTAAAATGTACATACAATATCATACTTATGGGACTTGGGCAGGGTTGCCAGGTGAAAAAAAAAGTATCACCAGATTTTTGTAGCAAAAGTTGCCAAATTTGAAAAAACACCAGATTTCTTTATTGTATCTACATAAAATTATTTATTTTTAAATAAGTTCATATTGTGAACATTAATATTAATAATAAAACAGTAACGGATAGAAATGTATTTATTCATGAAAGGAACTTCTTTATTTACCATAACAAAACAATTTTTCTGAAAATTACCAGAAACATGCCTTTTTTTAAAAGTTTTTACCAAACCACCAGATGCAAAAAAAAATCACCAGATCTGGTGAAAAATCGCAGACCTGGCAACGCTGGACTTGGGAGACCAAATGGAACATCGCAAACGACGTACTAAGGCAACGATATGACCGGTAAATGTTACAGCGCAGAGACTTGAAATACTATTCCTTAGCCATAAATGACAAAGAAACGAATGCAGTATAAACTCAATAAATATTATTTTATTAGTTAAGGGTGCGTTTGAATCATAGAAAATATAAGTAATAATGATTTGACTGCAAAAAATTTCGTTACTGTCAAAAAATAACAATATTTTAGTCCTAAAGATGCGCGCTGTATCAAAACTGCATCTCAAATATATAAATAATTGAATTGACAGAATTTGTTTGAAATAACAAATAGATATACGATCACTATTAAATCATTTTAAATAATTTAGATATTTATGATTATCTGTTAATTTCCTTAGATAACAGTCACACTACAGTATTTTCGGATCTTGCGCCCTCTCTTAGAGAATCCTCCAAGGTAGTGTCTGTCTAAAATACGTTATATTAATAACTATAGCAAGTTTCAATTTTATTCTTATTTTGAAAAAATTATAGATTTTTATTTAACTACGAACTTACGAATTTGAATATAACAACAAACCAAAAGCCTTAATTCAATCATTCTTGTGCGCATACTAAGAGAAATGTTAAAAATAAAGTGCCTTATTTTACAATACTTTGACAGCAATTGTACACGAGTTAACCTTAATTATCTATTATGTCTCGTCGGAACATTATTCTCCTTGATGTAGTGTAAAATTTGATTATGTTGATATTATGATGATGATCTTGATAATTTTGTTTGCTGATATCTGATGTAATAATAAAGCGGAAGCCTAAATATGCAAAATTGCAAAAATCATTTGTATTAAAGAGGATTTTCATCCTATTATGATAAACCATATTTTTTATGAATTTAGTATTGTGTATCGTTTTGTATGTGGATGAAAACAAAGTGCTGTGAAAACAAACCCTGACTTATTAAATATATATATATATATGGTTTAGCTTTGCAATCTTAGTAATAAATAAATAAATTTGTCAAAAAAAACTCTTTATAAGAGGTAGCTCAGTCGATTGATGGAAGAGGGGTTTGGAACTAACGAACATGTACGAATACATTTCTATATATTCCTTTTTCTACTACTTCATTCAAAGAAGAAAATCGATAATTAAAAATATCCAAAGAGGATTGTATTACTTATTTATTTTATTAATTCGTTAAGTGATTGAATGTTTGCCTAATTTATTTGTAAAAATGATTAAGATAAATTGTAAAAACACACTAATATTTAGGTTAGAACAAATGCATTATCATATTAAGTGGGTACCTATATTTTGTATAATTATATTTGTTGTAGTTTTTACTTAACGATTTTACTAAAAACATTCACAGTTTTTAAAGTAAGTCCTCACCAAATATTATTACAATAGTTTTATTAATTTATTGCCCTTTATACTGTGGTTATTATTATTCTTGAGATATTTGTTACATGAATATATTATACGGAATTTCATACTTATGTACATATAAATATATGAAAAGAATAAATAAATTTATTTTTATTAAAATCTTGTTTTATTTTTTTCTTGTCCGTCGTTTTGTGTTATTGTATACATATTAGTATAACTTCCTTACCAGAAAAGTAGGAAATAAAAGAAAAATACAGAAAAGTTAAAAGGCATTAGACAAACAAAATAAGAAGAAAGTGATTAAGAGAAAACTGGTGGAAGAAGATGATGAAACGGAATATGAAGAATGCAATTTTGAACCAGAAATAGATCTCTCACATGTTGAAGAGTTTTAAATGTCTTCCGATAATAGTATACTAACTACTACGTATCAAGTTTTGTAAACCTCATTTTAATCACGAGTTTCATACTATACTTTTTCTACGACAACATGTAATCAAAATGACACAGAATTACTTGTCTGTTATCGCGCAACATCAGATTATTTTGACAGATTGATGACAAGTGTTAACCAACTTGACTGAGTTTCAATTGATTTTTGCAATTAAAACCCTAGAGCAAACGTCAGCCCATGAGTAAATGATCCGAGAGTATAAGAAAATGCCGAATTTGAGTTTCATACTATACTTTTTATGCGACAGCATGTAATCAAAATGACAGAATTACTTGTCTGTTATCGCGCAACATCAGATTATTTTGACAGATTGATGACAAGTGTTAACCAACTTGACTGAGTTTCAATTGATTTTTGCAATTAAAACCCTAGAGCAAACGTCAGCCCATGAGTAAATGATCCGAGAGTATAAGAAAATGCCGAATTTGACTTTATATCTATCTACCAACCAGTAATATTCATTTTACCAGCTGTCCCAGATAATGATACTATTTTAGAAAAAGATATAAAAATGATTTTACCCCAACTTTGAATTACAGTTAGACGAAGAGGCAGAATTCATAACATCACTTTGTAAGTGAATTTCGACTCGATAGATATTCGGTGAAACATTGATCTTAGCACCTAAAATATCATGTGCATCTATATTTATTGGTAGATGAATATTAAAGAAAATTCGCCGAAGCTTTAATGATTAGGTATGTCTCATTCTTTCCCACCCACGAGTAATAGTGAGACATGGGTGGCACGTGAATTATCAAATAAACCAGTGGAAAACAGCAACCATATGTGCTGGAAGGTAAGCATAAAAAAATAAAATTATCGCTAATACTAACCGAATTCGGAGCATTTAAAAAAGTGTTTCACTGTTACCCACACTCCTCTACAAGTTACATAATTAATTTTTTCTACTCCTGTCTTTAAAATACCATTTATCGCATAGGTTTCCATGACGCTAAGTGACTTTTTAAACACACCTTGACAAGCTCGGGCTTCGTGCACTTTAGTCACGAGCTGAAGTTAGCAACGGGCACTTTAGTCACGGGCTGAAGTTAGCTCTAGGTTTCTTAAATGTAAAAATCAAGTGAAATTTTAAATCAAGATGGTTGACACTTGTCATCAATCTGTCAAAATATCCGACATGGTGCGACAATACACAGGTAATTTTGTATTATGTTGATTATTTATGGTCGTAGAAAAAGTATAATATAAAACTCGTCTTTATAAACTTTATATAAAATAAACTACCTATTTTTTTTATAAATTACTCTTTTCTTTGTCTTATCCCATTTCGTATTATAAACAATATGCGAAGTTTGAGAGTTTCGCTTTGTGTTACTTGTATTTACCTTCTAATCGCATGTTCACACCGGTACACACTAGCTACGAAAGTTACCACGTTGTCTTTTCTTCGCCGCGGCTAGCAATTTAACGACTATCAATTCTGTGTAAAATTTTCTGTCTAATGAGCTTATAAACATGAAAATCCGTTAAGGTAAACCGAAGTTATAACTAGTTTTGTACACAGACAATACTCCTTCCGCCCTCCCATTCCTATGGGAGCTAACTCAAATTTACTCCAAAAAGTTTAAATGATAATTGTAATTGTCTAAAATATCTGAAAATTTTGCCAGTTAACCTACCTTAAACCGATTTAATGAAGAATTCTGGAATTTTTAATTCACCTTGAAAATTGTGCCCCTTGCGGTCATATTGGAAATTTAAAAATATTTTTGTTGAAATTGACCGGTGGCCAAGCTCAAAGGGACATCCAGTATACATTTTAAACAAATGTTTTTCAAATATTGATTATAGAATAATATTCTGCTATTCTATGATCTCCTGCAGAAATTTATTACAAACTGCTTGTAGGACATCAAGTAGACGTTGCAAGTTCACTCGCGAGGTTAGGAAATATGCTAATCTATCGTTAGCTGGCGATAATTTGGTTGTATTCGTAGTCTTAGTGTTTTATTGCGCTAATGAGTAAGGGGCGGACACGAGCGGTTGATGACTCATCGCCCATGGGCGCACTATTGAAATGTTGTATTTTTAAAGGTTTTAATTTTATTTATATAATTGGATAACAAGTGGCTGGTGATCTATAAAATGCAAAATACCTTATTATTTGTTCATTTTCTCTTCTGTAAGACTTGTTCTCTTTGAATTAAGTACATCCTTGTAGATAGAAAACGTCCTTTCTACATCGCAACTGGTTATATGTGCGTACTGGCAATATTCTTTTATGTCAGCGTATTTAGCATACACAATTGCCGCAATGTTATTAAATCTGGATTTCTATTAAAAAAATGCGTCTAACTTTTGCCAAAGGCCACATCCCAAGTCACTTGGAATACTTTTGAAATTATTAATAGCCCACGTCTAATGTGGTTAATCCACTTTGTAATTTGAGATTCGATTTTCATAATATGTGATTAGTTTAGGCAAATTGCCAAAGTGTTCCTGTAGGAATAACAACTGATTTTTTAAATTTGGGATTTGTGTTAGTTCCTTGTACGCAGAAATACTTCGAGCATCGTCATTTAAACATGTAACGAAATGTTGTAAACTAGCGAAATTCTCTGCATAAAAACTATTTATGTGTATGTTTTAGCAAAGCTAAGTGACGAACGTGCGATATTTTGGCATTCTGTAACGATATTTTACAGACTTTGTAATAAATTTCGGAATCACTGACAATTCATTTTCATATTAGAAAAAGTAACATAAACAACGTTCTAGATCTAAATAAATGATAACTAAAAATGTACGCGTATGTTATTGAAACTAAATAACAGTAAGTATGCATATACATATTTACATTATTTCTCTTGCGAAATATAAGGTAAATATAATAAATTTTAAAAACCCCTCAGGCTATCTACGCCGATGTAGAAAGAATTTTACTCATAAATTCCTTATTTTATGGCAATTTTTTGTTCTCATTCTCGGGTTCTTCTCGAGCGTAAACAGATGTTTCAGTTCACCATATGAATTAGTGCTATTCAGTAAATGTGTGTTGTTTACATTATTTCTTTGCTCCATTGTAACTCCGTCGTAGTTTAACTCGGTCATGTCCGCGCCCTACTAATGAGTGTTGCAGTCAGAGAACTATACCTATGTACCTACGCTATATGTACGACAGGAATCCAAAATTAAGAAAAGAAAAACAAATATTTTCATTGGAAACCGACGAAAATTAACACGAAGATATTGTTTTTTGCACCTTTTTTATCATTTATAATTCTTGATGAAGTAAACGTTTGTACAATATTTAATAATTAATATATTATTTATACGTAATATTAATTACATTCAATATATTTGCCTGTGTAAGAACACCTTTTTTTTATAAATTGCAAAATCCAACAGAAATAAAAGGAAAAAAATCGATGGTAAACATTTTTATTAAAGAAAAGTCTCATACATTCAAATCAAATATTATTTACATTCACTTGTTCAGGGCTTGGAGAGGGGGGAACTCGTTTTTTGTAAACACAATATATAAATTAAAATTTAGAAGAAAACTATATCATAAAATAATTATATTTCCTAAAATTAAAAATCATTTTTTTATAGTATACATTTAGATATATAAAGTCTTTCCAAAGAAATATTATTACATATATTACTGACAAATACCTACGAGTTAATAATAAATATTCTCTTCCATAAACATGTTCAGTTAGAATATCTAACATAATATTAAATAGAACTCATAATAACAAGGGATATCAATGTTTAACATTGCCAGATAACTCGTCGAAGAGAAGAAATTTGTTTATAATATTTATTGCGCGTTATGTATAGGAATTATAGGATTTTCGTCATTTCATATTGCAGATAATATACATACTTATTTCATTAACGATATGTGTCTAAAAATAGACAAAATTAATTTGTTTTCTAGTGTTAAATACATAAGTATATAAGGTACAGTTAAAACTTAAATCTAAAATCTATATAATATTGTAAATGAAATATATTCTGTACATTTCCAGTATTTACACGTATATTAATAATATCAGCAGTAACATATCTCAAATAACAAATTTACAAGACTAACTTACATTTAAATTACAATTATTACAAATACCTATTTACAACATACATAATAATCATATATACTTTTCATATAATATATTAACAATATAATGTAACAACGATTCTTAACTAGATATAATTAAAACAAAAATGATTAGTTTTTAAAATTAATCATTTATTTGAACAATGCAAAATCGTTAAACAGTTTATGTATATATAATAATATCGAAAGAAATTATAATATTTTAATTCGTTGAAAATTTAAATTCCTTTACGGATAACAGTATGTATGAATCATTATGAACTCGATTATGAATGAACAAAAGAGATACAAAACGCCTGGGAGGACATTTTAATAATAGTCCGGTCATTCTGACCCAAAATAAGGCAAAGAAAGTCAACCGAGTAGCCTATTTTTTTTTATATGTTGAAGGGGGTGCTTAAAAAAGGTTAACTTGGAGTGTTTGACTAAAGGCTGTATTACACTTATCAAGTTCTTGACCAAGAAATTGTCGGCAAGTTCTTGAACAAGTTATTGTTGACCTTGGCTGTTTTACACTTGTCAATTTCTTGACCAAGTTTTTAGGTGAATTAGCAGTACCAATAGTGCAAAAGTACGAAATAAAAAAAATAATAAAGTTACCGAAGATTTGTGTTTGAAATTGAATGTAAAAATAACTGCACAAGAGATACAAAAGAAAATAAATAATTTACGCATACAATTCTTTCAAGAAGTATCAAATTAAAATGTCATTTTTAACAATATTCTAAAATGGAATTTGTGTTTACATTTTACACAGTTGGCAAATAACTTTATAACATGAATATTACTAGAAATCACTAAAAACTTGATCGAGTTGAGAAGAAAAATAGAACATGTTCTAAGCCACGAAGTTCTTGTCCAAGAAATTGATCAAGTCGATTTGACAAGTGTAATACACGACTTGTCGTCAATTTTAACTTGATCAAGTTCTTGGTCAATAACTTGGTCAAGAAATTGATAAGTTTAATACAGCCTCAAAATTTTCTATGTACATTTACCGTCATCTTAATTTGTTATAACTTGTTGTTTTATTATTTTTTGTTAATCTTTCGACGCTCTACCAACAATATAGGTCCTATAAACTAATCACACCCTACGAACGAAATAGCTAAAAATTTAGAGATTGAAATAAGTTTTTCGTTTTTTCTCTTTTCCCGTGATACCTATTCATCAAAAAAATAGCTGTCATCAAACTTGTAGAGCATGCTCATGCGAACATGTTTTTTCTCTGGGGTGATAATTGCGTGTTCTATCACCCTGCAAACTCTGCAAGTCTGCGCGAATTGATTTTATAGCTTGCGCGCCGCCATCTTGAAAAAACCAGTAAATTATGATTTTTGAGATACATATGCCAACAACATTGAAAGTCCTTTTGATTTTTTTTAATGACAGTTATGTCCTAAGAGTTCAAAATTTATAAAAGAATACCTGACAGTTGGTTGGGTCTGAAGAGAATCTTGTGGTGACTTCATGAGATCGTTCTCTTTTGGCTTGCCTCTTGTAAGTGAATTGTGGGGCATCCCTACATTAGGATTAATACGCAGTCATTCCCACGGCCTTAATATCTGTCTTCCAATACAGAAATATCCTGTTCATCACTGACAACTCCACAACTAGGAGGGGGAAAGTCTAGGTGTGAGTGGAGAAAATGGATTTTAAGGGACATATTGCAACCGAGTTAATGGTATTTTTGCAGAAGTACTATTTTAGTTTTGATAACGTTTGTTGCCAAAAATCCATGAATGAAATTTGGTCAAACGCACTCTCTTTTATACTCAGGTTGTGCACCCCCTAAGTATTAAACCAAGCGCCGCCACTGCAGTCTGTTCCTCGTCAGAATTGTTCTTGCGTCATGTTTCGTTCCTTTTTCGGCGCTCTACAATTTAGGTGCTCATACGAAGAACAATCAACTCTTTCTGTTTTTCTCTCGGGTGATAATTGTGAGGTTTAACTGCCCATTGGTTAGAATGTGGGAGGGTCAAGTACAAAAGACTTGTGGCGAAACATGCCGTTTTATAGAGCTCTTGTAGGATGACTTTTTAGTTGGCTACAACGAGTCTATTTTGAAGAAGAAGAAAAAGAAGTTCTGCCGTTTTATGGGAAACTTCCGAGTAAGCGTACGTGATTGAGAACCTCGTGAAAATGGGTGATTATTGTATTTGCAAAAAATGATTGAAGACATTCATGTGGCCAAAAAAGCTGCTCAATGTTTCTTAGCGGCGAGCATTAAAAGAGGACATGAGGAACATCAACGGATGTAACAAAGTGTTGATTCAGTGAATGTTCACGGTGTGTGCTATAGAAACTATGTGAGTGATAGACTAGCATTGTATACCTACTTCTCGCCGAAATAGTGGATCTGCACCGAAATAACTGGAAGAACTGGGAGAACGCAGCTCTAGCCTGTTCCTGATTTCAAAAATAAATATTATTTTGTGGAAAAGTATTTGATGATCAATGGAAATTGTCGTGGAATAGACTAAAAATGATATAGTACATTTAGTAATCGAAAAGTCGACGAAACAAAATATTTCGCAATACCTTGCTGGACGCGACAATCATTTTTCTGTGTCAATCAAAAAGTGTATTCAGAATGTATCTGATGTTTTCGCCATAGGTGCTTTACGAAGCATCAAATTATGACTCGGTTGAAATCCTCGGCGAACACATCAATCTTTTGGTTTTACTCAGTGGACTGGTGCAGGACAAGGCAAACGTATACTTACGAAAATCAGCAGAAGGGAATACACCACCAACACTATCAAGCTGGATAAGTCCGTTCTCGACAACATTCTTTTCTTTCATGCTTTTAACGGTTGCGATATCACGTTGTCTCTTTTCATCATTGGCAAATCAAAATTTATCAACGCTCTAGAAGAGCATTCCTCATCACCCTATATAGCAGTGCGAAACAGACTGAATATATCAATGTTTTACGATATCAGAAAATCGGTCAGAAATAGATTCAATCTTTCACTAAAAGCACGACAGCATATATTTCGTACGTATCACCAGGTACAAACATGGCTTGGATTTTACAAGGATCCGGAGGAATGAGGTTGCCGAGGAACAGACCATGGACTGGAACTGATTATGAACACAGCTGAACCCACGCCATCCGAGTTGTTGAAGCGTATGTCATGCAAATGCAAGGAAATTTACGCAGCTCCTTGTGGGTGCAGATTATGATATTGGGTGTTCCGTTATTTGTCTTAATTGCAGTGGGCGGACATGCAACAACGTCGCCAAAGTCGACATCCTGTTCTGCGACAGCGATTTAGATTCTGGATGATAATTCGCGAACTGTCGAAGAAAATGTGGTTGAAGAATCTCCACATCGAAAAGTATGTCGAAGGGACTGCGGACCATCGAATGAACGGAAGACATAGATACTTCTTCAACACAAAAACATATATGTTTACTAATAATTAAAGACCGGACATGGGCGGCCGATGAGTCATCGCCCACGGGCGCACTAATGACATTCTTTATTTTTAAAAAGTGTTTAATTTTATTTATATAATTGTATAACAATCTATAAAATACAAAATACATTATCATTTCTTCATTTTGTAGTTCAAATCCAGTAAACTCTCTATACTTTATTTATCTTACGAAATATATTAATTTTTAAAAACCCCTCACGCTTCTACCTACGCCGATAAAGAAAGGTATTTAACAGTAAAAACGACTTTTTTGCTGGCCGTTTTCTGGACGAAAACAGATGTTGCAGTTTACCATATGAATAGTGCTATTCAGTAACTGCGTGATGTTATAAATTATTTCTTTTGTCCGTCGTAATTTCGGCTTCATACGTCCGGTCTGTACTAATAATAAATTTCATGCGTGAGAAAAATAATCACACTGTTATTGTTATTTGTTTTGAATCCATTACATCGTATCTGTATAACCCCGCTAACTATAAAATTGAAACTTCGCACGGACTTGCTGACCGACTTTGTGGCGCGATAGAACACGTTTTATCACCCGACAGCAATAACAAAAAGTTGTTCATGTGATTATTTATTTTGTTCTACAAGTTTGATAACACTCAATCTCTAAATTCATGTCTATTTTGTTCGATATCTCAACAACTAATAATAATCGGTGAAAAGTTCATAAGATCTAAATTGTAGAGCGTTGATAGGGTAACAAAAGATGACAAGAAGAACAATTCTGTATCTTGAAGGGGAGCAGAGGTATAACAAAAATCAAAATTCACCCCTTGTTACAAGATGGCGGTAAATGCAAATTTGGTCGAAAACTTCAATCTAAGCTTTTCTAGATACCTCTACAAAATATACAAAAATTATACTTCTCGGTTTACTTTCCTCTTCAAATATATATATAATGACTGGACTCTAATGAAATCTAATCCTGGACAAACTTTATAATACTGCTACATTACCACTTCTCTTTAATAAGTTTAGAAATTATCCTGTTGTACAGAAACTAATAATGCATAATCTGTTAACATCAAATGATGTTTATAAATTTGAATTTACTTTATGCTTCGTAATACTGTTCCCAGAGCAATAGACAAGCCCGCGCCAAGTCCAATCGGGGTCATTAGGCAAATATAAAATGAGCGGCATTGTACGTGATATTAGGGCAAATATGGCTTATGATATTTCTGTTCACACATTAATTTTGAAATGGTATCGACATAAAAGGTTTTGCCATTACTGAAAATTTGCATTTAAATAATATTATAAAGATTTAAAAAAATTGCAAGCAACACATCAACGAAATAACCAATATTTGTTCTAGTGAGTCATTTTTTAAATTTGTAATTATACTAAAGAATAATTAAAATACTGCACGTCGAAATTCTTTCTTTAGCTTGCCGTGCTTATAAAGTACTTTTTTTTAACCGTGAGACATTTTCATTCTGAACACGGCCATTGTATTTACTTTATTTTCAAACTAACCCTGCTCTGCAAAAATTACTTTGTAACCAATGAGATTGATCACAGATTGAACACTAATAAAATGGCAGATATGCAACACACAATTCAAGCCACCTATTCGTAGTATAGTATGCAACTAGCAATCAAAATAGCAATTTTGACAATCGTTTGATTTGCAGCGCTTTCTTTCATACTCGTGCAACATGTGTTGCATAATAAATTATTATGATCGCTTTTCAGAAACCTTCAAAATGGCGGATTTCAATATTATAAAGTTTGCGCATTCCGAAGCACATTCTCCCCTCCTCTATGTTTCTGTTGATTGTACATTAATGTCAAAATTTGTATATAACTTATTCCTCATTTTATATGTATAAGTACTGACTTAGGGTATAAATGAATCCTTTGGTACATTTTATATAATTTCTGACAAGATTTCCATTAACAAACACATATAACTACTACATAATATTTAGACATTACCTACTTACCATATTTACTATTTCATCTTCGTGAATTTCAAAATTTTTCTAGGTATTTAGAGCTTTACATTCTTAGGGTTCAAGTGGGGCAAGTGCGAGTTTGGGGTAATTGCACCTTTTCTTTCTTATAGTTTGAAAACTTGATGGTTTGTTATAATTTCGGTTGCGAGACTTCAGGACTTCAGACGTATTCATATTTACATATTTAATGTTACCAGAATTGTGTTGGTAGTAATGCACTTCTGTCAAATGACTAAACGTAAAACTTTACAATTACTTTACCGTTCAAGTTTGAATTCAACCGCAATTTGCTCTTTTAGTCGGAAGCAAGTGTGTTTCACCCAAAAATGTTATAATATTGATCAATTTCGCTCCAAATTTCATATTAGATACATCATTGTACATCATTGGATATCATTTTTGTAATTATTGAACTAGTATAGGTTATGTTAGATGGGGTAGCGCATTTCTACCATATTATTTCAAGCCGGTGGAGTGTGTGCTGCTTTATAAGAGGCAAGAGCACCTTCAAATAATATGCATAATTTTGTCCTAGACTTATTGGAAATGCTGAGAAATTACATTAGAAAGACATAACCGCAACTGCAAAATCCAGCAGTTGCAAGAAGCCTTGCGAAATTACAGGAACCACACTCTGGCGGTGAAAGCATACAGTAATATCCCTAGAGAAGCTTTAAGGGACCACCTATCTGAACCGTGCGGCAAATATGAAGAAGGCATGTCTATAGGTGATGGTGGGAGGACTACAGTGTTTAGCAAAACTCAAGAAGCACACTCTCTTCGAACAATGGTTTTGGATTAAAACGTTCCGAAATATTCGATTTTGTCGAAAAGTATGTTGAAGAAACAAGATATTTACATCATTTAAAAATAACAGACTGGCGGTTATATTTCAAGGCCAGGCATAGGCTTTTTATTAAAGAGTCAGAAACTCTGGAGCATATACGCAAAAGGCAAAGTACATATCCATTCGTTATTTACGGATTTTTTGATCTACTAAAAAAAACATTACATGAAGCCAATCTAAGTTATAAACCAGCCCAAATATTTAAATACAATAAAGCTAGTTTGCGTTAAGGTTCTCAAAAGACCATAGTCAACGCAGCCAAAGGAACGTTATGTCATAGATATACTACTGCTACCGGCAGAGAGAATATAATAGTACTAGCATGCTTATGTTGCAACTGGACGAAAGCTCTATCCTTTAGTAATCGATAAAGGAAAAAATATGTGTAATTGGTGCAGACGATGGTGATTATCCAGGAACTAGTTATATATTAACGCAAAGGCATGTGGATGACTGAGGAAATTTTTGTAAATTGATTTAATGATATATTTTTACCAAACATTTCCCAAGCAAGATCAGTATTACTTATTTATGGTGTAGACTGCAATCATGTAAGAGTAGATGCGATAACTTCAGCTAGAGAGAATAATATTATATTATTGTAACTACCGCCATATACATCTCATTTACTCCAGCCGCTGAATGTATCTTGTTTTCGAAGTGTTAAAGGCTCTTGGTATAAACTAATGGCAACATGGCAGATGAACCATGGACGACAGCGGCCGTCAAAATTGGTTCCAGAACATTTTCCAAATATTGTTGAAGACCAAGGTAATCTTATTGACGAAAACCATAACCACGTCAATGAATATCGCAATCCTATTTCTGAACAGGACAACTCGATTCATGACAATAATCAAGCAATTGACGTTCAAGAAAATCCTACTATGAATATATCAGTTCCCAAACATCAAGATGTATCGTCCCAAGATTTATTGTTGGACTCGCATCAAAAGTCATGAGAAACAAGCCCAATCTTCGAAACAAAAAAAATTGCAAATACTGCTAAAGGTTTGACCAGGATGGATCTGAGTGCGGATGCATCTTTATTAAAGTACCTAGTTAATCCTCCATAATCAATGTCTCAGAAACTGTGGCAAAAAAAAAGAAAAACGACGTCCTGCAAAAAAAATATTCTACCTCCTCAGAAAGTGATTCAGATATAGATGAAAATAATAGTGATAATGAATTATTGGAGAACTGATGTTGAAGTATGCCAAGAGGAAGAAGATGAAGAAACCTTGGTTGCATCATTGGATGCAGATGACTGTGTTTTCGTAAAATTTGCAACCAATAAATGTGTTATATATTATGTTATGAAAATTACTACGAAGGAGAATAATACTCTCCAAGTTTTATTTCTGCGATGCAAAAATAAAACTATTGGCAAATTTAATTGGCTCACCATTGAAGATAAACCGTTAATATCTTTTGAAGATATAGAAATAAAGTGTATAAAGAGAGGCTTCATTACTTTTGGTATTAATTTCAGCTATTATATAATTTGTTAGACAGGTCACTATCTTTGGAAGAATTACATTGTTTTATATATTTAGGCAATATTAGTTAGGAAAGTATGCTCCAATCTTTTTAAAAGAGTTAAGTAATTTGTTTTGATGTATTAATAATAAATATTGTCATAGACAATTTAGGGTGCTTCAAAATTTTGGAAAGTTTGAAATTTGGAACGCATACCCCTATTTTTTTTTATTAGGACCAAAACATCGTATAATCGTAAAATAATGCTATAAGTGACATTTGGAGCAGACAAGACATTGAGAAGAAAATACCCCGAATAATTTATTCATTACTAGAAATATAGTAAATATAATAAAATTAGATGCATTTGATTCACTCAACATATAGAATTAGTAAAAAAATATTTCGATAAAAATTGATACGTAAATTTGTACGCAAAACACGATAAATTTGGTGTTTTTTGGAAAGGTAAATGTTTAAGTCCACATCGGCATGGGTTAATGTCCTCGAATTTGGCTGAAATTTATTGTAGAATGTTTTTAGGTCCTAATGAAGAAAGTTAGGTGGTGTGTGTTTATATTTTCTTGGGCCACCCTAAGAGACATATCTGCTTTCTATTACTACCCTTGGTCTTCGTAATTTCATTGTTGTCAAAGTGAAACTAATTATTTAAAATTTCCTGCCAAAACAAACTGCTTAATTAGACTTCTGGTGCACGTGTCCCACTAAACGGACGAAGCACTTTTGGTAGCAGATAAAAGCGATGGCGCATTTGCCCGCTTATATGGGGCAAATACGCCACCCACGTCAGAAAAAATTTATCACCAACATAACAAAACAGATGTTACTCGCAATTTCTTCACATGAAAAAATGCTCACAACAAGATAGAATACTGTATTGCAATATAGTTAATTTCACAAGTAGGAAATGATGAATTTACTGGTTTTGGATGTGCACTTGCCCCACTTGACACTACTTGTTCATTCGGGCTTTCACATTTACAAAATTATAAATACACTTACGAAAACGTCTCATTTTGGCTGATTATTATAGTCAACGTACACGCGAACCACTTCACCAGAATATTTACGCTGCGACGGCATAAAGTAGAAGTCTGGTTGCATATCCTGGGGCGGTCTATGTCTCTCGTAAGCCGTTCTGGGTAAAGAGAACGTGCTTCGGTCCAGATTTCCTGGCGGGTACGATCCCCTGGGACGTTGGAGGGATCTCGTGTCGCCCATATAGCCGGCGGCGGCGGCTGCGGCTGCGGCTGCAGCGTGTTGGTTTGGTACGCTGGGTGGTCTACCTTGAGGTTTGATCACGCGAGATTGGGACTGTTTGGGAGGTAATGTTTCGGTACGATTTTTTCCATTCATATGCTTCTTTTCGTCCTCGTACGTTTCGAAGGCGTAATTCGTATTGGCAGCAGAATAGTCTTTCCAAGCAGAGTTCGGAATCAGATGGTCCTGAAATAGAATCTACTTTATATTTTACAGTCTCTAAATAGTTACATAAAAAAGTCAATTGTAAAATATTCTAAAGCAAGATCAGAATCTACTAGATACTCTTGCAATCAAAAGAAGACTATTATTATTAGGCAACTCATAAACATTATACGATTACAAGCAGCGTTACATGGTCAGTTTAAGGCACTTAATATTCTAGGAAAATGCGAAAATACGATTCGGTCAAAATATTTGTGTGGAATTATATGGAGATATCAAAAAGAATCCTGGTCAAAGTAAGTCTTTGAAGGAAACAGTTTAAGTTTTGAATTATGGTTTTCACAAAACAACATAGTTTTCATGCTGGAAGCGTATTTTCGAGATGAAGTGGAAGTAAATGGTGTTTGGATTTATAACCAGCGTTTATGTTTGGATAGTTTTCGAGCCCACTTTCCAGATTTGGCAGCAACACCCAAGAATTTTTATTCGTGTCTTGCGAACTGTCTTGAAGTTTTTCGCGAATCTGGTTTTGTATTGGATAACAAGGGGGCTAGTAGGACCATCGTCCGGACGGAAGGAGTTATTGAACACGTTCATCATCGTATGGAACTAACAAAGCCATAGAAACGTCTGTCTTATGGTTACATGTCGAACTATTATATAGAAGGACTTAGACATCCATCCATATAAGATGAAATCTTATCAAGCCCTTTTGCTCGTAGACCACCACAGACGTCTTACTTATTGCCAGTTGTTTGTCAATAATTTAATGATCTGCTAAATTTGATTTTCTTTTCCCATGAAGCATGGTTTTATCTGTCCAGGTACATAAATTCACAAAATATGGGAATGTGTAGCAATGGCAATCCGCATAATTTTTTTTTTTTTTGAAAATCCACTACACACTAAGAAAATTGGTGTTACATAGGCAGTTTCTCCGAGAAGAATAGTTGGATCAATATTTCTCAATTTCAACGTCAACCTGAAGAGATACAGGCATTACTTTTTAAATAAATTTGTTCAACAACTTTGATGATGAACGCAGGTATATTCAATAGCGGATGCAACAGCAGATACGAGAAAGAACATTTTAAACATTTCCGTTATTTTAGCTCTGTTTGTTACTAAAATCGGGAATGTGTAGCAATGGCAATCCGCATAATTTTTTTTTTTTTTGAAAATCCACTACACACTAAGAAAATTGGTGTTACATAGGCAGTTTCTCCGAGAAGAATAGTTGGATCAATATTTCTCAATTTCAACGTCAACCTGAAGAGATACAGGCATTACTTTTTAAATAAATTTGTTCAACAACTTTGATGATGAACGCAGGTATATTCAATAGCGGATGCAACAGCAGATACGAGAAAGAACATTTTAAACATTTCCGTTATTTTAGCTCTGTTTGTTACTAAAATCGGGAATGTGTAGCAATGGCAATCCGCATAATTTTTTTTTTTTTGAAAATCCACTACACACTAAGAAAATTGGTGTTACATAGGCAGTTTCTCCGAGAAGAATAGTTGGATCAATATTTCTCAATTTCAACGTCAACCTGAAGAGATACAGGCATTACTTTTTAAATAAATTTGTTCAACAACTTTGATGATGAACGCAGGTATATTCAATAGCGGATGCAACAGCAGATACGAGAAAGAACATTTTAAACATTTCCGTTATTTTAGCTCTGTTTGTTACTAAAATCGTTATTAAATCTTTAAACACATCATAGACTGACAACTTTGACACAATTACTGAATTATTTCAAGAGGATGACCATGAGCACGTTTGACTAGAATAATTTATAATATCTAACACTGAAAATATCTGCAGATACCAAGATACTCCTAAAAATTTTAAATTTTCTTGTACATGATCCTAGATTTGTTCGTTCTTCTAGAATCCCTAGACCATTGTCCGAAATAAGGTTTGTTCCAACATGCAGTTCTGAACGGTTCTAGAACTAGTGCGCATGTCATTTAAAAAAAGACTGTTCGGACCATGCAGTTCTAGAAGAACTCGTAATTCAAAACGATTCTTGAATTACGCGATCTGAAAGACCGAACATTGAACTACTAGTTCTCAGAATTTGTAGTTCCAGAACTGCATGGTCCGAACAGTCTTTTTCTTAAATGACATGCGCACTAGTTCTAGAACCGTTCAGAACTGCATGTTAGAACAAACCTATATTAAATTTAAGTGTTAAGTATATTTCCATATACTTAACAGTGCCAGTGTAACGTAAAGTCTAAAGCCCCTCCCCCACCCACACCCCTCCGCCAAATTAAGTTAAGGCCCCTTATCATAACATATTTTCTATTATATTGTATATTTATAAAATGAATTAATTTGTGAATCATCTTATTAAAAAGAATGGGTCCACATTTGTTAAGATGTATCTGTCGCAATGGGGATTCGCTTATTACGTGATCTGCTAGTACCCCACGTGTCGATGTTCACTTCCGAACTTATGATAAAAGTATATATTATTATTATTATTATTATTATTACTTACTTACTTTTAAATACTTCAAACATCAACTATTCCTTATAAACAGCTATTAAAGTGCGCACACCTAATTCAATGAAAACTGTACTGGGCTAGTCAAATGGTCATAAATAGTTACATTAATTAGGGTAGTTATGATTTTTTTATTTGTTGTATAGGTCGGTACACTGTTGAAAAATTCAAGTTTTCTAATTCATCACCGCGAGCGTCGCCATATTGAAAAAATTTCTACATTTTTGGACTTGTCCCTGTTCTTACAAAATAGCTCCTAAAGTAGTGGTCTGAGGAAAAAACCGCTTACAATCTTATTAAATTAGAGACAAAAGCGGAATATTTGGCTCTAATACTTCCCGAGATAGATCTTGTTAAATTTTGAGAATTTTTCCTAAAAATGTAAAAATTACAGATTTTTAATCGGTTATTGCTCGATAGCAAGTAAATAATGTATCCTACGGTAAAGTTTGAAATAACATTTATAATAGAGGTAAATAGCTAAAGTATAAGACCAAACTGATTGTTCTAGCTGGTTTAGACTATGAGAAACAATCTTGTGAATATTTTTTTAGTTTTTTTAGGAAAACACATAATAACTTAATACTGAAAAATGTATTTATTAAACTGTAAACAGAGCAGGGCATTTTTCTGTGAATGTTTGGGTGTGGATAAGTAGTCGAGGCCCAGGTGTGTGCGCGATTATAGAAGAAAAGCTGAATGCTCAAGTGTACTGCCGAATTTTGAACGGCATTGTACCAGTATTTGGAAATGATTTTATCTTTCAGCACGTAAATATTATAGTTTTAATAATACGTTTTTATATATGTATGATACCTAGCTAAAATGTTAGAATAATTGTCCAGTTCACCGTGCTAATTGTTCAAAACTATTGCAGGAACATAAAACAGTTCTCAACACAAAAAGGCCACTTTTTTTAAGCTATTGTGAATCATGCTACAAATTGGGGAATACGGGAAAAATCCAGGACTGAAATGTTGTTTGTATTTAACCACTGTCTCGTCTTTCTTGAATTGTGAACGGTGCAATTTCTTGAAAAAATACGAAATTTCTATTGGGATAAAGTAGTGTTACTGTTGGAAGCATTAAGTTTTCAAGAATATTTATGTATTCATCACTATTAAGACGATTTTATCAACTTGGAAGTTGATAAACTTTTACTTGTTCGTTACACCAGGATTGAAATATCTTTTTGTATTCACCGCCTGTAAGTGACATTTGGCGCATGTATCACTTGACCAGGAAAGAGTATTCCCGGTCGAGACGACTGTAAAAATTAAAAAAAAAACCGGCTCTTTGGGACATTAAAATAAAAACCTAACTTGATGGTAATAAAATTTAGTCTATAAAATACTACTTCCCTCGACTATTCTTCACTAAAAGTTGGGGAAATAAGAGTAATAATTAAAAATTCTTTCAATAAATTTGTGGCGCCATCTATTTGACGACATCGTAAGCGATCGACATTCAAGGGCCATCTATTTGACCACATAAATACCTCATGTTTGCCATGTGTAAGAATATAATAACTTAATTTTAGGGAAAGGTGAGTAATAGTTACGTTCATGAAATGCTTAAATTAATTAGGTAATCTATTTTAGGTTAGGTATGATACTAATGACATTGATCAATAATATTTTATTATTAATTTTATGTTCGTACAAAAAATATTATGCAAACAAGTTGCGTGAAGACATCTTCCACGCATTCGCGCAATTAAAAGCACTCGTTCCCTGCGGTCGCTCGTGCTTACAAAGTGCGCCCATGCGGAAAAATAGTCTTCCCGCACTTGGTTCGTAAATAACTATTTCATCCGAAAAAATCACGTTATTCCACGCTTCAGTTAAAAATGGCTTATTCATTGCAACACATGAACGTAATCGAACTTCCCGAACACGACGTTGTCCTGTTCTTAAGCATCCAGGAAAGCCAGTATTTCTTATTGTTTCATTAGCCGTCTCGAAGGAATGTTCTTCAATCCGTGCCACTAACCTTTCGTCTTCTTGAACTGTGGTAATTCTAGGACGACCTAAGCCAACATTCCTTGATAGTTCTCTATACCGCCTCCATTTACCTACAATGAATTCTATTTAATGTGCTCTCTTCTAATTCAAATTCATTTGGTACGCGCCGCCTAGACCAACCTATTACCGCGCTATTGAAATGTTGTATTTTTAAAGAGGTTTTAATTTTATTTATATAATTGGATAACTAGTGGGTGGTGATCTATAAAATACAAAATACGTTATTATTTGTTCATTTTGTAGTTCAAGTCGAGTAAAGGAGTATTAATATTTACTACCAATACTTTCTCAAGGTTCTCTTCTGTAAGATTTGTTCTCTTTGAATGAAGTACATCCTTGTTGATAGAAAACGTCCTTTTTACATCGCAACTGGTTATAGGTGCGTACTGGAAATATTCTTTTATTTCAGCATATTTAGGAGTTAGATTTTGTGCCATTGTCCCCATACACAATTGGCGCAATATTATTAAATCGGGATTTCTATTAAAAACTGCGTCTAACTTTTGCTGAATGCCACATCCGAAGTCACTCGGAATACTTTTGAAATTATTAATAGTCACATCTAATGTGGTTAAAGATTTTCAAAATATGTGATTAGTTTAGGCAAATTTCCAAAGTGTTCCTGAAGGAATAACAACTGATTTTTTAAATTTTGGATTTGTGTTAGTTTCTTGCACTCAGAAATACTTCCAGTAACGTCATTTAAACATGTAACGAAATTTTGTAAACTATCAAAATTCTCTGCATAAAAACTAGTAACTTCCAACCATTTTCCCCATCTAGTTATTACTGGCGAGGGAGGCACTGACAAAGATGGAAGTTTTTCCCTGTAAAGAGCTACTCTCAATGGTGCTTTTCTGAAAACTTAATTAAATGCGGATAAAAGTCTATCAACTTCCGGATACTTGTCTCAGATATATTCACAGATTCTGTGGAGAGCATGTGCTACACAAGTAATATGCAGTATATAAGGATATGTTTCCTTTAATAGTCTGCCTGTTCTTAACATATATGCGGCACTGTCACTAACAAATAAAAGTATTTTTTCACCTGTCGTCCGAATGAAGCATCTTATCCAAATTCTCGTCAATGGTTGCAGCAATTGTTTCCGCATCAACTGTATTTATAACTTTAGATGCTATACATATGCGTTTTATGGAATAGTTGGATGTAGTACACCAGCTACAACATTTACCACACAGCGTCCTAATATATCGACAGTTTCGTCGGCACTTATCCATGGGTACTGATTTGAAAGATGTTTTATAGTGCATTCTACTGTTTTCGTGAAGCACTTAGAAACATAATATTTGCGTAAGGTGGATTCATCAGGAACATTTCGACCAGTATAATTTTGGAGAAATGTTTTGAAAGTGGGATTGTCAAGTTTATTTAATGGGATATTAGCCGCCATTAAAGCTTCACAGAGTTCTTCGTTAAAATTGTAAGCTTCCAATGGGTCCAGTTTCTGTGTATGTGTTAGCGATGCTAAGTGACGTTGTACATGCGCTTTTTGGGCATTCTGTAATGATATTTTACAAACTTTGCAATAAATTTCAGAATCACTGACAATGGAGGACATACAATCAGTATGACCCTTAATCCAACTCGCCATTGTTTCACGATGCCATTCTCGACGTTGTTCCATATCATAGTAACATAAACAATGTTCGAGATCTAAATAAATGATAACTAAAAATGTATGCGTATGTTATTGAAACTTAACGAAATCCAGTGCACACTTACGTCAAGATAATTGGGAGAAATAGATTCAATGAAACGGTATTAATTAATTAACAATCAAAACAATGAAACAACGAAACTAACGTAAGTATGAGTAGGTATATACATATATAACTTTATTTATCTTACGAAATATAAGGTAAATATAATAAATTTTAAAACCCCTCACCCTTCTATCTACGCCGATGAAGAATGGATTTCAAGAGTAAAATCGACTTTTTTGTTGTCGTTTTCGCGACGTAAACAGATGTTGCAGTTCACCATATGTATAGTGCAATTCAGTAACTGCGTGTTGTTTACATTATTTCTTTGCTCCGTCGTAATTTAAACCTGGGACGTCCGGTGTATATTTATTAATTTCCTTACGTGAGTCATTCTGAGTTATAAATTTGACAGGTAAATATAAAAATGAGATAGATTATATACGCAATGACATAATTGACGTAGTGCACGTGTTTTTGAAAGTCATAGTAACACAACTTAAATTAACCCAAAATTGTAATAAGAGTTGGTCCGTTTTTTTTTTTGCCGGGAACAGTATCAATGCTTTCATTCAGCAGACACAACAGTTGCGCAACTGTTCAGTGATCATATCCAATAGACGTTCGCTCACTCTGAACATGTTGAGGAGCGGTCGCCATTTTTGCGAGCGGAGAAATTCTACGCTCACTTAGTGAGCGTATTTTGTACGCATGCGCTATTAACGCATTCCAGCAACGTAACACATAATTTTGAAGAAAGTTACTAGAAAAGTAAAATAAGCAAATTAAAGGTATGTGCAGAAATTAATGTATTAAAATATTGGAGTTAACCGAGTAGGTATTTTAAGCAGGATTGCAAAAACTGGCCCTTACATTAAAAAGTACGTTGAAATTTAATGCAAAAAACAATTTATTATTATTATTTATTCGGTTTAATCTGTATAATTGTAACATATGGCAGCAGTGAAAAGTGCCAAATGGAAGGTGATCACATAAAAGTGAACTGTTGTGAAGTGAACAGTTGGAGCGGGAACGGTTCCCGATCCGTCTGCTGAATGAAAGCAATGTTCTACAATGGCCCTTAATCCCATCGAAATCGTATGGGGAACACTTGTAAAAGAAATATATAAGCACGATTTTCGACCACAAAATGTGAGTCAGTTTAAGCAACGAATTACTGATGCATGGCAGCAAATTACACCAGAGTATAAGCAAATTATACGCAGCAACTGATTTTCTCAATGCCACGAACATTAGAGAAAGTCACTGAAGTCAATGGAGGGGGCTATGACCAAGTATTAAAGACATACAAATAATTGCGACTGAATAATTGTAACTTTTTTAAATAAATAATAACCGTAATCGTATTAAAAGTAATTCGACTGCGTTTTAATTCTATCTGATAAGCAACGCGCATGAATTAGAATTTAAATACAATTTTATAAACGTCAGTAAATGCCTGGCGTATATCAGCAGGGCTGCGTTCATAAACGTCACACTGCGTGCACTCTAGGGTAAAATTTCACACAAAGCCGTTCAAAAACAGTTGAGTGATTCAATGATGTACGCGTGTAATGTGTTCATAAAGTTCGCTCTCGAATCACTCGAGCGTTTGAAAAACGCCGGATTTGAAACCACGGTGAAGAAGACTCGACATGCGCACATGGAAGTATGATTGTAATTGCCGCTTCTGTTATGTGGGGTTATATGACACATGTGCTGTCATACTTGTCACCACTCTAAAACCGTTCATAAATACCAAAACGCTCTGTCAACACTCCAGCTGCAAAGCAAATTACTCACACGCCACACACACGATTATAACGATTCATTTATGAACGCAGCCCTGTGTACACTCTCAATGTGTAAATTTTAGAATTTTGAAAGTGGTTAAGGCAGCATCGTGTCCCAAGATTTTTTTGCTATCTGACCGTGCATATCGATTAGGTACTCTACACGTGTGAAGAAGACCTATAAGTCTTTAATACTCGTATTACGTATATACTTCTTAATAGCATTTGCATGCATTAAAATAAATTGTCATTTTTCTTGTTAATTGGCTTACATCGAACACTAGGCTTTTAAGAAAACACTTTTATACGTTTTTACTTACAAAACAAAGAGAAAGTTATTACGTGAATATGTTTTATTAGCTAATAGAACGGTAATTTTTTTGTCGTTTTCATAACAAAAAAAAGAATAAACTTAATAATTGCTTATTTTTTTTAAAAATTCGATGTTATAATAAGCTATATTATTTATAGTAATGTCTAATAAAAAATTACATAATTCCGATTTGCAAACATAGATATTCTTTATAATGCAGGACTCTTATAATATTGTAGGTACCTATGTTACTTTGTTACCTTTGCCGTCTCCTGGATACGAATTAAACGACGTGCTTGCGATCAATTTGAGCTAATAAACATTACATATTGTTGTTATTAATATTGACTAAGATTGTGCGGACTTAAAAATCATTTCGATCCGTGGATGAAATTGTTATAAACAATTTCAACAAACGATGCACATTTCCCATAAAATTCCCATATATTTCTAACAGTATTAATAAATATAATAATACTGAAAAATGAGCTAATAAACATTGCATATTGTCGTTATTAATATTTACTAGGATTGTGCGGACTTAAAAATCATTTCGATCCGTGGATGAAATTGTTATAAACAAACATAACAAACGATGCACATTTCCCATAAATTCCCATATATTTCTTCGAAAATTTATCAACTGAAAAATATTTTACACAAGAAACAAGGGCTCCTACCAATCAAAAGAGTCGTTATTCTAACGAATAGAATACGTCTTTCGAAAGGCCACCTGCAAGCGCGTCATTTGTTTACGTCGTTAAAAATGTTATAAAAGCTAAGAAATTTTATATCAAGTCAGTCAGTCAGCTCTAGCTGCTGAATCGAGTCGACTCTAAAGACTTAGAGCGACAACAGCAACGCATCCGACGAAAGCCGAAGCCGGGAAAAGTTTCCCGAAGATCTCTGAAACGTACTCAATCGTTTCAGAAGATACCCGAAGGCACAGGAAGTTTCTACGAGCGAGCCGAACATTACGAGCGAGCTCAAACGCATCCGACGAAAAGCCGAAGCCGGGAAAAGTTTTCCCGAAGATCTCTGAAACGTGCTCAATCGTTTCAGAAGATACCCGAAGGCGCAGAAAGGCTTCCACGAGCGTTTCCGAGGCAAAGCCGAACCTACCCGAGGATAACGGACGACGTAGGAAGACTTCTACGAGCAAGCCGAAGCGACTCGAAGCAAACCCGAGCGTTTCCGAGGCAAAGCCGAACCTACCCGAGGAAAACTAAAGACGTAGGACGACTTCTACGAGCAAGCCGAAGCGACTCGAAGCAAACCCGAGCGTTTCCGAGGCAAAGCCGAACATACCCGAGGAGAACTAAAGACGTAGGACGACTTCTACGAGCAAGCCGAACGCAGCCGAAGCAAACCCGAGCGTTTCCGAGGTGACCCGAAGATACCCGAAGGCGTGGGAAGGCTTCTACGAACGAGACGAAGCAAACCCGAACGTTTCCGAGGTGACCCGAAGGCGTAGGAAGGCTTCTACGAACGAGACGAAGCAAACCCGAACGTTTCCGAGGTGACCCGAAGATACCCGAAGGCGTAGGAAGGCTTCTACGAACGAGACGAAGCAAACCCGAACGTTTCCGAGGTGACCCGAAGATACCCGAAGGCGTGGAAAGGCTTCTACGAACGAGACGAAGCAAACCCGAACGTTTCCGAGGTGACCCGAAGATACCCGAAGACGAGGAAGGACCTAAAAAGGATAAGCCGAACACTTACGAGGAGGACTGAGAGTCCGAATCAACAGCAGTTGCGTGCTTCCACCAACATCCAAGGAGCATTCGTGACCTGTTAGTGAGGCTGTGAACAAAGTGACCCAACCAAAGAGAGGTTGTTGAACAAAGTGACCCAACCAAAAGAGAGGTTGTTGAACAAAGTGACCCAACCAAATACGAGAGGTTGTTGAAGTTGTGAGTGCCACTTAGTGCTTCAACAAAGATCCAGACCACGGATCGTTATCCAAGTGTAGGTCCTGTGCCGATACACCACCCCAGTGACTTGTGACGTGTGGCTAAAGTGACCTCACGTCGTACCCATTGTTACAACCGTAAGTACTGAACTGATTCCTAAGCTTGCACGGTTGGCAATCTCAAGATAGCCCCGTCACGTCACTCAGAAGTAGTTAGTTGGTTTGGTACCCGAAGGCAGCCTTACCCATTCTAGGCGTTAATTGACTAGGTACCCCGAAGGGAGCCTTATCCCCTAGAACCCCAACTGAGTGTCTCAAATATCCCTCTCTATTTTAAACTGCCAGTATCTAGCGACCACCCCCTTTGTCTTATCCCCCTGTGTGTGGGATCATTAGCCCTTTGGTCAAGGTGTCTCAGTAGACAGTGTATATAATATCAATCTATGTAAATATCTCTTAATATTTAGTGTTGCCTTAAGCCATTTCTTTATAGTCCTGCGTGGCTATTGTTTAGTGACCGAGTTGTGGTAATAAATTCATGTGGTTTGAAACAACTCTTTCATTAACCCCCGACACTAATATAAGCCCTATCCTGGAACACCCAGTGAATAAGTGTAGTGCCATCCTGAAGGAAGGACGCCACGTCTCCCCGTATTAGAGTACTACAGCTATAAGAGCTCAGGTAATTCGAATAACCTTATCTTGAGTAATTCCTATAAGCTGAAAGGTAACAACTTTGCTGTTTAAAATATTGTAACGAAATGTGTTTACATTAAATAAAAGAATCAGATCTCTCGGCGCGATAAAAACGAAATTGTCACACGCAAAAAAGGGGCAGACCGGGCAACGTATAAAAACGCTCTTATTTACACACCGCCATAAATCATCTCTCTCTCGGCTGGTAAATATCGTAAATGCAGTGAGTCATCTCACAGATGTGCGACGTAAGCAAGAAAAAGTCTAGATTTCCACTGGTATATTGCCGAATTTACTGGTACTGTTCGAGAACATTTCATGCATGTGTATATAAGGCGACTGGGTCACCGGGATTCATTCATTACGAAAAGTAATCGCGGGGTAATTGCGGGATCGAGTGCGAAGAAATAAATAGTGGTAGCCAAATAAATAAATATAGTAGTGCCGTCTTATATAAATAGAACTGTTACATAAATACGGACATATTAGTAGTAGTAAATAAATACCTGTGATAATTAAATTGTAGTAGTTTAAGTGTGTTACGTTAGTTTTTATGTTTTTATATTGTTAAATAATTTTAAGTATATAAATATACAGACTGTTTTAAATAAATAATTGCACGAGTTGTTTATTGGAACCCGAAAACGCAACAATATAATATATTAGAATGATTAGTTAGTATTCTTAACGGAAAATCAATCGAGTAAAAATTATTTTGACAAATAATTACAAAGTTTAGTAATAATAAGAAACAATTACAATAAATGAATAATACAATTGAAGGGCTTGGTGCAAAAACCAGTCAGCTCCAATTTTTGCCAATGATATGAATTATTACTCTTGCATAGGGGTCATCAAATGTTATCTACGAATAAAATTACTTGTCAGAATTTCGCGGCCACCACACGACTTTCTTATACGTATGAGCGTTTCAAATTATAGAATTTTAAGAATTTTTTTTATAAAAAAAATTATTCAAAATCCTATTTTAAGTACTTCTATTCTCTTAATAAATTTCTATGGAATGCATACTTTGCAAGATATTATAATAAAAGTGCTACTCGCTAATAGTAAAATTGCTACTTCCGGTCCGAATCTTGAAATTTCATTTATACAAAAAACATTGCAAATCTAACTCTAAATACTTTTGTACTCCTGATAAATATATACAAAATGCATAATTTACGACATATTTGCAAAAAATTGCTATTCGGTAAGAGTTACTTCCGGTCCAAATTTTGAAATTATTTTTATACAAAAGATATTTAAAATAATGTTTTAAATACTTTTATAATCGTAATGTAATGTTTCTCAAATTTAATTCTGAGTATATTTGAATTCTTTATAAATTTGTTTAAACTTAATAATTGACGAAAGATTTGCAAAATTTGATTTTTTCACTGAAGTATACTACTACTTCCGGTTTAACGAGTTTACTGAAAAACTAGTCAGATCTCAAGAGGGAGATTATACACGTAAATACAAAATTTGGAATAGATATCTACAGCGATTTGACCGCAATCGTGGTCACACACAGACAGACACACACACACAGACATTTTTTAAAAAAACACTTTTTTGGTATCAGGGGACTTCAAAACGTGGACATCTGCAAAAATCTCGACGTCGAAAATTTTCGTCATCACAATACTTTCTCATACGTAGTAAAATCAGCAAGGAGCAACGAACCAAAGAAGCAATAGATGCCACGACAACAGGAATTAATAAATAGTAACTACTATAAGGTTTGCTATATCCTACAGAACCTTACAAACACATCTAAGAAGAGCAAGACTAAGTAGTTAGAATTACGTCAAAAAAATGCCTCAAAACTGCTTTCTCTTAGGAACAAAAAAGAGATATGGCCAAGCACTTGAAACTCTAGCAAAAATGTTTTACCGCCAGACTCCCAAAGAACCGGGAAAACTAGTATTTAAATATGCCGAAAGTAGCAATATCAGGCATAGTTTTAATAGAAAAATTGCTTCTATAATTTATCGCACGAAATCAATCAGTTTGTAACAGGAAGCTACAAGCCACTAGCGATTTTTTTAGCAGAAATTAGAAACGCTGCTATAGAAAAATATAGATTACCACCTGGTCAAATATTCAACGTCTATGAAACAAGTTTTTCGGAAGTTTTAAAATGTTTTCAAAAGGGCTAGAAGAAGTGAGGATCTTGGACCATCAATATCATAAAATCAACTTTGTGATGATGATAGTCTTGACGACTAAGTGATTCGAACGAAAACCGTTTAGCATGCGAGTATGGCAAGGGATTGAGTACCTTGCTGAGATTTTTGTGGACCTTCTACAATCCCAATTACTCGTTACTTAAAATGTTAACTATTGTACAAATAATACGTGTCGTTATTCTTCACGACCCCTTAACTATATATCATTACCACATTGTCATATTCTACAATACATCATAAATCGCAGCGAGATCCAATTGGCCATAATAATACATTTCAGCAGCATCCATCTAGTACAGGAAATAACTTGTTTGGAATAACTACGTATTAAGTTCTATTTTTTACTATGTATTGCAATATATGTTTATCTACATCCCAATTACGAACTAATTATAATCCTTCCACCTTAAAATTAGAAAAAAAGAAGCAACCTAATAGAAAAAGAAAATATCAACTATCTGTTAAGCCATATTAAACAAATTACGATTCGTGTTAATACTAATAACCTACGATATAAAGGATAAAATATAAATGCAAAATTCCAGACAGCTGTGATACAAGAAGCTTCGTGCTCAAAGTGCATTTTGTTTTCATTGGCAAAAAGAACTCACCCCACCAGGCCTCGCGTATTTTTTTGTTCTTCGTCATTCACCAATGTCTGTTTCGTTCCGGCGTAGTCGCGGCCCAGTGGGGCAGCGAGTCCCTTCTGTAGTAATTACTCTGGTAGTAAATGGGGTCCAATTGGACGCTGTAGACCCTCTACAAATACCACACACCAACACAGATATATTACATAATTAAACTAAAGAATTTATATTTTTACATGTATAATTTAGTGGCATCTCGTGACTCAAATAATAGATGAATTACGTTGGTTTTTATAACTAATACGTACTTAGGTGGTGATTTGATGGAAGAGTGATTATTCAATGAAATACTTGTTGGGCAAAACATGTATTTTATTCTTAACATAAAGGGTAACGATTCAATTCTATACCACTCTTCAATCTTTGTAAGGGCAGGTTTTTCCAACTCTGATTAAAATTACGGTTAGGAAAATCATGGATGTATTGTATTTTATTGCAATTTCATACTCAGATTTTCATTGGGACAAAAATTGCACATTGATATTAATACAAAGTTATTCTGACTTAAAAATGGATTTTCGAAATCCAAAAATAAAAAAAAAAGACATGATCCAAAATGAAAACGGAATTTATAGAATGCTTGTTTCTGGGAATTTCCTGTCTTTCATTCTCCATGATTTCTAGTGGCTGGGCCAATTCCATAGCTATATTGCCGAAAATAACTATGTTAATGTAATTTTCTAAAAGTTTATTTTGTGCAATATTATAAATCTGATCTCCTTCAGCCATTTAAGATACCAATAATCACAAATCTTACCAGTCAAGACTTGTTAATTTTTCTTTTTGTATCTTATACCTTATTAGCGTTCTATAATTTTTGTTGCATTTCCTGCGAGTGACGCTGTACATTTATCTTGACTTTTCTCGCGCGAAGTCAGGTCATGCCTAGAATTAATCTTTTGTTTACTGTTGGAATTACGTATAATTATTTTCTGCGGGATGTGGAATTTTCATCTAATTTATTTCTATTTAATTACCTCGTGTAATTAAGTGGTTTCCTTCATTTTTAATTAACTCGGGTTATTTTTCCTTCAATTTGCAGCGATAGCGCCATCTCGTGTGTGTACCATTGGTTATGCTATTGCAAAGCATTGGGATTGTCCTTCCGTTTAATGTTGTTATATTCCTTATACGTCGATGCATAATTATCTGCGATTATTTCTGTTTGATTATTTCTTGTTTGGTTCTTATTAATCTGTCCCATATCTTTGAAATATTTTGTGTAACAATTCACCTTCAACTTGCTAGATGTCGCCTTGACACCTTGTAACCCGGTCTCGTGTTCTTGTCTATGCATCTTCCGTTATCGTTCGAACTATTTAGTTGGATTAAAAAAGCGATCCAATTACTTCATTCAGTGCTCACTGTATAATTAATGGACTGGATTTGTCAATTACCGTACAAGTCGCACGGTAAAATCGTGAATGTTTAACAGTGGCAATATATTTTTGGTAGTTTCTTAGTTTTTTTTTGCTGCATTACGCAGGATTTAATTAGTTTGAAGTACATATATATGGATCGGTAAGATTTCTAACTTTTCGTAATTTCTTTCTAGTGATTAATGCTTGTTTCGTGTCTTCCTTTTTTTAGCTTTTTATTCTATGTCGTACTGTAGCACACATTTTTGTACGAACACGTTTGTGGGTTACGGAAGTATCGCCACCATCACGTTAACCTTTCTTCTGCTAAGCACGTGGGCGTTTATATATATGGGAATATTTGGACCATCTTCCGCCCTTGTTGGCATATTTCCATCATTTTGGTCCCGGAATTAAACTATTTCTTGTGAGGGTGCCTGTGGATCTTAGTGGCTCAACTATCTTGACCGTGTACAAGATATGTACATAGATAATTGTTTTGATTGAAAATTAATTTACCTGTTTTGTTTTAAATTAATTTTATTGGCATAAGTTGCACTGTTACCTGTAATTTTAATTTCTTTAACGTTATAAGTGGATCTTTAAGAATCGACAAGTTTTTGTGTCCGATGCCAAACGGATCGGCTTGATTGAAGATTTCTAATTTAATTGACTTCCATAATTTTTGTTTTCATAAGTTTCATAGTTGTATAGTTAGCTAATTTGTTTTTTTTTTCAATACGCATATACAGTGTGTAATGTCTATAGAGGCATTAATGTAAAGCGAGATCTCGTTCCGCCTTAATTTCTTTTGTAAGTTAATTAATTAATCAGGATTTGAATGTATACAAGTTTTCTTAAAAAAAAAATTCAATTTTCCTTAAGCGCTCTCTTGTGGTTGCCAGACCTGAATTTTCAATTTTTAAGCGCATTTATGCCCTTTTGGCGTTTTGTAGCTTATTTAAATTTTAGACAATTGATTAATTTCAAATTTAATTTAATTTAATTTTTAAGCGCATTTATGCTCTTTTGGCGTTGTATAGATGCTTTAAATTTAGATATAGTTGTTTATTTTTAAACTTTAATTTGTATTATATATATTGTGATCCACCCATTTGTGGGATTATTACAATTTTCTCTGTGCATCTTAGCATTCTATGATTCCATATTACTAACAATAAAATTGTTATTGTTGTTTATATCGTGTATGAATGTCTTACTATACCTAGTGTACCTAAGTTATTTTAGCTGTCGAAATAAGTAACTTATTGGAGTGGGCTTGAAATAGAATGACAGCTGGCGCCTAAAAGTCATCCACCTTCAGTATTCTGAGTGAACCATCCCCTAAAACCGGGAGTTAGAGGCACAGGCAACACTCCATCTTTTCCAACGTACACTAGGGAAGTAAGATAAGGCAGGTTGAAGGTGACACAATCCGAAACTTTCATAAATTTAATTGGGCGAAGCTACAGGTGTGAAACTCCGGCAAACGGGCACATCTCTAATTCTCGACAGTTCTAGTTACCGTTAGCGCCATATGTGCCTCCCTTCCTACCAGGACAATCCTAAGGAGAAGCGAGTGTAATAGACTACTCCACACAAATAAAGAAGAATTGATCACTTCTGTTAATTTTGTTAGCAGGTAGTACATCCAACAATGTACTGTTATCGATATAGCTTCCGCTACCGATGTGGCGAAGCACGGAGCATGTGCTTCTGCTGAATGCAACCAATGGTCGCACAGGATGAATTTCTCAAGAGTACAGGGCTGCCCGAGGAAGAAATGGAAAGAGAGCTGGCAGTCTTCTTCCAAGGAGACCAACCGGCATTTGCCTACTTTAAAAAAGAAAAGGAAGATGAAGAAAAAGAAGAGTATTTTCATTTTTCACAATATTTTTGCACTTCTCAATATCTCTAAGTAATCAATAAATGCGTTCCAGTATCATACAAGTTTGTTGCATTTTATTTACTTCATAATAGAAATTTTAAATATGCGCTATGTCATAGAAATTCTCAGCTGCTATATTCACAAAATAAATGCATGCAGTTTATTTACAAAAATAAAATTTCCAATTATACACTAGGTATACAGGGTGTTTAAAAAAGATGCGGCAATATTAAAGGGGTTGATTGTCCAGGTCATTTTATACAAAAAAGTTTATAATAAACAAGGTCCGCAAACGCTTCGTTACCGATCTACAGCGTGTTGAAGTTTAATTAAAAGAAACAGTAAAAATTAGATTTCTCCAAAACGGCATTAAAGATCATAATGAAATTTTAGGCGTGTTATTTTTCAAGAAAAAAATAGGACGCCGTTGATTTCTCTAAAAATAAAAATATGTTTCTATTCTTTGTTTAATTGTGAAGAAAAAAGCTCTCTTAACTTTCTATCATACGACGTACCGTTTTTTAGTAAAAAAAAACACATTTTAGTGCATGTACATTTATTACAGAATTTTTTTTTAAATAACAAGGGTTTTATTTAAGGGCAAAAACAAATATTTTACCATACCAACAATTTTAGCAAGCAAAAGTTACAATAACTGTGCAAAGTCCTCGAGCTCGGATGCAAGAATCCAATCTTCTCCTCATCGACTAGCGAACTCTCTCAAAAACAACAGGATCGGTTTCAATTGAGTTGCATCCAGCAATGATTCGATTTCTTAAGTCTTCTACGTTTTCCAATGGAGTAGCGTACACCAATGACTTCAAATGGCCCCACAGGAAAAAATCCAGGGGATTTAAGTCCGGGGATCGTGCAGGCCATAAGTGTGGTCCACCTCGGCCAATCCAGCGATTTCCGTATGCTTGTGTTAAGAAATCACGAGTTACTTGACTAAAGTGGGCTGGTGCGCCGTCGTGCATATACCACATTGCATCTCTAATTGCTAATGGTACGTCCTCCAGAAATCCAGGGAGCGTGTTTTCCAAAAAGTTGCGATACACCTCTCCCCTTAGTCTCCTTCGTAAAAATACTGGTCCAATTAGGCAGTCACCCACAATCCCAAGCCAAACGTTCAAAGAAAACTGATGTTGAAAACGATTTTCAACAATTTCATGTGGATTTTCGTCACACCATACATGGTTATTATGGAAATTGCGTATTGCATTTCTTGAAAAATTCGCTTCATCGGTGAACAGAACCAACATCAGGAATTGAGGGATTTGAACCATTTTCTGCAAAAGCCATTGACAGAATGCAATGCGAGGAGGAAAATCAGCAGGAAGTAATGCTTGAACGCGTTGTATATGGAATGGGTACAACAAATTCTCGTTCAGAATGTGCCAAATAGTCCCATTACTTACATCCAAAGCGTCAGCAATTTTTCGAGTAGAAGTACCTCGATCTTCTTCAATCATGTCTAGCACATCCTCTTCCAGCTCTACCATTCTTGCTGTCCTTGGCCTTCCTGCTCCTCCATTTCGTCTTAATGTGCCTGTTTCATAAAGACGCCGATGAATACTTTCGAAAGTTTTTCTATCAGGAGCAATACGGCCAGGAAATCTTTCAGTATACAACCGCCTAGCTTCTAATGCATTTCCACCAGCAAGTCCATAAATGTAGTGCATGTCGGTCATCTCTGCATTTGTTAGCGATTCATGATAAGGAAATTCAACAAATTCGACACATACAAAATTATTAATCATATGTCATTCAATATGTCAGTGAATAAAACAGGACTGTTTAAAAATATTTTTGTAAGCATGATAAATGTACATGCACTAAAATGTGTTTTTTTTTACTAAAAAACGTTACGTCGTACGATAAAAAGTTAAGAGAGCTTTTTTCTTCACAATTGAACAAAGAATAGAAACATATTTTTATTTTTAGAGAAATCAGCGGCGTCCTATTTTTTTCTTAAAATAACACGCCTAAAATTTCATTATGATCTTTAATGCCGTCTTGGAGAAATCTAATTTTTACTGATTCTTTTAATTAAACTTCAACACGCTGTAGATCGGTAACGAAGCGTTTGCGGACCTTGTTTATTATAAACTTTTTTGTATAAAATGACCTGGACAATCAACCCCTTTAATATTGCCGCATCTTTTTTAAACACCCTGTATAATCTTTAGAAAAATAAAATAAGGGTAAAAAGCACAAAGAACTAATTAAAATGTAGGAAATGGCGCCAATGTTATTAGAACAAAATATACTAACTTAGATAAAATGCACTTGCAAATATGTTGCCAACTTTGTAGAATAAATCATTAAACACTGTTTAGATCACCGATGTATTTCTTTGCATTGAAAAACGCTGGTTAGAGAATATCAGTGGTTAGCCTTAATCAATGATTAGTTGACCGAGTATTTTAATCGGAGTTGGATAAAAATGGCCCTTAGTATATTACGACGTTGTATGTTATTTACAACGCAAAAAATAAAAATTAACTATTAAGAAAATTATTTTCTTTATTATTTTGGAAATCCTTTCGCGAATTTTGCCCGCCTACCCCTTTGTTCCTTAACGCGACCGTCTACGTGAACCACTGGGCAAATGCCCCGTTTCTGAAACGCCAAGTAAGTACAAATAGATAATTCGGACGTGTTTCACTGCTTGTAACAACTGTAGCTGACTATATCTATTATTTATTCATTTCATTTTTTTTTGTTATTTATTATAGTTATAGTAGTTTGCTTTCAAGTATATACCGGTACGATATTCTAACGATATTTGTTCGATATTCATCAGGTATTTAACAAATATCTATCCAGTAACAGAAACCGGGCATAATAGATTCCATTAAAGGGACACTAACAGTATTTTGTTTCTCCATGACAGTATACTAATAGACAAATCAAACTGCTGTTGATAATTTGTGATATTTCTAATAGAAATAGTTTTTAATTCTTCAAAAGAATACGTTCACAATTGATGCAACAATCAACTCAAGCAATTAGTCAATAACATATAACGAATCAATAAAGAAAAAAGCACCACGATGCTAACAAACTCAATACGTGAAGCAAGCAAACGTATATGTTATAAACCTACTTGCACTGTATAGTCAGTCAGTCACGTCACAATGCCGTTACCTTATGACTGGACGACCTTCCGCTGGCCGTCTTGTATATGGTACAGCTGGCTTGGAGGACGGCCACTAAAACCAGGGCCGCTATACAGCCCAAAACTATGTAGAGTTTTGTTTCTGATAAGTTGAAGAAGTTGTTACTGCTGCTTTCGCTCGATGAAGTGTCCGGTATAACATTTGAAGTCACTGAAACGTAAAAATTTTTGTTAAAAATATAGTCGATACCAAACGTTTTTGCAAGTTCGACCAATACTAGATTTGTTTGAGTATTTTTTTATTTTAAATGAAATTGGCAGTAAGGAAAGTTTTGTAGAGTGATAAATAAGAACTTAAGCAGATGCCAGTCCTAGCAGTTAGAGTATTATGGGTTTGTTCCAACAAAAAAGTAGTGAGAACTAGTGACTTCCGGGCCGAATTTAGTCAACTCATTTTCCGATTTATCTATCTACAAAATAGTACTTACAATGCTGTGGTTCGAAAACTAAGAAATCCTTGTCGACGCTGAATCTTCCTATGCTACCAGATACAATAGAGTCTTGAATTATCTTCTCAACCTGTTCGTCATGTACAGTTTCATCCTCGAACGATCTACCTTTTCCTATAGTCGACTTATCTAATTGTAAACTCATGCTAGCCACGATATTTTTATCTTCCCTGTGGATAAAAATATACGTTAACGAATGCTAGAACCGAGGCTTTTCAGGAAATTTCGGTGTAGCATATTATTAAATTTCCTTAAGAGAAATATTAACTTACTCTTTGATTTCGTTTAACTTGAACCTCCTATATCCCGGAATCTTCTTGAACACCGGCTTAAAATTGCCATCGATTTGGTTGGTCAGGTCTTCGTAATCGACGGAATTTGGCTTGGGAATGTGGAAGTTTTCCCCAAGATTAACGATCTTGATCTGGACGTTGTATTTCAAGTTGTTAGGATTGTCTGCTGATTCACCGACTCCTACGACGTCATCTAAAATCGCAAGACAAAAGTTATATTGCAAGTATTAGAAGAAACTGAAAGGTATTTTCTCATAAAATGCAATGATCTATTGTACTGAGCGAAATTTGTTAAAAGGAAGCATAACTCTTGGCTTACAATATTCTCGCATAAATCCAGCCTATTACTAGTTGAGATTAATCTAAGACCAATTTATGTTAGGAAACAGCACCTTAGGAATTAGTAGCAAGACCATGGAATATGGAACTTAATAGCTTTGAGACTTGTAGCCATTCGCCTAATTGCTAAGCCACTACAGCCATGCTTGCAAAGTAATACTTGCAAATCTAGAAAACGTATTGTAATGTTTTCAATTGCTTTTTATGGCAACACAAGCAACATGTCACCCAGCTTTATTTTTCCGTGATTTTGAGAACTTATATTTTTTCAAATAGTCATAATCTTGCCCTCAGTAACCATAGAAAATCCGTAAAAATTGTTTGAATTAGTTTTGGTAAAAGTACTATGGATATTGATATTGGTGATGATGTTTCATATTGGATCGGTGTCAACCAAAGACGAAGGGGCAGCAAGTTGTTGATGTATTTCCTTACTGATTGTTTGCTCTCCTTCAGTAAGTTTTTGCCTGTCACCTTGAATTCACTGGTCAACATTATTTTTATTTCACGGGTACCAATAGCTGTACTTAATGGGGTTTTTTTGGTCGTGTTTTCAACTGGGTATTCGGAATTTTTCCATAAAAAAAAATCAGGGTTCTTGAAGTGTAAACTTCTATGATTGTGGGCACTGAACGAGATTGAGCCGTCATGCTCGGCTATGTAACGCTCGAGTCGCCATGGTTACCAAGCGAACCATAAATTCGACAAAAATCGGCAAACCTGTGCAAAGTTTCAAACTCCTCTCTGGATACGCGAAATTGAAAGCTACCCTTTGGCATTGGTGTACGGGCGACATTGAATTTCCGGTCGACGGAGAGATTTTCTTCCTAAGTGGAGCGATTGTAAAGATATGGGCTTTTAAAGAAGAGCGTGCACTCGATGTATTAACAGCAAAATGGCTTACGTCATGACGATTCACGTGACAATCAAAAAATCCCGAGAAACGTCAAACTGACAGGCGAACTGAGCTGCACCACAGATTCACTTTTAAGCGTGAAATACGACATTTTGTAGGTTGCGAGGGCTCATCAAGACTCGGGGTCTTAAGGAACCGGCTTTTTGAGACCTTTTGTATGCTTATTTCGAGTCGGCAGTCGCACGCAATCGAAGGTACCGGCAATTTAAAGGTCGTTTACAGAAGGATTTGGTAAGAAAACTTGCCGTTTAAATGTGCACTGATATCAATGTATTCCGGACGGGCGAAAAATAAATATCAGATTCTCATGTGCACTGGCAATCAATGTATTACGGTCCGGCGAATTGCATCTCCACACAATACATAACGGTCTCACACATGACTTGATATTTTTATCTATACAGGGGTCGATTAATATTTTAATAATGATTTGAATTAAAATACGATAATTCCACAACGTGAGTATTTCCTTAAAGCGGAAATGGAGGATTGCTTTCGACATTTATGTGCCTCTACTACGAAATAATTTTATTTAATCGAATACGCAAACGTGCACAGTGGGCGGAGCCGGCTGAAATCAATTTCTCTCTCTTCTGATTAAAATTAGGCACTTGGGAGTTTCTACGGTCGCACATCACTAATTCAAATGTCGAAATAGAACAAAATGGCCGAAGGATTTTTTGAAAATTGACGTATGAAAGTGAAATTTTAGATACGGGGGTGTCTTAGGTCGCCGATCACAAATCCAAAGTCAAAATGTCAAAAAAAACAAAATGGCGGACGAGCTTTTTGAAAATTGACGTATGGATGTGAAATTTTAGATGCGGGGGTTTTGGGGGTCGCCGATCACGATTCCAAAGTCAAAATGTCAAAAAAAAACAAAATGGCGGAAGTTTTTTGGAAAATTGAGGTATGAATGTGAAATTTTAGATACGGGGGTATCTTAGGTCGCCGATCACGATTCCAAAGTCAAAATGTCAAAAAAAAACAAAATGGTGAACGAGTTTTTTGAAAATTGACGTATGGATGTGAAATTTTAGATATGGGTGTCTTGGGGGTCGCCGATCACAATTCCAAAGTCAAAATGTCAAAAAAACAAAATGGAGGAAGAATTTTTTTGAAAATTGACGTATGAATGTGAAATTTTAGAGACGGGGATGTCTTAGGTCGTCGATCACGAATCTAAAGTCAAAATGTCAAAAAAACAAAATGGCGGACGAGTTTTTTGAAAATTGACGTATGAATGTGAAATTTTAGATACGGGGGTGGTTGAGGTCGCCGATCACGAATGCAAAGTTAAAATGACAAAAAAACAAAATGGCGGAAGGGTGTTTTGAAAATTGATGAACGTTTGTGAAATTTTGGATACGGGGGTGTTTGTGGTCGCTTATTACGTCTTCAATTTGGCGATTCTTTCGGCGACCGTTACATGGGAGAGCCTTGATGAAGTTTTCACTTCTGCCGTGTGGTTTTAAGCATACTAATTTTTCTTGTTTATTTTAGTTTTTTGAAATATTTTAAAACGTTTATTTGTCCATATGCCCATCGTCAAATTAAAGCTTCATTGTAAATATGACGGAATCAAATAATGAGCAGGTCCAGAGATATATTACCATATACTAACGTGATCTACTAGTTTAGCACATGAAATATACCAGTTGCGAGCAGTGAACTAGTAAACACGTTATTGAGAGTGCTTCCTGTGTCGAAATGTACGTGTTTATTAGGAGCACATATTTACAAATTTATTTTTTTAATTAGTCGTTAGTTACAAAATGTCTTGAGTTTGTTTAAATCGTCATAACAACTTTTGTTCTAAATTTAGTGAAGTGACGTTGGAGTACCAAAATCGAAACCTTACTCCATTAGTGTAAAACTATTATGAACTTTGTTTTGGGTGTAAATTGGGGGACCAACGAAGGCCCTATGCGCCACATCTCTGTTGTTTATCGTGTTCTAAGCTTCTCACTGCATGGAAAAATGACACACGCGTCATGCCATTTGCTATCCCTATGATTTGAGGGAACTCTAACATCACTCCTCCGATTTTGACTTATGAAACACTAAAGGGATGACGTCAAAATCAAAACATACGGTGGTGTACCCTAATTTGCAATCTGCAATGAGACCAGTTCTACACTGCGTAGATTTGCCCATATCAAAGCCTTCAGATCATGTGATATTAGATGAAGAGAGCTCCGATTCTCATGGAAGTAAGGAAGAAAAAAAGAAACAGATTTTGATGATACAACTTTTGAACCAAAGTAACCTGAGCCTCATTTAATGACTCAAGCAGATCTTCATAATCTCATACGCGAGTTAATGTTATCCAAAAGACAGTCTGTAAGGCTTGGTTCCCTGCTAAAAGGATGGAATCTTCTTCAAAAGAATTCAGAGATATATTGTTAGTGAAATCGTCATTCTCAATTTAAAGACTATTTTCCTGAAGAAAATGTAATGACATTTCTTCTTTTATGTAGACATTTGGTATTGAACATAACCCAGCAGATTGGTGCTTGTTCATTTATTTCTCTAAAGTTACTTTAAAGGCTTTTGCATAACGGCAATAAATTCCCATCAGTACCTGTGGCGCACTCGGCTAGTATGAAAGAAACATACGAACACTTTAAGCTAGGCTAAACTAAGTACATATTGCTGTGTTTTTTATTATGCGAATCGGATAGTAAGAAACAGAAAAACCACTACTTCAGAAAAGAATGGCCTAAATATGAATCATTCACTCCTGGACAGAAAATGTGAAACATGAAATTATAAATGTCTGTCTCTTGAAAACCCAGCGTGATGGAGAAAGACCATATATCATCAGAATCACATATTTTTCTTTCCCAGAAAAAGAAAACTTTCTTTTTTGTTCTTCAGTGATCACTTCTTTATAGATTCCTGTGTTTGTAGGATTTAGGTGCGTGATATTTCTACGGTATACATTGGTTTCTGGTTTTTTAACTGATATATGATTTTGCAGTATTGCTAATTTGTAGATATTCTTGATCTTAGATTCGATTTTCGATTTGCTGCAACTCTGGGTTTTAATTAAAATTAATATTCGTCTTCGCTAGCACTTGGGGTTAAAACACATATACCAACTTAAAGAAAACTCATCACTTAAAACAAAAGAAACTATATACTAAAACATTTGGAAGAAAACAATGTTTTTCTAAAATTTTCTAGTATTTGAAACAAGAATAGAATGAAAAGAATCCAAGTCCTATCAGAGATATGTATTAAGTACTGTTACTAATAGTTACATTACAGTAATATATACAGTGTGAGTCATCTAAGCGGGTAAGGCCGATTATGGCTTTATGAGTAAAGATATTTCGAAGCGGTTTTTTCCTTGTGATAGCTGTTCATTAGGAGCATATTTTAAAAATATTTTGTATTATACAGAGTGTTCCATAACTTGGTGGCTAACCATAGTTATAGTTTTTTAAATGGAACACCCTATATATTATTGCATTTTTGTATTCCCCGTATAATTTTTAGTCAAAAAGTAATAAGATAGTATACGCCTAAAGTGTAAAGTTTTTGACTTATTCCCATTTTTCCGAAAAATTCAATGTTTGTATAAAATTATATTTCTCGAAAACGACGGATTAGAGGGACAAAATTTTTTGCAGTATTGTTTACAATAAGAGGTCCTAATAGAAGCATGTTTTATGTTTTTACAGTTACTAACTGCATGTGCAGGAAACTTGATTAAAATTACATGACACGTTTTTGTATAAAAGTCAATTTTTTTAAATAGAACAGCCTCTATATCAGTTCATTTTTGAATTGTTTATTAAATTTCATGTAAGAAACATGTAAGGCGTTAATACTTTAAAAGTGACAATTACAGAGTTATTGTCGTTTTTTATATGTTTTTGTTAGTTTTTGCAAGAAAGTCAATTTTTTCAGGTGGAACAGCCTGTATATTATTTCATTTTTGAATTTCTTATTAAATTTCACATCAAAAACATGTAAGACGTTAATACTTTAAAAGTGACTATTACTGAGCGATTGTCTCTTTTTGATATAATTTTGTCAGTACTATACTATATTAATTAAAACCACAAAACTGACAAAATTATATCAAAAAGAGACAATAGCTCAGTAACAGTCCCTTTTAAAGTATTAACGTCTTACATATTTTTGAGGTGAAATTTAATAAGAAATTCAAAAATGAAATAATAATACAGGCTGTTCTACTTGAAAAAATTGACGTTTTTGCAAAAACTAACAAAAGCATATAAAAAACGACAATAACTCTGTAATTGTCACTTTTAAAGTATTAACGACTTACATGTTTCTGACATGAAATTTAATAAACAATTCAAGAATAAACTGATATACAGACTGTTCCATTTAAAAAAATTTACTTTTATACAAAAACGTGTCATATAATTTTAATCCGGTTTCCTGCATATGCAGTTAGTAACTGTAAAAAAATAAAACATGCTTCTATTAGGACCTCTTATTGTAAACAATACTGCAAAAAATTTTGTCCATCTAATACGTCGTTTTCGAGAAATATAATTTTATACAAACATTGAATTTTTCAGAAAAATGGGAATAAGTCAAAAACTTTATACTTTAGGCCTATACTATCTTATTACTTTTTGACTAAAAATTATACGGGGAATACAAAAATGCAATAATATATAGGGTGTTCCATTTAAAAAACTATGGTTAGCCACCAAGTTATGGAACACTCTGTATAATACAAAATATTTTTAAAATACGCTCCTAATGAACAGCTATTACAAGGAAAAAACCGCTTCGAAATATTTTTACTCATAAAGGCATAATCGGCCTTACCCGCTTAGATGACTCACCCTGTATATTTGTATTATTACAAGTGTTGTAAACGAAACAAGAAACAAAGTATAAGATTTAATTTGATCATCTACTTATTCCAATAGAAACCATTGCATTTTAAGAATATTTATTTATACATATATTTTCAATAGAAAGCAGAAAGTATATAGTTCTTATAGATACCTTGTTCACTCGTTGGTGCATAATGCAGGTCTCTGTGATCAGCTTCACGCTGTTGAGATGGATTATATTCTATTGTGGGTTCAGGATAGGGGGTAGTTTGTGTTATGGAAGGATTTGGAACGGGTTCAGATGAGGGAAATTCTGTAGTGTCAGTATCTACTGGTGCATTTATAGCAGCATTGTTTTCAGTTGCTGTAGAAGCATATTCATCAAGCAAATCTACAAGAAATTGAAGAACCATCCACCATTAGCAATTATATTACTTTTATTTGAAAATAACGCCAATAATATCCGCCAATTTATGATATTAAAAGTTACGATAATGGGCAAAATTTGTAATTTAATAAAAGCAAATGAAACAACAATTTTTTCGCAACTAAAAAAGGAGAGGCATGTGGTGTTCTTTAGGGTTCATATCCGAGGCCGATACCATTTTCTATGATGTATATATTTATAATGGACAATTTGGCCTTAAGTTTCTTAATTTTATAGTTTGTGATTCATCTTTTGCAAGATAATTTACACTGAATTTGCAGTATTTACTAGCAGAAAAAATTGGCGTTACCCCCATTTCAAACTAATACTATTTATTGGCTTATCTTACGTCTAATGAATTAGGCAACTGGATTTAATTCATGGAGAAGGACTTGGATTATTTCCATCTATTAAATTATTATCTAAGAACTACAATACATATTACAATTTTAGATTTCATCACTAAAATATACTTATATAAAATATGTCCACACTTCAAATGATGAAAGTAAAGTATTATAAATCGAATAAAATAATAATAATAAAAAAATAGTAATTCTTTATTTCCCAGTACCCAATACCAGAGAAATAACAGGTTATGTGCAGCAATAATAAACCATTAATAAATAGGACGAATAGCAAAGGATCCAAAATGGATCCTTGAGGGATGTCACACGTAAGAACAAATCTGCTAAAACAGTATCCGTTATAGACAACATAACGTTTCCTTTTAACGAAATAAGACCTGAGGAGACTAATCGAAGTAGGTACGATACCAAATGAACCAAGCTTATAATAGTATTTTATGATCAATTAAGTCAAAGGCTTTTGACAAGTCGGTTTAAATTACACTCATCTGCTCACGCTTATCAAAAGATTCCCCAACGTATTGAGGTACTGTAGCCAAATTTATGAGATGAGTTCGACCAGCGATAAATCCATGTTGGTTTGGCGAAATAAAGGAGTGAGTACTTTGAAAGAGACTGCGGTATAACACCCTCTCTTACAATTTTGCAAATTTAGAAATAATAGAGATATATAAGCAAGTAATAACAAAAAACACACTTGGTATTGTTTCACAAATAAATATAATTAAATACTCGATGTACATTTCGCCTTGCGGCATCGTCAGGAGTTCTCGAGAAACTAAAGTAAAATTTAATATACCGTAACTACCTACTTCTAACAAAAATGTAAATAAAATGTACAAAAATAGAAAATTATGAAAAGGTCATGGCTTATCTGGAAAGACCGTTTTTACAAGGCTGGGGTTTATTAGCGGTGAATTTATGAGTTCTGTTTGTTCATTAAGAACATTGTCTGGTTGTAAAAGTAAACTTTCTTTTATAAAATAACCTTCTAGAACATTCATTTTTTTACTTTTATTTAAACTATACAGTACTTCTAAATTGTCTATTGAGAATTGATGTCCCGTGTCTAGAACATGGTTAGCTACACTTGAATTTTCATAATTTAATTTAACGGCTCGCATATGTTCTGAGAATCTTAATTTGAAATTTCGCCCTGTTTGACCTATATAAAATTTACTACAATCACTACAATTAATTCTGTAAATTTATGATTTGTTTAGTTTAGGATTCGCTGTTTTATTATTCGTTAATTGACTTTTTAAAGTGTTATTATTATAGAAGGCAATTTTAAAATCCAGTTTCTTTAAAACATTACTAATTTTCATACTTATACTACCTAAATATGGAATTTTAACCCATTGTTTTAATGTCAAGTCCTGGGACGGGGGAAATGCTGATTTTAATGTAATTGATTTGTTCATTCTATTGACTAATTTATCTATTAGAGATGAGTTATAACCATTATTTTGTGCAATTATTTTAATAGTTTTTAATTCTTTATTAAAGTTAAATGTGTTCATCGGTACTTTCAATAGTCTATAAATCATTGAATTAAACGCAGCATGTTTGACGTTAGTGGGATGATTGGAGGTATTTGGTATCAACGTATCGCAAAAGGTAGGTTTTCTAAAAATACTGTAATCTAACTTGTTGTTACTAATCTGGATTTTCTTTTTGCTTCTTTCTCTATAGTGAATTGAATATTATTATTAATTTTATTAAGTTGTACTAAAAAGTTATCTAGCTGTCTATCTGAACCTGACCACAAACAGAGAATATCATCCACATATCTAAACCATGCTGATACCGGTGACGTATTTGTCCTGTATTTATCAAACAAGTTAACTTCGAAATGGTCCATGAAAATGTCTGCTAGTAATGGTGACAAGGGGGAGCCCATGGGAAGGCCATTGTTCTGTTTATAAAAGTTGTCACCAAACTGGAAATAATTTTGTTCCAAACATAAATTCAGCATTTCCTCTATCTCTAAAGATTTATCCGGGCAATGTTTCTTAATTCTAGAATATACAATATTTTTTACTTCCGGGATGGGAATGGAAGTAAATAAACTTTTTACATCAAATGAAACAAGTTTAGTAACGTGACTTACATTAGTATTTTGAAGTTTATCTATTAAGTCTAAGCTATTTTTAACGGTATATTTAGGTTTAAATTCAATTAGTTCGGATAAAATTTCATTAACCAATTTACAAATATTGTAAGACGGAGCTTGGACATAACTAACCACCGGGCGTAAAGGTATTTCTTCTTTGTGAATTTTAGGTAGCCCATATAGCTTTGGGGCTACTGGGTTCATGATACTAAATTTGAATTTTTGTTCCTTCTTCTATAAAGTTCGTTTTCTTAATCAAAGATCGAATATCTTTTTGATAACTCTGGGATGGATCTTTTTCTAACTTTACAAACATCTGGTCAGATAAAATTTCATTCATTTTTGTTTTATAATCAAATTCATTAAGAATAACTAAAGTATTACCTTTATCCGCCTTAGAAAAAATCAATTTGTGAGTCTTAATTTTACGTTTAACTGATTTTAATAACAAATTAAACTTATTACATTTAACACTATTACAATCTCTTAAGTTACTTGTTTCATTTGATATAATATTCATGCATAAGGCTTTAGTGAGTAACGGTTGCCGAGTAGTGGCTACCTCTATATCTGCTAAAAAATTAATCAATGTTTTTTCATCTAAGGTTCCATCAGAAAAACTCATGCCTTGGTTAAGTAGATCCATTTCATCTTCTGAGAACACCACATACGTCAAGTTTCTTATCCTGGGTGCGAACTGTTCTTCTGTATTCGCTTTAGTCTCCAAGTGAACAAATGGGGTTGACTTGTGTTCTAGCAATTTAGACAATTTAATTGACTGTCTCAGATATTGTTGATGCGCTAATATATTAACTTCTTCTGTAATGTTAATAAAAAGTTGATCAAACTCTAATGGGTGTAGGCGCCACGATAACTCTGAATGAATGACTTTTAAATAAAAACTGATATTATCTCTAGTTTTGTACCATTTCTTCAGTTCGAAATTTAACCACATGTCTTTCGCCATGGCTACTGCATTCTTCGCCTCAGAAGATGAATTATTGCATCTGATCTTGATGTAATTGGGGAACACCTTATATCTTAAACACTGTTTATTAAACAAAAGATGGTTGTTACACTTCTTAAACTTTAGTTTTAGTTTCTTAAATAGAGATAGGTCTACATTTACTTAATAATCTACAATCTCCTTTGTCATGAAATGGGGCAATTCTTGAGATTTTACATTGTTCATGAAAAATGTTCGAAGATATAGATAAATTAATTCCTTATTTCCAGCAACTCATTCTTAGTTACATACGAGAGAGAGTTTAGAAGGAAGTTGTAATCTGATTCTGAACCCGTAAATTTAGTAGATGAAGCCAGTGCAGCCGAAAAGGTGCTCGCAAAAGTGATTAGGGTCAACGAAGGTATTACCATCACTTAGTGGTATCCTAGTAGTATGTCTCTTTAGAGAAACAAAACCCCAAAGGTTCAAAGGGGCAGTTCTAGTAGACATTTCCTTTGCTGATAGATATACAATGTAATTTTTATTGATTTCTCTCTTAACTAAAGTCCTAAGTCGCTCGAATTAATAATAAAATACTATAATTTTGGATTGGACCCATTTTCTATGGTAGTAGTCTTTGTTTTCAATGTGGGATATTATCTGAGATGAGAACCAAGGTTCATAACATCCTCAATCTTACTTAAAGTTTGGTGAGGTGTACAAAATATAAAGCCCATTAAGGTGAGCAAAACAAATTTCTGTTTCTTTAACATAAGAGATTACCTGTCAGGTACAATATTATTTCCTTTTTAAATTTGAAATGGTTTTGTACATTTTATTGAAGACAATTGACCTAATATAGAAACTTTAAGGGAAACAAACCCAACAAGAACATTCTTCACGTGGACATACTATATATAAAGTGCCTACAGACAAATTCAGAAGTAGCTATAGATATGAATAAACGCTCTACCTCCAACCTTATAGATTAGCATTTTACTAATTAATCTATGAAAAATTTACTTTTGTGCACTTACCAAGTTCGTTATCGCATGCTCTAATGCATATTTTTTCACTAGAAATATACGGAGTGACACTGTGTTTCCACACCTTTTTACTGACAAAATCGAATCTTCCACCATTTGTCGGGAAGAAAATGTACAGGCAATCATCATCAGTGAAAGATAAATCCTACAATGAAGAGTCTTCAGTGCAAAAATCGTTCCATTATATTTCTGGCACACTTACCTTAGGATCCTCAGATATTCTCTTCCTGGTGAATGATAAAGTCATTACACCGTCTATAACGCTTCCGTTTATATTGTCGATATCTTGGGACTGGTCCAATTTTACTGATAATGGTGAATAATCTTGAATCCATGTGTCCATGATGAAGGGTTTTCCTAGATTGTCCACCCAACCACCTAGGATAGCATCCGAATTGGACTAGAATGAAAACGACATGTCAAGAAAATGTGTGGAATGTCACTATTTAGATTACCATTCTCGTATCGTTTGAGAATGCTATTCCAGTCCAAGCACCGCTGTTGACCGTTTTTACAGTGAAGTGGATGTCGTCCGTCCTTGATGAGTATTTCCATTCGGCGTAGTATTCGCATGTACCATTCTCCACACTGCAATATTTCGGCATTTTCCAGCTGCCTACGCAAGCAGTATCGTCTTTGGGTTTCTTCCTTTCTTCTGCAAAAAGAAATTACCAATTGGATACAGACTGCAATTACGTGCAATTTCGAAGTTTTCCATTATAGTAATCGAAGCTATTTGAAGACATTGTACTACATTACTCCAGTGGAAAATGAAGATGAAATAATATTATTAATGAATTGTTGCAATGAGAAACAAATGTTTTTGAATGAGTTCGACGCACAATGTGGAGAAGATTGGATATATCCTTCCTAATTTGTGGTAGATACTTTCAGTAGTTTTTGTAGATTAAGAATTTGCACGTGCTACTACCATCTAAGAAGAAAAAGTCTTGTATTTTTGCCGAACGTATAGTAAACACGCTGTATATTGTAGTTCATAATAGTCACCACTTTGAAGATCAGAGCAGGTACATTTTTTCGACTTGTAATTCAAATTTTCTATATTTCAAGGGTCCTTATTAAAATTTCTCAAGTAAACGTCGAAGTTTTGCATGGTTGTTGACAAAATCAACACCGTCCAGTAGCTACCCATAAATAGTGAGTAGCTAGTTGAAACTGGACTCTCGAGACGTAGTTGAATGTATTTTAGGACTTAAAAGTCTGTTATGTTTTGGGATTGTGATGAGGTTTTACAGTGCAGTGCTGTGAGGAGCGAGATAATAAGAAATACAACATCTGTAGTATCTTTGACAATTTAATACAGTGGAACTTTTTTTGCAAGCAATTAAGTTTTATATAGTAATCTAGTGATAACTAGAAAAAAGTTGCTTATCCGATTTAATTAATAAGATGAAAATGACATTTTTGACGCATATGAGAGGTTTTTTTTTTATAAATATTTACCCAAAAAACTGACGTTTAAAGGTCAAAATTGTTTTGGCGGAAGAAACAGTAAGGAGAGATTTACGGTTCTGGTTGGAAACAATATGAATAGACTGAAAAGTTGAATTTCGTTATTATTGGCAAATCAAAAAATTCACGTTGTTTTAAAGGAATGGATTCACTTGAAGTGGATTACAAGTACAAAAAAAGAGCGTGGATGACAGGCGAAATTTATGAATAATGGCTCCTAAAGTTAGAAAAAAGTTTGATGCTCAAAAAAGGAAAATTCTTCTGTGTGTTGATAACTGTCGAGCACATCCTAAGAATGTTTAATCAAAAAAGATCATTAAAGGGCATTTCAGTAAATTGTAATGAAAATTTAGCCCAAACTATGCCACTACTTCACGCACTTAGAAACTTGAATAAAAAGTGACACCTCGATGTAATCCCACAAACAAACGCCAAATGTTTTAAAAACGCAGACTTTACTGAGGATAAACTGATGATGGAAGCTGATGACTGGAATTGAAACAGTTTTGGACTTCATACCAAACAGCGATGAAAATGGAGGAGTTACATTTGAAGATTACGTTAATATCGATGATTGTGTACATGGTTTCCTAACAGTAGAAAACATTTTGGAAAACGTCATAGGAAAGCTTGTTTCTGATGAAAAACGTAAGTTTGAGCTAGTATCTAGCAAAGACAAACGAGTGTCAGACTCAGGCAAGGATCAAGACGAAGATGAAATAACTATTGCCATTCCTATATGTTTGTCCAAGCGTGTTCTGCTATTGAAATCCTAAGAAATTCTGTTTCGTCCAGAGAAAATGTTTCAAATCCAGTATACAGCTCCTTAAATTTAGTGGAAAAATTTGTAGATAAAAAAAATTGGTCCAAAGTAACCCAAAAAGATAATGATTTTTTTTAAATAACCAATTTAGTATTTCTTTGCAGTACCACATGTGTATTCGAGTTAGAGCAGTTACACCATAATCCAAAATTCAAATTTTAAACCACTGTTTCTCCATTGGTTTTGTCGGATGGACCCTGTAGCTCTAGGGTAGCGATTTTTATATTGACTACATAGCTAACATTCATCATTCGTATTTTTCTTATTATTGGAGTTGTGAAACTGGTTAAATTTGTCATGATCCACCACCATCTCTTTTCATGAATTTGGTAAAAAACAGAAAAGCTATTAAAAGTGTGTCTGCTTACACTATCCCGATCAAAAGAAAAAAATCCATCGACTTGTCAGTTTAATCAAGTTCATAGTTTCAATAATAAGGAATAATGGTGAATAATTGCATTAAATCTTCATTGTAGTACTGAATTATTCAAATATAATCATTTGAATAAAATCTTATCTAGGGGAGAGTTGCCCAAAATAAATAGCGAAGCTTAGCACTATAGCGCCATCAAAGTTTTCATAAGTTAACTCTTTAAAGTAGACACATTTATTTAAAAAGTTCTATTCCAATGTCCATAGCCGGTAGTGAAGGTAGTTTGGCGATTCATGACAAAATATTAAAATATTAAATAAGAGATGTGGAAAATGGTCGACTCCAGACATGTTAGAAGCAATTCAGAAATTTGGCAACAAAGATATATCATTTCGACAGGCTGCAGAACAGTGTAATGTTTCAAAAAGTGTATTGCAAAGAAGAATCATAAACAAAAACAAAATTGTGACAGAAAATGAGAAATATCTTGGACAATTTAGGCAGGTCTTCTATGAGGAATAAGAAAACGAGATTATGGATTTATTCTCAGGATAGAAAAGAGATTTTTTGGAATCATATATATATAGGATTTCGTAGATTAGCATTTGATTCTTCTACTGTCATTAATACTCCTATTAATTTCGACAAAGATGCTAGAATGGATTTACGAGCTCTTGCGTAACCTAAAAATATTTCCCTAACCCGATGCAACATTTTATGCTAGAGTCACTGACTTCATCTAAAATATAGTTTGAATTTTTTTTTAATCTTGAAGGTCTATATGACAAATATAAACTCACTTCAAATTGAATATGGAAGTGTAACAACCGTTCAGAAATTACCATACATTCATGCTTGCAGGTTAAAAAGCAGGTGGGTGGAATTACTAGTGCCGAAAGAGGAGTAAATGTTACTATTTTGAGTTCTTCTGTGAGTGCAAGCGGAAATTTTCCGACACCTGCTTCCTAATTTTTCCCTGTAAGCGAATAAAAGCTGAGTTGATGGACAATCCATTGGAAGTAGGTAAACTAGACAGTCGAAGCACCAGCCAATTCTTATTATCTTGGACGGTCATAATTCACGGATGTGTCAAACTTTTGCCGTGAGTTGATGTCATTAGTTATGCTTACCATCACAGCACATAAAAAATGCAGCCATTAGACGTTTCGTTACTTATATCATCTATGAGCTCCTGCGAGAAGCTGTTGGAAGAGTATTAAGCGTACAAAATCCGTAAATGAATATGGAATAACCGGAATCTGGCCATTCAGTGACCAGGTCTGGTAATTTTCATGCTTCAGAAACAACGGAACTGCGAAAAGATCTTGAAAAAATAATTCTACAGGCGAAAATGGGGGAACCAACAACTTAACTTTGAACATACTGTATCTACAGTAATTATCTATGTTATTTATGGCTTCAACTGTATCTGTTTTAATAAAGTATTCTTATGTTCTAAAACAAAACAAAAAAACATAAGAAATTACCCATAAAGTCAATAATAGCCATTCCTCTCTGACGTCCATGCCCATGATATTTAAGTTCATCTGGTGTATAGAAATTTTTCACCGATACGCTACCAGTTTCGATGCTAGATTTGGGATAATGTACATACTTTCCAAGTTCTTGTCCCTTAGCCCAAATCACGTGCATAAATTCATTCTCGATTGAATGATCCGCTGGATCCTTAGCCAACAGTTTTCTCCTGAACATGATAGTGGTCACCCCATCTGATTCGAAACCTGCGACTGCTGTCAGATCATTTTTGCCACCCCAGTAACTATCTTGCCTGGGCGTAGAGCGATCCCGTGTATAATAATCTTCAATTCTGTTATAATTTTCTCTAGCCGATCCAATAATAATGTCCGTGCAGTCCATGGGATTGAATTCGGGCGCTGTGAAAAGTTAAAAATCATTTTGTGAGGGTGAAGTTAAAAAAAAATTGCGAAAAATTGTGCATTTGTTGTGCTGTACACAGTACCTTGCTTTCTGTCTGGTGCAGCATGTGGTTCTGGATAGTTAGCTTTGGGTTCCGGTTCAGATTTTGGTTCTGCAACTGGTTCGGAGCTAGGTTCACTAGTAGGTTCTGGTTCTGGATGTGAATTTGGTTCGGGTTCTGATTTCGGTTCTGGTTCAGGTTCGGAAGAGGGTTCCGGTTCTGATTTAGGTTCTGGCTCTGATTTAGGTTCAGGCTCGGGCTCTGATTTAGGTTCTGGTTCGGGCTCTGACTTAGGTTCGGGTTCTGGCACGGATGCGGGTTCAGGTTCGGGGGATGGTTCTGCTTTTGAAATTGGTTCGGGTTCTGGTGTCGTTTCTACACTTTTACTCGGTTCTGGCTCGGAAACGTTTTCACCAAGAAGTTCTACAAGAAATTAAATAGATCCAACCACCGTTACTAAAAATTACTGACTTAAAATGTTATTAGTGTCTTGTGAAAGTGTTCGTTATTGAAAAAAAAAAGAATTTTAATAGCTACTCGGAAAGTATCAAAAAGTAGTGCTGTTTGAACCGGACATCAGAAATTGCTGTTAGAAATTAATAGAAATTAAAGTTTTTCAAAGAAAATAACTAATTTTTTTACCTCGAAAAGTCTTCCAAGTTTGCATAATAATAATATTAATAATTCTATACAAAAAAATAAATTGTTATCTAAGATAACCTAAAGGAACAAAATGAAAAAAAATTCTTTACCACAAAAACATAAAAGATATAAAAATAGATAGATGGCTACTAAGTTGCCATCTTCAGTAGAAACTGGTGATTTAGTAAAGAGCATATCCTCTAAGGAGTAATGCTACAACGTTATGAATTTCCATCAAATGAAGACTACGTCAATCCAAATAATTACTATTTTGGTTTAATAACTTCTATAGAAGACTAATTAGAATAGGGAGAAAAGGTTACTACTATATATTCATTTGAAAGACTTCTCAGGCACTGATTATTCTTGCTTTTCGAGTATTCACTGCATTCAAACAATCATATCAAGTACTGTGATGTGAGCAAAAGCGTGAATCCATCATAGTAAAATCTCAGTATTTTTTCTTGTTGCTGCGGATGATGTGCCCCAAAGCAAAATTCCGCAGCTTATTCTACTGTGAAAGTTTGCAAAATAGGCAGATTTTGAAGCGGCATGGGTAGCAACAGTCTTCTGTCTCTTTATGGTATATATAACTGTCGTTAGCGAGTTAGTTAATTCTGATATGTGCATGTCCCAGGTGAGTTTATTGTCAATCGTGAGCCCCAGATATCGAATGGCATGGGATAACTGACGCTGAATTTTCTCTTCATTTAATTTTAGTTCATTATCTTGGAACCATTTTGTTATTTTCTCCATTACCCGTTTCCTCTTTTTTTTCAATTTCGTCAATCGACTTTCCAGTTACTATGTAAACTGTATCATCAGCATAGAGACAGCTTTGTTTAGGTGTTATATTTCTTGGAAGATCATGAACATACATCACAAATAAAATCGATCCTTATGGTACCCCATTATGAATTGGTTTTATATTGGATATTTTTCCATTTAGGTCCACTCTCTTTCCCTCAAATAGGATGGAAGTAGGTCATGTGCTGTACCTTTAATACTATAATGGTATAGTTTCTCTAGTAGAATTTGGTGTATTACCATATGGAATGCCTTACTGAGGTCACAACATGTCAGTTCACATCGTTCTTTCTTATCGTAGGCGTCCATTAGAATCTCCATCGCCTCCAGAATTCCAGTCACTGTGAATTTGTTTTTCCTGTATCTATGCTGTTCATTAGTATTTTAGTAGACGATCTACTATTAACCGTAAAAAAATTGGAAATTGCAGGCAGAATAGTGATGGGTCTGTAATTACTGCAATCATTCGGATCTCCCTTTTTATGAACTGCAACAACTCTTTCTACTTTCAGTTATTCTGGAAACATATATTCGCGGACACACTTATTGAAAACTGTTGTCAGAACAGGTGTTATTTCATTTTCTATCAGCTTAATGATATTTGTTGTAACGTCATACACGTCCTCGGTTTGTTTGTTTTTCACATTTCTTATAACATTTGACACTTCTATTTCTGTAATAGTTTTAAAATAGAACGGATCTCTCTTACCCAGTCCCATGTTTTCAAGGTACTTCTGTATTTGATGTGTATCTCATTTCGTGCTTGTTAGGTTCTGGTTTTTAATGCCTGTGAAATAGTTTGCAGAGAGTTTTGTATCTGATTGTTCTTTATTTCTAGTTTTATTCGTTTCCCTGTTGATGACCGTCCATATATCTTTTAATTGAAGCGGGGATGAAAATTGTAAAACGTAAAAATCCCAGTCTAAATAGCTATTATATATTTAGGTCAATAAATTAAGTGACCATGTTTTAGTGTTGCAGAATATATGCCTAAATATGTTTATACAGATGCTAATTATTTCTAAAGATTCACGCTTTTGACCATTACTGTAGTTCATAGTATTGTTTCAAAAAAATATACATACTTTAAATTATTTAATTTCTAAAAGTTCTAAATTCTAATTGAACCTACTGTAACCTTAGATGCACTATTTCATCAAATATCTACAAAGAAGTATTATTTTGCTGAAGTGTAAGTTGTACTGTGTGCAAGTACACAATTGCAAACACATTCTTACCATTTTCCAATGCTTTTCTCTTCCGACCTAAATGAAAGAAAATAAATTCAAAAATCCACTGTCAGGTGAAAAAATTTAACAACTTACCCTTCTTAAAACTGACTTTGTAAGACACACTAGTTGTTACAATTCCTTCGTCGTCATCTTCTATTTCGTCCTGTTTATCAGACGCAGATCGCCTGGAGTATACAGATTTTTTACTAGTTGGCTCTGCTGATGGTTCTGGCGTGCTTTCAGGTTCTGGTTCCGGTTCAGGTTCACTCCTAGGTTCTGGAGCTGGTTCTGGCTCACTTTTAGGCTCGGGAACGGGAATTGGTTCAGGTTCACTTTTAGGTTCAGGTTCGCTCTTTGGTTCTGGAACGGCAACCGGAATGTTCTTCTTGGAGCCTGGCCATTTTATTTCAGGAAAACTACGACAAGCAGGCGTCAGAGATAAAGGTCTCCAACCAATCGCAACATAACTGGTCGTGTTGACCACCATAACCATTTCGATTTCCTTCTGTTTGTGCAGTACCTTCCAGTATAGATGAAAATCTGGACTTAATTCTTTTTTGAGATGACTGTCGAGATTTAAATTGGTACTGTTTATCTGAGATCCTAAAATGAAAATTTGATAAAACCTATTCGAATTTATTACGTTAGGTTGATGCATAAATAATTGTCAATTTTAAGATAATCCATTATGGCCTTCACATTTACAAATCAAAATTTATTGAAGTTTATATTACTACATTTTTTCTGAACTCGTCCATATTTTGTCAGTTACTTTTTTAGATCAGGAAAGTAGAATTTCCCTAACCCATGACAGTAAAAACCAGACTAGTATGATCAGTATCACTTTACTGCGTCCTTTTATGTAATTTTTAAAGGAAAGATCAAAATGCAAAATTTTATGAACTTTAATGCCTAATATTAATATTAATAGTTGTCTGTTGAACATCTGAAATGTCTTTATTAGGTAATAATTTTTCCACTGCACTAGAATCCACATTTTCGGTTTTATCTTTCCTTATATTTTCCTCTTTGTCATCACAACGACAAGCCCCTGCATTAATTCATAGTTATTGTATTTACCTTCATCATCAGGAAACCCTTATCGGGAGCATTTCTAAGAAATTGCCCAATTTCTGATCGTGAAAGTGTCTTTGATTTTTTTGTTTGATATGCAACGGATTTTTTCTTTATAAATGTGCAGTTAGCTCGGGAAACTTTTTAATTCAACGTTTTTCTACAGTAAGAAGGTGAATTTTAACATGGAAAAAATGCTCCACACATCAGACGACTGCTGTGGCTTTTTTATATCGCACTAATCTTCAAATATTGAGTACGCTTTCTAATTTCTGTCTTTAAATTTGCTTGGTACTAAATCTTTCATTGCAGCATTGACAATGCCAACCATCTACATGACTATATTCTTCAAAGACACTCATATTTGTCACACCGTTATTAACTCGAAGAAAGAACGAGGGACAATTGCAAAAAGTGATGAAGTTTCATTGTTGTAAATGTTTGTTGACTAGTCACTAAAGAAACAACAGAAACAGAAACGAATAGATTTTTCTGATCATTTTTCTTGTCTAAATTTTAATTATTAGATTTCGGAAAGAATGGTATACAATACACGGCAAGAAAGTGTTTTTACTTGAATTAGCGGTAAAAGTACTCGCTCCCTATGCAGACTCGTACATCAAATTTTGCCTCATCACTTTCTTGACGCTTATATAAATAACTATTTTATTTACAAGGTTTTTATTATAGAATTATTCTGCCAATAATTATATATTGTCTGCCCAAACTGCTTTAGTACTATTCCGCAATATAACTCTAAGGCTTTTGATCATGGACTGTTGCTGTCAATCTTATCATATTGGTATAAGTACTGGTACGCTATATTTTTATAAACAACAATTTAACAAAATAACACAAATGGTTAAAGTTAAAGGTAACATTTCATTACTTTTTGCTCAGGCATCTGGAGTGCCACAGGGAGGAAAGTATGGGCCCTTATTATTATTATTTACATCTACAAGATTCCCAAACTTAAGAATTTTTCAAATTTTATTCATATGCTGATGACAGTTAGTTGTTTTATTTGTTTGACCCCTACATTATTCTGATGACGAGGTGCTGGTTAAGAAAGAGGAAACTAAAATACTGAAAAACATATTGCATTTTCAAATGAATGATATTCCACTACCACTTATGACCTGCGTCAAAAATCTTGGACTTTGGCCAAGTATGACAAATTATACTTGGCAATACAGTTACGTTAAAGCAAACCTTAAAATATAAAAATTTTGAAAACTGTTAAAAGATACATAATAATAAGTCGCAAAATGGTGTCAGAATAATATACAAGAAGTAACACAAGTAACCAAAAACATTTTATAAAGTTTGTTTGATCTTATTTTTGCATAAACCCAACGTAGTACTTTAAAACTAACGTACTTTTCGTGCACTGTATACCAAACCATCCCGTCTTACAGTAGCATTGTCTTTCTGGTGCTGTAGTACCGCCAATATTAATACATTTTCCCTGGCCCCCGCAGTCTTTATCTTCTGTACATTCATTTCTAAATTGACAACGATCTCCATAAAAGTTCTTCTCACATTTACACCTGTCCAAATAGAATTTTCCACGATTGCTGCATGATTCTCTATATTCCCTACCTGGAAAATTAGGAGATATTATAAACATTAATAAAAACAATATAATTAATATATATTAAGTCCAAGTCATTTCTACTCCGCCTTCGATCTTTAGGGCAGCTACTTCTTCTGGCATTACTTGAGCCATTCTGATTCAGGTTTCATCAGAAGAAGCAACAGCCAAAAATAGTTTTTCGTAGAATCGCGTAATGTCTGAAAATTAGGTTAATTCACAAGTCGACATGATTTATGTAACATTGATGAGAATACTCTTTTTACGTTTCATTAAGGTTCCTATTAAACTAACACTTTCGAATTTAGGACCACAAAATACTTCATATGCACCTATTTTCATCAATGTTATTCTAAAGAAGTTTAAATTTTTATATATCTGTTTTGAGTTTATTTTGAAAGTGAGAACATTATTATTATGACAGCTTACATACATGCCTCATCAAATTGATCAAATAATACAATAAAATGCTTACGTGGTTTAATATCTACATCTGCGCATGACCAAAATTTATATTGTTGACCCCATTCCGTCGCTTGCCTAAGCAATCTCAGCGTACAATTAGGACAAACATACTCTGGCGGTAGCTGAACCTCGAATTTCTGTGCTCTGAAGTAAAAATAAAACTATCAAAAATGACTTTTTTAAATTTGATCCGAATATACTTACGTTCCATCATCAGTAACATACTGCGAACCGCTCGTCGAAGGTGTTAAATCTAGTACTGGTCTCTCAAGATCGTCGAGTAATTGTATTTTGTATCCTCCCTGTTGAAAGAAATGTATTTATAAGTAAAGTCATACCATTACGCTGATGTAATCTCTACATGGAATATATGCTTACTCTGTGTGGATATCCAAGATGCCATGTTACGTTAAATCTGCTACCTGATAAGAAGGGCGTTCGAAATTTTCCTGGAACAATAAAACACGTTGTAGTACTTATTTCAAGTTGAACTTAACGATCTAATTGTGCATTGATATACATATAATGATGGCCTTCATATTTTTTATCATTTGATTAAACCGAAAGAAACATACTTGTAAAAAAGCATGCTAAAATAATATTTTTTCCAATAATAATGGCTGAAGGAGCATCTTTTGTGGTAGTCGGTAATGAGTCCAAATACATACCTTCAGATGGATCATTTATTTGTTCAGTGCTTTGAGTACCTACAGTTGGTATTGTTAATGAATTCGTGTGTAAAATTGTAAATGTAACTTAAAACCTCTAAAATATATTAAATCAAACACAGTTAATATTTTATGGTACTGATTTTACGTTTCACAGTGTGACGTTTTTTGTGGGGGAGCATCTGATAACAAAGAAACAAATCAGGTGTTTAAATCTTTTTCTTTAGGTCAATACTTAAGTTGCGTTTAACGAAAAAAAAGTATTTACTTAAAATATTATATTTATAATCAAAAAAGGAATAATCACGGATACATAAAAAAAAACAAGAAATAGAAGGATATTATGTAAATTCCACCACTCATTGGTCATCACCAGTACGGTGTACCAAGTATTGCGATGCGAGGTGATGCTTTGGAGGTGCCCAGACGTAGATTATCGATTTATAGGAAAAGCTCACAGTATTTGATGATAACTGCATGTAATAGAATCTTGTTTATTCTTGTTATATTTTTTGGTATTAGTTAGTTGCTTATGTTTATGTTATATTTGTATTATTTGATTTTTATATTTATATTTGTGCTGACTTGTTCTATACCATTTGTATGGTTAAATGAAACGAATAATTAGTATTACTATTATTATTTATTAATTTAACTTAATACTTTTATTATTAAATTTAAAATCATCTTCTTAAATAGCAATTTGTCAATTTTCAAAATTGTTAAGTTTATGGCAATATGAGAACGCTAAAATTAATAAAATTAAACAAGCAATTTCTTAATAGTGTTTAAATAAAAATACAGAGTAGATTTTGCTAACGAAAAAAAAATCGTGCGGATATTGCTAATTATATATTTTTATACACATACTTAATTGATAATAATGAATGTCCTTAATGCAAATCGATGTTTGTTGCAGGGAAATTAACAATTAGAAGAAAGTTTCTACATTCATAAATTTGTATGGATATGTTGAATAACTAGAAACATAAACTACTTTTCAAAATGCCATTACTCAATAAATTGCAATAGGTATAATTTATTGTAGGTATATCGGGTGTCAACTAGATCATGTGTCAGCAGGTCGTTTATTTACTATCTAAAATAAAACTTCGAAACTTTGACCATAGGGATTCAATGTTTACGTGCGATATATACGTATGCATGTAATACGTGGCAACGTGGTACCCCTACTGCCGTCGCAAATGCCGGCGACAACCGACACCACAACGATTTTCTCCGATCCCGATTGTCCCCACTACTCCGCGCCCAGACTTTACAGTCAATATTCAGCTGCGAACACGTTGCGGTGTGCAATAGAAGCATTCAGTAAAATTAATTTATAGTGTGTCTGTATACACCCCCTGAAAAGCTTCAGATAGTAAAATGGTTTTATGGTAATTACTCTGCAATAAAGTGCATAAATATGCAGGGAGGAATTTTTGAGCCCCTTGCATAGTTTATTATTATTTTCATAATCATTTTTTATTTATTTTATTAGGGTTATCGTTTTATTTTATTATGGTTGTTTTTTATTTTTATTAGAATTACGCTTTTGTTTGTGCCATTCAACGTGAACGCAGCTTAAGAATTCTATGCATTTACTGAAAGGAAAAGAAAAACAAATCCTTGCAACTCGTAAATATTATTTCTGAACGCATTACAAACACTCAAGTCGGTGGTCCAATGGTTATTGCTAACTTGTATTTGCGAAATAATCGTTGTGGTATCGGTTGTCGCCGGCATTGGAAAGGACAGTAGGGGTACCACGTTGCCATGTATTACATGCATTCATCCCCTATGGCTAATGATATTTGACACATGCGGTATATATGAGTGATTGGTGAGCTTAGTCAAAATGAAAGTAACGTCAATTTTGAATTTTTAAATACAGCATTTTGTATTTTTCTTCATATTCGTTTCCTCCTAACAATTTGTCATCCATTACAGGTTAACTTTTGATATTTCAGTCAAAGGTGGTAGTATCTATCAAATTTATCCATTAAAATTAAACTGCTCCTAACAATTGCCGAAACGCAAAACCCACTAAAGTTGGCTTTGGAAACAATTACATAACGTATTTATCACACACACCTACACCTATTGGCGAAGAAAATAATTATATCATGATGAAATTACTATAGAAAATAGAAAATGATTTTTGTGTTAATCATATATTGGCCCTAAATATGAAATAAAAAACTCTATATACGTATTTCGGCAACTAAGTTGCCATCTTCAGTAGAAATCTGTATAAAACAAAACAAACAGTGTTAAACGTAGTATTTTTGGCTAAGGGGTAACCTAGAACATATGCTCTTCACCAAATCACCATTGGGATAACACTAATTTCTTAACAAACGACATCCCTAAATATACTACCTAAATCTAACGGGACCACAACGGTACCTTAAAGCGTGACAAAGGGATTAGAAGGGTTGGGGTTAATTTCTTTTGGAAAGATCGAGTTCCACGGTTTATTTACTAAGGTAAGATTATTAGACGCTGATATTAAATTTCTGAAAACAGTGTTGTTCTGTTACGCTACCGTGTGTAGACAACGCGATTTTTAATTCAGTGCTACTGAAGATGACAACTTAGTTGTCGAAATACGTATTTAACCTTTTTGTGCTTTAGTGTGGTGAAGGTGTTTTAGTGTTTTTGTGTAGATCGAGTGCTATTTAGGAAGTGAAATCGTTATACCTATGGACAGACTATACTTTTCTATATATTCTTTAGAAATTTGCCTAATCTCAGTAATTGGCGAGGTACTTTTAATTTTCTTGTTTATAGTTTTGCGCGTGTGTGTAGCTCCAATAAACAATACATTTTAAAATGTATTCACATAAAAAAAAAACGAAATATGTTCAGCCCACGCATATTTTAACAATGACACCGTTAAAAACGTGCAAATAGAATTCCGCGGAAAGGATACATTTGAATAATCGTTTTGCAACTAGCTGCATGTTGCACACCACGACGATGAGACATAATCATGAATAAGCTTCCCCACGTAGAAATGACAAACAACGAACAGTAAACAAAGGAAAAGAGTCGCCGAACCAACACAAATATTTTGACGATTATCTCAAAGAATCACGTAGGAACATCTTTGCGCGGGACCGATATTAAATCCGGTTAGGCAATAATTCCGCCCACCTGTTTAAGTACGCGGCTATATCTGAGGCATGCAGTTGACGGCCTTGACTGACCGAATGAATCACTAACGTTTTGGTGTTTCATCTCTCTCTCTCTCTCTCTTTCTTCTTCTTATTTACGTTCGTGTATCCAAGTACTGGTATGTCGTTGTACATTTAGATTGTAGGATGATAGCTAGTTAAATACTTTATACATTATAAATATAATTGCAGCTTTGCATACTAGAGGGAAACCTGTTTGAGTTCTTTTTTGAAATAGAGAATATTAATCTTTCTTTATTATGCCCTGTCTTAGATTAAGGATGAGTGATTCAAATACGCCGCCAAAAACCCGGAACACATAGCTTAGAAATGTAGTAAACAATTCAGTGGCGTAACCGTAAATTGAGTTAAAAATCTGTGTTGAGAGCGTACAGTCTTTTTGGGAAAATCGTTTATCAATTCGTCAAATTTCAATTGTCTTGGCGTTTGGTGTTCAATAATCATAAGAGATAAATCAGTTTCTGTTGACATTGCAATACTACAAAGAGCTATTTTATATACATATGGAAACACAATTACAAAATTAATGCCACATAGATGTTCCCCGTGTATATTATTAATAAAAGATTTTCAAAAAACCACTAATACTCATAAGTAAGATTTTATTAACAAAATTTTATTACCAAGATTGCCAATATTAATACAGTGTGCTACCTGATTGTGAAATTCTTGGTAAAATAGCCCCACGTTTACTGGGTTATGAATCATAACCCAGTAAACGTGGGGCGCGGACACGAACGGTTGATGACTCATCGCCCATGGGCGTACTATTGAAATGTTGTATTTTTAAAGAGGTTTTAATTTTATTTATTAATTGGATAACAAATGGCTGGTGATCTATAAAATACAAAATACCTTATTATTTGTTAATTTTCTCTTCTGTAAGACTTGTTCTCTTTGAATTAAGTACATCCTTGTAGATGGAAAACGTCCTTTCTACATCGCAACTGGTTATAGGTGCGTACTGGGAATATTCTTTTATTTCAGCGTATTTAGCATACACAATTGCCGCAATGTTATTAAATCTGGATTTCTCTTAAAAACTGCGTCTAACTTTTGCGGAAGGCCACATCCAAAGTCACTTCGAATACTTTTGAAATTATTAATAGCCACATCTAATGTGGTTAATCCATCTTTTAATTTGAGATTTCGATTTTCAAAATATGTGATTAGTTTAGGCAAATTTACAAGTGTTCCTGAAGGAATAACAACAGATTTTTTAAATTCGGGATTTGTGTTAGTTCCTTGCACTCACAAATACTTCGCGCATCGTCATTTAAACATGTAACGAAATTTTGTAAATTATCGAAAGTCTCTGCATAAAAACTATTTCTGTGTATGTTTTAGCAAAGCTAAGTGACGAACGTGCGATATTTTGGCATTCTGTAACGATGTTTTACAGGCTTTGTAATAAATAAATTTCGGATTCCTTTTCATATCAGAAAAAGTAACATAAACAACGTTCTAGATCTAAATAAATGATAAGTAAAAATGTACGTGTATGTTATTGAAACTAAACGATAACCAGTGCACACTTACGTCTAGATAATTGGGAGAAGTCGATTCAATAACCGGTATTAAACAGGCTATTACAAAAATTACGAAGTACGTAATTAATAGTCAAAACAATGAAAGAACGAAACTAACGTAGTAAATATAATAAATTTTAAAAACCCCTCACGCTCCTATCTACGTCGATGAAGAAAGGATTTTACTGATAAATTCCTTATTTTATGGGCATTTTTTGCTCTCATTCTCGGGCACTTTTCGGGCGTAAACAGATGTTGCAGTTCACCATATGAATTAGTGCTATTCAGTAAGCGTGTGTTGTTTATATTATTTCTTTGCTCCGTTGTAACTCCGTCGTAGTTTAAACCGGTCATGCCCGCGCCCTAGTTATGATACTTACATAAACAAATGCTTTTAAAATATATTGTAATATGTATAATGTCGAAAAATCGAAAGAAAACTAAATGAAATTATTCAACACAGTAAGTAAAAAATGAGGTGTGGCCACCACACGACTTTCTTATACGTATGAGCGTTTCAAACTATACAATTTTAAGAATTTTTTTACACAAAACTTATTCAAAATCCTATTCTAAGTAGGTACTTTCATTCTCTTAATAAATCTCTATAGAATGCATACTTTGCAAGATATTCGAAAAAAAGTGCTACTCGCTAAGAGTAAAAGTGCTACTTCCAGTCCGAATTTTGAAATTTCATTTATACAAAAAATATTGCAAATCTAACTCTAAATACTTTTGTACTCTTAATAAATATACATAGAATGCATAATTTACGATATATTTGCAAAAAATCGGTATTCGGTAAGAGTAAAACTGTTACTTCCGGTCCGAATTTTGAAATTTTTTTATACAAAAGATATTAATAATAATAATAATAATAATAATATACTTTATTCTATGTTGCAATAGAGCGTAGAATACGTCATACACATAAAGTTAAAAAAAATAAAACAATATATAAGTATATAAACAAGTATATAAAAGTAAAAGTAAAAGTAAAAGCAGACTTTAGACATCACATTCAAATTTTAAATTTACAGGCTCTTTAAAAAAGTCATCGATCTTGTACAAGGTTCTTGCAATTAAAATATTGAAAAGTATGTTCTAAATACTTTTATACTCGTAATGTACCTGCCTAAAAAGCATGACTTGTGAGATATTCGCAAGAAACTGATTTTCGATAAGAGTAAAACACCTACTTCCGGTAGGAATTTCGAAAAACTTTTTAAATAAAATTATTCTCAATATCAATTTTAAGTATATATGAATTCTTTATAAATTTGTTTAAACTTAGTATTTGACGAAATATTGACAAAATTCGATTTTTTTGCTGAAGTAAACTGCTACTTCCGGTCTACCGATTTTACTGAAAAACTAATCAGATCTCAAGAGGGTATTTATACACGTAAATACAAAATTTGGAATTGATATCTACTGCGGTTTGATCGCTATCGTGGTCACACACACACGGACACACACACGGACAGACACACAGACATTTTTTAAAAACCACTTTTTCGGTATCAGGAGACTTCAAAACGTGGACATCTGCAAAAATCTCCAGGTCGAAAATTTTCATCATCACAATACTTCCTTATACTACGTATAAGAAAGTAAAAGGATTCATATAATTATTTACATACAATATTGCATTTATTTACAAGAATTTAAATTGTATAATTCTGTATTATTTATTTCTGCATTCCTAAACTAGATCTTCTATTGTTAGGGAATTTTATTCTCAAACTTCTTGTAGACGTTTTCAGTAACTGGTATTGGATCTGCGTTAACGAAGAAGTTATTCTTATTAGAACCATCAGCTGTATCAAGCTACTTTAATGTTTATGGTAACACTCCTACTTGACATTCCAGGCATGGTTCATGCCGATGTCTTTCCGTTAGTTAAGATTTTACCACCGCAGTATAACTTTTTAAGTCTGCAGAGATCAGTCTTCTTCGTGTCACTTTCGTTGATCGCCGAACAGAAGTTGAGATATATTGTGATAAAGTTCAGTCCTAAAGTAGCTCTTCATCTAGTTGATCCTGGTTACCTTCGAACTGTATTTTCACTGGTCCATTTACGTAGCATTTTATTTATATATGTATGACTAACGTTTAATTCTCGAGCAACAGCTCTTGCGGACAATCCATTGTCGAACAAACTTATCGCGCGCACTTTTTCCGGAGTAGGCAACATTATTTTAACGTTTTACGCACGTTACTTGGGATATATAGATAGACCCAGGCGTTGTTAATTATAACAGTAACAAAACGATGAAGACACTAACACTGATTAATTAAAATACTCTTAAACGTACTAAAAATATTTATTAGACTTATTATTTTTATGACTAAATTTATATTTATTACTTTATATCTGATGTGAACATTACTAACTGAACTAATAATAATTCCTTTTTGCGGATCTTTTATCTCCGTAATAATTCACGTGGCTTCTGGAATGACGATGACCACTTTTTTTTGCAATTTTTCTAGTACTTCACGTCGAAAGAATCATCTCTTGACTCATTATTTCTTTGTTCGGTAACTAAAGTTTATTCAGTTTGGTCTTGTTGAAAATGTTGCATATATTACGTATTTATTTTATATATGTGCATAGTGAAACAATGGAACTATTCAATAATATTATGTTTATTTATCTTTTATACAGTCAGTACTGTTTGGCCCTCACAGTGTTAGAAAATGATATTCGAAGTTTTAGTGGAAACGTTTTTGCAACTAAGTGTACATGAATAATAAATTACTATCAGTGAAAATTGTACATGTAAAAATGCAAATAAATAATTATTTTTAATTCAAAAAAATAAAAGAAAAATTCCTTATTACAAACTACGCATATAGGCAAACCTATCACTTATTATATTTACAGCAGACCTATAGAGAAATAATTCAATTAAACAGTAATGTGTTATATAATATATTGTTGTGATGTCAATGACGTTAAGTTATACACTGAGTGCTGTTAATTTGCAGCACTAAATGATAATTGTGTAAATAAATCTTAAATTTCTAAATAAGATTGGAATTTCCAAAATACAATCTATATATTTATTATATATTTAATTAATATCGTTAAGGTCATAGCTGTATGTGCAAACCGAATTTTTTATAAAAAAAAGTTGTTCCAAAGTAAGTTTTAAATGTTTTTATCCTTTTATAAAATCTGTACGAGGTATTTGTAAAAGAACTGCTTTTCAATAAAGAAACAGTGATATTCCGGCCCGAAACTTGAAAATATTTTTGTGCCTGTGTTATATTGGTATCATCTTTCATTACTTCCTGTAATTGCTTGTACTCGTTTATATCTAGGAAAGAAAATGTCGCGATATAATACAATAAAACTATAATTCAACACACGTGCACCACATATCGACGTTTAAACATAAAAATAAAATTAGCACTGTATAAATACCATTTGCAGTTATTATTTGTCATAGAACTTTTACTTTCACACAAACAATTCAGGTTAATTACAAGAGCACACAGCACACGAGTATTCTACAATTGTTCCTAGCATAATGTCTACTTCTGTAGCATAAAAATGCCTCTTTAAGTATTGCCACATAAATGAGAAAGAAACAGCGATAGCCGTGTTAAAAACTTAGAAATGGTAATTAGCAAGATTAATTTGTAATTGAACGCCAAGTGAAATATTTTTGAGTCGTTCTATGTGGCGTGTATAGAATCGTATAAAAAAATGACTGAAAACCATTTCAGGTAGAAATTAAAATTATCAGTTTTGATAATATATGTATATACACTGGAAATTTTTTGTTTTAAAAAATACTAAAATCAGACTTTTAGGGTATAATCGTTTAAAAATGATTATCTTATAGGTCAAAATTTGAATACAACTGTTAGGGACCTTACAATTAAATACATAATGTACTTGGCCTCTTTATCCATGAAAGATTATGAAAAATTATTCCTAAAAGTGATGTAAAAGAGTCAACTAATATACTTGTAACACATTATTGTTATATACATAAAATCAACCAAATAAATTTATAATAATAATAATAATAATAAGTGAAAACAATTTAAGAAAATATAAAAAAAAATACTTGGCACTTCTTTGTTACGTTTTTTACATAGTGAGCCTTTTTTTCTGCTGTTCAGATACTTATGAGTTAACCAAAAGTTCTTTATACAACCAACGATGCTCAGAAACATGGTTAATTTGTTCTTTAAGGTTTTCCAATTTTTCTTTCGGAAGGTTTTTAGTTTTGTGCTATTTCTGGTATTTTTACATGCAATAGATTTTTCAGTGAATTGACCTCTTTAAAAGGAGCGTAAGGGTCATATGACTCTTTGCAGAAGTAGCTTCCAAAATTTTCAACTCTCATGCATTTTATTCCATCACGAAATTTAACTTTTTCGTTTAAGGTATTCTTTTTTCTGTTCATTGGGCCCATATTTGCAGCTAATCATAAAAATATTAATCCTGGAACCTTTTCGAGATGTGATATTAATCGCCGGTATAAATTGCTTCTGTTTTTGGCAGGACTTTTTCGATTCCACCAAAATCATGGTCCGAATCTAAATATGTATGTCCCATCTCAGGAAATTTATGTCGGAAAGACTTAAAACATTTCTTTAAAATTAAAAATCAGATTTGAAAAAGCAAATCATCTGAAGATTTTTATTTTGCTCCTTACAGCAGTTCGACCATTGATTTTTGGTTTTAACTTGATCAAAGCTTTGAACGATTCCACATGCTACTGTCTACTTCAATGCTACCTCGATTTGGTACGATTTGTGTCCACGTTTGCATATAGGCTTATTCTCCGCTGGTTGTATGTATGAAAAAATGTGTGCCTAAGTTGCTAAAACACTTTGGAAGTTGTTAATTTAGAAAGGAGCATTTTTTGTTGGAGGTCAACAGTTAAATATAAGATATCATCGTGCGTGTGTAAATCAAAAATTAGTAAATCAAGTGGATTTAATGTTTTCCAGATGCTCTTCATTAGCAAATTGAAATTTGAAGAAATTATATTTGCATAAGAGGTCTTATTTAGCTAAATTGTCTTTTCATAAGGGTTGCTATTGCAGGAGTAATGGGGGGACTCCTCTGGATATTGGATAACGTGTTTTTGTATGTATCTACTTCTTCATCAGTCATTCTATGGGGTCTGTTTAAGTGATGTCCGTCTTTACTAGGCAGTGCTGTAGATGAGCCTCCTGAAGTCTCCTACATTCAGATCTTCAAATTCAGTCTCGTCAAAATTTCGTCTATGATATTTGTTGCACTTATTGTATTATTTTCGTTTTCTAAATTATTGGTTGCATAATTTACATTTTCTTTAATGTTTTTATCTATTTCATGGCCACAAAAATCAATTCTTTATTAGCTTTGAGCCTGCTTGCAAATCCCGAGGTCACGGCAATGACAGTCTGACCCTCTACGTAATCACATGAGATGATTTGCCCTGCAGCAACATTTAGTTTCTATTTTTTTTTTTTTGTGCTCTTTGGCTCTGTTTTAATTAATTTTTCCTAATTGTGTTTCTTAGAAAGTAGATTTCATAGATTATTTAAAGCAAAATTGTTAACGAGACTGTTTTGGCTTGGAGTATTTATGTCTAATGGCAGCAGACTTGTGCCGCGAAATTCCGACTTTATATTTTCTGGAATCTATCGATATTTCACCTGTACAGGATCAAACCTGTATGTAAACTGTAACTTAGAGGAAAAACCCCTAATATAAATAAATTAAAATTCCAGGCTGCAAGATAACTGTGAATCAGTACAGTACATTCACTTACCTTTAAAATAATTATTAATCGCTTATGATTAATGATCGTATTTAAGTTTCCAATTTCCAGATGTTAAACCTGAAGTAGACTGTCGATGATATTTATATCTGTGACCCCACACTGTATAGCTAACTCAGAGCTTGAGATTTCTAAAAGATGTTAATGCCCGTTTGCGCCACCCATTTTATTATTATTGAGGCAAGGTTGTTACTGTATCGCACAATAAAAATGAGAAATTTTGCACTACAATAATATATAGGCCTATTTCCAAGGAAAACACAAAAGTAATTAAAATAAAACAATGTATTAAATAGAATAACAATATAAATGTAAAATAGAAAATTTGGTACAGTAAAAAAAATGATAATTATAAAATCGAAATATTCAAAGTATTATAGCACAAATATGAATAATTATTAAATAAATAAATAGGATTAACTTTTGTTGTCGTTAAAAAGAAATTACTAAAGTTATACAAATTGATCTGAGATTAATAATTGTAGTTATTTATAAAACAAAGAAACACTGAATTCTAGAGAGACGGTACATTAAAAGAAAACAGAACAATAGGATTAGACTGAAATAATCTAATTGATTACCAATTAACCTAATACTATTCATAAACTAATTAAATATTAGATATATTAAAAGCTACTTGATTAAATATATCAAATAAAATAAATTGATGGAGTGTACAAGAAAAACAGAAATACGTATAAACAATGAATATTTAAACAGAAGATATGATATATACTGTATTGGTATGTGGATGAGTATTATTTACAACACATAATTTTCTAATATTGCCCTAAGTTCGGCAATAATAATGTATTGATTATGTGTGTAGATATGATTTATTACAATCTGTATACCAATATTTAATGATTTTATATTTTGCTCAATATCAATTTTGTACTACTATTATTATTTAATATAATTCCTCTGGCTAATTCTCAAATTAAATAAATATCAATTTTTATTTCTCCTTGTTTATTTTATTGAACTGGTAGGACTATATTATTTGAGACCTATACTTATACATTATAAAAATGGAAGGGATATTGCATATTAAATGTCAAGAATTTATAACCTAACTTATGAATCGTTTATCATCGATTAATTTACAAAATGTTCTTTATAAAATACTTTTATTTATCATCAGGGGTGTTTGAAGTTCGCTGTGACTGATTATTCGTTTGTAAATTGTAGAATTACGCCTATACATGTAAGTATTCCATATTTTATTTAGTCTTTTTCTAGGTAAAATAATTTGATATTGTTATGTTTTTAGTGTTCTACAACTCTTGGAAATCAGTTGTTCTGTTTAAGAAAGTACATAGATAATGCTACAAATGAAAGAAAACAACAATCTCAGGCTAATAATGGTATAATAATGTGTTTATCAGAATCACAAATATAAATAAAGGTTATTTAAAATTGTTTAATAACGATATATTTTCGTATGTAAGAAAATATAAAAATCAACCATTATAGATAATGACACAAGGATAGCGAGTAGGTTTGTTGAACAACGAGTATGTTTTCTACAATTAACAAATAATGCTTTTCAATTCTAGTTGTGAATATTCGATTTTTGATGAGATTTCTAATGGATAAAATACGTAATACTTCTACAAATAAGGTATTGCCTTTCATACATTGTTACCTAATTTGTATTTAAATTCAAATAGCCATAACTTATTCTGTTTATAGATTTCAATATAAATTTTATGTGAACAAACTAAATATGCAAATAAATCGGTTATTGTAATAATAAATAAGGGTCTAATACAACCTTGAATCAGTTCTAAACAAACATTTCATACGATCTTTCCATCTGACAATCCTATTATGTATTGTAGTTTGCACGTGCCTCGATGAAACCAATATCTACAGTTTGCTGTCTCTTGTCTCGCCCTGGAGTTATACACTTCCCTTCGTGCGTACAGATTATGGGTATCTCCAAACTGGCCTGCTACTAATACGTGTGTATGTTGTATATTGAAATTCAGCTGTACCTTAAAATAAGAAAACACTTCCTCGAAACTGGAAAAATACTTCTGAAAACTTCCTGGACTGGATAACAGTTAAAATTGCATCGATTGTAGAAACTTGAAAATATCTTCGACTCTAGGACAATAGCTAACAGCTCATCTAATAGTTAAACTTGAATAATCCTCTGGCTCGCTGTACTGGAGTATTTGTTAAACTTCTTCTTATTCAATTATAAATCACTGTGATGTATTCACGTTGGTTCGGATCCTGATTATATAAATTTTAGGTAAGTTATTTTTTTATACTATCAAATTTTCTTCTTCTTTATAGTATTTCATCAAACAATGAATATTTAAGTATCATTTAAATTATTAATCCTTTATCCATTGATAAAAATATAGTTTTAAGAATTGAAAAATTATATGTTTTAACACAATTACAAACTAATAAATGGTAATAATATCAAAACCATATCAATACATATATAGATAAACACAAAAAAGACTTGGTGTACGTGCTTTGTCGTACTCGATTAATATTTTACATTATAATATACAAAGAAATTACTGACAGTTTAGGTAGTTAGTTAATTTCACGGCACTACAAGAGATGGATAACGTAAATACCTGGCAGGTGGAATTTGTAGTATTCGCCGACTGAGGGTCCCCAGATGTCGATTCGGTCCGTGTGTAATAGGTCTAGCTAGCGCTGACCGGGCTTAGATGGTAGCGATGCATAATTATCTCCTAGATCCGGATTACTTTCCGTAAATTGGAAGACAATAAATGCTCCACAATTATTGACTTATAGAAAGAGGCAGATCGCCTAACAGCGTATCCCTAAACTTCAGGATATTGAACCTCGATCTATTGTAGATATACAGTGTGTCAATAAAGTAAGAAACACCCGAAATATCAGCTTTAAAACATATCTCTAGCAAAAACGCTCAGACACGTATTTTTTTATTTTTGAAGGCGCATTTCCTTAGATTAAATTGAAGTATACAGGGTTATCAAAAAAGAAGATATGACGTTATCATGTGTTTTTTTAAATGGAATACCCTGTATATTTTTAAGAAAATCAAAAGAGCTTCTCATGAAGATTTCAACGATATATGAGTTGTTGGGGATATCTTTAATATTTACTTGTAGAAATTGAAAAAACATTTTTGGTGGAACAACGTCATAAAATAATTACAATAGAGTTTAACTTGTTTATTTTTAAATCTAAAACAAAAATTTACTTAAGTAAATGTTCAAATTGCTGCCCGTTCACAATCTGATAGTAGCCTAGGCGAGAAATAAACTCATTCTGAACATTAATATTTTGAGGTCTATTTACATAAACTTTGCTTTTTAGGTAACCCCACAGGAAGAAATCTAGTGGTGTTAAGTCAGGGGAGCGAGCTGGGCACTCAACAACCCCACGTCTGCCAATCCATCGGTTATTAAAAATCAAATTTAGGTAGTCACGCACAGGTCGAGAATAATGAGGAGGTGCCCCATCTTGTTGGAACCAGATTTCATTACTAGGACTGTCAGGGGTATTTGGATCAGGATAAAGTTCCACAAGCCCAGGAAGAAGCTCTAACTGTAAAAAATCCGAATAGATATCCCCATTTAAATTTCCATCAAAAAAGAAAGGTCCTAAAATCCTATTTTTTAGTATTCCAGCCCAGACGTTCACCTTCTGAGGGTGTTGACTTCGAGCTTCCTGCATCCAGTGAGGATTATGTTCTGTCCAGTATCTACAATTTTGTCGGTTAACTGTTCCGTTTAAAGAAAGAGTTGCCTCATCTGAAAATAAAATGTTTCTAGTAAACATTTCATCACGTTCGCAAAGTATTTGCAAGTTTTCTGAAAACTCCAAACGGCGATCAAAATCATCTTCCGACAATTCATGGTAAAGATGCACTTTATAAGGATGATATTTCTGCTTATGCCAAATTTTGCTAACAGTCTCATGGCTGCAATTAAAGTTTAAAGCTGCTTGACGAGTAGCACAATTCGGATTATCTTGCACTGTCAAAAGAACATTTAACTTAGTTTCATCATCCACTTTTGGTCGCCCAGTTTTAGGTAGATCCTTAACATTTCCGTACTCCTCATACTTTAGAAGTATTTTACTTACAGTTGAGCGAGTTATTGGTTGCCGATTAGGATGCGCTGCATTAAATAGTTCGCAAACTTCCACTGTACTCCTTCTTCAGTCACCATAACCAATCATCATAAGAATCTCAATCCGTTCTCTCTCACTTAGACCCATTTTTATCAAAAGAAATGGCAATTATAAAACAAGCAAGGCCAAACAAACTAACGGTGGTTAGTCACTGTCTAATTAGATAAGACGTCACCTTCCATACTGAGAATTCTGTCATGACAACGTTCAAAGATTAAAATTACCAAAAATTATCATGTAGTTCCCCCAAAAGTGTTTTTTTCAATTTCTACAAGTAAATATTAAAGATATCCCCAACAACTCATATATCATTGAAATCTTCATGAGAAGCTCTTTTGATTTTCTTAAAAATATACAGGGTATTCCCTTTAAAAAAACACATTATAACGTCATATCTTCTTTTTTGTTAACCCTGTATACTTCAATTTAATCTAAGAAAATGCGCCTTCAAAAATAAAAAAAATACGTGTCTGAGCGTTTTTGCTAGAGATATGTTTTAAAGCTGATATATAGGGTGCCTAACGGACTATGACAAAAGGGAATTTGTAACTCTTTCACTACCACTTACTGTGTTGTATTAACTTTAATTTAATGTAATAATAATGAATGATGTACTAGTAATGAATCAATTTGAACGTGCTTTCCCTTTTTAAAAACTCGGGGGTGGGAGAAAAATGGGAGAATATTCTAGAGAAAACTGACGCCAGCCAGACGCTGTTATTTCAACACGGGTATTCCCCATATGACGCTACTATGCAACAAAACTGTGGGAACTATTTAGATAACGAAACTAAAATGTAAATATTGCGTCTCTGAAATTGAACAGAGTCCTTCATAAACTAAATATTTTAAAACGGAATATTTGCGTTGCAGATTTTAACGTTGAACATTTTAGGACGTAATTTATTTAGAATTTAAAATATTATTTGAATTAATACCGATTTGAAAATATGTAACACATAATATACAGGGATAAGTGAATTAATGTTCGCCGCTGCTTTTTAAACGTAACAAAACTACTTCAATTTTGTAATATATCATAAAATTAGTGTGAAAACTGGGCTATTCTACCAGAGTGTCGATAGACTTAATCTTTAATATGACAGCAACTTTAGTTGATTAACGAGGTCGATAATATCGAAAATCATAGAGCAGGCATTCAAATTAATTAAATTAAATCATAAATTACTATTATCGAGGCAATAACTAACATAAAATAATACGTTTTATTAATTTACGAACAGCCTATATATTAGGAAACTATTCCGCCAATTATAATCATAATTTCGACTCGGCGTTTACAAAATGATTAACTGTTTCGCTCATTAAGTGGTGCAGAGAAGCAGTTACTGACGTCGAATTATAAAAGAAAACGAAAAAGAACCCGTTCGAAAAGAATTAATATCATTTCCACAATTGGAGTAAAGAAACAGCAATAATTACACACACATATCATAAATTCTTGAGTAGTTGTGGCGCACTCGACCTAATCCCGTGGTAATTACTAATTATTCTTGTGTGTAATAACCTAATAACTAATAACATATGTGGTTTTAATCACTCTTAATAATAACTAGGAGCGATTAAATCCACAAACTTATTCGAGTAGGAAAGAAAAACCTTATTCAGCTTCATATCGAGGAAAGCCATGATATTATTAAATAAAAAAAATAATAAAAGAGGAAGCGAAGATGAAATACGTAAAGTGCATTCTTGTTTCCTTGTGCAGATATCAGGTGGAACGATCAAAACGGATATGCGCTTCTGAACTTTCGAACAATAGAAGCAGACGTGCCAGATGTTATTATGAAGATGTGTAAAAGAATAAAGATGTAGAAATAAAAAAAAGGGAAATCAATATATACAGAGTGTGTATCAAATGTTGAAAAAGCTACACGCAAAGATATTCTTCGTTGGGTTCTGAATAAAAAATCTTAATGTTAAATTGTTGTATCATGCTCCGTATGTTCTCAGAAACCATTTAAAAGAAAAATACATTTGGCAACACTGTTGCCGCTACTATTGTAATTGTAGATACCGCAATAATTTCTGGACTTCGATCTTCGAAAACATTTTACTCGTTATTAGTATTATCAGATTTTGGAAAACTATGGTTATTAAATACACCATCTCTGGTAAACATACATCATAGCTCCAAAGAACACGCCTTAAAAAGTAGTCATCTTCTTGAATCCTATTTAAAATTGTGTTGCAAAAATTTAATCGAAAAATGTTGTCGTTTTCATAGAGTGGCTAAATTTTACGAACATGATAGGGACGAAGAAGGTTTTCTCGTAGGACCAGCTCAACGGTTTTTATTTTTTCGAAATACCATTTCCACTAGGATGTGTAAATAGTACCATTAAAATTGAATTAAAAAAAATAATGTAAAGTAAAATTCGAAAATAAAATGTAAATAAATTTTCCTGCTAAGCTCAGATCGGATTCTGGAGGGCGATTCAGATTACTAGAGATGATTAACTAAAAGGTTCCTAAATCATTTATTAGATGTTAATATATATATAAAAAATACCATTTTAAAATTTAAACAATAATTATATTCAAAATCAATGATTTTATGTGTTTTACAAAATATCTGATACAATATACTACTTTTATACAATAAAGAAACAAAGTAACAGATTGGTTACAAGGTAATGGAAACTTTGAATAATATTTTCATGCAACATTCGTTATATTAAAATGACATCTCAGCTAGAAATAACAACGTGTGCCACATGATTCATGTATATTTATATGCATACAACACATATATAAGACATATTGAATTACATTACACTTTATATTACGGAGACGATATTTATTTAATATTTATATTTACTTATTTCGTCTCTATTTGAAATGGATTTGTAATGTTTAGTTCTTTATTTCTGAATACATTTACATACAATATTTGTTATTATTTAAATAATACCTTATATTAACGCTTTTTCTGTCTTCTCTTCTACGCTACTTTCCAGCAGAATCTTCTTTGTTCACGAACAAGACGTAAAGAACCGGCATACCATGCCGCTTGTTGCACGATATCTTTATCACGAAAGATATAACACTTTGCACGTTTAATATGTATATGCAATTTATTTAAATTACAATTAACAACAACACTTTTGGCTGTTAGTGACCCACTACAGGAGTCTGTGTCTACCTGGACAGTGGCGCAGTCAGAATTTTGTATTAGGGAGGGTTTTCAAAAAAAAAAAAATATTAAGCGTATTAAAGCACCAAAATTTATAATAAAACTCAAAACGCAACGTACATATAAAGTATATTTAAAAAAAATAAACAAAAAACCCGTCATGTAGTGATAAACATGTAAAATACATTTATAAATATAAATGACAATAAAAAAAATTGAGTATACTCATCAACTAAAAACAAGAGGCGAGAAATACATCAACATAGTAAATGTTATTAAAATTGATTTATAAGTTATACTAAAATAGCTAGACGGCGAAATTGTAGAGCTAAGACATCAAGAACTTCATCTTCCAGAATAGAAATATCAGGATGTATATACATCAAAGCTAGGCCGTTTAATCTATCGTCCCCAGTAGAATTTCGCAAATAATTTTTTAGATATTTTAGGGATGAAAAAGATCTTTCACAAGAGCATGTGGTGACTGGTAAAGTTGCCATTATAACTAAAAGTTCATAAAATGTGGGAAACAAATTTTTATTATATCTTTCCAAAGCCTCAATCGCACTTTGTGGCTTTTCTGCTTTATTTATAATAAACTGGACCCAAAGTGTAACTTCTCCCATAGCACCAGAATCATCCAATTGATAAAATTCCAAAAGCTGTTGGGTGGAATTTAAAATATCTTTAATGTCTAAATTATTATTATTGCATAAAAGTTTTTGCAAAGGTTCAAGAGTACTTTTGTGCTTAATAAATTTTGCATTTATTGCCTGTATTGTTTGGTCGAGAAACGGAATATAAATAACCCTGCGGTAATAATCTTCTGGCGATGAACTAGGAACATTGTTTCTGTGAGTTTGCCGATTAGTGGTTCGAGGTTGTAGCATTGTAATGTCAAACTCGTCACAAATAGTTTTGGCCTCCTGATAAATATCTGAAAAAAACTTCTCGTCGTCTTGTCTCATTTTTTTTAAAGATTCATTGACATTATCAGCTGACTCAAGAGCTAAACTCAGGCCCAATTTTGGGGTCTGTAGGTACTTGCTCAGTGGCAAAGTCAGTGAAAATACAGCTTTTATCACAAAAGTACATAAAAGAAAGTCACATTGACAAATTGCCGACGAAAGTAATTGAGCGTCAGTTGCCGTTTTTTTATCGGTCCATTTGGCAATCTCAAACAAGGCATTTATTATTGGTTTGAGAAGAGAAACGAATGCAGTCACGGCGTCATGTCTCTGAATCCATGTGGTGGGACATAATCTTTTAAGTTTTTCTATTTTTGGTTTTTCGAGTAATTTACTGATCTCATTTTCCAGTACGCGTTGTCGTTTTGGAAAATTAAAAAAATTATAAATTGTTTCGATAGTACCCAGACAGTTCCGTACTTCTGTCACTGAACATCCATCAAAAAGTGCTAAATTAAAGCAGTGTGACGAACAATGAACGTAAAGGGCTTTGGGATAGCTCTGCCGAACAATGGCTTGTGCTCCACTAAGGGCACCACTCATTGCACTAGCTCCATCGTATCCTTGGCCAACAAGATTTTTTACGTCTAGCCTTAAATCTATCATGGCATTGCAGATGCTATTTGCTAAACCAGCGCCTGTACCATCAGAAACAGGAATAAACTGTAGAAATTCCTCCCTTATCATGCCATCTTCCACAAATCTTACACATAATGACATTTGAGTAGTACCACTTATGTCGGTGGTCTCGTCGCATAAAACTGAGAAGTATTTTGCAGCATTTACTTTGTCAACAAGCTTTTTTAATAAAATCGAATTAAACGATGAGATTATTTCGATCTGTATTTGCCAGCTGATATAAGTTGCATTAGCACCTGCTGTGCTTAAGTGTTTAGCCAAAATTTGATCGGTCCATTTGGCAATCTCAAACAAGGCATTTATTATTGGTTTGAGAAGAGAAACGAATGCAGTCACGGCGTCATGTCTCTGAATCCATGTGGTGGGACATAATCTTTTAAGTTTTTCTATTTTTGGTTTTTCGAGTAATTTACTGATCTCATTTTCCAGTACGCGTTGTCGTTTTGGAAAATTAAAAAAATTATAAATTGTTTCGATAGTACCCAGACAGTTCCGTACTTCTGTCACTGAACATCCATCAAAAAGTGCTAAATTAAAGCAGTGTGACGAACAATGAACGTAAAGGGCTTTGGGATAGCTCTGCCGAACAATGGCTTGTGCTCCACTAAGGGCACCACTCATTGCACTAGCTCCATCGTATCCTTGGCCAACAAGATTTTTTACGTCTAGCCTTAAATCTATCATGGCATTGCAGATGCTATTTGCTAAAGCAGCGCCTGTACCATCAGAAACAGGAATAAACTGTAGAAATTCCTCCCTTATCATGCCATCTTCCACAAATCTTACACATAATGACATTTGAGTAGTACCACTTATGTCGGTGGTCTCGTCGCATAAAACTGAGAAGTATTTTGCAGCATTTACTTTGTCAACAAGCTTTTTTAATAAAATCGAATTAAACGACGAGATTATTTCGATCTGTATTTGCCAGCTGATATAAGTTGCATTAGCACCTGCTGTGCTTAAGTGTTTAGCCAAAATTTGATCTCCTGCCTCGATTCGAAATTTGAGCAAAGATCGAAAATTGCCCTCGCCTTTTACTGGAGGTTCATTTATATTAAGAGGTCCAGAGTCACGGTGACCTCGAAATGACTTTCCTAATCGAGCAAGATACATCGCAGTTTTAATTATGGGTTTTAGGATTTCCCGATTACTAATTATTTGATCTTTTTGTTGTTTGTCAATTTTTAAAACAACATTTTCAGTTTTTCTCATCATAATATCTAAAAAATTAGCTGCTCGTTCGAGACAATTCTTATGATACAAATGATTTTCATGATTTCTGATTTCTTCTCTGGCGTCCTTCCATTTTTTAAACGGAGTTTTAACCAGTTTTCCGGCCTTACGGGCTTGTTGCCCGACAACAGTGGAAAATAACGAACAATACTTGCAGAACGCAGAATCTAAAGAAGGGGAGTAAACTAGCCACCTCCACTCATCAAGCCATTTTATCTGAAATTTTAAGTTTCTGGGTCCTGACGATGGAAATTTAAAAGACAGATCCGGTGACCAAGGTTTTTCTAAAAGTGTCTGCTTTGTAATATCGTCGATTGTTTTTCCTACATACGACCCAAAATCAAGTACCCAATTGTCTTCGTGTAACTGTCGCTCACCAATATTTTTAGATGTTGAAGGCTCTTTTTCATTTGTTTTATTACTTTTTGAGCTAGTTAAGTCTGACGTAACCTGAAAGAGAAAAATACTTTTGATTTTTACGTTTTATTTGACTTTATATTTAGACTTTAGCCCGTATAATCCAAAAATATGTATTCAAAATATCGCAAAAGATCTTTTAAGGATTTTTAATCTAAAAGAAATTAATTATTTCAATCCAAAAACAGCATTAAAATCGGTAAATTTGTTTAAAAAATAACAGGCTGCGTTGAGAAAATGAAAAATGTTTGTGTATATCCATGAAATAAGTCTATTTGAAACTAAAATGCGACATTGATGCGTTCGTCCCGCGGCATTAGCAACATATTCAAAGAATATACTTACACTAATATTGTTGCTCTGAGCAAACGAATCCAGTCTGGGTTTCTTTATTAAAAATTTATCCATATTTCAGAAAATTCACCTCACAAGTCACACTAATGCTCACAATGTACTCCGCAAAGCAGTAAATCACAAAAAAAACGCTACCGACGATACCAGCAAGTGAAACTCAACTATACTAAAGCTCTAAAAGAAAATGTACAAGGCCCGTGTCCAAAATGTACTAATTTATTGGGTCTTGTACAGAATGCAATAAATTTAGAGAGCAGGACATGTAAATACGAAAAAAAGGTCAAACAATAAGTCTTTTATTTATAAACAATTTGTTTGGCTAGAAAAGTTTCAGCCGTTTTCCTAATATGATTCCTGGTCCACAGTCCATTGTTGATAAAAAAAGCAATAAAATGCAATGTCTCTAGTCACCATACTTATATTATTATATACCTAAAATTTTAAAAAAGGGGAAGTCATATATAATTTATAACTCCAGGATCGACACGTTCGAACACTCAAGTAAAAAATATAGACCATTTTTTAACTACCAGGCAAATTTATGGATTTTTTACGATCCATTTATGTCCGAATGTCCACATCTGTTCCTGTTCTAATTGTAATATTATGAAGGGATGCAAGATTTTCGTTTTCGTGGAATTCATAGGAATGTGTACATTTTTGTCCATCGATCGTTGTTTTGAAAGAAACCCCTTTTTTTAGTGCGGTCCCCCACAGTAAAAAAATGACCGAGTATTTAGAAAATTAATGTACTTCATGAGAATGAAAAATATCCTTAAAATGTACAGAAAAGTAAACTTGTAGACTTGTATAGAATACAGAAGAGTGCAAAATGTACCTGATTCGTACAATCGGTACGTCGGTATAATTGCACTAACTATAGCAATGGCCTGTAATAACCATTTAGTGGTAATGGCATGCTGTGGGCGTGGCGTTTCGAAAACAATTAACACTGTTTGCCACTGTTGCCAAGATTTTTTTTAAACCAAAACACACATATATATTTTAAAAATCATCTGTATCTGTATCTGGCGGCCTGGGGGGGGGGGGTTAACCCCCAAAACCCCCCCTCGCTGCGCCACTGTACCTGGAGTTTGCCTCTCGACACAAAGTCTAACTTTCGACTCATACTTCTCGACACGTATTCTTGCATTTTATAAGTGGACGCCTGTAATTCCCCGCTAGATAGATATGATATTGATTGAAATCACTTTGAAAAACAATCTCATTATTCTACAACGTTATCAAATATGTTTTTCGTGAAAGTACGTTAATGAGGAAACGTTAAAAACAAACTTCTATTAATCGACAACCTGAAATCGTTTCTTTGCCTAGTATTGTATGCGTGTATTTCATAGTTTTTCGTTTCTAAAAATATACATCAAAAGTTCTAAAATGTATACACTAGGCAAGGGCAAAATGTTGTCTTGCTTTAAATATGGCCTGCAAGATGCAGTTTAACGAATACCGGCACCAGAACGAATTACGCGCTTCTGCGCAAGAAGTACTTGATTGGCATATGGAGATGATTCCCAAAGGATGATTTCATATGCCATGTGCGAGAAAATCTGCCCATAACACTGGTCAACAGTGAAATTGCTTCTTAGGTGAAAGTACCCAATCCTGAATGAATTCAACGTGCTGAACACGAATATCACATTGAAAAAAGTTGATTGGCTCACGTTCAAGAGATATTGACGTTTTGTCCATTGTATAGATGCTATTGCATAATGTAATGCAATTTAGTGCGAAATTACGAAATTTTGCGTCATATTGCATCACCCCTTCATGCAAAGAAGTTAATGCAGCATTTACTGTAAGTTTCCATTGAGAGTGTTGCGAAATTGATTGCGCAATATCAAGCAATAGCTAATTATAGTTTATTTATAAATGGCCGACGTGACAGTTAACTCGTGCAATGTCCGTTCATTCGCGCATATTTTTCGAAGCTCTAGCATACATAAGTGATTGCTATAGTGTAAAGTAACTAAACAGTAGCAATGCCTCGTAACTGTGTTAATAGTGCTAATAACTTCTGTTATATTTGCGGAGAAGTGACATTTGCTGCACAGAAAAAGAACATCAGTGCAACAGTTAAGAAAGCGTATCATTTGTATTTTGGTTGCAAGATAGGCGACCAGGACAAAGACTGGGCCCCACACGTATGCTGCCGCACTTGTGCCGTAAATCTTTCACAGTGGCTTAATGGCAAAAGAAAGGCAATGCCATTTGCTGTGCCCATGATTTGGAGGGAGCCCACCAATCACGTTGACGACTGTTATTTCTGTATGGTACGACCAGCTTCTGGAGGCATCACCAAGAAGAAGAAGTGGACAGTTGAACACCCTAACATACCATCTGCTCTGCGACCTGTCTCTCATGGCGAAGGACTCCCAATTCCAGAACCTCCTACAGATTTTTCTATCAGTTCAGACGATGAGGATGGCCATGCGTCGGCGAGTTCTCCTCAACGTGGCAGTAAGGATGATGACTTTTCGTGCTTTGACGAAACATCTGCACCACATAAAATTACCCAGGATGAAATGAACGATCTTGTTCGCGATTTGGATCTGTCGAAAAGCAAAGCGGAGATACTGGCCTCAAGACTTCGACAGTGGAATCTTCTGGAACAGAATGTCCGAGTGACTTCATTTCGCACTCGCCATCAGCTCTTCGAATCTTTCTTTAAGAAAGAAGAAAGCCTTGTGTTCTGCTGCGATATTGATGGTCTACTACAAGCTCTCGGTATTGCACATGATCCCCACGAATGGCGGCTGTTTATAGACGCTTCAAAACTGAGCCTAAAGGCGGTTTTGTTGAATAATGGGAACCAGCTTCCATCCATACCTATTGCACATGCGGTCTACATGAAGGAGACTTACGGCAATCTAAAGCAGCTACTGGAGACGATTAACTACAGCAAGTATGGCTGGCAGATATGTTCTGACCTGAAGGTAGTATCTCTGTTGATGGGTTTGCAGCAGGGATATACAAAGTACTGCTGGTTTCTTTGTCTGTGGGACAGCAGAGCAATCGATTTGCACTACATCAAGAAAGACTGGCCTCCGAGAGCATTTTTTAAGCCTGGAGAAACGAATGTACAGCACCCACCATTGGCACAGCCACACAAAATCATCATTCCTCCTTTACACATCAAACTCGGTCTTGTCAAAAACTTGGTAAAAGCCATGGATAAGAATGGACCAGCATTCAAGTACCTGCATGACAAATTCCCTCGACTCAGTGAAGCCAAAATTAAAGAGGGCATCTTTGTGGGGCCTCAAATTAGACAGCTCTTCCGAAACAGGTTTGGGATGCATTCTATCAAGTGGCAGCAAACTTCCTGGGGAATGACAAGGCAGAAAATTACAAGTGTCTGGTTGAGGATATGTTGGCTTTGTTTCATGAATTCGGCTGCAATGTGTCCTTAAAGATCCACCTTCTTGATTCCCACTTAGATTTCTTTCCTGATAACTGCGGGCAGGTCAGCGATGAGCACGGCGAACGCTTTCATCAGGACATTGCCACCATGGAGCAACGGTACCAAGGCAAATGGTCTACGTCAATGCTAGCTGACTATTGTTGGACAATCAGTAGAGATGCTCCACAAGTCCACTACAAACGGCAGGCCAAAAGATGTCGAAAGCCGGAAGCAGACTAATGTTTTCTTACCATGTATTATAATATTGACATAAGTACACTTTTTCTGAAATATGCGTAAATGTTTTCTTACCATGTATTATAATATTGACATAAGTACACTTTTTCTGAAATATGCGTAAATGTTTTCTTACCATGTATTATAATATTGACATAAGTACACCTTTTCTGAAATATGCGTACATATAACAGAAAACCCGTAGCCAATTCAGCTTTTTCTTAGTCATTTTCGTGTTCAGCACATTGAATTCATTAAGAAATGACTATTTTCAGCTTGGAAGCATGAACTTTTCGAAAATTTGTTGCCCAGTGTAATAGAACCTGACCATGTCTTCAGTATGTAATGAATGCCTCAGTACTCTAATCTGATAACATGACGAATTAATACGACAATGAATCCTCCAATCTAAGCACTCATCATGCGTCACCCCAAGAAAACTAATACTAGACTGATGAGTACTGATGACTAATACCAGTATCAAGCAAAGCGATATCCAAGTCAAAAACGACCCTGGACTGCGCCGTATGAAAAATCACAAAATGAGTCTTTGATAGATTCAGAAATAATGTATTATTCTGAAATCAATAACAGAGTCGCCTAAGAACTTCACCGGCCCCCTATCACGCACGCTTACAGGGCCAGAATCCGCAACCAACGCTGTAGTATCGTCAGCATAAATGTACAATGGAGAACCGACGTATGATACAAGGTCTTTAATAATTATATATATGAAGTCTTTCACCGTTTTCGGATTGATCGCCTACCATTTCGGACGGACATGAAAGTTTTCTGTACTAAAGTGGTTCTACATTTCTAATAATTCCAACTTTAATTCAAATTTTCTGCCATGTTGCGATATCTTAAATAAATAACACTATAATAAACTAATAAATGTACCAATAACTCAATATCGGAAGAATTGTGAATTAATTCAGTCGAATTATTTATAAATAGATAATTTATCAATTCACCAATATTATATGTATACACTTAGTTACTTTACACAGGTATTTTTATTTAGCAGTAACTCGAATATTTATTCCCAATGTCGCGTTTTATTAAAACTACTCTAATTTAAGAATCAAAACACGTTGTTCCTCCTACCTTCATACTATCGTATGCATATGTTTCTTTGCATGGAGGTATTTTTGTATGTACAAACAAAACACATGCAAACAAACATGATATATAAGCAAAGTCCTTCGTGCTATGTTGTGGACAATCACTTCGGTTAAGAATCTCTGATCTTATAGTTTGCATTCGGTATTTAATATTAATGAATACGATTGGAAAACCTTAAGAATTTTATCAAAGATCAAATTATAATTATAAATATACACACAGAGGAATGAATTAAACATTTATGCGTTGATTAACAGTAAAAATGGAATGTTTGTGATCAAGATCAGTATTTCTCATTTAATATGTTTAATATATTTAGTATGTTGTACGGATTTAAAAACGCATAACAAAGAAGTAAAAGAAAATGAAATGGATTTTAAAAAAAATAGTTTCAAATTCTGTCAAAGATTCAAACTTGTCGAACTAGTGAAAATCGAAATTAAATGCTGAAATTTTTAATAGACTTTGAAGCTAAGACAAGAAAAATAAATCCACAGCCAACTCTAATCCGAAAACTTTTTGATCACCGTTATAAAGAGTCCATAATGTACATAACAGTTTCATTTAATTGTAGTACTATTATAATAGCTGCTAGTGAGTTGTTAATATTAATGCTTTTTTTATACTCACCGCCTGTAAAGTGACGTTTGGCGCATGCATCGCTCGACCAGCAAGGAATATTTCCCGGCCGAGGCGACCGTAAAAATTGAAAAAAAACACCGGCTCTTTGGGACATTTAAAAAAAAATCTAACTTGATGGTAATAAAATTTAGTCTATAAAATACTACTTCCCTCGACTATTCTTCTCTAAAAGTTGGGGAAATAGGAGTAATAATTAAAAATTCTTCCAATAAATTTGTGGCGCCATCTATTTGACTATTTCTGAAGTAACATTGAAATTGACAGTTAATTGTAAACAACTCAAAAAGCGATAAATTCACTATAAATATAAGAATAAAAACGTCATAAGCAAGAATATAATAACTTAAACTAAATTTAAATGTGAGTAATAGGTACTCGTGCGTACAAGAAATGCTTAAATTAATTAGGTAATCACTTTAATCAATAATATTTTTTTAATTTATGTACGTACAAAAAATATTGTACAAATCACTTGCATGAAGACATCTTCCACGCATTCGTGCAATTAAAAGCAATCGTTTCCTTTCGGTCGCTCGTGCTTTGAAAGTGCGCTCATGCGGGAAAATAGTCTTCCCGCACTTGGTTCGTAAATAACTATTATATGTTGCTATGTATATGGTTGATCAATGCATCTCTGTTTATAATAAGAAAAACCGCTGCGATTATATCTAATCAAAACATGTATTTTTCGAGCAAAAATACTTCAGATTCTTATTAATTATACTTTCTCACGAATTTGTCCCAGTCTATCGTATAATTTCGGGGATTATTTATATTGTAACGAAATATGTATCAGCCAGACCAGGCGACGTTAAAAAAGGGGTTATAAATCATCTCGGCACGACCGGTAAATATCGTAAATGCAGTGAGTCATCTCACAGATGTACGACGTAAGCAAGGAAGAGTCCAGATTTCCTCCAGTATATTGCCGAACTTACTGGTACATTTCGAGAACATTTCATGCAGAGGTATATAAGGCGACTGGGTCACCGATGGATGATTCATTACGGGATTCATTGCGGGGTTCAGTCTCGAGTGCGTGGTAGCCAAAGAAATAAATAAGTAGTGCCGTCTTATATAAATAAAAGGGTTACATAAATACGGACATATTAGTAGTAAATAAAAAGTGTTAATTTCGATTTATTAATAGTAGTTTTTAAGTGCATTACATTTATTTCACATTTTTATATTTAGATACGTTAGTTTTATATTTTTATATTGTTATATAATTTTAAGTATATAAATATACAGACTATTTTAAATAAATAATTGCACGAGTTGTTTATTTCGAACCCGAAAACGTTACAATATAATTCTGACGTTAATAATAATCATTACATTGAACTAGTAAAACTGATATTAAAACAATGTTTTAAAATCAGAATACGCTATGAAACCAAAAAAAAGAGAACAGAGTTGATAGGGTTCGTAGTGTATTAACAAACACTATTTTAATTAAAAATCAATGATTTATGTATTTATTGTTGTTGCGTTTTCTGTATTTTGATGATCCGTACAAGTATTGATGTAATTAATTTCTTTTAATATTTGACGTGATTTGATTCTTGCTGTACGCCACTGACGTTGGTTCCTAACACTACCTCTTCTCGCCCCACCTGCCGCGACTATTTTACTAAGGAAAATAGCACTTTTAGTTTATTCTGAATTTTCTAATTTTCCGGGTAAGTTTTCCAATTTTTCTTTCCCTAAAAACCTTATTCGAACTGCTCTGTACATTAAAAAAAATTGGCCAAATCACACTAGCCGTTCTCAAGTGATGCAATTACCAATGAACAGCATTTTTATAGAGACTATTTGCTTTTCTTGATCCTCTTTATAATTGTGTGATATAGGTATAGTAAACTCTCGAGCTATGATTATCAGTAGCAATGAAATATAAAAATTACATATTTACCTGACGGCATTCCACATGGTCCTTTCGTTCTGAAACTGTCCAAAAAATCCAAATCGTATTTTCTAGCTGGTGGGAATGTAAGCGAAACATGGCCAAAAATTTCTTCCACGAGACATAACAGCAGTACGACTACCCAACAAGAGACCCTTTCTGGTCCCATTCTTTTTTACTACCGTTTTTCGCTTTCTAAAACTGGCATCACTTGACTCCTTGTTTGTTCGCACGTAGTATGCCAATGAAATAGTTCTCCTCTTGTTGGTAAATCTGTAACAAAAAGAAAAACAATGTTTTACTTATCTCCAAGACTCAATATTAAAGAATTAAATTTTAAGTGTCTGTATGTATGAAGACGTATTGCTTTGGCAACATAATTATTTGAATATGATAATAGTATTATTGCCATACATTAGGCCTTGCCAAATAAATTATGTTGTGTGCTGTTTCAGCAACATAAATAATTAAAATGATGATAATTTTTATTATCCTGATGTGTATTTTATTTATCTTAACAGCACGTACTTTATAAGTATTCATGAATTCTTCAGTGTATCTGAATTTCTTCCGTCTCGTCTAATCTCTTGTTTTTATTTAAGATAGGGATAAGGTTATAGCTTATTTAAAATGAAAAACCAGAAATCATATAACACATAATTGTCGAATTTATTTAATATTTATTACATAAAAATAAATATAGCATCGCTATTCTGTATTCACTATATTTATTTAAAAAGAAACATAATTATAAGAAAATGTTTGTACCTTGTCCTAGGTTGTAACATTTCTTTATGATACGAATATATTTTCTTATACTTTATTAAATAGAACTCTAAAAATATTTTCCTGTTTATCAACAAATAAATCCAATTAACTTTTGTACATTGTTTATTTTTTATGGTCAATGTTTGGAGAAAAGCTTGAATCTGATTACTATCTATTACCATTCGCACGCGTTATAGCTAGCATTTCAGAGTCCGCTACCCAGAAACATTTTTCTTATTTCAAAAAATCTAATCTCAAATCATTAACTCATAATCAAAATTTTATTGTTACTATTAATGATGCCAAATACTGTGCCAGAAAATATACATTTGCACGCTATATCCTCTTAACACTCAACACCATTAATTATTTCATCTCTTTTAAACTTGAAATTAAAGAATGCTTATTACTATCTCAGGAAAATATTTATTATCCCTGTTGCATAACGTTATACTGAATATACGTTCGCACGATATATTTCAATACTCGTATAGCCACATTGATAAGTCTTTGCCTCTAACTTACTTTGAATCATTGAAAAACTTTTCAAATTCGGTCATTTGCATCTCCATTATTTTTACAAAATTACACAAAAACAATTAAACAAAGAAAATAAAATAAGTGAAACTTGAATGAAAATAAAATTAACACGCTAATACAAAAGAAATCAATATGAATCGTGGTGTATCTAACCCTACGATTTATATAACCAGCTAAACTGTGTATAATAAATGAATGTTAATGAATGTATGTTAACGAATGAAATTCAATGAATGCTTGTCGATTCTTGTCTTCAATTTATATTTCCGGGAAAGACATGTGACCGTTTTCAACGCCATCTTCAGAAACTACCATTTAAGTTGTCACCCTGCATCTTCAGTGCTCCTGGCTTTCAAGTTGCCGTAATGTTTTGAACACACACACACACGCACTTGTTGTCTTTTTGACAGTTCTTCACCGCAAAAGATCAACACCCCAAGAATTGTCTGTTTACAACTTAAAAACTTCCTATAAATTGTACAGCGTTTCTCCAACGTAGGTATACTTGTTTTAATATAACTCTTCTTTATATTTGTCTATAAATTTATTACCTTCTTTACTATTTTTCACATATTTCCTCTTTCCATTGGCTAGTACAATTCTTATTTTTGTTCTTTTTCCAGCTTTCGGCAATATTGGAAAAACATTGCAAACAACAGGTATCCTTTTAATAAGATTACTTGCACCACCATGGTCCACTTGGTTTGCCCCTTCGTAGCCTCTTTCTATCCAAGACTTCTCCAACGGTGATATGTCTATCTGTAATAAACTACAAACCAAGTTTACATTATATTTTCTTTTTATTTTGTAGGTTATCGAAAACCGTACAAGAACCTCTCTACTGTTTATGAAACATGATATTACATATACAAATTCCTGAATGTATTCTATTATTACCAGCTGCCGTTTATAAAAAAAACACTACTACTGATGTCTCAGAATATTTTTATTTATATCCTTTTTTTATTTACTTATCTAGTCATAAGTTAAGGTAAATATTTATTCTTTTTGTATGATTTATTTAATAAATTTTTATTACCTTATGCACGTTCTCAAGTTTACATAATTATTCAATTATTTTTCTCTCGCGCATATCGAATTCTATTTTCTTCATACATTTTTACTGCATTAAGATGACTAGTTCGTATTACACTACCATCCATAAGCATAACCCTCTCTCGGTTATTTGCTTTCATTTCTTTTTTATTTTTAAACAACGGTCCATTATTTAAAATGTTCAGTGCAATTCTCACACATTTTATAAAGTCAGGTTGTTTTTCATTGTACACAAACCATACATCTTGTTTCTCTTTTCTATAAAAGAAATGTATATATACATCTTAAATTCTATCTCGTCTTTTATTTTAGTACTTATTTAAATTGTAAATATAAATTCAATTTTTATGTCTGCATAAAAGTGTATGCAACCCAATATACTCATGTTAAAATTCCTTTAACTACAATAAACTTATTATTATTGTTTCTTTTATATTTTATACACTTAAATTAAGTCTTAATACTATTACTATTATCTTATTAATAATAATGTATATGGTTTTAATCATTCAATATTTTTTATTTAAGATATCTGCAAATGTATTATACCGCGAGATCAAATATTATATTGATAAAGGTTTGCCGTGGAATGTAAAACGACCAGGTTTACTGTCATACTGACATTTGACTGATATAAAATTTGTAAATATATGTTTATTTAAGATGATATACATATTTGAATAATATTTTATTAAAAATCAATGAACAAATTACAATAAAAGTTCAAACCGACCCCCGCCTTGTTCGATGCACACGCCTTTTCATGCTGGCAGAAGCATTTTGCAATGTTTGAGGCGTTATGGTTGCTCATACTTCAATAATCGTTTGTTGCAGTTCTTTCAAATTATGTACAGGAGTTCTGAAATTCCTTTTTTTGCAGTAAGGGAACACAAAATAGTCCATAATAGTCAGACCTGCTTATGCAAACTTTTTTTCGATCATCAAAAAACTCAGCGAGAAAGGCTATAGTTTCTCGTGTCGCATGTGCTATTGCGCCTCCATCTTTGGAAATAACCATTATGAAGTTCACCGTCGTGTAGTTGTTGAACAAATTCATTCTAGATGTTATTTCTGTACCTCTCTTAATTGATGGTAAAATTGACAAAAAACTGCTCAATTATCCTTCTATGGGAGACTGCCATCCCAATCCCAATTTTTTGAGAGTGTAGTGGAGATTCAACAAAAGAATGAAACCATGCCTCATCGGAAAAAAATGTTAAGTTTAAGGTCGTTATTCATTAAATTGTTGACCAATTGTTGGCAGTACGCAAGACGTCTGGAGTGGTCTGCTGGCAAAAGAGCTTGATATGATTGCATCTTATATGAATGCATGTCCAAGTTCTCCTTTACAATGGTTCGGCATGTTCTATAAGAAACTCCACTTTCTTGGGACAGGCGTCTCAAAGATTTTGTGGGATCCTGTTCCATACGATTACGAACGTCAATAATCACTTCTTCTGTACGAATAGTTGGCCTACCAACACCTTGTTTATGAGTAACAGATCCAGTTTCGCGAAATACACCAACACCATGTGCGAGGCACGTATAAAAATCTTGCTCTACTATTGCGAAATTTGGGAAGTGTTCACGAAAATTATCCAAACATAAACGCTTTCTGTATTCCCAAATACCATTAATTAGCACCCCTGTTCTAAAATACGCTTCAGTCATGGAAGTTTTGTGTGCTGTGGTGTAAACCATAATTGAAAAACTGAAAAACATGTCAGGGAGAAAATATAATGACAAATATTAATGACTTAATGACAATATGGCACCAATAAGAGACAGTTTAAAATCAAATGTTACACTCAGACCTTGAATTCTCATGCAGTGATTAAACCCAAAGTGTATGTAAGACTGATGTAGTGGAAATTGAAGAGTTAAAGATAAGGTCGACTATTGTCGAAGCAATTGGAATTGGATTACGCGGTGTGTATGAAGAACATTTCATTAAAGCATCTGTTTGGCTGAGAAATAGATAGTGAATCTGAAGATACCACAGAGAAAAAAAGTAAAGCAACCTACAAAAAAATAGGTACAATCTTTAGAACAAGAATTCATTTTCATATTAATATATCCAAACGTTCAATGTATTAGAAATAAAACAGACGATTTAACAATATTCATCAATGATTTTAATAGCCGAGTTAATGCTGTTACGTTGTTCGAGCATTGGCTACACCTTGTATTATGAAAATAATAAACTCAACTATCTATCTATCTGTCTATATAATTAAATTCGTACATACTACTTTTCCTTCTGTAGGTCACAACTTTGCATTTGTTTAAATTAAAGCACAGATGGTTTTGCCAACACCGGCAAATTTTAATAGACTTTAAGTTAGTTTTTGGTAACGAATTTGCCAGAGAAGCATTGAACAAGTTAAGTTTAACAACAAACCGTTTCTCAAGGCAATTTTAAGCTGCTACCTACTCCAACGACGACTATTAATGAATTTCCTGATATTTTTAAGACTACCATAAAATAAAATTGTTGTTTCACCAATAAGGGTGATCTTATACATATTCGCTAATTAAAATATGCAATCTTAGTGATTTAAAAAGCAAATTTCTATTGTTTTGTTCGTAATTAATGCGCGACGCCTACAAAAAAGAAGTTTATCCCACTCAACGAATTACACGACTCATTTGCCTCACTGCTTGCACAATTTATCCAAATTAATGGAACGGAATCATAATAAAGCTTCGTTCTCACGTTTTTTTTACTACTCTTTTACGTTAAAAACCTACGACGGCGTCCGATGTTACATAAAAGTAGTTGAGAAATGCTTATCTCGGTTTTAAGTAATATTTTAAATTATACCGAAATTTCTTAATATTTAATGGTTGATGTGTATGTAAGATAATAAACTGAAAAACATAGATGTTTTAGTATTATGTTTCTAATAATTTCAAATGGCGTGTGTGGCAATTTGATATTCACTGATATTTCTTTGTATTGTTGATATATTTTAGAAGAGAGAAAAACTGTATAGAAACAGTTATTAATAAAATTACATTTCTATTCATTAATTTTGCAGTGAAATATCATTAGGTACACCTCTATATATTCTTCTATTGCGTCTAGTCAAAATTAAAACATCCGCGAAATTCGAAAAATATTGCTAGGGAAATTTGACATTTAAATATGGTTTGGTTCCAATGATCTAATAATATTATACTACTAGATGAAGTATACGGGAACGTCTTCCTCATTACGAAGTGATCTACACCATTAGAGAAAGAAGAAAAAAAATTAGGTGTGGCCACTACACGACTTTCTTATACGTATGAAAGTTTCAAATTATAGAATTTTAAGAATTTTTTTATATAAAAATTATTCAAAATCCTATTATAAATACTTCTATTCTCTTAATAAAGAATGCATACTTTGCGAGATATTCGAAAGAAAGCACTACTCGCTAGGAGTAAAAATGTTACTTCCGGTTCGAATTTTGATTTTTTCTTTTTTATACAAAAGGTATTGAAAATTGAGTTCAAAATACTCTTATACTCGTAACGTACTTGTCTAGAAAGCATGACTTGCAAAATATTTGCAAAAAACTGATTTTCGATAAGAGTAAAAGACCTACTTCCGATAGGAATTTCGAAAAACTTTTTTAATAGAATTGGTCACAATTTCAATTTTAAGTATGTATGAATTCTTTATAAATTTGTTTAAACTTAGTAGTTGACGAAATATTGGCAAAATTCGATTTTTTCACCGAAGTAAACTACACTTCCGGTCTGCCGATTTTACTGAAAATCTAATCAGTTCTCAAGAGGGAGATTATACTACTAAATGCAAAATTTGAAATTGATAGCTATAGCGGTTTGACCGCTATCGTGGTCACACACAGACGCGCACACACACACAGACATTTTTTAAAAACCACTTTTTCAGTATCAGGGGACTTCAAAACGTGGACATCTGCAAAAATCTCGAGGTCGAAAATTTTCATCATCACAATACTTCCTTATACTACGTATAAGAAAGTAATATAATATAGGAGCCTCGAATGTTTGACATGGACGAACGAAATTGAACGCTTAAGTGTGGGCTTCAGATACTTGTTTTCGTATATGCTTTATAGTTTCTAAACGCACTAGTTTGTTTAAAATATGCTCTATTAGGAGGAAAATAAAGGTATTGCAACTTTAATAATCAAAAGGATAAATAATTAAAATTGGAAAAAAGTGTGATGATCATTCAATTTTTATTTGTACCAGTAGTATTTAAAAAAATATTTCAAAAATCACTATGAAATTCATAGTGATTTCCATTTGATATTCATAGTATGAATATCAAATGGAAATTTTGAACTGGGCACTAGAATTATGAAAAAGTGTTAGTTCGTGAATATGAAAATCCTATTAAACGAAAAGAAATTGCAGCTTGAATAGAGTGAAAATGCAATATATGTACTATACATTATATAATCAAAATATTATGTGCTAAATAATGCAATTTTTCACAAATTTTCTGAATTTGCATTGTACAAATTGAGTGAAGAGATTTTATCGGAAGTAGAACGACTAGCTGAGCAAGCTGAATTGAAATTAATTCCACAAAAATTAAAAACTGTATATTATAATAAAGAATATGAAAAATTATTAGCTTGGATGACAAAGACACGGTGGACGAAACATTGATGCTTGCGTACATGAACAAAATGGCAGGTAACATTATTAAAAAGCCATTAATTAATCTAATTTCTTGTGTTTCATAATAATCCGCTATCTATAAATCGTCAACACTGTCGTGCATGCATTGAAAATTACCTACGAGGAAAGAATAGAACAGGAGAGAGTCGCCTTAAAAATAATATTTGTCCAAAGTGGTAACTCAATATGGCCGCCAGAAGGCATAGGCGTGCATAAATACACTTCGTATGTTCTCGAAAATCATTTAAAATAGGTTCTTAGTCCACTAATAATTAAGAAAATATCGTGAGTGCATTATTTTTTCAATCCTTTTATTCTTTTTAATATAGTAACATTTATTCTAACTGTATTAAAGAAAACATAAAAAAAAATGAGGTGTGGCCACAACACGACTTTCTTATACGTATGAGCGTTTCAAACTATACAATTTTAAGAATTTTTTTATACAAAACTTATTCAAAATTCTATTCTAAGTACTTTCATTCTCTTAATAAATCTCTATAGAATGCATACTTTGCAAGATATTCGAAAAAAAGTGCTACTCGCTAAGAGTAAAAGTGCTACTTCCAGTCCGAATTTTGAAATTTCATGTATACAAAAAATATTGCAAATCTAACTCAAAATACTTTTGTACTCTTAATAAATATATATAGAATGAATGATTTACGACATATATGCAAAAAATCGCTATTCGGTAAGAGTAAAACTGTTACTTCCGGTCCGAATTTTGAAATTTTTTTTATACAAAAGATATTGAAAACTATGTTTTAAATACTTTTACACCCGTAACGTACCTGTCTAAAAAGCTTGACTTGCGAAATATTCGCAAAAAACCGATTTTTGATAAGAGTAAAAGACCTACTTCCGGCAGGAATTTCGAAAAACTTTTTAAATAAAATTGTTCTCAATTTTAATTTTAAGTACATATGGATTCTTTATAAATTTGTTTAAACTTAGTATTTGACGAAATATTGGCAAAATTCGATTTTTTCACTGAAGTAAACTGCTACTTCCGGTCTACCGATTTTACTGAAAAACTAATCAGATCTCAAGAGGGAGATTATACACGTAAATACAAAATTTGGAATTGATATCTACAGCGGTTTGACCGCTATCGTGGTCACACAGACACACACAGACACACAGACACACACACACACACACAGAGAGAGAGAGAGAGAGAGAGAGAGAGAGAGAGAGAGAGAGAGAGAGAGAGAGAGAGAGAGAGAGAGAGAGAGAGAGAGAGAGAGAGAGAGAGAGAGAGAGACATTTTTTAAAAACCACTTTTTCGGTATCAGGGGACTTCAAAACGTGGACATCTGCAAAAATCTCGAGGTCGAAAATTTTCGTCATCACAATACTTCCTTATACTACGTCTAAGAAAGTAAAAACATGCCTAGAATATGTATGTTACGCCACTGAACACATAATCAAACGTGTCAGATGTATGTCAAGTTATTCAAAATACTCATTTTATAAATTATGATTGGTCAATATTGCCGTAACTGACCTGCCTTACAGTGGTAACTTCCGTCTAAATAATACCTAGTCCCCCACCAGTTTATTATCTCTCCTGTTCTATTCTTTCCTCGTAGAAAATTACAAACAATGGTAAGAATTAAAAAAATGAGGTGTGGCCACCACACGACTTTCTTATACGTATGAAAGTGTTACTTCCGGTCCGAATTTTGAAATTTCATTTATACAAAAAATATTCCATATCTAACTCTAAATACTTTTGTACTCTTGATAAATATATATAGAATGCATAACTTACGACATATTTGCAAAAAATCGCTATTCGATAAGAGTAAAAGTGGTACTTCCGGTCTGAATTTTGAAATTTTTTTTATATAAAAGTTATTTAAAATAATGTTTTAAATACTTTTATACTCGTAACGTATTTGTCTTAAAAGCATGACTTGCGAGATATTCGCAAAAAACTGATTTTCGATAAGAGTAAAAGACCTACTTCCGGTTGGAATTTCGAAAAGCATTTTTAAGACAATTTGTTTCAAACTTAATTCTAAGTACATATGAATTCTTTATAAATTTGTTTAAACTTAGTAATTGACGAAATATTTGCAAATTTCGATTTTTTCACTGAAGTAAACTACTACTTCCGGTCTGCCGATTTTACTGAAAATCTAATCAGTTCTCAAGAGGCAGATTATACACGTAAATACAAAATTTGGAATTGATATCTACAGCGGTTTGACCGCTATCGTGGTCACACACACAGAGACAGACACATACACAGAGAGAGAGAGAGAGAGAGAGAGAGACATTTTTTAAAAACCACTTTTTTGGTATCAGGGGACCTCAAAACGTGGACATCTGCAAAAATCTCGAGGTCGAAAATTTTCATCATCACAATACTTCCTTATACTACGTATAAGAAAGTAAAAGAGGTGAACATAGCTTCATTTTATAAGATCTATACGTTTATGAAGGGAACAAACAAAGGTTACGGCCCTAAGAAATCTTTGGTATTTCGAGAAGAAGACGTACGAACATTTTTTATTCAAGCCCCTGATCACTTTTCTGTTTTTGAAGGTAAGAACTGTTTTATTTTGACAGTTGCGACAAATATCGAAAGCTATATTTCATTTTTCAAATTGTCGTTGTTTGTGGCATATTTGGTTCATGTTCTTTCACAATCACTTGCATTAGTTGGCGGGGCAGGTGTGCGGGGAAGAGCAATCGGTGTCTCGTGTGAAGTGTCATTACGTTAGCGTTTGAACCTCTTTTAACTTGAGACAGAGATAGTTTATGTGAGTGTCTTTACAGATCCGGACCGGCTGAGGGCTATTTCTTATTCTTAGCAGAGAGAGCGTAATTCATTCGTAAAATTATGGGTAAAAACGAACCTAACTACCGTAGGGGTAACAAACCTCGTCTAGGCCTAATGCGCCAAGAACAAAATGTAAAACTTTTCCATTAAAAAGAAAGCTTTCGTTCTGTATTACCTTTCCCTCTCTTTAAACTAGTTTTCGGTTAGGACGTTTACGGAGATATTGTCGAAATAGAAAAACAGATTTTGTCGTTGGATGTAGGTGAAAAATCACACACTTTCCAATCAAAATCTCATACGGTAAGCATTTGTGGTTTCTTGAAAAATGGTAGAAATTATACTGGGTATGTATCTATATGTATTAGGGAAGGTACGACAGCAATTAGAAACATTTGCGGCCTGATGCAGAAAGAAGTTATTTACTTTTTTTAAGGAAGTTTATTTGTCTACTTAGACTCTCTGAACTTTACCGCACTTTGCCAACGATTACTTTCAACAAATGTTTTTAAAAAATAAAGTATTTAAAATATTTACATTAAGCTTCACAAATGACCATACAACAGATTGAGGTTGTAGTGCTATGTAGTTTTTCGTATCATGACCACTGTAGTGTTATAAACCATATTTTTAAAATGGGTAAAATGTTTTTGATTATAAAACATTATTTAAAAATGTAAAATTTAGACATACATATTATACAAATGTGGACTCCGTTCTGTTATAAAGGAAAATAGGAGAATTACAAATAACTAGACTGTACCTAAGTCTACCTGTTTTGTGTTCATTTCTAGCAACGAATAACAAATTCATGCAATCCGAGTACAATTTAAACTATAACAAAAATAATTTTTTGTACCAGTAGTAAAAAATCATAGCATTTTTACACATAACAAAGCGCCACGAAAAGTCATTTCTCGACCTGGGAACTAATACCAGGTAAATAATGAGGCTATTATTGACCTAGGGAAATAATGAAAACAAATAAAGGGAATGCCGCAACCATGCACTCATGCTTGTAGTAGTAGTAGTATGTCAAGTTGTCAACCGTCAAAATAAATTACTGTATTTTAGGCAGAATTTTAGGTTAACAATACCAGAATATAATATACGTTTATTTAGCAATTGCTATTAATTTTATATTTTCTAACAATACTTTGTTGTTTACATGAAAAAATTTAACCTAATAAAGAAAATACTAGTAAGCAGACTTATGGACTAATATACTGCCATTATATACATTACACAATGTCATCATTATGTATGATAGTATAATATGGAATCAATATATCACGTAACTATTACAAATGTAAAGAATTATTTAATTCATATTGAAAATTCCTGTATTTATTGCAGGTGTGGTTGCGTAAGTAGATGTAGGTAGATCTTGTAACATACATGCTATATTTTTTTTATTTACTAGGGAATCTTCGATATAACCTTTAGCTACAAAGTGGCTCCATTATTACAAACTTTTGAGACGTACCATTTTTGATATTGTGGATGTGAATAATAATTACCATTAATGTTTATTTAAATAAATAATAGCTACCTGTTTGTTACTGTTGTAAGTAAATTTGTTGTTAACTAGGCCACTTTAAAACACCCGGATTATGATTCAGGTATAATAAAAAATATATTCGCATTGTAAACAAAATACTTGAAAAATTACGTGTTCATGATATTATTATCTTGAACTGTATTTATGTAAGATTTAACTGTTAATTCCATCAGATAGTCTTCGTGGTTTACTTCTCCTAGTAGAAATAATAAAATATAGGACATTTACTCTATAGAGATCCAAGGAATTAAAATAAAATTCATCTTAAGCAGATGTCATGTTTCGCGTTACTTTTAGCTGCCATATTATAATCTTGTACTTTATTCAAGAACAATCGGAACATATTTCACAATTTACGGATGATCCAACAATAGTCCAATAACAATAACACTAATTAGTATATTCTCATAAGCTCTTGCCACTTTATCAAGCCACAATGAAAGGCATGCAAATCAGAACGTGAATTTTCATCTTGTAAAGCTTGAGAATCAAGTCGTACTCGAATGTATTCAATACTATCTACATAAAGATACAGGTGCAGTGAATTATTGAACATATATATAATCATATATATATATATATATATATATATTGTTACTACATAATATATTACTACGCATATGAAAGATTGTATAACGACTGTAGTCGATAAAATATATGCACTTTCAAAATGTACAAAACGTATTTCATACTCTCTTCCGTTTCCTAGTAAATGATTAACCTCTTTATGGAGTGTACAAATTCCATTATTAGTATTCCAACGTTTAATCTTCCGGATAGCTGTTTCTATTGACAGAGCGTTACAAGGTTTTAATTTCTTTTTTTTTTATTGTGATGAGAATTCATAATATATTCATAATGAATTTTGAAAGTTTCATAAAGCGCATTGTGTTCAATAAAAATAACAGTATATGGATGTTAAGTAAACGAAACGAGAATTTTAACATCTAAAAACAGATTTACTTTTTGTCCAATATTGAGAATTTTAAACACCATTTTCGTACACTCTTTGCATGTTCAAATTGTTATGTAAAATTTGTCTTGCGCATTCTGTATCAATTCCTACAGTTTCAGCAATTGCACGAATAGTTAACCGATGGTAAGATCAAATCAGATTAAAGATTTTTTAAATATTTTCATCCGTTTTTGTTGTGCATGGGCGACCTGGGCGTAAATCATTTCCAAAGTCTTCTCGGCTATATTAAAAAAAGCTTGGACTATTTAAAAACTCGTGCACGTGATAAATATTTATTGTCACACACTTCTTTTAATAAAAAAATATGTTTCAGTAGAGATATTTCCAACTTTCATGTGAAATTTCACAACGATATTTGCTCTATTATTATACTTATAATTTTTTCGACAAAACAAAACAACAGACTGATTTGTTTACAAGTAATGCAACGCATTCGAAAGAGAAGGCTTCTTGCTACACAGATGCCGGTAGTTTGCGTTTGGCGCATGCGTGTTTCTTCTGTGGATGCATCAGTACCGCTATTTTATAGCCACACCTCGTATAAGTTAACTTCTGACGCAGACCTTATAGTCCAGTCGAATTAAATTAAGTTCTATTCTGGAATATGGTTTTGTCGCCGATTTTTTTATAGGTACATTTGACCCCCACGAACATACCCTGAAAAATGCCAAAAGTTTAAGGTCCGGGTTTGGCCGTGAGAAATTGTTAAACAATTGAAAAGTGACATTTTCCGGTTAAACTTTTTTCCCGTAGGTTAAATGTGAAAACTGTCCGTACAAAAGTTGTTCGCCTCATCATTCTCTAAAAAATAAGCCATTGAACGATCGATTATCATTATTTGTTTAGCTGCAAAATGCATAAAACCATGGAAATTTAGATTTTTTGCATTCAATCGATGAATAATCAACGTATGGCTTTGAACCTCATGGTGCAGGTAATATAAAATGTCCCCCAGAGAACAGTGCAAAGTTCACTCACCTGTGTTGTATAGTTGAGCTACAATAAGCGACAAGCCAAAATTCCTAAATTAGCTGTCCATTCCTTGCATATTGTCGCACATGGTTCAAAAAAATCATGGTTTTAATTCATTGAGAGTACTTTCCGAAAATGGAAAAAAAATATTTTTTTTTCTCAAAAATTGCCATTTTTTTGGAGGTTCGAAATTATTTGCAGAAGCTCCGCGCGCCGCCCGCGCCGAGCCCGAATCGCCGGTTATTTAAGAAATATATAACTCCAGGCGACGCGCGGAGCCTTTGGCTTACCCCACCACGCCCCCCAGTCGCAATTTTTCCCACCGCCAGCGCGCGCCGAACTTCATTACTTTCTTTGACTTACATAGAATGCTCCTACAGATCTGAAAAAATTCACGGCGATTCCTTGAGGTATTGAGAGAAATTTGATATATTTTTTTTTCTTAAATATCCACCAGAACGATAATAAACGTAATAAAACTAGAACGTTGTTATCTCCAGTTCTAATCAAGATATTCGTATAAAGTTAGTCTCAAATTACTCGTTGAAGAGAAAGGAAGCAGAATCTACCATAATATTTACGATAATGTGTCAATTGTCGGAGATATTTCATTTGTTTATAAGCAAATAATTTCGAACCTCCCAAAAAATGGCAATTTTTGAGGAAAAAAAATATTTTTTTTCCATTTTCGGAAAGACCTCTCAATGAATTAAAACCATGATTTTTTTGAACCATGTGCGACAATATGCAAGGAAGGGACAGCTAATTTAGGAATTTTGGCTTGTCGCTTATTGTAGCTCAACTATACAACACAGGTGAGTGAACTTTGCACTGTTCTCTGGGGGACATTTTATATTGCCTGCACCATGAGGTTCAAAGCCATACGTTGATTATTCATCGATTGAATGCAAAACATAAAAAATCAAAATTGCCATGGTTTTATGCATTTTGCAGCTAAACAAATAATGATAATCGATCGTGCATTGTTTTTTAGAGAATGATGGGGCGAACAACTTTTGTACGGACAGTTTTCACATTTAACCTACGGGAAAAAAGTTTAACCGGAAAATGTCACTTTTCAATTGTTTAACAATTTCTCACGGCCAAACCCGGACCTTAAACTTTTGGCATTTTTCAGGGTATGTTCGTGGGGGTCAAATGTACCTATAAAAAAATCGGCGACAAAACCATATTCCAGAATAGAACTTAGTTGATTTCATGTCTAATTCGACTGGACTATTAAGGGTATTGTTGCTGACGGTATTGCAGTGAATAGTAGATACTAAAAAAAAATAGATTGATGTATACATAACTACTACTACTTAATTATAAACTCTTCAATATCGTCTTGCAAGTTGGCTAGGTGGCCAATGTAATTCTGCCAGTTGTTTACTGTTACATTCTGATAACCCTCCACAATTAATTGTTCAATATCTCTTTGTTTGAATGTCGTATTGTGCATTTCAACGTAGTGCTTAACTTGTGCCCACACTATTTCAATTAGGTTTAAAACACAATGATAAGGTGAAAGCCGAAGAACATAATGCCCTTTATTTTTTGCAAATTCATCAATTTTGTTTCTGTCATACTGAGACCTAACCTCTGACACACAAGCCAGTAAATCACTTTTTAATATGTCATTATCAAGTGGTATATTCTTCTCAGTAAGCCATTCAATAATTTGGTCTTCTCCGTGCTACTGCTGGAAGAAATGTACATTCAGCACCAACAACAAAACCTTGCTCGCCTCCAGCATCAATTAATGGAAATCGAGGCCCAAGACCACTTGGTGATTTTAAACTAGTGCTCAGTCCTTGTGTAAAAGCTTGGTGACTGCTTTGAACAGTATTTACATTCACTCATGATTCATCAGTATATACCGGGTGTAGAATGGATTTTCGTACATAGGGATTTTAAATGCAAAACTAATAATTTGCGAATATTCCCTCCCCTAATTTTTTTATAGGAAAATGTTAAACACAAAAGTTGTAGACAAAAAAAATGTATCTGAATTCTTTGATATTTATTTTCTAACACCTTCTGGTCCTGCTAGACTTGAAGAAAAAGTATTAGGAATGAACCGATTAGTACTAGCCATGAATCCTGTCAGCAATAAATGTCACGTTTTGACAATCAAAATAAGTTTGCTGATTCTTAAAATGAATTGCTATAGCCAAGAAGAGAAAGTCAACTTTATTAAATGGTACTACTCTGGATTGTCTTTTAGGGACATGCAAGCAACTTTTGCTGGATTCTACCCGGAGCGACCAATTCTAAATTTGAACACCCTGAATAGAATTGTCAGGCACTTTGAGACCAACGGCACTGTTAATAAGAAATGTAAGTGCCAGAATGTAACAGCTGGTGCAAGTAGAGAGAAGGTAGATACCGTTCTCTTGAGCGTTGTAGAGAACAAAAATGTCTCCTTAAGACAAATAGGTAATAATTTGGGGATTCATTTTACTACTGCTCAGAAAATTTTAAAGAGTCAAGATCCGCGGTTTTGGTCTTATAAATACGAAAAGCACCAAAAAATATTCGAGGAGGATAAAGAAAAAACAATGCAGTTTTGTGAAATAATGATGGAGATGGCCAATGATGACCGAAACTTTTTATCTAGGATTTTATTCAGCGATGAGTGTCGATTTCAGTTAACTGGTGAACCAAATCAACAAAATTATCGCTACTGGAGCACACAAAATGAACATTTAATGTTGCAGACTCATACGCAATACCGGGGTAGTGTCAATGTTTGGGCTGGCATACTAGGTCCTCACATAATTGGACCGTTCTTTATTGCAGACCGCTTAACTGGTGCTGCGTATTTAAATTTTTTGCAAGAAGAAGTCGGGCCAGCTATCGACGAATTGGGAATTAATTACGAATTTTGGTACCAACATGATGGATGTCCGGCGCATTACCAGCGCGATGTTTTAGAGTACTTAAATCATGTATTCCCAAATCGCTGGATAGGTCGAGGTGGAGAAATTAATTGGCCTCCAAGATCTCCGGATCTTTCGCCAAATGATTTTTTTCTGTGGGGCACATTGCATGATCGGCTATACAATGGAAGGACGTATCAAAATGTCGACGCTTTAAGAGCTGCAATACTTGCAGAATGTCGTTAAATATCACACTATCAACTGGCCGCAACTAGAAGAAATTTTTACGACAGATTGGGGTGCTGCTCAGCTGTCAACGGAGATTTGTTTAAGCATTTAATTTAGTTATTACTACAACTACCTTTATTACCACGTTCAATAAAATTTTAAAATTTCTTCAGCACGTTTTTTATTTTCTGCAAACGACTTAAAACCTATGCTTAAAACAGATTTAAACGCCTCTACTAAATTTGTCACATTGTTGTGTTAAATGAATGAATTTTGTTACTTTTGTTGTCACATATCACGGCTGTTGCTATTTTGTATCATTTCTTCAATTCTTTTTCCTTTAATGACCCGGAGGGTGATAGTAAGCAAAGAAAAAAAAAATGGGACCTATTTTTAAAACTCTATAATTTTTGTGTTTAACATTTTCCTATAAAAAAATTAGGGGAGGGAATATTCGCAAATTATTAGTTTTGCATGTAAAATCCCTATGTACGAAAATCCATTCTACACCCGGAATTATAGTTCTACCTAAAAATAAAACAATCACAATCAAACAAGCAAATATTAAATTGCGTAATGTACATAAAAGTATAACAAATTAAATCATAAACTATACCTTCGTCTCTGAATTTTCTGATGTCTCGTAAGTATTTAAGTCTCCACCTAATGATGTCATCTCTTTCAATAAGAATACTCTTTCGTCCCACTTTTTAAAATTCAAAACCCATATCATGTAGCAATCTGTAAAAGTATGTGTATATGTATGTAGGTTATCACGTTTGTCAGAATTATAGATATACGTATGCATACTTACTATTAAATGCTTGAAAAAGATAATATGCTTGCTAAAAAGAACGATTTAACAGAAATTATATATAGATAAATTAAAGACAATATAAAAGTTTACACATTACGGCAAAAACTGACAATTGACAGCAACGATTACTCATATACCCATATACTTTGCATAATAGAACTTGCAACAAGGCAACCGGATATAAAGATGGCGTTATTAAGAGACTACTAAAGATAATAAGAGATGCAATATCCCTATTAAACCTGTACTGCATAATGGGGTTGAGACGGACTATAGTATGTTGTTTAAAGTACAAAACATTCAAATCAATTCAGATCACATGATACAAAGAGCTGTCATTTGAGTATGCAATTCAGCCATTTAAAGTCACCCAAAATCGATTTATGTCAGTGTTGTAAATGACAAATTGTGACAGATTCATTTCATTAAATTCATCGTAAGGATGTCGAAAAAATTCGAAAATAAAAATTTCAAGGCTGTTATCGCTAAGGCTCGGAAAGCAGCAACAGCTGAAGCGAAACTAGTCCAAGAACAAAAAGAATTGGAAGACAGGCAATGGATAGAAAATGACAAGCACGTTTTGAAAAAGCAACAGCGAAGGGAAAAGCAGGAAAATAAGAGACAAGAGGCGATAAGTAAAAAGGCAGTGAACAAAATGTTATTGGAAGAAGAAACCGTTGCACTTAAATCTGATAAAATGCCTTACCAAAAGGTGACAAGAACACAAATTCAGGATAATCTGGAAAAATGTCAAAATGTAAAGGTCAGCGATAAAGAATCACAACCAGATATTTTATGTGAAAATATTAACAATTCCCTTAGCGAGTTAGGAGCCAAAAGTATCGAAGAAGCTATAGCACTGTTAAGTGTCGAAGAGCAAAATATAGACCAACATCCGGAGAAGAGATTGAAGGCTGCTTACAATACATTTGCGAAAACGCGTTTGATAGAGTTGAAAAATGAGAATCCCAAATTAAGGTTGTCACAAGTTAAACAAATTTTGTTCAAGGAATGGCAAAAGCATGTTAAAATGTTATCAAATAAGAACTAATGCAATTTCATAGAATTTAACAATAATAAATAAACATAATTACGTATAGGTGGTCTTGTTTAACATTATTTTTATTGCGCTAATTAGTGTTAATTTGGAAGATTCTATACACCTCTACAACTTAATGGTGAAGAATTACATCACAGATTCTCCTAAAATAACAAGAAAGTGGGTGTGCTTAAAACCACACGGCAGAAGTGAAAACTTCATCAAGGCGAGGTTAATAATACGAAATCTAACTTTTTTTTTTCGTTCTATATTACATTAGGGTCATCCTGCATCGACGAATTCAGTTGCTGAGATTTAGTGTGCTTCTTTTGACGATATTTCTTCACGCGCGCATTAGACAATTCTCTTTTTCGTTTAAATTTGGCATCGATTTGATTTTCTTCATCCATTGCTACCGGATCTACGTCGCAATAAGATAACGGCTGATTAAGATATGAAACGGGGAGTCGCAATAGGGGGTTGTTAAACAGGATAACGCAGGGCCGAGCTAACTCTGTCGCAGACGGCGTGACGGTTCAGGAAAAGAGAACACCTATAGTAGAGCGTCGGTCGGCAACGACGCTTGCGACGATTGTCCGGGCACCAGGACACTATGCTATCTACAGATAACCTACCTGCGCCTCCTACGATCTACCACTGGCTGTGTCCCTCCAGCGGGTTACCTATTGAACACCCTGTATATATGAAGCACCCACACTCATGTGCGTACTTGTCACAATAATAAATAAATATGCAGAGGTAAAAGAAATAATAGATAAGGTATTCGTAATATAACAAAATTTAATTGAATTTGACGTGTGATTCGGTTATTAGTATAATATAAAAACTAAATTGTGAAATCTGAAATTAAGCAATGCGTTGAATGAAAGTTACATCGTAGTTAAGTTAGACAGATGGTAAATAATAAAATAAACGTAGGTGACATTTGCAAAAATTAGTAAGAGTATAAGTAATAAAAAAACCTTAAGGATTATACATAAACTCTGCGCATCAGCGGGAGTTGGTCGGTTGCCGAAACGTTTCTTTCACCTCACAATTAGGTGTACAAAAGTTATCAATTACATGCCATTTGGCAATGTCAATACAAAGGTGAAATAATATTTATAAAATTTATTAAGCGCAAGAAAGATTAATGTATTAAAATAAGGTCTTAGCCTAAAGTGTGTAAAATTCGCTAACCTATAAAACAAAACAAAACGTCAGGTTTGCCTACATGAACTACGTTAAATGAATTTGAAGGTTAATAATTGATAAGACAAGAGTTAAAGGCAAAATCTTACAAGATTTCAGCGAAATTTAAACGTACTAAATTATAAACAAATTATAAATTCCAAAATTGCAATACTTCAAGTAACCTACAGTCATTGTAACGGAAGAGTAATCACTAGGTATATTACTGATCGTCTAACATCTACCCAAAAGAAAATAATGAGATAAAATTTATGAATTTTCTAGATTAAGTTTAAATTAAATAATTGCCTCCAAATAAGGCTACAATAATTACGGTAGTGACAAATTCAAAATTTCAGATCAATCTGATTATTACAAAAATTAATAAAATTATAACGGTAAATTAATCAAGATTATTTTGTGACCTCGCAGTTGACTAAGAGGTGCGTAAGGTAATAAGCCACTCAAAATTCTTGGTTCAAAACTAGGCGAAATAAGTCTTGCACACAAACGTTAAGTCGTCGAAAATCGGTCGAAAATATATAAGGTGAAAATTACAACCTTATTTGGCAAGATGGCTGACGGGAAGGACGCTGCAGTTGTTCAAGATGGCGACGTCTCCCTTGTTGGAATGATTCCACTCAACAGGTGGAATGGATGTTGGATGAAACCCCTGTTGTGGGCGATAACCCCAAAAATAAGACTTCGGAGGGCTTAAATGGTCGTCAGAGGCATCCTAGCAGCCTTTGAGGGCTTTAGTGCCCGACAAAAGAATCCTATTAAAATTAAAAAAAACCCAAAGATAAAATCCCGAAAATTTAACACAGAGCTCTGAAAACTTACCCCAATTATGAAGAAATAATATGGAGATCCCACGGTAAGGACTCAGAAGTCACACATAGCACGAAAACGATTCAAAATCCACCTCGTGGCATTCGTAAATTAGATAACGGTATTGCGATAAAAATTAATTCACGATAAATCACCCAATAAAGGTATCGATAACTCACACTTATTTCATTAAAGCCGCCTAAGCGTTAGTCTAACTTTTAGACAAAGTGATAAAATTCACCAAAAGACAATAAGCATATCGTGCCCATGCACTTGTAACAAGTTCGACTTCTAAAGTGACCTAACCGTGACCTATACGGTAGATACGTTACAATCCAAGATCGCGCACGCTCAAAGCGCCGTACTGGAAAAAGGACTCAAACTAAAGGCGGGAATCTCCCAATAAACATCACAAGCTCGCAACTAAATTGAAAATAATGGGAAACGACATCGAGACTTAAACACAATTAATCGCGACCCCACACATAATTTTGACGGAAGAACATGAGCGAAATACTCAACAATTGTAAAATAGGAGATTTAAAGTCGACCGCACGAGAGGGAACTTTATGCCGGACGTTGGCAATACTGCGTGTGCAGACAACCTAAGCAGTATGGACGATAGATTTGACAGACATCAACAAACATTCTTCCACCTGTAATTTCTATTTTTATTAGGCGAAAGGACAGAATTTCTGCAGGTAAATAACGAAATACTAAAGCTTATATATATCAAAACGCTGCAAAAGACGGTGGAAAAACCGATCAAAACTTATGTTACAGCGAAATTACGATCCTAACCCCCCACAATGGTCCTGAGGAGGAACGAATTAACAGAAGTCCCTAATACCAGAATAACGAAGATAGAGCAGCAAGGGGAATCGGCAACAGTTAATAGTATGCCCTACAATCCAGCATTTCTTTAATTAATTCTCCTTACCTTTTTTTTTAGAGAGACGACTGCGAAGGAAAAGGAAAATAACAATAATACTCGGGACCTGCTCGAGATTCTGTGTTTGGCAAAACGCAAAATATATGACACAGTTAGCACAATATCTTGATTATCGTTTCAAAACGTTTACAAGCTACAATAAATGCATTAGGTAGGGATCGGTCGTAATATATATAAGAAGATATTTTATATACTTAAGCAAGGCGTAGAAATAATTGCAAATGCGTAAAATATGAAACTACAGGTAGGTTAGATTAAGCTAGAGCTAAGATAATTAAAGTTAGTTATTCAGATAAAGAGGCTTTCACAAAAATAGAGTGTAAATGCCCGATCTTACACAAATTGTATCTGTCATGTTCGCGGTATGTGATTTAGAGCGGTGAGGGCTCAATAGTAGGTTTAGTACCCACGGAGGCATACTGCAGGCAGTCTTAGCGACCGGTGAAATAGATAATATACAGGGTTCGCTCAAAAAGTCATGAACTTTATACAAAATTCCACGTATTTAGACAATAGGTACACAATCTTTTGCGAACTATAGACAAAGTAAATTTACAACGTAACACCATCCTGTGTAACAGAAAAGAATTAAATGCTTATAAATTCGTATATAATGAGCAATTAAAGCAATGCTCTATTCTCAACGTTTCTGTTTTGCATTGGTATACAAATTATAGTAAATGCGTGTGAACGTTATTTAACACCCGGAATATACTGATCAGTTTCCGAGTCATCCATATCATTTTAATAAACATGCTAAAACTTATCTGAGCGCGAAATATTTTATAATATATAATTATAGAGATAATGTCTCGTACACACACAACACATTTTTTGGTTAACCGTCCGCGAAGTTACCAATTAGCGAACGCAACACAGTCCGCGAAATATAATGGCGTGGGTGTACGGACAACTTTAAAGGGTTCCTCGACGGAGAGATTTTCCGATACGCTTCTGGGTCGTTTCGGACGCATGTATATATATATATATAAATAGACTATATGAATACTCGCTTACGAGTCCGGCGCTGGTCTGATGCTAACGTGCCGACTTCTCACCCGTGCGGTTCGGGATCGAATCTGCTCGGGGACATGAATTTATTTATTTATTTAAATTTCGATGTAATTGAAATTAAATATTATATGATATATTTCTCTCGTTCCGTTAGTCGACTCGAGCCGACTTTACCCGAACGACCGTTACATAGCCGGGCGTGACGGCTCAGTCTTGTTCAGTGCCCACAATCAACACAACGCGCCCAAACAAGTTTTACATTTCAATAAAGTGTTCATGAAATATCTATTTTGAAAATATGAAGCAGAGAGTAAACACTTGTCGAGCTACACTTTTAAACAATATACCGTGCATTTTTTTTAACGCGGAACATAGGGATTTGCGTGCTAAAAATTCTACCCTATGTTAACTTTTGTTGGGGATGAAATTTGAAAGAAATTTGCATTTCATTTAATAAATCAAACATTTTTCTACCAATTGTACAATGTTTTAATGACATGAAGTTGTTCTTTTTAATTCTCACAAAATTGAGTGACAAAATCAAGTTAGCGTAATCATTTAAACATTTTATGCTAGATGACATCGCTTGTCACTTCACTATTGACAAGTAAATTTACGAAAAAACTGTCTATGTACACAGTTGCAGAACGAGTGGAAATTGTTACGGCATGTATCCAAGGAATGTCCTTCAGGGATATTGTTGACACCTTTGCTGCAGCATATCCAGATCGGGCAGTTTTAAGTATTTCGACAGTGTCTCGAATTTACAATGAATTCCAGAGCACAGGCTGCGTAAATTGTGATCACAAGAAACGAATTAAAAATCCATCTGCAGTTACAGAAGAGACCAAAATAAACATTTGTTTGGTGGTTGAAAACGAGGGCTCCACAAGCTTAAATGTGCTTGCCGATCAGTTCCAAATTTCAAGAAGCAGTTGCCATAAAGCGCTGAAGACCGAAAAGTACAAATCCTATAAGATTAAAAATGTTCAGAAATTGTTACCAACAGATTTCTTCCCAAGAATGGAATTTTGCCAATATTGGATGGAAAGAATAAATAACGATCCAAATGTTTTAACAAGAATACTGTTTTCTGACGAGATCATCAATCAAAGAATTTGGGCACGACAAAATCCTTATAAGATTCGAGAAGCTAACACGCAGTGGCTTTAGAAAGTTAAGGTGTGAATAGTGGGGAATAACATGTTGGGGCCGTTTTCTATAGACGGCAATTTAAATCAACGAAAATATGTAGATCTACTTCAGATGGAAGTTGGTCCCCGTCTGAATGACTTGCGAGGTAACGGGGAAATAATATTCCAGCAAGACGGAGCACCAGCTCATAGTGCTGCCACAATCACGGAATTCTGGAATCAAAGTTTCCCCAACAGTTGAATTGGACGATATGGACCATTTAGATGGCCTGCCAGAAGCCCAGACATTACCGCACTCGATTTTTTTTGTGGGATTATGTATCAAGTAAAGTCTACGACAATGTTCGAGGGAAACCTGAAAATTTGGAAGAGCCAAGAGCAAGAATCACAGACGCTTGCAATTCAATTACAGTGCGACAATTGCAAAACACAGCGTTAATGTCAAAGACAAACGGTGACAAAACGCCAAACCAAAATGTATGAAGTAATACAGCGCATGTAATCACACCACCTTTGTCTTCCTCAAATCAATTTTATGAATCGTATGCCGTGCTTACATCACACTGGAAACACATAATTCTTTGATTGAATAATATATTAGTGACGCAGGAATCATCTTTTTTGAATTCGAGTGTACAGGGTGTCCCAGAAATATAAAGACGGAGTAGCAGGTATGTAAAGTCCGAACAGAAACAGGCCCAAATATACTGCAATAACGAAGAAATTAGAAATTTAATTTTGTATGTTGTTTTTTAGATAAAAAAATTACATTACGGACCTGGCACAGAATGTATGTGTATAAATACACGTAAGAATGCTCATTTGCAAATAGAAACGAACACGCATTCATAGAAAAATTCGCTTTAATTTGTATAAAACTGGAAAAAAACGTTAAATGGTACTCAATCATATGAAACATATTTTTTGCCAGATGGACGACCCACTTTATTGCAGACAATAAAAATTGTTTTTATTTTTAAAATAGGAAGGTTGTTGCTCTTTAATGTGTTTGTAGTCGGAAACAGGTGATTATTATTATTTTAGAATATTCAATAAATCCTACTTTTTCTAGATTACAGAAAATATCAAGAATGTAATTATTTTTTTCTAGCAGATGTATAATTAAAGTAATTACTGGTTTGATATTTATTATGAAGTATCTATCCCTCCTCCTTTTTTTTAACACAAGTAATATGGTGGTTCTGAAAAATACCGATTGTGAAAGTAAAGCGGGTGGATATTTAGTCCAGGGTCGGCGTAAGGCCAATTGAATTCTTTATTATTTTTTTTTCTGCCGTCTGCGCACGAATAAAGACTTGATATTTTGAGGGTACGTTTTTACACAATCTAGCTACCGATTTCTGCTACTGCGTCTTTTTATTTCTGGGACACCCTGTACAATAATGCATCTATATGATAAACAAACAGACAGTAGGTAATTTGTAGCGCATGCGCTTTGACCGGCTCACTTTAGATACAGCATTGCATTTTTTTTTTATTAAACTATGGTGGAGCGAAGTGATCTTGATCTCTGATCTGCACGCAATATAGTGTTATATATGGTGATGATAATGCAAATTTTGATCATTACTCATCTCTGTTAAAAGTCTGGTTTAATTTATTTCCGTACTTAGTAACTGTACGTTTAATTAATATTTAAAGCAATCAACCGCTCGTTTAAAGAGTGAAAATAAACTAGATAATTCTCTATTCAACGTCCTCTTTGTACTCACGAAGATTTAAGCAGAAGATTTCATCTTTCATTGTTTGCTAATTAAAGAATGAAGAGAAGAAAGTTAGAAAAGCTGCTACGCAAGTAGGTATTCAAATTGAAGATGTATTGTAACGTATACAACAAAAGTACGCCCGATTTAAAATCAATACGCCAGATGAATTTCTGTTTTAAGGCCGTTATACGGTATAAGGCTGGTCCCTCGTTAAGCCCGTTAAAGATACGGTGGATGCCACTGTGAACGCATGCATGGCTTAATTTCTCGTTCAAAGAAAGCCGGTTGTTTCGTTCATTATGTCGGTATTGAGAAATATTTCGCCATGTAGGTATACTGGCCGTGTCTAAAAACTCACTTTTATTAATGCACATACACATATGCTCACGAATATAGAAGCTGTACCACATAGGTGATTAGATGGATGTAATTAAAGGAGAAATGCGGAAAGCTTGCGATGTTTTACGATGATGATATATATACTCGTATATTGTTTTAAGAAACTCGTATTTATTTTACGATGCTGATTTATGTGTATATTTTATTTTCTTTTTATGCAGGAATGTTATTGCTAAGACATTATGATGTCTCTATCATAAATAATTACTTTAATTGCCATTATTTTTTTACAGTTTTTATTTTTAAATAAAAAAAACTGCTTTTTTTCTTTATATTTAACAAAGTGCACCAAAGTAAAATACACGACGACAAATAATAAAGTACAAAGTTATTAGGATAACTGATAAAATCTTTTAAATATTATAAAATATTTTAGTAACTTATAACATTTTTATTTTGTTTGAGTTCATTTTAGAGGCGCTAAACCACGAAAAGGTGTCGTTTCTGTAAATAATTAAGTATAAAGCAGTCGGTATTACTTATGTAATATTACCAAAAGATCTAGATTAATCATAGACATGCATTTAATTCCACTATACAAATAATGTCGACGCAAATTGTGTTTGTTAGTCAATGAAACTTTTTAGATGACAGGTTGCTTTTAAATTGTCGTTAGCATTGCCATATGTGCCGGGTATGTCCAAAAAATTACAAAAACTGTTTCTGAAACATAACATTAGGGTCGCACATAAAAGCTGTAACAATTTAAAATTTATAAACACCAAGTTAAAGGAAAAAATCCCAAAAAATAAAAAACCCACGTTGTTTACTCTATTCCGTGCGTGATGGCGTGATGTGTGACAAGGTCTATATAAGTCAAACAATGCAACACCTAGAAGAACGTATAAAAGGCCATAAATACGCGAAAAATGTCACAGCATTAAAAAAACATTCAATTAAGTCATCACACTCAATTAACTTTGATAATACCAAAATTTTACATGCTGAAAAAAATTCTAAATCTCGTACAATTCTAGAATTAATACAAATTACGAAGCACGAACATCATGCTGTAAACGATAGAAGTTAAATTAATACTTTATCCAAGATATATTTTCCATTTATATAAAAACGGAAATTTCTTTCCAGTAAACCTGGTTGTATGTGTGGCGTTGAATGAATATCGCAAAAATAACAAATAATAATGTGCCCCGAGTTCTTTGACAATTTACACGACAATGCAAAACACGCCTAGAGATAGAGATATATAACAGGCACAGAACGAACTGAACGAGTGAAGCAACGTACTGTGTTGCTTCACTGGGATGATGTAATGCGATCTCCTCTCGCTTAGGACCTACGTATCGTTGTCATGGCAACCGTATAGACAGGGGAATCAAGTTGCGGCGAATTGTGAATTGATTCACTTTGTCGAGTTTGTTATGTGTGTGTCATCAGTGCTTCACTTGATTTATTAAGAAAGCCGCCCACTGCAGTTTGTCATTTATCTCGACTTGCCAACAGCAAGTTTTTATTATCTTCGGTTCAAATGCAAGAAACCTAGACATATACATACATTTTTTACATGTTTACTTGTATGCAATGTAAATAATGTTATACAGGTTGTTTGGTAAAAAACGCCCCATTATTTAACTTCCATATTTATTATGTGATTTCAATAGATAAAAAAAGGATGAAAATGGATTGACAAACTGTATGAACTCCTCATAATCACAATTTTGTAGTTTTTTTTCCCTTTAGTCTGGTAAATTTTTTTCGCTGAATCTAGTCGTGTAGTAATCATTTGGTTGATATTTAATTAAAATAAATTGATTTATCTGCAACCTTTATCCGGTTATTATGAAATATTCATGTGTGCCGTGAAAAAAAAATTGCAACACAAATGCAACAAATATGTCATTCGAAGACTAGTGTGCCTTGGGATTTTAAAGCATTATTTCTTGTGGAATAACGATACCATCGCAATCTTGAACAATAATTATAAAAATATAAATAACAGATGCAGACTTCTCATCTAATTTTCGAATGACAGACGTTTAAATGACATATTTGTCACATATGTGTTGCGATTTTTTTTTCACGGCACACTTTTCATAGTAAGCGGATAAAGGTTGCGGATAATTAATTTTTTTTGAAATTAAGTATCATCCAAATGATAACTAAATGAACATTACTAGATTCAGAAAAAAATTATCAACCAGACTTAGCAAAAGAAACTACAGGTATCCATTAAAAAAAAAAAGGTGACTATCGTTAGGTATGCAAGACTTATTTGAAAAAACTTCGATTATGGGCAGTTTATAGTTTGTCAAACCATTTTTACACTTATTTTATCAGTGCTTCTAAGAAGATCTGCGTAAAAATCTATTAACATCTTTCAAAACAACTTGTTATACAGTGTTGTTGGCCAGAAATGAATAAATAGATATTTCAAATTTGAACTCAATAAAACTAATAGCTTTGAAATCAAACTTTAAATCGATTTTTAATACTTTAAACTGTCGCCACCTAATATACCCAGTGGCGGCTGCTGCAGGGAGGACAACGGGGCACTGCCACCCTTGATAAATTTCCCGTTGACAAATTTCTTTTAGCAGATAAATTAATTATAAATACCTAATTTGTATGTAATTTTTCTGATTTGTTTGATAACAAATAATATGTTTTCGGAAGTAACAGTCCGTCTTTTCAGCGCGTTTAAAAATCGCAGTCTGACGTAGGCTCCGGGGCATCTCGCGCGACTGCCCCGTCTGTATTAGAAATCAAGCGATGAAACTGGTGCGGATAGCACGCGTATGTATGTAGGCGACGCGGCACTACTCTATGGTGCCGGGTCCGGGTGGCGGTCCAGTATATAATATACAGCGGTGAGTGTATGTTGTAATTTCTATCGGTGCAAATGCAACTATGAATTGCGTTAGTAACATAATCGAAATGATAGAAAATAACACACTGAGCTATGACATTAAGATAGAATTAAAAAACCTAGGTCTCCCTAGACCAGATTTATTAATTAAATTAGAAGATCACAATTCGAAAACTAATAAAACCGTGACGAGAAAATTCAATACAAACTCAGACTGGTTGTGTGGGTGTAATGTGCAAAATGGTTTTTTGTTATTTCGGTGCTATAAAGTTCACTTTACGACACCCGTTTTGGTTGCAAAAGTATTTCTTAATCGCACGTTAATTTTGTTGTTTTGACTTTGGTAACAAAAAAAAATGGAAGCAAATTATAGGTAAATGTCAAAATGTAAGCCTTTAATGTACCAAACATATGCAATAGAAGTTGTACAAAGAATAAAAAGCACACATGCTAATATTTTATTTAGAAATTAACAATATAAATTGTTAAGCAGAGTTGGATGATAAGTTTTCTGATGCTACTATTGAAATTTACTTCCAATGTTGAATAGTACAACTGTTATAAAAGTTAATTTTTGAAATATGTCGAGACATGTTGGCGAAAGATTTTGTAAATTGTCTTCTGCTATTTTGCGAATCTCTGGGGGCGTGCAATTATTTATTTCGTCCTTTTTGTTGATAATTTGAAATAATTTACTGCATAAATTAATCTGAATTTTAATCAGAATTACATATAACACCGCCTATATTCAAATATTTAAAATATTCACGAACTTGGCCGAAGACAAGGCAAGGCCTTCATCGACATTCCGAAGACGTCCGAACCCATACGAAGTTGGCCGAAGTCAAAGCAAAGCCACTACTGACATTCCGAAGACGTTTGAGCACAAACGAAGTTGGCCGAAGACAAGGCAAGGCCTTCACCGATATTCCGTAGACGTCCGAACACAAACGAAGTTGGCCGAAGTCAAAGCAAGGCCACCACTGACATTCCGAAGACAACCGAACACAAACGAAGTTGGCCGAAGACAAGGCAAGGCCTTCACCGATATTCCGAAGACGTCCGAACACAAAGGAAGTTTCCCGAAGACAAGGTAAGGCCTTCATCGACAGTACGAAGACGCCCGAACCCATACGAAGTTGGCCGAAGTCAATGCAAGGCCACCACTGACACTTCGAAAACGTCCGAACACAAACGAAGTTGGCCGAAGTCAAATCAAGGTCACCACTGACATTCAGAAGACCTCCGAACACAAGGCAAGGCCTTCACCGATATTCCGAAGACGTCCGAACCCATACGAAGTTGCCCGAAGTCAAAGCAAGGCCACTACTGACATTCCGAAGATGTCCGAGCACAAACGAAGTTGGCCGAAGACAAGGCAAGGCCTTCGCCGATATTCCGAAGACATCCGAACACAAACGAAGTTTGCCGAAGCCAAGGCAAGGCCTTCACCGATATTCCGAAGACGTCCGAACCCATATGAAGTTGGCCGAAGTCAAAGCAAGGCCACCACTGACATTGCGAAGACGACCGAACACGTACGAAGTTACAGTTTCCATAGACGTTTTAATCATAATTACATATAACACCGCCTATATTCAAATATTTAAAATGTTCGAACGAAACGTCTGTCATTTTAAGCTTTTTTGAACTTTTAATAACCAAAATAGACAAAATCAAGTGAACGGTGTTTTTCTACTTTGAAGAGAATAAAAACATTTTCTAGAAATACCATGCGGGAAAGCAGACTATGTGCCTTAGCAATGTGTTGAATTGAAAAACAATTACTGACATCGACACCAAACTTCAATGAATTAGCTATTAATCATTTTGCTGATCGTAAGGAACGGCGGATGGATTTTATTTTCAAACAAGTTAATTAAATAGCATATTGAATTTATTTTTTTGTCTGTACTTAATTTTTGATATTAAACACTCGGACCCCCCGGTGCCCTCCCGTCCAAAAAGTCACGGGCCGCCACTGAATATACCTAATACATATTTTTTGAGTAGACATCAATGTATGAACTTACAAAATAATATCAACGCTGTTCAATGGTAATTGAATGTTTGTAGCTGCGCGTGGAATTTTTTACCGCTCATGTTTTTATCATTCGAACGTGTGTAGATGCCCCCAAGCGATTAATTCCTTATACAATTTGGCACAAACAGAATTCGGCAAATGCCATTCTTCAATACTGACCTCCATCGAGCGCCTCAGCAATAAAGAAAAAACATCTTCGCACTCATTTTGCGTCGTACCCTACCTCGCGTACTGATCTGTTCTTTTTTAATTTCTCTTCTCTGAAAACGATTTCGTTTTGTAAAACGACACCAGAGGCGTTTCGATTTTCTCTCTTTTGCATATAAAAATCAATGAGACGATAGGTGTAGAGAAAAAAGAAGAGAAGCATCATCACTGAAATGGCAAAAGGAGCTGACCGATGGCAACCTGTCGGGCGAAATACGTAAGATCAAGACAGATGTTATAAGCGACTTATGCGGTCGAGTGTAATGTTTGAGAATGAATGTATTTGTGTGGGTTTGTCTGTAAGAGTGTAGAATAAAACCTGTTTATTCATCATAAATATTGTAAAACTAACGAGTTTCTAATCTTGATCGCATTTTTCTATTGGAATGGCATGCAAGTACGACTCTTAAGAGGTGACGTAACAACCTTGAAGAACCATCCACAGATAGCAGCAATTCAATACATACTTGATACAAGAATGTATTATACGTAGATGATACGTGTAATTATGTAATTTTTTATAATAATATATGACCAATGAAAGGCATCTCTTACATTTAGTACCTATACTTACTTCTACTTTGAGGAACAAAGCAGAACTACACGGAAATTTCCAATATTAATACAAAATTACAAAACAAGGTATTTGAGTAAAAGTAAACATCATTAAGTTATTATTAGAATTAGTAATTCTGATAGTTACGTATGTCCGGCAAAATTCTGATTCAAGTTCTATTACAAGCATGGGTAATATGAATATTAAGAACTACTAAATTGATGTAAACAATTAATATCAATGGTTATGAACAAATCATCAACATATCTATCTAACAAGGCATATATCTAACAAGTTATTTTTTATAAAACTTATTACATTTTTTAATGTTATAACGGGCGCGGATATGACCGGTTTAAACTGCGACGAAGTTACAACGGAGCAAAGAAATAATGTAAACAACACACGCTTACTGAATAGCACTAATTCATATGGTGAACTGCAACATCTGTTTACGCCGGAGAAGTGCCCGAGAATGAGAGCAAAAAATGCCCATAAAATAAGGAATTTATGAGTAAAATCCTTTTTTCATGGGCGTAGATAGGAGCTTGAGGGGTTTTTAAAATTTATTATATTTACTTTATATTTCGCAAGAGAAATAAAATTTTCATTCATACTTACGTCAGTTTCGTTTTTTCATTGTTTTGACTGTTAATTACGTACTTCGTAATTTTTGTAATAGTCTGTTTAATACCGGTTTATTGAATCGACTTCTCCCAATTATCTAGACGTAAGTGTGCACTGGATTTCGTTTAGTTTCAATAACAGACGCGTACATTTTTAGTTATCATTTATTTAGATCTAGAACGTTGTTTATGTTACATTTTCTGATATGAAAATGAATTGTCAGTGATTCCGAAATTTATTACAAAGTCTGTAAAATATCGTTACAGAATGCCAAAATATCGCACGTTCGTCACTTAGCTTTGCTAAAACATACACAGAAATAGTTTTTATGCAGAGAATTTCGATAGTTTACAAAATTTCGTTACATGTTTAAATGACGATGCTCGAAGTATTTCTGAGTGCAAGGAACTAACACAAATCTCAAATTTAAAAAATCAGTTGTTATTCCTTCAGGAACACTTCGGAAATTTGCCTAAATTAATCACATATTTTGAAAATCGAAATCTCAAATTAAAAAATGGATTAACCACATTAGATGTGGTTATTAATAATTTCAAAAGTATTCCAAGTGACTTCGGATGTGGCCTTCGACAAAAGTTAGACGCAGTTTTTAATAGAAATCCAGATTTAATAACATTGCGGCAATTGTGTATGCTAAATACGCTGAAATAAAAGAATATTTCCAGTACCCACCTATAACCAGTTGCGATGTAGAAAGGACGTTTTCTATCTACAAGGATGTACTTAATTCAAAGAGAACAAGTCTTACAGAAGAGAAAATGAACAAATAATAAGGTATTTTGTATTTTATAGATCACCAGCCACTTGTTATCCAATTATATAAATAAAATTAAAACCGCTTTAAAAATACAACATTTCAATAGTGCGCCCATGGGCGATGAGTCATCAACCATACGTGTTCGCGCCCTAGAATAGATATATCTGATGTTAATAATAATAACAATAACAATAATAATAATATTTATTACAAAAAGAAAAGAAAACATTAAGGTTACATAACAACTTAGAACTGGAACTGGTAATTGTGTAAAAAAAAACCGTAGTAGCTACATTATACCAAACTGTATACAATACAAAACAAGAAAAAATAAAAACCAATGTGTATACAGAAGTTGGTCCAAATTAAACTTTAAATTGACTCCGCAAATAATGTCGTCATAACGCGTTTTCGGAAAATGTATAGCTTTTAACTGACCCGGTCAGACAACACCTGTCAGGTTCACAAATTTTACCCGGTTATTTAAAACATTTCCGAACGCAATTTGCGGCCCTGTATAGTAACGTAACATAAACATAACCTATATTTATAACTTAGAATCGATATCAGCAGAACGAAAGAAGAAATGAATAACACAGTGAATACTCAAACTCCTTAAACTTGTAAAATAGTTTTATTAGCAAATTTGTTTGTACTTAAATCTGAGGATAATATTATAATCTGTATGCAATTCAACGTGAAGAGGAAAAGGAAAAGAATTTGCATTAAAAACTAAGATAGGTTAGAATTTAATCGGAATGAATTTTTTGTGGAAATCTTTTTTTTACAAATAAGTATACATCTGTATGCAGACGTGTTTTATAAACATGTGTTACACTCGTTAATGCTCTGTTAACAGTTAATTTTCCCATAACACTCCAAATTAGAGCATCATTCTTGTTCGTCCGAAAACTTCAAGTACCTAATAATTAACAAGTCCGATGTGTATCTTCTAAATTGATATAGGCTTTATACGATTGTATTAAATGAATTAAGTGCTGCTTAAAAATCGGTACCAGGAAGTAACTGTTATTGTTGTAGTGTATACATTCAGTATAGGTGGGATGCGTTTAAATTTTCTTTTACTATATAGATGCTATGTATAATATGGAAAATGCATTTTTTTCATTAGTGTGAGCTTACTAATTGTGGGGTATAGAATAGGGCGATACTTATACGGCAAATTACTTTTAAGTATGTTGCTGAGGTTAGACATGCAGCAGATTGTAAATCGTGTTTCATCCGTCCATAAAATTTTAAGTCAAAACTGAGGGTCAGTTTCATAAATGTTGGTAAAATAAGTAGAAAATTCAAGACGCCTATTGTAATCATCAGGGTGCAGTGTTTGTGCAACTGCTGATTTATATGGATGAAAGCGATGCTTTTTCAGTACTCGTACAACAGTACGTTGTGACTTGTCTGCTGCCATTTCAATTTCTCGAGTTCAAATCGATGGATTCTACATTACATCAGCCAATACGGTGACCTCTGTCTCTTCTATAATGCATCTTGCAGCCCTATTTGCATTACTAAATGATCCATACTCACCCAAATTATGAGACATTCTATTAAAGATAGGCAGAGAAGGCTGGCTACGAAAAAATACCGATCGAAATACTGTTGTGCTTGTACGGCATTTTTATGTCACAAAATGTAACATTCAATCATGTCATGGTTTTCTTGGTTAGAAAAATTCATATTGATAATTTACGAAACCTTAATCAACATTAATCAGGCACAAAATGATTAGCGCTTCCCATTAATTGACGTTTGCATCTATCAAATACTACCATAGCTTGCTACTTCTAGCAGTTCGCCAATTTAAAATGAAAAAATGAGGTGTGACCACCACACGATTTTCTTATTATACGTATGCGCAATTCAAATTATACGAAAGTTGTTCTGAATTAAGTTTTAAATAGTTTTATCTTAAAAAAATAAATGTGTGTTACTTCATGTTCGAATTTACAAAAATTATTCAAAATTCTATTCTAAGTACTTCTATTCTCTTAATAAATCTCTATAGGATGCATACTTTGCGACATATTTGGAAAAAAGTTCTACTCCATAAGAGTAAAAGTGTTACTTCTGGCTCGAATTTCTAAACTTTTTATACAAAAGGTATTTAAAATTATGTTTAAAATACTTTTATACTCGTAATGTACCTGCCTGGAAAGCATGAGATATTCGCAAAAAACTGATTTTCGATAAGAGTAAAAAACCTACTTCCGGTAGGAATTTCGAAAAACTTTTTAAATACAACTTTTAAATCTTTATAAACTTGTTTAAACTTAGTAGTTGACAAAATATTGGCAAATTTCGATTTTTTCACTGAAGTAAACTACTACTTCCGGTCAGCCAATTTTATTGAAAATCTAATCAGTTCTCAAGAGGGAGATTTTACTTGTAAATATAAAATTTGGATTTGATAGATTTCGCCGTTTGACCGCTATTGTGGTCACACATATACATACACACAGAATATTTTAAAACAACTTTTTTGGTATCAAAGGATTTCAAAACGTGGACATCCCCATAAATCTCGAAGTCAAAAATTTTCGTCATCACAAACTTCCTTGTACTACGTATAAGAAAGTAAAATGGCCATAATTTATTTGTATATTTTTATATACAAATGTCCGCGCTTTGAAGTCCACTGATACCGAAAAAGTGGTTTTTAAAATCTCCCTCTCTCTCTACCTCTCCCCCCTCTCCCTCTCCCCCTCTCTCTCCACGTCAGTATGTGTGTGTAACCACAATAGCGGTCAAATCGCTGTAGATATCAATTCCAAATTTAGTATTTACGTGTACAATCTCCTTCTTGAGAGGGAGATTGTACACGTAAATTATGCATTTTGTATACAGCACGTGTCAATTTTCATTAGCCATAGGCGATTAATTCATGCAATACGTGACAACATGGCACCCCACCTTTCCTCTTCAATGCGAGCGCGAGACCGATACAAACAAGCTCAAGTTAGCAGTAGCTGTTGAACTATTGACTAGGGTGTTTGTACTGCGCTCAGAAATAATATTTACGCATTGCAAGGATTTTTCTTTTTTCCTTTCAATAAATGCAGAGAATTATTAAGCTGCGTTCACGCTGCATGTCACAAACAAAAGCGTAATTCTAATAAAATTAAAAATAAGGTAAATGAAAAAGGATTCTGAAAATAATAATAAACTACTAGATCGCGGCGGCCATTTGATGATGACGGCTTTTATTGCAGACTAGATCGCATGACTAGATCGCAACGTGTTCGCAGCTAAACATTTAATGTAGAAGTGGGAAGATCGGAGGAAGTCGTTGTGATGTCGATTGTTGTCGGGATTGGTGACGGATAGTAGGGGTGACACACGTTGCCACATATTATTTGTATACGTATAAATCGCATGTAAACATTGAATCCATATACCTAATGAAAATTGACACATACGGTATATGTATCAAGAGTACAAAAGTATTTAGAGTTAGATTTGCAATGTTTTCTGTATAAATAAAATTTTAAAATTTCGGACCGGAAGTAGCACTTTTACTCTTAACGAATAGCACTTTTTGATAATATCTTGCAAAGTATGCATTCTATAGAGATTTATTAAAAGAATAGATTTTCATATTTTTATAAAGTACTATAGTTTGCTTAGAAAAAACACAAATTTGTGTCATAACTCAAAAAATATAGCTAAAACTAAATTTAAAACGAAATTTCTTACAAGTTTTTCTTTTACACATTTCTTCTAAAACAGAGGCACCGAACCAAATAACAAAAAAATCATTTTTGCGAAATATGTAATAAGCCATGAACTGCTTCCAAACAACAAAACGCTAAATAAATAAAGCTATAAAAACCGTATTTCTTTTGCCATATAACCGAACCTATATCTGTTGTAGTTTCCGAAATGCCCGCATACCAAACATCGGAAAAAAACTCCCCCTGTATATATAGAAATCTGTTCAACAATAAATAAATTATTATAATTATTATTGTTATTAATTCTATTGGATTCGGTTCTGAATTGGTTTTATAACCGTCCAGATTTCTCATTGTTTGTTTTTTACTGCTATCAGTCCGTTTTGAATAACTATATTTATATTAAAACACCGAAAGTTTCACTGGTACTTCAACAATGATGAAATTATTAAAATTCTAAATCCGCATTCGTCAATTACTAATATGACGTTGTAAGTATTAAATACCATTATGACGCGCAAGAAAAAATAAAAACCAATTATTCGATCACATTAATTAAGTATTTAAATTGAACGATTGGGCAAGGTTTAATGATTAATTATTATTAATGTCATTTTCTCGCAGAAGAAAGATCGATATTAATCGACCGATGAAATCGTTAATTGCAGGAACCGTGTCCGTTTTGGTAAAGTCTTGAGAATTGCTCGATCGGATCTCGTCAAACACACTAAATCAAAAAGAGAGCAGGAAAAAAAACACCACTTTAATTGGATTTCGTTACACACTACCACCATACAAATTGGAATGCTTCAATAACAACTCAACGATGTGAAATCGACTCGTTTCTATGTGAGAACGAATTTTTGCACAGACACTGATCGAGTCGACGAATAAAAAATTGGAACAATTCTCGGGAATGTATAACACTGCGGATTATTGATTGTTATTAATTGTACGGACGTAATTCATGGGCGTGTTGGTCTATACAGGAATTTCACTCATGAATCGATATGGAAAATTAATGTCTGTTTACCGGTTTCTAACTAACGCTATTAACTTATTACGAAACACTAGCAGTTCCTTATATGACCTTCTAACACTTCGACTATCTAATTGGCAGCGGTTTAAAATCGACAATGTACAACATATATACATACTTATACTTTGTTGATCCTATAAGATATTAATAGCGAAATCACTGTAAACAACACATTAATACGAAATGTAAATAATATAAGCGTAAATATTAAGGTATGTATTTAACGGGAGGAGAGAGAGGGGGGTTACTTGATCGGCGTATACCACAAAATGGTCAATTTTCGTACAAAAATTAAGGCATTTGAAATAATGAACTACATGAACAGAACAACCAATATTTGTTCTGATGACTCACAGTTCAAATTTCTAATTATACTAAATAGTAAGGTGTGGCCACCACACGACTTTCTTATACGAATATTGAATTTTTTTTTATACAAAAAGTATTGAAACGTACCTGTTAAATACTTCTATATACTCGTATTGTACCTGCTTAGAAAGCATGACTTGCGAGATATTCGCAAATAATTGATTTTTGATAAGAGTAAAGGATCTACTTCCGGTAGGAATTTTGAGAAAAAAATTTGAATTCTATATAAATTTGTTTAAACCGAATAATTGACGAAATATTGGCAAAATTCGATTTTTTTACTGAAGTAAATTACTACTTCCGGTCTGCCGGTTTTACTGAAAAACTAATTAGATCTCAAGAGGGAGATTATACTTCTAAATACAAAATTTGGAATTGATGTCTATAGCCGTTTGACCGCTATCGTGGTCACACACATACACACTTAGACAGCCACACAGACAGACAGGCACACACAAAGACATTTTTTAAAAACCACTTTTTCTGTATCAGGGGATTTCAAAACGTGAACATCTGCAAAAATCTCAAGGTTAAAAGTGTTCCTTATCACAATACTTCCTTATCCTACGTATAAGAAAGTAATAAGTAGTTAAAATACGGTAGTTTGAATTTTTACTTTCTTATACGTCGTATAAGGAAGTATTGTGATGCCGAAAATTTTCGACCTTGAGATTTTTGCAGATATCCACGTTTTAAAGTCCCCCGATACAGAAAAAGTGGTTTTCAAAGAATTCCCCGCCTCTCTCTTCCTCTCTGACCACGATGGCGGCCAAACCGTTATAGTAATCATCTCCAAATTTCGTATTTCCAAATATAACTTCCTTTTTGAGATCTGATTAGATTTTCAGTAAAATCGACAGACCGGAAGTAGTAGTTTACTTCAGGGAAAAAATCGAATATTGCCAATATTTCGTCGATTACTAAGTTTAAACAAATTGATAAAGAATTTATATGTACTCAATATTAAATTTGAGAAGAATTTTATCAAAAAAGATTTTCGAAATTCCTACAGGAAGTAGGTTTCATATACCAAAGAAAGATCAATGCTCTACTTGTGAAACTATAGAAATTCCACTGAAAATGATAGGACACAACTGGAGGAGACGTACGATAAACGTTTGAGAGGTAAAGGTCTATCTAGTCAAAAAAAGGTTAAAGATTTAGAAGATGCTCAGAAAAAATAAAATAGTTGCTGTATATGAACTACAGATGGTCTTAACGGTGATTTTTCGTTCACCGTTCTAAAGCAAACGGTGATTCCAAAATCGCGGTGATTTTAAACAGCTCTTTTAATTACAGCGAAAGCAGGAGCCGTTAAGTTTCACCGTTTGTTTTCACCGTTTATTTTCACCGCGAATAGTAAAGGGTTCTTCCGAGCTGTTTACCGTGAGCGGTGAAAATAAACGGTGAAAACAAACGGTCACTACGCATATAGTTAAACAGCTCTTTGAGCTGTTTAACTATATGCGTAGTGAAAATATATTCGCGGTGAAAATAAATATCTTAACACAATAAATTCCCGTTATACGTATAATATATAATGGAAATTATTGAAATGATGATAAACTACCTAGGTTATAAAATATTAATATACGCATATTAGGTATATCAGTAGGTATTTTGCATTTAATTTAGGATTTATATAAAACACGTGAACTTGCAAAAAGACTTGAAAAAGATTTAAATTAATATATACTAAGTAACATGATGACATGTTTTTAATTATATAGATGATCATGTATACTGGAGACGCGTTAAGTTCAGTTGCACGTCATCGATGACGTTTACATGTTGTCATAACTCTATTAGGGAAACTAAAAAAGTTACTTTGTTAAATTATACTTGAGGGCATTTATTTCATTAGCTTAAATACAAGATTTATACATTGATCGTAATATACGCATTCATGGCAAATAAACACATAATTTCCGTTTCCATATTAAATTTATTTACTACATATTTTTAATAGACTAATAGTTCAATTCGGTGTTGACAGATAAATCATACCTGTCAAAAAGACGTGCGTTATGTATATTCTTCCCGTCAAATTTTTCATGTTTATTTTTGCTTTGATATAAATTGTTTAATAACAGTGCTTCTTAGAAGTGTATTATTAATTTGCGTCCATTGAATATAATGCCGAAAGGTTTCTGTAAACAGTCGAGGCTTTTTACAAACTTTTCTATAATCACGTGTTAAATTTAATGTGAATAGCGTAAGTATTGCTTATTTTAAATTATACAGATACGTAATGAAACATTTAAGGTTTTTCGACAATCTATATAATAAATAAGTTGAGAAAGACTGAAGTCTTAGAGCATTTCAGTTACTAAATATACATATTACGTTATAGTTATTCTATTGTGAATAATTTTTTTCTTTGGCTATATCAAATGTCACTGACAGAAATAAAAATAGATCCGGCAACATATACAAGGCGAGTCGTCATGGATCTAGTATGACGTGCAACTGAATGTATCGCGTTTCCGCCATATGTACATAAATATATGTACAATTGTGTATGGATAATAAATATAACCTATAAAATAGAAAATAAGTAAAATGTAACTCCAAGCAATGAAGTATATTTTATTTATTATTTGTTCAGTTTAATGTACCTATATGCAATAATTAAATACATTTCAATTTCTCTTCTAATATTATATTTATTAAATATAAAGTTTACTTAGGCACTTTTTAATGTTTAATATATTAAACTACATTATTATTGATTATTAACTATTATGAAAATATAAGTTTACTAACTTTGTTATAACGTAATTATCGATTTCGCCTAAGTAGCCTAACCGATAAGTAAGATTTAAAATAATATCATAATTGCTTCGTTACAACTGGTATGAAACATATTTATGTCAAATTGAATATATTATTTAAATTGAAGTAAATCTCAGAATCGCAGATAGAAATATTTCTTTACATGAACAAGATATTCATTTGCCTCTATTGAAAAGAACCCTTTTCATCATAATAATCCCTACCCACTTGGCAAAATCACAATTTTAGAGAAGGATGAAAATACGTATTTGCTAATGTAGAACAAGTGAGCATATAGTGATTTTGCCAAGTGGGTAGTAGCAAAATCACTATATGCACACTTGTTCTACATTAGCAAATATATATTTTCATCCTTCTCTAAAATTGTGATTTTGCTGCTTGGGAAATACGAAATTAATTAATCACTGTAATTTCACGAATTTGCAAACGGTGAAAACAGTGATTACGAAATCACTGTGAAAAATCACTGTGACCAATATCTGCTCTCATCTCTAATATGAACAGCTCAAGTCAATAATAAACAGGATAATATTATATTTTATAGGTCCCTCTTTTCGGGAAAACAACTTTTTTTTTTATAAAGTCATGGCCTGCTATGGTTTGCATTAGAAAAACCACAAGTTTGTGTCATAACTCAAAAAATAAAGCTAAAATAAAGAAATAGGTTAAATTGTACTATTTACCATATATTTTCCTACAACTTTTTCCTTTACACATTTCTTCAAAATCAAACAAAATAACAAAAAACTTTTTTGCAAAATATCTAGTAGGCCACTTTTTCCAACAAACAAAACTCTAATTAAATAGATCTATTAAAACTGCAATTCTTTTCCTATTTTCCCGAATCTCTATCTGTTGTAGTTTCCGAGATCGTGGTACTAAACATAGGAAGAAACTCAGCCTGTATACATACACGTTTGGCCTACGATTATCTTGCATGCGGCTTCCCGTACATAACACGAAAGGAGTTGCCAAACCGTACCTACGTAACAGATATACATACGAGAGCCAACAAGTAGACCTTCAGCGAAACCAAATTAAATTCAATCATAAAAATAATAAATCTGAAGGAATTCTTATAATATTAACTTAAGATACCTTTTTAAGAATATTACGAATGGGAATAATACCTAAAAATGAAGATAACAACTCCTGCAACATGCACACATGCATTATATTGGAATCTTATGATCGTAATGATCGTATCGACCTATAAATATTGGCAACAACATTCGTGTTGCGACTTTTAGAATGCATGCAAGGTAAAAACAGACCGAACCTATATATAAAAATTAATACTGGAAGTCTTTACTTTGTGATATTCCCTACTACAAATAAATAAAACAGGTTTTATCCTTTTTATATCACTATAATTTGATAAATAAGTGTTTTATTAACTGCACATTTCAAGAGGAATTTGTATATACACACAAAATCGTATATTATACATTTTTTTATACATGTCATGCTTGGTATTGAAGCACGCAGATTGTTTGTTCTTTATATATTTGATAGTAGTTTAACAAGCGGGTTTATTGTGTGCGTTTGTAACGTGCCTATCATGTGTCTTTGAGTTATCAATTTATGAATGAATATAATGCCTATGCGTTCAAGTTAAAGTCCGTCCTAAAGTGCGTCCCAAACTGGAGTATGCGTCCTTAGTTTGGCAACACGGCATTGATTACGACGGCCTATTGAATAGACATTGTTTCACTTATTTAAGTAAAACGCAACGTAACAAGTTAAAACATCCTTCTAAAACTCGTTAACAATGGCACTGATTCACATGCTCTTCTTTATCAAGTCAGTTTTTTTAGTGCTCAGTTATGCTGCTAGATCAGCTGATACATTCTACGTACCCACAGCTCCTACAAATTTGCTGTTAAAAACATCTCCCTCTACCATATGTGTACGTATGCCAACCGTTTGTGTTCTGACCCCCTTCTGGTGAAAGCAATTTCTTCATTTTCTGTATTAAACTGCCAGTTTTTGTGATTTCTTCTTTATACTGAGCACAATTTAGTTTCATATTCATTTTATTTTTGTATAATATATTTAAGTTTTCTTCTTATTATTTTTATTATTGTACCGTATTGTCAATTATTGTTAATTTTTGTGTTTTACCCTGTAAATAGATGTTTCTGTTGGGTTATGAAGATTATTATTATTATTACCTAATGGGCTGCTCAGAGTAGAGGGGAAAAGGAAAATATCAGTAATGAATCAACTACAATGTATTTATAGTATATCCATCAGCATCATGATAATGTGCCGCCTCTTGTATTCTAAAACGTCATGCCAATAGCAAAACAATGCAATAAAAGCGATTGACCGCGGAATGTTACTGGAAAGAGTGGATAGATGTACTTACCCGAAGAAACAGAAACAACTAGCCAGTTGACCTTCCTTTAGTATATACGCCTTGAGCTAGTGAGCAAGCGATTCGATATGTGTTCATACAAAACTGCCTCTCTATTACAAAGGCTCTCTCGCAATTGCAAACCCAGTAATTTTTATGCTTTTTCTTACTTGTACAATCGATGATCATTGCAAAATTATTCCTATGGTACGCGGAGATGGTAGTGTATACGTAGAACATGAAAAAAGCTGTTCATAACGTGTATTTATATTAACGCTTAATTACGTCATTTTCTCATAGATAATCGCCCGTATGGTTAAATCGTTTCCGCACGGTGAAGTAAGAATTACCAACGTACTACCCGTTGCACATGCCTGACTTTCGATATTTTAATAAAACCTAATAAACTAAATAACTAGTTTGCGAGAGATTAAATTGCTAGATGTTTACGTGCTCTTATGATGTGTGTGTTTGTGCGTGTGTGTTGAGCGAATGCATGTCCTATTTTATAATTCGCACCATCAGTATTACAATACTAACATAAATCAAAATTCATAGTTTCGAGAAAAAAGCATTTTAAGTTTTGTCGCAACAAACTTTATGTAACAGCTTGCTAACTGTGTAATGTTTTGGATTAAAAATTAGCTGACATGTTTACACTAAGGCCGGGAATTTTCCAAATATCAGTATTCAAATATTTATTTTGATAAATATTTAAATATCCCAATTATTTGTTTTTTTTTTTTTTTGGTGTACAACATTCCAAGAATATATATCGACTTCATCGACACAATCTGCTTGTTAATTGTTTTAAGCAGAAATTCAAAAATCTTTCCATATTTTTAAACCATGGAAATGTCAAATATTTCAATTGATGAAGCACCGGTAACCGAAACATTACTAGAAAAGACTTTAGTGAAGCCTCATTGATATTCCCGTTGCAACACAGATTTCATTTCCCAAAGCTGGGCGATAAGGATTACAGGTGTAATCGATTGCGGCTAGGATTACGATTACTGTAATCGTAATTCTAAAATTTTTGAAATTACGATTACTGTAATCGTTAATCGAACGAACTTAGATTACGATTACAGTAATCGTCATTTTAAAAAGTTTAAATTATGATTACTGTAATCTAAGTTCGTTTGATTAACGATTACAGTAATCGTAATTTCAAAAATTTTTGAATTACGACTTTCTAAGTAATCGTAATCGAAGTTGTTCAAAAAATGTCGGAGAGCTAAACGCGGCTCAATTAAACTGGTACGCGTTATATATGCAAGCAATAATTATCCGAATAATAATAAGAAAAAACAAAAACAAAAAAGTTTTTAAAATACACCAGAAATTAAAAAAATAATGAGGTGTGGTTACCACACGACTTTTTTATACGTATGAGCGTATAGAAAAATTATACAAAATCCTGTTTTGAGTACTTCTATTCTCATAATAAATCATTATAGAATACATACTTTCCAAGATATTCGAAAAAAAGTGCTACTCGCAGACCGGCTTTTGCACGTTCAATAAAGCTCCGCATCAGTATTCCATCAACGTATTTATTCAATGCGTGAAACGGTGAAACAGACCGGCTTTTGGACGGACTGGACCCTCATGACGAAGATATCTGGCGGTCGAAATTATTAGTGCCCGACAACAATAAAGTACACTTTCTATTGTAAATAACAGTGATTTTTCTAATATTTAATAATAGTAATCCTTGCCAACGATTACAGTAGTCCTTATATAAAAAGAAAGGAATTACGATTAATGTAATCGTTAATCGAACGAACTTAGATTACGAATGTAGTAATCGTAATTTAAACTTTTTCAAAATTACGATTACTGTAATCGTAATCTAAGTTCGTTCGATTAACGATTACAGTAATCGTAATCGTATTTTATTTTATATAAGGATTACTGTAATCGTAATCAAGTTGTAATCGTAATCCATATCGCCCAGCTCTGCATTTCTCTTACCGCTTCTAGTTCATTCTTATCAATCTTTGAAATTAACTTCTCTTTCCATCAATGATTGCAAAATGGGCATCGCCACTGAAGTAATTGGTTGATATTCTGATAACAATAAAATTGTAGCCAATTCAAAAGATTACAATATTTTAACAATATTTTCAATGATCAATCATTCACTTTCAGAACTGTCCTCTCTATAATACAGAAATAAAATGGTAGCTTTTCTTTTTTGCTGCTTGGGCTGTGAAATTTTGCGATGTTATAAAGTACTATACACCAATTCTTTAACAGTTGCATTACAAGACGTGGTTAACCTCATTCTGCATATTCTGCCAAAACTGGAAGCAGTCAGTCTATTGTGACGTTCGGTTCTCCAGTCGTCATTGCTACTTTGCCCATCAGTTTTTTTCTCTAAGTCACGAATTTGAGAAGGCGTTTTTTGTAGATTTTCCAAACATTTTTTTTTTCAGGATTTCATAATTCTCGGGCAGTTCAGCAGAAAGAAGAGCCGCGACAGGCCCGTAATCTTTGTCTGCGGGTGCCTTAGCTTTCAACTTCTTGCGATATTTTTCAGGGAATAAGGTCTTTGGGGATTTGTGGTAGAGGTGTTGCTTTTCTCTTCTGCGCATTAATTTTTTGGTAAATTGTCCAGGGCTTTTCTGCGATATTGCCTTATATATTATACCAGGATAATTATGTGATCCTGCTGAAAAACTCACACTTGCTGCTTCGCATCGAGTTTGGTATGAACCTCTGCTGGATAAATTTAATCTTTTCCCACTCACAAATTTTGCGACAACTGAATTGTAGCACTCTGCAGCATTATTATCCATGTTTAGGAGAAGACTATCAGCATTATGCACTAAGCGGTACAACAGAATTTCGACATCTTGCAAAAGACCACTTTCCGTCATTTCATTCACCCACTTGCGTTCATCCTTACCTACATAATATATATATTAAATGATACACTATGAAAAATCCACTTCCAGAATACTTACCTTGACAAAAATATTGTTTACAATTCGAATGCTCTCCAAATATATGTTTGGATGAATTGAGAATATCAGAACGCAGTTCCCTCACTTTTTGCTCATGTGAAATATCTTCTTTAATCCAGTGTTTAACAGCACATTGCCTCAGCTAATTTTCTTGTTACGCTGCTATCCCCGTCTCCTATAAGATATTTATATTTCAGCCCGTGCATTTCAATGCTGCTTTTGAAATCCTCTACAATTATTTCTGCTTCCATTGCAGTGGACGGTTTGCACCAATTTTTGAAACAGGTATGAGGTTTGACATCTTCTTGTTTTTTTATTCTGCACGGGAACACATACAACAATATTTGTTCTTGATACCAAGATATAATATTTTTTTGGAATTTTGCCCAATAATAACTCCCTAAAAATGAAATATTATGTTCTCAATGTCTTCATGGAAATACATGTCAAACAAAATTGAGGAAAGTACTAACAACACCTAATGACGCACTGTAATTCGTCCGATATGACGCTTACACCAGGCTCCATCTGCTATTACAGCGATATGTGTAATGCCGTCTTGATCCACGTCTCCTACTTCCTTTGCGAGTTGAGCCTCTTCCTTTCCTGCTGTCTCCATTAAATCAAATGCACTTTCACTAATGAGAGGAGAAATTTCATCCTGAGTTGCAGCAAACTTTGGAAAACTCATACAAGGAATGTTACAAAATGCAAGAATTTCCTCCAGCTGCGAAAAACCACCTCCTGAGGATATCATTCCCAAGACTGCTGCTTTGTTTATATCAAGCGAATTTTTGATGCACTATCTGTGCTTACGGATGATGTATCCTTGCACATTGCACATTGTAAATAAAAAATACTATTGAGACCAAGTTTCTTTTCATTTATTATTTTCAAATTCTCAGTATTGCAGGAAAACAATGGATTATGTTTGAACTCCACAATTGATTTAAAGAATTGTTCAACATCAATTATTCTTCTACCAGAAACAGAGTATTCAGAATGTGCACTCTCTTTTATTATTTCAATTCTAAAATAAACTCAAAACGCAATTAATTTATAACGAACAGCTCTGTATGTGCTTATGTTTACAGGATGTTTCCAAAGACAAGCCTAAGAGCTTTTGTTTACATGAAAGACCCCCTTTAATTTTTGACAAGGAATCACCCTCTAAAAACTTTCCAAACTTATTTGGAAACATCCTGTATATAACTTGCTTTATAATACAAATAATAATTTAAATAGTTGCTGGAACTGCCTACTTTGAAATATTTTCATTTGATAAGTCAACTTCAGGTTCACGTTCAATCGCATGTAATACATCCATGTAATCTTTATCAACATCCTCATGACTAACCGAACTTGAAAGAAAAAAAAATAAATATAATATAAATGATTGAGAAAGGTATTGAATTTACGTTTGGCAAACTTGAACGGTTGATGATGGATCACTCTCATTGCTCTTATAGAGTCTTTTTAACACTTGCCTGCTTCTATTTTTCCGCTTTGAGGATAATCTTGAATATTTCTTTAAGTTTCTGTTGCCTCTTGCCATTGTGAATACCTTTACGTCACACTCTACTTCGGCACTCAACACCAAAAAGTGTCAAAAAATTAATTCTCCAAATAATAAGAACAGCGAACAGCCCTAACTAGTATTTACTGTATGTGCGAAAAGCCAGCAAGGATCGCGATATAACTATACTTATCACGGAAAGAAAAACTTTTATTGAGTTGATTGCGTAATTGTAGAAAGTGTCTCGTTCACATATGCACATACAAATATTTTATTGCAGCAAAAAAAAATTGTCAGTTTCATATACATTCTTCGTACATTTCGTAGAGATGTCTTTGAATACATTTATTGCACTTGTTTGAATGGAATACTTTAATTTTTGTTTATATATAGTATTTGCCAAATATTTGCTTTTCTAAAAGAAATAACTATAGCGAAATAACCTTCCTTCATGCAAAAAACGCTAAAATCAAATAAACTGAGGAAAAATACAAATCTGCTTGTATGAACAGACTCTTTTTTGCTAGTATAATCGACCATCGTATTTGTCACGATATTCTGCTGCCGTTGATTTGAATAGTTCAGTTGTTTCTCTGTATTCGGGTGACGGAAAACAACACATTCATTTCAAATATGTGAGAATGAGATGGCTTGCATTTGGCTCCTCCTACGGGCCAACACCTATAAAAGCAATTATAGTGAATTCCCAAATACAAATCGACTTTAATATCCCCTTAATATGAATTATACAGTCCATTGCTTGACCATGTCAAAGCTTCAGAATACCCAATTGTCCAAATTCCTATGATCACAGTTCTCTGGCATCGGGTTGCCGGATGGTGTTTGTGATAAATTGTGATAATATTCATAACTTCCAAAAAAAAAAAAAATCGAACTCTAAATGCGGTAAATACATTCGCACCTATAATAAATCTGTAGAAAATGCATAGTTCGTGATATATTTGCCAAAAAAAAGGTGTTATTAGATGAAACTGCACAAATTTCCAGAATTTTTTTATATAAAGTTATTCAAAATCTCTCCTAACACTGTCATGCTCTAAATTATTTGCTACAACTTTGGACACTATTGTTTTTTCCTAGGACCGATATTTTTTTATTTGAACCCGAAAAGAAGAAGAAGAAGAAGAAGAATAGATTTATTTAATTAGAGTTTTGTTTGTTGGAAAAAGTGGCCTACTTACTAGAAATTTTGCAAACCTTTTTTTTTTGTTATTTCGTTTGATTCAGAAGAAATGTGTAAAGGAAAAAGTTGTAGGAAATTATATGGCAAATAGTACAATTTCTATTTCTTTATTTTAGCTTTATTTTTTGAGTTATGACACAAACTTGTGGTTTTTCTAATGCAAAATAGCAGGCCATGATTTTATACAAAAAAAGATGTTTTCTCAACCATTCACATGATGTACTACTTGATATATTTATTTTTACAAATAAGTAAATTAATTCCATTTTCTTATTTTAATAAATAGGTTAAACTGTATTATTTACCATATAATTTCCTACAACTGTTTGTTGGTTGGAATAATATTTCCTTTTTCTTTACAATACGATTACAAATAACTATTCGTTAAAAATATTAATAAAAATGAGTTAAATTAAACCTCCCACATGAGTTTTAAATGCAAATCTCATGAATATAATGAAACTGTTTTAAAAACTAAGATGCTTATGAGTGACAACTAAAACCTATGAGCAAAATACATACTTAGGTGTCTTATTATAAAAAAGCCGATTTTAATAATTTAAAAGGCAAATTAAATGGGCTATAAAATGAAATGATAAAATTTTTGATAACACTTACGTGTTTTAAGGGCCAAGCCAAATTTGAGTAGTATTTGGTGTCAACTTATATTTAGTAGATATTGAAAAAAATGAAATTTTTTTAATTATACAATATCTTCGTAACCATTAAAGATAGAACAAAACTGAAAACAGAAACTTCTGGTAATTTTACGTAGAATTTAATAATCTAAATCAAAAATTTGTGTCCATCTGAATTATCAAAATATAAACTTATGTTTTTTTTTAAATAGCAATCATAGTTGGCCATGATTTTATAAATATGATTATTTTTTTCCTTGATAATTAAGTTGGCCATGAATTTTTTAAAATCTACGTACAAAATACTACAAGGCGCCCTTTTTAGTTTTGCTCTATTTCTAAAGGTTACGAAGATATGTATATTGAAAATTTCGGCAATTTTCATTTTTTTAAAATATCTTCAAAAGTCCACAACAAATGTTAAATCTGAATTTGAAGATATTATCAAATACTCCTTAAATTTCTTAACAACTGTACTAATTTAACTGATCCTGTATCATCAATATTAAGAAAGTTTATATGGGAGAGATAGAAAAAATGGGCACCTGTAATTAAATACAATTTTACACCTATAATTTAAAAAATTACCTCTGTGCGCCGGGTTCTCGTAAAGCTAATAAGTTTTGCTATACATAACAAAAATAATTTACCTTATTGATATTAATACGTTATGCGTTAGAGTGTATATATGTATAAAAAACGTTAACTATATTTTACGGTTTATGTTAAAATAATTCTTTATTATTGTGTCCGTATTAGTGTCTTGATCATAAAAGAAAGCAAACCCTAAAATTATCCCAGAGAGAGAAAATTATCAAGAGTTTAAGAAAGGAGTTCTTGTGGAAGCAAGATTGTAACTTAGCAGAAAGCAGAGATTGGTTAATCGTGTCGAACTCCCTAGTAAATTCAGTATATATAACATCCACCTGCTGACGAGCATCCAGAGCCTCACTTATATTGTGATTTCGACTAAGTTTGTTGTAGTTGAACTTGCAATGATACGAGGGCGGATTTTTATGTTATCTACCTAGCCATGAAACAAAAGAGTGACGATGTCAAACAAATTATTGAAAAATTGCTGTCACTGTTAGAAGTACATACATGTGCTAAGTTGTGTTTAGTTTATGCTGTGTATAGAGATTTGAGACGGTCCATTTCTCGATAAAATGAGTGAAACTAAAGTTGAACATCGCAGCGTAATAAAGTTTCTGACAAAGGAAGACAATGGTCCAAAAGCAATTCATGAAAGAATGGTTGCTGTATATGGGGAAGATACACCATCTTATTTCCAATAATTGGTCCAAATATTGGTCTAAACTCTTTCGATGGGGCCGAGAGTCAATCAATGATGACCCAAAATCCGGACGACCCGTTGAAGCTCGAACTGAAAACATTGTGCGAAAAGTCGAAAATTTGGTACTGAAATATCGACGTGTAAAGATCTCTGTAATTGCCAATGAAGTCTGTATATCCGAAACAAGTGTTCTCAAAATTTTGCATGACGATTTGGGTATGAAGAAGGTGTCTGCACGGTGGATACCCAGATTGCTTAGACCTGAACAAATTGTGCAGAAAAGAAGTTTCTCAAGGAAATTTGGTCAAGTTGGAGAGGGACAAAACATTTTTATCTCGAATTATTACCAGGGATGAGACTTGGGTCTATTACTGGGACCCTCCTACTAAACAAGAATCCATGCAGTGGGTTCATAAGGGCTCTCCACCACCAAAAAAGGCCAACACATAATTTTCTTGAAAAAAGCTGATGGCAACTGTTTTCTGGGATGCTGAAGGAGTTTTTTTTTTATTGAATATATGCTGAGAGGGTCTACCATAAATGGAGAGGCCTACGGAAACACAATTAAAAATTTAAAACTGCGCTGGAGGAAAAATGCCCGCATTCTTATTCACAAACAAACTTGTAGCTGCAAGACAATTGTCGGGTTCAAAAGGCAAACAAAGTTCAGCAGATAATCAATGACTGTGGGTTTATAGAGTTAATGCATCCACCTCATAGCCCCGACCTAGCTCCGTCAGACTTCTTCTTATTCAAAAATTTAAAAAAGCGTCTCAGAGGAAAGCGTTTTGCTTCTGATGAAGAACTCAAAGAAGCTGTTGAAGAATATTTTGCGGGGTTGCCGAAGCAATTTTTTTCTGAGGGTATGGGGCAACTGGGAAAAAAATGGAATAAGTGTATTCGTGTTGAAGGGAGTTATGTAGAAAAATATTTTTTTTGTTCTCTTATGTGCCTTTTTTCATGGCTTGGTAGATAACATAAAAGTACGCCCCCGTAAATCCATGTTGATTTACATAAATATGTTGTTTAATGCAGCTATATGACTTCTGACCTTAGCACAGTTAGAGGTAATGCTAATACGTCTGTAGTTACGAATGTTACTACCACCATCCTATTTAAATATCGGTGTAATATTGCTGACCTTCCAGCGATCGGGGAAAATCGGCGTGCTAAGCAATATGCTAAGCAAGTGGAGAACATATTACTGATGCACAATCCCGGAGAAAAAAACTGGGTAGTCCATCACAGCTAAAGGTCGTAGTTGACCTCAGTTTCTTGAGAGTAAAGTATCCAATATCAAAGGAAACAGTATTCACCTCAATGTCAGCCTGAGGAATGAAATTGGGTATGACAGAATAGAATACATCAGCAAAAATCAGAAGAAGCTTGCACAATGTGGCTGATCAAGTATGTCATGATCAGGTGATGTGATATCAGGAAAATATCTAATTTAAATTTTACAATTGCGTTATGATGAATAAAAATGCAACAATGGGTGGGTTTTCATTTTTACGAATACAATATAGAATATACAACAATTGAGCTTTGATAGAATGGAATCATTAATAGTAAATTCCACGTGTTTAGTATTATTATGTAATTCAAGTATTTTTTTTTTAATTGATCTTAATTGATTTAAGGCAATTTTTCTGCTGGAGTTATGGCCTATGTGACAGACGAATATTAATGCCTTTATTTCACAACGATTAGATTTAATAATCTGAATTCTAATGACGCTTTTAGGTACAGCAAGTAATTTATAAATTTCTGTTGGCCACGCTAAAAAGATATTTTGTTTTTATTTGTCCATTTTACAAGTTATTTTGCAAAAATCTTACGCCGCCAATTATCGAGACCGCGTGGTCATGTTTTGGTTGGAGTTCAAGAAGAAAACATTATTTTCTGACCCATGAGAGTTACATGCTCTTCTTCCTCTCACTGCCTTACTGTTGCCTTCCAATTGCGCACTTTCAGTAATTGTTTAGGATCTTCCTCAATATTGTCCGCCCATCTCTGTCTTGGTCGTCGTCTTTCCCTGGCGCCCTCCATTTTGACCTTTATATAGCTTCTTTGGGATTCGGTCCTCGCCCATTCTTTCTAGGTGTGCCGCCCATTTTAATTCATGTAATTTAATAAATTCGACAATATACTCAACAAAACATAATATGCATTTAATATTAATTGTCTTGAAATATACAAATAACTGCTTAGAACATTATTACATGCAATAAATTATTGATTGATTCTCGAATCCATCTGTGGAAAGTGCAGCTTCAAATGTGGGATTCTCAAAATATTACAGAAATTCCAAAGTAGTGCAGAAGATCAGTGAAATAATTTCGAAACGATTCAACATATAGAAATGTTTTTTTTTTTATTAAAACGCTTAATACACAAAACATTGTCCGATTTTGACACCTTTCCAAATAGGAATTTCGCGGAATTTTAAGAAGAGAAAGGAAATATTACGTAACATAAAAGTAACGTTTCAAGTGTACACATATACAAACACTAACGTGCCTGTCTAATACGATTAAAATAAATACAGGCATCTTTAAAAAGAAAAAAATTAGCGTGACCGATTCATTACACAAGACAGTATGTATGAAGTATTGTCTGTTATATAGGATAATGTCTAAATCCTTACGATGCAATATCCTTTTCACCAAATTACATTAAGAAAGAAAACGCACCGCCTTTTTTGTTAATTATGTTGCATGAAAGCAATTATTTGCTTGATGATTTCAATAGAGATAGAAGTACTATTAAGAAAAAATACAAAACAAAATAGCAATTTGGATGGTGTGCAATTTAATTAGATTTTTTATACTTTCTAATTTGTTTCTCAAGTTGTACATTGATATTTTTGTAGTAATAGATGATAAGGACTGACAAGTTTTCTTATACAACGTGTTTCGAAAAGAACTTCATCTTGTAGGCGCAGAGAAATTAGTACTTGCAAATTATAATATTGCGCGTGCCTTTTATTTATAAGTAATTGTTTATCTGTCACTTTGACATTCGTCATTTTGTGACTAGCAACATAATTGCTGACAGATAAGTTTTTTACTTAATAAACAGTATTACTAAATAATGTACACATTGCAACACAATATTTCTATTGTTGAAACGTATTTCCGAAGTGCACAATTTATTAATGGAGAATGGCAATATTCCTGCGGGGAATGTAAGCGACAGTTTCACTTGCATGCTCCTAATAGAGTTGTGGATAATACCGCTTTACATCATCACATTGTGGAGTAGTTTCGGGCTACAGGATCTGTGTTAAAGGTTCTGGTAGATCAAGTACACAGCAAAATATTGTTGACTACGTGCTGAAGAAAACCCACATGCATCAGTTCGTAGACTATCACTTCAAATAAAAGTATCTTCTAGTACCATTCATAGAATTTTGAGGCATCCCTTGCATATTGCTGTGGCAACATAACTATTTGGAATATAATAATTGTAGTATTGCCATACATTAGGCTTTACAAAATAAATTATGTTGTGTGCTGTTCCAGCAACATAACTAATAAAGATGATAATAATTGTTATTATCCTTAATGTATATTTTATTTATCTTAACAGCACGTACTTTATAAGTATACGTGAATTCTATCAGTGTATCTAAATTTCTCCTCTCTCGTCAAATCTCTTGTTTTACTTTTGATTGGGATAAGGTTATAGCTTATTTAAATGAAAACCAGAAACCATATAAAACATAATTGTATAATTTATTTAACATTATTTTACAATAGATAGCATTGCTATACTATATTCACCATTTTATTAAAAGAAACATAATTAAGAGAAAACATTTGTACCTTGTTCTAGGTTGTAATGTTTTATGGTACGAATATATTTTTTCTTATACTTAATCAAATATAAATCTAAAATATTTTCCTGTTTAAAAAAAAATAATAAAATTCAATTAACTTTAGTATACTATTGATATTTTTATGCTAATTCTATTCCATCAGAGACATTATATTCGCACGTAATGCTCTGACAAACTTAGAACTTCGCAATGGTTAATGTTCGGGGAAAAACTTGAATCTGATTACTGTCTATAAACATTCGCACGTGTTATATCCAGCATCTCAGAGTCCGCTACCCAGAAACACTTTCCTTATTAAAAATCTAATTTTCAGTCATTAATTTATAATCAAAAATTTATTGTAAACATTAAAAATGCCTAATAAAGTGCTAGAAAATATACATTTGCACGCTATATCCTCTTAACACCCAACACCATTAATAATTTCATTTTTGTAAACTTGAAACTAATGAATGCTTATTACTATTACAGGAAAATATTTATTATCCCTGTTGCACAACGTTATATTGAATATACATTTTCAATACACGCATAGCCACATTGATAAATCTTTGTATCAAACTTACTTTGAATCATTGAAAAACTTTTCAAATTCTGCCATTTGCATCTCCATTATTTTTTTTTAAATACAAAGACAATTAACCAAAGAAAATAAATGAATGAAACTTAAATACAAATGAAATTAATACGCTAATACAAAAAATAAATATGAATCAAGATAATCGTGGTGTATCTGACCCTACGATTTTAAGTTGCTTTTCATCTCTTTACAGATAACCAGCTAATCCGACTTGTTCATTCTTATCCTTCAATTTATATTCCCGGGAAAACACGTGACCGCTCTCAACGTCATCCTCAGAAACTACCATTTGAGTTGTCACCCTGCGTCTTCAGTGAGATCTTTGCTTTTCAAGTTGCCGTTGTGATTTTAACACACACACACACACGCACTTGTTGTCTTTTGACAGTTCCCTCACTTCAAAATGTCAACACCACGAGAATTGTTTGTTTATATTTTAAAAAGTTTCTCACTCAAATTGTCCAGCATTTCTTCAACGTAGGTATACTTGTATTAATATAACTCTTCCTTATATTTGTTTATGAATTTATTACCTTCTTTACTATTTGTCACATACTTCCTCTTTCCATTGGCTAACACAATTCTTATTTTTGTTTTATTTCCAGCTCTCGGTAAAATTGGAAATACATTGTAAATAACAGGTATTCTTTTAATAAGATTACTCGTACTACTACGGTCCATTTGGTTTGCCTTTTCGTTGCTTCCTTCAATCCAGGACTTTTCCAACGGTGATATATTTATCTGTAATAAACTACAAACCAAGTTTACATTATATTTTCTTTTTGTAGGTCATCAAACCGTACAAAACCTCTCTACAGTCTATGAAATATAATACTACATATACGAATTCATGAATGTACTTTATTATTGCCAGCTGTCGTTTATAAAAACACTACTGCAGATTGTATGATCTCAGAATATTTTTATTTATATCCTTTTTTATTTATTTACTTATATAGTCATAACTTTAAGGTAAATTTTTCTTTTTGCATGATTTATTTAATAAAGTTTTATTACCTTATGCACGTTCTCAAGTTTACATAATTTATTCTTCTCCCGTGCATATCGGATTTTGTTTTCTTCATACAATTTTATTGCGTTTAGATGACTAAATCTTTTCACACTTCTATAAAAGTAATATATATAGCTTAAATTTATCTCGTCTTTTATTTTGTACCTGTTGAATATCTTAATTGTAAATATAAGTTCATTTTTATGTCTATGTTTTCTCACTTTAAAATGTATGCAACTTAGTATACTCTTATGTTAAAATCTTTGAATACAATAAAATTTATTCTTATTGTCTCTTTTATATTTTATATACTTAAATTAAATCTTAATGCTATTACTATTATTTTTAATATGCAAGAGACCACGGCAATATGTATGCATACAAAGTATCGGTTGTTCATCAGATCTTACCTAGAGATCACGCTAGTAGGCTTAATTATTGCAATTTCTTTCAAGAAAATTTAAATAATGAAGAAATTCTAGATCTGTTTTTTTAATGAGGAAGCATGGTTTCATTTAAGCAAGTTTGTAAATAAAGAAAATTACAGAACATGGTCTATAAATAATTCAAACAATCGCATCGAAGTCCCTTTAGATCTTGTTAACGTCGGAGTATGGTTAGCTACTATCCGTCCATCGGATCTTTTGAGTCACATGATTAATTGCGTGCATTATCAACGACATCCGCACCTAGAATGTATATATACTCATTTCTTGCCAATCTCAATGACTAGATAAGGATAGAAATTTTAAACTTTAAGGTGAGGTTGTCTTCGCCATAAGAGTAATAAGACAGACAGAGAAAATATACCGCCATGACATGTTACTACGTTAGTCAACTTATTAAAGTTTGACATATAACATTATTTTCTGCGTTTTGGTTTATTTTTGTTATATTGCTTTTCTAATTCGTTTTTGTTTTATCTTGCAAATAATTGTTCTATTCAGAACAAAAAAAACTGAATTTAATACATTTTCTGTAAGTATTCTAATCACTAAATTTATTGGTTAGAGGTTAAGAATTTACATTTATTTCAGAGACATGTCTGAGAAATGTCTGAATTCTGAATTCACAATCTCAACAACTTGTATTAAATGTCCTGGACTTTTTTGAAAGAGAAAAACAAAGTCGTGCACCTCTCATAAATATAAATGTACCTATTGATGTAAGAATCATATAGATATATTTTTTGAAATCATAATAAAGGTTTGAATATTGCAGAGAGCAGCCGCTGTCCTTAAAATCTCCACACAAACTATCAGAAATATAAAACAACGTAAAGGACAAAACTCACTGCTTTCTTCACCCGGTAAGAAAAGACCTCGTGTCAAAGCCAAAACAGAAGATTTACGAGAATCTACAAAGATGGAAGTACGAAATACTATTTATAACATGTATAAAGAGAGTATGTTATTAGGTATTTCATTTATGTTTCACAATTTTAATATATCTGAAATTATTTCAGAGAAACATGTTACTCTGCTTACATTGAAAAACGAATTACACACCAAAGCAGTAATTGATATTGGAAAATCTTCTTTGTCCTATTTATTAAAAGATTGGATTTAAATTCAAAAAGGAAGACAACAGACGAGCATTGGTGGAAAAGCATGATATAGCCCTTTGCCGAAGCACTTTTTTGAGGAAGTATACAGATAATTTAAAATCAAATTCTCCAAGACCGGTGATATTCCTTGATGAAACATTGATATATTCAAAAGATAATTGAGGAAGATCTTGGCATGATACATCTATAAAAAGTGTTCGAAAGCCAGAAGGTTATGATGGCAAAAGGTTTATAGTTTTACATGCCGGAGGTGAATCAGGGTTTACTGAATATGCAAGTTTGATATTTGCATCGAAAACCAAAGCAAAATACTATCATGCTGAAATGAACAGTAAAAAGTTTGAGGAATGGATTAAAATACAATTCATGCCACATTTACCAAACAATTCACTTGTGATAATGGACAATACACCATATCATAGTGTAGTATTAAATAAAATCCCAAATTCTGCATCGAGAAAACAGGAAATAATAGACTGGCTCTCCAGCAATAATAAGTTTTTCCGGTGAATTCACAAAATATGAATTGTTGGATTTAGTTAGGAGAAACAAACCTGAGAAACTGTATTTAATCCTAATGAAACATCCAGTTCAGATTCAGATTTAGAATCTGAGTGACGTTTTTATAATATAAAACAATGTGTTTGTTGAGTTTATAAACATGAAAATGCAGAGTGATTACCTGAAGAAGTTCTTATCTGAAAATCCATTTATTAACAACTTCTTTATTGTATGTGGAAATGTACGTCTTTTTGTTTCGGTGAAACATTTATAAGAAGTTAATTTAAAACCAATGGATGTGTAGTGAGTGCATTATTATGAAATGTGAATCAATACTTTCGGCTCACTCTACATGCATGGCTGGTAACAGCCGAACATTGTAGTTATGTTGGTGCATTATTATTTCTAGTATACGAAGAAAAAGAAAGCCACTCATGCACTGATTAAGGATTAATTATTTAAACTTGTCTTTAAATTTACAGTATTTAACAAAATAATCAGAGGATTGTTTAATAAGATTTATTTATTAAGATAGTTTCACTTAATTATAATAGAAGCAATAGTTAATAAATAGTAATATGAAAATAAGTTTAATCATATAGAAATATTATGTGTGAGATTATAACAATTTATTATAAATATTTAGCATACAATATATAACAGTTTAAAAAAATGTAAATAGATTTCCAATATATTAATAAATAAATTTAACTTATTATTAAAGTTTTGTGTTTTGTCTGTAATGAAATGCTTATTTAAATTCTAAAATAATGACCCCGTTGTACAGGAATAAATTAATATTGTATAGTGCCATAACTAATTATAAATACAAAATTATTTACAACTTACATATTGCTGTGGTGCATAAATATTTATTTATGCTGTAGCATATAAATATATTCATTCATATTTATTATAAATAATGTTATTGCCACACGTTGGGCATCGCCATTTAATTTATGCTGTGGTGTATAAATATTTATTTTAAATAACAATATTGCCATATAATTTATATGCTGTAACAACATACTTTTGTGTGTATTACCACACGTAGGGTATAGTCTTTTGTACACCTTATACTCTTTAAATTATTCTTTACACACCAAGAACTTATAATTGGTTTTGTGTTTTATCTTACATTGTTTTGTCGTGTACCTTATAACTATTGTGGGTCCTGGCAATGTTTGTGGTTCCTTCTTATTTGCTGATGATTTTTCTCTTGTTCATTATAGGGAAAAAGGTAATAGTTTTGTTCAAAGAAAGAAAAACTGTATGTCTATTCAACATAATCATGTATTTTTTTTTTATTTTGTAATTTATGGATTCAAAAATATAGTTTCCTTTATATGCACACCTTTATGCTCTACACAAGATACATAATTGAAAAATGCTCATATCATTTATACCTAATGCCGGTTGTAATGTATGTAAATCTTTTGTTTATTTATTTATTCTATCAAACAAAATAAATATTTATCCTGCAAATGAACAAATGTAAATTTTTATTGTACATTTATGAATATACTCATCGACGTTATAATATTTATGGATAGGCTTCAATTAATTGCTTTAGACAACCATTTGCACGTGTTGTATCGAGCTCTTAATCTATGCCTTGTGAAATTCTAATTTATTATTCGCTTAATTTGAAAGAAATTAATGATGTCTAGACAATACGATGAAGAAAATGCTCATTTTCACGTAACATCTCTCCAACTGACCAACACCATTAATCCTGTTTAGTTGTAATTCCAACTATATAAATTTTAAAATAAATCTTACAGGATAAGTTATTTACTTGTCTATTTTTTTGTCCAACAATACATTGATTAATCATTCGCACGTAAAAATCAATGTCTGTCCAACAACTCGTATAACTTCATTTTCAAAAGAAATAATAAACTTACTTGTTATCAATAAATCTATTTTGAATGTCCATTATGAACGCTTCAAATGAATTCAAATGTATTAAATAAAATAAATTCCTGTGACTATATGTGTTAAAGAAATAATGAAAAACTACAGTATAACAATAAAAAAAAACTATTCTTTAAGAGATCTTCCTTTTGTAAGTGTTTTGAGAAGTTCACCTCTCGGAGGTGTTATCAGAAAGTCCCTTCCTCTCGGAAGTGTTATCAGAAAGTCCGTCTTGTCGAATCTTGTCTTCCTTTTTATAGCGGCAAAAATAAACTATGTTGACCATTGCGCCCTCTAGTCCATGTTTAGGTTGGTACTGGAATACACTTTTCCCGTGAAATCGCTGCCCATATGTTGCCGCCTTGATTCACGCACACATACACATTTTGTTCTGACAGTTCACAATTCACTTAAACGTCAACATAACCTTCCAATTAAAAGGTCCCCTCTGCTTTGCACATGATTCCCAATGGTAGGTTTATTCTTGTTACTAATACCATCCTTCCTTGTACTCGTCAATGAACCTATTACCTTGTTCATTGTTCGACACATACTTTTTCTTTCCATTTATTAATGTTAGTTTTACTTTTCTTTTAGCCGAATTGTGCCTTGGCAAAATGGGAAATACGCCGAAGATAACCATTATTTTTCTTCCCTCATTGCCTGTTCCTGTAGAACACGTCTGTTTCTCCACCGCCTCTCTATCTTCTAACCAAGATCTTTCTGTTGGTGATATGTCGATCTGCAATAGACTTTACACAAGTTTTATATATTTTGTTGTTTTTTGTAGGTCATTCAACCGTACACATCTGTTTTCAGTCCCTGAAGCATAGTTTTACGAACAAATCATGAACACATATACCTTTTATTTACTTATGATGTCAGCTTTTAAATACAAAAATATGTCACTGCTTATTGCTTCTATGTTTTACATATTTTTATATCCTTTTTTTATTAATCTAGTATTAAGCTAAGGTAAATTTTATTCTTTAATACTATCTATTTTCATAAACTCTCATAACATTTTATTGCCTTATGCATATAAATTTCATTTCTTTTCATGATTTATAACCCATGCTTTTTGTGTATCTTTTCTACGAAAGAAATATATTACTTATATTTATTTTGTCTTTATTTTATATATTTCTTTATTTAATAAATTTTTATTCTACATCTTTTGTTTATATATTTATTTAATAAATTTTTCTTGCATATTTCATCATTTACTGTTATAATAAAAATTTGACTATAAGTATGCAACTTTGTATACCTTCATGTAAGTTTTGTTGCATCGTTTTACTCAATAATATTTAAATAGGACTTTTTGTTGTTTTTATTTTTATTTCTAAGCTTAAACTAATTCTTAAATCAATCTCTAAAACTATTCTTATTTTACAAATTATGCGAGTTCACGGCATATCCCTTGGTTATTATATCTTGTCGTGAATCGTCAACAAAGATTATTATAGCATGAACGACACATATAATAACCATTGTGACAACTCGCACAAATGATTATTAATCTTCTACGTCTATATAATCATAGAGCATAGATACGTGATATTTTCCTTTGATCCTTTTGTACTTTGCTTCTTTCATGAGTCTTTTTAAACTTGACTCCTTTCTTTCTAATTACAAATAACATTACTAAGAATGAACAATCATTTATTGAATCATTACGTATTGTTGCCAGCCAAAAAGTACGCCTCCGATCGGTCCTTTTGAACTGTTCGATATTTACACACATTGTTAATAAAAATGTAACGCTCTGTTGAGCTTCAAAATAAGGTGAGTTTCTAGAATTTAAATATTTTGGTAGTATAGTGTCCCTTTGATCACTTATACCCCTTTTGTTTATTTCGACTACAGGATTGCTAAATGTTGATTCTGTTTTTTCTATATTTTTATCTTTTAACATTTCTTTAATTTCTAATTTGACTTGTTCTTTGTATTTATTGGGGACAGGATAATTTTTAACTTTAAAAGGTTGTGTTTCATCTACTTTTAGCCTGTGTTCATAGCCTTTTGCTAAACCAGGTTTATTATCAAATAACTCCTTATACTTGCTGACAAGATTGCTCACATGGCTTATGTATTGTTTATCGCAATTTAAATTCGTACCATCCCTATATTGCGTGAAGTCCTCACTTTGACGATGCTTCACAGGATGTGCACACTTATTGTCTAATAAACTACTATCCATTTTATTTGTGAGATTTTGTTCAGCATTTTTTATATATAAATTATTAATTAATATCTCATCTTCCTGTGTTTCCTTACACCAGGAGATTATTGAATTTTTAATATGAAATGTTTTGTTTTCCATATTTATTTTTGTACCATATTGACTTAAAAAGTCTATCCCCAAAATACAATTGCTGTTCAAATTAGGCACTATCATGAATTCTGTTAATAAATTTAAACTACCTATTCTAACATTTATCCAAAAAACTTTATCTACAGTAATGATGCGTTTCTTATTTGCATTTATTAAATTTACTTTTCTTATAGGCATACAATATCCTAATTTTTCTATATCTTTACTTATAATACTACTATCTAATAAGGATAATTGCGCTCCTGTGTCTAATAATGCTTCTATCTCTTCGTTCCCTATTTTTACTGTTATGTGTGGTAATTCCGTCGTGATTTTCTTTAGATCGTCAAAGTTATATACGTTTTGTACCTTCTTTTTCTTTTTGACTGGCCTTTCTAAAAATCCAACGAAGTCGCATTTGAGTAGGTGGAATTTACCCATTCTTTATTTGTCGATAATTGTCTTGAATCCTTGGGTATTGCACCTTTTGATTCTGTTTTTTCCTTAGTACTGATTTCTTTTTTCTCTTCACTTATTTGAACATTGTTCACTCTTCTTTCCCTCTCAGGGTTTCTTTCTTTCTTCTCATAATTCTGTTCTTTCTCCCTCTCATTTTCATAGTGTCTTGCTTTATTGTATGAATATGGATTGTTCCCATAACTTGGCTTATTATATGTATAAGGGTTGTTTCCATAATTCTGTTTACCCTGATTTTGATTGTACCCATTATTATTGTACTGTTTATCTTGATTGTAACGAGGTGTCTTGTTTATATGTGGATTATTTCCATTGTTGTATTTATTATTATCATTTCTGGGTGGATCGTTTGTATATTTGATGCTTCCATAACTCTTGCTGTTTCCCTTCTCATCCACATCGTCTAATCTCTTGACCAGTTCCAGGAGTGCTTCAATGTTATCTATTCCTTGAAGTGCCACCGCCTGTGTAACGTTGTGGTCAAAGTGTGCTGCTAGCTGTGAAACAATATCACTTTCTTCAATGGTTGGTTGGATGTATTTAAGAAAAGAATATTTTCTTATGATGTAGTTTTCTCTAGAAGATCCAGCTCTGTATTTGCCAAACACTAAATCGTGTCTAATCTTCCTCTGCTGAGTCTGTCCCCAGTACTGTCTCACAAAACGAATCTCAAATTCTTTGAAATCCACTACTTCATCTATTATCATATCGTACCACTGAAGTGCATAATCCTTTAAACAACCTCTTATGAAATGTAGCCTTGACATCTCATCAGATATTCCCCTCATATATGTTTTTATCGTTCTCATAAACGCCATTGGATTATCTTTGTAAAATCCTGAGAATTTTGGTATATTCTCTGCGCTACCAGGTATTTGTGTCAAAGATACACTAGGTGTACTAACCCCATGTACTTTGTTCTCTAACCCTTTTATAGTGTTTTCAAAGTTTAAAGTTTTGTTTTGTAGGGTCAACATTGTGTCCGTACAAACACCATATTTTATTTTACAATCTTCCACTTGGTGTGAAAGTTCTTGTATTTGCTCTTGATGTTGCACATTATTCCCTTTCACTTTATTTTCAAGAGAATTTATTTTCTCATCTACCTTATCAAAATTAGCTTGTGTTTTGGCAGATCTTTCGTTGATTTCTTTTATTAAGAATGTGCCTTTACTTTCACATTTCTTTTCGTTAAAGTTTATTTGTTTATTTAGAGTTGAAACTGACTGTTCTAACTTTAATTCTACTTTTGCATTTAATTCTAAAGTTTCTCTTCTTAACTCTGCGAAACCTTCGTCTATTTTTGAGTTTATTTCTATTTTATTTTGTTCTAATTTTTGATTTATACTTAAATTATTTTCTACTAATCTTTGATTTAAATTCTTATCACTTTCTTCTATTCTACTGAATAGTTTATTGAAAAGATTCTCAAGTTTTTGTTCACCAGATAAGCCACTGATGCTTTCTGCTTGTGTGCTACCATCAAGTGTTCGATCCTCTGATTCAGGTTTTTCTGACTCTGAATCAGAAGATACTGGACGATTGTCCCTGTATTGTGTGAATTGTGAACCTTCACCATTATTCTTATCTTTATCTGCCATTTTTATCTTATTCCTAACTTATAAATTAATAACTAAACTTATCTAATCAAATACTATTCCTCTTTTTTTTTTTTTTTTTTTTTTTATCCCTTTCTAAACAAGAGAAATTGATAATTCATCAGTAAATGAAAATTGAGGTAATCTGTCTCTAACTTGGACACTGAATAATTATTCTATTTACTAATAAATAAAAAAAAATGAAACAAACTTTGTACCCATTATTTGTACAAAATAAATTATTATTTTTTTGTTTATACATTTAAAAAAAAACAAAAATTGCATTGCTTCACAACGTTAAATGTTATGTAGATAATTATTGACAAACGAGAAAATGAATACAATGCTCCACTATGTTAAGCAACATTAATTATATATATATATTTTTTTTCTTTTAAACAATTATGAAAAATAATGCATTGCCTCTCTATTTTGGGCGTTAAATAAATACATGATTAATAAACAACAAGAAAAGGAATACATTGCCCCACTACGTTGAGCGCCATTTATTTTATGCTGTGGTGCATAAATATTTATTTATGCTGTAGCATATAAATATATTCATTCATATTTATTATAAATAATGTTATTGCCACACGTTGGGCATCGCCATTTAATTTATGCTGTGGTGTATAAATATTTATTTTAAATAACAATATTGCCATATAATTTATATGCTGTAACAACATACTTTTGTGTGTATTACCACACGTAGGGTATAGTCTTTTGTACACCTTATACTCTTTAAATTATTCTTTACACACCAAGAACTTATAATTGGTTTTGTGTTTTATCTTACATTGTTTTGTCGTGTACCTTATAACTATTGTGGGTCCTGGCAATGTTTGTGGTTCCTTCTTATTTGCTGATGATTTTTCTCTTGTTCATTATAGGGAAAAAGGTAATAGTTTTGTTCAAAGAAAGAAAAACTGTATGTCTATTCAACATAATCATGTATTTTTTTTTTATTTTGTAATTTATGGATTCAAAAATATAGTTTCCTTTATATGCACACCTTTATGCTCTACACAAGATACATAATTGAAAAATGCTCATATCATTTATACCTAATGCCGGTTGTAATGTATGTAAATCTTTTGTTTATTTATTTATTCTATCAAACAAAATAAATATTTATCCTGCAAATGAACAAATGTAAATTTTTATTGTACATTTATGAATATACTCATCGACGTTATAATATTTATGGATAGGCTTCAATTAATTGCTTTAGACAACCATTTGCACGTGTTGTATCGAGCTCTTAATCTATGCCTTGTGAAATTCTAATTTATTATTCGCTTAATTTGAAAGAAATTAATGATGTCTAGACAATACGATGAAGAAAATGCTCATTTTCACGTAACATCTCTCCAACTGACCAACACCATTAATCCTGTTTAGTTGTAATTCCAACTATATAAATTTTAAAATAAATCTTACAGGATAAGTTATTTACTTGTCTATTTTTTTGTCCAACAATACATTGATTAATCATTCGCACGTAAAAATCAATGTCTGTCCAACAACTCGTATAACTTCATTTTCAAAAGAAATAATAAACTTACTTGTTATCAATAAATCTATTTTGAATGTCCATTATGAACGCTTCAAATGAATTCAAATGTATTAAATAAAATAAATTCCTGTGACTATATGTGTTAAAGAAATAATGAAAAACTACAGTATAACAATAAAAAAAAACTATTCTTTAAGAGATCTTCCTTTTGTAAGTGTTTTGAGAAGTTCACCTCTCGGAGGTGTTATCAGAAAGTCCCTTCCTCTCGGAAGTGTTATCAGAAAGTCCGTCTTGTCGAATCTTGTCTTCCTTTTTATAGCGGCAAAAATAAACTATGTTGACCATTGCGCCCTCTAGTCCATGTTTAGGTTGGTACTGGAATACACTTTTCCCGTGAAATCGCTGCCCATATGTTGCCGCCTTGATTCACGCACACATACACATTTTGTTCTGACAGTTCACAATTCACTTAAACGTCAACATAACCTTCCAATTAAAAGGTCCCCTCTGCTTTGCACATGATTCCCAATGGTAGGTTTATTCTTGTTACTAATACCATCCTTCCTTGTACTCGTCAATGAACCTATTACCTTGTTCATTGTTCGACACATACTTTTTCTTTCCATTTATTAATGTTAGTTTTACTTTTCTTTTAGCCGAATTGTGCCTTGGCAAAATGGGAAATACGCCGAAGATAACCATTATTTTTCTTCCCTCATTGCCTGTTCCTGTAGAACACGTCTGTTTCTCCACCGCCTCTCTATCTTCTAACCAAGATCTTTCTGTTGGTGATATGTCGATCTGCAATAGACTTTACACAAGTTTTATATATTTTGTTGTTTTTTGTAGGTCATTCAACCGTACACATCTGTTTTCAGTCCCTGAAGCATAGTTTTACGAACAAATCATGAACACATATACCTTTTATTTACTTATGATGTCAGCTTTTAAATACAAAAATATGTCACTGCTTATTGCTTCTATGTTTTACATATTTTTATATCCTTTTTTTATTAATCTAGTATTAAGCTAAGGTAAATTTTATTCTTTAATACTATCTATTTTCATAAACTCTCATAACATTTTATTGCCTTATGCATATAAATTTCATTTCTTTTCATGATTTATAACCCATGCTTTTTGTGTATCTTTTCTACGAAAGAAATATATTACTTATATTTATTTTGTCTTTATTTTATATATTTCTTTATTTAATTAATTTTGATTCTACATCTTTTGTTTATATATTTATTTAATAAATTTTTCTTGCATATTTCATCATTTACTGTTATAATAAAAATTTGACTATAAGTATGCAACTTTGTATACCTTCATGTAAGTTTTGTTGCATCGTTTTACTCAATAATATTTAAATAGGACTTTTTGTTGTTTTTATTTTTATTTCTAAGCTTAAACTAATTCTTAAATCAATCTCTAAAACTATTCTTATTTTACAAATTATGCGAGTTCACGGCAATATGTTAATTACAGCATTAAATACAATCACAATTTTATCTACACTGTTTAATGTTTGCATATTCTTACACTTTTTTAACACTGACACTGAAATGAGATATTTGAAGGTGCTAACGAGTTCTTCTTTTAGAATAACTAAAATTCACTTGCAGAATTCCTAGTGCTTCCTTTATTAAAAATGCTCTTTCTCCTAGAACAACATATCCTGGATTAAGATTGTTGCAAAAATTACTTCTTCCATTCATTTTTCAGATGTAGGTCACCCCGAGCTTGACTAATGTAGCACATACTTCACTGAGGAGTTATTGCTATTAAAATTTCTAGCGTACTTATAAATAGAACAGTACTACTGCTGAGCTAAATTATTATCTGGTTTTCCAATGATAATTACTCATAAATTGTAAAAATAACCATAAAACAAAAATTATTTTGAACTGAACAGATTTTCCACAAAATAATTCCATTAAAAAATTGTCACTAGAAAATAGGTAGAGGTGCATTTAAACATTTTATGTGTTCTATATTCAGACTGACATGATTTGTTGTTAAATATTTTGAGATTTATTCCACTATTACGTTTTTTTAATAGATACATACTAAGGAACTGTACATAATATAACCCATATGTTGTAAAATGAATGAATGACAGACCAGTAATATTTGTTCATAACCCCAACGGTTATTATTGTTTTACACTGTTTTATTAAATTTCATTATGATAGATATAGCTAATTTTAAGCAATGAATAAAACATGGTATAAAATATAATTTTTTTTTAGATATAAGCATTATAAGCTCTTTATTTTTAAATGTTTAATTCTATTTTGTAAGTAATGAATTTGAGCCAGAAGTGTTGATTTAATTCATACGGATCAAAATTAATCACGTGACTCAAAAGATCCGATGGGCAGATAGTATATGTTGTCTTAGAATAGTACGGAACAATATTTTTTCACGGAAAGAAACTGTAATCTATTGTTTAGATACCATAATTATCTTGAACCATAAATTAATAATTTCAATAAAAACAGCATAAGTACTCACAAATAAAATTATTATGTGGGTAATTATAAAACAACGATAAAACTTTCACATTTACCACATTTAATTTATTCCGAAAAGCAATTTCATTTCGCGAAAATTTATTATATTGTAGCCCGACTTGTTTCCGGTATTATAAGATTAATATATAAGTACTTCATTTTAGAGCAATAATTTTATTTTATCTATTAATTCTGCGTTGTCAATTAAACTAATTAAATTACTGTTATCAAGTAAATTTTATTTTAGTCTTATAAATATTATACTGTTGTTATGTATATTAACAGGTTTCTCCAACTGCCAATTGGTAAGGTTATGGTTAATTTATGTGTGGTATTGACTGTAACGGTGAAATTATACGTAGTAATTATGCATAATTACTTTGATTTTGTGGATAACAACAATATTATATAGCCGAGGTATTTGTAATTAGCATGCAGAATTGATATTTTGCATCTGGAGGTAATTATTTTATATAACGTGCAAACAGTGTCTAAAGTTTATCGACGATGAAATAGCATTGTATAATATAGAGTGTTATGATCTGTTTCATTGATTTTATTATCATCCGATTTTTCATTTGCAATAATATTTTATTATCATAGAGTCCTGGACAAATAATATTCTGAATACTTCACTGTTATCGGTTTCACTCGAAAACGATAGCAAATGTAAGTAATTTTTTTCCAAAAGAAATGTAATGTAATTTTTCTTTCTTATACCTAGTATAAGGAAGTATTGTGATGATGAAATCCCCTGATACCGAAAAAGTGATTTTTAAAAAAATGTCTGTGTGTCTGTCCGTCTGTCTGTGACCACGATAGCGGTCAAACCGCTGGAGATATCAATTCCAAATTTTGTATTTACGTGTATAATCTCCCTCTTGAGATCCGATTAGTTTTTCTTTATAAAAAATTCATATGTACTTAAAATTAAAATTAGAAGTAGGTCTTTTACTCTTATCGAAAATAAGTTCTTTGCGAATATTTCGCAAGTCATGCTTTTTAGTCGAGTACGTTACGAGTATAAAAGTATTTAAAGCATAATTTTCAATATCTTTTGTATAAAAAAAATTTCAAAATTCAGACCGGAAGTACCACTTTTACTCTTATCGAGTAGCGATTTTTTACAAATATGTCGTAAGTTATGCATTCTATATATATTTATCAAGAGTACAAAAGTATTTAGAACTGGATTTGCAATATTTTTTGTATATATGAAATTTCAAAATTCGGACCGGAAGTAGCACTTTTACTCTTAGCGAGTAGCACTTTTTTGATAATATCTTGCAAAGTATGTATTCTGTAGTGTCTTATTAAGAGAATAGAAGTACTTAGAATAGGATTTTGAATAATTCTTGTATAAAAAAATTCTTAAAATTCTATAATTTGAAACGCTCATATACGTATAAGAAAGTCGTGTGGTGGCCACACCATCATTTTTTTTAATATGTCTTCAATTTATTTTAATCTTATTAATAATCAACATAAATATTTATATATTATGTTATCATCAATATGAATTAATTTATGTAAGATCATTAAATCAGTACAAAATTTAAGCTCTTTATGCAATAATACACAGGCTGTTCATTTCAAAACTTCCCACCCTAAATTTCTAGAAATATATAAAAAATCCCCAAAACACGTAAGAAATATTATCGTGGGGCCATTTCTTGATGCAAAAATTCACTCACCTACTTAGGCCACTGCCCCCGGGAGCTAACCCTTAAAAATTTTAAAAGGGTATCGAGTAATACGTCGTTTTAAAGGTCTTTCGAAACAGTAAATTTTGGCGTTTACTTCTTTTAAATTGATCGATTGTTTTGAAGATTTAAAAAAAATCGTTTGGTTTGTTTGGTTTTGTATTTCTAGCTAGTCAATCTATTTTAGGAACATCGAAACAAAAGCCGATAAAACTTCTCAAAAACATGGAAAATAAATAATCTTGTGGTTCTTTAACTTTTTTGTTATGTTTAATGCAGAATAATTTTCCATCTTTTTGTAGTTACTTATTAAACAAAAATTCATATTTTGGGAAGGTTTTTATACCGATTTTGTGTTCATTGATTCAATTTTTGTAACAGCACAACAAAGTAATGTTCTAAATTCTAAACAAAAAACAGGCAATAGCATAAAAAGCGGTAAAACATAATCAGTCGAGAGTTTTAAATGAAGGCGCTCATATAATTGCAAATGTTGGGTCATTTTGGCATAAATCCTAATACCTCTTTAAGTCAGACTTCTGCAGCAACTGGAATTTCCGTGGGGTCGGTTCATAAAATTACAAAACTTCATAAATGCCATCCTTATAAATTGAAAATATGTCAAGAGCCAACTGAAGACGATTATGACAGAAGAGTAGAATTTTGTGAAAAAATGACCACTTCGATAATAATATGGGGGTTACTTGGAGTCTGTTGTATTTACACCTCCACCTCAAAATTTAGAAGAACTTCGTCAGAGGATTAGTGCAACCTGAATTCCAAGAGATGTTTTTGAAAATATAGACCGCAGCTTTGAACTACGGCTATATTATTGTTCAGGGATCAACGGACAACTTTTGAAGAATTATTGGATTGAATTTTTTTTCAAAAAAAATATTTTAATTCTTAAATAACATTAAACACAAAAATAAAACATAATAAGCAGTTAAAGTGTGTTTGAGTAATAGGTATTTAAACCTAAAACAAACAAAAAATTGAACAAACCAAAAGATTTTTTTAAAAATCTTCAAAATCAATCGATCAATTTAAAGGAAAAATGACGCCATAATGCACTGTTTCAAAAGACCTTTAAAATGACGTGTTACTCGATACCTCTTTCCATTTAAGATTTCTAGGGGGCAGTTCACGAGGGTAGGGGGTTAAAGTGGGTGAGTCAATTTTTGCATCAAGAAGTGGCCCCCCACGATAATATTTCTTACGTGTTTCAGGGAATTTTTCATAGATTTCCAGATATGTATGGTGGGAAGTTTTGAAATGAACACCCTGTATATTTAATAAAAATCTTAATTAAAGAAATACATGTACAAATACATTATTGTCTTCTTTTATAAACACAATCACATAATTATTATATTTAATTTTGTGTTATGTTGGCGTTACGCCAGGATGACAGATTACTTTAATTACATTTCTTGTATATTTATAATAATAATAATATATTAATTGACCATAAAACGAAACAAAATTCAGTATTAATTATAAGAATTTTAGAACTCGTAAATGAAAATTAAGATTACGATTTAGACTTAGATCTAGATATCTACATCATCGTGCATGTCAAATGGATCTAGGTCAGTATAAAGTAATGATCTTCCCATAGATCCCACATATGCATATCGACAAAAAGAATAGTAACTGCATGAAGTGAAAACAATATTAATCGATAATTAGGCGAATGGCCAGCCTGAACAGCTAATTTCACTATTGTACCACACGTAATGGTGAATAGCAAACTTAATATATACGTACATATAGCTATATATGCAGAAAAAGTAAATGATTACGCATCCTCCTTCTGAATTGAGACAAAGGCAGATTTTTGATAGGTTGCGGCAAAGAGTTTATATTATTTTAATTAATCTGTATAGATAACAGCCGCTATTATCTATACAGATTTATTAAAATGTCTAGATCTATCATAGACAGGCATTTAATTCCACTACACAAATAATATCGACGCAAATTGTGTAATTAAAAGAAGTAATTGTTTGCATTTTCACTTTTACACATTTCGCATTTGCATTCAACCTGTGTTAGTCAATGAAACTGTTTGGGTGACAGCTTGCCTTCGAATTGTCATTTTGATATTAATTACTAATGACTCATATTGCCTCTACGCCAAAATGACAGATTACGTTATTTACATTTATATATGTATATATAAATATGCGTTTACTAGGTGTTACCTTCTTTGTCATACAGTATATGTACCGTTTTCTCTTATATCACTACTTATACAGCTTTTTCATGTACGAACTAACTTATTATTATAATTTGTTGCACCCGGTGCATATAAATCCCAGTTTAATTTCTTATAATTGCGGTGATTATAAAGTTCTGCATCTTCTCGAATACCTGCTACGCTAAAAGTACGGTATTTTTATTGTCCTGAAAAAGAAAAAATGCGGATATATCCTCTACCGTATTCATCATCATTTCATCTCGCACGATGTAAGAATTAAAAGAAGATAAAAGTACCGGTAGTGGAGCGGTTTGATTATACCACAACAAAAGCCATCGAGTAGCAGCAGTGAAAGTAAGAACGTTTTCATGCCGACTGCAATGCCTCGCAGAATACAACGATTCGTATAGCAATGCGGAAATAGTAGAAGCACGATGATTATGCTGTTTTATGGGAATCCTTTATTAACGGACACCGCCATCGGTACAACCGAAGATAGATAAAGACATGGTTCCAAAGACAAAATAACAGAGGAAGTTAACTGATGCAGCTCGCGATGGTTAGAAAAGTTGGATATGAATTTAACATAAAATTAGTATTATCAAGTCTTTTAACGTCTTAAATCATGTAAATATTATAATGATTTTGTTTAAGAATCCAGAAATGAGAAAAAACTGAATCTGAAATATATACGTATTAAAAAAATTGTAGTGAACGGAATATTTTAGTTAAGTTGTTATAAAATGTATAAAATATCTAAAAATTATAACAGTATATAAATAATTTTGAAATTATAGATTTGTTCGGACCCCTAGTTCTGAACTGTTCTCGTACTACTGTGTAGCATGGCAGTTGATAAATAAATATTCGGACCATGCAGTTTTGAGCATCCCTAATTGTCAATCTTATTAGCTTCCATATTGTTCTGGTTATGCTTATGTTGAAGATTTATTTTAGGTTAATTTTGTTTTATAGTCATTCGAATATTAAGTTTCGTTTTCACTTTAATTTGCGATATTATTAGAGTATTCGCTTTGATTTAGTCTCATAAAACTTGCTTTTCCTTTATTTTTTGTGTATTTGTTTTATTTACAATCATTATTTCATTTTCAATTTTATAATAGCAGAAGTAAACAGCTATATTTTAATAATCGACGGAGGAGATACATGTTGAAACTCCATTATATATATATATATATAATAAAACATAAGTGTATAGTATCAAAATTATTATAATGTTTAACACACTACATATTGCTGTGACCTCGCAAACTTGTAAAATAAGAATAGTTTTAGAGATTGATTTAAGAATTAGTTTAAGCTTAGAAATAAAAATAAAAATAAGAAAAAGTCCTATTTAGATATTATTGAGTAAAACTATGCAACAAGAACTACATGAAGGTATACAAAGTTGCATACTCATAGTCAAATTTTTATTATTCCAGTAAATAATGAAATATGCAAAATAAAGTTTATTAAATAAATATAAAAACAAAAGATGTAGAATAAAAATTTATTAAATAAAGAATTATATGAAATAAAGACAAAATAAATATAAGTAATATATTTCTTTTGTAGAAAAGATACACAAAAAGTATGGTTTACATATCAAAAGAAGGAACCTAATTTTATACAATGCGTAAACATTGCTTTAAACATTCTAAATAATGGACCGCTGTTTAAGTCAAAAAGAGAAATGAAGGCAAACAATAGAGAAAGAGTTATGTTAATGGATGGAACAATTAAGAGAATGAGTCATGTGAAAGCAATAGAATTATATGAAAAAAATGAAATACGATATGCAAGAAATATAAATGAGTAAATTATTGTAATTTATATGCATAAGGCAATAAAATGTTATGAAAATGTTTATGAAATAAATAGTATTAAAGAATAAAATTTACCTTAGCTTACTACTAGACTAATAAAAAGGATATAAAAATATGTAAAACATAGAAGCAATCAGCAGTGACATATTTTTGTATTTAAAAGCTGACATTATAAATAAATAAAAAGGTATCTGTGTTCATGATTTGTTCGTAACACAATGCTTCAGGGACTGAAAACAGACGTGTACGGTTGAATGACCTACAAAAAACAACAAAATATATAAAACTTGTGTAAAGTCTATTGCAGATTGACATATCACCAACAGAAAGATCTTGGTTAGAAGATAGAGAGGCGGTGGAGAAACAGACGTGTTCTACAGGGACAGGCAGTACGGGAAGAAAAATAATGGTTATCTTCAACATGTTTCCCATTTTGCCAAGGCACAATCTGGCTAAAAGAAAAGTAAAAATAACATTAATAAATGGAAAGAAAAAAATATGTATCGAACAATGAACAAGGTAATAGGTTCATTGACGAGTACAAAGAAGGATGGTATTAGTGACAAGAATAAACCTACCGTTGGGAATGATGTGCAAAGCAGGGGAGATCTTTGAATTGGAAGGTTATGTTGACGTTTAAGAAAAATTGTGAACTGTCAGAACAAAATGTGTATGTGTGCGTGTATCAAGGCGGCAACATATGGGCAGCGATTTTACGGGAAAGTGTATTCCAGTACCAACCTAAACATGGACTAGAGGGCGCAATGGTCAACATAGTTTATTTTTGCCGCTATAAATACAAAGACAAGATTCGACAGGTAGACTTCTGATAACACCTCCGAGAGGTGAACTTCTCAAAACACTTACAAAAGGAAGGTCTCTTAAAGTTTTTAATTGTTATATTGTAGTTTTTCATTATTTCTTCAACACATATAGTCACAGTAATTTATTTTATTTAATACATTTGAATTCATTTGAAGCGTTCATAATGGACATTCAAAATAGATTTATTGATAACAAGTAAGTTTATTATTTCTTTTGAAAATGAAGTTATACGAGTTGTTGGACAGACATTGATTTTTACGTGCGAATGATTAATCAATGTATTGTTGGACAAAAATAGACAAGTAAATAATTTATCCTGTAAGGTTTATTTTAAATTTATATAGTTGGAATTACAACCAAATAGGATTAATGGTGTTGGTCAGTTGGAGAGATGTTACGTGAAAATGAGCATTTTCTTCATCGTATTGTCTAGACATCATTAATTTCTTTCAAATTAAGCGAATAATAAATTAGAATTTCACAAGGCATAGATTAAGAGCTAGATACAACACGTGCAAATGGTTGTCTAAAGCAATTAATTGAAGCCTATACATAAATATTATAACGTCGATGAGTATATTCATAAACGTACAATAAAAGTTTACATTTGTTTATTTGCAGGATAAATATTTATTTTGTTTGGTAGAATAAATAAATAAACAAAAGATTTACATACATTACAACCGGCATTAGGTATAAATGATATGAGCATTTTTCAATTATGTATCTTGTTTAGAGCATAAAGGTGTGTATATAAAGGAAACTATACTTTTGAATCTTTAAATTACAAAATAAAAAAAATACATGATTATGTTGAATAGACATACAGTTTTTTTTTTGAATAAAACTATTACCTTTTCCCAATTATGAACAAGAGAAAAATCATCAGCTAAGAAGAAGGAACCACAAACATTGCCAGGACCCACAATAGTTATAAGGTACATGACACAACAATATAAGATAAAACACAAAACCAATTATAAGTTCTTGGTGTGTAAAGAATAATTTAAAGAATATAATGTGTACAAAAGACTATACCCTACGTGTGGTAATACACACAAAAGTATGTTGTTACAGCATATAAATTATATGGCAATATTGTTATTTAAAATAAATATTTATATGCCACAGCAATATGTTTCGCCACACTGTGGCTTCATCAGGTGTATGAAAATACAATTTCAAAGTACAAATTAGCTCCTGTATATATCAATACAAATTACAAACATAATCTCATTCCAAGAGGGGGTGTACATATTTAAATTTTAAATTTAGTAGGGGGGAGTTATTTATATCTAGTTGATCATTTAATATTATACCTAATTTATTACATTTATTAATTTCTAAACTTTCTAGCATATTAAGTTTTTTTACTTTTTCTTAAAACATGTAAAGTTGTAAAATTAGTATTGAATTTATGATTATGTTCTAAGCAATGATTAGTAAAACTTGAGTCTGTCTTCTTATCCCTAGAACATCTGTCGTGTTCTTTCATTCTAGTATCGAATGTCCTTCCTGTCTGCCCTACATACACTTTTTTACAGTCTTCGCATGTCAACTTGTACACCCCTGAGTTTAATCTATTGTCTGTTTTATCTTTATTGTTTTTTATTGCGTTTTGTAAGGAATTGTTGGTTTTGAATGAAATTGTTTCTTCTCTACTTGTTTTAATTAAGTTCCCTACTATGTTTGAAATTGTACCAATGTATGTGATGGAATTATAATTGTGCGTTCTATTGTTTTTTACTGTGGGGTAAATTAAAGATAGCATTTTGGATTTTTGTAGTTTTTCTAAAATATTATTAATTAAATCTATTTAGGGCTATAATGTATATTCTGTTTAATTCTAAATCAAAGTTTTCTTTACTCAAAGGGACATTAATTAATCTATGAAACATTGATTGATAAACAGATATTTTTTGTATAATGGGATGAAACGAACGTGCGTGTATAGTTATGTCTGTATGTGTAGGTTTGTGGTAAATTGAAAATTCATGTTTATTAGTTATATGTGTTATAGTGAGATCTAAAAAGTTAATAGTTTTATTTCCTTCTATTTCAATCGTAAATTTGATGTTTGGGTGAATAGTGTTGATATAATTATGTAAAGATTTTAATGGCCTATCTGTCCCGTTAAAAGCAATAACTAATATGTCATCCACATATCATTGCATTTACTGGGTAAGATATGTGTATGACATATTAGTTGCTCTTAACGGTACAGATAGGCAATTAAAATCTTTACATAATTATATTAACATTCTTTCTCAGAAGGTGAAGTGCCTGTAATGCCAGGAACTTATGAACGTGTGAAAAGTTAAATTGAAATTGTCATATAGTCCCGAACAAACTGACACACTTATTAAAATACGACAATATAGTATTAAATATGAAAATTTGAAAACTAAAGTTATGTTTCTGATCTGGTATCTGTCCCCAGAGATTTAAGAAAAATAAAGGAATTCTATGATTTGTGACTGCATATAATTGTTCTGAAAATATACATTAAAACCTATTCTATTCTTATTCAGAAGAAAGCGATGTGTATTATCTATAACAGAAAGGAAAGCAATTGATGTAGGACATAATTTATTGAAATAGATATTCGAACAATCTGTTATACTTATGTTTATAAGGGTGGTTTGATTTGTTGTTTATAGTAGCAAATCAAACCACCCTTATAAACACAAGTTAACAGCTTATCATAGTATGACATATCGATTAGTTAATAGAGAGACGTCCAGTGCAGATTTCAATAAGGAATACAATGTTATTAAACAAATTGTTTACGGCAACGGCTACGACCCGAACTTAATAGATAAATTGATTTCAAATAACTTTTTCAATAAGGTATTAAATGTCTATAACAAGAAATACAAAATTCCTCAAAAAAGAAAACGTTAACATAGCATACAAGAGGAATAACAACTTAGCAAAGCTTATCAAAAACAATAAAGAAAAAACGAGTAAAGACAACAATTTAGGAGTGTACAAAGTTTGGGTCATGCACTAAATCATATATAGGTAGGAAGAACTTTTAAGAAACGAATTACAGATCATCATTATCCTTATATTAATAAAAAAAAAAGCGACTCAACCTATACCAATCATTTATTAGAAAACTACCACAAATTTAATTAACAATTTGATATTCACCATGTAGAAAATAAAAGCAAAACACTAAATCTCTATAGTCTTTGGAAATTAACAAACTAAAACATTCAAAATTATTATTAAATGATAAATCAGACCTTAATTCATCACCGTTGTTAAATCTGTTTACACAATAAAAATAAAGGTTTTCCCTAAGTGTTTTGTTACTTCAGTAAATTTGTACTTTGCACAAATTAGGTATTGTTAAACATCACAAATAGCAATTTAGGTAATATTTCTCAGTAATCCAATATGGGGGAAACACTTGATATAAATGTAGAAGTTTGTATGTAGTATTAGTTTATAGTTATCGCTTCAAAAAGCTACTATTTAGCGAAACAGCTGTAGTGTGTTTTAATAAATAAGTGTAAATCTCAAAATTTCATATTGACGACTCTTTAAGAAACAAGATAGATACCGCTAAAAAAATATCAAGCTCCATACAAATAAATTAGTCTAATAATGCCAGAAATCAAAGCATTTCCACAAATAATTAGAAAATTAATTTATACGTTAATTTTATTTCTGCTAATTGCTCAAATGTAACTATTAACATAAATAATTAATGTTGAATTGTAGTTAGTTATAAGTTAATGTTAATACTATTATTTTCCATGTTATAAATAATAAAAATAATATTACATAAATATAGAGTATTTTCATAAATACCTAACAGTCATGGACAAAGTATAGTATTCTACTCGCACATAATGGCTATTATTCACACAGGTGATTTGAAACATTACCCTTGTGAATAATATAACGTACATTATATTATGTTCGTTGGATAATATGCTATTATTATTTTCAATATCAAAGTGTGCTAAGTACCCACATCTCCGGTACTATGTTACAGGGGTGACTCAAGTGGTTCACTACGCGTAATAGTTTTGATTTTGGCCTCTAGTCATTCTTTAATAAATAAATAAACAAATCAGTTAAGAAGTACTTTTGGGCAATAATTATACCAATATAAACATTAACAATATCTTTTTATACTCGAAGAGAGTTGGTACTGATTCCAACACTTGATTAGAAAAATCGTCCAACGTTTATTGGTTTCTTGTTTTGTTTCGAGAGGGACCGCAGTGTGTCCTTGCGTGCGTGTCGAAATGCGAGTTTTCTGCTTTTAACGGTTAGGCCAGCCGTCCAATCCATAATAAATAAAGCCTTTACGTTGGCTCTTCGTGAAATCACACCTAACGCATTCCATTCTAGAGCGACACTCTCACACACACGTAGCTCACCACACCACAAATCGACATACCACAGGCGAATAATATGGAACCGCTATGGTTCCCTCCCGCGAACACCTGAACTCAATTATTCCACTCTGCAATTATAATTATACGCCTTTGTACACTAACGGACACTTTCGAGAGACAAAAAATGTAATGTAAGATATACATCGGGAATTTTCCAATTTCAGTATTCAAATAGTCATTTTGATAAATACGTAAATTTTCGAATTATTCGAATATTCGAATTACTTAAATATGCAATCGAATATTCGAATATTTGATTATTTCAACAAGTTCTTTTGTATTAGAATATTCCAACACAAAAATTTGAATTTTTATTACCCATTCCATTATTCGGTGTTACCGGCTTTAGAGAAAGCCCTTTAGCATATTTTGAAAGCTCTTTTTTTATTGTTTATCCGTCATTGTAACGGGCACATGTTTTTTGGTGTACAACATTCCGAAGAATATATATCGACTTCATTGGCACAATCTACTTCCTGTTCTCTGGGGAACAAAATTTCGAAAGCGGCTTTTTTTGCTGGATTCATGTTACCTTCATTAAATTCCCAAGATATCTTTTAGGTGCCTTTTTGTTTTAAGCAGAGATTCAAAAATTCTTTCCTTCTTTTTAAACCTTGGATCTAGAAAGGTACTAATGTCAAATATTCCAATTGGTGAAGCATCGGTAACCGAAACATTACTAGTAAAGACTTTTGAACCTTGACTGAAATTCCCGTTGGAAAACAGATCTTTTATCTCTTCTGGTTCATCCTTGTCAATCTTTGAAATGAAATTCTCCATCAAAGATTGCAAAATGGGCATCACCCATTTTGCAATCATTCCGACGATTTCAATGTATTGAAATCGTCGGAATGTCGTTCATTCACCTTCAGTTAAAATGCCCTGTCTGCGCTCTTATGGTTAATGCCCATAATACGCCTCACGTTGTTCCAGTATCCGTTTCAACATAAAAAAAATGTTGAATTCCAATGGGTCTTAACTTATTGAATGAGTCATGTTTTTCTAAGCCCAGTTGAATTTGTTTGTGATTTAAAGCATTTGCCGCGATGTTGGAATGCTTAAAATGACCAACAATATTGCTGCATTCGCCAATAATGGGGTTTTCCTCTAATATTTTGTTCAAAATCAATACTTATGACCTCAGTTTTCTGACGTCGGCCTGCCAGATGGTGTTTGTGATAATATTCATGAACTTCAAAAAAAAAAATCGAACTCTAAATACATGTGCTCTTGATAAATCTGTATAGAATGCGTAGTGTGTAAAATATATATAACTGCAAAAAAAAAACTGTTATTAGATAAACTAAAAGTGCTACGTCCTGTCCGAAATTCGAATATCAAAAATTATTCAAAATGTATCTCTAAACACTTTCATACTCTTAATTAGTTTTAATAAGTCTTTATAGTACGCATGACTTGCGAGATATTCCCGAAAAATTATTTTTCGATAATAGTGAATTAACTAATTTTGAAAAATGCCTGGTATGAATATTTGGAAATCTCGAGGTCAAAATTTTTTTATCACAATACTTTCTTATATGTATTATAAGATATTGCTATGGTAGGGGTATATATATGAATACTCAACACCTCCCAAACTAATTGTTTTGAGTTTTGAGAATTAAAATTCTCAAAACTTTTTTAATGATCCCTGTATATGTAAAAAAATGCTATACATATAAATTTTTATATGAAAACAAAATTCACTATTTTATGAAATATACCTCCAATTAGCTCATTTATGATATGATTAATACTTGTTGATATTTATATTTTAAATCTAAGAACATGAGACTCTTATTTGGTTTTAAAATAATCTTTACAATTTTAATTTTGACTTATTTATAATACCTTTCTTTAAATTTATCTATTATGTAAACCTTTATGTACTTAGTACAATCCTGCCTCTTCTACTTTTAAGAGTACCTTAATTTCAGTAATTTTATTTATATGAAGTGTGGATTGGGCGATATGGATCATTAATATGGCCCACTAGATGCTCAGATCTTAACCCACTCATTTTTCTTATGTGGGGTCATGTGTCAAATAACTCACAGACACTTGCAACTCCAGTACCGTGCGACATTTGCAAAACATTTGTCGAAATTTCTAAGCTCGGTTAGGATATTGTTCAGCTGTAGAAGACAAACATTTCAAACAATTTACTTAAATTATTTTTCATTTCATATCGTTCAGTAATTTAATGAATTATCCCACATTGTGAAAATTACATTTATTAATGAATTTATTATTTGTAGTCTACCGATAACTCAGTTATTATTTTCTAGACATCTGCAAATATGTGTGGATCCAGTATCTAGCGTACCAATATAAAAAATAATAACGAGTACTTGGGAAATCTCCAACAGATAAGGGAAACCATACATATACACTTGCTTTGGCATAACAGATGTCGCCGAGATTTTCTCATAGAAATCGTTGTGTAAGGAGGCGATATGCGGGTAGTATAGAGCTCATTCAGCATTGCAGCTAGCACTTCGCACACTGATGAAGTCATAGTAGACTGAAACACGTGTCCGTGCGTTGATTACTGTAATGTCGACTCAACCTCAGATGTGCATCGTATGAATTTTTAATTCGTATATATATGCATATAGTTTTCGTTATTTATTAAAGGAACAATGTGGGTGGGGAGTTTTATTTTGAAGTTAAAAGTAAACGACGAATAAAAATCGAATGGCATCATTGGAGTTTCTGTTAAAAAATACATATTGAATATATTTCTATAGTCTATTCCACACCTAAGAATTGAAATACGGACTCTTATGGAGTACGTATAGTTCTTCTTTGCTATTTTATAATGATTTGTATATAACTATCCTTATTTTGTACAAGTCGCTTGATGTAATTAGTATATGTAATAAATAATATAAAAAATGAAGAATATTTGAACATAACCACCAATGTCAATGTGACAATAAAATTATGCAACGTCGCGTGCTATCTCCATAACAGCAATACTTTGATTCCAGGTTGGAATAGACTATAGAGTTTAGTGTATTCCTCAATACTCAACCCTTATATCTGACGTTGTAATAAAGTAATACTACGCTGTAGGTAGGTAATAGTAATAGTAACAGTAATAGTAAATTTTATTAATGCATTTAAAAATACAATAATTGTCCATAAAAACTGCAATATAAACAATTACAGGTCTGACATAAATATAAATATAAAAAATAAAATATAAAATAGGTATATGACAAACAACAGAATATTTACATACAAACAACAAAAATTGAAAATATATATATATATATATATATATATATGTATGTGTGTGTAAGAAAAACAATTAAATACGCAGAGAGGTGTTAAACGAACTACTCTATCTTCATTTACCAGGCATCCCCATATTCCTTTTCTGTTCAAATTCGTTTAATTTCTTTTGAGAAGCGCGTGTGACTAAGTTGTTTTATGTCTTCTGGTAGGTGGTTATATAACGTTACACCATAATAGTGAAGACTGCCCTGAGTCATCGTTAGCCTTTGTCTCGGAATACGCAATTTATTACGTTCCCTTGTGTTGTATTGGTGTTCCATTCCATTTGTCTCGTATTGGTGAAGGTGTTGGTGAACGTAATTCAGAGCATGATATATGCATAATGATGCCAAAGTAAGTATTTTTGTTCGTCTAAAGAAACCCTTGCACGACTCATTATACCTCAGACCACAGAGCTCGCAATGCCATCTTTTGAAGAATAAATATTCTACCGGCTGCGCCTGACGGGCCCCAAAACTGAATTCCATACGAGAGATGGCTATGGAAAACGGAATGATAGGTAAGTACCGCAGCTTGATGTGTTGCTATCAACTTTATTTTCCTAATGGCATAGATCCCCGAAGTCAGTTTTTTCGCCAGTTTATCTATATGCTTTCCCCACTTTAACCCAGTATCTATAGTGAGACCCAGAAACTTAACACTTTCATCATCATCTGTTTTCGTCTTAACAACTAATTGTTGTGTTTTATCGACATTTAATTTCAGTTTATGGGCTGCGAACCACAATTCAATTCTTTCAATTGCTTCATCGGATTGTATCATCAGTTCTTTCGCGTCACTATGCTTGCAAATGATGGTGGTGTCATCGGCATATTGGCATATTTCTATCTCAGGCAGGACCCCTGATAGATCATTGACATAGACAATAAACAAGAAAGGACCCAGAATCGACCCTTGGGGTACTCCATAGGTGGTATGTCCTACTTGTGATTTATTAGATTTCCAATGAACCGTCTGTTTCCTATTTGATAAGTAGGACGTAATTAATTTTAAGGGTTGGACCCTTATTCCATAGTATTCTAATTTGTGTATTAATATACTGTGGTCCACCGTATCAAATGCTTTGCTTAGGTCTAATAAATTTAAGCTTGCCATCTTCTTTTCATCCAGGGCATCATTTATATAGTTCAATACACTTACTAGCGCAGTCGTTGTCGATTTATTCTTACGGTACGCATGTTGACATGTCATTAGTAGACCATTTTCTTCAAAAAAGTAAGATAGCCTTGATAGGATGGCTTGTTCAAATACTTTAGATATAATGGGTAATATACTTATTGGCCTATAGTTTTTACAGTTACTGATTTCATTTTCTTTATATATAGGTACCACTTTTGCATGTTTCAATTGGTCTGGGAAGTACCCATCCATAATGCAGGTATTAATTACCTTTGTCAAAGGCTCACTTAGCTCATCAGAAACATACCTCAAGACTTTGGTGTTCATCCCATAAATATCCACACTGTTCTTACATTTGATATCATTAATTATTTGTCGTATTTCCCCCTGCGATACCGGTTTCAAGAAACAAGATCCATTTCTTTTTATTTCAATACGATTTATTGCGCTTAATGGATTGGTGCCAGTAAATATACTATTTGCCATTTCCGTCCCTATTGTACAGAAATATGTATTCAGTTCATCAGCTGAGAGATTGGAATTTTCAATTACGCTTTTTCTCTTTTCAGATACCTCCCCATTTATGACCTTCCATATCATCTTAATTTTGTTATCTCTGTTTTGTATAATATTAGTGTTACTTTCCTTTTTATTTGCTGTAACTGCATCGTGATATTGTTTCTTATAACCACTATAGATCGAATACCATGTTTCATGTTTGGTCGACTGAGCTATAACTGCAAGAGCATCCAATGTATTTTTCATGTTTAGAAGGTCATTATTTATTGGCGTATTCATATTTCTGTTGGGCAAATTCTTGTTAATTTTTCTCAGGGGAAAAGATTCTTGAAAGGCCGAAACCAGAGTGTCATGAAAAACGTCAAACAGAGCCTTAGCGTCATTCAAAGAGTCAGGTAAATTTGATAATCTGAATGTAATTAAGTCTTTGAATGCATTAAGATTATGTGTCGAAAAGCTTTTGAGATATACGTTTTTTCGTGTGTCAGGTGTATTACTCACATCAAAACTTATTATTTGACCCATGTGATCCGATGCGTGAGGATCCACTGTTTTGGTGAGACAACTCTGTCTGGACACATTCGTGAATATGTTATCAATACATGTGCTAGAGTTGCTTGTGACTCTAGAATATTCGTAAAACATTTTGTGGAGATCAGATGCATCAAGAATATCGGTAATAGTATATGCACTGTTATTAGATATTGCAAAGTTTATATTGAAGTCTCCTGCAATAAATACCTGTTTGTTGACGTCATTGTTTAATATCTGGTTGTCTGTTGCTGCCTGAAATATATTGCAAAATAAACTTACTTGCCTTATAGGCAAAGTAAATAAAATGATGCACCACTAGTACCTAATCGGTGATTTTCCCGATAATCCCCTTCCATTATATTAAAATACGGCATCCAATATCATATAATGCCACGTGGGAATCGAACAGAATGTGAAATTTGGACCAAACTATACGACAATACACACCTGTTCGTATATGCTCGATACCAATTATTAAAATTAATACCACCATGGAGCTAACTAACCAGTCAGTCATCTTCTTCATCATTATAATAACATTGAACGGAAAATATTGAGGTTAACTGTTATGACGTGAAAATCTTGAACAATAAGGATTTATGTGGAACGAAACGGCATACTTAATGTTGTATGTACAATTAAGTGGCATGTGCACTAACAAAGGAATAAAAGTTACAAGGTTACTTTACCGATACGATGTCCTCCGATAGAAGAAATTCATATACATCAGATAATGTTTATCGAAAATCTTATTACTGTTATTATATACTTGTGAACAATGCCCATCTATCTTATAGATATCAATATTAAAATTTATATTTAAGGTAATGTCTTAATTTATACGAAAGAATGCTCCTGCATAAATGCTGTTAACGCTCATAGAGAAAATGGATGTTTTATTATTGTTTAATCCTCATTTCAAATTCTTCTAATAAATTAAAGTATTGGTTAATCCCATTTGCTCGCTATCATATGGAAGCCCGTTAAATAATAATAATAATAATAATGTTTATTCGTGTAAATTAACTTTACGAAACATGTTGTAAAGGAACCTCTTTATATTAGAAAAAGCCATAAAGCCTCAATAATCCCCTTTATATTTTAATATTTTTTAAATAAAATAAAATGTGAATCGTTTTACCTGGCTAGCTCATATTCCCAGGACGATCCAGGCTAAGAGTTGTCAACAAAAAATATTCTTCGGGCATTAATTGGCACAATTAAATAACACAAACTTATACCATAATTTTTTAGAACAACATTGGCAAACAATTTACAAATATTGAGCTATTATCATATTTAAGACAACTATTAAATCAGTTTTCATTCTCAGATTATTATATTGATTTATTTACGTCTCAACATTAAGACAAATTTTATCATTTAAGTTTATCTGGCACTCACGTAGTAAAACTTGTAAATACCTTTTATATATTTTCTATCTTCTTTCACTGAAGAATATATTCCTGTTATCGGTGTGCTTTGTGAGAGTCCTCCTTCGACAATAAAGACGCCTGCAGCTTCTTTAAACGCTAATCCCACAAAAATAACTTTCTATAAGGAGATATATCATACTTTACACATTGAAGACTTAGTTGGCGGTCGATATTTGTATAAACAAAGAATCTATTTTATTACTTTTATCTACTAATGTCAAATAATACATGAAAAAATTATACCGATATTAGACCTCATTATTAAACACTGTGTTTGTAAAGTGTTTTTGATTGGATAAGAAACTGTTGAATAATATTATTCAACACTTCCAGGGACCAATGAAAAAATAGGCGGGAAAATATAACCAATTACATTCAAATAAACACTGGAAAAAAAGCGATTTTTTCTTAGTTGCGTACGCACTGAATGACATCGAACGTCAAACGTTAAATGTCAAGTAGCGTGCTTATTATTATTCTAATCAAATTGTAATCTTAACACGTCTACAGCTTTTTCTGTCTGCTGGAAATGTATAATATTTCGTGTACCGCCAATACATTAGTAGATAAAGCATTATATTCAACTCATTGCGTGGATATTTTATTACACTCGGACGATTACAGCACTCGCTGCGCTCGTGCTGCAAACTTCATCCTCGTGTAATAAAATTATCCACGCAAACTCGTTGAATAATATACTATTAAGGTTAAAACAACGACAATTTAATACATTATCGACCACTATGTGTATGTCGACTTAATTATTAATTAGAGGACCATATTACCTTTAAACGGTCTACTTAAAACTCGGATAATACACCGGTGACCGATATCTTCGAAGGTCCTCAGTCGACTTATTTCTTTCATCGGATTTCACTCTCTCCGGGAACCACATGCTTTCTTTTCACCTCTGAGCATGTATCGTAGTTATTAAAGTTTCACACGCCGATAACATAAAAACAACGCCACAAATTTTATCACATAATTAATATAAACATTTGTTACTATGATTCTTTAAACGTTTGTTATCTAAATAGTACTTAACTTATGCATGGATATACATTTAGAATAAACAGTTCTAAGAAATATATCGTTGCTTTGTAGGTAATACATAAACCTTGAAATATCATTCATACTCGAATTTAAAATTTTAAAAATAGTAAATTAGGCTGCACCGTTACAATGTATACAGTTTTACTTTACATAAATACACCTTAATATTTTTTTTTATTAATAACGCAATTAGCATAAACTTATTAGTGATAGAGGCCGTTAAAGAAAGTCATAGTAACGATGAAGATAGAGCAAAAAATTATTTTAATAAGTTGTTACTAATCACTAAAATTTCGTTGAAAATTTTTAATTTTTGAATATTTCTACATTTTTGTGTAAAGTTATTGGAAAATTTCTTATCACAAATATAACGTGCAAAACGCACACTCAAACCAATTGAAGATAGTTTGAAACGTCAGCTGCCAAAATAATTTACATAAGTGACATGACATGTCAGTTGTTTGATAATTGATGGTTGAACAACGATTAAGTATTAATGAAAAAAATGAGGTGTGGCCACCACACGACTTTCTTATACGTATGAGCGTTTCAAACTATACAATTTAAAAAAACACTTATTCAAAATCCTATTCTAAGTACTTCCATTGTCTTAATAAATCTCTATAGAACGCATATTTTGCAAGATATTCGAAAAAAAAGTGCTACTCGCTTAAGAGTAAATGTGTTACTTCCGGTTCGAATTTTAAAATTTCATGTATACAAAGAATATTGCAAATCCAGCTCTAATACTTTTGTACTCTTGATAAATATACCTATATAGAATGCATAATTAATATTTGCAAAAAAATCGCTATTCGGTAAGAGTAAAAGTGGTACTTCCGGTGATAATTTTGAATTTTTTTTTATATAAAAGGTATTGAAAATAAAGTTCTAAATACTTTTATACTTGTAACGTATCTGTCTGAAGAGCATAACTTGCAAAATATTGGCAAAAAACTGATTTTTGATAAGAGTAAAAGACCTACTTCCGGTAGGAATTTTGAAAACCTTTCATAATAAAATTCTTCTCAAACTTAATTTTGAGTACATATGAATTCTATATAAATTTGTTTAAAATTAGTAGTTGACGAAATATTGGAAGAATTGGATATTTTTATTGAAGTAAACTACTACTTCCGGTCTGCCGATTTTACTGCAAATCTAATCAGTTCTCAACAGGGAGAGTATACTCGTAAATACAAAATTTGAAATTGATAGCTATTGCACATACACACACAGACATTTTTTAAAAACCACTTTTTCGGTATCAGGGGACTTCAAAACGTGGACATCTGCAAAAATCTCGAGGTCGAAAATTTTCATCATCACAATACTTCCTTATACTACGTATAAGAAAGTAAAATAGACATTTTTTGACTTGTTGGTGATAAGGTGCTGAGTTTAATGCGAGACATCTTGAACTTCCGCATATCCTTCATGGGGTAGTTGCAGGATATAAAACAAAACCTTATGAGCCAAAATTCTTGCACAGTCTTGAATATTTTTGTAAACAATTTCCATTATTCATTAAAAACTTAAAATTTTTGAAATTCGAAATTTCGAATACGTTTTACTCAAAAACGTTATGCGATTGTAAAATTTAAATATCAAATTCGGAATAACCAGAAATCATATGACAATCACGTTTAATTTTGTATATCAGCGTAATGTTAATAAATTTAAACATTGAAAAACGGTATAGCACCTCGGTAAGGAACAGAAATAATACTCAGAGTCGTATAAAGAAACTAAACCACTGCACTGCTGCAGATTAACTTACAAAAGAATTAATAGCTGCTCTATTTGTTACCTGCATGACTCATGCTCACATATGTATGTTAGAAGTGTATATATAATATTACGTACATACGTTTTAATAATTTCGTTGCATTTAACCGCTACTTTTAAAGATACACATATTAGATCGCTTATTTCAAGGTTATTTTGTTTATCACGTTCGCGTTACGCAAGAAAACCATAAATATTTTACGATGTCCTGAGAGTCGTGATATACATATTTCATTAGAATCAAAATCTGAACAATTCTGTACATTTATCCGAACATATAAATTGTAATTTTCTTAACACAAAATTACACAACTTTCATCACAATTTTCTACAAAATAGGAATATGGAAAACGAGAATATACGATTCGGCTTTGGTAAATGAATTTTATTTCATTTATACTTTAAACTTTTTTTTATTTATTTATTATACATTCTGTATATATCCTTTACATATTAATAATAATTAATAATAATAATATATATTATATATAATAATACCTATAATATACGGTGGCGTATTTTTATGTTATCTACCTAGCCATGAAACAAAAGAGTGACTATGTCAAACAAATTATTGAAAGATTGCTGTCACTGTTAGAAGTACATGTGTTAAGTTGTGTTTAGTTTATGCTGTGTATAGAGATTTGAGACGGTCCATTTCTCGATAAAATGAGTGAAACTAAAGTTGAACATCGCAGCGTAATAAAGTTCCTGACAAAGGAAGGCAATGGTCCAATAGCAATTCATGAAAGAATGGTGGCTGTATATGGGGAAGATACACCATCTTATTTCCAAGTAAAATATTGGTCTAAACTCTTTCGATGGGACCGAGAGTCAATCAATGATGACCCAATGTCCGGACGACCCGTTGAAGCTCGAACTGAAAACATTGTGCGAAAAGTCGAAAATTTGGTACTGAAAGATCGGCGTGTAATGATCTCTGTCATTGCCAATGAAGTCTGTATATCCGAAACAAGTGTACTCAAAATTTTGCATGACGATTTGGGTATGAAGAAGGTGTCTGCACGGTGGATACCCAAATTGCTTACACCTGAACAAAAACTGTGCAGAAAAGAAGTTTCTCAAGAAGACCCTCCTACTAAACAAGAACCCATGCAGTGGGTTCATCAGGGCTCTCTACCACCAAAAAAGGCCAAGACACAATTTTCTGGGGAAAAAACTGATGGCAACTGTTTTCTGGGATGCTGAAGGAGTTTTGCTTATTGAATATATGCCGAGAGGGTCTACCATAAATGGAGAGGCCTACGGAAACACAATTAAAAATTTAAAAACTGCTCTGGAGGAAAAACGCCCGCATTCTTATCCACAAAAAAACTTGTTGCAACACGACAATTGTCGGGTTCATAAGGCAAACAAAGTTCAGCAGATAATCAATGACTGTGGGTTTATAGATTTATGGCATCCACCTTATAGCCCCGACCTAGCTCCGTCAGACTTCTTCTTATTCAAAAATTTAAAAAAGCATCTCAGAGGAAAGCGTTTTGCTTCTGATGAAGAACTCAAAGAAGCTGTTGAAGAATATTTTGCGGGGTTGCCGAAGCAAGGGTATGGGGCAACTGGAAAAAAAGATGGAATAAGTGTATTAGTGTTGAAGGGAGTTATGCAGAAAAATAATTTTTTTTGTTCTCTTATGTGCTCTTTTCCATGGCTAGGTAGATAACATAAAAATACGTCCTCGTATATAAACTTATAATTTTTTTTAAATATGTCCAAACATGTCATACGTGCTAAACCTCTCATGAAATTTATAAACGTTGCTTATTTTTCAAAAAATATATATATATAAAAGTCTTAGCATGGCCGTATTACTTTCAGTCACCTTATTACAATTACGACATTAGTTCGTTTATGCTTACCAGATGTTCCATAAACCGAGACGTATGCTTTCAATTTGAAAGTACCTTTTGATTTAGTAGCCATATAAAATGATTGCCTCCGCTTACAAGATGCTCGATTTCAATGACACAACACTAAGAGGTTCACTAATATCTCTTCAGTTAAAATTTATTCCTTTTAGATCTAGACTAGAATATGGTATTCGACAAAGAAATCCTTCAAGTTCAATTCACTTATTTCTCAAAGCGTCCATACGCTATTTACTGCAGTGCATGTTTAGAATAACATTATCTTACGTTAATTATATTTTCAAAAAGTTTCGTCAATTACGGATTGCCCGAGAACATGTAAGAACAGTAATTTTTAAGATTAAACTCTGTAATTTGGCACGCCACCAACAACTATTATAAGGTTAATGTACTGTTGTGTAATCAGTGAAAATGGGATTACTTCCTAGACTGAAACGTGTACAAATTTGCCCTGAAACCATTCGTTATTTATACTATGCGATATTACGCCGTGAATTACAAACTCTGTGCTGGTTTCATTAAAATTAAGAAACTGATTGATATATAGATAGATAATGATATATAAAATTAATGAAAAGCTGAATTCAGGCACGTCGAGTTACGTCTTTAACGCATGTATCATTAATAACAGTTACATTTTTACTTTCTCCGTAATAAAGAAGAGGTGGATTGGTGTGTAACGATTAAAGAATGTAGATTGTTCAAATTTATGTTTACAGAAAATATATTTCAAACATGAGTTTTTAATTTTCTACATACACCATCTAAAATAGCATGTATGCAATAAGAAAAGAGCAGAGAACAAACGCTTTATTAATTTTTTTCTTCATTGCCAAACGTTGCATAGACGTTCGACAAAGTCTGACACGTACAAAATTAAAAGCATTTTCCCTAGCGCTACCATATCCTAACATCATACTTGTCAAAAGGGTATTTTCAGATTAAGTTTAACTCGACATATTCTGATTACCAACAAGTGAACCCAGGACAGCGTTTTGGGTCCTCTACTTTTTCTTATTTACACCCCACACCTGCCAGTAACCCATAATAAAACGATTGCAACATTTGCTGATGATACCAATAAATAATGAACCAATTATTGCATCACAGCATCTGCAAGTTCACCTTGACGTTCTTCAAAATTAGTTTGATAAAAGGAGGAGGATCAAAAGTAATGAAACTAAATCTGCACGGGTGACATTTACCACAAAGCACATAGTATTTCCACCAGTAATCTTCCGATTCCAGTCAAAACTGATGTTAAGTGCCTAGCATTATATTTGGTATAAAGACTGGAAGAAACACGTCCAATCAAAACGCCAACAAATTAATTTTAAATTACGAGATACGTTGATGGCACTAAAATACAACATATTCTTGGAAAACATTGGCCTTATATAAATATTTTATAAAGCCCATACGGACATACGGTGTTCAACGGAACTAGACCTCAGGCATGGGGGGGGGGTCACTTCAAAAATATGTAATGATCGTCCATTTTTCGAATCCGTTTTTTTGCGCAATTCTGAGAACTGGTAATAGTTCTAAATTATTCCGTTAGAATGTGTTAAAATTATAAATTTTTCAAGACTTTTGAAATTAACTTTTACTTATGACTAGGGAGCGGAATCGAGCGAGTCATGACTCATCGCCCATGGGCGCGCTATTGAAATGTTGTATTTTTAAAGAGGTTTTAATTTTATTTATATAATTGAATAACAAATGGCTGGTGATTATAAAATACAAAATACCCTACTATTTGTTCATTTTCTCTTCTGTAAGACTTGTTCTCTTTGAAATAAGTACATCCTCGTAGATAGAAAACGTCTTTTCTACATCGCAACTGGTTATATTTACGTAATGGAAATATTCTTTTATTTCAGCCTATTTAGCATACACAATTGCCGCAATGTTATTAAACCTGGATTTCTATTGAAAACTGCGTCTAAGTCACTTGGAATTATTAATAGCCACATCTAATGTGGTTAATCCATTTTTGCTTTCTTATACGTAGTATAAGGAAGTAATGTGCCATTTTCGACTTCGAAATTTTTGCAGATGTCCACGTTTTGAAGTCCCCTGATACCGAAAAAGATGTTTTTAAAAAATGTCTATGTGACCACGATAACCGCTGTAGATATCAATTCCAAATTTTGTATTTACGTGTCTAATCTCCCTCTTGAGATCTGAGTAGTTTTTCAGTAAAATCGGTAGACCGGAAGTAGCAGTTTACTTCAGTGAAAAAATTAAATTTTGCCAATATTTCGTCAACTACTAAATTTAAACAAATTTATAAAGAATTCATATGTACTTGAAATTAAAATTGAGAACAATTTTATTTAAAAAGTTTTTCGAAGCTGCTACCGAAATTAGGTCTTTTACTCCTATCGAAAATCAGTTTTTTGCGAATATTTCGCATGTCATGCTTTTTAGACAGGTACGTTACGGGTATAAAAGTATTTAAAACGTAATTTTCAATATCTTTTGCATAAAAACAATTTCAAAATTCAGACCGGAATTACCACTTTTACTCTTATCGAATAGCGATTTCTTGCGAATATGTCGTAAATTATGCATTCTATATGTATTTATCAAGAATACAAAAGTATTTAGTGCTAGATTTGCAATATTTTTTGAATATATGAAATTTCAAAATTCGGACCGGAAGTAACACTTTTACTCTTAGGGAGTAGTCCTTTTTTCGAATATCTTGCTAAGTATGCATTCTATAGCGATTTATTAAGAGAACAGAAGTACTTAGAATAGGATTTTGAATAATTTTTGTGTAAAAAAAATATAGTATAGTTTGAAACGCTCATACGTATAACAAAGTCGTATGGTGGCCACACCTTATTTTTTAATTTGAGATTCGATTTTCAAAATATGTCATTAGTTTAGGCAAATTTCCAAAGTGTTCCTGAAGGAATAACAACTGATTTTTTAAATTTGGGATTTGTGTTAGTTCCTTGCACTCAGAAATACTTCGAGCATCGTCATTTAAACATGTAACGAAATTTTGTAAACTATCGAAATTCTCTGCATGAAAACCATTTCTGTGTATGTTTTAGCAAAGCTAAGTGACGATATTTTACAGACTTTGCAATAAATTTCGGAATCACTGACAATTAATTTTTATCTCAGAAAAAGTAACATAAACAACGTTCTAAATCTAAATAAATGATAACTAAAAATGTACGCGTATGTTATTGAAACATACATATTATATTGCGAAATATAAGGTAAATATAATAAATTTTAAAAACTCGTCACCCTTGTACCTACGCCGATGAAGAAAGGATTTTATTCATAAAATTCCTTATTTTATGGCAGTTTTTTCTCTGATTCTCGGGCGTAAACAGATGTTGCAGTTCGCCCTATGAATTAGTGCTATTCAGATATAATGTAAACAACACGCAGTTGTTTACATTATTTCTTTTCACGGTTGTGGCTCCGTGGTAGTTTAGCTCGCTCGATTCCGCTCTCTACTTATGACCCTATTCTCTTGTTTTACTATGGAGGTTCTAACCCTTAAAAACCATCAGTGAAACACTGTATAGGTACTTCGCTCTTTAACCAACGTCCGATATCGAGTCTCGGAAAAACGTATTACTTTTATTAATGCATCCTTCTGCCATTTGCAGATATTTCTCAAAACAATCTTCCGACATTCTTAAAAAAAAATTGTGTAGCATCTTCCACAACTCCTTCCTCACTAAATTTGCAATTTTTTCGTACCTTGTCTGATCTGGGGAAACGCATTGCAAACCCAAATTGGTGCGTCTGTTAGTGCTCGTGTAACTTCTGAACGACTTGATTGCTTGAGCTAATATTCACGCAATATATTTGCTTTGTCCAGATGATAGTTTATAACTACAATCCGATAGGTGCGCTGTAGTCATGTTATTAACAAGTTCTATATTTATGGACCATAATAACTCATATTCATAATAGATATTGGTTTAATTCCAAACAAGACCTCTAATCAAAATTGTGGTAGCAGTAATAATTGTTACTAAAGCGATTGTTTTTATTACTTTATCACATTTTGTTTTTGCAATGTTTATCACTATCGTATTACTTGCGTAACCTCAAATTCAGTATTAGTAAACAATTAAATAGCATTCTAAGGTGACAATAGACCTACAATTCACTGTTATGGTTGGTCATCATGATATTCATGAAGAAATTAATGGATTTATTATTAAGCGTAAAATGATTCAAGTTCATGCATTGATTCATGAATGAATTTTTCGTAGATGCCGAATCATTTGACTAATATTTCCACTATGACTCTTGGAATTTCCCGTTTACTGAATAAGAAGATATACCTAGATTTTACTTGTTCAAATTCTATAATATTCTTAAAAATTTCTTCATTCATTCATTCAGAACTTGATACGTATGGATGGTTCTTCAAACACACCAATATATCTTGACTGTTTACCGGTCCAGCTCCACAAACTACTCTCGTACTGATGTTTATTATATTGTTATTTTCTAATAATAGCTATTATTACAACTAGGGAAATATGAATAGTATATTTCCCGAGGTTGGCTAGTTACATGTATAGGCTCCGAGGGAAATGTATTCATATTTCCCGTGGTGTAATCAATAGTTTTTTTCTGATTGAAACAATATTGACAAAATGGAAAAATATTGGACTGTAAATTTTTGTCCCTAGCAACGTTCTTAGCCGTGTTTGTAAATATCATAGTTGATTGGGTTGATTTTCGCGTCCTGTCATAAATAAAATTAGTGAAATGTCAAACTATGTGTTAGCGCAAGCGGCGAAAGCCCGTGAATGTTTGATTCCGACAAAATCCAAAGCTTCTTACAATAAAGTTTATGAAGACTTCCAAGAGTGGAGGAGAAAAAATATGGTGAACGATGTCGATGAAAAATTTTGCTAGCGTTTTTTGAAGATTTGGTATGTTGCTATAATTTCTCTTATTTTTGACGTATGACTAATTTATTATTATATGACCTTTCATATTTCCCTTGGGAAATATTAGTGTGTTATGACATGTCGTAACTAAGGCAATATTACTCAATATTGTTTCAATCAGGCAAAAATATATTTTCTTATGGCTTTAATTCTGTTTCGTAGTTTGTAATATTTATATAATAAGAAGATTTACAAACGTTTGAAAATCATTTATAAATTTTAATAATTGTGATTACATTATATTATTTCTCTTAAGCGCAATTAATTTGTAAGCATCTCTCTTTAATTGTTAATCTTCTTTGTTTTTTCTCTCTAGCATGTACCTAACATGTTTTATTTCAATGCCAGCTGGCCTGGCAGACGTTGTTCTGTCCTCTCTGGTAGGTGGCGAGATTAATAGTCTACCAAAAAATTTGTCGACATCTATCGGACGGCAACATATACTAAAACGATTTTGTTGACCATGCGAACATATTGTGTAGACATAAATCATGTGGGTTTATAAATATAAAATTTATTAATAACTCGACCAGAGCTCCACGGCTATCAGGTCCAGATTTTGTAAAGAAAATATTTGGCACTAATCCAATATATACGTATTATGAATGTGAGTTATTTTGGTCTATAAAAATAGAACTTGTTAATAACATGACTATCAGATTCTAGTTAGTTATGAACTATCATCTCGACAAAACAGGTCAGGTCGTTCAGAAGTTAAACGATCACTAAGAGACGCACCAATTTAGATTGGAATGCGTTTTTCAAGATTTTCACCAGATCTTCCAGATTGTTTTGAAAACTTTTTCAGGACCATAACGAACAAAACAAACAAGAATTACGCATATCCATCGTTCGGATATTCAAAAAAAAATTAGCCAAATCCGTCCAGCCGTTTTCAAGTGATGTGCTTACCAACGAGCATTAATTTATAATTATTTATATATTATTATAGATGAATTTTCTATGTAAAAATTATTAATGTCATTTCCATAGAAACTGGATTGATTTTTTGATTTGGAAAATTGTATAAGTCATTGAATTAAATATGTATATGACAAAAATGACTTTCTTAACTTTTTTAATAATTTCAACTTACAATTATAAATACAATTCTCCTTTATGTTAAACATAGTTATCAATACACCAATCTTTTAATTTAATTAAATACTTAAGAAGAAATATTTATGAAGATCCAAAATATCTAAACATTATATCACATACCCTTCTTATCAGTTTCATATTAACACAAAGATTTCTTATTTGAAAATATCATTAATTCTACAATATCTACATACGATGGTAGATCAATAAACATATGTTTCTGTAGACAGGTGGCGTTTGGACCTCTTGAAGCAATCTGGATACATTATTATACGCTAGAGACAAAACGACAGTCAGTCCAAAGAATGGGTTTTTCCGGACAAATCCGAAAAGAACAAGACAGAGAAAGGGAGGCAGACATTTTTCCGTTATCAGTGGACTTCAAAACATTTCATTTTTCTTTCAAACCTAAAATATTTGTCCAAATTTAAGTTTTATAATTTTATTCAAGAATGTAAACTGCTTTTCTTAATATAAATGCATGTGATTTTACGAACTTATTGTTTAACAATGCTAATTTATGGCAAGATATTATCTTGTGGTTATGCCACATAGGCAAAACTAGTTAAAATTACTGACGATTAAAAGATTAATGAAGAAGAATGAAAATCTGTTGATTTTTAAAAATATATATGTTTCAGGTATGGAATTAAATCAAAACGAAAAGTGTGACGTAGTGTTTTTGCTAAGGTGTAACCTTAGAAGATATGCTTTTCACTAAATCACCAGTGTGATAACAGTGTTATCCCACTAGTGATTTGGTGAAGAGCATATCTTCTAAGTTTACACCTTGGCCAAAAACACTACGTTTAACACTCGTTTCTGTATTTCTACAGGTCTCTACTGAAGATGGCAACTTAGTTGTCGAAATACGTATATAGTTTTTATATCTTATCAATTTTTGTGGTAAGGAATTTTTCCTTTCGTATTTCGATTTGGGTTGGGTTACCAATTTATAATTATGTATGAATTAGATGGATACACGGATGAAAATTATTAAAATAATTAATTGATGTGGGAGATACTTGTTGAAACTGCATAGTCACAACTAACATCAGTGAGTTTCGACATTTTTATTGACACTAACCGTTACAATATTGTTTCGTTTAACTGTAGCTTCAACAGGTGGATGAAATACTTATTTCATCCACTACACATGTTGTTATTTACGAATATTATTGTTTTGGATACTTATATGTAAGAAATTACGTTTATCTCTACATTTTTGATTTGGGTTGGGTTACCAATTTATAATTATGTATGAATTAGATGGATACACGGATGAAGATTATTAAAATAATTAATTGATGCGGGAGATACTTGTTGACACTGCATAGTCACAATTAACATCAGTCGGTTTCGAAATTTTTATTGACAGTAACCGTTACAATATTGTTTCGATAAACTGTAGCTTCATCCGGTGGATGAAATACTTATTTCATCCACTACACGTGTTGTTATTTACGAAAATTATTGTTTTGGATACTTATATATGTGTAAGAAATTACCTTTATCTCTAGAATTGGACTTGTTTTACTAATATACTTCGATTTACAACACCAAATAAAAACCTAAACACTCTAAACTCTAATCATCATACTTATTTGCTATTCGCAAACCTGTATTATAAAAACGTTATTTAAATTTTTCCATAATGTCTTCCATATAATAAGAATTCTTACGGTATCGCGCCTGATTGATCGTTGAAGTCTCCGAAGAAATATTCCGTTTTTCTGCATAGCATCATAGAGATATAATAAAAAAAAAAAGGAGGAGATCATAATTTGTAATCCTAAAGCTGTACATTACTTCTGAACTGTAATTATCTAAACTAGTATTGAAGTTGCATGCATGGTTAATTCCTTGCACGTCTGATGCAAGAGGATGTCTCCGATTGCTTGAAAATGGTATAGGTAAAGTAATAATCGTCTCTCACCAATTCCTATTCAACGGATACGAACAGTAGGTAGGTATATCCAAAAAGTGAAATCGATGAAAAATGTCCGGTTTAAGTCACTGTTTTGCACACCCAGATATGTACGATGTTGAAATAAGAATATAGCAGCGGGCTTATCGTCCAGATGTGAGTATGTGTTAGACGCGCAGCACGAAACAAACTCGAATGTGGGATCTTACACGGTCACTTTCTAAATCTGTACTGGACTGCGGAGCGCCGATAGAATCTATTCGAAGCAGCGTTTTCGGAATGGGTTTCTGTCGTAACCTCTTGGAGCGACGAATGTAAAGAAGGGGCACCTCTGGGAAACACCTGCGTACGCCTGATAATTTTGCTGTCGCTTATCCTACTATTATACCTGTTACATAGTGTCTGTGTGAGGCGCACACGGGATTTTGACAGAAATTTAAAAAATGATGTGTGGGCATCACACGACTTTCTTATACCGAAATGTGCGTTGACTTAGTTGCTAAAAAAGGTTTCCACAAAAAAATCAGTCTGATTAAATTCCTACCATCTCTAATTTTCAGGAATAATACCTCCACACATATTGAATAATGTGGATATTTTATTTTATGTGCTTAGTTTCATATGAATTTCTACTGTTGAAATTGGTATGCACATGGATAAGAGAATTTATATTTCTTTTGCTTGATTACTGTTTCGCTGATATTTTTGCATACGTAGGGCATTTTATATTTTTGGCAATTATTAGGAAATGAGATAATATATTTTTACAAAACTTAAAAAATAATATAACAAAACGAAAGATAATAAAAAGAAACGAAAAAGAATGTAGATAAATAATAAATTTAAAAGTTAAATATATATAAATTAATTAATAGTGTCCACCTTCTGTTATTTTCTATTACTTCTGCTAAACGCGACGGCATGCTGTCGACAAATTTCTGGCAATAGTCCACGGTGATATTTTCCCAGGTAATTTCAATTAGATTCCATAATTGATTTGAGTTGTTGTATATATTATCAGAACTCCTGTTTTTCATAAATCCCCAGAGATTTTACAGAGGATTGAAATCTTGACTTTTAGTGAGCCAGGGTAGAGTTTCAATATTTGCAGTTTTGATCCACTGATGAACCACTCTGGATTTATGTATCGGTGAGTTATCTTGTTGAAACAGAAAGTTGTCACGCAGTACAATAACACTAAGTAATATATGTATTTCTTTCTTTACCACTATTTTATATAAACTTATTTTCTTTCTTGGGTTTGTGCTATTCCTTTTAATTAAAACTAATATATTTTACTAACGTTTCGATGTATTTAACATCTTTTTCAAAGTTTATAAAACATACTTCTCCCTTTTTCAATAGCTGGATGATGATTGTCAGAGAACTTTTTCATTCTTCTAGCTTGCTGTTCCAATCCCTGCAACGATTCAATTCGCTGATCTTCGATTTTTTGCTTTCTGCAGCACACGTCACAGATGGAATCTTCACTTATTATTATCATTAGTGCAGTCTGCAGCTGTTTCAATAGTGTCGTCTTCTGCAAGCCGTGGTGTTCTCACCAAGTCTTTGATATAATGGTGTTTATTATGTTTTCTAATTCTTCTTCATCTTGTATATTTGCTAATGTTTCCTGGGAAACACTTGATGTTGCCAGACCTAATTTTACTAAGATTACAAAATATCAGTCTACGGTACAATATGATTTATACTAACAATTATTATAATTCTTTTTATTTTTATGTAAAAGGTGCTTAAACCAATGGCCACTTCTTCAACAAATAGCACTATCTACGATTAATAGAGCAACCTTCCTTATTCTGTTAAAAAAAGTATCATTTTTTCCTAAAAGAAGAAATACTGGACATTATTCAAGGTCGCTTTGATTATGCAGTGCAGTATAACAGAATGATCTTGGAAAGAGAAAAAATGTATTTCATTGACGAATACGGAATACAAATATATTTTTGCGTTTCCTACGGAAGATTTGTGAAAAATACCGGAGCATCAAAAATAAAAGCACAGTTAAAAGGGCGCAATTATTCTGTTGCCGCTGTAATGAACGTAAATTCATTGTATTTGTTTCAAATTCAAGATGTGCCCTTTAATGTAATATGACATTAGCTAGCATATTGCGTACCGTTTAAACAACCTTCTATTTTCCATATAACCCCTGGCCCATCAAAAGACATCCATCAGGCACATACAGAAAACCGACTACTAATCAAACGTTCACAAATATATCTTGAATCACATCTTTGTCTTCTCTCACGATTAACAGTTTTTTTTTTCTGTAGGAAGACGACTGAAAAGTTGATTCATCGGAGAAACTTACCGACTGCCCAAAATATTTGTCCATGCCATGGTAGGTTTGCGCAAATATTAACCTATCAAGCCGTTGTATTTTCTTCAGGAAGGTGTCACCGCTGCAGTGTATTTTAAGCCGGACATATTGTGATAAAGTTCTGTCCTCTTCATCTGTGGCATCTCGTCATCTACCTAATCCTGGTTGCCTTCGAATTGTATTTTCAACAGTCCATTTACGCAATAATTTATTTATAGATGTACGGCTAACGTGTAATTCTCGAGCAACAGCTCTTGCGGACAATTCACTGACGAACAAACTTAGTCAACAAGTTAGTTGGGATATATAATTAGTACCAGGCGATACTAAATAAAACAGTAACAAAACGATGAAGACACGAACACTGATTGATTAAAATAGTCTTAAACTTACTAAAAATATTTATTAAAACTTATTTACAGCCATTTTCTTTTGCTTTTCCGCTTTTGTCAATTGTGTTTCACTATGTGTCAAATGATTTTCCATGTTTCTAAACGTCAGCTGAATTTGTCAAATAGAATTCCTTTTTTGTCAAATTACTTTCCCTTTATATCAATTGCTTTTCTTGCTTATATATAGGTATGTATTGTTAAATCTAAAAAATTGATTGACTTATCTTCTTCTTTCTGTAGGAAGACGATTAAAAATTTGATTCATCGGAAAAAATTACTGTCTGTCCAAGCTGCAGTAAGTTTGCGAAAATATTAGCGTACCATGCCGATATTCTTCCTTTAGTGAAGGTTTCACCACCGCAGTATAAATTTTTGAACCGATAGAGATCAATCTTCTTCGTGCAGTACTCGTACTAGCAGAAAAAAACACTTAAAATACTCTTAAACGTTCTAAAAATGTTTATCAAAACTTATAATATTATATATTTATGAATGAGTGTCAATTTTAAGTTTCTATTTTACAAGTTATTTTTATGTTTTAATCTTTATTTCTTTAATTTAATTTGATTTTGGTCGATGGTAACCATTTTTACGATGGTCCAAAATGGAGAATATAATGTTGTCCGTAATAACCATCACTTGGAAAACCGTACAAGATTCTAAGATCTTCACGGTCATATGACAGGTATCATTTTTCATGTTTAAATTCATATTGTGTTACTTTTAGGAATATTGGTCCCAGTTGTTAAGATTTGTCAACTTAATATCGTCAAAGACAAATGAAATTTATGCAGAATCAGTGAATTGACTGGTTTCAAGAGGAGAATAGTATGTTTTTCAATTGGAATATGATCGCGGGTCCAGCTTGTGATTGCGAAGCTGAGATTGAAACAGTTATACATATTGTTGAAGAATGTTCTCTAGTTAAGTTTGAATTTGGATACACGGACTTACATAATTTAACTCAGAGGCTGTTGCTTCGATCTTAACAACTAAAGACCTTTACTTTTGTGACTCTGTGATGTAGGTTTCTTATTCTGCAGGTTTTTTCCTACATCCTAGACCAAATAGTGCAGTGTTTTAGAGGGCCTCCCTGCAGTTATGGCCCTTCTAAATATATTTCTGCTTTTGTAATATAATTTATATATGTTTCTTTTCTTGTACCTGTCATGTATTTAATACGAATATATATATATATATATATACATTCTGACCTTCCTGGTTCAGTAAATTTACATACCAATACACCCTGAAAACAGTGTCTAACATCACAACTTCCTATATATATATATATATATGACTGAATTTATATTTATTACTTTATATCTGATGTGAACATTACTAACTGAACTAATAATAATCCCCTCCTGCGTCTGGAAACCCCTTCTTAGACACATCTTTCTCTCTGCGATAATTCTCGTGGTTTCTGGAATGATGGTGACTAATTCCCCATTCATTCTTTTTGCATTTTTTTTCTAGTACTTAACGTCGCAAGAATCATCTGTTTACTCACTACTTCCTTGTTCGGTAACTAAAGTTTATTTAGTTTAGTCTTGTAGAAAATATTATAAGTATTATGTATTACTATTTACAAAATAACCGAATGAATATTAGAAACAGTAAATTTCTTTTATATGCATGTGAATCAATTCAAATATATTATGTTTATTTTTTGTCTTTTATATAGTCAATACTCTTTGGCCTTCATAAAACGCCCGAGTGTTAGAGATTGGAGCTGTGATATTCGAAGTTTAAATGGAAACCTTTTTTGCAACTAAGTACATACTTTGAAATCTGATTTATGGGTGATGTAAGACATGGTGGCATTGAATGTTATATCCCAATTAGGGAATGAGTCACTTTGAATGTGTGATTTAATCTCATCGTCACTGATATCTTTTAATAATAGGGGAGAAGATAAATCATGAATGTTCTGATAATTGTTATCTTTTGATCTAACTATCTCTCCATAGAATTCGTCGAAGTCCAAACTCTCTTACTTGTTTTGTATTATCTTGTATCATGGCTAACATTAAATCTTCTGGATGATCGAAAAAGCCATTTTGATCGATCACAGGATCGTTCATATTACGTACAGCTTCAGGCAGGTATCTTGAAGATTATATAGATTGGTACACAAGGTTTGCTCCCTTTGTAAAGTATTTACTTATTTTAATACTAAACCACATTGGCATCTATGACTTCAAAATAAATACAATTATTTCTTGAAGTTCAGATGTGGGATTATTTCACTTAAGCCTATCTGACACTTTGATTTGCTGTTATCAACCACCTCGAGTATGACAGGAGATGAAGATCTCGTACAGCCAAATTCTCTCTACAGTTTTCCGACTTTAGTGCCATGGAAATATCGAGTAGCTATTGCTGATCCTTACTAATTATACTTTCATCTATTGTGGGAATCATGCAGCCAATACTTTGGAGGCTTATCAATAGATGTTTTTCGTAGCCTCTAGAGGCCCTCTCAAAGATTTTGGACCCGTTGATTTACCGTCTAGGTATTGAAACAGATGCGGGAATGTCAGCTCATTGAATTGGAGAATTTGCAATTTTCTTCAAAATTTCATTAACTTTGAAGGCAATGCACGACCGGAAGACCCAAGGTCTTTCCCTGAGGGACACCATGTGTTATGTGTATTATTTGATATTTGGAACAACCTTTTATAATTATTTCTTTCAAATACATATCCGTAAGTATAAAATTTAACAAAGCGACATCACAAATTTATTTTTATTAAAATTAAAACTTCCTTTTCATAATCACTGCATTATCTTCTCTGTATCACCCTTATTTTGAATTGCCAACTTGTATTTATGTTGCTAACAGGCCTTGTACCATATATCTCATGCCCGCATGTTGATATTCGATCATGGTGTTTGCATAAGTTTTCAATGTTAACTGTATAAAATTTATGTCGCATGATGTAATGACCGCAAGCTTATTACTTAACATTTACGTATGCAAACACGCGCATTTTATTATTATGGCATAATGTATTGATTTATTCGTCCATTATCCAACAACTAAGTGTTTAATACATTCCCAGTCACACATTTTACATTAAAGGCTAACACTTAATGTGATCCAGAAAATGTCGGACGGCATGCACGGTCAAATTTATATCTGTTGAAGATCTATTAAATCTTTGTTATCTCGTGTTGGTTTTTCATTGAAGACATTAAAATTTAAACATGTACATATTATATAAATAACTGATCCAATGTATGGGCAAATGAAAAAAATTAACAATCGAATACACGTGTTTCTGACTTATTAAGAGTTAAAAGTTTAAAGGAGTTATTCTACATAATTGTCAATATTCTTGGTTTTGAACGTTTTCATTTTAATTTAATTTTTTTATATTTAAACGATATCGCTTTCCAGGTCTGTTTCTAAATATATTCAAATTAAGCGTGTGAAAATTTCCTAATTGTAGTTTTTGAGCAGACGATCAAAAGCACATCAAAGATATCTAAATTTGTGTTAACTCCTATCTTTTGTTTTGAAGAGGTGTCTACTTTTTTAGAATCTTCACCGCGGCGTGGTTTTCAGTGCAAACTAAAAAGATTCTTATAATATATTTTTTATAATTTACACTTTTTAAGGTTTTTTCCAAATATGTTTGTTTTTCGACGAAAAGCGGATACTTTTTTATCATGCACCATGGTAAACCTATCTCCTTGTTGTGCAATAAAACAATTTCTGTTTTAAAAGAATATAATATTAACCCCTTCGCTACCATGTATCCCAAGGTGGATACACGGTAAGATGCTCTGACATCCCAGTGTAACCCATAAGGATACAAAGGCTATTCTTAATATTTCTATTTCACTGAGCTGGGATTGTGATATTAATGTAATTTAGGACCTGGTATATGCTGGTTTAGTTGTCGTTCAGTTGTCTTACGGAGTGCATATCGCTTTTGGACTGCCCTCAAGGACGCAAAAAATAGTCGAAAATGAGTGATTCTAGCGAAGAGGAGCCGTTTCAGGACTCGGGGTCAGAATATCAACCATCCGAGCATGATTCTTCTGACGAGGAAGACAGCTGGAGCAGTATTTCAGGTAATGAAGAATACCAACCAATTCCCATGGGTGGTTTCACGGTTATAACAAACCCATTCTCTGTAAATATTAAACTGTTATTTTTTTATTACAGGTGACTAATTTTATCATCTTTTAGGACGCCAGAACAACGGATCTGATACCCGTGAAAGCGTTTTATAGTGGACTTCACCCAGCAATAGAAATGGATGAGATGAAGAGTGCTGAAAATTGTTTTAGAGCTTTTATGTCCGAAAAAATAGTTCAGTTACTTTGTAACTGGACAAATGAACGAGCTGGGCAGAATTTGATAAAAGAGGACACCCAAAATGTCCACTCTGTCTATTGGAACAAATGTATCTATTTCTAGCATTGAACTTATATATGGGCATAGTACGTCTTCCTACAATACATGACTACTGCGCACGAGATTTCTTATTTTCTGGGCCCAAAATATTTTGCTCAGAAATAATGAGCCGCAACCGTGTCTACTCAATTTTAAAATTTTAGCGGATTCAGTGCTCCTAGTGCATTTGTAGCTGGAAGACCTCTGACACGTTTAGGAATGTTTTTTGCTCATCTGAAAGAAAATTGTCTGACTCTTATTGATCCGGGAGAAATTGTAGCATTGGATGAATGTCTACTTCTGTATAAAGGTCGTCTTCATTTTAGGCAATTCATAAAAACGAAAAGAGCCCGCTTTGGATTGAAACTTTTTTGCCTGTGTCCTAGTAGCTCTCAGTTTCGTGGATATACGTATAATTCTCTCTGTATATTGGAAAAGATATACTGTGTGTCCAAAAAGTCTGGAAACACCCAAATAAAATCGAAACGGATGATTTTTGAGAAAAATGCAAAAACAGGTCAATTAGTATTTTCAAAAAACTACTGGCTGATGGTATCTGTTTGGAATTTTTGATGACCTTGAAAAAGATACGATGTCATCAAAAAAAAATTAAATGGCAACGTCGCATTTTTAATTTTATTTTTGATAGATCTTTTAATTGTCTAAATGACTTACTTAAGCAAATGACCGAGAAAAATTTAATTACTTCTTCGAAAATGGAAAAGCTTGTCTTTAAAAGAAAAAACATAGTTGGCTTAAAAGTCGATTATTTTTCAAACACATTTTGTTTTATTTGTGACATTCTGTCAAATACGAATTGTGCGTAAGTTAAAAAAATCTGTTTAAAAATGGTTTTAAGTGAGAGGGAACGTATTCAAATATTGATGATGATTGGTTTTGGGGATAGGGCTCGTTCAATTAGAGAAGTTTGCGACTTATTTAATACAGAACATCCGGAGCGTGCCCCAATTAGTATTTCTGCAGTGAGTAAGATTCACAAAAAATTTCAAGAAGGCCATGTTCGAGATCGCCCTAGAAGTGGTCGTTCAAAGATCGCAGAGGATACGCAACTCGACGTATTATTGTCAGTAGAGGAAACTCCAAATTCTAGTACACGGCAGCTTGCTCGGGAGTTTAACGTGTCGAAGAGTACAATTGGTAATATTTTCCGGAAAACTAAGTATCATCCCTACAAAATCTGTTTGGTTCATGAGCTGTCTGAAGACGACTTCGACAGGCGTGTACAGTTTTGCGAACAACTGATGCCTATGTGTGATAATGATCCGTTTTTTATCAGAAATATCTTATTCTCAGATGAAGCTACGTTCACATTACATGGGACTGTTAATAGACAAAACTGCAGGTACTGGGCACGCCAAAATCCACGCTGGATGAGAGAGGTACGAACTCAGTATCCTCAGAAATTAAATGTATGGGCTGGTTTAATTGGTAACAGAATTATAGGGCCTTTTTTCTTCAACGGTAACCTGACGGCGGAAATGGATTTGGATTTTTTACAAAATTATTGAATTCCGTCATTAGCAGAAATATTTCCGAACCATGAAGATCCTAATTTGCCCAGCCAAAGAATTTGGTTTCAACAAGATGGGGCTCCACCCCACTATGCGGGAAATGTTCGGCATTATCTCGAGAATACCTTCCCAAACAGATGGATTGGCAGGAGGGGGGCTATCGAGTGGCCGGCTAGGTCGCCAGATCTAACGCCTATTGATTATTTTTTGTGGGGTAACCTAAAAAATAAGGTATACGCAACTAAACCTGAAAATTTGGAAGACTTGCGTCAACGGATTGAGATTGAAGTACGAAGGATCACTCCTGAAATGATAGAAAACGTTCAAATGAATTTTATTATCGTTTAGGGTATTGCCAAGATGCTCAAGGACAACATTTTGAACATTTATTGTAAGAGTTTTTGCTGATTTCTACGATTAAAATTTTCTTGGTTTTCTATAATGATTTTTTTTTCAAAATTTTTCTTAAGTAGAATGAAAAATTTTTTGACTGTCGTTTAGACAATTAAAAGATCTATCAAAAATAAAATTAAAAATGCGACGTTGCCATTTAAATTTTTTTTTGATGACATAACTTTTTCAAGGTCATCAAAAATTCCAAACAGATACCATCAGCCAGTAGTTTTTTGAAAATACTAATCGACCTGTTTTTGCATTTTTCTCAAAAATCATCCGTTTCGATTTTATTTGGGTGTTTCCAGATTTTTTGGACACACAGTATACTCAATAGACCATATCCCCAATACTGAACATCTAAGTATGTCGGAAAATGTTGTCGTATACTTATGTCAATCCTTACTAGACGAAGGACGAGAAATTATTATTGATAACTGGTATTCGTCATTACGATTAGCAGAATTCCTCCTTCAAAGAAACATTTATGTGACAGGGACGATACGTGCCAAAAGACCTCACAGAAACTCAACTAAATGCTTTGCAAACATGTTTCGTTAGAAAAGGTGACACACTTATTATTCGTTATAAGGACAAGAGGGATGTTTATGTGCCTTCGCCAATTGACATTAATAACCAAAATATGGGTACAGTGGACGCAATAGATCAAGACATTGAGCCATACGACTGACCAGAAAAAATTACATGTGGTTCAAAAAAATAGGTTTTCATATGATTCAGCGCATGGTCTTAAGTGCAAGAACGATTTATTCAATCGCTCATGACAAGCCACTGAGTATTCTAGAGTTTGAAAAAATGTTATTGGATGGTATTCTGGAGAAATATTCCCGGTCATATCGAAAACTGAAGGAATCCTGTACTATTCCAGCTAAAGAAAAATCTCGTAAGCATATTTTCACTTGCCAACTAAAAGATGAAGGGATACAGAGGAAATAGAGAAAGTACTGTAAAGTGTGTTATGCAAATGAGAAGAAACGAAAATTAACTTCAAATATTTGCGTTATTTGTCCTGATTTACCATCTTTCTGTACTGTGCAGCATTTCAATCAGTTTCACAATTACACAGAATAAATAAAAAAATAACTTAGTTACTATCTTATTTCATATATGTATATTTTTTTTTAGTCTAAAGTTAAGATGGAACCTTTGGTGTGAAATTAGAAAAAGCTTTTCGTTTTCGACATAACACAAAATCGGTTATCACTTATTACTCAACGCACGTTTCGCTAACCATGTTAGCATCATCAGGAGATGAAACTCAGAGTTTTAGTCATCTCCTGATGATGCTAGCGTGGTTAGCGAAACGTGCGTTGAGTAATAAGTGATAAGCGATTTGGTGTTACGTGGAAAACAAAAAGCTTTTTGTAATTTCACACCAAGGTACTACAACGTTCATCACATATTCAAATGTGTCGAAGGCTTTCTCATGTTCTATGAATGCCAAGTATATGGGTTCGTTTCTTATGAATGTATTATAAATAAATGTGTGAACTTTTATCGCTTTTTATTTACTACTGCTTATTAATTAGGCCCACAACCAAGACCTGTTTTATACTGTTGGTCATGTATTCCTCCTTAAGTTAGCCAAGTGTTTTTAATATGTATATACATGTAATAGTTTAAAGTCTATTTTAACACACATTGTAAACATATACTGAAAATTTCGACAATTCTTTTTATGAATTTTGTGAATATGAAGTGAGCTGAACATGACTACAATTAACCATGAGAAAACCCTAGCAATTGCGGGAAACATTAAAACATCAACACTGCGTATGTTTTTCTTGAAGAGAATACAAAATCGCATTGCAAAATATTACACTTAAACGATTGTGTTCTTTCAAAACAAACGAATTACATAAATGTATGAAATTAACCAACTCAACCGGCAAGTTTTATGTCTCTACGTAACTCATGTTCTTAAAATATGGTACGCACATATATGTACATTGTACATACCTATATACAATATGAATATGTAAATTTATGGTGAAATCTTTAAGAAAATGCGCGCGACTGCTTAGACAGTAGCTATTCATATAACAAATTTTCACATTGCTTTCGCAATATGGTTAAGGAACACACCTTCGCATGGCATACAATAATGAATGACTATAATTTCTTTTATGGCGGAAATATTTCTTTCAAAAATAATACTGGACTTCAAAAACATGTTAAGTATTGGTGAAATCGGATAAATATTTGCTGTAATATTCCTGTACGTCAATTACTTACGTATACATTTACGTAAAGATGGTCAATAAATCCAGTATTTTTTTGAAGACCACACGGGAAGTGAAAATCAGGGACATCAAGGTGTAGGCTTTCTGATACTTAGAAAACTAGGAAAACAAGATATGAAAACCAAAGAAATAAATGAAAGAGTGAATTATATCAGGTTTGATACGAAACCTTCCAGAATTTCTATTATAAATGTCTATTTAAAGGTACAGATAGATAATTAAAAACATTTGAAAATCATATTACCTAATAACATTCATACAAAAATAAAATTCACTTCAATACACATAAACCACAATATCCACATTATTCAACATAACCTTCTTGGAGTTACGATTCTTCACACAAAGACTTAGTTTTATCAATAGAAAAACCTGTTGATAAATATTTCTAATGATCTAGAATAATTTGTTTTTAAACATTTAAAATTGTAAGTATTCAATAAAGAACACAAAAAAGAAACATATACATCAATTAATATTATGATGGTAGACGACTACATATATGCTAAATATATTTAAAGCAAAGTCAAGTTATAAACACAAATATTTTCTTGCTGAAATAAATTTCACAAATATAAAATTAAAATTAATATATCTATATGATATATGTACATATATTAACATAAACCGAGAATTTCTATTTGCACTTTCTCGACGTGATTTCACGCCTTGAGTTTACTTAAAGACATTTATTATATACAGTTAACATTAACATGGTTTATGAAGAAAAATTATAAATTATATATACTTTTTCCAAATAAAATTACACCATACAAAATTTCGTTAGTTTCGGTTTCTTGCTACTAATTATTTTTAGAATGTAATTCTCTTCATCTATTAACATCGAAATATATTTTTCTGGTGACACTATGTGTTATATAAGTGACTATTATGATTATGTTAAACAAATTGGTAATTATAAGTTAAAGCAAGCATATTGATAATTGGTGGACGCAAATATTCTTTATGACATCATGCATTAGATAGGGGATTTTTAATATTTCTACAACGCAATTATGAAGGTTCGGTTATTGTTTCAAGTTATACTTTTCCTAAATGTGCAAAAATCATTTACTATTTTTAAATAACTTAACTGATTATTGAAAACCATTCAGGGGACCAATGCAATAAGTAGACGAGTCCCTTTTAAGAGGGCTTACGCAGAGGTGCCGACTAGCTGCCGTGAGGTAGGACGTAAGGGGGAGGCGCCATATGCGCTAATGTAAATTCTGGACTTTACAAGGTTTCGTTAAGACAAAGTAACGCTTTTATTTACGAAATATCAAAACGAAATTTAAAACACAAATAAACAAAGGCTCAATGCATGCTCGACTGGAAGTAGTTTTTAAAATAAAGTTTCTCAAACTGTGTTATGATGTTGTAAATTTTGCCAACTTTGAGAGTGAAATGTAGGAGTAAATAATTTGAATTATAAGAAAGTACTACCAACGAAGCCTTAATTAATTCTTTGTATTTAATTTAATGCAAAAACATCATAAGAAACACAAAAATTCCTGTTGTTTGTTTTATTTTAACGAATACCTTACATCGGCGGAATTTACATAAACGCATATGGCGCTACCCCCTTGCGTCCTACCTCACGGCAGTTAGTCGGCACCTCTGCGTAAGCGCCATTAATGACATTTTAGATCTCTACCTGAATATATCTAGCTTGCATTTCTACAATTGTTTCGTGCTAAAAAATGATACGATTTCAGACCATTTGAAGAAGATTATTACATTGAAGAACCTGAGTACACTAATTCAGAATATTGAAAATAAAGAACCTAACCTCAAAATTGCACGTGGCGGAAAAATACCTCAAAAGAAAAAAATATAGAAATGCAACCAAAGAAAGGCAAAAAGGGTAACATGCAGTGCCGGACCTAGGAAATTTCATAGAAAGGGCGAGTCAGTCCAAGCCGCCCCTGTTGCTGTTTTTTACTATTTAATGCAGTAATAAATAACAGAAAAAGCGTAACAGTCTTTTTTAATGGTGTGCCTAACTTAGTTCTTAACTTTTTACAAAATTTTTCTTAACTTTCTTTCATAAAATGTGTTAATGGCTTCTCCATAATGTATTGAATTAGCCTCTTGGCTTTCTATAGACAGTATTGCGAGGTTTGTCAATCTGTCTTGAGTCATTGTTGATCTAAGATTGTTTTTAATTATCTTCAGTTTGCTGAAACTCCTCTCGCAGCTTGCTGGGAAAGCATAAGTCAAATCTCTTTCTTGGATTAGATTTAGAAGTTGAATCATTTCTTCAAAAACTGATACGTGTTGGTAAAATTCAAGTTATTAATAAATTTTTAAAAAATAAGTCCTCTAGTATTGCTCCAAAAATATTTCTTACTTCCACTTGCACAAAAAAATCATCAAATTCTCTTCATTATAATTAGCGAAACGCTTCTCTCCCTGGTCTTTTTGAGAACAAAAAAGTAGGTAGCACAGTAGATATAGGTAGGTTTTTGGGTGGAACTAATTCCCACAAAGACGAGGTTTGATTCTTTTAGTTCATTGTTAGTATCTTTTTTTCGCCGCCATCTTGAAATATAACCGGCCCTGAGTATTTATAGTATCCATAGGACAAATAATACAAATTTACCCTAGTAGCCAAGTTCGTTGGCCTCAAAGCGGGCCAATGTCACTCCAATATTCTAAGATCGGTAAAACATCAGTGACCTCCACCCAATTTCGTACGAATATAAAATTCCTATATCAAGTAAATGTCAATTTATGTCGTTGGGTTGATATCAGACCAACGTTGTCTACATTGGTAATATATTGGTTAAATATCTGATACTGATATTTTATTGACAACAAAAATCTACATACTATTAACATTAAAGAAAAATGTCTACATAATATCAAGTTCACAAAGTCACTGTGATGTTGGTTATAGGTCAGTGTGCGATATAAATTTAGAGTAAAGGAGATGACATCACAATTTTTTATTCTGCGATTAAACGCCAACATCGTATTAATTTTGCAAGACAATATTGATATAGTCTATATTAATTTATCACAGAATATGTTACACACTGTACCATAAATAATTGTTGGTGTGTGAAATGAAATATATAGATCCTCAAAGTGAATTAAGCATTTGCAATAATGATTCTCACCAAATTAACTTTAAAAGTACTACGCACACTTTTATAAATTATTTTAGAGACAGGACACTAGAGGCCCATGACTCATCGCCCACGGGCGCATTATTGAAATTTTGTATTTTTGAAGAGTTTTTTATTTTATTAATATAATTGGCAAACAAGTGGTTGTGATCTATCAAACACAAAACACATTTTTGTTTGTTCATTTTGTAGTTCAAATCAAGTAAATTCTCTGTACTTTATTTGTCTTTTGAAATATAAGGTAAATGCTCAAATCGGAAAAATGTCTGTGCAAAATATTGGGCCAATATCATGCAGTGATATTTATCCAACGTTGTAAAATGGTAACACTTGTACGTCGGATTGATATCAGATGCCGATGTCAGGCCAATAAATAAACGACCGACAGCCAACGTTGGGCCGATATTGTGTGCTACTAGGGTAGTTTTCCAAGTAAATAAATATTATTTTAAATCTTTGTTAGAGCAGAATATATGTCGTTTCTTAAATCGAGAAACTATCCACCAACAAAAATTTCCTTATCTATAGGTGTATTTAAATTAAAGATAGTCATTTTAATACTTTTGCACGACTCTGTAGAAAACAGGTCATATATACTAGTACATACATCTAATATTTTCGGTAAATATAGTATCTAACCTTAAACAGTACTTATTACGAAATAAAAATATCTTCAGTCTAGGTATGCTACTTATAAATTTATTATAATCATGAGAAAATTACAATAATAAATCAAAGAATTATAATGTAACCGTACAAGAACTTTCACTATTCACGACTGCCGTTGCAGTTATTACAGCAATTGGATCTTTAATTTGATTTGTTTTCAATGAAACGACACGCACGCTTATTTTACTGTATCTCGAGAGATTTTTAGATGTATTTCTCTGATTTTCGCTTACATAATTTGGAGATTCGTTCTGACAAATTACGATCGACAAAATGAGGAATTCGATACCATTCGATGCGGTGATAGTAACCCTACCGATTTTTCGGTAGATCTACCGAATTTAGGTATAATCTACCGATCTACCGAAGTGCTATGCAATTCTACCGAAATATTTCAATTCTTAAATGGCTACTCTGCACAACAAATAAATAAATTAGAATAACCAATCTGACGGATGTTAGCTACCTATAAACAGATAGGCAGTTACTATTTTTACTAATATTAGCATTTTTAACGAAAGCTGTTTCTCATTTTCCTTGTCTTACTCTAAGAAAGAATTTATTTACCTGAAACTGATAATAAAGAAAGAAAAGGAAATAAAAATAGATAGATAGCAATTGTCATTCATTGAATTCACTTCAATATAAGGGTATTCACCGTTGGTTTTATAGGAAAGCCACCAGTCAAAACTATATACAGCATGTGTCAATTTTCATTAGCCATAGGCGATCAATCCATACAGTACGTGGCAACATAGTATACCCCTTCTTTCCTTTCCAATGCCAGCATGACCGATGCATGCTCGTAAATACAAGTTAGCGTGGTTAGCAGTAACTATTCGACCACCGGCTTGGGTGTTTGTAATGCGTTCAGAAATAATATTTACGAGTTGCAAGGATTTGTTTTTCTTTCTCCTTTCAGTAAATGCAGAGAATTATTAAGCTGCGTTCGCTCTGCATGACACAAACAAAAGCGTAATTCTAATAAAATTAAAAATAAGGAGATCGCGTCGGCCATTTGATGTTTCTCGTTCCAGTAATAAGACGGCTTTTATTGCAGACTAGATCGCAACGTGTTCGCAGCTAAACATTGAATGTAAAATCTGGTGGAGAGAAGTGGGAAGATCGGAGAAAATCGTTGTGATGTCGATTGTTGCCGGGATTGGTGACGGACAGTAGGGGTGCCACATTGCCACGTATTTACGTATAAATCGCACGTAAACAGTGAATCCCTATACCTAATGAAAATTGACACATACGGTATATGTTAAGGAAACTTCCTAGTTTGAAAGTACCCTAAATAAAACACAATATCAGTTCAAATACACATTTATTTATTTCGGTGTGCGCCGAGATTTTCGGGGCCGCTCATGCATCGAACATAAGATTACAGCATATATACATGTGCATCGGTCGAGAAGCTAATGGTCCCTATAGATACGCACATGCCAGGCACTGCCGTCCGTACGTATATATAGGAGGCCTTGCATCGCCTTCGGTGTATAGTCGTGTACTCGAGCCGGCAGACAATAAACTCGGTCAATGAGACTGTATACGCCTGAAAGCTGCTCCGCATCAGTATGCTCACAATAGACAATATAATTAAAAGTTAACAAAAATGAAACATACATTACAAAAATATAATAGCGCATAAATAAAGAAAAAACATTCATATATAAAACAAGAAACAATAATATAAAATAAAATAAAAGACGTTAAGTTCTCAACAGTATATACGTTTAACTTCCTATTCGATGTTATTTATTGAATTCACTTCAAAATAAGGGTTCACCTAAATACATTTAGGTATATTGGGAAATCACCGAGCAAACACTATACCGTATGTGTCAATTTTCATTAGGTATAGGGATTCAATGTTTACGTGCGATTTATACGTATGCAAGTAATACGTGGCAACGCGGCACCCCTACTGTCCGTCACCAATCCCAGCAACAATCGACATCACAACGATTTTCTCCGATCTTCCCACTTCTCCCGACCAGATTTTACATTCAATGTTTAGCTGCGAACACGTTGCGATCTAGTCTGCAATAAAAGCCGTCTTATTACTGGAACGGGAATCATGAAATGGCCGCCGCGATCTCCTTATTTTTAATTTTATTAGAATTACGCTTTTGTTTGTGTCATGTAGCGTGAACGCAGCTTAATAATTCTCTGTATTTACTGAAAGGAAAAAGAAAAACAAATCCTTGCATCTCGTAAATATTATTTCTGAACGCATTACAAACACCCAAGCCGGTGGTCGAATAGTTACTGCTAACCACGCTAACTTGTATTTACGAGCATACATCGGTCGTGCTGGCATTGGAAAGGAAAGAAGGGGTACTATGTTGCCACGTAGTGTATGGATTAATCGCCTATGGTTAATGAAAATTGACACATGCTGTATATACGTAGGTACAACTTCCTATTCTCTCATTTTATTTTAGTAGATTGAATGTAGAACTCTAGTCATGCTTTCTTATTAATTAACTAACAAAAATGAGTGATAGTGATAGTAGCAATGAAGGTAGTAGCTCCGGCGTTATTAAAAAAAAGCAAATACAACCAAACTTATAAAAAAAGAGTGAGAAACGATAGATGCCTTTAAACGCCGGTTAAAAAAAGTGAAAAGGGGTTTCAGTGCGCAAAATGCAGTTCATGCGAGAAAAAGCATCGCTCAGTAATGACTTTATTGCAAAATGACATTCCAAAACTTTTTGCAATGTCACACCTTCCATTTGTGCGCTTCATATGCATGTGAAAAGCTACCTCCCTATATAGAGAAGCTCACAAGAGATATCTATAATCACTTTGGTCATAGTCCCAAACGAATTAGTGAATATACTGAGTTTCAAGTATTTTGTAATACAAAAATCCATAAAATTTTACGCCCATGTCGAACCCGATGGTTATCCGTATATAGCATTGTTTAGAACAGTATGGACCTGAACAGTTATATTTCACCGATGTCGCTAGTACCAATGATATCATGTCTGTAGATAACACTTTGAAAACGTTAAATGATCCTGTTACACAGTTATTTTTACAATTTTTAGAATTTGTTCTACCCTTTCTTAATAACTTGAATAAGGAAATGCAATCTGGACACCCTAAAATACATTGTCTATATAAAAACATACTTACTATTATAAAAACGTTATTCGATTGTTTCATAAAAAGAGATTAGGTTCAAGGTATTTCAGTGGCAGACGTAGATTTTAAAAATCCTGGACATTACCTGCAGACTGAGGATATGTATTTTGGCGCGAAACTGATACAAACAATATCCAGCACGTCACTTACCAAAGAACAATTATCCTTTTTTAGAATGAGATGCTTGCATTTTTATGTAGAAGGATGTGATCAAATAATTAAACGGTTTCCTTTAAAGAATAATACTTTGGAAAAATATTAGTTTTTAGATCCAGTAGTTGTAAAATCAGGATCAATTCAATCTATTACCATAACACTTATTTTCCCGGATTTTTTATACAATTCCGACCATCAGACTTTGGTCAATGAATGGCGTATTTTAAGAAATACTAATGAAATTAACTCTTTTTCTGATAATGTAGAATTATTTTGGCAAAAACACATAGATTTAATTGTCTTACAAAATTTGTTTTTAATTTACTTTGTTTGCCGCATTCTTCGGCCAATGTTGAAAGAATTTTTTATTCAGTCAATAATTTAAAAACTAAACAGAGAAGCAAGCTACGTACGGATACAATCAACGGGTTAATTCTTGCTAAGCAATACATTGGAAATAAAAGTTGCTTTGATTTTCCAAATGAAAAAAAACTAACTCTGCAAATGGCTAAGCATACACTCTATGAAGATGGCGAAAACGAGTAATTTTTTTGTTAAATGAGATTTTTTTAAAAAATTTGTTTTCAAATTTTATATTCTATTTAATGTATGTTACTTATATATTGTTGTAAATAATAAATAAAAGGAGATATTCCTAAAAAAGCTGTAAATTCTTTAATCTACCGATATTTTCTATAATCTACCGAATATTGCCGACCTTTCTACCGATCTAGTAAGAATCGGGGTTACCATCATTGATGATGATATTAGTCATGCAACTTAATATACATACTTGTATGTATAAACATCTACAATATATGGAATATTTCTAAATAAAGTTTATAGTTAAAAAAACGTAATTTATATTTTTCTCAGGTAAGTGGAGAATCGATTATTTTTAACCGGTATTTAACTGATTCTCATTTTCTATAAATTCTATATACCTATGCATAAAAAATATAATTCAAGTTTGGGAAAATTATTTAATTCTTTTAATACAAAATTTATTACAAAAAATAAGAAGAAATTCAGCAATCATTCATTGATAAGAAGGAACTTTCTCCAACTACGTCAACAATGACGGTTTCGGATTATTTTCAATTAAAGTATTCTTAACGTATTCTTCAAAACGATAAACACTACCCCGAGAAGCTATCCTCAAATTTCTGGGGATAACATTTTGATTGATGTGGGGATTGTGGATTTCTGCTATTTGAGTTGAACTCGCAGCCGCCGAATCACCAGAAGAAGCTAAATTTCCGCTCCAGTAATCGTTACCGGGTAAAGCGTTGCCATCCCAAGCATACGATATGACCAATAGCTTCCCTACAGTAAACAAACGTTTCTAAATACTCTCATTACCACTACAAACGTTTTATTTGACTCTTCCTTACCTTTGTTATCACCAACAAGTGCCTCGTGCGGTTGTCGTTGCGATATGAAAATCCGAATTCCATTGTTTGGGTGGTCTTGTATTGAAATTATAGAGCCATTTTTATATTTTCCACCAATTTCTGATCGAGCAAAATAGGCGAAATGTACATCGGAAATGTTGTGTAAATAATTTCCCAAATACCTGCATTAAATTGAATAAATTCAGAGTTATTAAATTATTGTAAAAACAAAGCATTTACAACAAAAACGTCAAAAACATAAATATCTATATATTAAGGGTCCTATATAGTGGATCGGAAATGTAATATTGGTTGCATAGCACATAATTTAATAAGCCAAGGATGTCCGAGTACTTATTACACATAGGGAATATATAATAAATATTTGAAATAATAACTCAATATCTAAGCGAATAAAATTTCATTTATGACCAAATATTTACATATTTGTAACCGCGGGAAAGATTTTTACTAGAATAACAATTCATTGTAATGTGGGTTGCCTAATTTTAATTTATTTTATATTCATTTAAAACAAAGTAAAGAATAGTTGAACGAAAAACAAGTGCAGAGCGGTGTAGCTCTTTATTCAATTTATAACGTGAACCCAAGCAAACAAATCTCCTGCGAAGGATTTTTGAGAAAACTTGTTTTTAATATTTTGACATATTAATTAATTTTCTTTAATCCGATAATTTTTTTCTAAATTTGATTCTTGAGCGGGGTAGATTACTAAATTCTTCATAAGTTGACGTTGAAAGGTTTTCTCCAAATTTAAAATCAACAAAAATATCTTGCATCTAAAATCTGCTATTTTTTCATTGTTGACAGATCCACCATCTATCCTAAGTATATAAATATAAGTTAAAATATAAAATACAAAAAAGATATGTAACTACTACATTATAGATATACCAGGTGTCAAAGAGATCACGTATTAGCATTTATTTAATATCTAAAATAAAACGTTGAACCTTGGAATGTATGAGTAATTGGTGGTAGGTATAGTAGAAATCTAAGATTTGCTAAAAGTACTCTAAATCTAATTCAACAGAAAAATAAAACTTCAAATAAAAAACACAATTACCATTGAAAATAACACGATCCACAAAATAATAGTGTAGATTTTAATTTTAATGCCTTAGTTAGAAGTTGATAAAACGGTTTCCCTTCGACAAATTGGCCGCAAGTTAGTTATGAATCAGGGCGATAGAATTTAAAGAAACATAACTACAAATCTTTCAACTAACAGGTAAACCAATATCTATTACAAACCGATTTTGTGGGGCGATTATTGTTTCCGATGGAACAATATTCACAAATCTTAATTTGTGGATTATTTAACCGGCAAAACACGAGATACTGGATCTAGGAAAACCAGGGATTGTACAGAGAAGGTAACAATCAAGTGGCGTTTGGTTTTAGTGTTTGGCTGGGAATGACTGGGGATGTTCTGTACCTCCGATAATTTTTGATAAACATCTAACTTCCGAATAATATTTAAATTTTTTAAACAATTAAGTTAATGACTTTTGATATTACTATATACATGAATCACAAACAAACAAAACAAAACACTGAGTTAGACATAAAGAAAATCACAATTTAAAATTTAAAAATGTTCGACTAGTAACAACAATAATCACAGTTGTCAAAATGACGGATAAAAATGTCAAGACAATAATATAAAAAGGGAATATTTAAAAGTTGGTAGTATTCGAGAAGTTAGTAAACTAACAGAGAACAAACAATTTGGCGGGTTCACAATTTATATATAATTTTCTCGTTAATTGAGTAGTCTCTTTAATGTTAATATTGCTACTAAAATTAGCGAATACCAAGTAATCTTAAAATGCCCTAAGAAGTAACATTCTATATTTTGTCGCATATTTAGTAAACAATATACAACAACAATTTTATCCTAATGGTTTGATATAGACTTGTCAACCTACAGGACCATAACAATACCATTAACTATTTCTCTTTCTATCTTTCATCAATTCCTTTGTTCTTTTCCACTTTCTACTTCTTTTTTTCAAAGTTAATGTATTCCACCACTGTTTAAGAATGGAATAATAGTTATTATGAATAGTAAAAATATATAAGGTCCTAGACCATCTATATGGAAGGTATCGTATTAAATTTTTTAATACATAGGTTTTAATATACCGGTTGTATCAAATAGCATTAGCCATAAAAAATCAATGTATACGTATATACGATGTATACGTCGTCCGGCAGTAGGTACCGGGTTGGCATACATATACATACGTATATATCGTACATACGTATGCATGAGAGTCCCTATGGCTAATGCTTGTTGATACAACCGGTATATTTAATAGCTTTGTTAAAAAAACTACTAATGTATTTGAAATATTTGAGTTCATTTATAATTTATTTCCTGATAATATTAATGTTCCTTCTTTAGAAAAAAAAAAAAAAAAAAAAAAACAGGCGCACCAAGAATTAATAATTATTATAAAGATCGACACCTAAACAAAATACTCATGTTTTAAAGTAAAAAAAAGTCTGCATTCTTATATCTCCGGATAACGTTTTGCAAAGAAAGTATGTAGTTTGCATAAATTTTGACATTATTTAGATATTAAAAATTAAATTATGTCAACTTACTCAACACGCTTGGCGAAAGTTTCCAAGAAAACATCCTTTTGATGGTCCGATAATATCCAAACACCTAAACCAATTCCGACTACGTGAATATAAGCCTTAATTCCTCTGTCTTTTGCCCTATGATTAGCTTCAAACAGCAAGGTATCAATACTGAGAGCTATTCGTTTAGAGAAAGTAATATTATCAAAATATTCCTTGCTTCTACTGCTTTTTCCTTTCGTATAAAGCCCAGCTTTTTCACGTTCTTCGGATTTTAAGAAGTCCTCGTAAGTCCAACTGGGTTTTTCATAAAAACCAGAAAAAAGTGAAGCCATCGTGGGTGCAAAAGTTGTTCCGTATCCGTTTCCTCCAATATTCTGCTTGTCTTCTATGACAATCTCTTGATATTCCATGTAGTATTTCTTTTCTAAGCGTGTTCCTATTAACCCTATTATTATACCTTCATCTTGCAAGTTTTCTCTGTTCATTGCGGCTGTTCCAGAATTACTTCTTCCACCATCGTTTACAAAGTATGTGTATGAGCTGACGGATAAAAATGCTGAAAGTTTTATTTCATCGTAACTCAAGTAATTTTCTAAAACTAGACAAGTTCCTTGGTCTTCATCTTTTCCGATCTTTTCCCATCCACCAACTCCAGTAGTTCCGTCCAATAACTTATAGGCATCTTGAGGACCAACAAATTCGACCGCTCTTTTTCTCAAGAGTCTCTCTACGAGATCTAAAAAATTCATATTTTTATAGAGGTTCTTCTCAATGTTACTTCCGAATTTGCGTTTGTGCAGTATGAAATTCAAGAACAGTGGTATCACATATTCGTGCAAAACTGGATAAGCGGAATTTATATTCCTTAAGAGCGTCGCTTCCGATACGTTTGATCTCAAGATCTTGCACCTAGCGGAATCTATAGGAAATTTTAAAGGAAATCGTTCACTGGATTCTATAAATTCGTTCAGATTTGTATAATTGTGAATCTCTTGATTATCTCCGCTCTGGCTTTGTAATAAATTTTGTTTGTTTTCATCGAGTGCAATCGTGGCATTTACAGGCCAATCTATCAAAGGATACATCTTAACAGGACGCACGACCAATAAAACGCAGCACAAGATTCTATAACAAATATGCATATTAAATATAATAATAGTAAAAATATTTATTTATTCAAGAAAAACATAGTACAATGTATAATGTTGCACATGCATTTGAATACGCCAATAAAAGAAAATCGCACATATAAAATATATAACATACAATATAAAATATACTCTTATAGACACATAAAATATACATAGAGTACGCAATATAAGAATTGATGTCATACTAAATCGAATTCTTGCTCTTTTAAGTCCAAAAAATTTTTGATGGAATAAATGCGTCTTCTCACCAAAAACCGAACCAATACTTGCTTAAATTTTGATTTTCCCAGCTTCCTGTAAAGCACAGGAGTCATTCAGAAGACTGGGAAACTCAAAATTTAAGGCTTATAACACCAGGGGCAGAAGCCCAAACGGGACCAAACTATACTGCGGTAAAGTTGGAATAAATGCTTCTTCATACCAAAAACCGAACCATTACTTGCATAAATTTTGACTTTCCCAACTTTCTGAATGACTCCTGTAAAGCACAGGAGTCATTCAGAAAGCTGGGAAAATCAAAATTTAAGGCTTATAACAACATAGGCAGAAGCCCAAACGGGACCAAACTATACCGCGGTGAAGTTGGAATAAATGCTTCTTCTCACCAAAAAACCGAACCATTACTTCCTGTGCTTTACAGGAGTCATTTAGAAAGCTGGGAAAATCAATATTTAAGCAAGTAATAGTTCGGTTTTTGGTGAGAAGAAGCATTTATTCCAACTTCACCGCAGTATAATTTGGTCCCGTTTGGGCTTATGACCCTGGTGTTATAAGCCTGAACATGACTGTATGCGGGGAGGTCCGTGCATCCTTGGACATGTAGGAGACGCGATTATGTAGCATGACGTGAGAGTAAGAATATTTTGCGTTTTGAATATCTCACGGCAGTCATTGCTCTTATGGCCATCTTCTGTTGACGGAAAATGTCCACGACCCCCGGTGACCCGCCTCAGAGAAGTATTCCGTACGTTGCCCTGCTGTGGTAGACCAGTTTAGCTGTCCCATGGCCGGCTATCTTCCTCATTCGGCGGATGGCATAGACTGAGGTTGCGAGTGGCTTATGAAGCTCCTTTGTATATTCACTCCATAGAAGTTGCTGCCCACGAGAATGCCCAGAAATTTTTGAGAACCTTTTTTTCCTGAACAGGTGGTGAACGTGAGAATTTTTATTTTTTCATTGTTCATCCTCAGTCTATTCCCCTTGAACCACTCTTTTGCTTCTGACGTTTGCGCTCATCCGTATGGTGTGGGGTCGTCGTGAGCTGTTTCTTAGTGAGAAACGAGGCATCATCCGCATATAGGAAAGGCCTATTGCAGCTCACGTTCATGAAAAGATCATTTACGTAAATGATGAAAGGGATTGGTCCCAGAATATATCCCTGCGGCACTCCATGAACATTAGGTATTATGTCAGACCTCGCCTCACCTCAAGAGACTAGTTGTTTTCTTTCTTCCAAGTAGCTTTTTAGAAGTTCATAGGCGTTCTCCTTAATGCTATAGTATTTTAGTTTACCCTATAATACGAGTATATCATTATCCACACGGTCACAAGCTTTTGATAAATCACTGCATAGCAATTCCGCGTCGCACTTCTGTCTGCTATGGCGTCAGTCATCGCCGCCATTGCTATTATAGGGGATGTATTCGCCCTGTATCCGTGTCCTGCGTTACTGAACAGGGATTTGGTCTCAAAATAATTCACCACTTTGGCTTTCATTACCGCTTCGAAGACCTTTAACATAGCAGGAAGTATTGATTTATACAGGCCTACAATTTTCCAACTCATTTTCCTCTCCTGCTTTGAAAATATGGGTAATTTTTGCTATTTTTAGTTCTTTTGGGAATATACCATGCAACAGCGAGATATTTATAAAAGGGAAACACTGGACATTTTCAGAAAATCATAAATAAAATAAAATGATTACAGATTGAAGTAAGCTATTGTTTTTCGAAATAATCACCCTTAAGTTCTTCTACACACTTTTCCATCGTATAGACCAATTAGTAAAGCATTTATTCCACTCAAAAGTTGGTATGCTTGAAATGTGTGGTTCATACGTCTCAACTACGGGAACATATTCGACAAATATTTAGAAATATAAGTACACAACTGCTCATTTCGGAAGCATGTTAAAAAACAGGTATAAGTGAATTTGAACACTTGTTTACCTATTTTAATATTCAATTTACTGCTATTTTATAATTTCTATTCACTAATTACTCGTCCATTCACGTAATATTTTATGTATCTACACGTACTAAAATTAGTTATTAATTAGAAAAAATAGTAATAATTAGAAAACCCTAAATTTTAGGTCTATACTATCTTATCACTTTTTCACTAAAAACTACACGGCAAATAGAAAAGTATAATAATGGTGTTCCGTTTGAAAAAACTATAACTATGGTCAGCCACCTAGTGTTATGGAACACTCTGTATTATACAAATTAGTTTTAAGTGGTGCTCCTAATAACTTGGTATCATAAAAAAGAAAACTGCTTCGAAATATTTTTTCTCATAAGGCCCCATCTGTCTTCACCGCGGAGATGACTCACTCTGTATAAATATTTGTTGAATGATTTATTTTATAATAAATTTATATAATTATATACTAATAATTTATGTAAGTGAAATATGACTATAAACTTTATTTTGTAATAAAAAATGATTTAAAAAATTAAAGGAAACTTTTACTTACTCTATGGTGTCATTTAAACAAACGTGTATTTCTATATTTGATACAGAAGAATTAGTTTTTGCTTATTTACCAATTCAATTCAACACCGCATCTCTTATTTGATTTCACAGTTTATCACATTAATCCATTATCACTTGTAATTACATGTAAATACACGCGCACACACACATTTTGAACACTATAATTGTTAGATTTGTAAGTTAAGTACCAAATGATTATAATTTAAAATTGCAAAATAATATACATTAAAATATATTTGTAAAAACTATTGTAAAGTTCAATATTCTAGATTATTTTTGTTTTAATTAATTCTTAGAGATACTTATAATTACCTTACAAAAAATAACATTAGAATAATTATTATTGCATAGCTTCTATACGTGTAGGTGTTGTATTGAGTGATATAACGCTGTCCTTTATGTATACAGTTAAACTATATAAATAAATGTCGAATATATATATTACCATGTCTTATCTGTTTCAATGTTGATGGTGTGCAAATATAGTTATTAAAAGTTTTCCGAGAAATGTACCACAAGCGGATAATGTGGTTGTCTAAATTCCAAGTGAGGATTTTCCCATAACTGAGCCAGTTCGCGTTTTGCAGTGGAGTCGACTGAATGTGAACACAAACCTAGCGGGAATAATACTTGAATTACTCATCCGCAAAATTGTGAAATAGCTTCAATAAGTTCAAAAACAGCAATCATTCCGTTGTCGTGAGTATTCCGCGATGTATGCACTGATCGATTGGTCGGCTGACATACCGCCATCTATTTACGAATCTTATCGAGAATTACTAATTCCAAACAGTGGCAAGCCGTTGCAATATACAGAGTTAAGAGAACTTATCGATAGCAGCGACAAATTTCCTGTAAAATTTCCAATCGATACTAGCATATGCAAAACGTTAAAAAATCAAATTCCCGAAGCCACTCTTTTAAGAAATATAAATTCGGCCTATCCCGTACTGGCAGAACGATCAATTCCACTGTTCGCAGAATTTATATTACACAAACGATCATTCGGCAGCGATGTCGAGAAGAGGTTGTACAAAGATATGACTTTATTAGAGTTGGTAGATAGACTATTGAAGAAGCGCGCCGTCGAATTTGTCGGTGAAGACGACGATTACAGATTATTAAATGGAGCTAGGGGATACGGTGGATGGGAGAATATCGGCAAAGATCACGAGAATAGTCCTCTGGTCATTAAAGATTGCTTGAGCTACGACGAAATAAAACTTTCGGCTCTGCTATCTGTCAGTTCTTACACTTACTTTATCAATGTCGGTCACAGGAAGAACAGAGGTGTCGTCGCGGACGATAGATCAAATATACAAGACGAAGGGATCATCATAGGTTTAATAGGTCCACGTATGGAGAAGTCTCATTATATGGAGTTTCAAGACCTGGTCATCGAGAAGTTGCAGAACCATGAAGGGAAGGGGTACGTAACTGGAGATTTGCCCACGATGCCAATGCTATTTTCCCGTTTCTACGGCAAACCGTGCTGGAAATACGACGAATTTTTAAAGTCCAAGGAACGAAATAATAGTGTCTCCTTCAAGGAAATAGTGCCGGGAATTTATTTCGATAATGTCACTTACTCCAAACGATTAACTCTCAGTATTGATACGTTATTTTTCGAGGCAAATTATAGAGCGAAAGAGAAAGGAACGACCGCTTATGTCCACGTAGTCGGTATAGGTTTAGGTGTTTGGATGATATCGGCCCATCAAAAAGATGTTTTTATGGAAACGTTTGCTGAACGAGTTGAGTAAGTATTGATGTTACATTAATTAGGTAGATTTTTCGATATGTTGTATAGGTTGGTACACTGTTGAAAATACAAATTTTCTAATTCCCCCCACCACCGCGGGCGTCGCCATCTTGAAAAAACTGATACATTTTTAGACTTGTCCCTGGTTTTATAAAATATATCCTAAAGTATTGGTCTGAGAAAAAAACCGTTCACACTTTTATTAAGCTTTTATAAAATAACAATTTGAGACGAAAACGAAATTTTTAGTGCTAATACTTCCCGAGTTAAACCTCTTTGAATTATGAGATTTCCTCTTAAAAATTTAAAAATTATAGATTTTTAGTCGGTTTTTGCTCGATTGCAAGTAGAGAGTATATCCTACAGTCAAAGTTTGACATAACAAACACTTATAGTAAAGGTAAATAGCTAAAGTTTAAGACCAAACTGATTCTTCTAGCTCGTTTAGACTATGAGATACAATTTAGGAAAACACGTAATAACTTAACTTAATACATACTAACAAAATCAATGTATTTATTAAAAACAAGAAAATGGGTGTGCTTAAAACCACACGGCAGAAGTGAAAACTTCATCAAGGCGAGGTAAATAATACGAAATCCAACTTTTTTTTTCGTTCTATATTACATTAGGGTCATCCTGCATCGACGAATTCTGTTGCTGAGATTAAGTGTGCTTCTTTTGACGATATTTCTTCGCGCGCGCATTAGACAATTCCCTTTTTCGTTTTTATTTGGCATCGATTTGATTTTCTTCATCCATCCTGTGTAACAGAAAATAATTAAATGCTTATAAATTCGTATAGGTATAATGAGCAATTAAAGCAATGCTCTATTCTCAACGTTTCTGTTTTGCATTGGTATACAAATTATAGTAAATGCGTGTGGACGTTATTTAACACCCGGAATATACTGATCAGTTTCCGAGTCATCCATATCATATATATAAATAGACAATATGAAAACTCGCTTACGAGTCCCGCGCTGGTCTGATGCTAACGTGCCGGCTTCTCACCCATGCGGCTCGGGATCGGGGACATGAATTTATTTATTCATTTAAATTTCAATTTAATTGAAATTAAATACCTCTATATGATATATTTCTCTCGTTCCCTTACATAGCCGAGCGTGACGGCTCAGTCTTGTTCAGTGTCCACAATCAACGCAACGCGCCCAAAGAGGTTTACACTTCAAAAAGGTTCAAGGCCTTCTTGAATAGCCCGTGGCTTTCAGACACAATTCAATCTCTAAAATGAAGTGTCAATAGATTCAGGAATTGTGGAATGCAATGAAGTAAATTGCCATTTATCGGAAGAGAGTGGGAGCGATATTATTTCAAAAATGACGGGGGGAAATTTGAAAAATACAAACCGAAGGACATAGTGCTTCTATTAACAATTCCGTCCAAATTGGGTACATCAGCATTGTTGTGGATCCCACTATGCTTTTTCACAGATTGTACATGACAAAGCAGTCTAGATAACGATTTAAAAGCCTTTAAATTCGAACTCTCACCTTTTCCTATACTGAAACCGAGGAGTCAGTTAATGCACGTAAGCAATTACGTATTTATGACAATCCATGATAACCTCACAACAAAATTTATATAAATATTAATAACTATCAATAACCTACATGTTTGTTTTTAATGAATATTTTGTTAATGTTACAGGTGTTAGTAATTATCGGATTGTTTAACATAACATTATTTACAAATTTATAAATAGTTTTTCTTTTTATATTGACAGTAACATTCGATGTTGTCATTTTGCCATTTCTACTTTCAGTACCGCTGTGTGCCGCTAAGGTGCTGTCATTTTGCTTGTTATTTTTGTTAATTATTTACCTGCTTTCTATTTAGCAATAGTCATAGTTATTCATTCTTTAACGAACTAATTTTGCATCTTCTTATTATATTTCTGCATGTAAGCAAAGCAAGATGCTTTGGGCGTACCAATACGCGCTGGGTATCGTTAGTATAATAATAAATAAAGTGAACTTTTCCAGATACTTAGGAAAATATCTGCACAACATTTCGGACCTTCATTTCGCATATTTCTCCGACGTGAAAACCTGCGGTAAATACAAAAATGAATCTACTATTCCAATCAAAGGGCATCCAAATAAAGGAATTAGGATTTTCATATCACAGCGAGAACCACACGAGGCTTTAATAGGAGACAACAAAGGTAATATAAAATTTGTTAATCGGTCAAAATCGTCACAAAACAACACTGATTTTATATTTTCTTTTTTCTACTGTAGGAAAGTTATTGGTCGTATCATATGCCTGGGATGGCAACGCCTTACCAGGTAATGAATACTGGAACGGATCATTAAGTGCCTCTGGTGATCCGGCTGCTGCCTGTTCAACACAAGTGGCAGAAATTCACAATCCACATATAAATAGGAACGTCAGTTCCTGTAATTTGAAGATAGCATCTAAAGGACATGTTTATTCTTATGAAGAATACGTTCAACACATTTTAGCGGAAAATAGTGCGAAACCATAAAAGGCATAAAAAGTATTATTATTATCAATAAGCTAATTGTATTATTATTATATTTATTATAATATACTATTTTTAAATTATTTTTATCATTTTTCTTATTAAATAAAATTAAGAACGTCCCATACGCCAAATAAACTTTGCCTTCTAGTCGATAAGCAGTCACAATGTTCGATGTTAGCCATTCATCGATTATTCGAATATTAAAACAAAAGAAAATGCATCCCTATAAAATGATACCAACTCCAACTGGCTCATGGAAGACGATTTTGATAGAAGAACGTATTTTTGTGAACAAATGATGGCAATGTTAGATAACAATGTGATCCAATTAGAACATGTTTTGCTTTCTGATGAGTGCACCTTTATACTTCACGATCATGCTAATCGTCAAAATTGCCGCTATTGGTCGAGAGAAAATTATCGCTGGATGAAAGAAGAACATACGCAATACCCTGTAAAGGTTAAAGTTTAGGCAGGAATTGTTGGAGATCATATCATAGGCCCTTTTTCATTGACAACAATTTGAATGGCGATAATTATTTACCACTACTCCAAATTAATGTCGTGCCACCTTTAAAAAACTTATATCCTAATCCAGCAAACCCACAAGTTGCAGCGAATAAGATATGGTTTCAGCAAGACAGAGCACCGACCCATTACGAAATCAATGTCCGGCAGTACCTCAACCAAATAATTCCAAATCAATGGATAGGGAGGCGAGGATCGATTGAATGGCCAGCGCGATCCCTGATCTGACGTCATTAGACTTCTTCTTATGGGGATATGTCAAAAGCATTGTATATGAAACTAAGGCCTAGATTTATAAATTATGCCTCAAGGCGCTGCATGCTCAAGTACGTAAATACGACACATTTGCGTTTTATAAAACAACCTCAAACACCGGCCGGTGCTCAAGGCGACGAAAACACGACCTCACACGTAAGGTTATGTTCGACCAGGCTTGAGCACACGATTGACAGATTCATTAAAACATAACCTTTCTATAAATTTGAAATGGAATATTTGATCCATATGAATTCCCATTTTTATCGCTTCCATGATATTTGAATGCAGTACTTTTAAAAATAATGGTAGAAATATGTATATCCTATGCCTATTTATAATGGACAGGGGATATGCATGTTGAAATTAAATTATATGTTCAATATTATTACAAGGAGGTGTATAATTGTTATCACATTACAACTTATAATTGACTAAACATGTATGTATTATTGTTTATAAAGAAGAAATATGATTTAAAGGAGACATAAGAACAAGTTATGTTTTTAATGTAACCTCGAAGAGAGAATATTCTATTGTGTTTGAAAACACCATTGAAAACTATATGATGGTGAACTAGACATTTTTGAAAGCATTTAATTAAATTATATTTTGCATAATATGTAATGGTTATTCACTATGTTTTTGTAATATAAACAATTACCTACATTATATTTATCCACAGTAAATGAGGCTTTTAAACATTAGAAAGACAATGTTTTTATTAATAATGACTACTATACAATTTTATTTGAGTCATCCTTTAAAGCAATTTGTTGAACAATTATAAATAATTGAAAGTTACTTTCTAATGGAAGATATACTAATAATATGTTATGAATCGATATAACAATTAGCACATTGGACATAATCTTAGTAAATATATCTCTTAAAAGCAGCAAGCTTACAAATCTATTACTACAATAATTACATACATTAAAAAAATAGTACTCTTTTTTTACAATTACAAATTAGGATAGAGTAGTTCAGATATTGGTAAATAATGAAAGTACGTGAATAGTATTATTACTAAACCATATAAATAATTTATTGATGAGAGCCTGCATATATACTTGAAACACAATTGAACTAAAATATCTACACCCATTGTTGCTGATTTGTTTAAGAAATCTTCTTTGAATACATTTATTAAATAAATAAATAAACAAACATTACGTTTAGGGGTCTGCGGTGCACCGAAAATTCGGTACCGGTACGGTACAGAACGATGTACCGTCAGCGGTTCGGTACAGACAACGTTCTCGGTACCATCTCGGTACGGTACAGTTTACAATGACAAAACGAAAAATAATCCCATTATTTATAAGCATTTTTCTTCATGTATTATTAACTTTTGTTCCGTTCAGTTACCGTCGCCTAAAAATAAGTTTGCATTGAATTGCTGAAGTTTACTTTGGATGGAATTATTGCTCCTATTAAGAATTTTTAACCAAAAATGCTTCGCATTTCTTTTCTGGTGCTCTGAGGAAATATTCATTCAAAAAAAAGTCAAAATCTTTCAATACAAAGGATTTGTTATTCCTAGAATTCACTTTAAAATATTTAAATCCCTCAGTACTGTTAAAGCCGAAGATTATATATAAACAGGAGCGGACTTGACTCATAGTTCATAGACTTGTGCCGTGTATTAGCCGAATTCAAATACATACCTTTAAATATCTGATGTAAATTGCAGCGTACACACCTAGATACACTTTATAAATGAACTTATTTTATAAGCCATGTTTGAAGCAATACAAGGAAAAACTGAAAACACTATTTCTTAAGAAAATAAGAGGAGTAAAATTAAATTTATAGATAAAAGACCACACCAACCAGCCAAAAAAACTATTATTCCAAGCAATGCCTTCGAACATTCAAGTACCTAGTGGGGCTGTTTTAACACGGATGCTAGGCACGTAACTACTACAATATTTTATGGGACGATTGGTCATTCACAAGCTCAGTCCATAACTCATAAATAGGAGGCTTTCATATTCGCTGTAAATGTAAATAAAAGTAGTATCTTAACAGTTTTTTTTTCTTAAAATATGTTTCAATACTTTGTTGGTCTGTGATCTATTTTATATATGTATATCACGAAATCACATCGGACGTAGTCTCTGTTGGAGTTACCTCTACGAATATAAAGTTACCGTGTAGTTACCATAATTAATTTTAAAAGTTTTGTTGTTTTTTATTCATACGTTATGAGTGATGTTAGTGAACCCCCGACAACATCGCATTCTTCTAGATCATCTACGACTTCAGACGATAAGACAAAAAGTAAAAAGGTATCGATTTGGAATTTTTTTCGAAAAATTAATTCAATAACTTCAAAGTGTTTGACTTGTGGACAAATTCTCAAATCACAGTATGGTTCGACCACAGGAATCCGGAAACGTTTAGAAAGGTTGCATCACAGTAAATATATGATATTTCGTGACCAAGAGAAAGAGTTTATAAAACTGAAGAGTGAAGAATTCAGGTCTAACCTAGTAAACACAAATGTCTCTAGTACTTTTAAAGTGCAAAAACTCGATAGCTTTCTCAAATCTGCTGAAAAATATGAAAACAGCCACCCAAAATATATTGCCATGAAAACAGCCGTAACAAAATGGATTGCTGAGGAGCTACACCCTTATGCAATTATTGATGAACCGGGATTAAGACAAATTGTAATACTAGCTGATGAAAGGTTTGTTTTACCTACATCAACAACGATTGCAAGAAATTGGATACCGGATCTATACGATAATACTAAGTTGAAATTAAAGGACGAAGTTTCTAAGCAAAACTTAGAATCCATATCTTTGACAACTGACATGTGGTCCTCAGAATCAACTGTCTCATTTTTGGGGATCACAGCGCATTTTGTAGATCATGAAATGAATTTGAAGAATATTTGTTTTGGTTGTGTCCCTATGCTTGAAAGTCACACCGGAGACAATATTTCACGTTATCTAAAAGAGACCCTAACTGAATGGAGCCTCGATAACGTACAAAACATCTACTGTGTGACAGACAATGCAGCAAATATGAAACCTGCAATAGCCAACACAAAAATGGCGCATGTATCATGTTTTGCACATTCACTCAATCTGACACTAAAGGATGCTAAAAAAAACTACCGTGGATTTGACACACTGATGAAAAAATGCAGGAACATTGTTGGTCATTTTCGACATAGTCCTACAGCTAAAGCAAATCTCCAAAAGAGGCAAGAACAATTGGGCAAACAAAAATTAGAGCTTATACAAGACATAGAAACAAGGTGGAACAGCGAGTATTTCATGATGGAAAGACTCCTTAAACTGAAGGAACCTCTTTGTTTGGAGTTATCCCAACCTGGATGCACTGTGGATAATCTAACTTCATTAGATTGGGGGATAGTTGAGGCCTATGTCACAATTTTAAAACCATTCCTAGATGCCACTTTAGAAGTGTCCTCAGAGAAAAGACCTACCAGAAGTATGATGATACCCCTTGTCCATGGTCTCAAAAGTGGTTTGCAGTCAATTACAGACAATAATAGTGCAGGGATTACATTAAGCAGAGCTCTATTGCAAGCAGTGCAGGGTAGATTTCCTATGGCTGAACATAGTCAGCAAGATCAGCTTTGTATGCTACTGGACCCTAGATTTAAAGATTCGATTTTATCAGAATCCATGAAGAAAGCAGCCAAGGAAACGTTGCGGAAGGAGCTTAGAACACTTGAATCCCAAAAAGCCAATGCTGCTTCACAATTTAGTGAGATACCAACTGAAAATGAAAACACCACTACAAATTTATCAAGTGTATGGGCAGCATTTCTTCAAGCCACCAAGCAACAAACTGCCAAGGAAGCGGATAACAGTTCCAGGCAGAATCAAGCTCAAGGTAGGTTTTCTATAACTTTTTCAATTTTTTGAAAAGACTAAAATTATCCTATTACTGTAGTTCCAAGACAGTAGGCCCCAAAATATCATATAGACAGAACGTGTAAACCATGTTAAGTCCTGTTTTAATAATCACAAGAACATGCATGTATTTTTACTAAATCAAATCATTTTAATAGCTGATAAAATTTGATACATAATATTAGATATTAAAAAAAAAAAAACTGTACTGAAACTAACCACTATGAACAATTCTGGCAATAACTCTCCATTTCCATAATTAAGCAATTCCTATAGTTGAAGTATTATATTAAATCGTACGCTTACTTAGATCTGATAAGCGCCTGATTTTTCAGGTTGTCTTCAGCTGGAAGCGTACTTCTCTGAAAATTGTATACCCATTTTGCAGGATCCTTTTAAGTGGTGGGCAGAAAACTCAGTTAGATTCTCCAAGCTCATTCCGCTTGTCAAAAAATATCTTGGCATTCCTGCTACTGAAGTCCCGTCAGAAAGAGTGTTTTCTTCTGCTGGGAATGTATTAAATAGCAGAAGGCGAAGGCTCCTTCCAGGTAACGCTGAAAAGTTGATTTTCCTTCACCAAAATCTGAAGTATGTGTAAAGGTACAAATAAATGAAATACTTGTAACATAAAAAATGTCGTTGTACAAAATGTCCTTTATTTTCTACATTAAATAAATTTTACTTTATTAGGGCTATGTAGTTCTTGTAGAATAAATTTTGGGTTTTGCTTTTGAAACATTTTTTTAATAGGTATTTAATCTTGTGCTTATACGATTTTTTAAGAGATATTTTTATGAATTAATAAAAACTACTTGTACTAAGGGATCAGTTTTACTTACCTTCATATTCTTTCCAATTAATCCCGTTTGGTTTTAGAAAAAAGGTTACAGTAAATTGGTAAATATATGTAATATCATTAGTACCGTGTACCGTACCGAGAACCGCGGTACAGAATTATTTACCGTACCGAACCGTACCGAACTTCAGTTTTTGGTACCGCAGACCCCTAATTACGTTACATATAAATTAATGATTTTCTTGGGTTTCTGTATTTCCAATTAAACTAATATGCCTGAGAATAATCATCAACTTGTCTAGCTTCGTCGACAAAATTTTAGGTGAAACACAATAAACTCCTTTTGGTAAGCCACATAAATGTACAATGCATTCATTTTTTCTTCAAAACGAGCATATTGAACATCTCCGACATTGACATTAATGGTATTTTTTTTGTTTTATTAAATTATCGAGAAATAAACAGATTACTTATTATTTTTTGAGTGCGTTGTAGCGAATTTCTGTAATCAAATAATATTCTTTCTTTAATGTTAATTTTTGCAATAAATCTGAAAACACGTAATATTTCCGAAACAGTTGAAGATAGGTATAGAAAATTTACATGAAATATGTCTAGAATTTTCTGAAGAATCTAAAAATTGAATAATATACAGGGTGTTGTATTTAAAATAAGAAAGTTGGTATTTGCCACAGTTACATGACACACCATGTATAAAAAGTTTCTGCTGAAAAAATGCACTACTAGAAACAGGGCCGCCGCGTGGGTGTGCCAAAATTGTTCACCGCACAAGGGCGCCAAAATTTATGGTAGTTATAGTTTCTTAATTTAATGTTACTTAAATAAAAGTTGTTAATTATACGCTTGCAATTTTGCATGTTTTATATTTTCTAAGCAATAAAATGGGGTTTTGTATTTATTTTAATTTTATATTTTAATTTTCTTTTAGTTTCTGCGGGTTGTTTTCATTTATGTAAAACAAAATTTGATTACCGATACGAACAATAAAGACACGTTCTGTGTGGAGTTCGCGCTACCACACGGAACGTGTTAAAAATCTAAGAATTTGTAACATGTAACAACAGGAATTGGGAATGTTTTGTATCGGCATATATTTATTCTTTATATGCTGAGAAGCAATTGCGGCTCAACGTCGTTGTTTAGTTTGCCTTTTTTTTTGCAATGATAATACATACATTTTTTAAATGTGGCAACCAAAAGTCGCCATTCAAAATGTAATAATCAGTATTACGTAATGCGCTACGGTGGCGGCCATCAACATCAACATCTGGTTTGGAATTTCATAATGAAAATTTATCTCAAAATGTAAATTCATCAGAATATGATAAAGAAGAAGCCACGATTGTACCAATAGAAAACTTAGATGTTGACGTAGAAAATTCGCCTGGTAATAACGTAATATCTCAAAATGAAGATTTTGACTTTGAATTAAACGATCCAGCTACCTGACCTCATACAATTTCTAGAGATTATTTAATTGAAAATGGCCCTCCCCGCTTGATAACCAAACATTTTCCGAGAAATAATTATGGCAGAAATTTTTCAGAATCGTTCTATTATACGTAGAACATTACCGAATGGAGAAAAAATATTTAGAAATTATTTAGTATATTCAAATTCCCGAAACGCAGTTTTTTGCTTCCCATGTAAACTATTCAGTGACAAGCATTCACAGCTTATTAAGGAGGGATGTAATGATTGGGCACATTTAACCCACATTTTGAAAACACATGAAAGCAGTGCATCTCACCTTAAACATAGTTCAAAATGCAGTGAACACAAAATGTCTTTGCGTAAGTTATGTACCATTGATGCAGCTCAACAAAGATTTTATGATGCAGAAAAGGTTTACTGGCAATCGGTTATTGAAAGGCTTATTTATTTAATTCAATATTTAGCCCGGAAATGCCTTGCATTTAGAGGTTCTTCGAAAGATCATGGATAGTTGGTTGAAACCATAGCAAAATTTGATCCAATAACCGCTGAACATCTCCACAAAATTCAAACATCCCAAAAGAAGAACAATGCTCATTACTTATGAGATCAAATTCAGAGTGAAATTATAAGCATTATTTCAGAAGGAATTAAAAATCATTTATTACATATGATTAAATCGTCAAAATATTACTCACTAATTCTGGATACTACACCTGATGTCAGTCATACCGAACAGTTGACTGTTGTAATTCGATTTGTTTATAAGAACGAGGAAACCAATAAAGCCCAAATTGCAGAACATTTTTTAGGATTTCAATCCGTCGACGACAATACTGAACAAGGTCTATTTGAATTCATAAATGGACATTTAAAATCGTTGGAACTAAATTTATCAGATTTACGAGGGCATTCTTACGATAATGGTGCTAATATGAGAGGAAAGCAGAAAGGATTGCAACAAAAAATTATTGAAAATAATTCGAGGGTACTCTATATCCCCTGCTCTGCGCATTCTCTAAATTTAGTTGTAAATGATGCAGCTAAAATTTCCTTCGAAACCGTTAATTTCTTCGGAGTAGTGCAGGACCTTTACAACTACTTTTCTTCATCCGTTAAACGTTGGTCTATTGTGCAACAATATGTTGAAAATCTAACAACCCAACCCAACACCAGATGGGAAAGAAGAATTCAAGCTTTAAGACCGTTGAAAAACGCTTTGAAGGGAATTTTGAGAGCGTTAATAAATATTCCAGAAGATCAAGCAACAGACATGGAATCAAGAACTCAAGCAAAAAAATTGATTCGGTAAGTTTCCTCGTTTAAATTCATTTGTTCCATTAACATCTGGCGCGATATTTGAAATTTAGTAAATGTGGTAAGTGAAATAATTCAAAATTCTAAATGTGATTTACAAATCGTGACTGACAATTTACAAAATTTTATATCAGAACTAAATAATCGTAGAGCAGATGAAGCGTATGTACATGCAATTGCCTATGCAAGTATCGTTGCTGATGATTTCGGGGTGGATACTGATTTTCCACAAAGTCGAAACAGGTTCAAAAAGAAACTATTCCAGGATTAACAAACCGACGAACCAATCAACAATCCAAACAAAAATTTAAGGTTGAATTTTACAATATAAAATTAGACACTGCTATTTCTTCAATTATTGAAAGATTCGGTCAATTAAAAGAACATTGATGGATTAAATTTGTTTTACCAAAGTGGACTTGTCACCTATTGATGTTTTAAATTATATTTATGAAAACAATCTTACCGATACATTTCCAAATATTGCAATAGCTTGACGGATTTCTTTAACCCTACCAGTTTACCGGTTTTTTTTAAAACTTAAAATTATAGAAAACTACATGCGATCTACCATGACGCAGGAGAGATCATCGGACTTGTCAATTATATCCTTAGAGAGCGAAATTTTGGATAAATTAAATATAAAGGAATTGATACGAGCTGCTAAAGCTAGAAGAATCAATATTTGCATATATTTTCTAATTTTTATATTTTATTTAAAAAAAAATTTTATCATTGTTTTGTTTTTAAAATTTATGAAATAATAAAAAAAAACAATAAGACAATGTGTTTTAATATTTTAAAGCTCTTCAGTTCGAAAGTCAAATTTTGAATACTATAAAAGAAAATTTCACATATAATTTGCAGCACTTTATCCCTTTATAGGATACTGGTACATATATGTACCACTAGGTGTTATGGTCGACAGTGCCATTGAAAAAGATTCGAATATAACCCCAACGTACTACCGCTACCTTACAAACATTTTATGGTAGAGCTGAATACTATAATTTAAATTTCGCGCAACCAATTTTACATTTTAAAATAAGCGGTACAATAGTGTACCAGTGTCCGTTTGTGTTGCCAAAAGGTAAGTTTTGTATTTTTGGCGTTATTTTTCTATAATTGGGCTGATTTTATTAATCAATATCTTATAATATTTTCAAACTAACGATGTGTAAATCAAAGAATTATTAAATTCTTATAAACAATTCAATATAGCCGAAATTGAAAAAATGACGATTTTGAGGTTAGAATCATCACATTTCAACAAAATTGTTTTGCAACGATTTGTCCTATAATTTCTGAATTTCAAATTGTTCGCGTATACGCTGATTTTATGTTCTCTTTATCTAGTAGATTACTTTTCATGCAGCATATCTCGCCAGGATAATATAGGGCGTCGAAATTGAGTGGTAAGTATATATCTGTACCATAATCCATTCACATGAAAGAAATTGGGCTGTATATTTTGGTGAATATTTTCAATATTTCCAGATGAACAAGCTTATCAAATATAATTTGAACGATCCTAAACATGTCGAATATTTGCAGTCTACTGTTAGTGACGAAATGGCTGAAAACTCAGACGTTGGCGGTGATGAAGACGCAGCTGTTTGTATTATTAGTACAATACATAATCTACTTGAAAATACTCAGGTTCTGCGGACACAAAAAGACGGCAAAAGAATAAAAGTTTGTTATCCTGTTGCTGTGAGTGACTATAATAAATTCTTGGGGGGAGCAGATCACTTTGATCAACTGCTTTCCACATATAATATATCCTGGAAGAGTAGACGTTGGTGGCTCAGAATATTCTATTACCTTCTGGATGCTTGTATTATCAATAGCTATATATTGTATCAGCAAACAGTAAAAGGAAGCAGCCTCAAAATGAAACCAATGTCTCACCTCAAATTTCGTTCAATATTGGCCTCTGAACTTATTGGCGATTATTCTGGAAGAAAAACCAAAGGACCAGCTCCTCAGAAAGGAAGAGGTAGAAAAAATAACCATCCTGAAGGAAGAGCAACACTTGAAAATGTACAGAGATTGACTAATGTTGGAACACATATGCCCCAGAAAGGAAATAGGAGAAGACGCTGCTTTTGCAGTATTGTTAAGCATCAGAAAAAATCAAATATTGTATGTGGTCGCTCTCTGTCTAAATTGATTCATACTTTTCCATCAAAGTAAATAATAATTCTCGTGGTGTATTTAGAATTCCCTTTTCGTTTTTTTATATTACATACATATTTTATGTATTACTTTATTTTTCAAAGAACCAAAGAATTGTATTTTATTTATGATATTATTATAAATGATAACAAAGTCTGTTTAGAATGATTTTCCGTTAATTGTTTATTTTATTTTACATTAAAAATACTTTAACAAATAACTTTTTTATTTATTATGAAAGTATTTATTATGTACCTGAAAAAATTGTGTATAAATTTTTACCTCATTGGACCATAGTACTTATAAGTACCACCCATTAATAAAAAAAACTGTAAACAAAAATAAAATTCTAAGGGCGTAAAACCATATTATTACCCTTCAACCAACATGTCTATGCAAAAAAAAATAATTTTTTGCATTATCGAAGTACTGCCCTATAAAGGGTTATAAGAGTGCAACAGAACCCCCCCCCCCATAAAGGGACAGGGGCGCCAAATTTCAATTTGAACAAGGGCGCCTAATACCCACGAGGCGGCCCTGTCTAACAAGAAATGAGGTGTGGCCACCACACGACTTTCTTATACGTATGAGCGTTTCAAATTATAGAATTTTAAGAATTTTTTTATACATAAATTACTCAAAATCCTACTCTAAGTACTTCTATTCTTTTAATAAATCTCTATAGAATGTATACTTTGCAAGATATTATCGAAAAAGTGCTACTCGCTAAGAGTAAAAGTGCTACTTCCGGTCCGAATTTTGAAATTTCATATATACAAAAAATATTGCAAATCCAGTTCTAAACACTTTTGTACTCTTGATAAATATATATAGAATGCATAACTTACGACATATTTGCAAAAAATCGTTATTCGGTAAGAGTAAAACTGGTACTTCCGGTCTGAATTTTGTAATTTCTTTTATACAAAAGATATTGAAAATTATGTTTTAAATACTTTTATACCTACCCGTAACGTACTTGTCTAAAAAGCATGACTTGCGAAATATTCGCAAAAAAACTGATTTTCGATAAGAGTAAAAGACCTACTTCCGGTAGGAATTTCGAAAAACTTTTTAAATAAAATTATTTTCAATTTCAATTTTAGGTATATATGAATTCTTTATAAATTTGTTTAAACTTAGTAGTTGACGAAATATTGTCAAAATTCAATTTTTTCGCCGAAGTAAACTGCTACTTCCGGTCTACCGATTTTACTGAAAATCTAATCAGATCTCAAGAGGGAGATTATATTTGTAAATATAAAATTTGGAATTGATACCTATAGCGGTTTGACCGCTATCGTGGTCACACACACAGAGACACACAGAGAGAGACACAGACACACAGACATTTTTTAAAAACCACTTTTATGGTATCAGGGGACTTTAAAACGTGGACATCTGCAAAAATCTCGAGGTCGAAAATTTTCATCATCACAATACTTCCTTATACTACGTATAAGAAAGTAATAGCAATCGAGGTGTCCGAGGGGCGATTTTTCGAACACGCCCCCATTTATTTATTTTCGAATTTACTCCATTTGGCTGATACACAGTGTATATTAATAATTTATGAAGTGAAATCTTTATTTTGAAATAAAACATTATTTAAAAAATTAAGGGAAACTTTTACTTACTCTATCTTGTCATTTAAACAAACGTATATTTCAATATTTGATACAAAAGAATTAGATTTTGCTTGACTTACTTATTTATCACTTCATTTGAACACCGTCCCTGTTATTTGATTTCACAGTTTATCACATGAATCATCACTTGTAACTAGATGTAAACATACACACACATTATGAAATTGTAAGTTAGGTACCATATGATTATAATTTAAAATTGGAAAATAATATACATTAAAATATATTTGTAAATTTCAATATTGTAGATTATTTTTGTTTTAATTAATTCTTAAAGATACCAACAATTACCTTACGAAAAATAACATTAGAATAGTTATTGTTATTATTGCATAGTTTGTATACGTGTACGTATTACATTGAGTGGAATAACGCTTTACGTGGAGAAAATTAGGTGGTCATTTAGACTATATAAAGAAGTGTCGAATATATATATAACCAGTGATTTCTATGTCTTATCTATTTCAATATGAAAGGTGTGCAAAAATAGTTATTAATAGTTTTCCCAGAAACGTCAGGAAACCGGTTAAAGTGGTTGTCTAAATTTCAAGCGAGGGTTTTCCCATAACGGCCAGTTCGCGTGTTGTAGTGGAGTCGGCTGTCATTGAACAACGCAAACATACAGCGAAAATACTACTAGCATTACTCACAGGCAAAATTGTGAAATAGCATCAACAAGTTCAACAACAGCAATCATTCAGTTATCGTGAGTGCTCCGCGATGTATCCATTGATCGATTGGTCGGCTGATATGCCGCTATCTATCTACGAATCTTATCGAGAATTACTAATTACAAACAGTGACAAGCCGCTACAATATACAGAGTTAAGAGAACTTATCGACAGCAGCGACAAACTACCTGTAAAATTTCCAGTCGATACTAGCAGATGTAAAACGTTAAAAAATCAAATTCCCGAAGCCACTCTTTTAAGAAACATAAATTCGGCCTATCCCGTACTGGAAGAACGATTAATTCCACTGTTCGCAGAATTTATATTACACAAACGATTATTCGGCAGCGATGTCGAGAAGAGGTTGTACAAAGATATGACTTTATTAGAGTTGGTAGATAGACTATTGAAGAAGCGCGCCGTGGAGTTTGTCAGTCAACACGACTATTACATTTTATTAAATGGAGCTAAGGGACACGGTGGATGGGAGAATATCGGCAAAGATCACGAGAAAACTCCTCTGGTCATTGAAGATTGCTTGAGCTACGACGAAATGAAACTGTCCGCTCTGCTATCTGTCAGTTCTTACACTTACTTTATCAATGTCGGTCACAGGAAGAACAGAGGTGTCGTCGCGGACGATAGATCAAATATACAAGACAAAGGGATCATCATAGGTCTAATAGGTCCACGTATGGTGAAGTCTCATTATATGGAGTTTCAAGACGTGGTCATCGAGAAGTCACAGAACCATGAAGGGAAGGGGTACGGAATTGGAGATTTGCCCACGATGCCAATGCTATTTTCCCGTTTCTACGACAAGCCGTGCTGGACGTACGACGAATTTTTAAAGTCCAAGGAACGAAAGAAAAGTGCTTCCTTCAAAGAAATAGTGCCGGGAATTTATTTCGATAATGCCACTTACTCCAAACGATTATCTCTCAGTATAGATACGTTATTGTACGAGGCAAATCATAGAGCGAAAGAGAAAGGAACGACCGCTTACGTCCACGTAGTTGGTATAGGTTTAGGTGTCTGGATGATATCGGCCCATCAAGAAGATGTTTTTATGGAAACGTTCGCTAAACGAATTGAGTAAGTATTGATGTTACATTAATTAGGTAGATTTCTCGATATGTTGTTTGGCTTGATACACTGTTGAAAAAGCCAAGTTTTTTAATTCCCCCCAACACCGCGGGCGCCGCCATCTTGAATAAACCGATACATTTTTGAACTTGTCCCTGTTTTTACAAAATATGTCCTAAAGTATTGGTCTGAGAAAAAACCGTTTACTTACACTTTTATTAAATTTTTATAAAAGTACAATTTGAGACGAAAACAATTTTTTTAGCTCTAATACTTCCCGAGCCGAGGCCCGAGGCCTCTTTGAGTTTTGATGATTTCCCTTAAAAATGTAAAAACTACAGATTTTGTAGTCGGCTTTTGCTCGATAGCAAGTAAGTAGTGTATTCTACGATCAAAGTTTGACATAATTATAGTTTAGTTTAGTTTAGTTTATTATTAAAGCCTTTTTACAATAGTATGTGTAGGTCACGTCATTAGTTAATACAATATATATATATAGTCCATTCATTTTAAGAAAACAGTAGTTAACGCTGCGATCGGCGACCGTATCACACCGAAAAATTTTTGTCTGTAACATCAACTGTCAGAAATTTTTGACATACAAATGTAATATAACCACATTAACAAATATTATGCGATACATTTTTTATCATATCTTTTTATTTGAAAACTAAAAAGAAATTTTACACATAGTTCAAAAAATTGAAGACTCCAGGGGATGAAAGTGTTGCTACAATTTTAAAAATTGTGTTTCTTCGTGGATAAAAGTGTTTTGGAATGAACAATCAAATATTACTAAGCAGAAATTAAAAATATAAACACAATTCAAGATTTATCAGTGGATGAGGGAGCAAGTTACAAGTTTTAATCCTTTTTAATGGAAGAAAGTGCCGTGCACAGAACATGAAATAGTGAATGTGATTTATAAGTTTTTGGATTTAAGTGACAATGTTTTTACATTTTAATGACAAACTGTAAGTTAATACGGAAATCTGTATTCTGATTACTTTATTTACTTAACTCAGTAGTTAGGAAATATATTTCGTTTTAAAACTTTAAGCTGAATGTACTAAAAAATTATCGTAAACAAACTATAGGTATAGAAATAAACCATATTAACATAAAGAAATAAAACAACTACTGCAGATATATTGAAGTTTATTTTTATTTAATAAATGTAAAAAAGGAATACTTAAAACCCAACTTCTTTAAAATCTTCCACAATGTTGTTCGCCCTAGCTTAGGTAGAGTGTCATCCGCATTACAAACCTGTAAACGTTTTCACAAAATTAATGTAGTATATGCACGATAAATTTTATACTTACGCTTAATATTTTTGAGCATGAAGGTAATTCATTACGAAGAAAAAAGGAATGTACATGTCTCCGAATTGTAGATTTTTGGGCTTCATCCAAACGATGATAAGTGGTTTCACGGTTCCTTTTTTTAGGAGGTGAACTCACAATGCCTTTAGTATCTATTTCTTTTACAATATCCCAGACTATCTTTTCCCCAATTCCCAATTGCTTTGATGTTAATTTGATAGATGCTGTCTTGGAGTTATCATGTTTTAATTGCAAATACAAATTGTAAGCCATTTGCTTTTGTTTGCTACTAATACGTTGCCATTGAGGATTCTTTGATGAACCAGCATGAATGTCAACATTTCGACCAACTACCTCGTCGTCATTCATGTTTGTGCCAAACCTGAACTATGAATCACATATAAGTTTCATTAAAAAACACCATTAGTAAAACATTACCTGAACTTATTTAAAATAACCGATGATTTAGCTGTAATAACAACTGTTTTTAATAAAATTTGTATATAACACAACAAAATACAAAAAGAATCTAACAATGAAAATACGAAGCAATACAAAATAGTAAACAACAAGAAAATTTTACAAATGACAGCGAATCAAATTCAACAATAACTAACAGTGATTTTTCATTTTATCCAACTTAAATTTGATACCAAGAATAGGACTTTTTTAGTGGAGTAAATTTGCCTGGGCTATTAGCCAATCAGAATCCAAGAAATAATCGCCTATCTTACCTAACACTGTTTTCTTAACGTGAATGGAGTATAGTATGATCAAGAAGTCTTTGGATCGCTATAGCCATGAAACGTAAAGCTATCAATAGAATTATTTACTTATGTGGTTCTGGACTTTGAAATATACATAAGTCAACCTAAATAACCTAAATAATTATAACCTAAAATCTATTTTATTTGTGACTTATGTATACTTCAAAGTCAAGAACCACAGAAGTAAATAATTCAATAGATAGCTTTACATTTCATGGCAATTGCGATCCAAAGACTTTTTGATCATACGTTAGTTAAAAAAGTAATTTGCTACATTACAACATTAAATAACAAAAAAAACAATACATAATACAAACAAAATACATTACAACTATTACAATAAAGAAAAATATTTCTCCATGGAGTAACAGTTTAAATCATACAACAATTCTTTTAATGCGGTTCTGAAATGATTAAAATTGGTTATTTGCTTTACATGCTGTGGAGTTGCATTATATACTTTTGGACCAATACAATTTGGAGACCTTAGGCCCATATCTAACCTCTGGAACAGCATACGATAGTTATTATTGTATCTAGTGTTATGACCATGCACTGCTTTACTTGTGCGAAACTTGCCTGGATTTTTAAAAACGTAAACACATAATTCATATATATACAGGGTTAGTTAAAAGTATGGAAACGGCGATTTATTGTCGTTAATATTCATTTTAGAGAATTATGTTCAATATAAAAGTTTGTTAGGATATTTTGATCTACATTTGAGAATATTTGATTTTTTTTTTCTTCAATTGTTTTTTAGTTACGCCTGTCCGCGCAGTTTTTTAAAATGGGAACTAGTGAATTTTACTCTACCATTCGATAGAGAATTTTTTTCTCTTTGCAATAATATTTTTGTTTTTTTTAAATTCATTTTAATAACTTTTACAAGAAAAATTAAACAAATTAATAACAAAGTAAATTGAAGTAAGTGTTCAAATTGTCGTCCATTAGTAATTTGACAATGACCCAATCGATTTACAAAACCCCGAACAGAGTTCTGTAAAAAATCTCAGGGAATTTCTTGTATCGTTCTGGTAATTCGGATTTGTAAATCTTCGACGTTATCGGGCTTATCTTCGTAAACTTTGTTTTTTACGTATCCCCAAAGAAAAAAATCTAAAGGACTTAAATCTGGCGAACGGGCTGGCCATTCAATGGTTCCTCGTCTTCCAATCCATCTGTGGGGAAAAACGTTGTCCAGATATTGACGAACATTTACACCATAATGTGGTGGGGCGCCATCTTGCTGGAACCAGATACTGTCATTGGGCAGGTGTTCACTGTTTTCATGTGGATAGAGCGTAGCACAAGCAGGTATTATTTCATTTTGCAATAACTGCAAATACAGACCGAAGTTAAATTGCCATTGATGAAAAAGGGACCGATAATATGACCGCCAAGAATGCCAACCCAAACATTAACCTTTTGGGGGTACTGCGTATGGTGCTCCAAAAACCAAAAGGGATTTTCCGATGACCAGTATCTGCAGTTATGTCTGTTTACTTCACCGGTAAGGCAAAAAGTAGCTTCGTCAGAGAAAAGAATATTGTTGACAAAATTTTCATTATTATTGCAAATATTTAACATTTCTTCAGAAAATTGTAATCTCCTATCAAAATCATCTTCCGTTAACTCGTGTACAAGGTGTACCTTAGAAGGTTTATACTTTTCACTTTTTAAAAATGACACGATCGATGACTGCGAAATATTGAAATTGGCCGCTAATTGATTGGTTGATAAATGAGGATCTTCAGATACAGCCAATAAAATATCCAGTTTGTTATCATCGCTTTTTGCTGTTCTAGGTCTAGCAAATCTTTAACGCTACCAGTTTGTTCAAAGCGTCTTAAAGTTTTACCAACAACGGATTTAGAAATTGGATTTCTATTTGGATGCGTATCATTAAATAAATTACAAACGTCTTGTAAACTTCTGCGTCTATCTCCATAACCCAACATCATAAGTATTTCAATTCGTTCATGTTCACTTACACTCGCCATTATTAATATTAACAGCAACAAATTGCACAAACGAATTATTTCTGTCAAAGATTTGACGTACACAATAACCACTGATAAAATTATGTCGCTCAAGTTTGTTTATCGCATCGCTTCTGTCTATCTGCGATGTACCGAACATCTGTGAAACACTTGAACCGGCCTTTTCTTATAAAAAGTTATTAACATGAATTTTAAAAAAACAAAAATATTGTTGTAAAGAGAAAAAAATTCTCTATCGAATGATACAGTAAAATTTACTATTCCCCATTTAAAAAAACTGCGCGGACAGATGTAACTAAAAAACAATTGAAGAAAAAAAAATCAAATATTCTCAAATGTAGATCAAAATATCCTAACAAACTTTTATATTGAACATAATTCTCTAAAATGAATATTAACGACAATAAATCGCCGTCTCCATACTTTTAACTAACCCTGTATAACTAGTTAAGGAAAAAATCCTAAATTCCTTAAAAATCTCTCGACAACTTTGACATGATGTAACTCCTGCAATTATTCGTATAATTCGCTTCTGGGACCTAAATACATCCCTAGAAGAGACAGAGTTACCCCAAAAGGTTATTCCATATCTAATCCTTGATTCAACAATGGCATGGTATGACCCGACCAACCAATCCCGGGACAAAATACTCTTTAAATTTCGAAACAAGTACGCCAATGAACCCAAGGAAACTGTCAATTCCCTGCAATGGGACTTCCAATTTAGATGTTGATCAAAATGCAAACTCAAGAACTTAGCAGAAGACACCTCCCCAAGTGATGTAGCATTAACCTGCAAATTCAATAAGGGCGCGCTCCTCTGGTAAATATGCATAATCATAAATTCAGTTTTATCCGGGTTTAAAGAAAGGTTCTGCTGACCAAACCACGCATGAAGATCTCCAAGAACTTCGTTGCATTTACTCTCCAATGATCCCCTTTCTTATCTGATACTAGTGCAAAAGTATCATCGGCATACAAAGTCAAATTTACACCATGAGGCTTGGGTAATTTGTTTAGGTCATTTATATATAAAAGAAACAATACAGGGTCTAGTATCGAACCCTGCGGCACACCGATATTAATTTGCCTATGCGTAGAGTTTATATTTTTTTATGTAATTACCCTCATTAAATATTAAGGAGACGTATTGCTTCCGATTTCTCAAAAAGGAAGAGACCCAATGCAAAGCAATACCTACCTCTCACTCAACAGATCGTCAATTTATCTTATAACAATGCATGGTTGGCGCAGTCAAACGCCACAGTAATCAACGCTATCTAACACATGCTCATAAAATTTATGCATTGCTGTCGATGTTGATTTGCCCTTAATAAAACCATAGTAGATTGTGACGCTTGTTTTGATTAGAAACTTTAATCTTGGATTATAGTCATGTCAACAGAAAATACGCATATTAGGGTTAGAATTACAGCAACAAATTATACGTATAATAATAAAGTGAACTCTTCCAGATACTTGGGAAAATATCTGCACAACATTTCGGATCTTCATTTCGCGTATTTCTTCGTCGCCAAAACTTGCGGTAAATACAAAAATGGATCAACTATTCCAATCAAAGGGCATCCAAATAAAGGGATCAGGATTTTCATATCACAGCGACAACCACACGAGGCTCTAGTAGGTGATAACGAAGGTAATATAAAATTGTTCAATCGGCCAAAATCGTCACAAAACGACACTGATTTTATATTTTCTTTTTTCCACTGTAGGAAAGTTATTGGTCGTATCATATGCCTGGGATGGCAACTCCTTACCCGGTAATGAATACTGGAACGGATCATTGGGTTCTTCTAGTGATCCGGCTGCTGCCTGTTCAACACAAGTGGCAGAGATTCACAATCCACATATAAATAGGAACGTCAGTTCCTGTAATTTGAGGATAGCATCTAAAGGACATGTTTATCCTTTTGAAGAATACGTTCAACAAATTTTAGCGAAAAATAGTGCGAAACCATCTAAGTTCTAAAAAGTATTATTATTATCAATAAGCTAAGTGTTTTATCATTATATTTATTATATTAATTTAACATTAAATTTTAAATTATTTTTTAACAATTTCTTTTTTATATGAATATTGAAAACATCCCATACGCAAGAGAAACTTAGTCCCCAACAATTCTCTCAAGGAGAATGTTTTTCTTTAGATCAAGTCAGCGGTAATGTAATAATAAACTATATAAAACCAAGGTTTTTATCTTTTGCCCAACTGCCTACGATAGAACACTTCATACAAATATCTAATTTTTACACTTCTCATTTACATTGCTAAATGCATCATATTTCTCTTTATTATTCACTCTCAACCAAATCTGTGATTATCATTAGGTCAATTCCCTTGTTAGGCTCCTAAAGGTCACTCCCACCTTCAACGCTCTAATTACCTTACCTGTGTTTGGATTTATATATTGATCTGATTATGATTTCAATTAATGTCAGGATTCCTGGATTACATGGAATTTTTGTTATGATAACTGCAATCCCCATTTCCTCTCAGATTACTTTAAGAATACCCAGCTTCTTTAGAAAATGTAGTACTACTCTATTATGCGATTCTCTATGTGTTTAATCATCGAAGTTCGTCGACAGTTATGAATTCTGTCTAAGATTCACAAAGTTAAGTGTAATGTGATATGTTACCAATGATACATATAATATTCACTTTCAGTTCTTTGATTTAGAAATAACTTGTTAATTTTTCAATATTAGTTTGCTTCTTATATTTTACTCAAGTGTATGAGAACGATTGATAATGGAGTAATACTAAAACACAAAATGCACAACAAATGTTTATAATAATATACGAATTACATTTGGCAGAATAAAATTCCTTTAAACTATATATTATAATGATTTAAATTTTCAATATTTATAAGTATAAAATCAAAATTAACTTCTCAAGAAAATTAATTTATGTTATACAAATAAAAGTTCACTCGTATATAAAATAGAAAATTTTTATAAGGATAGTAATGGAATGTATAAAATGTTAGATAGGAAGTAAATTTATTGTAATCTCATTCTTATTGAAAGATTTTAAAAAGTCACAATATAACTAATATTGTCAAGACATAAGATAGGCAACTTAAATTACTATACAAGAAAATGTCATTATCATGAAAAATCAAATACGTATATCGAAACTAAGTAAAAATATCCTGGTTACTGATAAACAAATATTAGATGGTTTGTGAATTTTGACATGAAAGTAAAAGAATTATGTAATGAAACGAGATTTTTTGGAATAAAGAAGAATTTATATAGAAAAGTTGGTATAAAAGTAATAAATAACTGATTTTATAAGTTAATTATCATCATCTACATGTTTGATAAGTCGTAAACTTATGGAACTCATATCTTGGACAAAAGTGATTACTGAACCGGAATTATCTTGATGTTGCTTATAAAAATAAATTGAATTGGATTTATAAACTGAAAAATACATATAAGAAACGTTTTACCGAAATAGAAGAAGCCCATAACGTGTATACAAATACGAGAAACCTATTGAATGATTTTAACTTGGACCTTATGTGCTGTATTATCCGGACCTTAAGAAACTATACCTGTAATAAATAAACATTTAAAATTCTTTCATAATAATTAATATCAAACATTGAAGTAATATCTTTATAAGATAAAGAGAATAATAGAATTGATAGTTAATTTATTGTAAAAAATGTTTCTATTTTATATAAACATCATCTGAATAGTCATATTTCTATTATTATTTTAATAATTTTCATTAAGGGTCCTCGCTAGTGAATTTGTCAACAATGGCAAAATAGCAGATTTTAGAATCCAGATATTTTTGTTGATTTTAAAGATGGAGAAAACCTTTCAACGTCAACTTATGGAGAATTATATAATCTACCCGGCTGAAGAATCAAATTTAGAAAAAAATTATCGAATTACAGAAAATTAATTAATATGTCAAACTATTAAAAACCAGTTTTCTCAAAAATCCTTCGGAGGAGATTTGTTTGCTTGGGTTCACGTTATAAATTAAATAGAAAGCTACCTGGCTGTACACTTATTTTTCGTTCAACTATTCTTTACTATATTAAATAAATTAAAATTAGGCAACCCACATTACAATGAATTGTTATTCTGCTATAAATAATTCCCGCAGTTACAAGTGTGTAAATAGTTGGTCATAAATGAATTTTTATTCGCTTAGATATTGAGTTATTATTTCAAATGTTTATTATATGTTCCCTATGTGTAAAAGTACTCCGACATCCTTGGCTTATTAAATTATGTGCTATGCAACCAATATTACATTTCCCATTCGCTTGCGAGGACCCTTAAGACTGAGAATTTAATTTTGTAATTGAATTTGTTATGTGATTAACTGATTTTCCATCATTACTTAATTTATGTAGTTCAACATGCATTATACTATGTTTTTAAAAACTATTATTTTGAAATAAATATTAAAATAACTTTTACAAAAGAATTCAAACCTGAGATTATTATTTATTTATTTTATACTCGGTTATAATTTCTACCGACTGAGCTTAGCCAGAAAGACTATAGTATAATTAATATTTACTATACTACGGATATTTCTGGTAGCATAATTGGTGTGTTTTTTATGCATTATTTTACTTAACAAAGAGAAAATGTTATTCGAAAATTATTAAATAAAACGGGTAATCTCATATATCACATAAAAACTTCAAAATGAGAGCTGGATTGTTTTTTATAGGTTAGAAAAATATTTCCTTTCAGCAAATAAAATGTATTTGTTTCATATAATCTAGGTAACTTCTAAATCTATCAAATTTAAACCAACTCAAAATATTAGTAAGTACTTACTGCGAAGACGCAATTTACAAATTCAACAAAGCCTTTGGGTAAGTGCTTCAGCGGTAGGGGTGAGTAGTAAAAATCTCACAAAGCAAAAAGTAAATAAAACAACAATATATTGAGTGTTGCAGATGAGTTTCCCTGAGATTTAAGGTATAAAGAACACCATTATTTATTTATTACATTCACTGAATCCAGAATATTTTATCAGTTATTTTTGTAATCTAAAGTTAATCGGCCGAAGTAATTGTTTATGACATAATACATCTGTGTAGAAAATCCAGTGCCATAAGTGACATTTTTAAAAAGTCCACGGTAATAGTAATCGTACAATTTTGTGTTTACCTCCATATAAATTGTGAAGAATTATTAGAAAAATTAATTTCAATGTTTTTTTTTAATAACTTATTGTAATAATAATTACATATCAGAGAATCCAAAAATGTAGGTTTCATTGCCAGCAAGTGTATCAAATTAATAATTGAGACCCTTATTTGTTTTATTTCATTGACATAAATACAACAAGTAAAATCTGTCAAAGCCATATGATTACAAAAATATACATTATTCACAATGAGGATCCCGTAATACAGTACCAACTAGTCAATGTTGCCAAGTTAAAAATGTAGATGACGTAACCGTCACATAAAACGGATCAATATGTGTGAGTTGATTACAATAATGCACACGAAATACTGAATTTTTGCATTCTTCATAAAATAAATTTCATCTTACACTGTGGTACATAATTTACAATAGAGCTTTCGTGTTTTTCTGTTACTTTATATATTACAATAAAGTATATAGGTTTGTTCCAACCATTGAGAAAGAATAGATAGGGAGACGACGTCACGTGATCAAATCGGGTACAGGTCCGCCATATTGATACTACACTTAAGTCAAACACGTAGTGTTGGTAAAATGTGGAGTCTTTGTTAAGTGCATCGTGTATTAGAGTTATATAATAAGTTAAGTATTAAACGACATTATGGTTTCTTGTGCTCTACGTAGCTGCAACAGCAGAGACGGCGTTGATAAGAAGAATTCGTCTGGAATGACATTTCATAGGTTAGTGTAGGCCTGACAGGTGTGGGATGACAGATTAAAATTTTGAGTAGTCCGGACCATATTGGTCCCACACTTAACCCCGCCCAATGCCCCCGTTTTGAGCGTACAGCAAAGTTGCTTTACAGCGTCTCCATAGTATTTTTCCTCAATGGCTCCAACATATAATCACAAACGCGTCGGAACCAATCAAATGTGGTGGCAAGATTATAGTTTGTGATTTCTCCCAGCCAATCAAATTGCTCCTGACTACTTTGTGATTTGTGTTGGAACAAACTTTATATAATCGATTTACGCTGCCGACATTGGCATTTTAGTGATTTTTATGTTTTACAATTTCCACCCATTGCGTTAATTTAAATTAATTGTCAAATTTTGAAGGTTTTTTTAGCAGTGTTTTTCTAAATGATTACTGAGATGTGGAAGCTTCGTCATCTTCGCATCTTCGTTTCCTACTACTTCGGACGTAATCTTCAAAAGCGTACAGGTTGCCTCTAGCAGCTATCTTCAAGTTACGTGCGGAAACGTTCCTATTTATATGAGAATTGTGTACTTCGGCGATTTGTGTTGATGATGCCGCCGCTGAATCTCCAGTAGACGCCAGTTTTCCACTCCAAAATTCATTTCCGGGCAAGGAATTTCCGTCCCAAGCATAGGAAACCACCAACAACTTGCCTAAAACAAAAACTTACAATCACTACTAAACCGAAATGATTAATTTCTCTCCCCATAAACGATCTAAATCTAGTATCGCAATTAAAACTGATGACATTACCTTTATTGTCATCGGTTAGTGCCTCGTGAGGTTGTCGTTGCGACACAAAAACTCTTATACCCTCGTTTGGATGGTCTTTTATGGGGATTTTTGTACCGTGCTTGTATTTTCCACAAGTACTTGATAGAGCAAAGTAAGCGAAGTAGATGTCAGATATATTTTGCAAATACTTTCCCAGGAATCTAAAACGTACAGAAGTCATGAATACAGAATATTTACATGCGTCAATAATTTAAAATGTCAAACGTTGCCAAATTTTAACTGTCGTGTTATAGGGCTGTTCAAACCTCCAGTTCTGAACAGTTCCGGAACCGTTCTAGGATTAGTAGTTCTGATAATAATGCGCATGTCCGACCAAATCCTGGTTCTGAAATGGTTTGAAATCCAAACAATTTTAAAATTGGAATTTTAGGGGAACTTGTACTACCAACATTAGTAATAGAATTATTAAAAAAAATAATGTAAACAAATATCAATCGTAATGAACCATCAAAATTGCGACAGGATTTAAAAAGGAATGAAGAAGTTGTTCAGAAGAAACACATTTTTCTAAATTTTGTATTGGATATTTCAGATAAGCCGGGTAAATAAAACAAGGATTTTGAATACAAGCTGTTATTAATAATTTTCACGTACATCAAATGCACGCATTAATAAATATGTACCATATGATCATATATTTCTACTTCTTTTTTAAACTTAAGTTGGTACCATAAGGTAAGTTAACTTATTAGGTTATATTATACTGATGTCAATTAATAAATACATTAATGACAGATGAATTTTATTTGTCAGAACATACCAACATAATATTTTCAAGAAATAATTTCATAGCCTTCTAGAGGGTCGAAATATATGATCATATTGTATTACGTAACTATAAAATCAACAATCATAATCGATTTAAGCAAATATACCGCGCGATTATTTAAATTCTAAATTAGAGCAGGCTGTGAAATTTAAATTAAGTTGGTATATAAGTACTAATTTACAATTTGAATTGTCAAAGTGACGTTTCAAAATGTTAATTAATCAATAATTGACATTCTGGACAACCTAATAAAAAAAATCCCGCCTGCTATAATTTAGAATTTAAATGATCGCGTGGTATTATACTACATTTTCAATGTTCAAAGCCAGCTCCTTTTCTTTTCGTTTACTTATTCATTTAAAGTAAAAGATTATGTCCAAGATATTTTTTTAAGATTATTTTTAACCTGTGAAGAAGTACACTGTTTTAATCCCTTTTGGGGAGTATTAAAAATTGAAGTCCTTTTGGTAATTTGAATTGTGATACCTAAATGATTTGGTACTTACATCAATCAGACTCTGTCATACAAATCTGGGGGTCACATTAACTTTATTATAATTTTCATGACGTAACATGCCGGTACAAATACATGCATATATAATAGATTGTTCGGGTATCTAACATACCTAATGATATCACAGAATTCCGTTATTTTTCTTAAATCTCAATAATAATATTAAATACTAGATTGTCTAAGTTTAAAAAATATATGATAATTATAAATTAACTTTCCACATGTTCGAAAGTTCCTATAATTGTAACATTACACGCACTTTAATCTTAGAGAAAGAATCACTTGCTAGACTCAAGAACATGGTAGTAACTGAAATAATTTCTAAAACAATAAACCACCATTTGAAGAAATTTGAATATTTAATCACATACTTATAGCTGTTTACTTTGACATAAATTAAGTGCTTCTACCTCATAAAATATGGGGGGGGGGACTGCCGGCCTGCAAAGCATATGGCATTGTTTACTTTGACTAAAATTGATATAATGAGTGTGAATAAAAACAAATGTAGAAAAATAGCTATGGTTAACAAAATAAAAAATCAAATTTTACTTTTTCTGACAAATATAAATAAACTTCTTTTAACAGATAAATTTAAATACCTAATTTGTATGTAATTTTTCTGATTTGTTTGATATCAAATAATATCCCTAGCAGCAAAACCAATATATGCACACTTGTCCTACATTAGTAAATATATATTTTTATCCTTCTCTAAAATTGTGATTTTGCTGCTTGGGTATTTTTTCGGAAATAACAGTCCGTCTCTTCAGCGCGTTTAAAAATCACAGTCTGACGTAGCCTCCGGGGCATCTCGCGCCACTGCTCCGTTTGTACTAGAAATCGTGCGTATAAAAAGTGGTGCGGTGCGAGAGCGGTATATGTCACGACAGGGCACTGGACTGTGAAGCCGGCTGGCAATGTAGTATATAATATCACAGAATAACAAAATGACAAAAGCCTCACTTGCATAATTCCGATATTTGTGCGCAAAATCAAACAAGCGCACATTTCAAAATGGCGTTTTGTTGTTGTATAAATATAACCTGTCTAAGTTTTATAACTTATAATTTACGAAAGAATAATAAGTAAAGGTGCCAGTTAAATTGTTGTTGATATAAATAATGGAAACTGTACGAAAGAAGAAATCTGGCGTATGTAGATGTTGTATTTTTACTTGTAAAAATGTTCAGCAACAAAATATATTCTAGTTTTTTTTCGTTTCTTAAAGAAGAAAATCGGTAAGTTATAGCTATTCAGTAACAGTTAATTTGTAATAATTCATCTTTTTTGTAGTGTCTTACAGTCGATCACCAGCTGTAACCGGAATGACCTAAGTAAAGATTTGTCAAAATTATGGCAAACAACATTTGTGTGTGGTAAACACTTTGAATCACACATATGTTTAAATGATATAAGGAATCCAATGCAATTCCCGCATTATTTCTCTCACGCTGCATGGAAACACCAGAAAGAAACAGCTTTTGATGCAAAATTTCACAAAAGTGTTTTTAATATAAACTGTCATAAAATTAAAATATTTCCAAAATTATTTGTTAGCATTTGTCTTTTATATATTCAACAATTTTTGTCTGTATTAAGTTGCAATACCGTTGCATTGTAATTTTAAAATATGTAACTTCATACATCATCATTGAAGTAGAATAAATATAACATGACTTTATAATTTGTAATATTCTAAAAAATCTGTACATGATGATAACGTTTTACTTTAATTTATCTAATAAGATATTTCGTAATTTAAATTTATAAACTTATTTACTATCTACGAGTACAAAAAATATATGATGTTATTTATCATTGTTAAATATGTTTTGATAAGGTTTGCACTTATAATTAAAGTTTTTATTGAAAGTGAAGCATGAAAATAAATACTTCTAATGTGGTTTTTATCTTTTTATATTAGTGAAGGAACCTCCTTCGAAAATAAGAATTTTAGAGAACATCGTTATCTCTCACAGCCATGACCATATTGAAAAAGAAATCAATTCAAACCTCACCGGTTAAGGAACTATCTCTATCTACAGGTAAATGTTTATTATAAAATATTATTTTATAAGAACTAAGTATTATTTGAAATTTTAAAAGCATGCTGATTTCAAAATGTATTTTAGAATGTGGAAACTATGAATGTTCCTAGCACAAGTGATCTTGGATCCCAAAATTTAGCAGAAAGTGAACCACCTATAGGTATGACAATTAATATTTACAATACAAAATTATAATATGAGTAAAACATAAAATACGTTTAGTTGTTTAACTAAAGAATTCGAAGTCATTTTTCAACAAAAATTCAACACATATGTATTTAACCTACTTAGAACTTTTCAGTTACACACATACAATTAATTTGTATTTAATGAAATGTATAATTTTTTAATTGTATTTTAGCAGTTATGGAAATTCCTGTTACATGTGATGTTGGGGTTCAAACAGGAAAAATCTTTCTGCCCATACACCCAGAAAGGACAGACTGAGAAAATTTCTATGGCCTGTATGAGACGGTGGTAAATTTTACAGAAAATTTTCATGTACATTTTATTTTTGAAATTTAGCAATGTGTAAAACAGAAGAGTGCTTATAATATTGCATGCGAAATTTACCCGATTAAGTTACCTAAACCAAAGTAACTTAAAAAAAAATTGCGGTTTCAGAGGTTGTGTGTGAATGGTTATAGTGTTTTTTAAGTTCTTATTGCATAAATTAAAAGATGTCCTGGTCACGTGTACAGGTGTATGTGTTAATAGAGGAATATAAAAAATATCCTTGCTTATATGCAGTTAAAGATGCAAGGTATAAAAACAAACATGCTTGTGCCACAGCAATAGAGGCAATTAAAAATATAGTGACAAAAATAAAACCAGGAGTGTCTACATCAGATATTAAAGCTAAATTTCATGGTCTAAGAAGTAATTTCTTAAATGAACATAGAAAATATAAGGAGTCTCAAAAAAGTGGTGCAGGAGAAGATGATTATAAAGGATAACTATGTACCCTAATGAATCAAAGAATTTAAAACTAATTTCTCGAAGAGCAACCAACCTTTCAATTACGATCACACTAAAATTACGTCACTACATCATACTAAATTTGATATGTAATAATGCATACGTGTCATACAGGAGTAAGGCAGTAATATCAAAATTGTATGCTAAATTAAAGCAGAAAATTTTCGTAATAATTTACATGGAAATTTTCTGTAAAATTTAGCATCATGTCATACAGGCCTAAAACAGCATCGAGTTGTAGCTACTAAATCTAAAATGAAATCCTATCCTAAACAGGAGAATTTACAATATTTTCTAGGGCTTTGTGGCAGATATTTATTAAAAGAACTGGCAACTGTTGTAATATGGTTTGTGTAGGTAGCAGGTGAAGATAATTATAACACAATCATAAATAATAACCACTAGAGGTTCTTTAATCACTATTTATTATTTTAATAAATACATGCTTTTTACATGTGTCTAATGTCTTAACTTACACTTGTAGTAGTCCAACTGCCCGTCAGATGTCACTATTACATCTCCCTTTTCTAAACAAAGTCATCATATTTTTGCGGTCGCCTTATGGTTCTACCACTTCGCGTTGTGTAATTCGTTACAGATAAATTGTCATCCAAAGACTTGTGACTCTCATACGCATTTTGAGCAACATCCAAATCACAATCGTTACCATCTGCCTTTGGCGAGTATTGATTTAGTGACTTTCTTATATGTAGTGAATTCCTACGCACTTCTCTCCCTTTTTCATTCAAAATCTTGTATGACCTTGGCGTGTCAGCAGGTCCCAAAACCTTACCCGACTCCCAACCATCACCACTATTAACCGTAATATTTTGTCCCGGTTTAAAGGAATCCCTTTTTTTAACATGTTGATCATGGTACATTTTGTACGTTTCTTGATTTTTAAGAAGCTTAGGTTCAACATTATTTTCAATTTTTGGTTTCAACACTGATTCGGTTACAGGAATTTTAGTTCTTGTAATTCGTGACATTAATAATTGCGATGGTGTAGCGTCAAGCCCAGCTATTGGTGAATTTCTATATTCTAATAAACAAATATCTAAATCCTTATTATCATAAAAACACTTTTTCAACATTTGCTTGGCAGTTTGGACTGCTCTCTCTGCCAATCCATTACTACGAGGATAGTTCGGTGAACTGGTTACAATCTCAAAATTCCAATCAGACGCGAAATTTCTAAATGAATAGGAATTATATGGCATATTATCTGATATTAAAGTTTTCGGAATGCCGTGTGTTGAAAAGATGTTTTTAAATACCCTAATTATCTCATCAGCAGTTTTGTTATTAATTGGTACAATTTCTAACCACTTACTATAATAATCTTGTACTACAACATAGTTATTATTTTTAAATTCCAATATGTCAGACGCAATTTTATTAAACGGTAAATCAGGTATTGTGTGAGGAATGAGTGGTTTTTTAGTGTTTGCCTTTCTAAATCGTTCACAAATTTTGCAACTCATGATTACAGCCTTGATATCATTGTTTATGTTTGGCCAATAAACAATTTGTTTAGCTCTGGCTTGAGTTTTGGTAATTCCCAAATGAGATTCATGCAACAATGTTAAAATGAACTTTTTTAGTGATGAAGGCACTACAACTCTATTTTGGAAAAACACTAGATCATCTTCTACAGTGATATCATTTCTAATATTAAAAAATGGTTTTACATCATCCCTAACTTTGCTAATGCTATTCGGCCACCCACTATAGTAATAATCTATAACTTGAATTAACGTTGGATCTCTTTTACTAGCCTCTTTAAATTCAACCTTTCTTATTTCTGACATATTCAAATTTAAACTTAAAGAATGTACACATTCATAAATCCATTCATCATCTGCTTGATCTACTTCTGGCAGATAAGCACGCGAAAGTGCATCCGCTATAAACATATATTTACCTGGACAATATTTAACTTTTAAATTATACTTTAATAATTTAATCTTCATCCGCTGAAGTCTAGATGATGCAATTTTTGAAACTTCCTTATTGGATATACCAACAAGTGGTTTGTGGTCCGTTAATACATTGACTACTCTACCATAAATGAAGTTATGAAATTTCTTTGTAGCAAACACAAGCGCTAAATATTCTTTTTCTACCATTGCATAATTCTTTTCTGCATCATTTAAACTTCTGGACGCATAACATATAGGTTTGCCATTTTGCATCAAACAGCAACCTACCCCGTCCTTTGAAGCATCGGTTTGTACCGTAATCTCTTTTCGTTCATCGAAATTTGCCAACACAGGCGCTTTGCTAATTATATTTTTTAACTTATTAACAATATCGCTATGTAATGGTAACCATTGAAAAATATTATTTTCCTTTAACATCTCTCTCAATGGTGCGGTTAACTCTGATAAATTTGGTATGTATTGTCTTAAATAATTTACAATACCCAGAAATCTCTGAAGATCCTTCTTATTTTTAGGATCTTGCATGTTTATAATTGCACTGACTCTGTTATTATCAGGTCTAACACCTTCCCTTGAAAACCTATGCCCTAAATAAGTGACTTCTTTTACGCGATACTGAACCTTATTTTTATTAAATTTAATACCCTTCTCTTTAGCTCTCTCTATAACTTTTAGCAAATTTCTATCGTGCTCCTCTTCTGTTTCTCCAGATACTAATATATCGTCAAAATACACAAACACTCCAGGCAAATCCGAAAAGTTACTTGAATTTAATTTTTGAAAATATTCCGGAGCCATACTCAGGCCAAAAGGTAAGCGATTAAATTTATAATATAAATTTCCAAATGGACTAGAAAATGTGCAATATTCACTTGATTTAGAATCAAGCTCAATATGATAAAAACCTTCACGCAAATCTAACACAGTATACAGTTTTTTATTACATAAATGAGCCGTCAATTCCTCCAATGTAGGTATCAGTACGTTTTCTTTTTTAATACATTTGTTCAGATCTTGTGGATCTAGACATACCCTTAAACTACCATCTCTTTTTTCTACTACAACTAAATTATTTACCCACCCTTTGGGTTCTTTTACTTTAGAAATTATTCCTTTTCTCTCTAATTCTAAAAGTGTATCTCTAAGTCTATCCCGCAAAGTTAGTGGGACTCTACGAGGAGGTCTTACTACCGGTTTGCTATTTTCTTTCAAACTAATTTTACATTTACCTTCAAATTTACCAAGACCTTCAAAGACTTCCAGATTCCTACTGATAAAATCAGACTTACTTACTAAATTATTAACACTAACGTTCTTAATGAGATCTAACCTAACACATGTATCCAAACCTAACAATGGCTGTGCTTTATTATTAACTACAACAAAATCTTCATAGAATTCCCTGTTTTTGTAACTACATTTTAAATTTATAATTCCAAGAAGATTCAACTTAAAACCCCCGTAAGCCTCAATTACATGTGATGTTGTTCTTATTTTACTTGTATAATTAATTTTATCAAGTACATTCTTAGGAATTACATTTATCTCAGCACCCGTATCCAGCTTGAATTTTATTAGTTTATTTTCAACCTGTATGCACTGAGACCAACTTACCGCATTAATGTTTCTATTCATAACAGAATTTATTACAAATTCATTATCTGTTTCTTCACTATCTTGTTGAATGTTGTTAATTTTCTTTTTTCTCTTTCTTAGCTGACAACTCACTGCAAAATGATTGTATTTTCCACAATTACTGCAAATTCTACCATATGCCAGACAACTTTTAGGCTTATGCTTCCTATTGCACCGCTTGCACATGTATTCATCATCAGTAGTCTGTTTCACTTTATCACTTTCACCTTTAACACTATTCTTTTTGTCATACTTTTTTACTATGTCTACACTACTACCTTCTTGCAACTCCTTTGCTTGTGTTTTCAATAATTCTGCAGCTTTGCACATATCTACAGCTTTATTTAAATCCAAATCTCTAATTCGCAACATTCTTTCTTGCAATTCTCGATCTTTTATTCCCAATACTATACGATCACGAAGCATAGTCTCCTTGTTCTCCAAATTCACATGTTTTTTCTAGTTTCTTTATCTCAGTATTAAAGTGATCAAAACATTCACCATCTTTTTGTGACCTCGTATAAAATAAATATCTTTCATAAATTATATTCTTCTTTGGAATGCAATATTCCTCAAATTTGTTTACTACAAGATCGTAGTTCTTTTTCTGTTCTTCTGTGAGATCAAATGTGTTGAATACTTCAACCGCTTCTTCACCTATAATGTTCAACAATATTGCTACTTTTACTTCCATATTTTTTTTTCATTTTCTGTTGCTAGCATATATATTTCAAAATTTTGTCGAAATTTTCTCCAATTTTCTGCAACATTATCATTTAAACTCAAACTTTTAGGTGTTTTAAACGAATCCATTTTTATACTGTGATTCTTAACCTCGAAAAAAAAAAATTTTTTTTTTTAGTTTAGTTTAGTGTTGACTGCGCCATGTAATATGGTTTGTGTAGGTAGCAGGTGAAGATAATTATAACACAATCATAAATAATAACCACTAGAGGTTCTTTAATCACTATTTATTATTTTAATAAATACATGCTTTTTACATGTGTCTAATGTCTTAACTTACACTTGTAGTAGTCCAACTGCCCGTCAGATGTCACTACTATTACAACTGTTGTTAAATTTAATGCAGTTAATAAAAATAAGCATATTGCAATATTGTTTTTCAACTTTGAAGAGAATAAAAGCATTTTCTAGAAATACCATGCAGGAAAGCAGACTATGTGTTCCATTGAAAAACAATTACTGACATCAACACCAAACTTCAATGAATTAGTTATTAATCATTTTGCTAATCGTAAGGAACGGCGAATGGATTTTATTTTCAAACAAGTTAATTAAATAACATATTGAGTTTATCTTTTTGTTTGTATTTAATTTTTGATATTAAACACTCAGACCCCCCCCCCCCCGTGCCCTCCCGTCCCAAAAAATCACGGGCCGCCACTGCAATACTCAACTTACCATAGTGGGAGCAGATAAAAGCTATTTGAAGACTGTCATAATTATAATATTCGTTAGTTATCGCGATCATAGACAGACAAGACATCAAAAACTCTATGTTAGTAATCAGAAGATTTCAAACTTACCAAATTGTTTCAACAAATGCTTAAAGTTTTATCTACTTAGTAAAATAAAAGAAACTAAGTGATATTCTTGAGAATAACTCGTTTACTTAGAAAAATATGTGCACTTATTGACTATATAGCATGTGAAAATTTTGATGTAGATATAGGTTGGCAACATTGAGTTAAACAATTATTTATATTTATGATATAATACCTAAGCCATAATCCATAAACTACAACGTTTGAATAAATGTCAAAAATATAAATTTTTCTTTTACTCTATATACTTAATCTTTGAATAGAGACTTCATGCGTTGGAATACTTATTTCTATTAGATAACTTACTCAATACGTTTAATGAAAGTTTCCATAAAAACTTCCTCTTGATGTGTTGAGCATTTCCAAACCCCTAAGCCTATACCAACGACATGGACATATGCGTTTAGACCCCTCTCTTTTGCTCTATGATTTGCTTCAAATAGTAAGGTGTCAATACTGATAGCCACTCGCTTCGAATACGTTATATTATCGAAGTAAACGCCCTTGGATATTTCTTTGAAGTAGCCGGGTTCTTGCCATTCTTTCGACTTTATAAAATCCCGGTACGTCCAGCTTGATTTGCCGTAAAAAGTGGCGAACAGTCCAGGTATAGCTGGCGTAAATACGACACCAAAACCATTACTTTCAGTATTCTGTTTTTGATCTATCACGATGTCTTCGTATTCCATAAAACATTTCTTCTTCATCCGAGCACCTATTATACCTATTATCACGCCTTCCTCTTGCAAATTCTTTCGACTAATCGCTGCGACTCCTTTGTTTTTTCGACTACCATTATTGACGAAATAACTATAAGAACTCACGGATAGCAAAGCCGAGAGTTTTATTTCGTCGTAACTCAAGCAATTTTCTAAAGTCAGAGCGCCACCTTCTTCACTTTTACCGATCGTTTCCCACTTCCCCCTCCCTTTGACGCCATTCAACAAGATATAATCATCATTTTTACCCATGAACATGACAGCACGTCTCTTCAATAATCTATCGATAAGATCCAAAAAATCCATCTCTTTGTACAACTCTTTTTCCACACTGCTTCCGTATTTGCGCTTGTGGAGTATGAAATTTATGAAAAGTGGCAAAGCACACTCATGCAATACGGGATAAGCAGAATTAATGTTTCGCAAAAGAACCGATTCCGAAACGGTTGATTTTAGTATCTTACACCGCCCAGAGTCTATCGGAAATTTAACGGGAAATTTATCAGTACTCTCTATAAAATCGTTTAAATCCGAATAATCCAGTGGTTCATCGTCAGTAATACTTTTCCCAAGTAATAATTCAAATCCATTACGATCTGAAAGCTTAGGTGCTTCAGTAGGCCAATCGGCTAAGGGATACATGTTCAAACACGCACAAAGAATTATTAAATAGAATAAAAACTGTATAGAAAATAATAGAAATATATTCCCACGTATTCCAGCTTGTAGGTAATAGGATTTATGGCTATACTATCGCGAGTCATGCAGTACTGAACAAATAAGCTGTGAATTTGTAATAAATATGCAATTTACAATGGATAGGCATGCATTTCTTATCGAATTTCACAATATTAGATAATGTAAATAAATGTCACACTCAAATTCGATTAATTGGTATTACATTTTCGTCTATAATACACCTTGAACTTGAAACTATTTCTAGGTTGTAGGTCACTGACCCAAAACAAAAAATTTAAAAAATCCCACCAAAAGTTTGTGCATTTATGATGTTATTTCACCAAACAGTTGTAATGGTTTTATTTTATTTACATATAACGTTATTTTTATAATTGTATTTAGTTCCCTTTGCTCCACACGGTCATCTCATCATCTGACATCTGTTATTGAATTCTTAGGAATGTGCCTAGGAATGAAAATTAAAAAGTTAAGAAACGGGATCTTTACTACTAACCCAAACGCCATCTCATCGAAATAAAAACAATACATAATTTGTTTATTTCAGCAAGCAATCAATAATGATATCGCAGAGAAAGACGATCCGTAGAAGATAATATGTTGAAAATATAAAAATTATAAATACCTATATACTTCTAATATTTAATAGACTGTTTCAGAAAAGATTTAAACATTTCTCAATCTATAAAGATAACTGTAATGTGTATTGAAATTGCTCCATGAAAGATGGCGCAATTGTCGTTAGTTTCATTCTGTTTGCAATGTGAAAAGTAAGGTTATATTTATAAGTTTTTCATATTATTTTGCTTGATAAGGAATATTTTATGTAATTGTAATTAAATTAAATCTTTACAAAATGAATCCTTTAACGTAAGTATAATATATAAATATATATATGTTTACAACATGTAAAACAATAAAACTATTATTTACAGAAATATGAAGAATATAAAAAAATTAAGTGAACAAGAATTAGGTTCCATGAATAAAACTACATGGCACGATCAGTATAGAGATAGCGCATGGATTTTTGTTGGTGGATTACCATATGATTTGACTGAGGGTGATATAGTTTGCATATTTTCTCAGTAAGTAATATTTACCATACCAGATAAAGTTCCTTTTAATTAGAGCAGTGGTTCCCAAACTTATTTTGCCTACTGCCCACTTTGAGAATAAATTATTTTTTAGCGCCCCCATTTTTTCACCTACTCAAAAACCACTATAACTTCAAATTAAATTAATTATTGTGAGCTATATTAGCGGAGATTAAACATTCATTCTAAACGAGACTTTTACTATGGGTTATAGTAAAAGTCTCGTTTAGAATGAATGAGTTAACTTGAGACCTGAGCGTAGTAGGTAGTACACAACGGCGCTCAGGTCTCAAGTTAACTTTTACGGGCTACACCTGCCAATGAGAATGATTATTGAAACGCAACTTTATAGTATTCAGACAAAGTATCTTTTATTCAAAATTCAAAATAAAACAAACATAATCGATTCTAATATAAAAACTAATGTGAAGGATGAATCTGATGCTGTTTAATAAGTTTGTTGATATCAGGTTCCAATTTACTCAAGAACAGCCGCAAGTCACCACGTTCGGTAACATGCAAACGATTTCTCTTTTTAGTAAGCAGCGTTGCTACAGCACTAAATCCACGTTCACACAAATATGACGATGGGAATGCTATCAAGAATCGTTGAATGATTGACCACAATCCAGGGTACAATTGCGGGATCGGTTTTTGTAGCCAAAATTCTTGGTAGCCATTTTTGAACTTGATTTTTATTTCCTCGTTCGTTGTCAATTCTATAAGTTCTTCTTCCAGATGTGGTGATATTGCTGTGTTGACATTTGAAAACGGATCCAACACCCAGTCTGGTATTTCCAAGTTCAAAATATCCTGGTATCGTTCGGTGAAGTCAATGTGGAGCTTTTCCAAATGTTGGCAGTAGGCAAACAAGTCGTCGTTACTGCAGGATACTGATAAATTCGGAAAATTATGAAACTCACGTCTGCCCATATTCTTTTTGTGTAGAAGCAGTTTGGCTGCGAAAGCAGCAACGACATTTTTTGTTTTAATTAAATTTAGTTCATCGCCTTGCAGTTGGAGATTCATGTTGTTGAACAATTTATACAGGTCTGTCATGTAAGCTATATCATTTTTTGATGTAATGAGCTTGTTGCGCAATTCTGTATCTTTAGTTTCAAAAAACTCTATCACAGAGTCAAACAGGTTGTAAAATCGAGTCAGACAATTGCCTCTTGATAGCCAACGAACTTCGGTATGAAACAACAAACGGTTGAAATCTTCGTCATTAGTAACACAAAGCTGATGAAATAATCTATCATTCAAAGAGCAGTTACGGATTTTATTGACTGCTTTGATGACATATTGCAGTGATTGAAATAGTCGTTCACTTAAATTTCTAGCAACCAAATGTTGTCTATGAATAACGCAATGTACAGCAAGGACATCTGGAATTTTATTTTTTACGTACGCTATGAAGCCTTTATGGCACCCTGTCATAGCCGGAGCGCCATCCGTAGCAACTGATATAATATTTTTCAAGGGAATCTCTTTCTCATCACAAAACTTTTCCAATGTATTGAATATGGTTTCGCCTTTTGTATCGGTCTCTAAATTTCTAGCAAACAATAGTTCTTCACATATTTTCTCATCTTTAATAAACCTCACGTAAGACAGCAACAATGCTTCATTAGTTGGTAAAGTGGACTCATCGAGCTGAATTGAGAATTGACTAGTCCTCAGATGATTGCACAATGATTCTTCTATGTTTCCGGCCATTTCATCAATTCGTCTTTGCACAGAATTATTACTCAAAGGAATTTTTCCGATAATATCTGCGGCCGGTTTATGAAGCACAGTAGTTATTACTTCCTTTATTGCTGGCAAAATTAACACTTCTCCGATGTTGTGTGGTTTGCCTTTTTGAGCAATTAACAAAGAGATGTTGTACGAAGCTCGAAGTCCGTCGTCATCTTGCTTAGCAGCCGCCGAAAAGAGTTTTGCTACACTTGGCCGAGTATTATGCTTCTTCTCTAGGTCTTGAAAATATGCTACATTCTTGTCTTTCTTATCTGGATGCATTTTATTCAAATGATCTTGAAGTCTTGAAGGCTTCATTGCTTCATTCGAAAATGTTTTTAGGCATAGAAGGCACAAAGGCGACGATGGGTTTGTAGGATTTTCAATGAATCCGAATTTAATATATTCCGCACAGTATTGCCGTCTCTTCTTTTTTACTTCCGACATTGTTTTGTTTTGAGAAATACGTAAGTATAAGTGTTGAACTTAAGTACTGCTTATCTATTACGCGCGAAACCGCAAATGAAAATAAAATAAATATTACGTTGTTTATATAGGATTGCATAAGCAGCACGCACCGACAGGAATAAGACAAACATGCATAAACTCGTTTATCTCATTCGACGCTCAATCGTACTCAACAAGTAAGAACAAGTATTCTATGAACCAGCCGATTGATACAGTTGCCTTTTTATTTGTTTGTTTGTGTCTCTTTTCGTTTCGAAACGGAGCGACCGATTGATATGTTTTTTATTTTATTTATTCAATAAAACAGGACAGATATATGAACTACTCGGAGAGAAATATCGAACCGAGTTGGTTTGAGCAATCTCTTAATTAATATTAGTTGATGTTCACAAGCTGTAGTCGAGAGTAGGGATGGGACATCGGTGGGTAAACATCGATATCAAACATCGATGTTAACATCGTTGATCAACATCGATGGTTGCAAAATATCGACTACCAAACATCGATGTTTTTAAACATCGATAATTATATTTATAGATTTATTTTTTGGCAGTTTAACAAAAACTTTATTATAACTTAATTAATTTACGTCCTTAACAAAATGATATAAAAGATATCACTATTCAAAAAAAATAATAAAAGAAATATATACATTTATAATATGTAGTTAACTTTAGAAACTACTCAAAAAAAACTATATAAAAAAACAATATTATGCAATTACGCATGAAACAACCACATGACTTAAATCGTCTGATACTTAAAAAATATATACATTTACGTGTATCAAAGCTTTTTAAGAGAACGATTTTTATTTGGGATTTTATAGTCTTGCATTTTTTTTTGACTACGCTGGCAAATACCGAGATACATATGGATATGGTTTTATATTTCTGATGTGTCATCTTGCATTTAATACGTGTATCGTCGTGTATGATTGTACGCACTAGGGAATTTCCCGAAGAAGTATACATCGGTAATGTCTATCTCCCTTCTTTTTCTATGAAAATACGTTTACCTCCTTCACTTATTCTGCATGCATACATAATTTAACTTTTATTCTGCACATTAAAAGTACTATAAATTTATGTATTTAATTATATATTATTTAAATATTTATACTGAGTAATATTTAAAAGAGCCTAAAATGAAATATTCGAATTTATATGATATAGCACTGTGTAATTTAAATACTTCTTTTATTCGTAGACAATTTTACATCCTCGTAGCCTGTATGTGAGCTGTTAATTTGGAAACATTTTTGTATTTGTCAACAGAGGACGCTGTTTTATTTTGTGATTAGTGCAAATACATTTTGTCAAGCTTAAAAGTTCGATGTTCACTATATTTCTTCTAACATCGATAGTTTATCGATAAATCTAAATTGCAAACATCGATGCAAAAACATCGAACATCGATCCTAAAATATCGATGTTCAATGAACATCGATGTTTATCGCCCATCCCTAGTCGAGAGTCGAGAGCTCAGTCGGTGTCTAAGAGTCCTCCTAGATTCTAGATGAAATTACAAATCGCCCCCTAAGCCTTTACACAACGCCCCCATTTTTTTTCTGGGTCTCTTACCGCCCCCCTTTAGACCTGCAGCGCCCACAAGGGGGCGTTATCGCCCACTTTGGGAACCTATGAATTAGAGGTATGACTTGATTGTCTGGTCGCTGCTTAATTAAGCAATGAGTAGATTTTTATAATGTACAGTGACATCATGTACCAGCATCTACTATAATGATAACTATTAATACTTATTTGTATTAGTTAATAATTATAATTTCAGATATGGTGAAATAGTCAATATTAATTTGATTAGAGATAAAGAAACGGGAAAGTCAAAAGGTTTCGCTTTTATTTGCTTTGAAGATCAGAGATCTACAGATCTATCTGTTGACAATTTAAATGGAATAAAGGTGAATTTAATATACCAATAAATTACACTAAATTATGTGATTTTAATAACGTAAGATAGCAATTTCATATGATTTATACAAAATATTGTTTTGCAGGTTTTAAATCGAACAATCCGAGTAGATCATGTTAGTAATTATAAAGTTCCCAAAGATTCAAAGAAAACAGATGACGAGACTAAAAAATTGTATCAAGAAGGCTGTGCTCCAAAACCTGTACAAATTAAACCTATTACTATTGTTGACGATTTCAGAGAGACATTAGCTGATCAAATTGTCGATGATATTAAATTACCACCACGTTTGCCAATTTATCCAATTAAACAAGAAATCAAGACAGAAATTAAAGAAGAATGGCCAGAGGTATTTAATTAAAAAAAAATAGCAAATAAGAAAAAAATCATTTACAATTTATCTTATATAATTAAACGTGTATTGCACTAATCTTTATTTTTTCTTGTTATAGGTAAAAATAACAGAAGATAAGAAAATAAGGAAAGAAAAGAAACACAAGAAAAGTAAGAAAAAGAAAAAATATTCATCTTCCGATTCTGATACAGATTCATCTGACAGCTCCAGTTCATCAGACAGTTATCATGCAAGAAAGAAAAAAAAGAAAAAGAAATAATTTTCTATATGAATTTTATTAATTAATACTTCAATAAATGCTACAAAGAAACTTGACTTAATTTGTCTTTTTGTATCCTATGTTTCTTGGCTTTTTCATTTGTCTTTTTTGATAAGTATAGTTGCACATCAGATTTCTTGTCATATATTATAGGCACATAATTTAGAAGAAAGTTTGACGGTCCCGGATGAGTTATTCTAGCACTTCCCAAACATTCTTCATCTTTATAAAATACTGCAAACTGTCCTGGTGTGAGTGCTTGTTTGGCTTTTAGCAAACGTACTATTAAACCTTTAGGAGTTTCACACAGTTCGCATTTAACTAAACTGTGAGTATGTTGAAATTTGAATTCACAAGAGAATATTTCGTTATTTGCAAGTTCTTCAGGTTTTTCGAATATCCAATGTGGTGAACCTGTGAAGAATGTGTCACTGTGTAATGCTGGATGTTCCCAACCCATAGCCTTGAATAAAAATATACAATTTAACTTGAGAAAAGCTATTGGTTGCACATATTTAGAATCATATCTAGGAAAAAATAAAAGACTTAATATTCGAATTATTTTTAACTCATCGCCAGACCAACCAACATAACAAGTTAGAAAGAAGATAATTATGTTACATATAAACACAAAGTCACATACTAAACTGCTTTTAATCTGGTGCTCATTTGCAGAAGAATTAAGGATAATTTGAAATATTGAGGAAACTTAAGTCCTTATCATCATATTTAATTATCTTTATAGAACTTTTTTTATTTAATTTAAAAAAAAAATATTGTTGCATGTAAAACATTTTTATTTACTAACCACCAATATCGTATTACTGCCTACATCCTTCTCAGCAATATAATAACTATGTGGGACTGCTGGTATTCTACTTCTTTGTCCTAAAGTCCACTGATGAATTCCGTTATGTTCGCCAACTTGCAATCCTGTGTCAATATCTATAAATTTTCCCGGTTTATTCTGAATATACTAAAATACATATATTAAGAATTAATCCTGCAGTATTAATAATAAAAAAATTACTTCAGAGATAAAATTCTGGAAATTTCTCGAACCAATAAAACAAATTCCCATGCTCTCCTTTTTTGAAGCAATTTCTTCTAAATTATTTTGTCGTGCAATTGATTTAACTTCATCTTTCATTACGTTGCCAAGTGGAAACATCGATCTCTTCAAGGCATCTTGATTGATTTGACATAAAAAGAATGTTTGATCTTTCCTGTTATCTAATGCTTTTAGCAACTTTACTTCTAAAAATTTAAGTCACGTAGGAGTACTTTCAGACCTTTGGTTACTCACTTTGATGAGGATCGAAATTTTGTAGAAATGATCCGAAACTGGTTTTAGCATAATGTCCTGTAGCTATAGCATCGGCATTTAATTTTTCCCTTGCATATTCATAAAAATAATTGAATTTAACATGTTTGTTACACAATATATCTGGATTCGGAGTATATCCACTCTCATAGTCTTTAAGTGCATTACTTCAAATTAAATATAAAATAAATTAAGTTGTTTAATATGTAATATGTATCCAACATACACAAAGACATCATTCCAATATTCTTTAACAAAGTTTACATGATACAGTGGTATTTCTAGTTTTTTACAAATTAATTGTGCATCTTTGTAATCATCATCTGCTGGACAGAAGCCCTGTTCATCTCTAATATCCCAATTTTGCATAAAAAGACCTTGTACATTGTACCCTGCAAGAAAATGTTTCATATTTGTTCGAAATATGTTAAAATTTGTTACCTTTCTTTTTTAATAAGAAAGCAGCTACTGCACTATCAACTCCACCAGATATTCCTACAACTATATTTTTAAATTTGTACATTTCTTTCATGCATTTATTTATTAATTTGCACTTATCTACTATTACACCACGTTTTATAGGTTATGATCTTATGACAAACATGAAACTAAAATCGTCATTAAATGCATAAAACCAATGTTTGGATTTATTATTTTCAATTTCATTTATACTAAGTTTTTGGTTTCATAATAACATATTCTTCAATAAACTTAATAAATGAAATAACATCATTTACGTAACAATTTTATTTTTGTATACATTGCAATAGGTATGAAGATTATTAAAAATATATTCTCAGAAGCTTAAAATAGATATATACAATAGAAACATATGAAAGTTCAGTAAGTTACTTCAATAATGAGGACCACAGTAAAAATTATCATTCACTTCTCTGTCTATTTCTTCAATCACCAATCCTTTGTTCTAACTTAATTTGATAAGAAACTTAAGTTTCCAACAGCTTAATTGATGTTCGCAACAACCAATACTATAGGAAATATACTTCCAATTCAAAATTATCCTTCGTAGAATGTGATGGATATCAATTTTGCCTCCAGTACTAAAGCTTTTAAATAAGATGTTTAAGGTCAATGTTGTGATTTAAATATATCTCATACTATTGGTGGTGGTTTCAAATTAAAACCTGGACACAGGCTGGTGATTGTATTTTACCATTTTTTCAAGTTTGTACCATCACATCCATCAATGGTGCATATTTTTAGTTCGCTACTTCTAATTTCTTTAAAGAATCCCCTAGTTTTTTAACTTCATTAGATTCCTGTTGGAATGTCTCCTGCAGAAGTAATTGTATTGCATTCAAATTCTTACACAAGTAGAAAGTAGTACTTACTAAATCATATATTACTTTTATTATCAATGAACAGCTAGGGCAAGTCGCTATTTCTTCACCAGCTAATAAATCCTCCTGTAAATGTTTAATTATTAACTGGAACTTATTTTGAAATGTGATGATGGTATTCTTACCTTTGAGATTTCAAACCTATCACCACATGGGCAGGGATAATGGTATATTTCTTCCTCTTCGTCATATTCGAAGTCTTCGATTTCAATTTCGTCGTGGAAAACAGCCATTCTAAACTTTGTGGTTGTATGAAATTTATGTATATCGTAAGTCGTAACTATTTGACGGGTTCAGAACGCAACCAAATACAACACGTGAAGGCTGATTCATGCATATGTGGCTCTGTCATTTTGTAGGTTATAAATTTAAAAGGCAGAATGACAGGACTTATTGAGGAATGTCAAAAAAATATAAAAGATAAATTGTGTTAAACTAATCTGTAAATAATCTTTCTTATTACTACGATAAATAAAAAATTCTACATTTAAAAATATCTTTGACAATGGTTGAAATATATTACAGTTTCCTACTTCAGTAGCAAAATCTCACAACGCGGAGAGAAATTTATTATCTTGTCGCTGTGTTTGCTAATACTTAGATGTCGCCGTGTACCTTTACATAGTTTGATAAATCACTCCCTTATTTGTGGTAATAGATAAAAAATATTGGGGTTCTCTTTATTATAGTCGTATCACCGTAGGTTTCTATTTTAATTTATACTGCAAGAGAGTGTTGACAAACTATTATATTTTACTCTGTCAGGCATACAGAAAAGCAGTCTTTCAAACAAAAAATATAAATATTTACAAAAAATGCAAATTATAATCATAGTTTTTCTGCATCCCTAAAAAATTTTAACACATATTTTACATTATTTGTGTCTAAAGGTTATTTATATGTATTTTTATCTGTTAAAAGTTTTTTTGTTTTAAAAATCCGCCCAACATTACATATTTCAAATAATGTACCACAATATTACGAAACCTAATGAGTGTGTTTTTTTATAAGCAAGTACTTTCAAAATTGGCGCTTTCAAAATAAACATTCGTGAGGTTTCTGGTAGGAGTGGGCGAATTTCCGAAATTTGATTTTGTAGATTATTTGAAAAAATAAAATTCAAAATATTAACACAATTTGACGAATGTCCAAATATATTAGCATCAGAATATCAGACGCGTAGCTGGCTTTGCAATTCTGGTTTATCAAACAAATTCTAGTAACTCTTTAATAGCAAATCAACAAACTGTTGAGGAAGTGTTCTTTTGAAAGTTATAAATATATATATTTTTAAGACGCGATTTGAAATTCCATGGATCCGTTAGATATTCTGCTACCACCTAATTGATCTAATAGGTTTGGCCTTTTCGTAGATTTGTAAAAAAATGCAGGTAACACGTTCTTTAATTTTGGTTGATGCATCATGCAATAATAGCTGCTTTCAGCAATACACTCTTTTTCATCAATTACGCCGGCAATGACAAATCGAGCTGTTTCTGACACATCAGAAGCGTTCGGTAATGAAGGTATGGATCGAAAAGATGGCGCTCGCTCAGCTCGGAGCTTTTTGGTCGAGCTCAGCGATATATGAACATTTTTGTTTATTAAATTATCTAATAAAACTGATTTCACATTGAGACATGTGCTTATTTTACATCCCCCCTGAGTAATAATTATTAACATGACTGTCATAACAGTCGCTAGACGTTTGTTTGAATTCCGAAGAAGAATTCTTCAGATAACCACTGACTAAATGCTAAAAAATTATTAAAATTAAACTACTTAGTCAACAGATACAAATTTTACCTACCACTGAAAGAATCAAAACCCAATTGGCGCGTGCGCGGGAAAAGGAGTATAAGTCAAAAATTATACTTTTGAGAAAATTGATGTTAAAGTTTATAGTTCTTTTGTAACTCAGGTTTTAAATTGATGTTTCCCGTTTTGGGATAACATTAAAACAAAAATGCACCAAAATAAATGTTATTTTCAAAACTTGAATACATTTTAAATTACAGAAAAAAAAGGGTAGTTATACCGTTAAACACTATATTTTTTTGTGAAAATAGCTACCTGTATTTCTCTGCACTATTCTTTTTTTAGGTGTAAATAAAAAATAATATTATATTTTGATTTTTATTATAAATTGGTTAGAAAACAACTTTGACGAAACAAAAAAAACTGTTACTCATCAACATCCTCTTCTGACGAGTCGGATAAAACGTTTGGAATATCTTCTTTCGTTGGCAGTGATGAATAAAAGTTATGAAAATTTACATCAATATATGGAAGCAACTCTAATAAATTGCGCTTTTTGTCGGAATTTATTGGCAGTGGCCCTTTGTAGGATAAAGATGGCATTAATGTTAGACTGATCTTAGCATTTCTACGACGTAAGTTAAGTTTTCGGAATGCTGCTGCAGTATCTAATGTTGTTTTCATCAAAACAATTCCAATGTCTTGGGTATATCGCAACCATTGAATATCTCTCCATACTATTTTTGATCCGTTCTCGTCAAGTTTTCTATGTTGAAAATGAGTTTTCAACAAAGCGGAGAACTCGAAAAAGTCTTCTCGAATCATTTCTTTTACTGCAAAAGGACGTTTTTGACCGCACGTGCGGATCAGCTGCACCCAATCACGAGGATGATCAATAGAAGCGTGATACTTTTTTTTCTTCTTTTCGATGATAGAGTGATCGCTGTCGCACTCCATATGGGTGTGACCAGGGACAAGAAACTTGTGATTTATACATTCCAAAGTTGGCTTTTGTTTTAAAACTAATGTAAACATTACTGGGAGGAAGATGTTTTTATTTTGTCCTCCACAGGTATCTGAGTATAACGTTATTTCTTTTATTTCAGGGGGGATAGTCATAAGATGCTTATATAAACAAGAGGCAATTTGGTTAGCACCTCTCCCTGCAATTCCCTCATGCCAGATGAAACAAAATGCTTGTCTGTCATCGCACCTGTGCATGGTAAAGTCGTAAGTCCATAGTTGCCTTTTGTAAAATGCAACAGACGTTTGGATATCCGGCGTTGGTAGACATTGTTGTAAGTCAAATGTATAAACCAGCTTAGAAGAATCATTTGACGAAACTTCTTTATCTTTACGTTTAGCTTCGTAAGCATTTTCAGCATTAGACTGATGAGTTTCGAGTTCATGCTTGAGATTTTGCTGTTCTTCGGCATTCAACGAATTTTTTATTCGCATATTTAGTTTATCACATGTTGCGCATGTATCTTTGCTTGGGGCTTTTATTTTCATGTTCATTTGATGAAAAATAGATTCGTATTTTTTCCTACAAACAGCTTTCTTATCAGCTGGTAGAAACTTTTTGTACTCTTCATATATTTTGCTTAATGTATAGTGTGCAGGTAGGTATTTTTTACTAGTTTGTTGACGACAATAGTGGCTTTCGTATGATGGTAACGCCAGTATGTGTTCTCTAACCAATTCCAGATCAGCTTCTGACGTTTTATTTGCTGGTTGAGATTTACCTCTGTTGTCGTCATGTGTAATGCCAGCCACAGAAGAAGTCTTGTTTTTTAAAACATTTGTCACAAAAGTATTGGTTTCACCGTATGTTTTCAAAAAACATCCTTTGCATACCCGACGCATTTCACCATTAATGCGTACATGGTACAAGTAGTTACCAGTAAGCCTTTCTTTCTGTTTAGCTTCGCCTTGAACTTTCACTTTTTGGGTTTTCTTCTGTGCAGGAGTAACTAGAGCTGCAATGTATGCTACTCTCTTATTAAAATTTCCTAGGGACCAGTACTGTTTAAACACGGAGTTTCTAGTAGCTTCGTCTATGCGGTCTTTGCATTTTAATCTGCAACTTGTAAATTCTTTGCAGATTCTAGCGTGCACCACTTTTCCTTTTCGTGTTTGATATTCTCTTCCTAAGTTTCTGTTTTCCCGACGGAGTGACCTAATATGTCTTGTTTCGCCTTTTATTGGTTTCCTACCTCTTTTTTTAACAACTGTTTCTTGGAATTGTTGCTCTCTTCCTCGTTTATGTAATATTTCTGAATCTCTCTTATTCTTGCTTACACGTTTTGTTGTTTTCTTTTTTCCTGAATCTGAAACCCTATTGTAATACCCAGAAGAAGACGAACTCTCTTCTTCCACATAATGTGGATCTGCGTCGCTGTCATCAAAATCATCTTCACAAATAAAATTATGCATATTACCAGGGCCGGAAGTGCAAGGTATGGAAATTTCTATGCCACCAGTACTTGAAGTGCATGAAGTGGAAACCGTGGAGATATTGTTGTCTATGTTTTGGTTTGGTTGACCAATGTCAACATTGTTGCTGTCACTTATTGCTTCTACGTCATTAGCCAAAGCTTCATGTATTATCCTGGACAAGGTCAATGATACATCAGGTTTAAGAATAGGTGCAGGATTGACACTGGCATTTTTTTCTATTTCCGCAACTGTGCTGCGAGGTTCTTCATTTAGACCTGCAAACAAATCGAAACTATACCAAAAATCATATAACATTGTGTTATAATAATGATCGTATTATGTATTGTAATCTTACCTGCACTTGAAAAGGTTTGTGGTGGTACTGATGGTTTGTTACTGAATTCTTTAAGCAGTCCCAAAATTTTATGCGTCCTGGACGACATAACCTCAATTTAGAAGTTTCAAATAAACTGTCTTATAAAGGTTTTAAAACACAGGGAAATCCACAAAACGTATCAAAAAATTAAACACAACAGTGGAGTGTTTGCGTGGACACAAATTGGTTCAGTTCGAACGTGAAAGACCACTCACCGTCTCATTAAGATGTAAGATTATGTGGTACGACATAAAACTGACAATAGGGTAAACAATAATAAGTAAAAACTATTCCAAATGAAGTGATTTGAGAAATAGGTTATAAGTAGACTTATACCTTAAAACACAATATTGAGGTAACAAATGTTGTATAAAGTACGATATATGTAAACTTATACTCCCTGGCACTATAAAAATTTATTGTACATAATACGATAAAAGGACTTAGATCACAACACTAAAATTTTAAATATAATTTCTAATATAAATATACTTATTTTGTCAAACTCAATAATTTGTGACAATAAAAATACGGAAAGGAAAATAATTCGACATATCCTTCTACTCCCAAAAACATAATATGAAATTTTACTTATATTCTTTTACGCATTGGCCTTGTTGGTTTAATCTTAACAAATTGGAATTATACTCTTATTCCCTAATAACAAAACAATTATTTCACATGGGATACGTACTTAACTCATTTTACACAATTTTCGACTTATACTCCTTTTCCCGCGCACGCGCCAATTCTTCTACGATATTTTCGACGTCATGTTTATCCATTAAATGTTTCCGTAAATCATTATTGAACTGGAAATAAACTTTACAAGTAGCACACATATACTTTTTTTTCGAAGCACATTCTATATATTCAGGTTCTTTATTATGCACTGTTCTCATATGTTTATTTAAATTAAACCGTGTAGAATATACTTTTTCACACTCCAAACAATTAATCGGCATTTTAAACGAAATAAATTCCTACGCATTCCTATACCTCATTGACATTTCCGACGCATGCGCACAACGTGGAATATTTGTCTGCCGTTAGCCGCTCCTGGCATAGTAAACAGTACTTTCTGCAAAAATGTTTGCTTTTGGGATTTAATTTTCTTCAATTTCATTCTCACCATCATATTCAATATAATGTTCAAATCCATGTTTTACTCGTATTATGATTATAAAATTGTAGACTATTTTGCAGGCAATAAAATTTAAATAAATACAACAAATCAATGTCTGACACATAGTCTACAATTTTATAATCATAATACGAGTAAAACATGGATTTGAACATTATATTGAATATGATGGTGAGAATGAAATTGAAGAAAATTAAATCCCAAAAGCAAACATTTTTGCAGAAAGTACTGTTTACTATGCCTGCATTCACTACAAATCAGTTTAGACAAAATCTTAGGCACATTCGACTATTTTACTAACAAAATTAGCACATGTGAAACAAAGAGAAACTTACTTTAAAATAGGCATATAATTTATTATAGTCAATTTTTAAAATAGCGAGACGAATTTCTGAACAGACCACTTTGACAGTGAAATCTCATTGGTTGAAAGCATGGCCAAATGACACCGTATCAATCTTGCTCACATGCTGTCAACTGACATTGTTTATGGTTAAGCCTTGTTGTTGTTTCTATTATTTATCCGTTATTTCATTATATACTTTACCAGTTCTATTCAGAGCTCGACAGTAATAGTTATCAGATATACTCGTAAGTTTGTTTTCAAGATATTTGTGCATGTAATTTGGGATAGGGGTATGTTCAGAAATTCGTCTCGCTACTTTAAAAATAGACTATAATAGTAGTAAACAAATAGATGCCATTATATAAAGCTTTTTTCAGTTCACGATTTATTAACAATCTTAGGTTCTTCCACATTTTTAGACCTTTTTAAGGTTATAAACGGCATTAGAATTTGCCTCCATTTGTAGTAGAAATCGGTATCGTTCGGTAATGGTTTGATAACTTCATAACATCCGTTCATCAGCTGATTTGCTCTGCTCAAGTCGCTGTGCGCTGAGCTCAATGCCGAACGCGTCTAATATGAGATTTAACCTGTCAGCACAGACTTTTTTTTTTGTTTAGTCTGTGCTGTTAGCATAACAATGGGCAAATAGTGCTTGATGTGCTATCTGTTTAATTTTTGATTGAAATTCACCGGCCATCACAAAAGCTCCGTCATAAGTTTGAACAATTAGTTTATTAGGGATATCGTATTAAAATTTTCTATGAAAAAATTAGGTAAGTTTGCCTTTCTCTAACATCAAAAAATTCAATGAAACGTTCAATAGGCTTACACTCTCTAATATATCGGTAAATAACAGATACCTACCTAAGATCACACCTAACAAGGTGCATTATTGGCATCGCTACTCCACTGTATTTGATTAAGTCTCTAAATTAAGACAAATTTTAACATTCTAGTTTATTTAGCACTCGCACAATAATAATTTGTAAATACCTTTTTTACTTTTCGTCTTCTTTTCTTTTTATTCCACTGAAGAAAAGATCTTGTCATTGTCGGGTTTACTTCGTGAGATTCCTCTTTCGACAGGAGCTTCTTTAAATGCTGTAGGCCCCTTATCAGTCACCTCTTCCTTTTTCTCTAGGTGAATTCGCACTGTTTAAACTTCTTATACAGTGAACTTTACATGTTTAACATTTATTAGTCGTCAATCTCTTTTTATAAATAAAGAACCTTTTATATTATTTCTGAGGTTCAAAAAGACAGTCTAATACCGACCGCTATGTTTGACTCGACTTACTTATTAATTAGGAAACCTTATATTATTTTTAACGGTCTAATTAAGACAGTTTAATACGCTGTCGACCGATATGTTCGAAGATCCCCTGTCGACTTGAAGTCTGGTGATCGACTTGTTTATCCCTCGGGCTTCGCTCTCCAGGACGCACGTGAAATCCCTCTTCTTCTCTGCACATTTATCGCAGTTAAAGTGCACGTGCATATTCTCACGTATTAAACGGTGATAAATACAAACACTCGTCGCCATGAGTCTTAAATATATTACAAACATTCTCTTATCTAAATAATGCTTAATTCAAACGTGGGCTGATATACATTTAGAATAAATAGTTTAAAGAAATTTATCGTCGGTTTCTAACACGGAAAATAATTAATATTCATAATTAAAATTATAAAATCTTTCAGTTTGGCTGTACCGTTACAAAATGTGGGGAACACTAATTTAGAGTAATATATATTCAATTCCTATAGCTACACAGTACCCAGCTATATACGCAGATAATCTGCAAATAACGATTTTCTAAATGAACAATAAAATAATATTATTAATAAAAAAAAAACAAATGGAAATATTAAAATGCAATTCTTCAAATTTCGCTGTGCAGTTCTGTTCTGGCATAAAGGTACAAACGCCCATATAATACGTATATAACGACAGCCCGGAAATTTATTTCACGTCAGTTAATGTCCAATAATTCTGCGGCCAAACAACGGCGATCTGTTATTGAAGCACAAACGCATATACACATACACAGGCACAGCCTCGCAAAATACACGCAAACATTTATCACAGAATCCTATTTTAATAGTTTAATATTTTTATTGCAAATATCCAAATAGTTCCTAGTTGGCCGAGGCCCGTCAAAACCAGGCGTTCGTCTGAAATTGACGTTGAATGCGACCATTTATCAAAATTACTCCGGTTCAAATATATAGTTGATTACAGTCTCCCAGAGCTGCTTGATACCTGCTTGCATACACGGCACTCTGAAAGTTTCGAAATTCGTTTTCTCTCAGATTTATGATTTAATAATATTTGGATATTGCAAAAAAATATAATAAACTTAATTATTTTAAAATTTTATAAAACTGATTTTTTGTTATACTTAAATATTTGGTAAGAGTTCCTTGCGTTTGAAAAGGTTTGGTAGGAGACAAATGTACCAAAAAATAGCATTTTTACTTCCAGTTTTACGGGCGTCAAAAATGAAAACATATAAATTTTATGCTTTAAGCAAAAAAATAAAGGTCTAACGAAATGAACGGTAGTATTTTTTTGAAATTAAGTTAATATATAAGCTGTAAATAAATTGGAAAGCCAGTGGTTTTCCAAGTAGTAGAAAAAATTGCTAAATTTAAAAATTACACGGAAAATTTATATGTAATATAGGTATTACACTTGGTATTTATATTTGGAAGATAGGTACAATAGCTAAACACATATGTGTAATTTTTTAAGTAGAGCATGAAATAAAATTTATAAAATTTTTGTTGTATTAGCGTCGCATTACATTAGATGGCGCTAATAACTTGAAATTATTTAGACGTTAATTGTATGTTATATCATAATTTAATTATTTTCTATAATATAAAATTACAATTAACAGTAATTCGTGCTGTTACTAATTTAATAAAAGTTAGTATGTTAGGAGTTATTTGAAAGTACGTAATAGACAACATAGAGTAGTTGGCACCACAAGACTATAAAAAGTAACTACATAGTTTCATTTGTGAATTTTTGCAGATGTCCACGTTTTGAAATCCCCTGATACCAAAAAAGTGGTTTTTAAAAAATCTCTCTCTCTCTCTCTCTGACTCTTATCGAAAATTAGTTTTTTGCGAATATCTCGCCAGTCATGCTTTCTAGGCAGGTAGATTACCAATATAAAAGTATTTAAAACGCAATTTTCAATACCTTTTGAATAAAAAAAATTTCAAAATTCGGAACGGAAGTAACATTTTTTACTCTTAGCGAAGAGCGACTTTTTGCAAATATGTCGTAAATTATGCATTTTGTTTATATTTATCAAGAGTACAAAAGTATTTAACGTTAGATTTGCAATGTTTTTTGTATAAATGAAATACGGACCAGAAGTAGCATTTTTACTCTTAGCGAGTAGCACTTTTTTTATATCTTGCAAAGCATGGATTCTATACAGATTTAATAAGAGAATAGAAGTACTTAAAATAGGATTTTAAATAATTTTTGTATAAAAAAATTCTTAAAATTCTATAATTTAAAACGCTTATACGTATAAGACAGTCGTGTGGTGGCCACACCTCATCTTTTTAAATAGAACCGCACATCATGTTCCAAATAGTATTTTTGACATTTTCATTAAATTCTATATTTCAAATGTCTGTCAACTCTTTCATTCGGAGGTGTAAGTTGGCGGGTTTTTTAGTTTTTAATAATAACAATATTCTTATAATAGCCTCATTATTTATAATATATTAACATTAAAGTAATATCTTTACCTTACGTAATGTTTTCCAGACCTTTATTACAATCACTGTTCTTTACATTGCGTTTGTAGAGTTAAAATTACATATTTACAACTATTTTGTCGTTATTATTGTACCAATCGTTGACTCTGTTTGGGTAGTGAATTTTAGGAACACCTTTAATATACATTGCCAAATCTGTAGAAGTTTCTTATAATTTAAGAAAACATTCATCTGAACGATAATTTCGAACGTACTGCTATGATATTAGTACAATTGTTATAGGGTTGCCGCGATATAGCTCAGAAAACAAAATTCTCTCTCTCTCAGGTTCCCTCGGCGAAACTGTACAATGTTCACGTCAGGAATCGTGATCTTAGGAAACAGTATAAAAAAACCACAAATTACTTGAAGACAAAAAAATGAAATAATTATTTAATTATCTTTTCTAAAATTAATAAAATTGAAAAACAGATCAGATATAATTATTTATTATAAAAAAACAAAAAAAAAACTTTCATTAACAAATTCTCAAGAAAAAACCCTACCCACTAATTGACCAGATAGGATAAAAAAAACTTGTACTGACAAACGCGACAAAATGTACCTAATTAATTACTGAAAATAATTCACAAAGTCCATACAAAATAATAATTACTTAAAATAAATAAATTAAATACCTATAATAAAAATACATCAAATTATAGCAAACTGATATAGTAAAGAAAATTATCTACTTTAATAGTTTCTAAATAAATATAAAATATTTATTTTTATTTTTTTATTTATTTATTACTAGTACACAAACTTGATTAAATCTTGGCTCCTTAAAATAAAAATGAAAATTATAACAAATTTTATTCAAACATAAAATATCTCTAATTCGACTGCACTTGACGGGAGACCAAAATTTAATCTCCTTCAACATTAAAACCACGGCCAGTGAAAGTCACGCATCCCTTCCACATGTATACTATATTAAAATATCAAGTTGAGCGTAAATAATCCTTCTGGCATCTTTTCTTTTAAATTCAAATAATAACAAAATAAATATTAATATACACAGATAACCAAAAGACTACTATACCTCCCAAATTCTTAAACAGAAACCAAAATACAGTGTGTACCAAAACATTTGCCCCACAGAAAAATAAATTTGAAATAAATCAATTTATTTAATTTTACTTATCCATAATATATAAAAAAAACCATAGCAGTACGTAGTTATATTGTTAATAGCTGTTAGAGCAGTTCCAATGTTTGTATTTTTATTTTGGAGCATTTTGCTAACAATATTTATTCGATTGGGTTAATCATACCAGTACTAAACACACAGAAAATCGAAATTTTTAATGTTGCTGTATAATAATCTGGACTGATGTTCTTCTATGATTGTCTATTTCAGTATTTTCGTGCAAACCAAATAAGACGTCATAAGTTCCACCAATTTGCTATCGTAATGGTTTAAGTGCATCAATACAAGATTCCCACCGTGTTTCTGATAGTGGTTTAAATGAAAAGTTTTGATATATTTTTTTAAAACATCCCACCATTTAGTTGATGCTGAAGTTTTTCATCCATTTTTTGAATTGTTATTCTTTTTCAAACTTAAAAACTGTTCTTGTTGTTTCTTTATTGTGCTTTTTGTTTCTATATTATTGTAATTCATACTTTAAAGTTACTTAAATGCGTTAGAGACATTTTATGTACAGCTCACCCCATATAATTTGAGCGGTGAAGGTCATATGCGCAGTGGAGAAAGGGGAGAGTGGTAGTAGCGGAATGTAAACGCATGCATTTGTCACAGCTGTATCGTGCATTCTCTCATTTCTTGATTTGCGTCGACGACCGCTCAAGTTATATGGGGTGAGCTGTACATGTCAAGGTTTTGATATTTCGACTTGCCCATTTGTTGGAATAAGACGGCTTAAGGGGGCTTGTGCACAGGTGCCGTGACGTAGGACGTAAGGGGGTGGCGCCATATGTGCTAATGTTAATTCCGCCGATGTAAGGTTTTTGTTAAAATAAAACAAACGGTAGACTTTTTGTTTTTCTTGTTATGTTTTTGCATTAAATTGAATACAAAGGATTAATTAAGGCTTCGTTGGGAGTACTTTCTTATAATTCAAATTATTTCCTCCAACATTTCACTCTCAAATTTGGCAAAACTTACAACATCATAACACAGTTTCAAAAACTTTATTTTAAAAACTAATTCCAGTCGCGCATTCATTGAGTATTTGTTTATTTGTGTTTTAAATTTCGTTTTGATATTTCGTAAATTAAAGCAGTACTATTGTTTTAACGAAACCTTGTAAAGTCCAGAATTTACATTAGGGCATATGGCGCCTCCCCCTTAGGTTCTACATCACGGCAGTTAGTCGGCACTTCTGCGTAAGCCCCCTTAAACCGATTGCATACTTGTAACATTTTCATAGAACCATTAAACAAAAGTAAATAATTTACAACAAAAACAATATACGATTAGATTTTTGAGAATAAACTCAAAAATTTCTATACACATTATCTTAATTTGACAATTGACGATAATAATATGTATTAAATGAAATTTCTTTTGGTTCAAAGAAGCTAATTAAAATAAATACAATCTTTTGATTTAAAGAGTCCTCTTTCTCTGTGTTGTATACACAGAGAAAGGGGACACGGTTTATTTAGCAAAAGTTTTGGAATTGACTAGAATTGGTATAACAAGTAGGTATATAAAGTATAGTAGCTCCAAATTACTTAATATAACATTTATTAGCTAGTTTTTAGATTTGTACAGATCATGCTTATAAAAAATAAATAAACTTAATAGCAATAGATCTAAATAAACTAAATTCAGTTCTGTTGATGTTCTCAACTATGAAAGTTGTGATTTTTATTAATAAATGTGGCCGCAGGCTTGTAAACATTCGCTAATTGTTTCAAAACTGTTCGCGTTTCCGAGACAACCACCGTAGACGAATTCCTTACATTGACCACTGCGCATGTCGTAGTAGTACCTTATTATGTAAGCTCTGCATATTCCTCTTTGTCGTGGTAAACGGCATATGTTATTCTCGTTATTTTTGCTACCACCTGCAATGAATAATAAACTTGATTGCGGAAAAATGTAAAGGTTACAGAAGTACTGTAATTATGACTATATTAAGATAGTATAAAAATGTGTCAGATAGCATGTCCATCAGGGGGATCTCGGTTATTATAAAAGATACAGGTTTTGGTTAAATTATATCGATTATTCCTAAGGACTAGTGAAATTATACGATATCCTCCAATTTCCATGTATTTCGGGACTTATTACAAGAAAAAGAAAAATGTCAAATTTATTTTCTTTGTAATAACTATTTTGTTTTAGCAGGCACGTAATTTTTATTTGCACTTTCTTGAGGTACTGTTTATGCAGAATTTAAATATCGATTTGAATTTTCTTCCACTTTCCATTTTTTATTTTTAACTCTTAACTTTAATTTTTCTATGGGACGTCAAATCGGCTTTGAAAGAATTGAACGTGTTTTTTATCCTCTTTATAATGACTAGTATACGTGCTATATATTTTTAAAAAAAACAAATATTAAAAAAAGGTGTTTTATTAAACACTCAACAACAGTAACAATAAGTAGGCCGTGATACACCAGAAAACGACAAATAATATATAACAATAACGAAATAAAATAATAAAAATAATAATATTAAAAGAAAACAATTAAAGGTCGTTCAAATAATTGATCATTCCGTTGTACACATAATTGTGCCTAGCGTAGTTTTGACGTAATCGCACTGCGTAGTTTTTGTCTATTAATACATACTACTAAATGCTGCAAAAACAGCTACACGAAAATCTTTCTTTTTTCAAGATATAGTGCAAATACAAGCTCCCAAAGGATGTTCGAACACAGCAGGTGGTATGCAATGAAAGTAATCATATTGTCAATTGTCAATATTTGATTAGAAATAATAAAAGCCTACGTATATTATAATATGAATGTATATTTATACGAAATGTCACCTATGCTATGTGAAATACATACAAGAATACACTTTACTCGCTAATTTATAATTTATTGAATTGAATATTAAAATTATAAATTAATATTAATTCCTTCGTTTTCTTAATACTGTTAAGCCGGCAGTGATAGTTTCCAGGTATAGTTCGTTTCAAGATATTTTAATTTGATTAAATAGGTATATAAGTATTATACGGCACCCCCTTGCAGAGAGGGCCTAATGAAACGTTAGGGTTTAAGATGTTCTTTTCTTTAATACCCAGAGTGGTATTACATAAATTTTGTCTAAGTGACTTGATTTGCCTGTTATTTTAGTTCTCTGAATTAAGTTTAATAGTCATTACTTAACATTGTATGATTAAAATGTCATTTCAATTTAACATTTCTAACTTTTAAGTAATGCAGTCCACACACACATTCGTCAGTAGCGATATATAAATTGTAAGATCAGCAGGCATACATTTTATTATAAGAAAATGTAAATATTCACCAGGAATTTATAATTCATTTAAATGAAAGTGACGGAGACAGCACTGACCTTGAGGATGCCCAAAGTATGTGAAAAAGTATTTTCATAAGTGTGATATTTTTCTTATATGTCATTTCAAATTGTTTTTGCAATTAGTACCGTAATCATACCATTTATTTCACTAGTGCTGTAATAGGGTCTATTACAGCACTAGTTGCGTAATAGAAATGGAACATTTAAACAGATTTATTTTAAGTTGGTCACATTGCAACAGAAATGGAGATGTCAATATGACATTTTGTAAGCAAGTTTGAGGTTTTTATATTGAAATTCATTGTAAGATTTGATATTTTTAATTAATCTTTGAACTAGTACAACTATTATAAACATTTATATTAGCGTTTGAATTATCTTTCGAAGTGATAGTGATACCGTGTGCAGTAGAAACATTCTGTTGAAAATTATCAAAAATGTGTCAATTTTAAATTAACTTGTCAATTTAAATCTTGTGCCAAACCAAGGTGACAACCGCCACAAAATTTCCCTTGATTATCAAATTTTTCTCGTTTTGCTTTTACAAAAAGAGAAATTTTAAAACTAATTGCAAAAAATAGCATAAAAGACACGTTTCATTTGACATTAAAGCACTCATTCAGTTAAGAAACTCGTGGCTACGCCACTCGTTTCTTAAACTCTGAATTCGTACTTTGAAACGTCAAAATGAAACTTGTCCTTTAATATACTATTATGCCATTGTTATGTAAAAATGAAGTTACTATAAAGGGGAAATTATAGCGAAATCTTGTAGAATAGTATGTATTTGACCAGTATGTATTTGACCATTATGTGTCGTAAATCATAAAGACATTTTTTTAGCGCATTATATGTGTATGTCAGTGGCGGCTGCTGCAGGGAGGGCAACGGGGCACTGCCCCCCGTGATAAACTTCTTTTAACAGATACATTTGAATACCTAATTTGTATGTAATTTTTCTGATTTGTTTGATAACAAATAATATCCCTAGCAGCAAAATCAGTATATGCACACTTGTCCTACATTAGTAAATATATATTTTTATCCTTCTCTAAAATTGTGATTTTGCTGCTTGGGTATTTTTTCGGAAGTAACAGTCCGTCTCTTCAGCGCGTTTAAAAATCACAGTCTGACGTAGGCTCCGGGGCATCTTGCGCCACTGCCCAGTTTGTACTAGAAATCGTGCGTATAAAAAGTGGTGCGGGGCGAGAGCGGTATATGTCACGATAGGGCACTAGACTGTGATGCCGGATGACATCCAGTATGTAATATCACAAAATAACAGAAGTGACAAAAGCGTCACTTGCATAATTCCGATATTTGTGCGCAAAATCAAACAAAATGGCGTGTTTTGTTTTTGTTGTGTATGCACTTGTATAAATATAACCTGTCTTAATTTTATAACTTATAATTTACGAAAAAATAAAGGTGCCAGTTAAATTGTTGTTGATATAAATAATAGAAACTGTACGAAAGAAGAAATCCGGAGTACATAGATGTTGCATTTTCGCTTGTAAAAATGTTTAGCAACAAAGTATATTCTACAATTTCTTTTCGTTTCCTAAAGAAGAAAATCCGTAAGTTTTATAACAGATAGTTTGTAATAATTCATCTTTGTAGTAAACACTTTGAATGAAACTTTTTATATAGTGAAGGAACTTCCTTCGAAAATAAGAATTTTTGAGAACATCGTTATCTCTCACAGCCATAACCATAATGAAAAGAAACCTCACTGGTTAAGAAACTATCTAAAGGTAAATGTTTATTATAAAATGTTATTTTATAAGAACTAAGTATTATTTGAAATTTTAAAAGCATACTAATTTCAAAATGTATTTTAGTATGTGTGGAAACTATGAATGTTCATAGCACAAGTGAACGTGAACCCACCTATAATAGGTATGACAATTAATATTTACAATACAAAATTATTTTATGAGCAAAACATAAAATACGTTTAGTTGTTAACTGAAGAATTCGAAGTCATTTTCAAATGAAATCCTATCCTAAACAGGAGAATTTACAATATTTTCTATGGCTTTGTGACAGATATTTATCAAATGAACTGGCAACTGTTGTTAAATTTAATGCAGTTAATAAAAATAAGAATATTGCAAGATACAGCATACAGTACAAACAATTTGCTTTAAATATCTATGTTTTGAGATTAAGAGTTTATAAATAATTAAGTAAAATACTTCAATTGGAAAGCGTAAGAACATTACAAAGATTAACACAGAATTGGAATATAACTCCACGAGTGTTGATATTGTGTATTCTGCAAGTGAAATAAAAACTGCTCATTTTACACCATAAGCACGTGAATGCATTCCACGCATTGATGAAATGTGACTAAAAGCTAATTTATTTTATAATATAACTAAAGACGAAATTGTAGGATTTCATAAAATAAATGGTCAAACAACATATAAACCAGCAAAATTTGCTATGGTACTCTTTGCTAAGGGCATTCATATGAATTGGAAACAGTCAGTTGGTTATGTATTAGTCAGCAGCACATGTAGTGGTAAAGCTTTAGAGGAGACTGTAGATAATACAATACTAAAGTTATTTGCAGTTGGGCTTTCTGTCCGAGCACTAGTATCTGATGTCGGCTCAAATTTTTGTAAATATTCAAAAGAAAAAGGAGTTACTCCAGAATCACCATACTTTTACTTAGAATATAAAATATTTTATTCTTTTGATGTATCACATCTTGTTAAAGCAACTAGGAACACATGTTTTAAATATACAATACAATTTGACAATTTTACAGCAAACCAAAAATATCTAGATGAATTTTATAATAAAGATAAACTCATGAACACCAAACTTCAATGAATTAGTTATTAATCATTTTGCTAATCGTAAGGAACGGCAAATGGATTTTATTTTCAAACAAATTAATTATATAACATATTGAGTTTATTTTTTTGTCTGTACTTAATTTTTGAAATTAAACACTCAGACCCCCCCCCCCCCACCCGGTGCCCTCCCGTCCCAAAAAATCACGGGCCGCCACTGGTGTATGTTAGAATAATATATAAAATCTCGCTTCTAATATTTCTGCGTTTATTTATTTTAACATATTAAAAGCTGATATTCAAATAAATTTATGTTTAATTAATATGTATATTTATTAATGATTGCACGAATATTATAAAATACACGCCTATGCATATACGGCCAAGGCTATACCTGAACCTCATTTACATTATCGTTAGCTTTTCGCACTTTGATATCAGGGGATACTATAATCTATTTAGTCAAATTAAAAAATCTTGAAACGAACTATACTTAAAATTTGTGTTTGGCATAGCCGGATTATGGAGGGATTAGCACAAGAGATCCTTAATGGTTCTATTTATGATGTGGCAATATATCTTGAAACAGACTATACGCTCGATCTTTTAGGTATCCCAAAATACAAAAAATCCAATGGCGTTCAGTCTGGAGATCTAGGTGGCCATAAAATCAGTCCACTATTACCAATCCACGAATTTGGAAAACGATTACATGTTTAGATATTTGATGATTATGTTTGAATTGTGGGGTGGGGCGTTATCTTATTGGAAGCAGATGTTAATACATAATAATTAGTATCACCATATCGCACCCCCTCTTGATAAGTGACACAACTCAAAAAACACCAGTTTTTGTTTTATATCGGCAAACCTAATAAAAACCTTATACTTTTCATCTGTAAAAGTGTCACAAGTTCGTTTCTACAATTATTGGATAGAGGTCGTTAATGTCGTATTTAAAGATTATCGAATTGTCCGTTCTTCACACATCAAAAGTGGCATTTTTCAGTTGAGCTTTGTCAGTGGTGAGGCGCAGATGTGTAAAAGTGTCATACTTTGACTTGTGTCAATTTTGCTCTATAAAATTGTTTAAAAAGTCTTCTGTTATAACGAAATATTTCGAGTTGTAACACTATCTTTGATTATGGTATGATATTTTGTATTTTAATTTCTTAATTATTTGTAGTCGTGGCAGTTTTAATTTATAAAATGAAAAATAGTTTAAAAAACTTGATAATATAGTGGTTTATTGTTACATTACTGTTTAAGTTGTTACTTTTTTTTTTCAAAATGGGTTAGAATTGATTCTGTTTTATAGGTTGTAAGAATGAGCTTCAGCCGTGGTAAATTGTTGGTGTTATTAGTAAAACAAGGGCAGCTTGAGCCTGAAAGAACCGCCGAAGACGCATTATCAGTAGTTGGTTGATCTCATTCACAAAGTAGGGTTCATGCAGAAGCAGTACTCAGTACTGAACAATCTACGATACTATTGCCGTTGGAAATAATAGAATGTGAACCAATTACCTCCGCTAATAACAAAATTAACACGTTCGTGGTACCAACTAGATATCGCATTCGGAAAGTATTAAATTTCAAGATATCGGCAATAAATAGTGACCAAGAAGTTTTTGACAATTCGAATCGCGATCTGAGCTTTGAAAATTTACCGAACATTGCAAATTAATCAAGCAAAAGCGAGGCAGAAAACCTAGGAAGACAAGAAGACTTAGATACGAAAGCAGCAGGGGATGACTCAGATGAAAAACAAGTAAGAAAAATAGCACATCCAGAAGATGGCGTTTCAAAAAGTCACGACTGCTAAGAAATTCTGCGCAATCCTATGTGTCATTCAAAAAGTAGGAATTACGTGCTTCTTGTCGGGTGAAGTGTAAACTGGAATGCTTCAAAAAATTAGACGAAAATCGCAGGCAGGAAATTTTTAGTAGCTATTGGGCGCTTGGTGATTTGTCTGCACAACGAAATCACATTGCTGCTAATACCCAATCAATAAAACCTAAATATCGATATTCGTCAACCGAAAATCACCCTGACTCAAACTTAGCATTTTACTGAGAAATAAATGGCGAACGCATTAAGAGTTTGTAAAACATTTTTATAAAGCCACTGTTGATATTAACGACCGCCCAATTAGAAAGGTTTTAGCAAAAAAAAGATGTAGCTGGTTTCGTTGCAACTGATTTACGTGAAAAACACGACAAACACCCAACAGTTAGAGCTGAAATTAAAAACGGCGTACGAAGTCATATCGATTCAATACCTAGAATTGAATTCCACACTCTCCGTGATCAGTTTTATGTTTGCAGTATTATTTTTACTCTGCTTAATACTAAGAATTTTGTCTACGATAGTCGCAAATAATAAAGAAAAGTAAATGTTTGTTGCTTGACGACCACTTTAGAGTTATTATTGATGTCACAAATCAAAATTTGTTGTATAGTGAAATCATAAAAAGCGACACAACTCCAAAAGGGCCGACGTTTGCTCACAAAAAAAAAATTAAATCGTAATTTAGCTGTATATGCAAAGTGAAAAATAGTAACTATACATTGCATTAAAATAATGACAGTAGGTATTTAATTAAACACACAAAATTATAAACTCATACTAAACCATTTTCAATCACATTTTGTCACAATTTGCATTTCTTGACTTATGTTACCTTTGAAGAGGGGGTGCGATATGAAGAGAGTAAGGTAATGTCTTTTTAAAATAGGTACTAAAAATTTTTAGGAAGTTTGACATCGACGATAATGACAAAATTGCAATAAATTCTATACATGTTGTACATTAAAGAAATATTACGATCTAAGAACACTCACTGTATGAAGGTAAACAATCACCTAGCACCAGAAATATTAATACAACCAGGGTCAAAACAAACACTGGATATTTCATGTCGATATTTTCTGTGATATCACTGGGATAAGCGTACAAATTTCGTTCTCTTCTAGAGACTGACTTATGCGAACAACATTCACACACTGCAGCAGTCGCTTTAATATTATATAGTCATATACGAGGACGTATGTACATACCACCTGTATTCCGACAAATTTGGCGTCATTTTACACACGGATATCACATATGGGGATTCCACAATGCGGCGTACGGAAGAAGTATGTCATTGAATTGTCTAGAAAAGTCAGTACCTACGAGGTTAATGTACTTTTCTTGAAATACACTCATCTATGTATGAACATACACCTGTGTAATTTATAGGCAAACATTAGTGCCGGTATTGTCTCTCTAAAACAAACAATACATACAAATTTTGTAGATATTAGTTTTTCCTTTGATATACAGGGTGAGTCAACTACGCGGGTAAGGCCGATTGTGCCTTTACGAGTAAAGATATTTCGAAGCGGTTTTTTTCTTGTAGTAGCTGTTCATTAGGGGCACATTTTAAAAATATTTTGTATTATACAGAGTGTTCCATAACTTGGTGGCTAACGATAGTTATAGTTTTTTAAATGGAACACCCTATATATTATTGCATTTTTGAATTCCTCGTATAATTTTTAGTCAAAAAGTTATAAGATATTATAGGCCTAAAGTGTAAAGTTTTTGACTTATTCCCATTTTTCTGAAAAATTCAATGTTTGTATAAAATTATATTTCCCGAAAACGACGTATTGGATGGACAAAATTTTTTGCAATATTGTTTACAATAAGGGGTCCTAATAGAAACATGTTTTATTTTTTTACAGTTAGTAACTGCATGTTCAGGAAACTGGATTAAAATTAGAAGACACGTTTTTGTATAAAAGTCAATTTTTTTAAATGGAACACCCTGTATATCAGTTCATTTTTGAATTGTTTATTAAATTTCATGTCAGAAACATGTAAAACGTTAATACTACCACTACTATTACAGAGTTATTGTCGTTTTTTGATATGCTTTTGTTAGTTTTTGCAAAAAAGTAAATTTTTTCAAATGAAACACACAAAAACATGTCAGACGTTAATACTATAAAAGTGACTATTACTGAGCTATTATCTCTTTTTGATATAATTTTGTCAGTACTATACTATATTAATTAAATCACAAAACTGACAAAATTAGATTAAAAAGAGACAATAGCTCAGTAATACTCACTTTTAAAGTATTAACGTCTTAGATGTTTTTGATGTGAAATTTAATAAGAAATTAAAAAATGAAATAATATACAGGGTGTTCGGTTTGAAAAAATTGACTTTTTTGCAAAAACTAAGAAAAGCATATCAAAAAACTCTGTAATAGTCACTTTTACTGTATTAACGTCTTACATGTTTCTGACACGAAATTTAATAAACAATTGAAAAATGAACTGATATACAGGGTGTTCCACTTAAAAAAATTGACTTTAATACAAAAACTTGTCATCTAACTTTAATGCAATTTCCTGCACATGCAGTTAGTAACTGTAAAAAAATAAAACATGCTTCTATTAGGACCTCTTATTGTAAACAATATTGCAAAAAAATTTGTCCATCTAATACGTCGTTTTCGGGAAATATAATTTTATACAAACATTGAATTATTCAGAAAAATGGGTATAAGTCAAAAACTTTACACTTTAGGCCTATACTATCTTATAACTTTTTGACTAAAAATTATACGGGAAATTCAAAAATGCAATAATATATAATATATAAAAATAAATATATAAAAACTATAACTATGGTTAGCCACCAAGTTATGGAACACTCTGTATAATACAAAATATTTTTAAAATGTGCCCCTAATGAACAGCTACCACAAGAAAAAAACCGCTTCGAAATATCTTTACTCGTAAAGGCACAATCGGCCTTACCCGCGTAGTTGACTCACCCTGTATATCTATATCCATAAGTTTGTACTCGTATATTCTGTTTTTGTTTGTTTTTTGAATATCATTCAGAGTTTTCTAGTGAATCACTTTGAAATAACATGGTATGGGGCACATTGAACGTGTGTGCGGTCTGAATTTTTATACAAAAAAGTTATTCCAAAATTAGGTCTAAATATTTTTATAAAAAGATGTACTACTGAGTTTTGAAATTTTTTATATAAAGATACTCAAAAATTTATTTTGGTGTATTTTTGTATTCTCTAGAAATTTGTCCAAATTTAGTAGTTGACAAGACATTGGTAAAATTGAATTTGACTGAACACGTAATCGGATATTTAGACAAATTTTATGATCTTAAATTAACTACAACAATTAGTAGTCTGTTGCCTAAAGGTCTCTGAGTATTGTTTTTCCATCGACAAGGTTTTTCTGACTTATTCCTTGGCTACACCGTGGTTGTAGTTGCATTTCAGTGGATTTACTCAATTACCCTATTTTTCTGTTATATTATTGTATCGAATTTCACTCTTTTAAACATTCATACAATCTCAGGTGAGCATATCTTAGGTCCATTCTAATAAAAGGTATTTTACGGAAAATAGTATGTATTAGTTCGTTACATCTACTACTTTTACTCTCAAAGTTATGTCATAATCCGAATTATTACTAGCAATTAAACATCCAAGTTTATTTTAAAATGTTCTAGGTTATTTATTAAATTCTAATGTCAAGTTACAGGAAAACTTTGGAACATGAAAATCACTAACTTATTATCAAATATGAAATCCCCACAATCGTCTTAGTGCATTAAGAACTTTAAACGCTCTGGTAATGCATCGCTTTACTGACGGTTGGCGATAAAATATATTTGTTTGTCTTATAGCTACTCTATTACGCCTCTTGCAAATGATATTGTTTTATTAGATAGATAAGCATACTTTATTAAAAAATTTCAAATATTTGTTATTCCCTATTCAAATAGAATGCACACGTCTTAGCATAGTGAGTAATATAGATAACAACGTGTGTCAACAGAAATGTTTCATGGGGATTTATATTCTTTAATTAGTTATCCTATTGAATGAATAGAAATGAATTGAACATAATGAATCAGCTGCTAACAGACACATGAATTCGCTATCGTGAGGAATGGATTATTGTTTGTTTTATACTGACGTATTCATTAACATTTCTTAAGAAAGGAACGGAGAGTCAGTTAAATACACTTCATAATCATATTAACACTTTGCATGACAATATTAAATTCACCATAGAATTAGAAGAAAATAAAACAATTAATTTTCTAGACCTTCAAATATCACATATTACTGATACACACGAATTCGCTATTTACCATAAACCCACCCACACAGATATTACGATACATTCTAACTCTTTCCACCCGATTAGTCATAAACTTGCTGCTTTTCACTCAATGTTATATAAATTAATCCATGTTCCTATGAATAACATTAATTTTGATAAAGAATTAGATAGAATTTACACCATAGCTCAGCATAATGGTTATTCAAAAGAATTAATAAATAATCTCCTTCATAAAAAACAAAAATCAAAAATCATATCCGAAATTTATCCTATAGTTCCCCAAACTTACTTATCAAAATTTGCCTCTGTGACTTATATAGGTACACCTTCCATAAAAATAAAAACATATTTACAAAAAACAACAAACACATTAATTTCATTTCGTACAAACAACAAACTACAGAATCACATTAAAAATAATAAAGATAAAACTGACAAAAATTTAAAATCTGGGGTCTATAAGTTAAATTGCGAGTGTGGAAAAGCTTTTATCGGACAAACTGGTAGATCCTTTTCCACAGGCATAAAAGAACATGAAAGAAGTTATAAATTACAAAAAACAGATTCCACATATGCAAACCACTGTATTGAACAAAAACATAAATTCAATAACAAGTTTGACATACTACATATACAAGACAAGAGTAAAAAATTAAATTTATTAGAAAACCTAGAAATAAATAAATTAAACAAATTAAACCTTATTTTAAATGACCAACTAGAAGTGAATAATTCACCGTTGTTAAATTTAAATATTTAAAATCAACTTAATAATTCTTATAGTTATATATATATATATTTATAAATTGTTTAATTTTATAATAACAGTAAACAATCAGTTTTCAAAAATTTTTAATATTATTAATCATATTGTTATGTATATAAATATTAAATATTACATTAAAGATATAAGTTACTCCCGCTCTTACCCTAATGTCACAAACTCCCCCCTCTTCATTTAGGAAAAGACATAAATAAGAACGTCTACAAATATTTTGTATTATAATATTCATCACCTGATGAAGCCCTAGTAGGGTGAAACAATTGTTGTGAATTGAATAAAACTGTTTTGAACTCAATTTGAATTTATTTCAATTTTTACTTGTAAAGACCTTCAGATTAATAAATAGTACATGTAGAAATATTCATTTAGAAAAATGTATTTGTTTGGTGTACTAAACGATTAGTTATAATTATTTACCAAACTATTGCATTGAGTAGACTTTTTTGATGTAAACAATAATAATTAAAACGAGTTTAAAAAGAGAATATTTTTTGCCTGAGTTGAAATTGGAACTAATAATTTCTGTTTCAACGTAAAACCATATAGTTAAAGGATATTTTGCGATGCTTTTGTCACTCTTCTTATTCATCGCTCCATCAGTTATAACAACTTACAACTTAACTCCAGCCTAAGGAGCATAATAAAAAGATATTGAGCATTGATGCTGTTTCTTGTGGTAATGCATGTTAACTAAAGATTCAAATAAAAAAAGGTTTTTCGAAATTCCTACCGGAAGTAGGACTTCACTCTCGTCGAGAAACAGCTTTTTGCAAATATCTCACATGTCATGCTTCAAGGCCTTTGACTGTGTGTTGTTTGAAAAATTGGATTGAGTTGGAAAAAGGGGACATTGCTTGCAATTGATACAGTCCTATCTAGATAATAGAAAGTAGTGCGTAGTCGATAGTGGAGCGGGTGCTGCTTCTGGGGGACACTGAAAAAGTGCCCCAAGACTCTGTTCTGGATTCTTTATTGTTGTAAATATATGTGAATGATCTTCCATCCAGGATTAAACGTAAAACCATACTGTCCGCTGATGATACTTCGGTAATTGTAAGAACTAAAAAAGATGCAGATTACAATGAAATACTGGCTACCATTGAGGACTATAGTTCATATGGTTTGACAGAAACCGGCTGAAGCTGAATATTGAAAAAACTAATGTGTTGAACTTTGGCAACTTCAAGAAAGACCCAATAAAAATTATTTACGGATATCAACAGTTAAATATGGAACATATGGTAGTTAAGTTTTTGGGGTTGTGGATGGATCCTCAATTGAAGTGGAAGAAGCATATTGACCATATGGCGGCAGAGATATCATCATTTAGTTATGCACTACGTTGTGGATGGTTCCTCAATTGAAGCGGAAGAAGCATATTGATCATTTGGCGGCAAAGATATCATCATTTAGTTATGCACTACGTATCATAGGAGGATCTGTGAATCTGTCGGCAAGCCTATCTGCATATTACGCTTATGTGCAATTAAGACCAAGTTATGGCATTATGTTTTGGGGAAAATCGGTTCATGCATCCAGGATGTTCATCCTCCAGAAGTCGTGCCTGCGTAGTGTCTTTGGTGTAAAAAAGACTTATTTCTGCAAAGAAATTTTTCTTGAGTGGCGATGTTTGTGGAGGAGAACATTGGGTTTTATAAAGAGCAAGAATTATGACATCATTACGAGACCAAAAGTATGGTATGTTCACATTTGGTGCCTTTACAAACAAGACAAAGTATTGCGGAAAAGAGTTGTATCACGCAAATAATAAGAGTGTATAATCATTTGCCTTCACACACAAAATGTTTTCCTCCAAAGAGGCAAAGAACTGTGTTGTTTGACATACTCATCAAAGAAGCTTTCTATAGCATGGGTGCGTATCTTAATTATAGATTTTGAAGCATATGAATGCAAATCTGTTTTATTGCGTTACTGGCGTGGATGTACATTTTGAGAAATTCAATATTTTGTATGTATTACTGAATAGCTCTTATTTTTATTTTATTTTGTATTTAATTCTCTCGCCATTCTTTTCATCGATTTCGTCGCTCTGTGTATAGTTACCATTGACGACTCTAACGACCCCGGTTTGGTTTGCTGTAGGATAATTAGAACGCGAGTTATGAGAGATTGAAAAACATTCTAAGATGGCGGCGAAAGGAGTAATCTCAACGAGATATATAAGTAAACTATAGAGAGGCTGTTGTATAGGCTACAGCGCCTCCAATGTGTTACATATAGAACTAATGGCGGCCATGACAGAAATAGGCAAAATACAATCAATTCCGTTTAAACACGTTATAGAAGTATAACTGATTTCATTTGATTTTATACATTAAAATTATATTGTTGCGTTTTCAGGGTCGAAATAAACAACTCGTGCAAATGTTTTAAAACTGTCTGTATATTTACACAGTTAAAACTAATCACAATATAAAAATATAAAAAAAAATGTAACGCACTTAAAACTACTACGAATAAATTAACACGCGTATTTATAACTATCACTACTATTTATATCTGTAATATTTATGTAATAAAACTGCACCGCTCACTTATTTATGTTTATTTGAACTGCATGACCACTGTTCAATGAATTCCTTATCCTATCGGCGGCATTTATATCGGCAGACAAAGGGTCTAGAGAAATACCAGAATATTCTGGCTCTCTTCTACCACATTCCAGACTTTCTGTCGCTGAGTGCATGATTTACGACTTGTTTACCGGCAGTTGATTTACGATTTGTTTACCGGTACGTTTTTATCGTCGCCCGGATGTCTTCTTTTGTGAGCTTGTTTCGTTACAATATATTAAATTTAACAGAGTACTTGGAAAAATGCCGACATCGTGCTCAGTTTTTAACTGTACAAATAGGTGGTCAAAAGAAAAAATATTTCATTTTTACTTTCTTATACGTACCTAGTATAATGAAGTAGTGTGATGATAAACATTTTCAACCTCGAGACAGACCGGAAGTAGTAGTTTACTTCTGTGAAAAAATCGTATTTTGCCAATATTTCGTCAACTACTAATTTTAAGCAAATTTATAGAGAATTAATATATACTCAAAATTAAATTCAGAATTTTGTTTAAAAAGTTTTTCGGAATCCCTACCGGAAATAGGTCGTTTACTCTTATCGAAAATCAGTTTTTTGCGAATATTTCGCAAGTCGGGCTTTTTAGACAGGTACGTTAAAAGTATAACATTATTTAGAAATTACTTTTCAATAACTTTTGTATAAAAAAAATTCAAAATTCGGACTGCAAGTAACACTTTTATTCTTATCAAATAGCGATTTTTTGCAAATATGTTCTAAATTATGCATTCTATATATATTTGTCAAGAGTACAAACATATTTAGAGCTGGATTTGGAATAGTTTTTGTATAAATGATATTTCACAATTCTGACCGAAAGTAACAGTTCTACTCTTAGGGAGTAGCACTTTTTTTCAAATATCTGGCAAAGTAAACATTCGATAGAGATTTATTAAGAGAATAGAAGTATTTAGATTAGGATTTTGAATAACTTTTGTATAAAAGAATTTTGAAAATTCGGACCTGAACTAACACATTTACTCACAGGCGTATTTTTTTAAGAAGGTAAAAGTATTTAAAGCTTAATTTTGAATAACTTTGCATAATTTGAAAGGCACATATTGCTGTGACTCTTGCAAATTGAGATTTATATAAAAATAATTTAAATTATTCAATCAGTAAGTAAGAGCAGAATCAAGCATACATCTTAGTGCTAGGCCTTATGCTAGACTAAGATTTAACAGATTTTCTGCAAAATAGTAAGTTAGGCAATTTTACATTTAACTAGCTCAGTTTAAAATTACTAAAGAAAATTTTCTCTCAGAGGCAGAAAATATAAATAAACTCTCCAATCAAGTTGAATGCTCTTCAATTATTACCAGGTCAGGTAAAGAAAATAAAATGCAAAATAAACCTTATAATATAGTTTATTAAGGATATTAAAGGAAATTTTAAAATATACAAGTATATTTACCAAATTAAATATCTTAAATATTACATAAAATTATGCATGTCATGATCAAATAGTCAAAACAATAAACAAATTATAATTAATAAAAGAATAACATCGAATACAAATTTATATTTTTAAAATAAATATGATTATCATTTTCTTTATTCGTCAAAGATACATGTAAACAATCAACATTTCAAATAAAAAAAAATATTGTATGTTGTGAATTGTACTGGATTATAAATAACTAAATTATGTGACTTATCATTTGCAAGAATATAAACATTACGAAAATGGCTCTGCCCTAATTAGTTCTGCCTGGCGCCTTTGCTCGCTCCCAAGACAGTACCATCAGAAAGCAAATCCACACTGGTAGGTACCTCAAAGTTCCACCCTACGAGTATGCTTTTCAACTCGTTGGACACAACCCTAACATACACTACTATGTGCTCACCCCTTAAGGTATATATATAAATTTAAGTGTAATACAAAAATGTCTTTGTGCATTCAATTAATTGACTCAGCCCTGATTAGTTCTGCTTGGCGCCTTTGCTCGCTCCCAAAACAGTACCACCAAGACCAATTCGTGCTTTAAGGATTCACCAAGGCTCCATGCTAAGAATTAAACATCTACTTAATTCATTGCACACATCCCTGATCTATTACCCAACACGTCAATATTAAATACACAAACACGATAAAGTATAATTAATATAAAGAAAATATATATAAAAAAAAATAAAATTTTACCTCGCTCTAGGATTCCAATAGAAAGCACCACATAAGAAATTTTTACAACACTATATATATACACTAATAATAAACATTACTAAATCAACTTAATTCTTCGTACAACATCTCAAATTCATCCACCTCAAATATATTTAAATTTTTGTCAGTTTAATTATCCTACATGTACATAAAACAAAAATTATTAAACTATAACTCTTCTAATCTTGTAAATAAATAATAAAGAAAATTTTATTAAAATGCAGTGATTATATTAGTTCAAAAAAAATATTATTAGGCTATCTAATTTGATCGTTACAGACACTAAAATGCTTTACCATAACACACGGTGTAATAACCCTGCATATAAAAATAAAACATTCTAGTAAAAAATATATATATAAAAAAAAAGTCCCAATATAAACGAATATCCTGAATTAAAATGATATCTAATTCCCACTTCGATTGAAAATTTTTATAAGTACAATAAAATTATTAAGAAAATATTATAAGTTCCAATACGTGAACAAATTTCTATGTTAGAATAACGTTTAATCTATGAAATATTACAAGTCCTAATTTTATTAAAAACTTTCTAAGTATCGTAAATCCGATTCAGTAAAATTAGTTCCGATTCATGAATAAACTTCTAAGTTAAAATAACATTTTGTGTTTAAGAGGAAGAAGAGGTTTCCACCTACTTCTAATTTTTCTTTTGAGAGCGGTTTACACCAAGCATCTAACGTTTTCTGATCATGTTCCGACTTATATGCATATTTTTCTTCACAAAAACGTACGGTTATCCTCGGTACGATACCGATTCCACCTCTTCAATTGCATTTCTATGATGCTGCACCTATCGGTCAATCGATGTATTACTAGCTTTCAAAAACGTAAACAAACATCTAAGCATCGATTTGTTTACACGTTCGTGATTTGTCAATTTCATCTAGCGGAGAATACCGTTTTCACCGAGCCAATCTGTCGATTTCTCCCGGTCACAGTATCTTTCGTGCGGGAAATACTTTCTTATTATAATTCACTTAATATTTTATGCTTATTCTAATATTATTTTACGTAAATAAAAATTAAATTTGCCAAAATATTAACTTAATGAATATCTATATACACATCATGATAAAATAAATAAAATAATAAAATAATTAAATTAAATCTAGAAGTGATCTTGATTATGCTTATTTACAATTTACCATCAAACTCAAGATCACTGCAATATGTATAAAAAACTCACCTCACGACACCTATTCTTTTAAAAAAATGTCAAACAATGAGGGCACTACCCACAACTTTATTTACAAATACATATTTATTTATTGCTACACATCCTTCAGAGAAGAGTCACTATTCCCGGTTAGTGGAATTATTATTGAAATAGTATTTCTCAATTCATACGAGTGTCGCCAGGAATCCACCAAATTACGAGGACAGCAAGTCAGACAAATGTATACAAAATTGATTTTATTCAGAGGACAATATTGTAATTTTATATATTTTTGTTTTATTTGTACAATAAATTATTATTTTCACTTCTAATAAACAAAATATGTATTAGTTTTTAATACCGCTTTAGGTTGCACCTAGTTTTATTTACCCCTTCTCCAAAACTTGCCTATTTCTATCATGGCGCCTTCTAATTCAATTCGTAACAAATATGGCGGCTGGTTTGCCTCTCTATAGTTTACTTATTCAATCTTGTTGGGTAATCTGAACAGTTCGCAAACATATAGAAGACCATTTCAAATGAGCCAAAAAAGTAACAATGTAACCGAAATTCTTGTGTCGATCACTAAATAGAGACTTATTAAGTGCATAAAAGTAGGAGTTAGATTTGAAATAATGTTTGTGTAAAAAAAAAATTCAAAATTCAGGCCAGAAGTTACTTTTACTCACATGCTGAATATATTAAGAATGTAAGCCTTAATTTATATAAAAACGCACACCTCATTTATTAACAAAGTTAAGATTTCTAATTATCATCCAATAAAAAAAAGAAACATAAATAAAAGAAGAAATTTCGTGAATATATATTCGAAATAGCAATGGTCCAAGTATAGAATCCCGCAGGACACCCATGCCAACTAGCAAATGCAAGAATGAGGATCAACTATGATATTCTAATTTGTTTTGTATCTAATTTTTACAAATTCAGACCGGTTCGACAGGTAGTATAAAAATCAACTAATATTTGGTCCACAAATATCTTAAAATTCAAATTTAAGTATGCGATGATTAACACAAGCGACGAACTCTGAACGGCTAGCATTTTGTTACAGGAAATTCTTGTTGCATAAAGTGTTTTATCGTAAGACAGTAATCGAATGTCTTCTTTTTGATAAATTATCCAGAATTATCGACAACAAACTGACAGTTTTACATTTTTCTCGCCATAAATATGTTTTTAGTACAAATATTTGAAAAATCGTAACGTACATGTATTTTTTCTTCCGCCCTTTTTTCTCTCGTAATTTCTGCACGAATTGAGTGGTAAGAATTGACAACGGTATTGTTTGAAATCGATTCGCTGAACAAGATTAATTACTATTCACGTTAGTCAGTAGTGGCTTCGAACAGCTGTCAATCAACGAAACTTGCAGCAAATTTAATATATTTTGCGAGAACCCAGAATACGTATTCGTCAGGGTTTAACTGAGGACTGTAAAAGTAGATCGCTGACGTTACCTATTTATCGTTCGGTATTCGTGTTTAGTTTTTAGCTTTCGTCAGACTACAATTGCACTTGTTATTTAATATCCTAAATATTTATAATTTTTATAGGATTTGCAGTTTTTTTTGAGAAACACTGTATAGGATTTTAAATAATTTTGAAATTAGTTTTCCTTAGTGTTGAAAGTTCATCTTGCCGTGATCTTTAATAGTTTAAGAATTAGATTTTTTTTTAAACAGTTAAGCTTTAGAATAAGAACATAAATTTTTAATTTTAAATATATAATTTAAGGTATGCCAAGTACAAAGTTAAAGATTGAAAAGGTGTATAATGAGTTGCATAACCTTTAAGGGGCAATGTCATTATGAAAAATGTATATAGTAATTTAAGTTTAAAAAAATATTAAGAAGGAATAAAAAAATAAACACAAAATAAATCTATGCATTCTATATTTTATAGAAAAGACGAGTACAAGGTATGGTTTGTATATACAAAAACAGAACCAAACTTCTCGCAATGTGTAAGAATAGCAATAAATATTCTAAGAAATGGACCACTGTTCAAAAATAAAAATGTATTAAAAATAAATAACAGAGAGAGAGAGAGTGATGTTGAAAGACGGAACAGTGAAGAGGATGAATCATTTAAATGCCGTAAAATTGTACGAGCAAGGCTATATTCGGCATGATTGTTATGAAAACGTCTATTCAAATGAATAGAAATAGTTTGTAAATTTGCACAATGATTTTAATCTAAAAGAGAATTTTAAGATCGCATTTAAGAATATAATAAGAATATATATCCAAAAACATATTAAAGGATATATACAAAAAGTGTTATTTATCCGAGACAATACATTACTAAGTGTATGTATATACTAGATGTATAGGTAAAGCACATCTTTGAAATTTGCATAAATATAAAGGCATCAAAGATCGCAGGATAAATCTTGTGTGGTTCTAATAATCTGCAAGAAGAAATAATATCAACATTGTTGACAGTTGTATGCAAATCAATTTACAAGAGGCCGAAAGGAACTGGGTAGAACGTAGAGGAGATGCTGTAGAAGTATTTCTTGTAATACAGTCCTAACGAAGAGAATTCCAGTGGTGTACAATGTATTTCCGATCATAACCAACAAAGATATCTACTAGAAGAAAGTACGAATAACTTTAATTAACGGGAAAAGGAAGTATATAATTAATAATGAGAGAGGTAATAGGTTCATTTACAAGCATAATGAGGGATGGCATTAAGAAAGAAGAATATACCTACCCAAGATGAAGAATCTCAAGTGTGCATAAACTTTTAATAAACAATTTGTAAATGGTAACATTTTGTGTATTCATTAACTGTCAAAAATAGAATAGGTATATCTGACTGAGGAAAAACTTATAGAAAACAAATATGAACTGAACAATGCCAACATAAATGTTAGTGTAGAAGTCGTGGCGCTGTGAGTGTATAGTCGTCTTTTGTTTCAAGGGGAAGAGTTATAAAAGAGCGCGAAGAACGAGATGAGAGGAGATTAAGCCAAACTTTCGAATTTACTAGACGTAAAAATTTTTGATATCGTTTAATAATAATAGTAGGGGTTTTGATACACTACGTTATATTATATTAGTTTGAATGTATTAAGTTTATTTCTGAATTCCAGTATAGTTTTAGTTTAGTTATTATTAATTATTTGCTGCATTCGATAATTTCATTTTCAAATATATATATATCAAAATGGTAGACATCAATAAAAAAGAATTTGATGATTTGTATGAGGAATATAAGTAATTTTTTTTTAAATAAATATACAGTATTGATGGTGTAAGACGTACTCTAGGGGTATTATGTGGAAATATTTACTTTTAGCAACGCGTTAAACATCATCAATAATTAAATAAAGTATTATTTTGCTAAATTACATTGCTTTCTTTTATGGTAATTGAGGGAAGATCGTTAATGGTGTTGAGGGCACTTGAGGTACTATGTGCAAATATTTGCTTCCTGTGTATCACTGGGCATTGTTAACGATAGTTGTGGTCAAATTTAATTAAAATTTTAAGTAGAAAATACGAATAGATAGGAATATTCTTGATGGACAAGCGCCAATCCATTGGGTGTACTATGTGCGAATATTTACATTCGACGATTGGTATATGTCATTTTCAAGATATTTTCTTCTTTGCAAAGTTTTCGATCATCAAAGGCACTATGTGCGAATGTGTCTTTGTTGAAATAAAAATTAGCTTCGTATGGGAAAAAGTTATTTTTTTTGAATTTATAAATATTATATTAAAGGATAAAATAACAAAATAATATTTTTCTTGAATCGCAATAGCATATTTATAGAAAAGGAATTATGTTTTTGTATGGTTTATAATTGTGAAGAGACATTCTAAAAACAGGCACGTTGTCAATAATTTTTTTTTTGATATCGTTTATTGAATTAAAAGATGAATATAAGTGTTTTATAAAATTTAAGAATTTATTTTATTATTAACCTTATCCAAATAAAAACTTATAGGTGAATATTTTAACAATATTAATGCAATCCCAGCATTCATTGAATAGATATGCAATTTTGTATCATTAAGGCTACAACGTTACAAGTTGAGTTGCATTATTGCAATGCTACAGCAATATGTCGAGCTGCCGACAACACTTGATATGATTCTACGTTACTTGATAGATTTAGTACTATATAAAAGACTCGAACTCATACACCCTCGGAGGCACGGAGGTAAGAGACGTCGTGGGTTCGAACCGCACCCGTGGGTAAATTTTGTAAATAGCATTGTTAAATGTTTGAAAGATATTTTGATGTAAATCAATAATAGATTCACATTACAAAATACTAATATGTCATTCATATTTTAATAATATAAATGCTTGGCAATGTAAACTGCACATTTATTACGCGTAATCATTATTACATATATTAATCTAAGGCTATTATTATTTTAGTTTATATTTAAATAATTACTTCAATCTGATGAATAATTATGTTTTGTAATGTGTTTCATTATGTTAGTGATTAATTAATAAAGCGTATTTTAATTGCATGAATATATTATTGATACATAGTCACGTAGGTATTTTCTATTCTAAATGGACACCATTTTTATTTTATTTTTTACAGATATATTTTCGGTTCATTTTGATGTCGTCAATTCAGTATACTTAACATATCCGCACAATAAATTAATTCTTTCTCTTTTACGTTAGTTTATTAATATACATTTAATTATAATGAAACGATCAATTTCATAAATATTATTAATTATTCATGGTTATGTACTTGCAATAGGTAATTGAATTTTGATAACGTGTGAATTGTCTGCTTTCGTAATTTTTAAAATTTCAACATATTTTTTGTTGGACATTTAATTTAGAAATATGTGTTTTTAAAGCAAATTAACTGAAGCGCAAGGGCACCAGAGCATAGAAGGCGAGGGAGAGAGCACTCAAGACAGGAGAAAAGAATGTACAGACGATACTTAAAAAACGTGGCTGAACACACCCAAGAGGAAAAGTATAAACAATAGCCAAAAAAGAGTATATTTGTTCAACAGAAAATTTACCTAGTGTGCTTCTAAAACCCTACACCTAAGCGTCCACTAAGGTTTTCATTGCTTGGTCTTTGAAAAGACCGGTGCTGCTTTCTTGACGACGTTTCAGCAAAATCATTCTTGTCATCTTCAGGACGCTGTACCGAAACAATCAAATTATTGCCCGTTATTTTTAATATTATTAAATAAAATGAAAAATGAATCGTTTTACCTGGCTAGCTCATATTTTTATCCCAGGGTATTAATTCAAACATTCTGCATATATTAATACGTATACAAAGAACATATAAAAATAATATCAGATTCAGATAAAATAAACACATTATTAAAATAATATCAGAAGTCATTCAATATTGAAAGATTAGTTGCAACTATTTAAAATGTTATCGTCTCTACAAAATAATATATCATTCATCATTTGTTTTCCGGTGCCCTTCAGTGTCTATATAAACACAAACAACATAGGCAAAGACAAGAAAATAAATGCTCAGATTTGGACATACAACGCATATAATATTTTTTGAATATCATCGACCAGTAATTTACAAATGCTGATATATTGCCGTATCTAAGTTAAACTATTAAATACGTTTTTCAATCTTAGATTGTTACATTATTTGATTAAGTCTCTAAATTAAGACAAATTTTAACATTTTATTTTATCAAGCGTGCGAGTGCTTGATAAAATAATAACTTTTAAATACCTTTTATATATTTTTATCTTCTTTTCGTCTCTATTCGCTGAAATGAAATCTCATTGTCGGTTTGCTTTCTGAGAGTCCTCCACCGACGCTATATATAACAAGAGTTTCTTTGACTGCTGTAGGAGCCCTATAATTCACCGGTTGTCTTTTGTATGGGTGACCTTGCACTTATTCAACTGCTTATATGAACATATATCAAACTTTACACATTTCACACTTATTAGTCGGTTGACCTCATTATATAAATAAAGAACCTTTTATATTATTTATGAGGTTTAAAATGACAGTCTAATACACTGCCGACCGCTATGCTTGAGTCGACTTATATAGAAAACCTTATATTATTTATTTATGCAGTTCAGGACAGTCTAATGTGCTGTCAACCGCTATGTTGGAAGGTGCTATTGTCGACTTTATTTAAATAGGGAATTTTCTATTACTTTTAACGGTCTAAGGACAGTCTAATAACTTTCAAGAAGATAGGTATCTTCTTGAAAGTTCCCCATCGACTTTTTTCATCCATCGAACTTCGCTTTCTGGGACGCACATGCAAATCCCTTCTATCTGCACCTTTATAGCAGTTATAGTTTACATGCATTTTATCACGTACGACCGGCGACATATACACAAACTCTGCGTTACAAGTCTTTAGATATTATACAAACATTTCCTTATCTAAATACTGCTTAACTTACACATAGATTAATATATCTCTCAAATAAAGAATTTAATGAAATTTATCAGTTTTTAACACATACGTTTTAAAAAGTATTTTTTATTCATATTTACAATTATAAACTATTTCAATTTTGCTGTACCGTTACAACTGCGATAACTGTCCGCTTCTCCTAACAAATAACAAGAAACAGAAGCAGACAGTGAGTGTGTGTAAAGAAATTATTGCGGATCTTAAAAAAACGAGAATGAGGATAATACACATACATTTCGTTGTAGAGCAACCGCAGACACGTGTTTCAGACTCGTTGGTCATCGTCAGCACGATGTCGCCAAGGAATAATCCCACCTTATTCCTTGGCGACACCGTACTGACGATGACCAACGAGTCTGAAACACATGTCTGCGGTTGCTCTACAACGGAATATATGTGTATTATCCTCATTTTTGTAGATAGAAAGAATAACGAAACATTATCATGAATAACAGACCGCCATTTGCAGCTCCTGTCAGAAAATCCCTAGATTTGAGGACCGACATCGCGTCGAGGAAGACATTGTCAACCCGCGTGCCTTACCGAAACCGAGAAAAATAAGTTCAAACGAATATGTATAGTTATAGTCGTCCCTGTATATAGGTTATTCAAGAGTGCAATATGATATGCCTAAGTTAAAGTTGAAATGCACTTTATAGAAATAGGCTTATTTATGGGTAAAGTTTTTCAGTCAAAACACCGTGAAGGCGGGCATAATGTATAGTTGAAATACACCTAGTAAATACACAAGCTCCTGATACCACGAGATATCGAACGGTATGCCACCATCGGCAATCCAGAGCATCACGTAAGTACATATTAATAACGCTGGATTAATTATCGTGCTAATAGTTTGGTAATTAACAGTTACGCGAGAATATGAATTGAATGCAGTGACCGCAGATCGTGCATTTCAATATATCAGTGCGTCAATGTAATTCGTTTTTGCGAATGACCGAATTGATACCTTTCAATGGATGAAATGAAATGCAAAATTTCTATGCGACAGACGTGTTCGGCGTAATTTGAAAATGATTGTTACGCTTTTTAGTTGATATTATATATGTATACATATTTATATATTTAGGTGCGTCTACAAAATAAAAAATAGACAATGCGATTGCCTCAAATCAGTACGTCGTAATTTCAAAATTCACATTTTCGAATTTTCGGGCATTCAAATGGTTAAGGCCCAATAAAAATCGTTGGCGGGATTACGCGTCCAGATTCAAGAACACGCATAGAAGATGAAAAAAGTGGGTACCTACAGTCACCAGGCAAGTCTAGACATCCTGCATACAAGAACTGAAGTGTCAGTGTTTGGTCCAGTTGAAGATTTGTTTTGTAAATTTGTTTATGTTGTTTCAAGATTAAAAATGTTGAATTCAAAGACCTAAATAATGCCTGAGATGTGCAATAACCAAGAAACTCACACAAAGAAATTTGCCAAAGGAAATACTCTAATACCAGACTTATTGACTGATGATGATGATGACTATGATAGGGAGAATCTTGGCAAATTCCTTTTTAATATTGAACATGCGAATTGATGTTTTGAATGATGATCATGCTTTAAATTACGAAGAAGTCAAGGTTGTGAAGAGCATGCTACTATTACTAAATGTGAATAATCAATGTGAGGCTGATAATGGGGAACACTTCTGATTATAAAAATTCATTGCTAGTTTCTTTACCAAATTTATCCGCAGTTAAAAATGAAGATGAAGAAAATCTTATTAGCCAAGAAAACCATCAAGAAAATCACACCGATTATTATGAACCATTAATTCATTTAATTAGTATCAGTGAAGGTGATTAGAACCTGAGTGATGTAGGAAACGAGAAGCAGAATAAAATCATTTTGGAAGAATCCACAAATAAAAAACATCGAATAGGTGAAAATATCAAAAAGAAAAATTGACAATTTTGAATGAAGGACGACAACTAATACTTGGATTACAAAATAACATTAAATCAAAAGAAACCCTTCTAAGGCACTCAAAGATTAGAAAAAAAAATAATTTTTTTTCGTTTTTCAACTCGTTTCAATCATAGCTAGGTAGACAACATAAAAACTCTCCTCGTATATTTAATACTCTGCTTTATGTTAAGTAATCTTAAATTTAATTGCCTGCATTTTATTCATTAATTACTTATTTGGATAACAGCTATGTAAACTAGTTTTTCCCCAACATAATAAATACATATTCATATAAAAATAACATTTCATATGCAGTGGATAAACGTAATAAAGGGATTTTTTTTTGTTTTGAAAGAGATACAACCTTGATTTTAAATATATCTAACCATATCTAGACAATGTCAAAATTACGTCACATTAGCGTAACAATGAACACAGGTAGGAACACTTTTAATGTGGCTTCTATGATTTATAATATTGCACAGTTGCGTCTGGTATATGTAATCAATCAGAAAACCATACAGATATCTTAAATAACTTACAATTACTACAATTTCCCTATTACTAGTTTGGGTAAACAATAATATGAAGGATATTTATATTTGCATATGTGCATTACATTTGCAAATATAATTATCCCCGAAAATTGACTGCATATATATATATATATATATATATATATATATATATATATATATATATATATTGTGGTAGTTCACCAACATGAATCAGTAATGATATGTGGGAAGTACTAGTGTTAATAAAATATACTGTATATGTTCTTGAAGTGAGTATAAAAAAATGAAAGTTGGTAATATTTAATAGACCAAACTATAATTAAATAAATAGATGTGGGAATATTTGATTTATACTTAAAATAATTGTGAGAATATTAAATGGATATATTCCTATGTTTTTTGTGAATCGTGCAAAGTTGGTTGCATATCGGGGTACGTTGAAGTTTTTCTTGCATCGAGTGGTTGGTTGCCTATCAGGTTTCTTTGTTGCATTAATTTTACCCATTTCTGAAAGTAGAATTTTAAATATTACTTGATGTATTTTCATGTGAAATATTATTTTGTAAAAGCTTGTTTAATTAACACTATTGAAAAATAGAGATAATTAGTTTGGATTTTGAATCATAAAGGTTAAAAAATGATGTATAGTTGCGCGCTTAAATTCAAATATGAGAAGTGTCAGATTTTGACATTTTAAATAGTAACGTTATTGTATTGAGTATTTGGTTTGCCGAAGTGTGTTAAAGGTTGTAAAAAAATAAGTAAAGAATTAAATTGATAAATTTTTGGAATTACAAAAAGGTATCTTAAATATTCAAGTACAAATAAAATATGTTTTGGATTATCACAATGTGTGTACAAAGATGATTGGATATTAAAAAATTAAGGAATTATTGCCAGGGATATGAGAAATAAATAAAAAAAAGATTCTAAATAATTTTAGAAAGCGGTAGTTGTATTTTCGGAAAAACGAAGTTTTTCTCCGAAAAATACATAATAAAGTTATCAATTATTGCGTAAAAGTGTAAAAGAAGTGATAAAGATAGAGTGGAGAAGAAAACAGATATTTTTTAGGTGATTTAAATATTTTCAAGAATATTACCATTTATAATCATACAAATATACTTAAAAAATTATAAGAAGAAAGGATTTTAGTTACTAATAACGTAATAAATGAAGAGTATATAAATTTGAGAAGTAAGCGAATAAATACATTATTATAATTTAAAAATAAACTTACCACATTGGTAAATATCCAAGAAGAAAAATCCATATTCGGCCAGAGAATTATTACACAGGAGAGCAGTTCGAGTTCCAGAATTTGTACTAGTATTTCGGTCCAGGAATTGAAGAAATCGAGAACTTCAAGTAGGCAGATTATATCCAAGTGTTACAGGCGTGAGAGATTCTGAGATGTATTAGCATAGCAGGCGAACACAGGTATTCCAGTCCGGTGGAGAAATAATTCGTGGAAAGACAAGTATCAAGGAACAGCACGCAAGCGATCGACGGTTCGAGTTTCCAGGTGATAGCAGATTTGAAGGTATTACAGGATAGCAGTTATTACAGTCCACGTTCCGAGCATTCCAGACAATTAGGCAAAGGAAAGAATATACATCTTTGAAACCGGTGAATATCATCTTCGAGCTAAAAAGAAAATCGTTTGGATTACAAGAAAGAATACCAGTTTTATATTTATGACAGGTCGTATAATTATTTGGAATAATCTGAATTTAACAGTTTCAAATATAGTAAAAGTATATCAGAATTTAGAAAATTTTTAAATAACCGTACATTATAACGTTGTTGATAATTAAGAACAGATATTTTGTATTCTCCTTTCACAACATAAATTTGTGACTGCATTTAATAATTTTAGAAATCAAAGAATCTGATTGGCAAACTAAAACTAAATAAGTTAGGTGGGAAATTGATTTTCAAACAAGAACTATACAGTATTTTTAAAATAGTATAATAAATATACTTACTTGCTTACATTTCGGTTCACGAAAGGTATAATTTCGTGCATTAATAAATTTTCTTAAGAGTTTTTTTTAAACAAGCTTGATACTTCCATGTATGTTTTGTTGGGGATTGTGTTGGGAACTACCATTTGATTTATAATTTGCTTGGTTTATTAAACAAATAAGTTTTGATATATTTGTTTTTATTTGGTATGTGAAGAAGGTTCTTGAATTAAATTGATGAAACAGATATGACGCTTAGATCCTTAACCTATAAATAGAAAAACAACTGTCAGTGATTATTTTTATTATTTGAATAGTATGCTAATACATACCTTGATATTGAGTTTATAGTAAGTATTATTTGAAGATAGATTTGAAACACATATAATAATTCACTTGAGAATTACTGTTTTATAAAATTTGATTTATAAAATAAAGAAATATAAGACGTAAATATCCTACGATATGTGCGGGTATTGTAGAAATTACATATAGGCAACTGTTTGACTTTGATGAATCAAGTGAAGTTAGCAACATATAAAAATAATTAGTTTAAATATTTTAAACAAGAACTGAGTTAGTGAGGGCATAAATAAAATAAAAATATCTGAGAGAAATAAAAAAAAAATAGATATAAAGATTATATAGAAGATTTCAAATTTTATTATTGACGGTAAAAAAATACAGGATTTAAATACATAGTAGAAATAAAGATTATTGAATTTTACCTGAGTGTAATTGTACTTTTTATTAATAAAAGGTATTGTTACAATATATATATATATATCTACATGGTGCATTTAAAAATGATGTATATCATTTTATAATTAACATTTCCAATTTTATTTAATTGCGTTTATTATGTTATTTGTTTCATGAAGATATCAGTTTTAAATATTATAAGTAGGGGCGGACATGACCTGTTTAAACTACAACGAAGTTACAACGAAGCAAAGAAATAATGTAAACAACACCCACTTACTGAATAGCACTAATTCATATGGTGAACTGCAATATCTGTTTACGCCCAAGATGTGCCCGAGAATGAGAGCAAAAAATGCCCATAAAATAGGGAATTTATGAGTAAAATCCTTTCTACATCGGCGTAGATAGGAGTGTGAGGGGTTTTTAAAATTTATTATATTTACCTTATATTTCGCAAGAGAAATAATGTAAATATGTATATACTTACTGTTATTTAGTTTCAATAACATACGCGTACATTTTTAGATATCATTTACTTAGATCTAGAACGTTGTTTATGTTACTTTTTCTGATATGAAAATGAATTGTCAGTGATTCCGAAATTTATTACATAGTCTGTAAAATATCGTTACAGAATTCCAAAATATCGCACGTTCGTCACTTAGCTTTGCTAAAACATACACAGAAATAGTTTTTATGCAGAGAATTTCGATAGTTTACAAAATTTCGTTACATGTTTAAATGACGATGCTCGAAGTATTTCTGAGTGCAAGGAACTAACTCAAATCCCAAATTTAAAAAATCAGTTGTTATTCCTTCAGGAACACTTTGGAAATTTTCCTAATCGAATCACATATTTTGAAAATCGAATCTCAAATTAAAAAATGGATTAACCACATTAGATGTGGCTATTAATAATTTCAAAAGTATTTCAAGTGACTTCAATTCAATTTGGTGTAAGATTGATTTTCCACATACATCGGACACAAATTGTTGTAAATAAATATACATAAATTAATTTGAACAGAAAAGTATTAAATATTATATGTTATATTTCTAATATATTAGTTTTCTTTTAAATATTACTTATAATTAGGGGGCGGACACGAGCGGTTGATGACTCATCGCCCATGGGCGCACTATTGAAATGTTGTATTGTTAAAGAGGTTTTAACTTTATTTATATAATTGGATAACAAGTGGCTAGTGTCCTTCTTCTTCTTGATATTCACTGCTGTCACATCTTCCGCTTTAAATATATACAGGATGTTCCTAAATATCAACTATTAAATATTAACTATTAGCGCACGGCCGTTTCGTGTTAATTTCTTGAGAAAAGACGGCTTAACCGAATCACCATGGTTACCGATCGAACCGTCAAAATTGGCAAAACGAAAAAAAGTACTCGTCCCTGGAAACGATGAATTTAAGGCCGTCTTGGCGCGTGGACATACGTACGACATTAAATTAATCATCGACGGAGAGATTTTCCTTTTTTTTGGTGCTTGTGCAGAGATATTGGCCATCAAAGAGGAGCGTGCAAGCATTGTGTAACAGAAAAATGGCTTACGTTATTGAAATATATTGGTGAACATGAAAAATTGACATAAATTAACATAAATTTGTGTTTGCAACTATTTCAAACTATTGCTCTCTATTTCACTGTAAACTTTTAATTTGAGTTTGTTTTGTACCAATCTTTTCATTCTGACATTTCTCCTAACAACCAGTTCTATCGTAAAAAAAAATGCAATAAAGTTTAGGACGGCAGGAGTTAGTTCTGCGACTTAACAGATCGATAAATTGACGGCAAATGAGAACGATATTTCTAAAAGATCATACACGAGGCGTACACTATGAAATTACTGAATTTCTGAGGCACTTATTTTAAAACCATATATTTTGTGCTGTAGTTTTTGTATGTAAATGTAGTTTGCATGTAATATTAGTTTATAGTTATCGCTTGAAAAAGCTATTGCGTAGCGAAACAGCTGTAGTGTGAAATTATTGTAAATCTCAAAACTTCATATTGTTGTTTTATTTAACTTAATTTGATTACTCTAAAGTCTATCTAATCTATCTAAGTAGTAGTAACTAACATTTATTGTTAGTTACTTCGAACAATCGCTAAAAAGTCTCATATGTTTCTGAATATCAACAGCCCAATATACATTTAACGGCGTATATTGATTTTGAATAACGTTGCCTTAATGTCCAACGGCAAAGTGGTTTTTTTCACAACACCGCATCATCATTGTTCGTCGCTTTTTGCCGGAAAGAGGTAAGTAATGCAGAAAGCGAACAGCCTATCTCTAACAGGTCTCCCATGAACGAGAAGTACCGCGTGTTTCTCCGGCCAAGCAGATAATTGAAACACAAATTCCGATAGATCACGAGAACGCAGGTGTTTTCCGAACACATTTACATAATAACGTGGCCGTTGTAGGTGCCATGTTAATTGCTATTACTATTTTACAATTAAAAGTAACACCACTTACGATGTCGCACTTCAAATACATTATGAACCTCGTTGGAGAGAGAGAGAGAGACACACACAGAGAGAAAGAGGTCGTATGGTTAAAGTGTTTTTCCTTCATATTTTAGTATAGGCGGGGAAATTATGTAATGTTTAGGGATCGGCAGTCAGGGGTACATTAATTAAAATGAGTTTATTAATTTGTGCGTATAATTTATACCAGAACGAAGGAATGAATTTACACTTTCGTCATAAACGAAAAATAATGACGTCTGCATTGCCAATTTCATAACAAAGAACGTAATTACTCTATATATTACTAAATTTAGAATTTCATTAATATAGAATATATTATATATACAGGGTGATTGTGCCTTACGAGTAAAGATATTTCGAAGCGGTTTTGTTTTCCCATGATTTGGAGCACGTTTTAAAATTATTTTATATTTTACAGAGTGAATAGTTATAGTTTTTTAAGTGAAACACCCTAAATATATTTTTGTATTCTCCGTATAATTTTTAGGCAAAACGTTATAAGATAGTATAAGCCTAAAATTTAAGATTTTCGACGACGTATTAGATGGACACAATTTTTGGTAGAGTTGATCATAATAAAAGGGCCTAATACAAACATGTTTTATTTTTTTGGAATTAATAATTGAATTTGCAGAAAACTGGATTAAAGTTACATGACATATTTTTGTCAAAAAGTATTTTTTTTCAAATGGAACACTCTGTATATCGGTTCATTTTTGGATTGCTTACTAAATTTCGCACCAAAAAATATATAACGTTATAATTTTAAAAGTTACCATTATCGAGCTATTGTCATTTTCTAATGTGATTTTGTCAACTTTAAGTTTTTTAGTTGAATACGGTGTAGTCAGCCCATGATATTTGCTGTGAAATTGACAATTGAATGGATGACATTTAATAAGTTGCTTTTCAGTTGTCAAACCTGATTTTATAACGAATTTTTCTAAAAATGAACTACGAGATATGATTTTTGTATGTATTGGGGTAATAACAAAAAAATGGATATATCTTATTTATCTACTAATGTCAAATAATCCATGAAAAAAATTATACCGATATTAGACCTCATTATAAACACTGTGTTTGTAAAGTGTTTTTTATTGGATAAGAAACTAATATTATTCAACAGTTTCACCAAGGAAAAAAGAGGCGGGCAAATGTGACCAATTAAATTCAAAGAAACGCTGGAAAGAAAAAATCGATTTCATCTTACTTGCGTAGGCACTGAACGACATCGAACGTCAAACGTCAATTTTAATACAAAGTAATATAATTCGTTAATATTTTATTGTATTTATATAATATCTTAATTAATTGTAACTTATTGAATAAATATTGTTGATTACAACCCAATGTGTTATTTGGACATTAGTAGATAAAGTATTATATTCAACTCATTGCGTGGATATTTGATTACACGCGGACGATTACAGCACTCGCTGCGCTTGTGCTGCAAAACTCATCCTCGTGTAATACAATTATCCACGCAAACTCATTGAATAATATACTATTACAATACAGCAATATATGTAGAATATTGTACAATAAACAAATTATAAAACCAAATCAAATAATTAATAACTTTAATTTAGTAGGTGTAGAAACAGGAACTTTTACGTGAATGGATGAGTAATTAGTATAGACCGGACACGAAAGGTTGATGACTCATCGCCCATGAACTCACAATTGAAATGTTGTATTTTTAAAGAGGTTTTATTTTATTTATATAACAAGTGGATGACGATCTATAAAATACAAAATACCTTATTATTTGTTCATTTTGTAATTCAAGTCGAGTAAAGGAGTATTAATATTTACTAACAATACTTTCTCAAGGTTCTCATCTGTAAGATTTGTTCTCTTTGAATGAAGTACATTCTTGTAGATAGAAAACGTCCTTGCTACATAGCAAATGGTTATAAGTGCGTACTGGAAATATTCTTTTGTTTCAGCGTATTTAGCAGTTAGATTTTGTGTCATTGTTCCCATACAAAATTGCCGCAATGTTATTAAATCTGTATTTCTATTAAAAACTACGTCTAACTTTTGCCGAAGGCCACATCCGAAGTCACTTGGAATAGTTATGAAATTATTAATAGCCACATCTAATGTGGTTAATCCATCTTTTAATTTGAGATTTAGATTTTCGGAATATGTGATTAGATTAGGCAAATTTCCAAAGTGTTCTTGAAGGAATAACAACTGAGTTTTTAAATTTGAGATTTGTATTAGTTCCTTGCACTCAGAAATACTTCGAGCATCGTCACTTAAACATGTAACCAAATTTTGTAAACTATCGAAATTCTCTGCATAAAAGCTAGTAGCTTCCAACCATGTTCCCCATCTAGTTATTACTGGCGAGGGAGGCAGTGACAAAGATGGAAGTATTTCCCTGTAAAGAGCTACTCTCGATGGTGCTTTTCTGAAAACTTTTTTAAAAGCGGATACAAGTCTATCAACTTCCGGAAAGGTGTCTCTGATATATTCACAGATTCTGTGGAGAGCATGTGCTACACAAGTAATATGCAGCATATAAGGATATGTTTCGTTTAATAGTCTGCCTGTTTTTAACATATATGCGGCACTGTCACTAACAAATAGAAGTATTTTTTCCCTGTACCTGTCGTCTGAATGAAGTATTTTGTGTAAATTTTCGTCAATGGTTTTAGCAACTGTTTCCACATCAACTGTATTCATAACTTTAGATGCTATTACATATGTGTTATATGGAAAAGTTGGATGTAGTACACCAGCTACAACATTCACCATACAGCGTCCTAGTATATCGACAGTTTCGTCGGCACTTGTCTTCTAATGTAATCTACTGTTTTCGTGAAGCACTTAGAAACATAATATTTGCGTAAAGTGGATTCATCAGGAACATTTCGACCAGTATATTTTTGGAGAAATGTTTTGAAATTGGGATTGTCAAATTTATTTAATGGGATATTAGCCGCCATTAAAGCTTCACAGAGTTCGTCGTTAAAATTGTCAGCTTCCAACGGGTCCAATTCCTGTGTATGTTTTAGCGATGCTAAGTGACATTCTATGTGCGATTTTTGGCCATTCAGTAACGATATTTTACAGACTTTGCAATTAATTCGAAATATAAGGTAAATATAACAAATTTTAAAAACTCGTCACCCTTCTACCTACGCCGATGAAAGAAGAAATTTAGGAGTAAAATTGACTTTTTTTGCTATCGTTTTCTGGACAACAACAGATGTTGCAGTTCACCATATGAATAGTGCTATTCAGTAACTGCGTGTTGTTACATTATTTCTTTGCTCCATCGTAATTTAAACCTGGAACGTCCGGTGTATAGTAATTAGTAAAACAGAAAATTATAAAATAACAATAAATATGAACAGTAAAATAGGTAAAAATTAAAAGTGTTCAAATTTACTTTTAAATGTTTCTGAGCATGCTTCCGAAATGATAAATCGATATTTATAAGGCGTTGATTACTTATATTTCTAAATATTTGTCGAATATGTTTCCTCATACCTTCTTTTGTGAAACATTCTTTTGTATATGCAATAATAACGATGATAATGGGGGTAATTTATAATAAATAACCCAGTACTACTAATCATGAAGTAATAGGGAAATTAGTATGCATTACAGCCAATTCGCAATGATGGTTGCATAATTAAAAGAGGTTACGTAGCTTCCAACCTTTCACAGAGCCAAAGTATAGGCTGCAGCTATTTTCGAAATTAAAAAAATATCTCCAAACACAATTTATGAAGTTAGATGGCGGACATTTTACAAAGTACATTATTATATCTTGCCGCTTGCATAGTACGCAAATGATACTTATATCTTTATATTCATAAATTATATTCCACCTTTGCATTTCGAACGTATAAATCGCTACGCAAAATGGGTAAGACTCAGGTGTGCAAAACGTAATGCATAAATAATGGCATTAATTATTTCGCAAAACACCTAAAGCCAGTTCGCGAGGAAGGAGCAACGTAATATTGTAGGCATGCCGGAACGCCTGAGTGCTAGAGGCTTCGACAAACATCTTACTACTACACATTTTCTTCGGAAACTTTCATCCCGGGCTCCGATGTCGAACTGTTTCATATGCACAACGATAATATCGTACAAAATATATGCAATCGTGAGTTTTGGAATCAAATTATCGGTTGTCACAGCTACATATTAGTAAGATTATGTTCATATCCGTTCGATCGACAGATTTTGCTGTGAAATATTTACATACAGGCTGCGCTACCGAAAACGAAACAGATTGAGTATCTCGAAGGAGAAATCACTGGTCGTAACATGTGCATATATTATAACGATACTTATATATTAAAGTCATGTGTATAAGGAAAAGATAGTATATATATTTATATATCTAATTTTATAGTAACTCAAAATTATGCAACTTAAGATACACAAAATTACTATAGCATAATTCAACCTTAGTAAATATTTTTAAATGTCAAAGAAAATATAAAAGAATTCAGAAGTCAATAAGTTCCCAAGAATTAAGGGAAAATTGAATAATAACAACATTTAAACAATATTAGAAAAACATTTTTTATTAGTTACTCAGAATTAGGCAACTTAATATACAAGTCAAATTTTAAATAAAAAAATCAACTTAACCATTAGTGGGCATTGTGAGAAAAAACAATTGGATTATAAAATAACTTTTTACACAGAGTATAGAGACGCCGAAAAGGACGCTCTTAAAAATTATGTTAAAAAGATATTATTAATTAAAGAAAATTTAAATACCCGTGTGAGTGTATACAAATTAATTACTATTTCTACGAGAAAGATATACACAAAATAGTGAAAGTATTTAGAGTTGGATAGTTTCATCGACTGATTTGTATTCCAATATCTACAAGTATTCAATTAAAATTAAGTATTTTGAATCAAAGTGATAAATTAATAATTACCTGAAGAAAGAAGAATTAAACGTAGTGTTCGAGATATAGGCAGCTCAAGCTTTCGAATTTTACACCAAAATATCGGTTCCCGTAAGAAGAAGACCACCAGAATATAAGAAGAGACCAGATACGCTACTTGGAGATAATTGTCTACTAAAACAAACCAATTAAAGTATCAAACTCGAGTTAAGTACTTACATTTTATTAAAATTGAGATCTTAAAAAAATCAGAATTAGTAAAAAAATATTATTGTCATACAATTAATATAGTTAATTTAGTATTAAGTATGTACTTTTATTGTAAGAATTATTCTATTCTAATTTTCATCACAATTTAATATAATATAATAGTAGTTGCATATAGAATTTTGACAAATAGATTATAAAGAATTTTTCGATGAATATTAATTTTTTTCAACTGAATTTGATTTACGTAAAACTTATATGCGTACATACCGTTTATATTTATTGAATCCTGTTGTTTTTGTTTATAACAATTCCAATGGTAAGAGTTCACTAACGGTTTTTGGTTGCATAATAAGGTTTGATTATAACCTAATTTTTATGAAGTTCATGTATTTTACTTATCAATATATCTTTTTCTTATGATTGTTCACTGAGGTTTTCTTTATACGAAGGTAATCTTCTACAATAAGAACTATAACACACTGAGATACTTTATAAGAGTCTTATAATTAAATTTAAACTAACCTAATAATATTTTAAGTAAATTTATGCCGGTAAAAATAAACATAACGAACTTTTAGTTGCGTACAAGCATAATTTTCCCACGTATTCGTTTCAAATACTATCAATTTAGGTAGAATCATATTCATGATAATTTTAGATACAGCGAGGTAAAATAAATATTGTACAACTCAGAATTATATTTGAAAATTAGTTTAAACTGGTTGTAAAATTAAAATCATACATTTTTAAAATAATAAAGTAGTAATTAACTATCGAATACCCTATTTAAAATACACGGCTAATATAATATATGTTATATTTCAGATATGTTAAACGTAACAAGAGAAATTTACTAGTAGAAAAGAAATTATCAGGTGGAGAAGAAAATACCTGAGAACAATAAAACAGTATTTGAATCACTCCTTCTTATTCTGAGACAGGGTAAAGTCAAAATCAATCAACTATGTCAAATTTATAATTATAATGTGCATGTAAAATAACATCATCGATCTATTTTGAATTCAGTATGTTAAATTTTAATTATGTTTTCGAATTGTGAACAATACTTTTATGTTTATAAAAATATCTAAATGATGCATATAAAACATAACAATCTAACAAAATAACCTCACTTCTATTAATACGTTCACTATCTCATAGAATGAAGTCAATGTCAATTTTAAATAAGATAATTCATCCAACAGGACTTGTTAAATTTTGTGAACTCTTGCGGGTAAGTATTTTCTTATATGGTTTATCAGCTTATAAACCCATTTTCTAATTTTCAGGAAACATCAATACAATTTCAGCATACAATGCCCTGTTTAATTCATCCATCAAGATTGGTAATATCTGCAATCACGTTCTGGATTTTTTATTTTGCGGTAAAATGTTTTCTCTTAAATGGTTTCCAACTTATACAATCCAATTCTTTTATTTCCAGGTAAACTCAGGTAAACTCAACTCGTACCAGTTCCAAAAATATGAATTTTCTTTTAATGAATTCGTAAATACTTAGAAAATGATAGGAAATAATATTGTAAGGTATTTATAATGTTAATATAGAGTTTTCACCATTAAATTCCTCTTTTTTAAAATAAATCTCTTTCTTTTTCACACTGACTTGTTGTTATTTTCAAAATCAATCAATTATTATCTTTTTTTTTCTCGGTATCTAAGGTTCTCTCATTAATTTCTCCGATATATGTGATTTTAGCGTTCACATAAAAATAATTCATGCAGTAAGATAAGTTGCCTATCTTTATGATATTTAATATTTTGATTACTGTGACTTTAAGGCTGGGCTTTCCCTAAGAATTGTGACTTTAAGATCTATACTATTTTGTTGAATTTACTATTCTATCATTAAATTTGATATTACAGCATGAATTTATTTAGTAATTAAGAAACTTTTTTACATATCTATACTATTTAAATAAGTTATTCCATTTTATATGAGATAAATAATATTTCTACACATTTGAGAATTGTTAATTTTAGATTAAAATTCTCGAACGGCGTATGTCGGGTTGCCTGAAATATATTGAATATATTTACGGAGTTTAATATGCCTGTACTTTTTACACGATGCAGGTATACGACCAGCAACATGAAACGATGCCTGGTCAACTGGAAAGCAAATAAATTTTGGATATTTGTGTTCTGTATTTATTGCATGAAAATATTGGATGATCTCTTTTGTTCGAAATTTGTTTTTGCTATTTCTGAATATTCTTTGGCTTGTATTTATTTAGTTTTATTAAGACTCCCGTTTTATGTAATTTGTAATTATTTTAATGATATTTGCCGGAATTAATTAGATATTAAATCTTATTATGCAATAAATATATAGTTTTATTACTATTATTTATGATTATTAATTATTTAAGTTGTACTTCTTATTATTTCTCACCATGATTTGTATTTACTTTACATGTTGAGGCTATGTAGGTAATTTGTAATTATTTTAATGATATTTGCCGGAATTAATTAGATATTAAATCTTATTCTGCAATAAATATATAGTTTTATTACCATTATTTATGATTATTAATTATTTAAGTTGTACTTCTTATTATTTCTCACCATGATTTGTATTTACTTTACATGTTGAGACTTTGTAATATGAGTAATGTTTTAGAGAAAACTAAAATCTGATAAAAAAAATCTATTGTAACAGTGCCGGTGTTTCTTATAAAATGTAAAACATATTTATATTCTTCACAGTCGACACTGATATTGTTAGTTAGCGAAATTAAATTATAAAAATTTCAGCGTGGGTGAGATACGAATTGTGCGGACTCCGAACTAATCATTGATTAGAAGCCAATGTTAATACCACAACTTGAAATCGAATGTTTTTTATTTATATTTTGCACTGTTTAATTATTTTTCAGTAAAGCTTCGGTAAAATTTTTAAATAACCGTTATGTGGCAGACAAAACGTCAAATGCAATCCTTTCCGCACCACCTTAGGAGGTAGAGTGCAAAGGGCGTTTTTTTCTCATGGTATTCCCAGTAGGCCTAATTCATGTTTTTTACAACAAATTTTTTTTAAAAAGTATAGTCAGTGTAAAAAACAAGAATGGCCAAGTAGCGTTTTGTCTAAACGTATGACAGTCAATAGGTACATACTAATTCTCCAATATGACGTTTCTAATTTCTCGATTTCTCAAAATACGAGGATCCATAATTTGAGATAATAAAGCGAGAAAATAAAATTACTCTAACTTAATTACAATTTCTAGTCAGAGTTCTACATCTATGTGTATTGTCTCATACCAAGTATCCTTCTTTAGATCCTTGAAAAAAGTAAAAAGCACAATCCGAGTGCTCACAAAAAATATATCTTGGTCTATTTATAATGTCACACTGCAATTTCACTATCTATAATTTGTTATTGTTGAGTTCGAACTTTTGTGCTGTTCAATTGCTTTTGTCACGCCGAATTGAATTTAGGTTTTTTTCAAACAGTCCCTAATTTTATTTATATAGTTACGTAATATATGATTTCGGCACTCGATTTTTTCAATAATTTTTTGGGGACCGTAAGGGGCCGTTTCACGTAGTTTTCTAAGAACGATGCTATCACCGTCTCCTATTAATCTACCATAAATTACACCGTGCATTTCACGAGAAACCTTCCGCAATAATTGTCGACTCCATGACTGTTGACGAAGAAGACTAATTTTTGTAGCATACGTGATCTTTAGATTTACCAAATTTTGCACAAATCAAACAAAATTTGTTTTTTACGCCTACATACAATTTTTTTTCGTTCGCCATCCAAGAATTGCTGCCACTCCTGATAAACCGCTGTAATTAAACTTATAAGCTCGTTTGGCCCATGCTCTTTAACTTACTCACGTATAAAAAAAAAATCTAAAAGCTGCCCTGGAGTCAAAATACAAAGTATAAATATAATAAAAACATGAAGGCACAACAAATTCAGATATTTAAGTAAATGCTTTTACCATCTAGAAAACTGAAAATTGTGTAACTTCCTGTCACTTAGTTTGAAGAGTCCGGCAAACTTATAAGTTCGTATCTTACAAATACATAAAGTTGTTTTTGTTAGATTTTAGTTTTCTACAAACAATGTTCATATTATTAAAAAGATTCAACATGTAAGGTTAGAAATAATAATAAGTCGTGCAACTTTATAATTAATAATAATAATAATGTATATTTATTGAAGAAGAAAACTGCATTTCTGAAATTCCATAAAGCCGGAACCTTGTCTTTGAAAAATAAAATGCATTTTGAAAGTGAGAAGAATATTAAGGAACAGAAAAAAAATGTCTAACAAAGTAGACGCATCAATATTATCACGTAATCAATGATAAATGAACACCGAAAAATATCTGAAATATATTGCAATTTGCTTGTATATACCAACCGCATGTAGTTTCATTTACAAATATGTTTAATGTATACTTATTAGAATAATAATAATAACAACATATATTTATTCCAGACGAAAAATTAATATCTAATACATTCTCGCAAGTATCCTTAAAATAATGTCAAAATAAAGCCGATATATGATTCGTTTACCTAACGTAATAAAAAAAGTTGAAGATCTCTCTGTTTATATGATGTTCGGCTTAATACAGTCGACCAGGTATACCTTCCATATAGCTGGTCTTAGACATTACAAAACTGTGAGTAAGAGGTTGAATTGTGTGTTGCCTATTTGTCATTTATCAGTGCGGACTTTGTGATCATTCTCATTGGTTTCAAAGTAATTTTTGGAGACCAGGGTTATTTTGAAAGTAAAGTAAATACATTGTCGTGTTTAGAATAAAAATATCTAGGTACTCACGATTCAAAAAAGTACTATTTAAGCATAGTAAGATTTATATCGCTATAAAACAAAAAAAATTAAAGTGCTGTATTTTAACTATTTTTTAATATAATTGCAAATTTTAATCGTGAGTCACTAGAACAAATATTGGTTATTTCGTGCATGTAGGGGCAACTTTTTCAAGTGCCTTAATTTTTGCGATTTTTTACGTTGAAATTGACTATTTTGTGGCATACGCCGATCAAATCGTAAATACTTAGAAAATGATGGGAAATATTATTGTAAGATATTTATAATGTTAATATAAAGTTTTCACCATTAAATTCCTCTTTTTTAAAATAAATCTCTTTCTTTTTCACACTGACTTGTTGTTATTTTCAAAATCAATCAATAATTATCTTTTTTTTATCGGTATCTAAGGTTCTCTCATTAATTTCTCCGATATATGTGATTTTAGCGTTCACATAAAAACGATTCATGCTGTAAGGTAAGTTGCCTATCTTTATGATATTTAATATTTTGATTATTGTGACTTTAAGATGTACATATACTATTTTGTTGAATTTACTATTTTCTCATTATATTTGATATTACAATATGAATTCATTTAGTAATTAACAAACTTTTTACATATTTATACTATTTAAATAAGTTATTCCATTTTATATGAGATAAATAATATTTCTACAAATTTGAGTATTATTAATTTTAGATTATACTTTAAATGTGATGCGTTTTAAACATTGCAGTAGTAATTCAAGAAAAGAAGTATTTGTACTCCAACATTTCTTGCGTATATATAAACCGTTTTTTTCAATCAAGTCATTCTTCTATGTAATTATATAGCAAGTCTGAAATTAAAAAATAGCTCCAGAAATATACGGCATTGTCAATTCGAAACGTGTTGCTTTATGATTACCTAATTAACACTCAAAAGAAATCTATGATAAGAACTCGGGCTCTTTCAAGCACAAACACAAGCAGAAAAGTCGATGTCGCGCTTTCCTTCTCATTAAAACTCCATAGAATATCCCTGAATGCATATGTATGCGGGAGCATGGAAATGAGCATAAAAAATTTCACGTTCGAGAATACACAGAGAAAAACTAGAAAGAGAAAGGCTGATTGGGAGCTTGCGGGGTGAAGTGTGCGGAGACGATAGCTTTTCTAGTTCACTCACAGCCGCTATTTGACAATGGTGGAAAAGTTTGCGAATGATATGATACAAAATATTCAAATGAAAAATTTCTCTCTTCTCTAGCGGCCCCGTCCTCCGCCCCTCTACTTCGCTCGCCCACACCGCGGATTTTTCGTTTTTCAAAGTTGAATGTATAGATGGCGCTCGCCGTCTGTGTGCACATTGTCTGTCTTCAACACAATGTGCTTCCTGCAGGAGAGATATGGTGGCGTTCATTTCCCAGCTATTGTCTTATTTACGCGACCAACTCCGATATGTACATACATAATATAGGTGTACGTACGGCTAAGGGAAAAGTCCTCTTTCTGGGACAGTCCCCACGGTTTCGCATTCAATTGGAGATGGTCAACCGTTAAATCGAATGTTTGAATAAATATTAGAGGGGTAGGGCGGGCATCCTCAATAGGTATCAATTTCTATTTTTGCAATTCTTTTCTAATCTGGACGTGAAATACCTTGAAGTATATGGAATGAAAACAAATTTACTTACAAATTGTAATAAGAAATCAAAAGTTTTGATTAATTAACTCGACTTTAATTGTATTTTTGGAATTCAAAATATTGCTGTAATTTTTAATTTTAATTAATTCATAACTCCAGTATCAATTCAAGACCAACTGAATCTCGCTATCGTTGCGCGAAATAAGGCTGTCACATAACTTCGATTTCCATTGATGAAATTAATTCTGCTAACCTCAAATCAAATTCAAATTCATTTATTTGTCTTGACACATAGGGTATGACAATTGTCATTATAAATATCTGGATTATACATAAGTATATAAATGCAAATAACAAAGTCTACAGTATAAAACATATATACACACACACCCATATGCATATACATATTATATATATTGCACTAGGGAGGGGGTAATACAAATCACAAACACCTATAACTATTATTATAACCAAAATAATACAACTCTTGGTATTTGTAATGTACATGCAACACCTCACTCACCTAAACATTCAAATATTATTATTTTATTTAATTATGCCCAAAACTAACTCAGTTATAATATTTATTATGCAAATATTCTATATAAATTTATTTCTTTAATAAATGAGATCAAACATTTCTTTTCTTATTGATTTCAATAGTTTCTAAAATATTTAACTTCACTACTACATTTAATTTTCAACAATGAAACTAGTTTTTATTTTGATATCGCAGTACCTACAGTACATTTATTTTTACAAACTTGTTAGCAATGGTAATCTCCATGGTAATACGAAAACTATTACACAACCTTTAAATTCTCTTAAGTATTTTGTTAATATATCCCTCCTGAATAAGTATTGACTTATACTCATAAATTATTTATTAAGTTGGAATAATATGATAGGGTATGTATGCTCTTTCTTCAATATTTAAAACAAATAACACTATAATACTTATGTCTCTTGTAGGTTATTGACCTTTCGAATTCCTATATTTTATATGGAAGTTACTAATTCTATGTTCCTACTTTACCAAACAAAAGAAGAATTTTATATATTATCCATTTAATAATAATAATAACTTCAATTAAAATTCGAAGAATATTACACAGTCTCTTACGACATTTACATCAAATTGGTAACCTGCCTAACCAAACTTTGTTTATTGTTGACATATGAAGGATGGAAAATAACTTTTATCTCTTCGATAAGGTATGTATTACAAACAATTACAGGTAAATCTGTAAATTTAGTATACATTAATATACACAGATCCGATTTTAACAAAATTTATCTAATTTTAAACGCTCAATAATTTTCAGTGATATCTTTACGTGTCAAAATTATTCTATTTTAAAATATATGATTATAAATTTCATTTCTGATATTTCTGGTGTAAATAGAGATTTAAAACTTTTACAACGATTATTCATATATGACTTTTTATGACTATAAGTATATCTTATTTATATTCATGACATTTACTCGATGAAAAATATAAAATTTCTAATTGTTTCCTTTTATATAAAATTATACAACCTCTTTACAAAATTACTCTTCTATCTCTGGCCTTTTTCACGTACTATATCAATTTTTCTTTACAGCTTCAATTAATTTGCTTGGGGAAAATTATGTAAACTTCCTTATAAGAAAAACAGCATTCCTTGGAACGTTATGCAGCAAGTATAAACCTCTGGATCTTCTCACGTACAATATTCTGGCTGAGCTAACTATTCTCGAATAATATCTGGACCCTGGAACTCCATGTAGGTGATGTACAGGATCTATCTCGTTGTGTCCACGTAGATTAATGGTTTTCTTCTGGATTAATTGAAACAGCTGTACCTTTTGGTAATTTTAAATAATTCCTGGACTTCTCGTGTGTTTCTGACTAGTTGGTACTACTCGTATTTATGAAACTAACTGGACCTTTGTTATTTGGAATTCAGCTTGTCCCTTACGTACAATTGAAGAGTTTAAACTTCGCTTTGGACCTCGTTAACGACTACAAATTTGTAAGTACCAATTTTAAATAATTCCTTTTCTTATAAATATCTTCTTGTAACGTATATAATCTTGGTAATTGTGAGTACAAGAAAATATCTTAAATATTTTCTACTCTTTTACCAAATATTTTATATTCTGTCGTCTAATATACTTTCCACTCTGAAATAAACACTTTATTCACTACTTTTCGCGATTTTCGCGCTTTTATTATACAATTTTCGGAATAAAACTTCGTTTTCCCGAAAATTACACACTACTCCTTCTGAAAATTTTTAATTCTCCTTTTATTTGTTTATTATCTCCTAGACAATCCTTAGTTTTTAAATTACATCCAATGAAATTCCTTTCCTCAAAATCCTTATTCAAAACAGTTTATTTCAAACTAATTGATTAGTTTCAGTGTTTATCAAATTTCAGTAAACCTTTCATTTTAAATCTCTATTAATTTTTTTTATAATGAATTTCTAATACTTTACATTTCAAAATACATTACTAACATTTTTTATGTAAATGTCAATTTTGACAGTTCCGCTTTTTTAAACTTTACCCGCGAACTTATTTACCAATTGATTCCATTCATATTTCAACATTCAACACTAAATTACTTTACTTAACAATATTGTTAATTAGACAAGTTTTACAAAATTATAATCCACATTTTAACAAAAGTAATAACTTTTAAATCTCTATTTTCAGAATGTGATGAAAATTAATACGACACAGAACCTGTTCCACCACCACTCCTTCAGGAAATGTCTACTTCAACGTATACCAAATATTATAACAGCAATAAACTATGCTTTAAGTATATTCAACTGTTCTTTATAATTGAAATATTTTAAATTTACAGTCATGCTAAAATAAGTAAAAAAATTTAATAATCCTTCAATTTTATTCAAAAATATACAGCGCTATTCGCTCATATTAGTTACCTATTTCAATATATACAAACACACACACATGCACACAAACATATATATACAAAACTTATAATCTGAAAAAACAAAATTACATAACAAAGCATAAATACACGACTACTACAGCTAACATCGAGTCAGATTCGCGTCTTGTAGGTATTCATCCACCGAATAGTATGCTCTTTCCAATAGGTATTCTTTTAATGATTTTTTAAACAAACAAAATCTGTGTCTTTCATTTAAATCTTTCAGGGATCGCGGAAGTGAATTATATATTTTTATTGCCATATAGAATGGTGTAAACTCGAAGGCAGTAGTGCTGTGTACTGGTACCACAAGGTTGTCGCCCCGTCTACAGACCGTACGCGTAGTAACATCAGCGTTTCTTATAAATAAGTCCGCATTATCAACCACATAGCAAAGAACATGATAAATATACAGAGACGGTAGCGTGAGTAACCGCTGCTGTATGAAATGAACTTTGCAGTGGTCACGTCTCTCCAAACGTCGCATACATCGCAAAATCTTTTTTTGCATTCGAAAAATATTAATAGCATAAGCTGAAACACCCCACACAATTATGGCGTAACTCATTAAAGACTCCGCACACGAGAAGTAATACGCTTTCAAAGTCTCACATGCTACAGAATTTCGCATCTTATATATAGAAAAGTAGACCGACGACAGTTTCCTCTGCAAATACAGTGTGTGACACTGCCACCTCATGGATGAGTGAACCCATACCCCCAGAAACTTTACCTCCCCTGCTAACTCCACCGATTTATTTTTATTTCTAATTAGTATTGAGCATGTTGGACGAGACAGTTTAAATTGTATAACTCTAGTTTTTTCCGAGTTTAAAACCATTTTATTGGCCACACACCACTGATGCATCGTATCTAAGGCACTCGAAATCATTTGCGATAATTTATCAATGTCCTTGTCCCATAAAATTAGAGTTGTGTCATCTGCATATTGATACAGTCTCGGAGGCAGTGCATCGACCAAGTCATTCGCGTAGATTAGAAACAGCAACGGACCAAGCAGTGAACCCTGAGGAACCCCAGCCCCCAGACGCGACCATTCCGAGTAGAAATCCGCCACAGTGTCCCCAGAAGATCCCCTGACACAGACGCGCTGCTTTCTGTTCTCAAGGTAGGATGACAGCAAATTACTAGCAATCCCCCTGACGCCAATTTGATTAAGTTTTTCCAAGAGAATAGCATGATCCACTAATAATAAGATGCTTAAGTAACGCCATCTAGTAATAGGATAATAAACCCAAAAATACTTTTTTCTTCATTTTTATTGAAATAAACCTTAAAATAACACTTTAAACATTAACTTTATAATAATTAATATTAATAATTTTAAAGTGCTGAAATGGAACGAAAAAAGTGTTATTGAAAATTAAGTTGTTGGGTAGTTTCAAGAATAACAATATTACTTACATTTCCAATTTATTCTAACAATTCAAAAGGTAAAACTAATTGGGGTTTCTTTAGATTGTAAAATGTTTGTTTGGATTATGTGATTATGTAAATGTCTATTTGGATTTTGAAAATGTGGCGGTACTAACGTAATCGACGATTTCAACTATATTAGAAGATTTTGAAGCCTTTTACTTTCTCATACGTAGTATAAGGAAGTATTGTGATGACGAACATTTTCGACTTCGAGATTTTTGCAGATGTCCACGTTTTGAAGTTCCCTGATACTAAAGAAGTGGTTTTAAAAAAGTCTCTCTCTCTCTCTCTCACTCATGTGTGAGCACGATAGCGGTCAAACCGCTATAGATATCGATACCAAATTTTGTATTTACGAATATTTCCTCTTTCTTGAGATCTGATTAGATTTACAGTAAAATTGGCAGACCAGAAGTAGTAGTTTACTTCAGTGAAAAAATCGAATTTTGCCAATTATTCGCCAACTACTAAGTTTAAACAAATTTATAAAGAATTCATATGTACTCAAAATTAAATTTGAGAAAAATTTTATGAAAAAAATTTTTCGAAATTCCTACCGGAAGTATGTCTTTTTCTCTCATCGAAGAACAGTTTTTTGCGCATATTTCGCAAGCCATGCTTTTAGACAGGTACGTTACGAGTATAAAAGTATTTAGAATTTAATTTCCAATACCTTTTGTATAAGAATTTTTTCAAAATTCGGACCGGAAGTAACACTTTTACTCTTATCGCCTAACGATTTTTTGCAAATATGTCGTAAATTATGCATTCTATATATATTTATCAAGAGTATAAAACTATTTAGAGCTAGATTTGGAAATTTTTTTGTATAAACGAAAATTCAAAATTCGGACCGGAAGTAATACTTTTACTCATAGCGAGTAGCATGTTTTTGCAAATATCTATGTATGCATTCTGTAGAGATTTATTAAGAGACTAGAAGTACTTAGAAAAGGATTTTGAATAATTTTTGTATTAATAATAATAATAATAATAATAATAATAATAATAATATTCTTTATTTGTCCAACAGCACATGCCAATTACAGGACAACAATCAATTCTTGATAGCATTTCCTAAACTAAAACTAAAAAAAAAAGAAACAAAAACACAAGTAACATTACAATAGATGACAAGTTATGGAACACTTCAAGCTTATATAAATGAAAACACGCATAACCTGAATTGAAAAACTAATATTAAAATCTGATACAGTGGTTCATATTGTATTAATAACAATAATAACAATAACAACAATGAGTAGAAACCTTAGCACATTAGACTAAGAAGCAAATATTTAATAATTAGTACATCATGGCAATGCGTTCAGATTAAATTAAAATAAACAGTGTTACAGACATATGCATTGAGTCAAGTCGAAAGACATATTCATTTATCGATAGAGTGAGGCTTTTGAATAAAAGGAAAGTGAAAAGGATCAGGGCATAGTTCGTTAGCGTTCCTTGCCATATGCGTAAGAGGTGCCTTAGCAAAAACATTTGACCTAGCTCGAGCCACCACAAAAGTATCGCTTGATTATAAAAGAATTTTCAAAATTCGAACCTGAAATAACACATTTACTGACAGGCGTATTTTTTAAGAGGATAAAAGTACTTAAAGCTTAATTTAGAACAACTTAGCGTAATTTGAAAGGCAAATATGTATAAGAAAGTCGTGTGGTGCCCACACCTGATTTTTGAAATGGTTGTAATCATACGCTTTAATAAGTTTAAGCCAAGTCTATTTTCTTAACACCTATTGTATAGATATTCCAAGCTTTCTGCAATCTGATACAGTCACCCAGAGATGCAATAGATAAGAACAACTTTGAGCAAACTCCAAAAATTAAAGTCATAGATCAGAAAGTCAGAAAGATCATTTCTAAAAAGTAAAAGTAAAAGGTAACATAAATATGATCCTTGTGCTACTTCCGAGTGTGATTTGTATCGATTATAAGCCTCGCATGTACCCATAGTTGTAATGTAAAGTTTCTACTAAAATTTCGAATTTCACCGATCAAATCTCTAACACTTAGTGAGTGTCAAGGAATATTGATTATATAAAAGACTGAGAATATACATAATAGATATATTTGAAGGGTTCCATTGATTCACTACGCAGATATATAAAGGAAATTTACTGTTTCTAATATTCATTCGGTTATTTTGTAAATAGTAATACGTAATACATACATTTTCTAGAAGACGAAACTGAATAAACTTTAGTTACCGAACAAAGAAGTATTGAGTAAACAGACGTAAAGTACTAGAAAAAATCGCAAAAAGAATGAATGGGGAATTGATCACCGTTATTCCAAAAGCCACGAGAATTATCGCCAGTGTTGTCCCAGCGGCAAGACAGTTTGTAATAGTTTTCTGCGAAATCTGCGCAAAAACGTAATAGATTTACCTTGTTTCGTAATAGATGCCGCAGCTATTTTCAAGACTATACCCAAGCAGCAAAATCACAAATTTAGAGAAGGATGAAAATATGTATTTGATAATGTAGGACAAGTGTACATATAGTGATTTTGCTACTAGAGATACTGTTCCAAAAATACAGGCTATAACCCTAGTAGCAAAATCACTATATGCATACTTACCCTACACTAGCAAATACATATTTTTATTCTTCTCCGAAATTGTGATTTTGCTGCAGAAAAATAGAAACGTAATAGATTTATATGCTTTCGTAAGGGCGTAATAAAACTTAGTGAAACGTAACAGATCTATTACAATTGTAACAGCAATCGCAACACTGATTATCGCTGAGATAAAATGTGTATATAAGAAGGGGTTTCTAGATGCATTATTAATTCAGTCCGGAAAAAGTGCGCGCGATAAGTTTGTTCTAGAATGGATTGTCCGCAAGAGTTGCTGCCCGAGATTTAAAAAATAACCTTATATCTATACCGCATGTGTCAATTTTCATTAGCTATAGGGATTCAATTTTTACATGCGATTTATACGTATACAAATAATACGTGGCAACGTGTCCGTCACCAGTCCCGGCAACAATCGACATACAAGATTTTGTCCGATGTCCCCACCAGATTTTACATTCAATCTTTAGTTGCGTCTTATTACTGGAACGGGAAACATCAAATGGCCGCCGCGATCTCCCGATCTAGTAATATATTATTATTTTCAGAATCCTTTTTTATTTACCTTATTTTAATTTTATTAGAATTACGCTTTTGTATGTGTCATGCAGCGTGAACGCAGCTTAATAATTCTCTGCATTTACTGAAAGGAAAAAGAAAAATAAATCCTTGCAACTCGTAAATATTATTTCTCAACGCATTACAAACATCGAAGACGTTGGTCGAATAGGTACTGCTAACTCTAACTTGAGCTTGTATCGGTCGCGCTGGCATTAGAGAGGAAAGTAGGGATGCCATGTTGTCACGTATTGCATGAATTAATCGCCTATGGCTAACGAAAATTGACACATGCTGTATATAAATTGCTGCGTAAATGGACCGGTAAGAATAAAATTTGAAGGCACCTAGAATCAGGTAGGCGAAAAGATATCACAGATAAAAAGGACAGAACTTTATTACAATATGTCCGTTGCATCTATTTACCAGCTACCGTTCCGTGGTCGACAAAAGTGTTTTTCCTGCTAGTACGAGTACTGCAGGAAGAAGACTGATCTTTGTCGGCTTAAAAAGTTATGCTGAGGCGGTGAAACCTTTCACTGATAATGTATACAACAATTCAAATCAATTATGGAATTAAATTGAAACTACCTGGAAAAATGTCACCGTGGACTATTGTCAGACACTTGCCGACAGCACGCCGTCTCGTTAGCAGAAGTTATAGGAAACAACGCAGGGTGGTCACACTATTAATTAATTTATATATTTTAAACTTTAAATTTATTATTTCTTTATATTCATTTCTTCTTTTTAATTATTTTTTGTTTTGTTATATTGTTTTTTAAGTTTTAAGTAACTACATTATCTCATTTCCTAATAATTGCCAAAAATATAAAATTACCTACGTATGTAAAAATATCAGCGAAACAGTAAATCAAGAAAAGGAATAGTATGTATATGCGAAGCGTCGAGGTTAACTTTATCTCGAGACAGGAATGAAACTTTCGCCTAGGTGTGTATACGATTTTATTTACAACCATAATTATTATATTTGTTTGTAATAAGAATACCGGTAAAAGTGTTGACATATTGAATTCTCAGATTTGTGATGTTCTAGCGTAAACGTCAAATAAATGTACGTCAGTTTTTCGATGAATAGATTATAAAAGAACTGTCTTCAAGGACTGCACTCCACTGGAACTGAGGGAAACTGTCCTCCCGTAGCAATCCGGATATCTTAGCTCGAATGGAGAAATCACTATATCATCATATCAGCAATAGCAGGGCGATCTATCTACATGGGTTCAAGCTTCCAATAATTATAATGTAACAATCAATTTTATTTACAACCATGCAATTAATAATTATTTGTGATAATTTAATACATGTGTAAAAAAAAACCATAAGTCAGAATTGATTTGTCACTTTGACAGCGATAAAAGTTTACTTTAACTTTTATATCGGCAAAAGAGCCTGACAACAACTTGTGTTTTCTCGTTATGTCATAAACTCAATGAACTCACTGTCAAAATGAAACTAAAATTTTTGTTAAAAAGTGAAAATTTATTCGGAAAGAAGAAAGTTCTCGTGTAATTATAAGTGATAATTTAATGCATGTGTAAAAAACCCATAGGTCAGAATTGTTTTGTCACTTTGACAGCGATAAAAGTTTACTTTAACTTTTATATCGGCGAAAAAGTTGTTTACCTTTGGTTGACCTGACAACTTGTATTTTCTCGTTATGTCATAAAATCAACGAACTTACTGTCAAAATGAAATGTCAAAGTCGACGCAACCCTAAGCTTTGTGTACTATCTTTGGTTGACCCAATTTCATTTGCTTACTTTATCATCATAGTGTTCGTTGTGAAGTGTTGTTATGACAAAATTTGCAAACTCATTGTAAGTAATCTTCACAAAATGTATCAGAACTGTGTTTTTAATAACTGTATTTTTAAATAGTATGATTACTATTATTTTTTATTACGTATTATACCAAACGATTGGAGGAAGTCATTAATAGTACCAATATACAAGAATAAAGGAAACAAAAAAGAATGCAATAACTACAGAGGAATAACCCTTCTAAGCACTGCAATGAAGATTCTTGAGAAAATAATAGATAAAAGACTAAGAGCAAAACTCGAAAATACGCTACACGAATCACAAAGTGGGTTTAGAAAAGGAAGGAGCACACAAGACCAAATATTTTCCATGAAGCAAATAATACAAAAAGCCTATAGAGAGCAGAAAAAAGTATTTTTAGCATTTATAGATCTAGAAAAAGCATTCGATAAGGTACCAAGAGAAATACTGTGGAATATATTAAAAGAGAGAGGGGTCAATGGAAAAATAAGACGATTAATACAGAAAATATATGATAATAACACCAACGCTGTAATAGCTAATAATTTAGAATCAGAAACCTTCAGAACAAAGGATGGACTCCGACAGGGAGGAAGCCTGAGCCCAATGCTGTTTACAGTTTATATGGACGACATTATCAAAAGGTGTACAAAAGAAAGTAAAAAGATCAGAGTTGGACACATTAACTTAAAGCTAGTCGAAGTTTCACAGGGAGCATTCGCAGACGATATAGTAATTACAGCTGACAGTGCGGAAGATCTACAACGGAATTTAATAATATGGAATACGACACTATATAACAGTGGAATTATGATGAATAAGAATAAAACCAAAGTAATGGTAGTGGGAGATCAAGAGATAGATATGAAAATCGAAATAGAAGGAATTGAAATAGAAGAAGTGAGAACGTTCCAGTACTTGGGAGTGAGAATTGATGGAAAAGGGACCCAGGACGCCGAGATTAACCAACGAATAGAAAAAGCAACAAAGCTGTATTATAGTATGAGGAATAAGTTCATTAACAAAAAAGAGATTGTCGCGGGGTAATTACCACAAATTTAATTAACGATGATAATTACCGAAGATCAAATAACTTCCACTAATCCGCAACAGTACTGGATGCAGAGAACAAAACTACTTATGCCGGCCGCTCACGCTGCACCCAGTGATCTCGGGGTCGTTTTAAACTTAATACAATAAGGGGATTTCTCTTATTACTAATTGACTAATTAGGTGTGTATGTGTGCTGTTAAAAAAAAAAAGAAGGTGACAAAACTTACGTACCTTTACGGTCCTAGAGCCTTATGCTCTGTCACTCGTTCCTCGCCCGTCGGGTAGATGATATGGATAATTTGAAATTACTAATTGAACTCTCTAGGTGGTTGATGAATAATTGCTTCACTGATTTTATTGTAAAGTAAGCTGTTATCTTAGGGCGCCACTCGCTTCGTTTTATAAGATGTTAATGAAGTATCACATTAATTAGTAATTCCCAATTAAAGGGCTGTCAATGAAAAGAAGCGAGAAGATTTCACTGAGCTTATTATTATTACCACAATGAACGGTGAGGGATCAAATTGACAACACAGATATAAGGAAAAGTTAACAAGGTTTATTACAACAATAAAAGAAAAATGGGTAACATACAATATGCAAAATTCCAAACTAACACATACGTCAAATGCAATAAAGGTAATTTATAACAGTAAATAAATAATTGGTAATTTTCCTAACTGTGAATTTCTCTACATTAGAATAAAGTAAGAATATCCTACACACTAGTTGAAAGTTACACAAACATTTAACAGGTAGAATAGTACATACAAAAGGGGCTGGTTTAGTTAAAATAATCAACTCATTGATAAATAATATTACATTGCTAAATTTATAATTCAATACGCCAGCCTTTTCTAGCACACAAATATATGTCTAATTTCATTACAGTAACCTAATGTACAATTACTAAGTGATGAATATTATATGACAAATATTATGACTGATACTATTACATAACACATACTCCAAATATTCGGTAATCAATGACTAATTACTTTAAAAAGAAGAACAAATAAACTTCTAAATCTGATCCTACTTTCTCCGTCGGATTACAATGAGTAACATGTTCAAATAATAAAGTGACAAATAACCAAACAGGTCTTGGTCGTGTTTCAGTAGAAAAACAAAGCGTAAATACCTTTGAGACACCTGATTTGTAGCTTCAATAGCGGCCTGGCCAGGGCTGTCAGCGGTCCTGGTCGAAGAGGTCTTGGTTTTCTATGGAGTACTTCTCCCGTCGGGTAAAGATCAAAATGTGAATTATATCCCCAACATGGGTGGCTCGGATTGGTACTGCTTGTCCCGAAGATCAGCAGATTTCCCCAACCGAGGTTACACAGCAAGAGCACTTAGATCGTCTTGTGACGAATTCACTAATGGAATTTTAATTATGTGCTCTAGCTAAACACAATTTTTGCTTCCCGCGGAATACTTTAGATTTTATTTAAACATTCGAACCGCGAAGACTAACCCTCGGCCACTGGGTAAGTTTGACTCTCTTAGGGTACTTTTAGATGGATAATGAATGTAATCTGGTAGCGCTTGCCCTTCTTAAAGATTCATCCCCGGCACGGAAGATGATACGTCATACGTTCTGGAATATTTGGTAACGCGTGCATGGAAGGCGTCTCAAAGTCGGGCCCATTTCAATTCTCACGCCATTCCCCATACAAAGGGCTATTGATAAAATACTCGGATTTGTGACGCCAAATTTTTGTCTCCAAGGTAAATATTCTTTTTACCTTGGATAAAATGCTTTTAGAAGAATTTTTAATACGGAGTTGCAAATACATTATAAAGAGCCATTTATTCAAAAAGGAAAAATAAGCTTGGCTGTGGACATTGCAATACATTTATTTTTAAGATTAAAATATAATTTTTCGTAACCGAAATAATAACTGCGTACAGCGTGAGCCAAAAGAAAAAAATATTACGATTAATTTGAAATTCGCGTGTACTCTACTAAATGTTAATTTAAGCAAATAGATATTATTTATTATTTTGATTTTAAATTAATTATTACTTGTGAAGTGCCAAAAGCACGCAACAAGATATCCCGCGAAACAAAATTAAAAGTATATAAGGCAATATACTGAGGTAGTGCTAGATACCTACCATCAATATTTATATATGGATATGATTTGAATTTTATTTTAAATGTTAAAAGATTGAAAAACTTATAAATAAAAATGAAGTTATGAGGAAAAATATGTTTAGTACTAATTTTTATAATTACAATCGTATATTTACTGTTTGTAGTAAAGTTGGGTGGATAAGGTCCATAGTTTTCAAATAAGACCAATACCTGGAAAGTAGAGATTTTGAAATTAATTGAGTGTTTGTTATGTTATATAAAATTGTAAAAACTTGTTCAATAGTTATTAATGATGAGAATTGATGTTAAAGGAAGGTAATATTGTTTAAATGTAACGTCAAAATAGATCAAAAACTCCCGCTTAAAATTTAATTTAGAGGAAATGTCAGTGGATGACAGATTTTGACACTTGCAGGAAATTTCAATAGATTGTGTTTTTAAATTGTTCTAAATGCTTAAATTTATTGGTAAATTCATGGTTAAAATTGTGAAAATATAAGTACAGTTGTACCGAAAGGGATTCGAGAAAATAGTAAATTAATAGAAGGTATTTTGAATATAATTAAGAGGTGTTAAATAGAGATTGGTGAATTCAAATATATAAATTATCACTAAGGTAATGAGAGTAAATAAAAAAAAAAACTTCTTAAAAATAATTCTGAGAAGAGAGTTGATGAAAATTCGGTATGAAGAATTTAAGCCGTATTTTCATGTATAAAAGTGTATGAATAACATATTGTGTATAGAAAATTAATATTCTAATACTGTGTTACGTAAATTATAAATTTAAACTCAGTATTAGTACATCATTACTGTAACGTAGGCAGTATAAAGTGATTTGGAATAGCTAAGAAGATTTGTGTGAATATAAGGCATAAAAATAAATAGAAGGTACTTACCATAAAAGGATTTAATTTATTGAAGAATTCCTGAAGCAAGTCACAGTTCGAAAGGAAAAGGAGAAGTGCATATCCATTGCAGGAAGTTCATTCTGAAATATTCTGGAGCGCAGTCACCGAATAATAGGAATATAAGAAGTGCATATCCAGTAAAAAAAATCCAGCCGAGGTAGGCGTATTACAAGTTTAACTATTGAGAGACCATAGGTATTGAAGATTTTCCTGGGACGAAGACACCAAATAATAGGATCCAAGTACGTGCATATCCAGTAGAATATCCAGTTCGAACACTTGAAATAAATTTCACGAAGCACAAACAGCTGTTCGATTGAAGGATTCATGTCTATCCGAGTCTACAAGGAGACAAGAATTAATAAATTTCCTTATCAAGAAGTAACCCCATTGTAAAACAAGGTTGTATTAGTTATTTGTTAATATTTTATTTTAATATCTCTATTTTTCCATGATTTGAATTTTTATCGATCGAATAATTTATCTTCAAAATATTTCTGTTATAAATTACAGCCATAAATAACGGCATTATAGTACTATTTGTATTTTAAAGTAATAATATTCATTTATAAAAAGTTATACACTTAAAATAAACAAACCTACCTTCAGTAATTTAAAAATTTCACACAATTCTTATCATAACCATATTATAATAAATATTGGACAGGTTTCATAAAGGAAATTGTAAATATTATAGGCATGTTCATCAGGTACATCATCGTTGTTAAATTTCTTTGATTAGTACATTATATTTATAGTTATACATCCATCTGTGTTTTAATTTATGTTGAAGCATTCTGACAAGTAAACATTATCTCGTATATGGGTGTGGAATCTCCTAAAAAATAGAAATATATGAAAAGTTTAAGGTATAAGAGAGTTATAGTATTTGTATAAAAAGAACTTACCATACTATAAGATAATAAGTGGAGTAGAATTCAAATTGAACTTATAGTAAAGATTTTTTTTATCGATTAAAATAAATATTTAGCAAACTAATCACGTTAGTTCTCACTTCAAGCGGTAAGATCAGTTTAGTTACGGATTACCAACTTATATGATGAATAGTACTAGGGCTTCGTACGCTATAGGAAAAACTAAAGAGACAGGACCGGATTAAATTTTATATTAGAAAAAAAGAAACTATAAAAATATAAATTACAAGGAAGTAAATTTAATTGTCATAAATATCTGAATTATAATATTTGAAGTACATGATTAAGTATTGTAAGGGTATTTAGAAAAGGATATCAAGATTTTTATAACGACTGAGTTAGTTACGGGCAAATAAATATTACATATTATAATAAAGTCAGGCATAATATTGAAAACATATAATTTTATTTTATCGGCTAACCCAACGTGTGACAATTCCTCTGGATTGCCATATATGATCAAGAACTTTTGTCATACTTATTTACAAAAAAATGTTTAACCCAGGATGTAATAAAGAAATATTATGAGTGAATGATAATTTCATTGTTAGATTTTACTTGGGTATTTTATTACACTCAGGGTTACTACAATACCGACCGATATTAAATACAAGACAAAAATGTAAAATACAAGCAGTAGAAATGAAATATTTAAGAAGAGTCAGAGGAGTTACAAAGATGGAAAGAATAAGAAATTCGGAAATAAGAAAAGATCTAAATATACAGTCAGTGTTGGAACATATTGAACAAAGACAGTTGGGATGGTGGGGACATATATATAGAATGGAAAATACGAGACAGACAAGAAGGATATGGGAAGCAAGAATAATGAAAAATAAAAGAAGAGGAAGGCCAAGGACGACATGGAATGATGTCATAGCAGAGATTTTGAGGAGGACGGGCAAAACTTGGACAGAGGCGAAGAGCATGGCGAGGAATAGAAATGAATGGAAAAGATTCATAAAAAGTTAGAAGAGGATAAACGCCCCACACCATTAATATGGTAGAGGGGATTATTAGATTATATATATATATGATTACTATGTAATACATTTTTCAGTAATTGTTTACACATTTAGTAAATTATCTTACCGAATTACATTCGAGCTTTCTTTTTATTTTCGAATAAATTTTCCAATTTTAAACTCGAATTTAGTTTGCTTCCTTGATAAAACGATTCGTCCTTCGGACTCGTCGTTTTATCAGGCAATTTGTTTCGTATAGTTACCTAGTAACAAAAATTTTCGTTAAAAAGTGAAAATTTATCCGGAAAAATGAAAGCTCTCGTGATAAGTGATAAAAATTCCGATAAGTTTTTGACAGTTTTGTGATTGACATTAAGGTTTGGAATTGAGTGCAGTAATACAGGGCGGGAAGTAAACGTGAACAAAGTCACATTTCCAAGCTTTTAAAAACTCAGAAATGCCAAAATTACGCGTATGATTGTAAATAAATATTATTATACCAATCCCAAAACTAGAAATTCATGTAAAACTAAACACATAAAACAGAATATCCACATTATTTTGTGAGGAGGTATTATTCCAGAAAATTAGAGATGGGTACGAATTTAATCCGACTGAATTTTTTATGGAAACCTTTTTCTGCATATAAAGGCAAGTTTGAATCTCATAGGGGGCGGAATTTTTATAATTAAATTTTGAAAATTAATATTATCCGTCTGAATTAAAAAGATTATAATTTTCACGCAGATTACTTTGTAAGGCAAATGTCTCCTTTCATTGCAAATTAGTAACTCGCACGATAAATTTCAAAATTACGTCTTCCTTGTCTTCCAAGCTAATTTCCGAGACTTTTTCTTTCTTATTAAACGACTGGGAAAGAACCTTATTGCAGTCTTCATTTCTGTACTGGGGTAAATATAAATTCTGCGCTCATAATCCATACAATAAGCAAACAGATTTCCCGTTTTGTAGATAAACTTTTTATGCCACCAAAATAACCACGCACACATAGCCAGAGAAATATACAGAAACGATCCAGCGGTTTTTCGATGTAGTAGTAACGCAATAGCATCAGCCATACAGCCGCACAGACCTACCAGTACAGCGCGACGGAAGACTTATCTGCTTTGTTTCATTTTCTAAAAATAATACCCAGTGAATAACAGGATGCCTTGGTACACCTGCGCCTTTGTTTGCAACTACTTAATCGTGTCCTGTTCTAGCGCGATCGGATCGCCTTGCAGCTGTCTCAGTCTCCTGCACGGACGGCCCCAAAACGAATACTCTCTCCGCAGGATAAGATTTGTGGGACACAAATGGGATAACTAAAAACACGGGCCCTCCAGTAAAAACACGAGATTTATGTAGACATTGATTTTCTTACTTTCTTGTTAGCTCTTTAAAGAAATGATACGTTTTACATAAATAAGTTTGAAAGTTTAAGCGCGCTCTACCTTATTGATATAGACCTCAGGAAGAAGAACTTTTCGAGTTGGAGTTCTCCTTTTTTTTTATTTTATTGATTTAAGACGATTTACCGTTCTTTTTCGGTGTAAGTATATAGAAATATATGTGTGCGAGCTTGTTTTCACTCCCGTAACCCGAAATAATGTGACAATCCAGATGGATATATGTTTGTATGTGTGTAGATTCATTTGGAGTTGGTATATGTTTCGCTAGATTAATATAAATCGTTCTAAAATAAGTATGGATGATAGAATAGTTGGACAATCTAAACTATTTAGGTATTAACTAATTGAGAAAATGCCCTGAAGAGGGTAGGAGAAAGGTGAATCTACTTAAGCAAAATAGCCGTGTATGAAAAAGAAATGTACAAGCGCGAATGTTGTGAAAATGTGTTATTTTCATAGAAGATTTAATTGATGAATTGTGATATATTTTTATAACTTGGAAAAAACGTTTTTACCAAACAATGTATATTCCGCAGCCTCGCTTTTGCCTCTAATCATTTCCTGCCTTATGTAACTAAAATTTACAGAACGGCTCTTAGTGTAGTTACACTAGTTGTATTTGCAATCTTTTCGAGCTTGAATCGCCTTTTTCGCGTCCGCTTACAGCTTTATTACAGTTTCCTGTAAACCGCAAAAAAAATTGATTTTCTAAACTTTTGACACACCTTGTATAGAAGCATACTTTTTTTAAACGAAATGCTGTCACGATGACAGGTGGAACGACAATATAATTAAGCATATTTACGTCAGTCTGACTTTTCATTGTTGAAGTTTTAAGTTTGGGCTCTATTTAGTGTAAAGCTAAGAATTGACACTAAAAGATTCATACAGACTGACGTGGGAATATCTGACTTAATATTTTGTTACATACATTACAAAAAAGCACTCTATAATTCCTATTTGTTGGATTATTTTGCGATTCTTATGAAATATCTTATAATAAAAATAACACAAAAAGGAGATTTCATGATTAACACGAAACTACAAATAGTAATTGAATCGATCGAAATAAGATCGCGACACCAGCCTGGTACACGATCATCATAAATCATAGGTGATCCATAATGTTTTTCATACAATATTGGTATAAGTAATGTTGATTACCGTCAATTGGGGTGACTTGATACATTTTTGAAATTCAATTGCTTGTAGTTTTGGAATGGATAGACCTAGGAAGTTCATATACCCTTCAAAAGTTTAGTCTCGATCTCTAGTTTATATAGTCAAAGTGCCATAACGTTATAAATTTTAGTTTAGGTTTAGAGAAAGAAAATGTTGGTGTATCAAGTCACCCCGTGGGTCGGGGTGACTTGATACCCATATTTATTTCTATATAAATATCATTTCACAAGCTTTAAGGGGTGACTTGATAAACAAAAATGTTTTTTAAAAGGTTTAAATTTGAAAAAAATACATTAAAAGGTTTATTTATGCGGAACTTATAAAAAATTAACGTTTATTCGAAAAAAAGGGATTAGTTATCCCTTTATACAGTAAAAAAATACTAAAAATGTTTTTACAATACAAATATAACTATAAAACATCGAAAGGAAATTTAAAAAGTCTTCTTCTTTGTTTTTGTGGCATAGGTAATCGGTACTTCACTTCGAAAGGGTAAACAAAACTTGTGTCTTTAACATCAGGCCACGTAAATGTATCTTTCGAAACGCTGTAAGGTCTCAAAAATGAAACTTCGACCGCCGTGTTGGCGTTATTGGATGAACCTGCCACACTGAGGACCTGAGCAACAAACCGTTTTACTTGTTTTTTCACAGAACTAACTTGCATTTCAATAAACAAAAAATCTTCTTCTTCAATGTCATTAAAATTAACTTCGAATTTACTCCAATCCGTCTGGGACTCGGTCTGGGAGTTTTCAAATTTTGAAAATATAGGGAGTTCGTCTGACTCATATTCCAATAAATTACTTTTCTCGGCATCTTCAGTTGAATCGTCGTTTTCATTGAGGGTTTCAGTGACGTCGAAGTCGTTGTTTTCAGAAGCAGAATCTGAATCGGAATCTATATCGAGAACGCTTTTTCCAGGTGGCACTCTTAAATTTTTCTTTTTCTGTGGATTTTTCTTAGGTTCGTCATTGCTATATCTTAACTGTCTTAAAATTTCAATCAAAGAGTTTTCCATATTGTGTTGATTAGCTTCAGCATCTGTAGTGTCTTTCGGAATTTGATCTAAAACTTTCATCCTGTCAATCGGAATTATTCCAGCCTTTTTAAATCCCGCTTTAATTATTTCGGCAGTGTTTGTTTCCATTTTGCTTAACAGTTTTTTAAGCATAGATGGAAATCTCTCTTTTGGCATTGTTCCTCTATTGCCTTTTAGTTTCCACTCCATCAATATATCGCGCCATTGTCTTTTGAATGGCCTAAAATAGGCAACATCTAGAGGCTGTGCTATGTGAGTTGAATTTTTGGGTAAAAAAATAAACCGAATATAATTATCTTTACATTCAGCAATGACATGAGCGGAAAGGTACGACGATAAATTGTCTCCACTTAAGGCTCGTGGTGGGTCTTGTCTCTTCAGATAGGGTAGAAAACCATTCATCAAAAGTTTTTTGATCTATCCAACCTCATTTGGTATTGCCATATCGCGTTCCTTTTGGACCTCCATTTGTCCATGTATCCCATAAATGAGTTGAACGATATATCACGAATGGTGGTAGAAGAGTACCATTTCCAGCACACGCCATCATTACTGATGTAGAGGCTTTAGAAGAATTTAAAACAAATTCTGGATGCTGGCATCCCCCTTTAACGACAACGCGCTTTCTCCCAGGGTCATCGGCCAAGTTGGTCTCATCGTAGTTAATTATTGACCCTGGTTTTACATTTAACAATGAAATCTCTAAATTATCGAAATATTCGTTCACAATTTGTGGCGAAACTGCGGCGCGACAACGTTTGATGTTTTCGGCCATTCTGACTGTTAATCTTTGGCCATTTCGGCTTAAGTAACCTCGCATCCAGTCTTCTCCTGGAAGATTTTCCTTAAAGACTCCTACCTTTCGTCCTTGTCTGTCTAGGTAAGTTTTTACTATTTGTCTGACTTCATAAGATGTCATAGGGAAGCCCCACTCACTTGCAGTGATTAGTTTATCGGTGAGAAAGGTTTCCTCCTCTACAGAGAGCGCCATTTGTCCCCCATACTTCTTTTGATTTTTCGCTTTTAAACAGCGATGGAATTTCATTCGCCTTATTCAAATTTTCTACCGAACACGATGCATATCTGCGTGTCCCAGGGCACTTTTTGTGGTATTTTCTTGGCATTTTACATGTGTATCAAGTCACCCCATCCTGGAACCAAATATGCTATTTTATTTGCAAAATTATTAACTTTATTTTTTTTACTTTGAAACTTTGTAATATTGCTAAATGACATATAAGCTAACTTACCACCAAATTTCATGAAAATCAAACTTATACAACCGTAGCTACAGATCAAAGTTTACGGACCACCAGATATACTACGTTGTTTTGTCTTGATTTAAGCCGGTACTGGAGCACGTGTTTTAGCTTTGTGGCGCCAAAAAGAGTAGGGATCACTTACATATAGTCGCTAGCGACAATCAAGGACAAATGAACTGTTAACGAGCATAGGCGGATCTTCCATTAGGCTGAGTAGGCTGAAGCCTAGGGCCCCAAAGAGAAAGGGGCCCCGCACCGAACCAATTTTTGAAAATGCTTTAACAATTTACAACAAACCTGGGATAACTAGGAACAGATTTTCAGTTTCGAAAATAACAGACACGATATACATATGTAACACGTAGTATATTCTATTTGCATTCAACGTTATTGTGGCATTTATATATTCATGTTTTATTGCATTTAATGTCCAAATATCCAAACATGTGTTTACCAGATGTGTACATATTACCCTGTAAAGCAAAAATAAAAATAGTAGGTAATTAGAAGAATTTTTTGCTTCATATTTGAGAACACAAAAACTGTCATAAATTTAAAATTTCTTTACCTCTCTAATATACTCTTAAGGATATATTATTTACACTGTTTTTGTTGAGAATACTAAAACTGTCATAAATTTAAAAAAAGATACCCAAGCATATGTCGCAAAGACTGAATAGTTAGTAACTTTCGCTTTCTGTCTCTCTCCCCTGCGAACCTTTAGATGTACGACGATTATTCCAATTGTAATATAATATTTAATATTTTTACATAGCTTCGTTACATATAATTATTCAGTTTTTAAAGGAGCATTCTATTCTACCAGCACGATCACTCAACCAAGGTGATAAAATTCTGATATCTTGATTTATGGATAACGTAAGTACTAATTTTTAAAACTGTTATTTATTTCAATTGTTAATCAATATTTTTTCGGATACTTGTTTTCATTATAAGCAGTGCCGGATTAGCTATATAGTAGAAGTAGCGAATGTTAGGGGCCCCGCGTTCCTGGTCACACTGTGTGATCTAGTGGATGTTATATTATTAAAGCATAACCATAACTAACTAAACACAAATACTTTGAAAATATATAAATATACTAAAAATATGTTGAAATTGATAACGGTTTTTTTTTCTTTGTAGGTTTTTAAAATGGTATTTTAGAAAATTATAAATATAACATAACTAAAGACAAGCGTAAAAATGTTCGGAAGGAAATATTTAAGTGGCAGTCAAAAACGAAAAATAAAAGAACATAGGGTCACAGAATTTTCAAAATGTCAAAAATTAACTAGCTTATTCCAATCCAAAGACGTCAGAGTCTGTGAATCATCCAAAGAAATGACAGGGTCAGAAGAGGTAAATGTAACCGATAGTGTAGGAGTATTTGAGGAGCATGCTGAGGACAGTGAAGCAGAATGTCTTGTCCAGAACAGAGACAAGAACTGCATGCAAGAAGAGACAGAAAAATTGTCTGAAATTGCGGATATTATTGATGTAAGAGTAAACTATAGTGATGTAGGATTTTGGCCAAAGTTTATTACTTCTGAATTAATCGATTTTTGCCTAAACCAGCCATCTACGTTTTTTCAAAATAGAAATGAAATTGATTCATATCCAGAATCTAAGCAGACGTATAAAGATCAAAGCAGATTTTTTTGTAACAGTTTCTTTAATAAACATATGAAAAACGGTCAAACGGTTGTAAGATCCTGGCTTTGTTATTCTTTATGCAAAGGAGCAGCATTTTGTTTACCATGCAAATTATTTCCCCATTCAGGAAACGTTGCAGCTTTGGCATCTGACGGTTGTAAGGATTGGAAAAACATTAGAAAAATTCTTGTATCACATGAAGAATCTGATGACCATAAGAAAGCCATGATGATCTACCTCACACGAAAATCGAAAGAGGGTACAATAGACATGGAGTTAAAAAAACAGGCAAATGAAACTGCAAAGTATTACTACAATATTTTAGAACGGGTAGTAGCGGTAATAAAATTTTTATCTGAGAGAGGTTTGCCACTACGAGGTCATAACGAAAAGTGGGGCTCTCCACATAATGGAAATTTTATGGGTCTTATTGAACTTATTTCAGAGTTCGATCCTTTCTTAAAAGAACATCTTATAAAGTGTCAAACTGGGGCGATAAAAGCTACTACTTACTTATCCAAGACTGTATATGAAGATATATTGCAGCTCATGGGAAAAAATGTTTTAAAACGTATTATAGAGCAGATTAACGGTGACGATACAAAATATTATACCCTTATTGTAGATTCCACGCCAGACATTGCCCATACGGATCAGCTAGCAATAATATTAAGATATTGTTATAATGGAAAAATATTCGAACGGTTTACAACCTTTTTACAGATCGAAAATCATACCAGTGAGACACTGTATACAAAAGTCTCTCAGTTTTTATAAGATGCTGGCCTTCCTATTGAAAACATCCGTGGGCAATCATACGATAACGCATCTAATATGAGTGGAAAATACACAGGCTTACAAGCACGAATAAAAAAAAAATGTACTAGCAGATTTTGCCCCTTGTGCGGCGCATTCTTTAAATTTAGTTGGAGTGGAGACAGTATCAGTTGTAATGGAAATAACAGAGTATTTCGGAACTATTCAACAGATTTATACCTTTTTCTCTGCATCCCCACATCGTTGGAAAATATTGAGTGAAAAAGCATCACTGACATTTTCACTAAAAAATTTAAGCACCACCAGATGGTCTTCTCATTACGAGTCAGTTCACGCGGTTATAGTTAGCTACCAAAAAATACTCGATACTCTTAAGTATATATTTGATGAAAGCTCTGAAAAGACAGAATGTAAATTAGAGGCAACATGTTTATATAAGAGAATCACAAAGCGGGAGACAGCAGTTTTATCTATAATATGGGAAATGATCTTGGAGCGATTTAATAAAGCTAACAAAATATTACAAACTCCAGGTTTAGATATATGCCAAGGCTACACTTTACTCCATTCACTGGAATTATTTATTAAATCTTTACGAGAAGATTCCGAGCAAAAATTTAAGGATTTTGAGAACAAAGCAGCTGAAATGAGTACAGAAGTTGAAGAAAGTTTTAGTGATGCCCATAAAAGAGTGAGAACAAAAATATATTTGGATGGAGAAAAAGGAAGAGATATTTTTACTGTAAGGGATAAGTTTCGTATAGAGGTATTTAATGTGCTATTGGATAAACTGGGAGTCGAACTTGAAAAAAGGAGTATTGTATATAAGGATTTGGGAGATAAATTCAAATTTTTGATAAACTTGGGTAAAAAAGACTCAATTATTGAAACTGAATCCTTAACGTCGGTTATGTCATTGTATAAAAATGATATTGGCGAAGAACTAATTAGTGAATGTAGTCAATTCAAGCATTATTTACACATAGTATGTTTTGTACAAAACGATGCTATTACTGCTTCTGAAATGTTAAAACTAATTTTTGAAAACAGTCTCATTGACACATTTCCAAATCTGTACACAATTCTTAAAATTTATTTAACAATACCAATAACGAGTTGTGAGGCAGAACGATCTTTTTCAAAAATGGCCTATATCAAAAATAAGTACAGATCAGTAATGTCGGATGAAAGGTTAAATAACCTTTCAATTCTATCCATTGAACATGATATAACGAGATCCATTTCGTACGATGAAGCAATTCGCGAATATGTTTCAGTGAAGTGTAGAAGAGAAAAGTTTTATTAAATTTTTTATTGTATATAGCATTGTCAATAATTAATAAATGCAATTGCTCATTTTTATGTTTTGTGCAAAAATTTGTGGTAGATGCCAAGTATATAAAAATGAAATTGCAAGATATTAAACTTGCGAAACTGATAGGAGAGCAATGTAATAGAGGTTAAGATGAAAGTGTATGTTCATGTTAGATGGAGAGTATTAACGTAAACATTGAATTGTTTAGAACCAGTATCTTTTGGTTGGCAAAATTGTGCAAAATAAACTTTCCTATTTTAAATATGAACATTTCAAGGCGTATTCCTTGATCTGTGGTGCATGGGTAAGGTCCTACCCAGTCTTTTAATTGTGTTAAAGATATCATTTATTAAACATTGTCATTTAAATTTATACAAATTCATGCATGATCTTTTGTGTGTAATTCTTTTAACTCTATGCTCTGGACGAGGCAATGAGATCACTTGCTTGGGTTGAGTTTGGGCTTTTGTATTTATATTTGTTTTACGTTTTCTATAGGTTTGGTCCTAGATGTGCCAATTTTGACACAAATATACGATCACTTTAGATTTTGTCAATATTGTAATGGGTATAGATATAGGCTATTGTCATTACATGATAATTCGCGCAACACGACATTTGTCTGAATTTTGTTTTTTGTGTTTTAATAGAATTTTACTTCTACATCCGTCATTTTATTTGTTCTTTTAGTAATATTATAGTAATGTCCAAAAAGTTAGGTTATTTTAGAAATTTAAAATATTTAGAAAGCATGGGTAAAGGGGCCCCAGAAATTCAGTTAGCCTAGGGCCCCCCAAAATCACGATCCGCCCCTGTTAACGAGGATGGCTCTATATTTTAGACATATTAAGAAAGGGTAATGCGTCAAATCGTATCAAAACACCCCGGCGTATCAAGTCACCCCAATTGACGGTACTCAATTTTTTTTTTATTTTTTTTAATTGTAATTCTATAGAACACTCGTTCTTATTGTTATTATAGTGGTTCATCAAACTCTTTGAGTTAGAATTGCCTCTTCGCGTCCACGTCTTCTCTATAAGTTTCTCTATAAATGTGCATCTTTGGCAATTTGACGACTGACAGTCGTAAAGGTACATGAATATTAACATTTATAATTCTTCTTTTAGTGTAAATAAAATGTTATCATTGCTTTTGACGCCATTTCCTTATTTTATATTACTATGATATTGGAATCTGTATCTGAATTACTGTCAATGAAGAGTAATTGCATCTGTAGTCTTGTTTATGAATAAAGATGCAAATTAAACAAAATATGTCTGGAAATTAATTATACATTATTTGACATTTATAGTTTGTTTCAAATGAATTTATTTATTAAGAATTTGCCCATAAAACGTATAATATTTCTATATAATTTACTGAACGTTGACATTTAGAACATTTTGTTGAGAGTCAGGTTTTGTATAAATCGTGTGCATTTAGCCTAAGACTGACATAGTGATAACATTTCAATGATATTTATCCGACAATGAAGAAAAGTTTGACTGACGTTAATATGCTTAAGTAAATTATTGTCGTTCCACCTGTGATCGTGACAGCATGTTAAATTGTATTCGTTCACAACAACTTGTGAGAACGAAATGTCAGAGTGACAGCACTTAACCAAGTTGTCGTTCCAATTGTTGTATGAAATTAACAACATGACATGATGAACTTTAACAAAATATGTTTTAAAGTTACAGGTTATTGAGAGAATTAATTAATTTTTATATTATGCTTTAATAATATACTTTCTAAAACGCAATCGAAAATCTTGCTGGCTCCTAAACGGTTTATGCTAAACACTGTGTCGTACAATTTAACCGAAAATGTACTTCAGATTAGTTGGTGCCAACCAGCAGTCGCACACTTTAAATGCTTGCTTTTATAACTGAATTGGTAAACGAAATTACATAAATGCTTATGGGAATTTTATTTGATGTATTTATTTTATTTCGAAGTGTTTCGAACACATGTGACACATAAAGAAAACTCACCCTATTATTTGTATGTGGAAAGATGATAGATATGTATCCAAGCCGTTTAATACATGTATCGATGAGAAATGTTATTAAATGATCCCATTCGTAAAACGGCTTAAATTTATATAACTATATCTTGAACATTGATATCTTTCCAACATTCTGTTGACATTTAGGTTTTGTATAATTCGTGTGCATCTAACGTAATTTGGCAGGCCCAAAAGGCAAAACTCAGATGGTTCTTTATTTAGTCTTGCTTCGTTGTATGAAATTGGTAGTTGCCTGACTTTTTTTGCGTCATGTTTTAAGCAAAACCTTACTTAAAATTCTCTCGCGAGCTGTCATCGTGACGACATTTCGATGACATTTATAATGAATAGAGTGTCATTGTATTTAATATATCTTAATTAATAATATAGAAAAATCGTTATATTTATTACTGTACTTACGTGCGATAATACATTTTAAGTTTATTTAATCATATCCATCGGCATTGTTCATATTCATATAGAAAAGAAATAGTAACAATTGATATTGATAGTAACATATCTGAAAGGTACCACATTTCAATTAAAAATGCACTTTTCCTTCGTAATCTCTTTATTTGTCGGCTTTCTGACATTTAAACTTGACAACCGATAAATGAACGTGAATATTCTTACTCGGTAATTAATCGTATTCCATACATTAATCAACGTTAATCATACGTCAGGTGTAATTCTGACATTTAGTGTATTACATTAAAGTCAACCTAACGCGGATATTTGATTGTCAATGTCATCTGTGCCGATCGACGACCATATTGAATTATTTCTATAGTCATTATGTGTATTGCACGACTGGCGCCATATGCTATATGCTTTCCGTCAATTTTGACGTTTCCCGGCAAATGCCATATCGCGAACTCAAAATGATTAATGATTTTGATAATTTATAACCTGAAATTGAATTTTTCGTGCGTTTAACTTAACCTTATCCGAATATCGAGGTGTCATTAGCAGCTGTGCCGACCCACCGCCATTTTAAAATCGAACCTAGTCGAAGATAAATTATTCTACACGTAGGCCTTATGGCAAAATGTTTTGATGCAGCGTGATTTTCTACACCTGCGAAAATTTTCAAAAATTCCTTTCGGGCCCACGTTCTCTCTTCAGAGACGTGAAAAGTAGCCTAAGGCACATGGGACCGTAGTCCCTGTCACATGACACTTTCGTTCGGACCGTAGATGGGCCAGGTTCTCAGAAAAGTGTCTCCCTAATTCGTCAGTTTTGGGGTATAGCTGTGCCGTGTTAATCGCTCGTGTTAAAAAGAGTTCGTCGAAAGGCTTTTATTATATATAATGTTGAGAGAGCTTATTTATTTGCATTCTTGGTTTCCCATAGCTGATTGCTAAATAACTAGAACATGACTAAAGTAAATCCAACTTCAACACTTTTCCTTAACTTGCTCGGCTGCGGAATATACATTGTTTGGTGAAAATATTTTCTTCATATTATGAGACTTATTACCGCCTTTACCCTGTAAACGGGGGGATTTGACCTTCAAATAATACAGGCCGGAAACGCAACAAAATGGTGCCGTCGATAACTAAAACGTAAACGATAGTCTACATGTGCCACAGCTAGTCTGTCTTAACTTTAGCCCTGCGCATACAAAAGTTACCTAAAAGTTTTGGAGAGTGTAGTGCCGCCTTCAGTACACCTTACCTTCTTGTTTCCCTAGTACGGTGGAGAACATAGAATGGGAATTTCGCCGCTAACTCTTCCAGTGTGTTCAGTCGGAACAGAGGTGGATTAAATGTCCAAGGCGCCAGCCCCGTATTAGGATTTAAATAATTCCCACCCCAAAAGTGATTTGATCCCGGAACAAAATCAATTTCGAGTACTTAAGGTTGCAAAAGAAAAGGTAACAACAAAATCCAAACAAATAACAAGTTTATTACAGCCACAGGTAGAGTGATAAAATAAATAAATAAGTAAGTACGCAATAGTAGCCGTGAATATACATGCGCTAAGAAATTTAAAAAAAAGTTTATATGTGATGCGCAAATTAAGTTGCCTTAGCCTTGATATAACTAACAAAGATATACTATAAAATATTTAAGTAGTACATTTAAAACAGTTAGACGAATTGTAAATTAACTAACAAAAAAATGCATTTAAATACGCTGTACAGATTTGAAGGACAAAATCTTGTTTACAATATGTCTTTACAGGCCTTTAAAGGAACATCCTGTAGTTAGTTCAGTCAAATGTGCCCGTGAAGACCACTTAGTAGATCATCAGTTGGTCTTAGATAGGTAAATAATATAACATAAAAAAGATCCGCTGAAGACGATTACGTAAACTAAATAAAATTTACACACTGATCATAGCAGTGCCTGACCCCAGGGTTACGTCAACAAAAAAAATATGAATGTGGATGCAGCCGGAAGGCTATTGCGAATTTCAAGCTTCCTCCGCAGATTATATATACAAAATTGTTTTATTTACGATTTAACATTTCATAAGATAAATATCGTAGTTATATCCTTTTTTCAAGTGTACGTATATGCTATCTTTTGCTTTTATTGCTCGAGTCACCTTTATGCATTAATACTATTCATATTGACATTTATGTCTTTATTCAAGATTGTCATTTTCTCGGGCACATCTGTTTTTATTTTGTTCGCATAGTAGCATTTAATGTGTCGTTTTTGACAAATAAAAGCTTTTTAATTTATTTAGGATGTGTATTATATCTCACGCGCCTGTCTTTATATATCTTACATTTAAGCTTTCTTAATTAAAGTGTACTAATAACTATCTGTGTATTTTATTTATCATATTTTTAATGAAAGAGTTCATACTTTAGGGTTAGCAAGCCATTTTACTTATGTGCATATATCATAGTCTTAGCTATCTAACTTTAAGTAAATATTCAAACGAATTATTGCTCTTATTTTATAACTAAATTAATACTTAATACTAACATTTTCAAAATCTGAGGATCACAGCAATATGTATATCATATGTATTTATAATTTCCAAGAGCTGCACGGAAGCCGGTAAGATTTATTTCGTACAATTATCGTTGATATAACTTTGCCTCACGTAATACTTTCGAAAAAGGGGGAAAAGAAAATAAAAACCTTTTTTATTTTTCAATTTATTCCGTGTCACCCGCAAAACAATCGGGGCGAAGGCGCGAATGATCCCCGCACCGTCCGCAACGAGAAGAGTCAAACACATTATTATGCCAAGAACGTTCTTCATTTATTTCCGAAGAAGGACGGGTGTGCGCGCGGAGAAGAGAGGAAGAGGCCCCGGGCCACCTCCACGTACCTACCGACGATGTCGAAACGGTTGGCTGGCGTATAACAGTTTCTTACATCCCATGGGCAAACGAATGACCACCAGTACAATTATAAAGGATTTAAGGATACGCGTGACCAGAGGAGCAAGTCATTTCGAAAATATTTATTACCCAGAGGCACTGGGGAATTAAATACAATTACCGGAGGAGTGAAAAACGCTGTCCAACTTGAAAGCACAACTGAATTATTCCTGTTTTTTCGACACTCACACACACGCTGGTAGAGCGATCCGGGCGTGAAAAGTGCTGCAAATTCGAAAAACGCACGTTGTTATATATCCTATATTCTCTCTTTCTTTCCTTTTTTTAAAACTCTGTTTCTGTTTATTTAATGGCCGAACACTGCTTTTCTTAATGACCCATAATTTTCGTATTAATCATGACATTATTCGTTTCTTTACTGCTATACTTACTTTTTTCACAATTTAATGGGTGACCTGATTTTTTATTAAATTTCCTTGAGATATGTATGTACCGTAGAATAATTTAATGTTTTCTACACTGTGATAGAGTTGGTTGTTATTAAGGTCGGAAGTCGAAAACTAATAATTCAACTACTATCCGTCCATCGGATCTTTTGAGTCACGTGATTAATTGAGTGCGTTATCAAGGACATACGCACCTAGAATGTATATATACTCATTTCTTTCCAATCTCAATAACTAAATAAGGATAGAAATTTTAAATTTTAACGTGGGATTGTCTTGCCCATAAGAGTAATAAGACAGACAGAGAAAATATACTGCCATGACATGTAACTACGTTAGTCAATTTATTACATTTTGACATATAAAATTTTTTTCTGCGTTTTGGTTTATTTTCGTTATATTGCTTTTCCAATTCGTTTTTGTTCTATTTTGCAAATAATTGTTCTATTCAGAACAAAAAAAAAACTGTGTTTAATACATTTTCTGTAAGTATTCTAATCACTAAATTTATTGGTTATAAGTTAAGAATTTACATTTATTACAGAGACATGCCTGGGAAACGTCTGAATTCTGAATTCACAATCTCAACAACTTGTATTAAATGTCCTGGACCTTTTTTGAAAGAGAAAAACAAAGTCGTGCACCTCTCATAAATATAAATGCACCTATTGAAGTAAGAATTATATACAAAAACATTAAAACACCTTACCACACTAAAGCACAAAAATGGCTAAATACGTATTTCAACAAGTAAGTTGTCATCATCAGTAGCACTGATTAAAAATCGCGCTGTCTACACACCGTAGCGAACAGAACAACACAGTGTTGTTCTGTTCGCTACGGTGCACAGTGGGGCCGAATCCCCAAAACGTGGCCAAAACCCCAAGAAGATGTTTAATTCAGATGAAACTCATCACTCAGGGGTTTTTGAGGTCGCTGATTACGAATTTGAAGTTAAAAATTGTCTAAAGAAAATGGCGGATCCAATATATCAACGAGGCGCGTGAAAATCCCTCATAATTTATTAATAATAGCATATATAGAAGATTTGGAGATCAATAATTACAACAATTAACAGACTGAAAACGTGATTTATTTATTAAACCTAAATAACAGGATATTTGTCGAAAATGTATTGAAGAATAAAAATTCTTCGATACCACAAATTTCATACGATAATATAGTGGAACAATCTTTAAAGTCGGTGATTGAATAAAACTAATAAAAGTAATGGTATAAACAACAATCAAAGTAATTGTTATAATGATAATAATAAGAGCAGCTATTGAAGAAAATCGTACTTAAAATTCAAAACTTAATCTGATTAACCTTAGAATTGTAGAACATTGTATTTAAAATATGGATAAGGTGAATCTGCTGCATACAAAATGACATGATGGTATTATAACTATTAATTCGAATCAGTATCGCTCTCGGAGTCAAAATCCACATCAGAATCTTCCATGGTCAGTCGTGGTGTGATTGGAATTTCAGGGAAAAGTAATAGCTGTATTGCCTCCTTCGACAAAAATTTTATTTTATTTTGTGATAGTTTTCTAATACTGGAAATAAATGGATCGCAAGTTACCAGAAGCCGGTTGAAAACGTCTTCCATTATTTTTACTCTTTTAATATCTTTGTTCCTCGCTTCTTGTGCTTCTTCGGATAATTGACCGATTGGTAGCAATGCGTGAGCTATTATTTGTGGACTGTGAATCAATAGCTTATGCACTGAAGTGGGCATATAATACCATGGTTACAGCTCAACGAATTTTCTCGCAGTTGCCAGCGTATAATTGTGGAACTTATCAATATTGATATCATGTCCATTAGAAATAACTTGTAAGGTGACGTGAAACCGTTCTATCAAATCTATGTCCAATGATGTTATGAGAGATGATGTTTTCGAATTTTCAAAGAAGCATCGAGCTGTATTTCCATCGTTGGTACTTCCGTATCCAGGTTTCGGACGATCAACAATAAGTCCGTTTTGAGCTGAATCCCTTTTGAATGGTCTTTTTGCGCTTTTCTACCATCTCTTTTCTTCGGCACTGCGGGCTTGCCATCTTTTAATCCCAAGTTTGTATGACAAATGCAAGCAGCATTCAAAAAACCTAATCCAAGCATATAATGTTGGTAGTCCAAACTTCAGATTCTCTTCGTTGACTTCTTTTTGTAAAATATGATCGATGTTATTGAATTATTTACTAGTACTTCCACATATATAGCATCGTTGCGTAGAGTTTGTGGATGTGAATGAGTTGCATACTTTGCCATCGATCATTGTAAATGCCATATTGTACAAAACTGAGATTTCTTTTCCATGCGTTATATTTTCAAAGGGAACAAGTGACTTTATCTGGTTTTCAATATATTGTACCTCACTGACCGTAGAATCTGTGATGTAGTGCCGCGCGCTATATCGACCGCGGCGCGGCGCCATGTTGTGATACGAGCCCGAAGAAAAATTCATTATACAAGAGAATAGGCAGATTTAGGCAGCTGATTCTTATCAATGTCATTAGATAATTGCTTAATCTATAGTCTGGGAGTTGTAATTCCGCGGTATATTGCGGTATATGCTACTTTTGTTCTACTTCAAAATGCAAGTTCAGAAAATCATGATATGTTTGTACAAGCATCGGAAAAGGTATAAAATAAATAGGATAATAATGAGATTTAGACTTTATTAGTGTATGTATATTTTCTACATACCTGTAGCAATCGTTTCCATCTTGTAGAATTAAAATTATTTACTCAACTACCGAATTATCCACTTACAAACCGAGCGTAAATTTTCCTAGTTTTGACAGTGACGTTTGTGCTCTCGACGAAGGTCAACTTTAAATTGAAATAATTTGACAGGTATCGAAGTTGGGGACCTATCCTTTTGAGCTTAGATGCACCAATCCCTCCCCTACTCAACCCACCCCTTCAAATTCCCAGAATAGAAAATTTTTTTTTCGGGGTTTTGGCCACGTTTTGGAGATTCGGCCCCACTGTGCGGTGTGTAGACAGCGCCAAATACGTATTTAGCCATTTTTGTGCTTTAGTGAGGTAAGGTGTTTTAGTGTTTTTGTGTAGTTTCAAGCCACAGACTCCAAGTTTAGTTTCTTAAGAATTATATACATATATTTTTTGAAATCATAATAAAGGTTTGAATATTGCAGAGAGCAGCCGCTGCCCTTAAAATCTCCACACAAACTATCAGAAATATAAAACAACGTAAAGGACAAAACCGAGTACTTTCTTCACCCGGTAAGAAAAGACCTCGTGTCAAAGCCAAAACAGAAGATTTGCGAGAATCTACAAAGATGGAAGTACGAAACACTATTTATAACATGTATAAAGAGAGTATGTTATTAGGTATTTCATTTATGTTTCAGAATTTTAATATATTTGAAATTATTTCAGAGAAACATGTTACTCTGCTTACATTGAAAAACGAATTACACACCAAAGCAGTAATCGATATTGGAAAATCTTCTTTGTCTCATTTAATAAAAGATATTGGATTTAAATTCAAAAAGGAAGACAACAGACGAGCATTGGTGAAAAAGCATGATATAGCCCTTTACCGAAGCATTTTTTTGAGGAAGTATACAGATAATTGAAAGTCAAATTTTTCAAGACCGGTGATATTCCTTGATGAAACATGGATATATTCAAAAGATAATTGAGGTAGATCTTGGCATGATACATCTACAAAAAGTGTTCGAAAGCCAGAAGGTTATGATGGCAAAAGGTTAAAGTTTTACATGCCGGAGGTGAATCAGGGTTTATTGAAGGTGCAAGTTTGATATTTGCATCGAAAACCAAAGCAAAAGACTATCATGCTGAAATGAACAGTAAAAAGTTTGAGGAATGGATTAAAATACAATTCATGCCACATTTACCAAACAATTCACTTGTGTGTTAATGGACAATGCACCATATCATAGTGTAGTATTAAATAAAATCCCAAATTCTGCATCGAGAAAACAGGAAATAATAGACTGGCTGTCCAGCAATAATAAGTTTTTGCGGTGAATTCACAAAATATGAATTGTTGGATTTAGTTAGGAGAAACAAACCTGAGAAACTGTATTTAATCCTAATGAAACATCCAGTTCAGATTCAGATTTAGGATCTGAGCGAAGTTTTTGTAATATAAAACAATGTGTGTGTTGAGTTTATAAACATGATAATGCAGAGTGATTACCTGAAGAAGTTCTTATCTGAAAATCCAGAAGTTGGAGTAACATTTTGTTGAAATCATCATAGAAAATAATTATTCGTGTGAGAATGTATCTTTTGGCAGCTATCAGATGAACATTAAATTACTTGATAATTTGGATCCATTCACTCTTGAAATTAGACAATTTAATAGATGGTATTCCACCTGTGCCAAGTACGGATATTGTATATTTGGTTTTATTACATATTTATTACACTAAGGACCAAATGACAGTGTTCAATAGTCTGACCGCTTACATTTATTAACAACTTCTTTATTTTATGTGGAAATGTACGTGTTTTTGTTTCGGTGAGACATTTATAAGAAGTTATTTTAAAACCAATGGATGTGTAGTGCATTATTATGAAATGTGAATGAATACTTTCGGCTCATTCTACATGCATGGCTGGTAACAGCCGAACATTGTAGTTATGTTGGTGCATTATTATTTCTAGTACACGAAGAAAAAGAAAGCCATTCATGCACTGATTAAGGATTAATTATTTAAACATGTCTTTAAATTTACAATACCTAACAAAATAATCAGAGGATTGTTTAATAAGATTTATTTATTAAGATAGTTTCACTTAATTATAATAGAAGCAATAGTTAATAAATAGTAATATGAAAATAAGTTTAATCATATAGAAATATTATGTGAGAGATTATAACAGTTTACTTCGAGCTTGAATCGCCTTTTCGCGTCCGCTTACAGCTGTCCGTCAATCTCTCTTAGCTTGAACCGCTTTTTTCGCGTCCGCTTACAGTTTCTTCACAGTTTCATGTAAAAAGTAATCACTGTCATGGCTTTTTAGGGTGTCCGATTTTATTAACTTTTGAAGCACCCCTGTATATACATATATCTTGTGAAGGCAATAGTATGTTTCATTTAAAATGCTTCTCGAACTGTTTTTTTACACAAACCTGTACACACTCAAGAGCGAGAAAGGTAATTTAATGTTAAACATAGTTCATGTTAAAGTATTTAAAGAAACAATGAGCTGAAAGAGCACAACATTTTCACCGAGATAGTTTACAATACTATTTTGATGTGATAGTGGAAAAGCATGTCAACCTTTTCGAAGTCTACTCTCGTTAAGCCCTATTGAAGCGCCTTTCTTGTAAAAAACGCTTTTTAGAATGTCCACTTTTATAAACCTTTGAAGCACCCCTGTATATATGTACATATATTTTGTTAGGCCAATAGGATATTTTATTTAAAATTCTTCTCGAACTGTTTTTGACATAAATCTGTACACACTCAAGAGCGAGAAAGGTTATTTAATGTTAAACATAAGTCGTGTTAAAGTATGCAAAGACACAATGAGATCAGGAAACGCAACATTTTTATTAAAACAGTGTACAATACTATTTTGATGTGAAAGTGTAAAAATTTGTCAACCTTTTTGAAATCCACTATCGTTAATAAAGGAGCACAAAATAATAATAAAAGCAAAAAGCCCAAGTTTTAAATTGAAGCGCCTTTCCTGTCAAAAGCGATCACTGGCATGACGCTTTTTAGAATGTCCACTTTTGTACACCTTTGAAGCACCCCTGTATATACATATATTTTGTTAAGCCAATTGTATATTTTATTTAAAATTCTTCTCGAACTGTTTTTTATACAAACTGGTACACACTCAAGAGCGAGAAAGGTAATTTAATGTTAAACATAAGCCATGTTAAAGTATCGAAAGAAACAATGAGCTCAGAGCGCAACATTTCCATTAAGACAGTTTACAGTACTATATTGATGAAACAGTGAAAAAGCATGTCAACTTTTTTGAATTCTACTATCGTTAATGAAGAAGCACAAAAGAATAATAAAAATGAACATAAAATTCATTTTACTCAAAGATCCAAAAAAAAGCCCAAGTTTTAAATTTTAGCCCTATGAATGGCTTTTTTCGCGTTCGCTTACAGTTCCTTCACAGTTTCCTGTAAAAAGCAATCAAAGTCATGGCTTTTTAGAATGTACGATTTTATTAACTTTTGAAGCACCCCTGCATATACATATATCTTGTGAAGCCAATAGTATGTTTTATTTAAAATGCTTATCGAACTGTTTTTTACACAAACCTGTACACACTCAAGAGCGAGAAAGGTAATTTAATGTTAAACATAATTCATGTTAAAGTATATTATTAAGACAGTGTACAATATTATTTTGATGTAAAGTGTGCCCTTTTTGAAATTCACTATCGTTAATAAAGGAGCACAAAATAAAAGTAAAAGTAAAAAGCCCAAGTTTTAAATTGAAGCGTCTTTCCTGTAAAAAGCGATCAATGGCATGACGCTTTTGAGAATGTCCGGTTTTATAAACTTTTAAATCATCCCGGTATATACACATATTTTGTGAAGCCAATAGTATTTCTTATTTAATATTTTTCTCGAATTGTTTTTTACACAAACAGGTACACACTCAAGAGTGAGAAAGGTAATTTAATGTTAAACATAGTCATGTTAAAATATCCAAAGAAACAATGAGCTCTCAAGAAGCGCAACATTTTCATTAAGACAGTTTATAATCAATGTCAATCTTTTCGAAGTCTACTCTCGTTAAGAAAAAAGCACAAAATAATATTAAAAGTAAGAAGCCCAAGTTTATATTTAAGCCCTATTGAAGCGCCTTTCCTGTAAGAAACGCTTTTTAGAATGTCCACTTTTATAAACTTTTGAAGTACACTTGTATATACATATATTTTGTTAAGCCAATAGGACGTTTTATTTAAAATTCTTCTCGAACTATTTTTAACGCAAACCCGTACACACTCAAGAGCGAGAAAGGTAATTTAATTTTAACCATAAGTTATGTTAAGGCATTCAAAGACACAATGAGATCAAAAAGCCCAACATGTTCATTAAGACAGTTTACAATACTATTTTGATGTGAAAGTGTAAAAGTCCGTCAACCTTTTCAAAATCCGTTATCGAGTTTTAAATTTAAGCCCTATTGAAACGCCTTTCCTGTAAAAAGCGATCACTGGCATGACGCTTTTTAGAATGTCCACTTTTTAAGCACCCCTTCATATATTTTGTTGAGCCAATGGGGTATTTTATTTAAAATTCTTCCTCGAACTGTTTTTCACACAAACTGGTACACACTCAAGAGCGCGGAAGGTAACTTGATGTTAAACATAAGTCATGTTAAAGTATCGAAAGAAACAATGAGCTCAATGAGCGCAACATTTTCATTGAGACAGTGTACAATACGATTCTAATGTTTGCGAATCTACTATCGTTAAGAAAAAATGAAGTATTAAATTTAAGTCCTGTTCAATCACGTTTCGAAGAATCGCCAAATTGAAGACGTAATAAGCGACCACAAACACCCCCGTATCCAAAAATCCACAAACATTCATCAATTTTCAAACAATCTTCCGCCATTTTGTTTTTTTTGACATTTTGACTTTGGAATCGTGATCGGCGACCCCCAAAACCCCCGTATCTAAAATTTCACATTCATACGTCAATTTTCAAAAAATCTTCCGCCATTTTGTTTTTTTTGACATTTTAACTTTGGAATCGTGATCGGCGACCCCCAAAACCCCCGTAACTAAAATTTTACATTCATACGTCAATTTTCAAAAAATCTTCCGCCATTTTGTTTTTTTTGACATTTCGACTTTGGAATCGTGATCGGCGATCCCCAAAATCCCCGTATCTAAAATTTTACATTCATACGTCAATTTTCAAAAAATCCTTCCGCCATTTTGTTTTTTTTGACATTTTGACTTTGGAATCGTGATCGGCAATCCCCAAAACCACCGTATCTAAAATTTTACATTCATACGTCAATTTTCAAAAAATCTTCCGCCATTTTTTTTTTTTGACATTTCGACTTTGGAATCGTGATCGGCGATCCCCAAAACCCCCGTATCTAAAATTTTACATTCATACGTCAATTTTCAAAAAATTCTTACGCCATTTTGATTTTTTTATGACATTTTGATTTTGGATTTGTGATCGGTGACTTAAGACACACTCGTATCTAAAATTTCACATTTATACGTCAATTTTCAAAAAATTCTTCGGCCATTTTTTTTTTTTGACATTTCGACTTGGATACGTGATCAATGATAGCACAAAGACTCCCAAATGCCGAATTTTACTTCAATTAGAAGAGAGAAATTAATTTCAGGTAGCTCCGCCCACTCTGCATGTATGCGTAATCGTTGTCATAAGGGCACATACATGTTAAAAGCAATCCTTTTCCTCATTAAGGAAACTGTGCGTACGCGTTCTGGAATTAACGTATTTTAATAATATATAATCATTAAAAGTACAATCAACCTGTATATTTATAAAAATGTTAAGTCAAGCGGGTGTATTATGTCGAGATTGGGATGCGGAACTTGTCGGACCGGATAGATTAATCTGATATTTTTCGCCCCATAGTAGTACATTGAATCACATGCACATTGAATCTGTGACGTATTTCGGCCATTTTTCTTACGAAATCTGTCTGCAAACGAATTTGAAAGTGCTCGTGCCCTACATTGCGTGCGTCTGTCGACTCGAAATAAGCATGTAAGAGATGCCCAGAAGGCCGTTCTTTAACACCTCGGGTCTTGTTGGACCCTCGCAACCTTCAAAATTTCGTATTTCAGTCTTAAAAGTGAATCTGTAGCTACAACTTGCTAGTTTGACGTTTCCCGAGATTTATTTTGATTGTCACGTGAATCGTCATGATGACGTAAGCCATTTTTCTGTTAAAACACCGAGTGCACGCTCCTCTTCAACGGGCGATATCTCTGCACACGCTCCACTTGGGAAGAAAAACTCTCCGTCGACCGGAAATTCAATGTCGCCCCTGCCAACATGCCAAAAGACAGCCCTTAATTTCGCGTATCCAGAGAGGAGTTCTTTGCACAGTTTTGCCGTTTTTAGACGATTTTTGGGTCGTTTGGTTGCCATTGACTACTCAGCTATTATTATATATAACTAGCTAATACGGCAGGCCTTGAAGGCCCGCTATCGCCTCTTATTCCGCTTACAGTTGAGGTACCGCTCCCCCTTATTCTTCTAAATTTATTGCGGATTTTGTCTTTATTGCGTTTCAGTTTTTGAAACACCATATAATTCCGATATATAGCGAATAACTAAATATAATTGTGTTTTAGATGTTCAATATTGCTTAGTTGTTTTTATACGTCCCTGTATATAGTTTACAACTATGCAATATTTTATTCAGAATGCTTATAGGATGAAATGATTAATAATAGATTTAGTGATAATAGCAGTTTTTAAATTGAAAATGTTTAACGGTTGTCCATGAAATAAGATGTATTTTATCGTTTAATGTTATATTGACATTTTTCACATACTTTTCCTGTGCCTCACAGACGGTAGTTTTCACTCTATTTATAATTTTTCTACTATTATTGGTTTTTGTGCCTTGACTTGCCGATGATTTATTTCACTTTTGCCTAATTTATCTATAGTTTGAATTTTGTTTTTGGCTATAATATTAGAATAATCTCGAAATCTGTGTTTTTCTCATCAGTTGGAAAATGTGGTTTGATAGTTTTTGTTAATAGTGTTTCAGTCTATATACATATGTCGATTCCATTGGTCTTTTTGGTTTAAATGAAAATTCATTAGAATTTAAAAAAAACATTTTATTTTATACAAACTTGTAGATAGCTTTATTAAAATTATGTTTTGTTGACGCGAATGTATACTTTTAAATAATTCATTTAATTATTGTTCTATAACAAATAATATTTATTTCATTGGCATTTTTTATAATGATTTCCATTCCTATACTTTTATAATTTGCAGTGTTTCTTTGTGGTAAATTGTATTACAACTGTCAGTTATATATGATTCTTAATAATGTTGGTAAAGCCTTGTTCACACTGTACATAATTATTTTCTTTTACATTGTACACCTATAATTTAAGGAATATATAAATATAATATATGTATTATGGTAATATTGATTACTTATTGTTATATTCGAAAATACTGTAAAACATCCTTATAGAATTTCTATTTTGAATTATTGTAATTGACGATGTCGCGGGACGTTCATTTTCATCAATGATAATTAAACAATCTTTTTTGAATACGTATGATATTACTTCTCAATTTGCCTGACACAGTAACAACATGATTAAGTGCTTGTTTAATCTAGTAGGAATATATTTTAGTTTCTTTTTTCTATTTACAATATCTTATAATATTTTGAAGTATTTTTACAACTTAATTCATGGACGAAAAAAATGAGTAGAAAGTATTTATAAACAAATAAGTAATCGAATTTATAAATTTCTTACCTATACACTATTATCATTGGGCCAATTATTATATATTGCAATATTTATTGTGTTGAATGTTTGTGAGCTAATGCTTCAATCTTTTCGAGCTTGAATTCGCCCTTTTCGCGTCCGCTTACAGCTTTTTACAGTTTCCTGTAAAACGCGATCACTCTCGTGGTGGTTTTTAGAATGTAAGATTTTATAGACTTGTGGCACACTCTGTATATACATATATTTTGTAAAGCCAATTGTATATTTCATTCAGAATTCTTCTAGATTTTTTTTTTACACAAACTGTTACACAATGAAGAGCGAGAAAGATAATTTAATGTTAAACATAAGAATGATGTTAAAGTATCCGATGAAACAATATGCTCAATAAGTGCATCATTTTTATTGAAACAATCGGGATAATACGCTATTGAAATAACAGTGGAAAAATTTAGTAGATTAACAAAATGTATGTCAATTGCTCAGAAACAATTTAAGACAGGCATGCACAATATTAATAAAAAAGAACCTAATAATCAGTTTGACACTGAGATATTTTCACCCAAATTATTTGAAGTGGAACAGCGCTTTCATTATGAAATTTTGGTCAGCATAATTGAAATATTCGTCTGTCACATACTCAAAATTAGTTCGCACGTCAATTAAAAATGAAGGACTTGTATTGAAGAACATTTTAAATTTTCAATGAATTACATATATACTACTCGCCCGCTATCGCGGGCTCGTCATTTTAATTGACATACTCAAATATACGTAGTATCTCCATAGTGTTTAATATGTTTACAACAAATTTTGTTTGGTAAATGGGCGTCGCTTTCAAACATTCTTATAGAATGCTAATGAATGCTGATGAACTTCGAACATATAGCTCGCAAACGTATGTATGCGAATGGGTAAAGTAAATTTAATTTATAACGAATATTACTTTCTTACTACCTTTTCGAAGTCCACTATCGTTAATAAAAAAAGCAGAGTATATTTTATCTAAAATTATTCTCCTTCTGTTTTTGACACAAATCGGTACACACTCAAGAGCGAGAAAGGTAATTTAATGTTAATCATAAGCCATGTTAAAGTATCCAAAGACACAATGAGCTCAAAAAGCGCAACATTTTTATTAAAACAGTTTACAATACTATTTTGATGTAAAGTGTGACCCTTTTGAAATCCACTGTCATTAATAAAGGAGCACAAAATAATAATAAAAGTAAGAAACCCAAGTTTTAAATTTAACCCCTTTTCAAGCGCCTTTCCTGTAAACAGCGCTTTCTAGAATGTCCATTTTTATAAATTTTTGAAGCACCCCTGTATATACATATATTTTGTTAAGCCAATAGGATATCTTATTTAAAATTCTTCTCGAACTGTTTTTAACACAAACCGGTACACACTCAAGAGCGAGAAAGGTAATTTAATGTTAAACATAAGGCGTGTTAAAGTATGCAAAGACACAATGAGATCAAAAAGCGCAACATTTTTATTAAGACAGTGTACAATACTATTTTGATGTAAAGTGTGACCTTTTTGAAATCCAGTACCGTTACTAAAGGAGCACAAAATAAAAGTAAAAGTAAAAAGCTCAAGTTTTGAATTGAAGCACCTTTCCTGTAAAAAGCGATCACTGGCATGACGCTTTTTAGAATGTCCGGTTTTATAAACTTTTAAAGCATCCCGGTATATACATATATTTTGTGAAGCCAATAGTATATTTTATTTGAAATTTTTCTCGAATTGTTTTTTACACAAATCGGTACACACTCAAGAGTGAGAAAGATAATTTAATGTTAAACATAAGTCGTGTTAAAGTATCCAAAGACACAATGAGATTAAAAAGCGCAGCATTTTTATTAAGACAGTTTACAATACTATTTTGATGTGAACGTGTAAAAGCCTGTCAATCTTTTCGAAGTCTACTCTCGTTAAGAAAAAAGCACAAAATAATAATAACAGTAAAAAGCCCAAGTTTTAAATTCAAGCCCTATTGAAGTGCCTTTCCTGTAAAAAACGCTTTTAAGAATGTCCACTTTTATAAACTTTTGAAGCACTCCTGTATATACATATATTTTGTTAAGCCAATAGGATATTTTATTTAAAATTCTTCTCGAACTGTTTTTGACACAAACCGGTACAAACTCAAGAGCGAGAAAGGTAATTTAATGTTAAACATAAGTCATGTTAAAGTATTCAAAGACAAAAAGACGCAACATTTTCATTAAGACAGTTTACAATACTATTTTGATATGAACGTGTAATAGCCTATCAATTTTTCGAAATCCACTATCGTTAATGAAAAAGTACAAAATAATAGAAAAAGTAAAAAGCTCAAGTTTTAAATTTAAGCCCTATTGAAGCGCTTTTCCTGTAAAAAGCGATAACTGGCATGGCTTTTTAGAATGTCCGATTTTATTAACTTTTGAAGCGCCCCTGTATATACATATATTTTGTTAAACCAATAGGATATTTTATTTAAAATTCTTCTCGAACTGTTTTTGACATAAATCGTTACAGTCAAGAGCGAGAAAGGTAATTTAATGTTAAACATAAGTCGTGCTGAAGTATGCAAAGACACAATGATATCAAAAAGCGAAACATTTTTATTAAGACAGTGTACAATACTATTTTAATGTCAAAAGTGTAAAAGCCTGTCAACCTTTTTGAAATCCACTATCGTTAATAAAGGAGCACGAAATAATAATAAAAGCAAAATGCCCAAGTTTTAAATTGAAGCGCCTTTCCTATAAAAAGCGATCACTGGCATGACGCTTTTTAGAATGTCTACATTTATACTACTTTGAAGCACCCAAGTATATACATATATTTTGTTAAGCCAATAGGATATTTTATTTAAAATTCTTCGTGAACTGTTTTTGACATAAACCGGTACACACTCAAAAGCGAGAAAGGTAATTTAATGTTTAACATAAGTCGTGTTAAATTATCCAAAGACACATTGAGCTCAAAAAGCGCTACATTTTTATTAAGACAGTGTACAATACTATTTTGATGTAAAGTGTGACCTTTTTGAAATCCACTATCATTAATAAAGGAGACCCAATGAAAATAAAAGTAAAAAGCCCAAGTTCTAAATTTAAGCCGTATTGAAGCGCCTTTCCTGTAAAAAAACGCTTTTTAGAATGCCCACTTTTATAAACTTTTGAAGCACCCCTGTATATATATATATATTTTGTTAGGCCAATAGGATACTTTATTTAAAATTCTTCTCGAACTGTTTTTGACATAAACCGGTACACACTCAAGAGCGAGAAAGGAAATTTAATGTTAAACATAAGTCGTATCCAAAGAAACAATGAGCTCTCAAAAAGCGCAACCTTTTTATTAAGACAGTTTACAATACTATTTTGATGTGAACGTCAATCTTTTCGAAGTCTACTCTCGTTAAGAAAAAAGCACAAAATAATAATAAAAGTAAAAAGCCCAAGTTTTAGATTTAAGCCCAATTGAAGCGTCTTTCCTATAAAAAAACGCTTTTTAGAATGTCCAGTTTTATAAACTTTTAAAGCATCCCGGTATATACATATATTTTGTGGAGCCAATTGTATATTTTATTTAAAATATTTCTGGAATTGTTTTTTACACAAACCGGTCCACACTCAAGAGCGAGAAAGGTAATTTAATGTTAAACATAAGTCGTGTTAAAGTATGCAAAGACACAATGAGATCAAGAAGCGCTACATTTTTATTAAGACAGTGTACAATACTATTTTGATGCGAAAGTGTGAAAGCCTGTCAACCTTATTGAAATCCACTATCGTTAATAAAGGAGCACATAATAATAAAAATAAAAAGCCCAAGTTTTAAATTGAAGCCCTTTTCCTGCAAAAACCGATCACTGGCATGACGCTTTTTAGAATGTCCACTTTTATACACCTTTGAAGCACTCCTGTATATACATATATTTTTTAACCCAATAGGATGTTTTATTTAAAATTCTTCTCGAACTGCTTTTAACAAAAACCGATACACACTCAAGAGCGAGAAAGATAATCTAATGTTAAACATAAGTTGTGTTAAAGTATGCAGACACAATGAGATTAAAAATCGCAACATTTTTATTAAGACAGTGTACAATACTATTTTGATGTGAAAGTGTAAAAGCCTGTCAACCTTTTTGAAATCCACTATAGTTAATAAAGGAGCACGAAATAATAATAAAAGTAAAAAGCCCAAGTTTTAAATTGAAGCCCTATTGAAGCGCTTTTAATGTAAAAAGCGATCACTGGCATGACGCTTTTCAGAATGTCCACTTTTATAAACTTTTGAAGCATCCCTACATATATTTTTTTAAGCCAATAGTATATTTTATTTGAAATTCTACTCGAACTGTTTTTTTACAGAAACCGGTTCACACTCAAGAGCGAGAAAGGTAATTTAATGTTAAACATGTCATGTTAGAGTATCGAAAGAAACAATGAGCTCAGTGAGCGTAACATTTTCATTGAGACAATGTACAATACGATTCTGATGTTTGCGAATCTACTGTTGATACGAAAAAATTAAGTATTAAATTTAAACCCTGTTCAATCACGTTTCGAAGAATCACCAAAGTGAAGACGTAATAAGCGACCACAAACATCCCCGCATCTAAACTTTCACATTCATACGTTAATTTTCAAAAAACTCTTCTCCATTTTGTTTTTTTTTGACATTTTGACTTTGGAATCGTGATCGGCGACCCCCAAAACTCCCGCATTCTAAAATTTCACATTCATACGTCAATTTTCAAACAAATTTTCCACCCTTTTGTTTTTTTTGATATTTTGACTTTGGAATCGTGATCGGCGACCCCCAAAACCCCCTATCTAAAATCTTACATTCATACGTCAATTTTCAAAAAAGTCTTTCGCCGTTTTGCTTTTTTTGATATTTTGACTTTGGAATCGTCATCGGCGACCCCCAAAACCCCCGTATCTAAAATTTTACATTAATACGTCAATTTTCTAAAAAATCTTTCGCCATTTTGTTTTTTTTGACATTTTGACTTTGGAAGCGTGATCGACGACCCCCAAAGCCCCCGCATCTAAAATTTCACATTCATACGTCAATTTTCAAAAAATCTTCCGCCATTTTGTTTTTTTTTGACATTTTGACTTTGGAATCGTGATCGGAGACCCCCAAAACCCCCGTATCTAAACTTTTACCTTCATACGTCAATTTTCAAAAAATCTTCCGCCATTTCGTTCTGTTTTGACATTTTGACTTTGGAATCGTGATCGGCGACCCCCAAAACCCCCGTATCTAAAATTTTACATTCATACGTCAATTTTCAAAAAAAATTTTCGCCGTTTTGCTTTTTTTGATATTTTAACTTTGGAATCGTGATCGGCGACCCCCAAAACCCCCGTATCTAAAATTTTACATTAATACGTCAATTTTCAAAAAATCTTCCGCCATTTTTTTTTTTGACATTTTGACTTTGGAATCGTGATCGGCGACCCCCAAAACCCCCGTATCTAAAATTTTACATTCATACGTCAACTTTCAAAAAATCTTCCGCCATTTCGTTTTGTTTTGACATTTTGACTTTGGAATCGTGATCGGCGACCCCCAAAACCCCCGTATCTAAAATTTTACATTCATACGTCAATTTTAAAAAAATCTTCCGCCATTTTTTTTTTTTGATATTTTGGCTTTGGAATCGTGATCGGCTATCCCCAAAACTCCCGTATCTAAAATTTTACATTCATACGTCAATTTCCAAAAAAATCTTTCGCCATTTGTTTTTTTTTGACTTTTGACTTTGGAATCGTGATCGGCGACCCCAAAAACCCCCGTATCTAAAATTTTACATTCATACGTCAATTTTCAAAAAATCATCCGCCATTTTTTTTTTGACATTTTGACTTTGGAATCGTGATCGGCGACCCTCAAAACCCCCGTATCTAAAATTTAACATTCATACGTCAATTTTTAAAAAAAATCTTCCGCCATTTTGCTTTTTTTGACATTTTGACTTTGGAATCGTGATCGGCGACCCCCAAAACCCCCGTATCTAAAATTTTACATTCATACGTCAATTTTCAAAAAATCTTCCGCCATTTTGTTTTTTTTTGACATTTTGACTTTGGAATCGTGATCGGGGACCCCCAAAACCCCCGTATCTAAAATTTTACATTCATACGTCAATTTTCAAAAAATCTTTCGCCATTTGTTTTTTTTTGACATTTTGACTTTGGAATCGTGATCGGCGACCCCCAAAACCCCCGTATCTAAAATTTTACATTCATACGTCAATTTTCAAAAAATCTTCCGCCATTTTGTTTTTTTTTGACATTTTGGCTTTGGAATCGTGATCGGGGACCCCCAAAACCCCCGTATCTAAAATTTCACATTCATACGTCAATCTTCAAAAAAAAATCTTCCGCCATTTTGTTTTTTTTTTGACATTTTGATTTTGGATTTGTGATCGGCGACCTAACACATCCCCGTATCTAAAATTTTACATTCATACGTCAATTTTCAAAAAAATCTTTCGCCATTTTGTTTTTTTTTTTGACATTTTGACTTTGGAATCGTGATCGGCGACCCCCAAAACCCCCGTATCTAAAATTTTACATTCATACGTCGATTTTCAAAAAAATCTTTCGCCATTTTGCTTTTTTTGACATTTTGACTTTGGAATCGTGATCGGCGACCCCCAAAACCCCCGTATCTAAAATTTTATATTCATAAGTCAATTTTCAAAAAATCTTCCGCCATTTTGTTTTTTTTTTGACATTTTGACTTTGGAATCGTTATCGGCGACCCCCAAAACCCCCGTATCTAAAATTTTACATTCATACGTCAATTTTCAAAAAATCTTCCGTCATTTTGTTTTTTAACATTTTGACTTTGGAATCGTGATCGGCCACCCCCAAAACCCCCGTATCTAAAATTTTACATTCATACGTCAATTTTCAAAAAATCTTCCGCCATTGTGTTTTTTATGACATTTTGACTTTGGAATCGTGATCGGCGACCCCCAAAACCCTCGTATCTAAAATTTTACATTCATACGTCAATTTTCAAAAAATCTTCCGCCATTTTGTTTTTTTTTGACATTTTGACTTTGGAATCGTGATCGGCGACCCCCAAAACCCCCGTATCTAAAATTTTACATTCATACGTCAATTTTCAAAAAATCTTCCGCCATTTTGTTTTTTTTTGACATTTTGGCTTTGGAGTCGTGATCGGCGACCCCCAAAACCCCCGTATCTAAAATTTTACATTCATACGTCAATTTTCAAAAAATCTTTCGCCATTTTGTTTTCTTTTGACATTTTGACTTTGGAAACGTGATCGGCGATCCCCAAAACCCCCGTATCTAAAATTTTACATTAATACGTCAATTTCCAAAAAAATCGTTCGCCATTTGTTTTTTTTTGACTTTTGACTTTGGAATCGTGATCGGCGACCCCCAAAACCCCCGTATCTAAAATTTTACATTCATACGTCAATTTCCAAAAAATCTTCCGCCATTTCGTTTTGTTTTGACATTTTGACTTTGGAATCGTGATCGGCGACCCCCAAAACCCCCGTATCTAAAATTTTACATTCATACGTCAATTTTAAAAAAATCTTCCGCCATTTTTTTTTTTGATATTTTGGCTTTGGAATCGTGATCGGCGACCCCCAAAACTCCCGTATCTAAAATTTTACATTCATACGTTAATTTTCAAAAAAAAATTTCGCCGTTTTGCTTTTTTTGATATTTTAACTTTGGAATCGTGATCGGCGATCCCCAAAACCCCCGTATCTAAAATTTTACATTAATACGTCAATTTCCAAAAAAATCTTTCGCCATTTGTTTTTTTTTGACTTTTGACTTTGGAATCGTGATCGGCGACCCCCAAAACCCCCGTATCTAAAATTTTACATTCATACGTCAATTTTCAAAAAATCATCCGCCATTTTGTTTTTTTTTTGACATTTTGACTTTGGAATCATGATCGGCGACCCCCAAAACCCCCGTATCTAAAATTTAACATTCATACGTCAATTTTCAAAAAAAATCTTCCGCCATTTTGCTTTTTTTGACATTTTGACTTTGGAATCGTGATCGGCGACCCCCAAAACCCCCGTATCTAAAATTTTACCTTCATACGTCAATTTTCAAAAAATCTTCCGCCATTTCGTTTTGTTTTGACATTTTGACTTTGGAATCGTGATCGGCGACCCCCAAAACCCCCGTATCTAAAATTTTACATTCATACGTCAATTTTCAAAAAATCTTCCGCCATTTTTTTTTTGACATTTTGGCTTTGGAATCGTGATCGGCGACCACCAAAACTCCCGTATCTAAAATTTTACATTCATACGTCAATTTTCAAAAAAAATTTTCGCCGTTTTGCTTTTTTTGATATTTTAACTTTGGAATCGTGATCGGCGACCCCCAAAACCCCCGTATCTAAAATTTTACATTCATACGTCAATTTTCAAAAAATCTTCCGCCATTTCGTTTTGTTTTGACATTTTGACTTTGGAATCGTGATCGGCGACCCCCAAAACCCCCGTATCTAAAATTTTACATTCATACGTCAATTTTAAAAAAATCTTCCGCCATTTTTTTTTTTGATATTTTGGCTTTGGAATCGTGATCGGCGACCCCCAAAACTCCCGTATCTAAAATTTTACATTCATACGTCAATTTTTAAAAAATTCTTACGCCATTTTGTTTTTTATGACATTTTAATTTTGGATTTGTGATCGGCGACCCCCAAAACCCCCGTATCTAAAATTTTACATTCACACGTCAATTTTCAAAAAATCTTCCGCCATTTTGTTTTTTTGACATTTTGACTTTGGAATCGTGATCGGCGACCCCCAAAACCCCCGTATCTAAAATTTTATATTCATACGTCAATTTTCAAAAAAATCATGCGCCATTTTGTTTTTATGACATTTTGATTTTGGATTTGTAATCGGCGACCTAAGAGACCCTCGTATCTAAAATTTCACATTTATACGTCAATTTTCAAAAAATTCTTCGGCAATTTTGTTTTTTTTTTTGACATTTCGACTTTGGATACGCGATCAATGATACCACAAAGACTCCCAAGTGCCGAATTTTACTTTAATCAGAAGAGAGAAATTAATTTCAGGTAGCTCCGCCCACTCTGCATGTATGCGTAATCGTTGTCATAAGGGTACATAAATGTTAAAAGCAATCCTTTTCCCCATTAAGGCGTACGCGTTCTGGAATTAACGTATTTTAATAATTCAAATATGTAATCATTAAAAGAACAATCAACCTGTATATCTATAAAAATGTTAAGTCAAGCGGGTGTATTATGTCGAGATTGAGATGCCGAACTTGTCGGACCGGATAGACTGATATTTTTCGTCCGATCGTAGTACATTGAATCATATGCACATTGAATCTGTGACGTATTTCGGCCATTTTTCTTACGAAATCTGTCTGCAAACGAATTTGAAAGTGCTCGTGCCCTACATTGCGTGCGTCTGTTGACTCCAAATAAGCATGTAAGAGACCCCGAGTAGGCCGTTCTTTAAGACCTCGGGTCTTGTTGGGCGCTCGCAACCTTCAAAATTTCGTATTTCAGTCTTAAAAGTGAATCTGTAGCTACAACTTGCTAGTTTGACGTTTCCCGAGATTTATTATGACTGTCACGTGAATCGTCATGATGACGTAAGCCATTTTTCTGTTAAAACACCGAGTGCACGCTCCTCTTCAACGGGCGATATCTCTGCACACGCTCCACTTGGGAAGAAAAACTCCCCGTCGACCGGAAATTCAATGTCGCCCCTACCAACATGCCAAAAGACAGCCCTTAATTTCGCGTATCCAGAGAGGAGTTCTTTGCACAGTTTTGCCGTTTTTAGACGATTTTTCGGGCGTTTGGTTGCCATTGACTACTCAGCTATTATTATATATAACTAGCTCTAACGTCCGCTTACAGCGGATCCTCCGCTTACAACGGGTCCTCCGCTTACAGCGGGTCCTCCGCTTACAGCGGGTCCGTCAATCTCTTTTAGTTGGAATCGCTTTTTTCGCGTCCGCTCACAGCTTTTTCATTGTTTCCTGTAAAAAGCAATCACTGTCATGACGCCTTTTAGAATGTCCGATTTTATTAACTTTTGACGCACCCCTGTATATACATATATTTCGTGAAGGCAATAGTATATTTTCTTTAAAATTCTTCTCGAACGGTTTTTTACACAAACCGGAACACACTCAAGAGCGAGAAATGTAAATTTATGTTAAACATAAGTCATGTTAATGTATCCAAAGAAACAATGAGCTCAAAGAGCACAACATTTTCATCGAGACAGTTTACAATACTATTTTGATGTGATAGTAGAAAAGCATTGTCAACCTTTTCGAAGTCTACTGTCGTTAAGAAAAAAGCACAAAATAATAATAAAAGTAAGAAGCCCAAGTTTTAAATTTAAGCCCTATTGAAGCGCCTTTCCTGTAAAAAACGCTTTTTAGAATGTCCACTTTTATAAACTTTTGAAGCACCTCTGTGTATACATATATTTTGTTAAGCCAGTAGGATATTTTATTTAAAATTCTTCTCGAACTGTTTTTGACACAAACCGGTACACACTCAAGAGCGAGAAAGGTAATTTAATGTTAAAGTATCCAAAGACACAATGAGCACAAAAAGCGCAACATTTTCATCAAGATAGTTTACAATACTATTTTGATGCGAAAGTGTAAAAGTCTGTCAACCTTTTCGAAATCCACTATCGTTAATAAAAGACCACAAAATAATAATAAAAGTAAAAAGTAATGGCGGCCCGTGATTTTTTAGGACGGGAGGGCACAGGGGGTCTGAGTGTTTAATATCAAAAATTAAGTATAGACAAAAAATAAACTCAATATGCTATTCAATTAACTTGTTTGAAAATAAAATCCATCCGCCGTTCCTTACGATCAGCAAAATGATTAATAACTCATTCTTTGAAATTTGGTGTTGATGTCAGTAATTGTTTTTCAATTGAACACATTGCTAAGGCACATAGTCTGCTTTCCCGCATGGTATTTCTAGAAAACGTTTTTATTCTCTTCAAAGTAGAAAAACACCGTTCACTTGATTTTTTCTATTTTGCACGCTCCCAGAGATTCGCAAAATAGCAGAAGACAATTTTCAAAATCTTTCGCCAACATAGTCTCGACATATTATCAAAAACAAACTTTTATAACAGTTGTACTATTCAACCTTGAAAGTAAATTACAATAGTATCATCAGAAAACTTATCATCCAACTCTGCTTAACAATTTATATTGTTAATTAGTAAGTAAAATGTTAGCATGTGTGCTTATTATTCTTCGTACAACTTCTATTGCACATGCTTGTTACATTAATCTCATACATTTTGACATTTAAATATAATTTGGTTCCATTTCTTTTTTGTTACCAACGTCAAAACAACAAAATTAGCGTACGATAAAGAAATATTTTTGCAACCAAAACGGATGTCGTAAAGTGAACTTTATAGCACCGAATTAGAAAAAAGCATTTTGCACATTACACCCACACAACCAGTCTGATAAACTGTAAGAGCTTCTGTTGATTTCAAATTGTGATCTTCTAGTTTAATCAATAAATCTGGTCTCGGGAGACCTAGATTTTTTAATTGTGTCTTAATGTTACTAACGCAATTCATAGTTGCATTTGCACCGATAGAAATTACAACATACACTCACCGCTGTAAATTACATACTGGACCGCCACCCGGACCCGGCACCATAGAGTAATGCCCCGCCGCCTATATATTATACGCGCGCTACCTGCGCCAGTTTCATCGTTCGATTTCTAATACAGACGGGTCAGTCGCGCGAGATGCCCCGGAGCCTGCGCCAGACTGCGATTTTTAAACGCGCTGAAATGACGGACTGTTACTTTCAAAAACATATTATTTGTCATCAAATAAATCAGAAAAATTACATACAAATTAGGTATTTATAATTAATTTATCTGTTAAAAGAAATTTGTCACAGGGGGGGGAGCTGTGCCCCGTTTCCCTCCCTGCAGCAGCCGCCACTGGTAAAAAGCCAAAGTTTTAAATGTAAACCCTATTGAAGCGCCTTGGCTGTAAAAAGCGATCACTCTCATGGCGCTTTTTAGATTGTCCAATTTTTATAAACTTTTGAAGCACCTCTGTACATACATAAATTTTGTGAAGCCAATAGGATATTCTATTTAAAATTCTTCTCGAAGTGTTTTTGACACAAACCGGTACACACTCAAGAGCGAGAGAGGTAATTTAATGTTAAAGTATCCAAAGACACAATAAGATCAAAAAGCTCAACATTTTGAGTAAGACAGTTTACAATACTATTTTGATCCGAAAGTGTAAAATCCTGTCAACCTTTTCGAAATCCACTATCGTTAATAAAAGAGCACAAAACAATAATAAAAGTAGAAAGCCCAAGTTTTAAATGTAAGCCCTATTAAAGCGCCTTTTCTGTAAAAAGCGATCAATCTCATGACACTTTTTAGAATGTCCAGTTTTATAAACTTTTGAAGCACCCCTGTACATACATAAATTTTGTGAAGCCAATTGTATATTTTATTTAAAATTCTTCTCGAATTGTTTTTTATACAAACCGGTACACACTCAAGAGCGAGGAAGGTAATAAATATTTTCTAAATTATTGGTATCTCCTAACTCCAAAATTTGAAAATGTCAACCTGAAGAAATTCAAGCAAGGACGTGTAAACGGCAAAAGTTACTTTGGGTCTCATAACATTGCATTTATATACGTTCCTTATATTTTCTATTATTACATATGACCTGTTAAAAGAGTTATTTATTATACAGGGGAAAGAAGTATTAGATTTTAGCTCGAGATAATGACAAAATACCGAGAGCTAAAATCTAATGTTTTTTCCCGTGTATAATACTCTATTTTTTTCTGTGACAGGAAAAACGACGATTTTATAATGATAAAAAAGACTCAGAAAATCAATCGATGTGACATTTGAAGTTTTAAATTGGTTGGCTGTTGTACTTATAGCAGCATTACACCTGCGTTGCTAAGGAAACCTGTAAAGTATTCAAATATTTGTCAATTTAATTTTGTGTTAGGTTTTAAAAATTTGCGAACTTAGGTTGATTTTTAGTTATTTTGATTGGAAGGTGAAAAAGAAATGCAGTTCTTTCTCGGAGACGGTGCTATTGGCATACATAAGTAAATGCAACTTTTTGTATAATAAAATATATTAAAATTAAATGTCCGTGTTCTTACATCCGAAAAAAAAGTACTAATTGTTTTCCTGGGGAAAAAAATGAGTACTTTTTTTCTCGGCTTATAAAGTTACATTTTGTTACCTGTTAAGAAAGATAAAATGTCAAACTTTTCCAGTCACAGAAAAAAAGTTATAAAAATACAGTCGAGTCGTCTTGGTAACGTACTCGGCAAAAGTACGAACTAAAGACGACGATTCAATACCACTACAAATTTCGATTGGCCGGAACAATTTCAAAATGATAAATAGAAAGTGATTAATCAATATTTCAGGATATATACCTTCCCATAGTAAAATACTATTACATGAAAGCCAGTTACAAATTAAATATTATAAATAAAGGTATTAAATATTACTTTCCTACACCTATATTTTACATAACATTTGACTGTACTGTTTTAAAATGTTTAGATGACAATTATAACAAACGTCAACAAATAATTATAACAAATGTCAAAAGGTGTACAAATATTATTATTAATGACAGTCCTGAAATGTGTTTTGTAGGTTATATTACATGACAGGTAAAATTTTGCAACATCTAGAACAGTTTGTTGAAAAAGAAAAGACTTGCATCTGCGGTCATAAACTGTATTATCAATTATATTCTAACAGTATAAGATATTGCAATTTCAACTGCCATATTTCAGACAATTTAACTTGCACCAAATTTCTGTAGGATGAATAAGGCCAGAAATTTTGATTGAAAGATCATATCCCAACTGTTTACTAAAAACTATACGTTCTAACAGGTTCTTTGTCTAAATTTCCTAAATCAAAGAGGGTTGATTGAGAAAACCGTGTTTCCATAATTTTGACTTACAAAATGTTATGTTCTGGAGGAATCGGTGCGATCTTTGTAGTGCCAATTGTAATTATTATTTTAAAATTTAACTACACGTTAACGAACACATTATTCATCCGAACCCAATGAAATCGAGAGTACTTTATACAGTGTCTGCATAAGCACCTGCAAGCTTCTGTAGAATTTCTTCAATGTTTTCAATTTCACATGAAACTTTTAAATGTAGTTTTAATATGTTAATGACATATCAGAGTGAGTCTAAAATATATTCATCTAAAATTAAGTTTTAATAAGGTGCTGTTAAAAGCAATTACAAAGAAGAAAAGAGCAAGCGCAATCATAAATTTTCAAAAATACTTAGACTTTTTAGCAACTGAGCAAATGTAACAGAATTAAAAAGCTTCCAAAACACAAATATTTCCGTAGTAAGGTAAAAGTTACACATATTCAATATTATGTTTTTATTTTCAAGTGTACTGTTAATTTCATGTATAGAAGAAGCAATACAATTAGTAAATCACTAACAAAAATAATTATTAATTACAAATGCATAAGAAAACATAATCGCAGTCAATACTAATAAAAATCCAAATCTCCTAGGTTATGCGCACCTGTAAGTAATCCCAATTACTGTTTAATATTTTATCAGGTTTGATAAAACACCGGTTAATACATCTTCATTTAATAACGTTCTTAATCAATTATTAGCGCTAACCGGTGTTGGAGACACATACTAACCGGTATTTTAATCAATGGTTAGCGCCAACCGGTTTTTGCAAAAACGTACTATCCCGTATTTTATTTAATGAGTACGCTGATCGGCATTTTAATCGGAATTGGGAAAACCGGCCCTTAATTGAACTTAAACAACTAATACAGTGCAATAATATAAATAATTAGAAATACGTCTAAATTTGCCATTGTAGTTGTTAGGGCGTTTTAATGTTGAATGTTACATTCAAATGTTATGTCAACTTTAAAGAAACATGCGCCAATAATTTAAGGGCATTAAATTTGAGATATTGCAAAATTTTACCTGTCAAGTATCCTACCTACACATACCATTTCGAGACTTATAAATACACGTTTTGACATTAATCATAACAACCTTTTGAAGTTTGTCATCCAAGCAACACAAATTTGTCTGCAATTACCGTTTCCCGTAGAACGCGATCACTTTCATGACGCTTTTTAGAAAATCCGATTTTATAAACTTTTGAACCACTCCTGTATACACATAAATTTAGTGATGCCAATCGTATATGTTATTTAGAACTTTTCTTTACTTCTTTACACAAACCGTTACACTGGACACCGAAGAGCGAGAAGGATAATTTAATGTTAAACATAAAACATGTTAAAGTTACCAAGGAAGAATGTGCTCAGATCCAAGCACTTTTCGACGAACCTTTCCGCCATATTACATTTGCCATGTTCTTTTTTTTGACATTTTGACTTTGGATTCGTGATCGGCGACCTGAGACAACCCCGCATCTAAAATTTCACATTCATACGTCAATTTTCAAAAAAACTTCCGCCATTTTGTTTTTTTTGACATTTTGACTTTGGATTCGTGATCGGCGACCTGAGACACCCCCGTATCTAAAATTTCACATTCATACGCCAATTTTCAAAAAGACTTCCGCCATTTTGTTTTTTTTTTGACATTTTGACTTTGGATTCGTGATCGGCGACCTAAGACAACCCCGCATCTAAAATTTCACATTCATACGTCAATTTTCAAAAAAACTTCCGCCATTTTGTTTTTTTTGACATTTTGACTTTGGATTCGTGATCGGCGTCCGCACACACCCACGTATCTAAAATTTCACATTCATACGTCAATTTTCCAAAAACCGTCCGCCATTTTGTTTTTTTTTTGACATTTTGACTTTGGATTCGTGATCGGCGACCTAAGACAACCCCGCATCTAAAATTTCACATTCATACGTCAATTTTCAAAAAAACTTCCGCCATTTTGTTTTTTTTTTGACATTTTGACTTTGGATTCGTGATCGGCATCCGCACACAGCGCCGTATCTAAAATTTCACATGCATACGTCAATTTTCAAAAAACTTTTCGGCCGTCTTATTTTTTTGACTTTGGATTTGTGATCGGCCACATAAGACACCTCCGTATCCAAGATTTCACATTCGTACGTCAATTTTCAAAAAATCCTTCGGCCATTTTGTTTTCTTCTGACATTTGAATCAGTGATGGGCAACCGTAAAAACTCCCAAGTGCCTAATTTTACTTTTAATCAAAAGAGAGAGAAATTGATTTCAGCCAGCTCCGCCCACTGTGCACGTTTGCGTAATCGTTTAAATAGAATTATGTCATAAGGGCACATAAATGTTAAAAGCAATCTTTTTCCCTATTAAGGAAACTGTGCGTGCGCGTTCTGGAATTAACGTATTTTAATAATTCAAATATGTATAATAATAATTAACCGAACAATCAACCTGTATATCTATAGAAATGCTAAGTCAAGCGGGTGCATTATGTCGAGATTGAGATGCCGAACTCGTCGGGCCGGATACATTAATCTGATATTTTTCGCCCGACCGTAGTACATTGAATCACATGCACATTGAATCTGTGACTTATTTCGGCCATTTTTCTTACCAAATCCACGTGCAAACGAATTAGAAAGTGCTCATGCCCTGGGTTGCGTGCGACCGTCGACTCGAAATAAGCATGTAGAAGGTCCCCAGAAGTCGGTTCCTGAAATCCCCGGGTCTTGTTGGACCCTCGCGACCTTCAAAATTTCGTATTTCACGCTTAAATGTGAATATGCGGATACCACTCAGTTTGCCTGTCAGTTTGACATTTCTAGCGATTTTCAACGTGTTTCACGTGAATTTTCCATCCGCCGCGCCGTTTGTCAGAATTTGTTCGCCACGCCCGAATGCCGACTTTTGCACGCTCCTCTCTTGGACGGCGGATATCTCTGCACGCGCTCCGAAAAAAAGGAAAATCTCTCCGTCGAGGAACAATTTAATGTCATCCGCAAGTCCACCCGCCGAGACGGCCCTTAATTCCGCGTATCCAGGGACGAGTACTGCGCCCAAATCCACCAATTTCAAGTCGTTTTTGACGATTCGGTCCGTAACCATGGTGATTCGGTTAAGCCGTCTTTTCGCAAGAAATTAACACGAAACGGCCGTGCGCTTTTATAGAGTATAACTAGCTCTAACGTCCGCTTACAGCGGGTCCTCCGCTTACAACGGGCCCTCCGCTTACACCGGGTCCTCCGCTTACAGCGGGTGCGTCAATCCCTTTTAGTTGGAATCGCTTTTTTCGCGTCCGCTTACAGCTTTCTCATAGTTTCCTGTAAAAAGCTCATGACGCCTTTTAGAATGTCCGATTTTATTAACTTTTGACGCACCCCTGTATTTACATATATTTCGTGAAACCAATACCATATTTTCTTTAAAATTCTTCTCGAACGGTTTTTTACACAAACCGGTACACACTCAAGAGCGAGAAAGATAAATTTATGTTAAATATAAGTCATGTTAATGTATCCAAAGAAACAATGCGTTCAAAGAGCACAACATTTTTATCGAGACAGTTTACAATACTATTTTGATGTGATAGTGGAAAAGCATGTCAACCTTTTCGAAGTCTACTGTTGTTAAGAAAAAAGCACAAAATAATAATAAAAGTAAGAAGCCCAAGTTTTAAATTTAAGCCCTATTGAAGCGCCTTTCCTGTAAAAAACGCTTTCTAGAATGTCCACTTTTATAAACTTTTGAAGCACCCCTGTGTATACATATATTTTGTTAAACCAATAGGATATTTAATTTAAAATTCTTCTCGAACTGTTTTTGCCATAAATTGGTACACACTCAAGAGCGAGAAAGGTAATTTAATGTTAAACATAAGTCATCTTAAAGTATCCAAAGACACAATGAGATCAAAAAGCGCAACATTTTTATTAAGACAGTGTACAACACTATTTTGATGTGAAAGTGTAAAAGCCTGTCAACTTTTTTGAAATCCACTATCGTTAATAAAGGAGCACAAAATAATAATAAAAGTAAAAAGCCCAAGTTTTTAATTGAAGCGCCTTTCCAGTAAAAAGCGATCACTGGCATGACGCTTTTTAGAATGTCCAGTTTTATACACCTTTGAAGCACCCCTGTATATACATATATTTTGTGAAGCCAATTGTATATTTTATTTAAAATTCTTCTCGAACTGTTTTTAACACAAACCGGTACACACTCAAGAGCGAGAAAAGTAATTTAATTTTAAACATGTCATGTTAAGGTATCCAAAAACACAATGAGATCAAAAAGCCCAACATGTTCATTAAGACAGTTTACAATACTATTCTGATGTGAAAGTGTAAAGCCTGTCAACCTTTTCAAAATTCACTATCGTTAATAAAGGAACACGAAATAATAATAAAAGTAAAAAGCCCAAGTTTTAAATTTAAGTCCTATTGAAGCGCCTTTCCTGTAAAAAAAGGCTTTTTAGAATGTCAACTTTTATAAACTTTTGAAGCACCCTTGTGTATACATATATTTTGTTAAGCCAATAGGATATTTTATTTAAAATTCTTCTCGAACTGTTTTTGCCATAAATTGGTACACACTCAAGAGCGAGAAAGGTAATTTAATGTTAAACATAAGTCATGTTAAAGTATCCAAAGACACAATGAGATCAAAAAGCGTAACATTTTTATTAAGACAGTGTACAATACTATTTTGATGTGAAAGTGTAAAAGCGTGTAAATCTGTTTGAAATCCACTATCGTTAATAATGGAGCACAAAATAATAATAAAAGTAAAAAGCCCAAGTATTAAATTGAAGCGCCTGTCCTGTAAAAAGCGATCACTGGCATGACGCTTGTAAGAATGCTCACTTTTATACACCTTGAAGTACCCCTGTATATTCATATATTTTGTGAAGCCAATTGTATATTTTATTTAAAATTCTTCTCGAACTGTTTTTAACACAAACGGGTACACACTCAAGAGCGAGAAAAGTAATTTAATTTTAAACATAAGTCATGTTAAGGTATCCAAAGACACAATGAGATCAAAAAGCTCAACATGTTCATTAAGACAGTTTACTATACTATTTTGGTGTGAAAGTATAAAAGCCTGTCAACCTTTTCAAAATCCACTATCGTTAATAAAGAAGCACAAAATAATAATGAAAGTATGAAGCCCAAGTTTTAAATGTAAGCCCTATTGAAGCGCCTTTCCTGTAAAAGGCGATCACTGGCATGACGCTTTTTAGAATGTCCACTTTTATAAACTTTTGAAACACCTTTGTATACACATATATTTTGTTAAGACAATAGGATATTTTACTTAAAATTCTTCTCGAACTGTTTTTGACACAAACCGGTACACACTCAAGAGCGAGAAAGGTAATTTAATGTTAAAGTATCCAAAGACACAATGAGCACAAAAAGCGCAACATTTTCATCAAGACAGTTTACAATACTATTTTGATGCGAAAGTGTAAAAGTCTGTCAACCTTTTCGAAATCCACTATCGTTAATAAAAGAGCACAAAATAAAAATGAAAGTAAAAAGCAATGGCGGTCCGTGATTTTTTGGGACGGGAGGGCACCGGGGGTCTGAGTGTTTAATATAAAAAATTAAGTATAGACAAAAAATAAACTCAATATGCTATTTAATTAACTTGTTTGAAAATAAAATCCATCCGCCGTTCCTTACGATCAGCAAAATGATTAATAACTCATTCTTTGAAATTTGGTGTAGATGTCAGTAATTGTTTTTCAATGGAACACATCTCGACATATTATCAAAGACAAACTTTTTAACAATTGTACTATTCAACCTTGGAAGTAAATTACAAAGTATCATCAGAAAACTTATCATCCAACTCTGCTTAACAATTTATATTGTTAATTAGTAAATAAAATGTTAGCATGTGTGCTTTTTATTCTTTGTACAACTTCTATTGCACATGTTTGTTACATTAAAGGTTTACATTTTGACATTTAAATATAATTTGGTTCCATTTCTTTTTTGTTACCAACGTCAAAACAACAAAATTAGCGTGCGATAAAGAAATACTTTTGCAACCAAAACGGATGTCCTAAAGTGAACTTTATAGCACCGAATTAGAAAAAGCATTTTGCACATTACACCCACACAACCAGTCTGATAAACTGTAAGAGCTTCTGTTGATTTCAAATTGTGCTCTTCTAGTTTAATCAATAAAGCTGGTCTAGGGAGACCTAGATTTTTTAATTCTGTCTTAATGTTACTAACGCAATTCATAGTTGCATTTGCACCGATAGAAATTACAACATACACTCACCGCTGTAAATTACATATTGGACCGCCACCCGGACCCGGCACCATAGAGTAGTGCCGCGCCGCCTATATATTATACGCGCGCTACCTGCGCCAGTTTCATCGCTCAATTTCTAATACAGACGGGGCAGTCGCGCGAGATGCCCCGGAGCCTACGCCAGACTGCGATTTTTAAACGCGCTGAAATGACGGACTGTTACTTTCAAAAACATATTATTTGTCATCAAATAAATCAGAAAAATTACTTACAAATTAGGTATTTATAATTAATTTATCTGTTAAAAGAAATTTGTAACCGGGGGGGGGGGGGGGCAGTACCCCGTCGCCCTCCCTGCAGCAGCCGCCACTGGTAAAAAGCCAAAGTTTTAAATGTAAACCCTATTGAAGCGCCTTGGCTGTAAAAAGCGATCACTCTCATGACGCTTTTAAGAATGTCAAATTTGTATAAACTTTTGAAGCACCTCTGTACATACATAAATTTTGTAAAGCCAATAGGATATTCTATTTAAAATTCTTCTCGAACTGTTTTTGACACAAACCGGTACACACTCAAGAGCGAGAGAGGTAATTTAATGTTAAAGTATCCAAAGACACAATAAGATCAAAAAGGTCAACATTTTCATTAAGACAGTTTCTATTTTGATCCGAAAGTGTAAAATCCTGTCAACCTTTTCGAAATCCACTATCGTTAATAAAAGAGCACAAAACAATAATAAAAGTAGGTAGCCCAAGTTTTAAATGTAAAAAAAAAGCGCCTTTTCTGTAAAAAGCGATCAATCTCATGACACGTTTTAGAATGTCCAGTTTTATAAACTTTTGAAGCACCCCTGTACATACATAAATTTTGTGAAGCCAATTGTATATTTTATTTAAAATTCTTCTCGATTTGTTTTTTATACAAACCGGTACACACTCAAGAGCGAGGAAGGTAATAAATATTTTCTAAATTATTGGTATCTCCTAACTCCAAAATTTGAAAATGTCAACCTGAAGAAATTCAAGCAAGGACGTGTAAACGGCAAAAGTTACTTTGGGTCTCATAACATTGCATTTATATACGTTCCTTATATTTTCTATTATTACATATGACCTGTAATAAAAGTTATTTATTATACAAGGGAAAGAAGTATTAGCTTTTAGCTCGAGATAATGACAAAATACCGAGAGCTGAAATCTAATGTTTTTTCCAGTGTATAATACACTATTTTTTTCTGTGACAGGAAAAACGACGATTTTATAATGATAAAGAAGACTCAGAAAATCAATCGATGTGACATTTGAAGTTTTAAATTGGTAGGCTGTTGTACTTATAGCAGCATTACACCTGCGTTGCTAAGGAAACCTGTAAAGTATTCAAATATTTGTCAATTTAATTTTGTGTTTGGTTTTAAAAATTTGCGAACTTAGGTTGATTTTTAGTCATTTTGATTGGAAGGTGAAAAAGAAATGCAGTTCTTTCTCGGAGACGGTGCTATTGGCATACATAAGTAAATGCAACTTTTTGTATAATAAAATATATTTAAATTAAATGCTCGTGTTCTTACATATCCGAAAAAAAAGTACTAATTTTTTTCCTGGGGAAAAGAATGAGTACTTTTTTTCTCGGCTTATAAAGTGACATTTTGTAACCTGTTAAGAAAGATAAAATGTCAAACTGTTCCAGTCACAGAAAAAAAGTTATAAAAATACAATCGAGTCGTCTTGGCAACGGACTCGGCAAAAGTACGAACTAAAGACGACGATTCAATACCACTACAAATTTCGATTGGCCGGAACAATTTCAAAATGATAAATTTAAAATAATTAATCAATATTTCAGGATGTATACCTTCCCATAGTAAAATACTATTACATGAAAGCCAGTTACAAATTAAATATTATAAATAAAGGTATTAAATATTACTTTCCTACACCTATATTTTACATAACATTTGGCTGTACTGTTTTAAAATGTTTAGATGACAATTATAACAAATGTCAAAAGGTGTAAAATATTTATGACAGTCCTGAAATGTATTTTGTAGGTTATATTACATGACAGGTAAAATTTTGCGACAACTAATATTTGACGTCATTTTAATTTAGTAGCGCATGTCGGTTGAGAGAGCGACTGAACTATAGGAACAGTTTGTTGAAAAAGAAAAGACTTGCATCTGCGGTCATAAACTGTATTATCAATTATATTCTAACAGTGTAAGATATTGCAATTTCAACTGCCATATTTCAGACAATTTAACTTGCACTAAATTTCTGTAGGATGAATAAGGCCAGAAACTTTGATTGAAAGATCATATCCCAACTGTTTACTAAAAACTATACGTTTTAACAGGTTCTTTGTCTAAATTTCCTAAATCAAAGAGGGTTGATTGAGAAAACCGTGTTTCCATAATTTTGACTTACAAAATGTTATGTTCTGGAGGAATCGGTGCGATTTTTGTAGTGTCAATTATAATTATTATTTTAAAATTTAACTACACGTTAACGAACACACTATTCATCCGAACCCAATTAAATCGAGAGTACTTTATACATTGTCTGCATAAGCACCTGCCAGCTTCTGTAGAATTTCTTCAATGTTTTCAATTTCACATGTAACTTTTATATGTAGTTTTAATATGTTAATGGCATATCAGAGAGAGTCTAAAATATATTCATCTGAAATTATAAATTTTTACAAATACTTAGAATTTTTAGCAACTGAGATAAAGTCCCGGATATGTAACAGAATTAAAAAGCTTCCAAAACACAAATATTTCCGTAGAGAGCTAAAAGTTACACATATTCAATATTATGTTTTATTTTAAGTATACTGTTAATTTCATCTATAGAAGAAGCAATACAATTACTAAATCACTAATAAAAATAATTATTATTTACAAATGCACAAGAAAATATAATCGCAGTCAATACTAATAAAAATCCAAATCTCCTAGGTTATGCGCACGTGTAAGTAATCCCAATTACTGTTTAATATTTTATCAGGTTTGGTAAAACACCGGTTAAAATATCTTCATGTAATAACGTTCTTAATCAATGATTAGCGCCAACCGGTTTTAGCAAAAACGTACTATCCCGTATTTTATTTAATGAGTACGCTAATCGGCATTTTAATCGGAATTGGAAAAACTGGCCCTTAGTTGAATTTAATCAACTAATACAGTGCAATAATATAAATAATTAAAAATACGTCTAAATTTGCCGTTGTAGTTGTTAGGGCGTTTTAATGTGGAAGGTTACATTCAAATATTATGTCAACTTTAAAGAAACATGCGCCAATAATTTAAGGACATTAAATGTGAGATATTGCAAAATTTTACCTGTCAAGTATCCTACCTACACATGCCATTTCGAGACTTATAAATACACCTTTTGACATTAATCATAATAACCTTCTGAAGTTTGTCATCCAAGCAACACAAATTTGTCTGCAATTACCGTTTCCCGTAGAACGCGATCACTGTCATGACGTTTTTTAGAAAATCCGATTTTATAAACTTTTGAACCAGTCCTGTATATACATAAATTTAGTGATGCCAATCGTATATATTATTTAGAACTTTTCTTTACTTCGTTACACAAACCGTTACACTGAACACTGAAGAGCGAGAAGGATAATTTAATGTTAAACATAAAACATGTTAAAGTTACCAAGGAAGAATGTGCTCAGATCCAAGCCCTTTTCGACAAACCTTTCCGCCATATTACATTTGCCATGTTTTTTTTGACATTTTGACTTTGGATTCGTGATCGGCGACCTGAGACACCCCCGTATCTAAAATTTCACGTTCATACGTCAATTTTCAAAAAACCCGTCCGCCATTTTGTTTTTTTTGACATTTTGACTAAGGATGTGTAATCGGAGTCCGCACACACCCCCGTATCTAAAATTTCACGTTCATACGTCAATTTTCAAAAAATGTCCGCCATTTTGGTTTTTGACATTTTGAATATGGATTTGTAATCGGCGTCCGCACACACCCCCGTATCTAAAATTTCACGTTCATACGTCAATTTTCAAAAAAACCCGTCCGCCATTTTGTTTTTTTTGACATTTTGACTATGGATTTGGAATCGGCGTCCGCACACACCCCCGTATCTAAAATTTCACATTCATACGTCAATTTTCAAAAAACACGTTCGCCATTTTGTTTTTTTTGACATTTTGACTATGGATTTGTAATCGGCGTCCGCACACACCCCCGTATCTAAAATTTCACGTTCATACGTCAATTTTCAAAAAACCCGTCCGCCATTTTGTTTTTTTTGACATTTTGACTATGGATTTGTAATCGGCGTCCGCACACACCCACGTATCTAAAATTTCACATTCATACGTCAATTTTCCAAAAACCGTCCGCCATTTTGATTTTTTTGGACGTTTTGACTTTGGATCTGTAATCGGCGTCCGCACACACCCCCGTATCTAAAATTTCACGTTCATACGTCAATTTTCAAAAAATGTCCGCCATTTTGTTTTCTTTTGACATTTTGACTATGGATTTGTAATTGGCGTCCGCACACACCCCCGTATCTAAAATTTCGCATGCATACGTCAATTTTCAAAAAACTTTTCGGCCGTCTTATTTTTTTGACTTTGGATTTGTGATCGGCCACATAAGACACCTCCGTATCCAAGATTTCACATTCGTACGTCAATTTTCAAAAAATCCTTCGGCCATTTTGTTTTCTTCTGACATTTGAATCAGTGATGGGCGACCGTAAAAACTCCCAAGTGCCTAATTTTACTTTTAATCAAAAGAGTGAGAAATTGATTTCAGCCAGCTCCGCCCACTGTGCACGTTTGCGTAATCGTTTAAATAGAATTATGTCATAAGGGCACATAAATGTTAAAAGCAATCGTTTTCCCTATTAAGGAAACTGTGCGTGCGCGTTCCGGAATTAACGCATTTTAATAATTCAAATATGTATATAATCATTAACCGAACAATCAACCTGTATATCTATAGAAATGCTAAGTCAAGCGGGTGCATTATGTCGAGATTGAGATGCCGAACTCGTCGGGCCGGATACATTAATCTGATATTTTTCGCACGACCGTAGTACATTGAATCTGTGACGTATTTCGGCCATTTTTCTTACCAAATCCACGTGCAAACGAATTTGAAAGTGCTCATGCCCTTGGTTGCGTGCGTCTGTCGACTCGAAATAAGCATGTAGAAGATGCCGAAAAGCCCGTTTGTTAAAACCGCGGGTCTTGTTGGACCCTCGCGACCTTCAAAATTTCGTATTTCACGCTTAAATGTGAATATGCGGATACCACTCAGTTTGCCTGTCAGTTTGACGTTTCTAACGATTTTCAACGTGTTTCACGTGAATTTTCCATCCGCCACGCCGTTTGTCAGAATTTGTTCGTCACGCCCGAACGCCGACTTTTGCACGGTCCTCTTTTGACGCCGGATATCTCTGCACACGCACCGAAAAAAAGGAAAATCTCTCCGTCGAGGAACAATTTAATGTCACCCGTAGGTCCACCCGCCAAGACGGCCTTTAATTCCGCGTATCCAGGGACGAGTACTGCGCCCAAATCCACAAATTTCAAGTCGTTTTTGACGATTCGGTCCGTAACCATGGTGATTCGGTTAAGCCGTCTTTTCGCAAGAAATTAACACGAAACGGCCGTGCGCTTTTAGTATATATAACTAGCTCTAACGTCCGCTTACAGCAGGTCCTCCGCTTACAACGGGTCCTCCGCTTACAGCGGGTCCTCCGCTTACAGCTTTTTCATAGTTTCCTGTAAAAAGCAATCACTGTCATGACGCTTTTTAGAATGTCCGATATTATTAACTTTTGACGCACCCCTGTATATACATATATTTCGTGAAGCCAATAGTATATTTTCTTTAAAATTCTTCTCGAACGGTTTATTACACAAACCGGTACACACTCAAGAGCGAGAAAGGTAAATTTATGTTAAACATAAGTCATGTTAATGTATCCAAAGAAACAATGAGCTCAAAGAGCACAACATTTTCATCGAGACAGTTTACAATACTATTTTGATGTGATAGTAGAAAAGCATGTCAACCTTTTCGAAGCCTACTGTCGTTAAGAAAAAAGCACAAAATCATAATAAATGTATGAATCCCAAGTTCTAAATTTAAGCCCTATTGAAGCGCTTTTCCTGTAAAAAACGCTTTTTAGGATGTCCACTTTTATAAACTTTTGAAGCACCCCTGTATATACATATATTTAGTTAAGCTAATAGGATATTTTATTTAAAATTCTTCTCGAACTGTTTTTGACATAAATCGGTACATACTCAAGAGCCAGAAAGGTAATTTAATGTTAAACATAAGTCATGTTAAAGTATCCAAAGACACAATGAGATCAAAAAGCGCAACATTTTTATTAAGACAGTGTACAATACTATTTTGATGTGAAAGTGTGAAAGCCTGTCAACGTTTTTGAGCACAAGATAATAATAAAAGTAAAAAGCCCAAGTTTTAAATTGAAGTGCCTTTCCAGTAAAAGCGATCACTGGCACGACGCTTTTTAGAATGTCCAGTTTTATACACCTTTGAAGCATCCCTGTATATACATATATTTTGTGAAGCCAATTGTATATTTTATTTAAAATTCTTCTCAAACTGTTTTTAACACAAACAATAAATGTTAAACATAAGTCATGTTAAAGTATCCAAAGACAGAATGAGCTCAAAAAACGCAACATTTTTATTAAGATAGTTTACAATACTAATTTGATGTGAAAGTGTAAAAGTCTGTCAACCTATTCGAAATCCACTATCGTTAATAAAGGAGCACAAAATAATAATAAAAGTAGAAACCCCAAGTTTTAAATTTAAGCCCTATTGAAGCGCTTTTCCTGTAAAAGAGGCTTTTTAGAATGTCTACTTATATTTTGTTAAGCCAATAGGATATTTTATTTAAAATTCTTCTCGAACTGTTTTTGACATAAACCGGTACACACTCAAGAGCGAGAAAGGTAATTTAATGTTAAACATAAGTCATGTTAAAGTATCCAAAGACACAATGAGATCAAAAAGCGTAACATTTTTATAAAGACAGTGTACAATACAATTTTGATGTGATAGTCTAAAAGCCTATCAATCTGTTTGAAATCCACTATCGTTAATAAAGGAGCACAAAAGTAAAAAGCCCAAGTATTAAATTGAAGCGCCTGTCCTGTAAAAAGCGATCACTGGCATGACCCATGTTAGAATGTTAACTTTTATACACCTTTGAAGTACCCCTGTATATTCATATATTTTGTTAAGCCAATAGGACGTTTTATTTAAAATTCTTCTCGAACTGTTTTTAACACAAACAGGTACACACTCAAGACCGAGAAAAGTAATTTAATTTTAAACATGTCATGTAAAGGTATCCAAAAACACAATGAGATCAAAAAGCCCAACATGTTCATTAATTACAATTACAATACTATTTTGATGTGAATGTATAAAAGCCTGTCAACCTTTTCAAAATCCACTATCCTTAATAAAGGAGCACAAAATAATAATGAAAGTAAAAAGCTCAAGTTTTAAATGTAAGCCCTATTGAAGCGCCTTTCCTGTAAAAGGCGATCACTGGCATAACGCTTTTTAGAATGTCCACTTTTATAAACTTTTGAAACACCTCTGTATATACATATATTTTGTTAAGCCAATAGGATATTTTACTTAAAATTCTTCTCGAACTGTTTTTGACACAAACCGGTACACACTTAAGAGCGGGAAAGGTAATTTAATGTTAAAGTATCCAAAGACAATGAGCACAAAAAGCGCAACATTTTCATCAAGACAGTTTACAATACTATTGTGATGCGAAAGTGTAAAAGCTTTTCAAACTTTTCGAAATCCACTATCGTTAATAAAAGAGCACAAAGCAATAACAAAAGTAGAAAGCTCAAGTTTTAAATGTAAGCCCTATTAAAGCGCCTTTTCTGTAAAAAGCGATCAAGCTCATGGCACTTTTTAGAATGTCCAATTTCATAAACTTTTGAAGCACCCCTGTACATACATAAATTTTGTGAAGCCAGTTGTATATTTTATTTAAAATTCTTCTCGAATTGTTTTTTATACAAACCGGTACACTCTCCAGAGCAAGAAAGGAAATTCAATGTTAAACATAAGTCATGTTAAAGTATCCAAAGACACAATGACCTCAAAAAGCGCAACATTTTTATTAAGACAGTTTACAATACTATTTTGATGTGAAAGTGTAAAAGACTCACAACCTTTTCGAAATCCACTATCGTTACTGAAAGAGCACAAAATAATAAAAATAAAAAGCCCAAGTTTTAAATTGAAGCCCTATTGAAGCGCCTTTCTTGTAAAAGGCGATCACTGACGCTTTTTAAAATATATACTTTTATAAACTTCTGAAACATATAGGATATTTTATTTAAAATTCACCTCGAACTGTTTTTGACACAAACCGGTACACACTCAAGAGCGAGAAAGGTAATTTAATGTCACAACGACACAATAAGATAAAAAAAGCGCAACATTTTTATTAAGATAGTTTACAATACTATTTTGATCCGAAAGTGTAAAAGTCTGTCAACCTTTTCGAAATCCACTATCGTTAATAAAAGAGCACAAAACAATAATAAAAGTAGAAAGCTCAAGCTTTAAATTTGAAGCCCTATTGAAGCGCCTTTCCTGTAAAAAGCGACACTGCATGATGATTTTTAGAATGTCCACTTTTATAAACTTTTGAAGCACCTTTGAACATACATTAATTTTGTGAAGCCAATTGTATATTTTATTTAAAATTGTTCTCGAATTGCTTTTTACACAAACCGGTACACACTCAAGAGCGAGAAAGGTAGTTTATGTTAAAATATCCAAAGACACAATAACATCAAAAACTCAACATTTTTATTAAGATAGTTTACAATACTATTTTGATGCGAAAGTGTAAAAGCCTTTCAACCTTTTCGAAATCCACTATCGTCAATAAAAGAGAACAAAATAATAATAAAGAAAGAAAGCCTAAGTTTTAAATGTAAGCCCTATTAAAGCGCCTCTCCTGTAAAAGGCGATTACTGGCATGACGCTTTTGAGAATGTCGACTTTTATAAACTTTTGAAACACCTCTATACATCCATAAATTTTGTGAAGCCAATTGTATATTTTATTTAAATTATAGCGTCGTAGATAAGTGATAGTGAAATACCAACAGTAGTTTGCTCTTTTAATTGCATTAATAAAAAGAAATACACACAATTTTTATAGCAATTTATGAAGAAGGTGACCAGTCAATAATATCAGTGGTAGGTATTACAATATATAATTTATTGGAAATTGAATGAAATTTAACATGCAAACCAAATCAGATATACTTTATGCTTGTCAGCGAAGTAAGAGTTTCAGTTGCTCTGCTTGCTACGGGTTGTCCATAGTGTTTGTTTGGATTTCTAAATGCAGTAATGATTAGCAAAATAAAATTGACGTACTATATGCTATATTAATTCTAGTTAGTAAAAGACCTGTATGCAATGCGCGTTAAATTACCTAATGGATGCATACTTCCTAGGCCCTGTGGTATTTTTAGCAAATGATAGTTAATATTAGATATTTCGATGTATACATAGCAGTAAGATGTAAACAGATTAGTGTTAGTGTAAAGTAAAGTACGTCTTAGGAAGCCTGTATTTTTAATTTCCTCTTCTTTTTTACTGAGACACTCTGTATATTTAGCAACTATCAGTCTTCAATTTTACCATTATGGAATACAATAATGTTTAAATATCGATAATTCATATCTCGTTGACATTCAAACATCACAAAATCAATTTTTCTAAAAATTTTACATGCAATTCATTAGTATTGTAAAATTCTAATGAAAAAAATTATTTAATTATTTTTCCAACAGCAATAAAATTTATAATGAATAGACTAACATTAATGAATGTAAACCAGTAAGACAATGTACAGTTAATTGCAGACTTACTGATATGCAAGAGTTATGAGAAATGGAAATGTTGTTTTAAATAGATATACAGTGAGTAAACCTACTTTTATCGAGTTCCTTATCTGCATTTGTTAGTGGCTTTTCGGTCGAGCAATGATGTTTTTTAAATAATCGATATTAGTTTAATTTTTTCTTGAACAGATTTAATACATTGACATCGACTAATACAAATTATATATTAAAAAATGAGGTGTGGCCACCACACGACTTTCTTTACGTATGAAAGTGTTACTTCCGGTCCGAATTTTGAAATTTCATTTATACAAAAAATATTCCAAATGCAACTCTAAATACTTTTGTACTCTTCATAAATATATATATAGATTGCATAATTTACGACATATTTGCAAAAAATCGTTATTCGGTAAGATTAAAAGTGTTAGTTCCGGTCCGAATTTTGATTTTTTCTTTATACAAAAGGTATTGAAAATTAATTCTAAATACTTTTATACTCGTAACGTACCCGTCTAAAAAGCATGACTTGCAAAATATTTGCAAAAAACTGATTTTCGATAAGAGTAAAAGACCTATTTCCGGTAGGAATTTCGAAAAACTTTTTTAATAAAATTGTTCGCAATTTCAATTTTAAGTACTTATGAATTCTTTATAAATTTGTCTAAAGTTAGTAGTTGACAAAATATTGGCAAAAGTCGATTTTTTCACTGAAGTAAACTACTACTTCCGGTCGGCCGATTTTGCTGAAAATCTGATCAGTTCTCAAGAGGGTAATTATACTACTAAATGCAAAATTTTAAATAGATACCTACAGCGGTTTGAGCGCTATCGTGGTCACACACACACGGACACACACACACAGAGAGAGAGAGAGAGACATTTTTTAAAAACCACTTTTTTGGTATCAGGGGACTTCAAAACGTGAACATCTGCAAAAATCTCGAGGTCGAAAATTTTTTACGTATAAGAAAGTAAAAGCAGGCTAAACTTTATTCTCGGTATCTGTCAGTCTTGGAATATTACATATTGTTCACTTTCTTCCTTGCAAAACACGTCCGACCTTGTAATATGCATATGTTCATTTTGGATGCATTCTCTCTGGGTTACAATACAAAGAAATACTCTGTCTACCTCTTGGTCTACCATTTTGCAACAGACATCAAGAAAATCCATCCATTTAAGATAAGAATCATTTTTTGTCAAATTTCAATGCCTTTTTCTGTTTCTTTGTGCTTCTTAATCTGGTCTTTACCATTTCCAGTCTTGAAAGCAAGTATCACCTGCAACATTATTTTTTTAAAAATGAGAATAACAGTTGACGTACCTTGAAATAATCATCTTTTAATGTGGAATATGCATATGCTTTGGCAAATAATCAGAACAAACACAATAATAGTTGATTTTAAAAGTTTGAAAGAGTATGTACCAACTTCAGACTTCTATATTTGTTGGTTAAGATCCAAAATGCAAACTAATAATAGACTTGTCTCTTGCAGATTATATCTCTGAGAAATATATTATTTTCCTTTTAACATTCGTATAAATTTATCCAAATATTCTTATTAAATTTCTACATTTCAACTCTCTTTATTTCTTCACCGTGATCACACACATCATCTATGAATTCTTTTTCGTACCTCCAAACCTCTAATTGAAATTGAGGTTGCAGTAACAACCATTGTTGAAAAGGTTCCTTTTTTTAATTTATCACGTTTCTTCTTTATAAATTGTTCATCCTTATCGTACTATTTACGTGTAACCTCACATACAATAGCATTAGTAAACAAACAGCATTGTAAGGTGACATTATTGTAGACCTGAAATTCACCTTAATTTATTAGTCTATAATTATGGTATTAATGAAAGGTACACGGCTTTTTTTGTTAAGTGTTGAAACGTTTCTTGTTCATGAATATTAAGTACTTTGGCCATCTGTGTGTTTATGAAAGCATCTAATTCTTACTTTTTAAAGATTTTCTACTCATTATTTATTGCTTTAAACTGTTTTTTCTTCAAATTTGGAAACTGAATTGGAATTGAAATCTGTGTATGATTTACTGGAACATTGCAGTAATTATTGTTTGGGTGATGTATGAATAAATGGAACGCATACATGCTGAAATAAGTTAATTTTTTTTATTATGAACAATGATAAAATCAGATATCTAGAAATACCAGTTTTCAAGTTTATTAAATCCTGCCTTTTACACTCAATTAACCATACATTTCGTACCATCTATTCCTTGAGAAACCCGTAAAATTTAATCTGACTATCTTTACTTATTCGATTGTATTCACGACAACCGCATACAACACAACCAGGCATATTAGGTAGAATATAGTTTAAAAAAGAAAGGGATAAAATAACTTAAAAACTATGTGAAAATGCTGCCGATCTAAGAAGCGTCAATCTAACTTGCTTCCGGCGTTGCCAACATTTGAGTTTGTAATATCTCTGAAGTACATGAAAAATTTGCCTATAGACCGTCTCAACCTTAGTATTCAGTATGTGTCTTATAGAGAGAGACAACATAGTTGTCAATTCGACAATGACAGATTAGGTTGGTAACTTATTATAATGACAGGACATTTTAAATACTTGTTGGTTAGGATATTATTTTATATTATAATATTAATTTGACACTTTACAGGAAGGTTATGTTGTGATACTTACACCACACCGATAATACCAACCAGAAACATAACAAATCGAACTGACAACATTGTCTTGAAATAAAAGGACTGTTTATTACAAATGGCTTACGATAGTAAAAGAGGTATATATCCCATAATAGACTGTACTGAATACTAAGGTTGAGACGATCTATAGATTAGTTGAAATTTCCCTATATATAATGCCTTGTTTATTAATAATAAATAAATAACAAATAATCTTCGTAATAACTTTAAAGAATATGATTTCAATACAATATCACAGAAACTTAAATGAAATGGATTAAATATTTACTGTTCTTTTTGCAATGTATGTATGTATGCAAAAAATGTTGACACAAATGCTCTCACGTAATTCAGAAATACGTTAATAAATATGTATACCCAATTAATGTCGTGAAAATTGGCTTCTTTTGAACATTTTGTTGACATTCAGTGTGCATGCATTTAACTTAATTTGACAGGCCAAAAAAGAATACTTGACAGGAAGGTTATGTTATCATACTTACACCACACTATGCACCACACCCATAGTACCAACCGTAAACATAATGAAGCAAAATGAAAGCATTGTCTCTGAATAAAAAAAAGATTATCGGAAATTGCTTACGGTAGGAAAATGAGTATATTCCTTAAGAAGACTGGATTGAATACTAAGATTGGGATGAAATATAGCTGTGTTTGATTTGTCTTTTTAGCTGTAATTTCGAGTCGAACCAATGACAGAACAATTATATTAAATTCTAATTTGTTTATTATTACATTGAAGTAAGAAGCAAACTACAAATGTGGATGTAAATCGTGATTAATATGTACAGTTGCGGCCCCTGCAAACTCAGACACCGACTTTCGACATATTCTGCCAAATTCACAAAAATTGTTATCTGTGAATTTGACTTTTATCCAGTATGGAAATGTCAGTGTTACTTTATTGTAACTGGGAAGCTTGCACAATTTTAAAATGCCTCAATTAAACGAACAGCAAAAGTCAATAATTAGAACTACGTTAAAGGACGGCATGAGCATTTGAATTTTTCGATTTTTTATTTTTTTTATATTATACGCAATTGACGTTCTTTCAGTTGGGTGACATTTAATAAACTACGATTTTGAGACCATGTTACAAAGCCAACATTTTGTACTTGTCGCACTGTCTGAATTTGTAGGGGCCGCAACTGTACGTTTAATTTTCACTGAATAAACACTATTAAGTATATAATAATTGGCGTAGTTTATTGTGTACGGACTGCTTTTTTTAACCTCGACTAACTCCAATATTATAATATTTTTAACACATTTATTTCTGTATAATAATACATTTAATGAGCTTATTTAACTTTTCTAGTGACTTTCTTGAAAATTATGTGATACATTAGTTTTGTTCAGCGTAAGCGTACATCATCTGAATCTGATCTGATCACTAAACAATTGGGCAACTGTTGCGTCTGCTGAATGCCATATTACCACACAGCAGTTTCAATCGCTGTCGGCAACTTTGATGTTTGTGTCCCAAAATAGTACTGCGCACCTCACGCCCGCGCAACCAATTCTTCTATTCAGGAATAAACCAGTAGCGTCAGACCCAAATCGTTTATGAGAAAAGTATGTTAATCTATTTTTAAAATTATGAAAAAGCTATATCAATAATACAAAAAGAGATGATAAAACTTGCTTTTTATTAAGTACATATTACACACGCTTTTAAAATGTAATACATTCTACGTATAACACAAAATAATCCCGCCACGACTCAACAGCTGATGGTTGACTACTGCGCACTCACGCACGCGTCGGTTTGACGGAGGACAATTATTTCCCTCTATTGAAACTACTGTTTCTATTACATAGCTATTACTGTGATATTACGTACGGACCTCTAACAATTTTGTTTTGTGATATTTACTTGTTTTAATAACGTGGGAAATACATTCAATAATTGAATTTTTTTTTATTAAAAGTAATTTAATACAAATATCGGTATTACATATAACATGTAATGTATGTTCAAAATTGTTGGAGACTTGATAACATTTTGAATCATTTCTTGTTACACTGTTAACAACATTTGTAATAGGCACCTGTAGTTCTAGTAATCTATGTAGTGGAGTTCTAAAGACAGTATTATTTAAATTAGAATAAATGTAAAAGTGTAAAATGTAATAGTGTTAAGAAATTATAAATACATATATTTTAAAAAAACAACTATCCTAAAAGACATATGTATTTATTTACAGTGATGGTCTCGTCCAAAACATACATTTACAAATCACATAATCTTTTATGCATTGTTCTAAAGTGATTATGCATTTTTGTTCAAAACTGTGTGGATCAAATTTCACTGTATTTATTAGAGTGTTGTCAAATTGTTTTAAATAAACTGCAAAATCACACCAAATGAAACCAACAATAAGCATTTACTCTTGAACTTAATACAAATATATATGTCGTTCCTTTAACAGATAATTTGTTTTCATCACTTTTTAACAATTTTTTTTACTATTAAGGCCACCCCCGTATGTAAAATTTCACATTTATAAGTCAATTTTCAAAAAATTCTTCCGTCATTTTGTTTTTTTGTTGACATTTTGACTATGGATTCGTGATCGGTGACCTAAGACACCCCCGTATCTAAAATTTCACATTCATACGTCAATTTTCAAAAAACTCTTCCGCCATTTTCTTTTTTTTGTTGACATTTTGACATTAGATTCGTGATCGGCAACCCCCAAAACCCCCGTATCTAAAATTTCACGTTCATACGTCAATTTTCAAAAAACACGTCCGCCATTTTGTTTTTTTTGACATTTTGACTATGGATTTGTAATCGGCGTCCGCACACACCCCCGTATCTAAAATTTCACGTTCATACGTCAATTTTCAAAAAACCCGTCCGCCATTTTTTTTTTTGACATTTTGACTATGGATTTGTAATCGGCGTCCGCACACACCCCCGTATCTAAAATTTCACATTCATACGTCAATTTTCAAAAACCCGTCCGCCATTTTGTTTTTTTTGACATTTTGACTTTGGATTTATGATCGGCGTCCGCACACACCCCCGTATCTAAAATTTCACGTTCATACGTCAATTTTCAAAAAACCCGTCCGCCATTTTGTTTTTTTTTTGACATTTTGACTATGGATTTGTAATCGGCGTCCGCACACACCCACGTATCTAAAATTTCACATTCATACGTCAATTTTCCAAAAACCGTCCGCCATTTTGTTTTTTTTTGACATTTTGACTTTGGATCTGTAATCGGCGTCCGCACACACCCCCGTATCTAAAATTTCACGTTCATACGTCAATTTTCAAAAAATGTCCGCCATTTTGTTTTTTTTTGACATTTTGACTATGGATTTGTAATCGGCGTCCGCACACACCCCCGTATCTAAAATTTCGCATGCATACGTCAATTTTCAAAAAACTTTTCGGCCGTCTTATTTTTTTGACTTTGGATTTGTGATCGGCCACATAAGACACCTCCGTATCCAAGATTTCACATTCGTACGTCAATTTTCAAAAAATCCTTCGGCCATTTTGTTTTCTTCTGACATTTGAATCAGTGATGGGCGACCGTAAAAACTCCCAAGTGCCTAATTTTACTTTTAATCAAAAAAGAGAGAAATTGATTTCAGCCAGCTCCGCCCACTGTGCACGTTTGCGTAATCGTTTAAATAGAATTATGTCATAAGGGCACATAAATGTTAAAAGCAATCGTTTTCCCTATTAAGGAAACTGTGCGTGCGCGTTCTGGAATTAACGCATTTTAATAATTCAAATATGTATATAATCATTAACCGAACAATCAACCTGTATATCTATAGAAATGCTAAGTCAAGCGGGTGCATTATGTCGAGATTGAGATGCCGAACTCGTCGGGCCGGATACATTAATCTGATATTTTTCGCCCGACCGTAGTACATCACATGCACATTGAATCTGTGACGTATTTCGGCCATTTTTCTTACCAAATCCACGTGCAAACGAATTTGAAAGTGCTCATGCCCTTGGTTGCGTGCGTCTGTCGACTCGAAATAAGCATGTAGAAGATGCCGAAAAGCCCGTTTGTTAAAACCGCGGGTCTTGTTGGACCCTCGCGACCTTCAAAATTTCGTACTTCACGCTTAAATGTGAATATGCGGATACCACTCAGTTTGCCTGTCAGTTTGACGTTTCTAGCGATTTTCAACGTGTTTCACGTGAATTTTCCATCCGCCGCGCCGTTTGTCAGAATTTGTTCGCCACGCCCGAACGCCGACTTTTGCACGCTCCTCTCTTGGACGGCGGATATCTCTGCACGCGCACCGAAAAAAAGGAAAATCTCTCCGTCGATGGTTAGTTTAATGTCACCGGTACGTACACCCGCCGAGACGGCCTTTAATTCCCCGTATCCAGGGACGAGTACTGCGCCTAAATTCACCAATTTCAAGTCGATTTTGAGCCGTCCGATCCGTAACCATGGTGATTCGGTTAAGCCGTCTTTTCGCAAGAAATTAACACGAAACGGCCGTGCGCTTTTAGTATATATAACTAGCTCTAACGTCCGCTTACAGCAGGTCCTCCGCTTACAACGGGTCCTCCGCTTACAGCGGGTCCTCCGCTTACAGCTTTTTCATAGTTTCCTGTAAAAAGCAATCACTGTCATGACGCTTTTTAGAATGTCCGGTTTTATTAACTTTTGACGCACCCCTGTATATACATATATTTCGTGAAGCCAATAGTATATTTTCTTTAAAATTCTTCTCGAACGGTTTATTACACAAACCGGTACACACTCAAGAGCGAGAAAGGTAAATTTATGTTAAACATAAGTCATGTTAATGTATCCAAAGAAACAATGAGCTCAAAGAGCACAACATTTTCATCGAGACAGTTTACAATACTATTTTGATGTGATAGTAGAAAAGCATGTCAACCTTTTCGAAGTCTACTGTCGTTAAGAAAAAAGCACAAAATCATAATAAATGTAAGAATCCCAAGTTCTAAATTTAAGCCCTATTGAAGCGCTTTTCCTGTAAAAAACGCTTTTTAGAATGTCCACTTTTATAAACTTTTGAAGCACCCCTGTATATACATATATTTAGTTAAGCTAATAGGATATTTTATTTAAAATTCTTCTCGAACTGTTTTTGACATAAATCGGTACATACTCAAGAGCCAGAAAGGTAATTTAATGTTAAACATAAGTCATGTTAAAGTATCCAAAGACACAATGAGATCAAAAAGCGCAACATTTTTATTAAGACAGTGTACAATACTATTTTGATGTGAAAGTGTGAAAGCCTGTCAACGTTTTTGAGCACAAAATAATAATAAAAGTAAAAAGCCCAAGTTTTAAATTGAAGTGCCTTTCCAGTAAAAGCGATCACTGGCACGACGCTTTTTAGAATGTCCAGTTTTATACACCTTTGAAGCACCCCCGTATATACATATATTTTGTGAAGCCAATTGTATATTTTATTTAAAATTCTTCTCAAACTGTTTTTAACACAAACAATAAATGTTAAACATAAGTCATGTTAAAGTATCCAAAGACAGAATGAGCTCAAAAAACGCAACATTTTTATTAAGATAGTTTACAATACTAATTTGATGTGAAAGTGTGAAAGTCTGTCAACCTATTCGAAATCCACTATCGTTAATAAAGGAGCACAAAATAATAATAAAAGTAGAAACCCCAAGTTTTAAATTTAAGCCCTATTGAAGCGCTTTTCCTGTAAAAGAGGCTTTTTAGAATGTCTACTTATATTTTGTTAAGCCAATAGGATATTTTATTTAAAATTCTTCTCGAACTGTTTTTGACATAAACCGGTACACACTCAAGAGCGAGAAAGGTAATTTAATGTTAAACATAAGTCATGTTAAAGTATCCAAAGACACAATGAGATCAAAAAGCGTAACATTTTTATAAAGACAGTGTACAATACAATTTTGATGTGATAGTCTAAAAGCCTGTCAATCTGTTTGAAATCCACTATCGTTAATAAAGGAGCACAAAAGTAAAAAGCCCAAGTATTAAATTGAAGCGCCTGTCCTGTAAAAAGCGATCACTGGCATGACCCATGTTAGAATGTTAACTTTTATACACCTTTGAAGTACCCCTGTATATTCATATATTTTGTTAAGCCAATAGGACGTTTTATTTAAAATTCTTCTCGAACTGTTTTTAACACAAACAGGTACACACTCAAGACCGAGAAAAGTAATTTAATTTTAAACATGTCATGTAAAGGTATCCAAAAACACAATGAGATCAAAAAGCCCAACATGTTCATTAATTACAATTACAATACTATTTTGATGTGAATGTATAAAAGCCTGTCAACCTTTTCAAAATCCACTATCCTTAATAAAGGAGCACAAAATAATAATGAAAGTAAAAAGCTCAAGTTTTAAATGTAAGCCCTATTGAAGCGCCTTTCCTGTTAAAGGCGATCACTGGCATAACGCTTTTTAGAATGTCCACTTTTATAAACTTTTGAAACACCTCTGTATACACATATATTTTGTTAAGCCAATAGGATATTTTACTTAAAATTCTTCTCGAACTGTTTTTGACACAAACCGGTACACACTTAAGAGCGGGAAAGGTAATTTAATGTTAAAGTATCCAAAGACAATGAGCACAAAAAGCGCAACATTTTCATCAAGACAGTTTACAATACTATTGTGATGCGAAAGTGTAAAAGCTTTTCAAACTTTTCGAAATCCACTATCGTTAATAAAAGAGCACAAAGCAATAACAAAAGTAGAAAGCTCAAGTTTTAAATGTAAGCCCTATTAAAGCGCCTTTTCTGTAAAAAGCGATCAAGCTCATGGCACTTTTTAGAATGTCCAATTTCATAAACTTTTGAAGCACCCCTGTACATACATAAATTTTGTGAAACCAGTTGTATATTTTATTTAAAATTCTTCTCGAATTGTTTTTTATACAAACCGGTACACTCTCCAGAGCAAGAAAGGAAATTCAATGTTAAACATAAGTCATGTTAAAGTATCCAAAGACACAATGACCTCAAAAAGCGCAACATTTTTATTAAGACAGTTTACAATACTATTTTGACGTGAAAGTGTAAAAGACTCACAACCTTTTCGAAATCCACTATCGTTAATGAAAGAGCACAAAATAATAAAAATAAAAAGCCCAAGTTTTAAATTGAAGCCCTATTGAAGCGCCTTTCTTGTAAAAGGCGATCACTGACGCTTTTTAAAATATATACTTTTATAAACTTCTGAAACATATAGGATATTTTATTTAAAATTCACCTCGAACTGTTTTTGACACAAACCGGTACACACTCAAGAGCGAGAAAGGTAATTTAATGTCACAACGACACAATAAGATAAAAAGAGCGCAACATTTTTATTAAGATAGTTTACAATACTATTTTGATCCGAAAGTGTAAAAGTCTGTCAACCTTTTCGAAATCCACTATCGTTAATAAAAGAGCACAAAACAATAATAAAAGTAGAAAGCTCAAGCTTTAAATTTGAAGCCCTATTGAAGCGCCTTTCCTGTAAAAAGCGACACTGCATGATGATTTTTAGAATGTCCACTTTTATAAACTTTTGAAGCACCCTTGAACATACATTAATTTTGTGAAGCCAATTGTATATTTTATTTAAAATTGTTCTCGAATTGCTTTTTACACAAACCGGTACACACTCAAGAGCGAGAAAGGTAGTTTATGTTAAAATATCCAAAGACACAATAACATCAAAAACTCAACATTTTTATTAAGATAGTTTACAATACTATTTTGATGCGAAAGTGTAAAAGCCTTTCAACCTTTTCGAAATCCACTATCGTCAATAAAAGAGAACAAAATAATAATAAAGAAAGAAAGCCTAAGTTTTAAATGTAAGCCCTATTAAAGCGCCTCTCCTGTAAAAGGCGATTACTGGCATGACGCTTTTGAGAATGTCGACTTTTATAAACTTTTGAAACACCTCTATACATCCATAAATTTTGTGAAGCCAATTGTATATTTTATTTAAATTATAGCGTCATAGATAAGTGATAGTGAAATACCAACAGTAGTTTGCTCTTTTAATTGCATTAATAAAAAGAAATACACACAATTTTTATAGCAATTTATGAAGAAGGTGACCAGTCAATAATATCAGTGGTAGGTATTACAATATATAATTTATTGGAAATTGAATGAAATTTAACATGCAAACCAAATCAGATATACTTTATGCTTGTCAGCGAAGTAAGAGTTTCAGTTGCTCTGCTCGCTACGGGTTGTCCATAGTGTTTGTTTGGATTTCTAAATGCAGTAATGATTAGCAAAATAAAATTGACGTACTATATGCTATATTAATTCTAGTTAGTAAAAGACCTGTATGCAATGCGCGTTAAATTACCTAATGGATGCATACTTCCTAGGCCCTGTGGTATTTTTAGCAAATGATAGTTAATATTAGATATTTCGATGTATACATAGCAGTAAGATGTAAACAGATTAGTGTTAGTGTAAAATAAAGTACGTCTTAGGAAGCCTGTATTTTTAATTTCCTCTTCTTTTTTACTGAGACACTCTGTATATTTAGCAACTATCAGTCTTCAATTTTACCATTATGGAATACAATAATGTTAAAATATCGATAATTCATATCTCGTTGACATTCAAACATCACAAAATCAATTTTTCTAAAAATTTTACATGCAATTCATTAGTATTGTAAAATTCTAATGAAAAAAATTATTTAATTATTTTTCCAACAGCAATAAAATTTATAATGAATAGACTAACATTAATGAATGTAAACCAGTAAGACAATGTACAGTTAATTGCAGACTTACTGATATGCAAGAGTTATGAGAAATGGAAATGTTGTTTTAAATAGATATACAGTGAGTAAACCTACTTTTATCGAGTTCCTTATCTGCATTTGTTAGTGGCTTTTCGGTCGAGCAATGATGTTTTTTAAATAATCGATATTAGTTTAATTTTTTCTTGAACAGATTTAATACATTGACATCGACTAATACAAATTATATATTAAAAAATGAGATGTGGCCACCACACGACTTTCTTTACGTATGAAAGTGTTACTTCCGGTCCGAATTTTGAAATTTCATTTATACAAAAAATATTCCAAATGCAACTCTAAATACTTTTGTACTCTTCATAAATATATATATAGATTGCATAATTTATGACATATTTGCAAAAAATCGTTATTCGGTAAGATTAAAAGTGTTAGTTCCGGTCCGAATTTTGATTTTTTCTTTATACAAAAGGTATTGAAAATTAATTCTAAATACTTTTATACTCGTAACGTACCCGTCTAAAAAGCATGACTTGCAAAATATTTGCAAAAAACTGATTTTCGATAAGAGTAAAAGACCTACTTCCGGTAGGAATTTCGAAAAACTTTTTTAATAAAATTGTTCGCAATTTCAATTTTAAGTACTTATGAATTCTTTATGAATTTGTCTAAAGTTAGTAGTTGACAAAATATTGGCAAAAGTCGATTTTTTCACTGAAGTAAACTACTACTTCCGGTCGGCCGATTTTGCTGAAAATCTGATCAGTTCTCAAGAGGGTAATTATACTACTAAATGCAAAATTTTAAATAGATACCTACAGCGGTTTGAGCGCTATCGTGGTCACACACACACGGACACACACAGAGACAGACAGAGAGAGAGAGAGAGAGAGAGAGAGAGAGAGAGAGAGAGAGATTTGTTAAAAACCACTTTTTTGGTATCAGGGGACTTCAAAACGTGGACATCTGCAAAAATCTCGAGGTCGAAAATTTTTTACGTATAAGAAAGTAAAAGCAGGCTAAACTTTATTCTCGGTATCTGTCAGTCTTGGAATATTACATATTGTTCACTTTCTTCCTTGCAAAACACGTCCGACCTTGTAATATGCATATGTTCATTTTGGATGCATTCTCTCTGGGTTACAATACAAAGAAATACTCTGTCTACCTCTTGGTCTACCATTTTGCAACAGACATCAAGAAAATCCATCCATTTAAGATAAGAATCATTTTTTGTCAAATTTCAATGCCTTTTTCTGTTTCTTTGTGCTTCTTAATCTGGTCTTTACCATTTCCAGTCTTGAAAGCAAGTATCACCTGCAACATTATTTTTTTAAAAATGAGAATAACAGTTGACGTACCTTGAAATAATCATCTTTTAATGTGGAATATGCATATGCTTTGGCAAATAATCAGAACAAACACAATAATAGTTGATTTTAAAAGTTTGAAAGAGTATGTACCAACTTCAGACTTCTATATTTGTTGGTTAAGATCCAAAATGCAAACTAATAATAGACTTGTCTCTTGCAGATTATATCTCTGAGAAATATATTATTTTCCTTTTAACATTCGTATAAATTTATCCAAATATTCTTATTAAATTTCTACATTTCAACTCTCTTTATTTCTTCACCGTGATCACACACATCATCTATGAATTCTTTTTCGTACCTCCAAACCTCTAATTGAAATTGAGGTTGCAGTAACAACCATTGTTGAAAAGGTTCCTTTTTTTAATTTATCACGTTTCTTCTTTATAAATTGTTCATCCTTATCGTACTATTTACGTGTAACCTCACATACAATAGCATTAGTAAACAAACAGCATTGTAAGGTGACATTATTGTAGACCTGAAATTCACCTTAATTTATTAGTCTATAATTATGGTATTAATGAAAGGTACACGGCTTTTTTTGTTAAGTGTTGAAACGTTTCTTGTTCATGAATATTAAGTACTTTGGCCATCTGTGTGTTTATGAAAGCATCTAATTCTTACTTTTTAAAGATTTTCTACTCATTATTTATTGCTTTAAACTGTTTTTTCTTCAAATTTGGAAACTGAATTGGAATTGAAATCTGTGTATGATTTACTGGAACATTGCAGTAATTATTGTTGGGGTGATGTATGAATAAATGGAACGCATACATGCTGAAATAAGTTAATTTTTTTTATTATGAACAATGATAAAATCAGATATCTAGAAATACCAGTTTTCAAGTTTATTAAATCCTGCCTTTTACACTCAATTAACCATACATTTCGTACCATCTATTCCTTGAGAAACCCGTAAAATTTAATCTGACTATCTTTACTTATTCGATTGTATTCACGACAACCGCATACAACACAACCAGGCATATTAGGTAGAATATAGTTTAAAAAAGAAAGGGATAAAATAACTTAAAAACTATGTGAAAATGCTGCCGATCTAAGAAGCCTCAATCTAACTTGCTTCCGGCGTTGCCAACATTTGAGTTTGTAATATCTCTGAAGTACATGAAAAATTAGCCTATAGACCGTCTCAACCTTAGTATTCAGTATGTGTCTTATAGAGAGAGACAACATAGTTGTCAATTCGACAATGACAGGTTAGGTTGGTAACTTATTATAATGACAGGACATTTTAAATACTTGTTGGTTAGGATATTATTTTATATTATAATATTAATTTGACACTTTACAGGAAGGTTATGTTGTGATACTTACACCACACCGATAATACCAACCAGAAACATAACAAATCGAACTGACAACATTGTCTTGAAATAAAAGGACTGTTTATTACAAATGGCTTACGATAGTAAAAGAGGTATATATCCCATAATAGACTGTACTGAATACTAAGGTTGAGACGATCTATAGATTAGTTGAAATTTCCCTATATATAATGCCTTGTTTATTAATAATAAATAAATAACAAATAATCTTCGTAATAACTTTAAAGAATATGATTTCAATACAATATCACAGAAACTTAAATGAAATGGATTAAATATTTACTGTTCTTTTTGCAATGTATGTATGTATGCAAAAAATGTTGACACAAATGCTCTCACGTAATTCAGAAATACGTTTTGTTGACATTCAGTGTGCATGCATTTAACTTAATTTGACAGGCCAAAAAAGAATACTTGACAGGAAGGTTATGTTATCATACTTACACCACACTATGCACCACACCCATAGTACTAACCGTAAACATAATGAAGCAAAATGAAAGCATTGTCTCTGAATAAAAAAAAGATTATCGGAAATTGCTTACGGTAGGAAAATGAGTATATTCCTTAAGAAGACTGGATTGAATACTAAGATTGGGATGAAATATAGCTGTGTTTGATTTGTCTTTTTAGCTGTAATTTCGAGTCGAACCAATGACAGAACAATTATATTAAATTCTAATTTGTTTATTATTACATTGAAGTAAGAAGCAAACTACAAATGTGGATGTAAATCGTGATTAATATGTACAGTTGCGGCCCCTACAAACTCAGACACCGACTTTTGACATATTCTGCCAAATTCACAAAAATTGTTATCTGTGAATTTGACTTTTATCCAGTATGGAAATGTCAGTGTTACTTTATTGTAAGTGGGAAGCTTGCACAATTTTAAAATGCCTCAATTAAACGAACTGCAAAAGTCAATAATTAGAACTACGTTAAAGGACGGCATGAGCATTTGAATTTTTCGATTTTTTATTTTTTTTATATTATACGCAATTGACGTTCTTTCAGTTGGGTGACATTTAATAAACTACGATTTTGAGACCATGTTACAAAGCCAACATTTTGTACTTGTCGCACTGTCTGAATTTGTAGGGGCCGCAACTGTACGTTTAATTTTCACTGAATAAACACTATTAAGTATATAATAATTGGCGTAGTTTATTGTGTACGGACTGCTTTTTTTAACCTCGACTAACGCCAATATTATAATATTTTTAACACATTTATTTCTGTACAATAATACATTTAATGAGCTTATTTAACTTTTCTAGTGACTTTCTTGAAAATTATGTGATACATTAGTTTTGTTCAGCGTAAGCGTACATCATCTGAATCTGATCCGATCACTAAACAATTGGGCAACTGTTGCGTCTGCTGAATGCCATATTACCACACAGCAGTTTCAATCGCTGTCGGCAACTTTGATGTTTGTGTCCCAAAATAGTACTGCGCACCTCACGCCCGCGCAACCAATTCTTCTATTCAGGAATAAACCAGTAGCGTCAGACCCAAATCGTTTATGAGAAAAGTATGTTAATCTATTTTTAAAATTATGAAAAAGCTATATCAATAATACAAAAAGAGATGATAAAACTTGCTTTTTATTAAGTACATATTACACACGCTTTTAAAATGTAATACATTCTACGTATAACACAAAATAATCCCGCCACGACTCAACAGCTGATGGCTGACTACTGCGCACTCACGCACGCGTCGGTTTGACGGAGGACAATTATTTCCCTCTATTGAAACTACTGTTTCTATTACATAGCTATTACTGTGATATTACGTACGGACCTCTAACAATTTTGTTTTGTGATATTTACTTGTTTTAATAACGTGGGAAATACATTCAATAATTGAATTTTTTTTTATTAAAAGTAATTTAATACAAAGAGATCGGTATTACATATAACATGTAATGTATGTTCAAAATTGTTGGAGACTGGATAACATTTTGAATCATTTCTTGTTACACTGTTAACAACATTTGTAATAGGCACCTGTAGTTCTAGTAATCTATGTAGTGGAGTTCTAAAGACAGTATTATTTAAATTAGAATAAATGTAAAAGTGTAAAATGTAATAGTGTTAAGAAATTATAAATACATATATTTTAAAAAAACAACTATCCTAAAAGACATATGTATTTATTTACAGTGATGGTCTCGTCCAAAACATACATTTACAAATCACATAATCTTTTACGCATTGTTCTAAAGTGATTATGCATTTTTGTTCAAAACTGTGTGGATCAAATTTCACTGTATTTATTAGAGTTTTGTCAAATTGTTTTAAATAAACTGCAAAATCACACCAAATGAAACCAACAATAAGCATTTACTCTTGAACTTAATACAAATATATATGTCGTTCCTTTAACAGATAATTTGTTTTCATCACTTTTTAACAATTTTTTTTACTATTAAGGCCACCCCCGTATGTAAAATTTCACATTTATACGTCAATTTTCAAAAAATTCTTCCGTCATTTTGTTTTGTTGTTGACATTTTGACTATGGATTCGTGATCGGTGACCTAAGACACCCCCGTATCTAAAATTTCACATTCATACGTCAATTTTCAAAAAACTCTTCCGCCATTTTCTTTTTTTTTTTGACATTTTGACTTTAGATTCGTGATCGGCAACCCCCAAAACCCCCGTATCTAAAATTTCACGTTCATACGTCAATTTTCAAAAAACCCGTCCGCCATTTTGTTTTTTTTTGACATTTTGACTATGGATTTGGAATCGGCGTCCGCACACACCCCCGTATCTAAAATTTCACATTCATACGTCAATTTTCAAAAACCCGTCCGCCATTTTGTTTTGTTTTTTGACATTTTGACTTTGGATTTATGATCGGCGTCCGCACACACCCCCGTATCTAAAATTTCACATTCATACGTCAATTTTCAAAAACCCGTCCGCCATTTTGTTTTGTTTTTTGACATTTTGACTTTGGATTTATGATCGGCGTCCGCACACACCACCGTATCTAAAATTTCACGTTCATACGTCAATTTTCAAAAAACCCGTCCGCCATTTTTTGTTTTTGACATTTTGGCTATGGATTTGTAATCGGCGTCCGCACACACCCACGTATCTAAAATTTCACATTCATACGTCAATTTTCCAAAAACCGTCCGCCATTTTGTTTTTTTTTGACATTTTGACTTTGGATCTGTAATCGGCGTCCGCACACACCCCCGTATCTAAAATTTCACGTTCATACGTCAATTTTCAAAAAACCGTCCGCCATTTTGTTTTTTTTTTGACATTTTGACTTTGGATTTATGATCGGCGTCCGCACACACCTCCGCATCTAATATTTCACATGCATACGTCAATTTTCAAAAAACTTTTCGGCCGTCTTATTTTTTTGACTTTGGATTTGTGATCGGCCACATAAGACACCTCCGTATCCAAGATTTCACATTCGTACGTCAATTTTCAAAAAATCCTTCGGCCATTTTGTTTTCTTCTGACATTTGAATCAGTGATGGGCGACCGTAAAAACTCCCAAGTGCCTAATTTTACTTTTAATCAAAAGAGAGAGAAATTGATTTCAGCCAGCTCCGCCCACTGTGCACGTTTGCGTAATCGTTTAAATAGAATTATGTCATAAGGGCACATAAATGTTAAAAGCAATCTTTTTCCCTATTAAGGAAACTGTGCGTGCGCGTTCTGGAATTAACGTATTTTAATAATTCAAATATGTATATAATCATTAACCGAACAATCAACCTGTATATCTATAGAAATGCTAAGTCAAGCGGGTGCATTATGTCGAGATTGAGATGCCGAACTTGTCGGGCCGGATACATTAATCTGATATTTTTCGCCCGACCGTAGTACATTGAATCACATGCACATTGAATCTGTGACGTATTTCGGCCATTTTTCTTACCAAATCCACGTGCAAACGAATTAGAAAGTGCTCATGCCCTTGGTTGCGTGCGTCTGTCGACTCGAAATAAGCATGTAGAAGATGCCGAAAAGCCCGTTTGTTAAAACCGCGGGTCTTGTTGGACCCTCGCGACCTTCAAAATTTCGTTTTTCACGCTTAAATGTGAATATGCGGATACCACTCAGTTTGTCTGTCAGTTTGACGTTTCTAGCGATTTTCAACGTGTTCCACGTGAATTTTCCATCCGCCGCGCCGTTTGTCAGAATTTGTTCGCCACGCCCGAACGTCGACTTTTGCACGCTCCTCTCTTGGACGGCGGATGCGGTTAAGCCGTCTTTTCTCAAGAAATTAACACGAAACGGCCGTGCGCTTTTAGTATATATAATTATAGATATTTAGCATACAATATATAACAATTTAAAAAAAATTAAATAGATTTCAAATATATTAATAAATAAATTTAACTTATTAAAGTTTTGTGTTTTGTCTGTAATGAAATGCCTATTTAAATTCTAAAATAATGGCCACGTTGTACAGAAATAAATTAATATTGTATAGTGCCATAAATAATTATAAATACAAAATTATTTACAACTTACATATTGCTGTGGTATTTGCCTCTAAATGAAATTTATATAATTTATTTATTTATTAGTTAGATAAATAAATAAAATTGTAGTTTATGCTAGCTTTATAGGCAAAACAACATAAATTGTTATCTCTCGTAGGTTCTACTGTGATTTACTTCTTTCCTTACTTGTTTCTCCTTAATTATTATTATTTTAAAGTTGTGTGGGATAGGAATTCAAATAACTATGACACCAGATTATTTATGTATAAAAATATGTATTATCTGCTTAATAATTACAATAATTAAAATTTATTGTTGCATGTATATTACTTATTTTATTTGTTTGTTTACAATACTATATGAGTAGCAGTTTTCATGATAATATTGTAATCGTTTATTTTAATATGAATTCAGTCAGTACAGGGTTTCTCCACCTTCACTCTTTTCTTACTAAAGGCCTGTATATTAGGTCCAAATTATGTTGACTTGATAATGAAGGTACTGACTAATCGGCTTTATGCAAACATTCACACGTACTACATAAAGCTTGGATCAATCACCACCCCAGGTACGTTCCTAATGCATCACAAACTAATTGTGTAAACCTCTATTCTCACGGAGTCTTTAGATTCTTAGTGCGAAGCTTTTAGGCGTTCCTGTTTGTAAAAGTTTGACTATTATTCAAAGCTGTGCTTACTAATGTCTTTTTTACTGAACACTGGTCCGTTATGCAAGTATTCGCACACAGTACACTATTAAGACAAGTGTTCTTTATTTTTAATAAATATTGTGTCCCTATATTTACTTTCTATTATTTAAATAAATAATTATTTAAAAGAAATGGAGTGCTTGGAGAGAACCTGTGTATTTTGATTGAATTTAATTGTAATGACAATATTATTAACTACTCACTGCGTAGATTCATACAATTCTTCGAATTCTGCTTGAAATTGTTTGTCCATTCTTGTTGATTCTTCCTTCCGTTGAATCTTCTATAATTTTACTGGTGACGCTTACTTCTTGTAAATATGGCGACGATAAAACAATTGGGAATTATTCCTCAAGGAGCGTATATGCTTCTTCTTAGTTTGGGAGTTGTTAGTTGGTTTGTTTATTTATTTACACTGCGATAGTAATGGTAAGTGTGTAAAAACTCCACTTAACCACTACTCGCTTGACGCATAAATGTATTATCTACTTTAAAAGATGCTATTACTTTGCTGTGTATTGGAAGTTTTTGAAGTCACAGGTATCAGCTAACAACTAACTCTTTTTCTGTAAAAACTCCCTTTTTATAGTTGAAAATAAATGCCGCTCGTTATTTGATTGTCTTTGCGTGCTTTTATTTTCAAATTGTTCGTCGTGGCGCCTCTAGCGGATATCTCGATACTTATTCCATATCTCTTCTTATTCTTCTCAAATTTTAGGTTGGCGTTTATTTTTATTATGTTTATTTCTGACATTTGATGTTTCTCCACATTTACCCACGACGGTATTTGTTGTTTTATTTATTTATATCTAATGTACAGTAAGTATATTGATATTTATTTTATTCTTTTATTGCTATCGTAAATATTTATTGCACTTATAAATGTATTCATTGCTACTTTTACTGTTTTTCAGGTAGATTCTTCGTCCGAGCGCTAGCCTTACTCGCACCTTTGTTTTGTTGCTTTTGATCGGAAAGAATGGAAAGAAGTTGGTTATTGTTTCAATTGCCAGTCCCTCCGTCTGTGCTGCTCTTTCCTCGAACCATTTTTCCGTTCTTGGAGAATTTTGTATGTTTAATATGCTGTAATGAATCATTGCTTTTATAATAATGCTGCTTATTTCTTTGGTTATAGATGTTTATTTGTATGTGCACAAAGTTTGGAACCATGAAAAGGACTGCTGTTATTCGTATTACGAAGAGAATTAATACTTTTTGTTGTGTATATTGAAATATTATACGATTCTGTGCTGTTCTTTATGATATACTTTATTTTAATATCCTTTTCATCGCAACTGTATGTATTTTATCTTTAAGTTATATGAGTGCATTAAGCCTCTTCATATTCATTACGAGCATATCTTATTTTATTCTCTGAGTATAATTTAATTGCTTTTAAATGATTGACTCTTACAATCGTCCCGTTGGTTAACATCACTCTTTCACGGTTGTTGGTTTTAAGGGTCTTTCCATTTTTAAATGTAGGTTCTTTGCATAATATACTTAGAGCTCTTTTTGTTCCTAACCTGTAGTCAGGTTCTTTATTTTCTAAATAAAACATTACCTCTGGTTTATCACTTCTGAAAATAAATATTCATTTGTGACATTTACTATTATTGTTGAGGTTTTGCCTCACTTATATCTAAATAGTGTTTATATACATATAATCTTAATTAAAATGCTTATACCCTATGTGCATACCTGTGTTATTGTATGGCTTAATAAAATTTATTTTAAAATAAATGTTTCTTAAACTACGAGTGTGTTTTCTTATTGCTAATATTAATCTAAATGTACTAGTATATCTTGGTGTCAACATTAATCATGTTTATTTCTAACATTATATATTTATGTACAGTATTGTCTTAAATTCTAAGGTAAAGTTCACGGCAATATGTTAATTAGAGCATTAGATACAATCACAATTTTATCTACACTGTTTAATTTTTGCATATTCTTACACTTTTTTAACACAGATACTGAAATGAGATATTTTAAGGGGCTAACGAATTCTTCTTTTAGAATAACTAAAATTCACTTGCAGAATTCCTAGTGCTTCCTTTATTAAAAATGCTCCTAGAACAACATATCCTGGATTAAGATTGTTGCAAAAATTACTTCTTCTATTCATTTTTCAGATGTAGGTCACCCCGAGCTTCACTAATGTAGCAAATACTTCACTGAGGAGTTATTGCTATTAAAATTTCTATCGTGCTTATAAATAGAACAGTACTACTGCTGAGCTAAATTATTATCTGGTTCTCCAATGATAATTACTCACAAATTGTAGAAATAACCATAAAACAAAAATTATTTTGAACTGATTTTCCACAAAATAATTCCATTAAAAAATTGTCACTAGAAAATAGGTAGAGGTGCATTTAAACATTTTATGTGTTCTATATTCAGACATTTAAATATTTTGAGATATTATTCCACTATTATGTTTTTTTTCATACTAAGGAACTATACATAGGTTAACCCATATGTTGTAAGATGAATGAATGACAGACCGGTAAATTTTGTTCATAACCCCAACGGTTATTATTGTTTTACACTGTTTTATTAAATTTCATTATGATAGATATAGCTAATTTTAAGCAATGAATAAAACATGGTATAAAATATAAAAAATATTAGATATAAGCATTATAAGCTCTTTATTTTTAAATGTTTAATTCTATTTTGTAAGTAATGAATTTGAGCCAGAAGTGTTGATTTAATTCATACGGATCAAAATTAATCAAGTGACTCAAAAGATCTGATGGACAGATAGTATTCGAATAGCTGAAATTAACCCAATTTCCAAGTGTAATAAATAGGTATCACTTGCTTACACGTGGTATAAGAAAGTATGGTGATGACAAAAAATTTCGTCCTTGGTATTTTTGCAGATTTATAAATTTTTATAAAACGCATTTTTTGAAATTTCTACCGGAAGTAAGGTCGTTTACTCTTATCAAAAAATAATTTTTCGGGAATATTTCGCAAGTCATGCGTTCTATACAGGCGTTTTAACACTAAGTGTATGAAAGTGTTTAAAGGTAGATTTTGATTAATTTTTGTTCGAAGAAAAAAAATTGAGAACATATTGACGGAATGGCATATAAGGAGAAAATGTTTGGTAGTGGCATATGACAATTATATTACTACTATGGATGACTTGACCAAGGTCGTTGCCGCAGTTTCCCATGATTCAAAAATTGCTCAAAGACTAGCCTGTGCAAGAAGGAAAAACACTGCAATAGTTAAAAATGTACTGGGATACGAAAATATACAAGTATTACGTGATCATTTCCGGACGAACAAATTTTCCCTTATTGTTGATGAGTCGACTGATACGAGCAATATTAAACATCTTTGTATATGCGTAAGAATAAATAACAGTAACACCATTTGTGATAATTTTTTAGCTTTAATTGAAATTAAAGCAGCCGACGCGAATTATATAACCATATTGTCACTTTTTTGAAAAACACGAAATTCCGTATAAAAGAAATCTGGTCGGTTTTGCATCTGATGGGGCAAATGTTATGGCAGGACAGCATCGCTCAGTAATGAGTTTATTGCAAAATGACATTCCAAGGTTTTTGTAATGAAATGTATGTCACTCCTTTCATTTGTGCGCTTCATATGCATGTGAAAAGCTACCTCCGTATATAGAGAAGCTCACAAGAGATATCTATAATTACTTTGTTCATAGTCCCAAACGAATTAGCGAATATACCGAGTTTCAAGTATTTTGTAATACAAAAATCCATAAAATTTTACGCCCATGTCGAACCCGATGGTTATCCGTACATAGCGTTGTTTCGCGGTTATTAGAACAGTATGTACCTCTACAGTTATATTACACCGATGTCGCTAGTACCAATGATATCATGTCTGTAGATAACATATTGAAAACGTTAAATGATCCCGTTACAAAGTTATTTTTACAATTTTTAGAATGTGTTCCACCCTTTTTTAATAACTTGATTAAGGAAATGCAATCATGAATGAATGAACACCCTAAAATACATTGTCTATATAAAAACATACTTACTATTATAAAACGTTATTTGATTGTTTCATAAAAAGGGATTACTTTCAAGGTATTTCAGTGGCAGACGTAGATTTTAAAAATCCTAGACATTACCTGCAGGTTAAGGATTTGTATTTTGGCGCAAAAGTGATACAAACAATATTCAGCACGTCACTTACCAAAGAAAAATTATCCTTTTTTAGACTAAGATGCTTGGATTTTTATGTAGAAGGATGTGATCAAATAATTAAACGGTTTCTTTTAAAGAATAATGCTTTGGAAAAATTTCAGGTTTTAGATCTAGTAGTAAAATTAGGATCAATTCAATCTATTACCGACATAACACTTATTTTCCCGGACTTTTTATACAATACCGACCTTCAGACTTTGGACAATGAATGGCGTATTTTAAGAAATACTAACGAAATTAACTCTTTTTATGATAATGTAGAATTATTTTGGCAAAAAGTAGAAACGACGACATTCGGCGATGGAACACGTAAATTTAATTGCCTTACAAAATTTGTTTCTAATTTACTTTGTTTGCCGCATTCTTCAGCCAATGTTGAAAGAATTTTTTCTACGAAATAATTTAAAAACTAAACAGAGAAACAAGCTACGTACGGATACAATCAACGGGTTAATTCTTACTAGGCAATACATTGGAAATAAAAGTTGCTTTGATTTTCCAATTGAAAAAAAAAACTAACTTTGCGAATGGCTAAGCATACACTCTATGAAGATGGCGAAACGCGTTATTTTTTGTTAAATGAGATTTTTTAAAAAAAAATCTTTTCAAATTTTATATTCTATTTAATGTATGTTACTTATATATTGTTGTAAATAATAAATAAAAGAAGATATTCCTAAAAAAGCTGTAAATTCTTTAATTTACCGATATTTTTTATAATCTACCGAATATTGCCGACCTTTCTACCAACCTAGTAAGAGTCAGGGTTACCATCACTGCACCTAAGTTTAGTTAGTATTATATACTTGATAAAGCCACTGTGTGAGCGAAACATGTCGTATTTTTATAAATACAATTTTTGGAAATTGAAACACGTTGTTTCATTTCAAGTACTTTAGTGCATTTCATTAATGTTTTCTCATAATATGACTAACTGAAAATACGACATTTACATAGTACAAAATACATTACTGACTACTATTGGTGGACACCGTGGATATGGATAGTGTTTTTGGTAAGGCCGGGAATTTTCCAAATTTCAGTAATCAATTACAACAAGTTTTTCTGTATTAAAATATTCCAACACAAAATTAGAATTTTTTTTCACACATTCCAATATTCGGATATTTGATTAATCATTATTGTTTCGGTTATTCGATGATAACCACTTAATAGGGTTATATATTTTCGCTATGCATAAAATTGCAACAAAGCGAAAGCAAAAGATTATATTAAAATGATACTTACACTGTCTTTTAATTCCTCGGACCACTTTTAAATTTTAGCGCTAAAAGTGGGAAATTCGATTGGTTCATTCCGAGCCCAAATGACACTCACTTAATTTAACTGATAGTCATTTCTAGTCATAGATAGTTGCATTTTGTATATTTTCCACGCTTCTTCCTAATTCCTTTTCACCGTTCTTGTATTTATACAACAAAAATAGTTCTTTTTAGAACTCTTAAACCGTTTATTTAGTGTCTACCATAATATATCATGGATCCAATGCCGAGAAGTAGTAGAAAGTAGAAACCTATCTATTTCTCCACTGAGGAAACGCAGCTGTTTTAGATATTATGTACATAACTAACTAACTTCCTTGACCAAAATGCAAATATTGTTGCCGTATTTTAAAATAAATATTCCAAAGTAACTGCAGAAATTTACTAAAAATATTTGAATTCATAAATCTTGAAGTAAAAATATTGAAGGGGTGTATGCACATAAGTGCATATACACGTAACATAATGTACAGTTGTGTTCAAATAAATCTGGGACAATTTTATTTTTCGATTGTATAGGTGGATTACATATTAAACAGTATTTCCATGGTTTTCATGCTATCATGCTGTCATCAAAAAATGACATAGTGTATTAGCTTGTCAAAGTGCAACAGTCTCTTTAAGTATTATGTATTTCAAAGACATTTTTATAATAAAATGCCAATAAAACTGTCAGACATTGAAAAAGCGCGGATTATTTCAAATATAGAAAACGGTTGGTCGATAAAAAGACTTCAAGGCATTTTAACGTGAATAAAAATATAATGTTTGCAATTAAGAAACGGTGGGAAAACGAAATGACCTTAAAAAGGAAGACTGGTACAGGGCTGTTCAATAGAAAGTCAACAATCGAAGAAGATATGGAACTTTTAAATTATATGAGGGTCGTCCATTTGAAACTGCAAGAAATGCTGTAATAAACACAAATTTTCCCACCTCCAGAGTTAACGCATGTAGAAGAATATTAAAATCTGATTTAAAGTGCCGTGTTGCTGCAAAGAAGCTGTACCTAACTAATGAGCAGAAACAATCACGACTGTTATTTAATTAATGATTTGAATTATTGGAACCGGGTTATTTTTAGTGATGAGAAGACTTTTTAGTAGACTTCCAACAGTAAAATCAGAGTGTATAGGTCACGGGGAACTCGTTTCTGTGAGGAATATAGTCGTCTGGAAGATTCGGAGTTAATGTTTGGGCTTGGATCAGTTCTCAAGGTTTAGGAATATGTTGGCGGATTGAAAACAGGTTTAATGCGATTACTTACAGAGACACTCTAGAATATATCATGCTTCCAACGGTCCATCAGCTAGAATTATAAGTACTTGGCTCGGAACTAATAACATCGAGATTTTGCAGTGACCTTCCAACAGTTTGGACTCAAATACGAACGAGAATGTTTGAGAGCTTTTGGTTAAGTTTATTAAATTTCCTTAATTGATGTTGCAGGCACTTCTTGGTGAAACATTTTTATAAATTAATTTAATTGTCGAGAATAACACACTTGGCTATATTTCACAAAGTTTTATTAGAATTTTCTAACATATGTTTGGACTGTTATGCCATTATCAATGAGTTATCTAAAACTAACCTAAAGTAAGTAAGGGTAAAACTTATATACCTTATATAAGTTGTACCCTTGTAGCTGAAGTATTGTGGCAATGGATCGAACAAGCATGGAAGGAACTGACAAATAACGAAGATTTAGGGCGTTCATTAATTAATTCCATGCCAAGAAGACTGGAGAAAGTTATTGAAAAAAATGGTGAGCAAGCAAAATATTAAATTTCTTTTTTCTTAAGTTATTTCTTTATTGTTAATTATTTCTTGTTAAATCAGATCTATTGTTTGCGTTCTTTCATTACTTCTCACTTCTATTAAATGGAAATAAATGTCTACTTTCGTTAACTATCACTTATAATGAAATAAAGTTACGACTAACATGCTGAAAACCACAAATACAACCATAAAAACGTTGTCCCAGATTTATTTGAACAGCACTGTACATAACCTATATCATAAATTTGTCAAAAATAAATGCCATCATATATTGCACAGTGTAGATATGGCAATATGACCAACAAATTTGATCGCACCGGATTATGAATTAAATAAACTCGCTTCTTTTACTAGTTAATTATTATTCATAATAATATAGAAAAATAGACATATTTGTATAAACTAGACAATAAAGTACACATTTTCTATCCTTCTAAGCTAAAAACTATGGGCTTCTCAAAGCTTACTTTCGAGATGTCATTTATTTGCCTGCCAGCAGATTTTATGTTATCCAGTTTATTATCATCGAACGATTTTTGGCCGTACAATTTCCCTATCCTCTCCTCATTTTGACGTTTTTCCCTGATGTTGTGGTAAGTGTTCATTAATTTTTTATACTTTTCGCTCACGTTCCAGTGAGAAGAGGACTCCACATCGGTCTCTCGCAGCTTTTTCAATTCCGTCGCTGGTTTTGCAACGGGAATTTTCAGATCCGTATGCTCCGAGCTAGCCTTGATCTGGTTTTGTACGACCGAATTTAAAGTGAAGGGCATTATGTAACTGTTTATTTCACCGTCCAAGCCCATACCGACGAGATCTTTGTTCACGAGTTCGGGATTGCTGTACTTTTGACCAGAATAGTATTCTGTATCTTCTACATCTGGATCTGGTATCTGGGTGGGATTTACTAGTAGTGGTTGAAAGATGAACTGGTTTTTGCCATAATTTGCTAAGCTATCTTTATCTTTAGCTTGGGCGTCATTTGGATGGTTACTTGGTGGTCCCTGTACTGGCATTATTTTGGTGAGGTTTCCTGTTTGACGTATTCGTTTCCTCTGATTTATTGATCTGAGGAATAATATATAAATATATTCAATTGGGTATCAATAATCTCTGCTGCGATGATGAGAAAAAACACAGCATGTGGTGGTGAAGAAGGTACCAAATAGGTATTGGGCAAAGGTTGTATACCGTTTGACTGAAATAAAAGTAGATATAGGGAAACACAAACACGCACACAAGTGCATGCAAACATGAATTGGAGGGGTACGATAGTAGGGGAGTACAGATCAGTTCATATCGGGACACCGGGGTACCGAGGCTTTAGTGCAAAACGTTGAAAGTTAGTGTGTAGACGTTTGCTTTAAGGAATTGCTACGCTCTTTACGGCTTTTGTATAATATTTTGGTAACTGATGTATTAACATTGAACTGAAACAAAACTCTATAAAATTTGTAACTAAAATAAAATTCTTATAAAAAAATTAAATAAAATTCTCACATTTAAAACGAAACAAAATATTAAATGAACTATACAAAATTTAATGTTGAAGATGTTCAAATGTCTGTCCCTCTTGCATCAAGCAGTACCCTAAACGATTATAAAACCCATTTCGTACATTCGATAGCATTTCAGGAGTAATCATTTGTATGGCGTTAAGAATTTGTTCTCTTAAGCCATCCAAATCAATCGCTCTATTTCCTTCAGCGGTATTAATATTTGCGAGATTGCTCAGATACTGTATGTACGTTCACGCTCTAAAGTTACGGAACGAATGTGTTGTCCCCGCTCTCGATCTCCCCACTATCTCCCCACACCACCGGTCTTATACATAGGTACATGTTTATGTGTGTGTATTTGAAGATGCATATTAACTTTTAACTACGACAATCTGTATATTGAAAAATGGATTTACATCATATAAAGACCAAGTCAATTCAGTTTTGAATTGACTTGTATTAACCATGTCTTTTATGTAACCTTGTAAATACTCTTACACCATTTGTCAATTGCTTTTCACCACTTATTAATTCTATTTCACAATTTATCAAATGTAATTTCCATATGACAACGTTTGTCACATTTGTATCAAATGTATTTCCCTTTCGTCAAAACATTTTCACAATCTGTCTATTGTGTTTCAGTTTGTATGCGTAATTATGGCCGAATGTAAAAGAAAACAAAATGCTAAAGTTAGTAATGATGTGCGTCGCTTGATTATTAATTTTATGACTCGCGGATTGTCTTCAGTTGATGTTTGTAGACAATTTAACGTAAACCCCAACACAGTAAGCAAAATGTACTCAGTCTATACAAGCACAGGAGAGATTAGTGATTAGATTGACCAAGATTGCACTCAAACACAGCGTCGCACACACGGCAAAATCACCTATCTAGCGCGACAAAAATAGATTTTTTTTTCATTATTTAACCAAAAATTTCAAGGAATCCGTATTGCTGGAGAGTAATTTTGTTAAACTCGCACACATGACAAATTATGCTGACAGGTAGAAGTTTTAAATAGTTGCGCGAAAACTTTTAGCGGACAAAAAGTGATTTTTCTGTGCACTTAACGAATTTTTTTGAAAATTTTAGTGGTAGATACTGGAGCATCAGGTATGTGCTACGTATTTATACAGTTTTACTTGGTTGGAAGTATATTGGTTGACTATAATAATTACATTAACAGAAATGGAGATATTCTGTATTTCGTTTTCATTGAATTCCAATTTTGAGTAGAGTTTAAAAAAAAGTTTCAGCGAGTACCATTTTGTTTCCTATTTTCACTTTGAGTTTCATGTTTAAGCAACCTATATTACAAATTTTAGCTATCCCTTTCTAAAATATGGCGTTTTTTTCACAGGTAGTCGTGATGAACCAGGGGCAGCTGTAAAGACTATTATAAGAAAAGAGCTATCTTTAGTGCTTAGAAGAGAAAGTTTCTTTAAATTATCATCCATCAAATGTACCCAGAGATTAGTACATTATATTATTGGCAAATTCTTTACCAAAGAGCCATCGAATGATTTCCAAAATTTAATAAAAGATATTGTGAAAGTGTTTGTGTCAAAGTTATTGAAGAAATGGAGAGATTCAAAGCAGATACATCTAAGATTTATGAATAAGTACGGGAAATGGCTTGAAAGTAGCTTGACTTTACCCAGTCATGTTCAGACTACAGAAAGTCAAAAATTCCCTAGTGGAAGACCTAGAAAGTGTTTTATGGAAACCTCAAGAAAATCCAAGCAAAGGACCGCAAAAAACATTGTTTCTGATAGAAAGCCTGAAGAATTGTGTTATGCTGCACAATTCAGTTTGATAAGGAATGGGAAAAGGACAGCTGCTCGAGTAGTCAGATTGGCTCTCACAACCAGTCCTAGAAGTTTCAAAGGAATGAAAAGGGCCCATGATAATACTATCACCAATGTAATTAAGTACACTTCCGATGAAGAGTTAGCTATGATTGTGGATCTAGGCTTAGGTAAAGAAGAATATATTCACATACAAAGAGGAGCAAATATTTATCCAGCGTACAATGAGATTGCCCAGTCAAAGAAGCGTTGCTACCCTTTAAATATTGAAATTTCAGAAACCAGGGCAAAGATTCCTTTACAAAATCTATTATATTTAACAATGAAACGACTATTTGGGACACAGCTGGAGGTATTAGAAGAGCATGTTCCTCAAGATGTGAATGAAATTGAAGTCATATTCAAATGGAGATTTGATGGCAGTGGTGGACACAGCATTTATAAACAGAACTTCAACAATCACATACAATATGAGGATTCAAACATTATATTGTGCACGATAGCAACCCTTGAAATGTTTGTTTATAGTAGTGGAGAGAAGAGGATTTTATGGAAAAATTTAAGTCCTTCTTCTACCAAACATTGTCGACCCTTGGACTTTCAGTTGAAGAAAGAAAACAATGAGGCCTTACGAACCATGTGTGAAAGAACAGAGGCAGAAATAGCAGCATTAAAGCCAACGAAGGTGCTTTTGTCGGGGCGAGAAGTGCATATAAAACACAACCTTGTTTCAACAATGATGGACGGCAAAACATGCAATGTTTTAACCGATACTGCATCATCACATAGATGTAAAGTCTGTAAAGCATCGCCAAAGGAAATGAATAACTTTATCAGTATTTTAGAAAAACCACGTGATGCATCGACGTACAAATTTGGATTTGCGTACATAAGATGCTTCGAGTATCTGCTCCACATAGCATACAAGACAGATATAAAGCAATGGCAAGCAAGAGGAAAAGAGGCCCAAGAAAAACTGAAACTTCGGAAAAGAGAAATTAATTCAAATTTTTATACTAAAATGGGACTAGTTGTCGATCAACCGAAACAAGGAGGAGGAAACTCGAATGACGGCAACACGGACCGAAAATTCTTTGAGTGCCCCTCTACAGTATCAACAATAACTGGACTAGACGAAGACTTGATAAGAAGGTTCAGCAACATTTTAAGCACCTTGTCTAGCTGTCACTACATCAACATTTCGAAATTTAGAGAGTACTGTTTAGAAACAGCTCGGACATGTATTGAGCTTTATTGGTGGTACAATATGCATGCATCAATACATAAAATTTTAATACACGGTGACGATATTATCGAATCGTTACCCTTGCCAATTGGACAGCTATCCGAAAATGTTCTAGAAGCCAGACAAAAAGATTACAAAAGTGCTAGAACATTTCACTCAAGAAAAACCTCACGAGTCGACACAAACACTGACATTTTAAATTGGATGCTAATATCATCAGATCCAGGTATTTCTTCAAAAAGAAAATGCCAAAGAAAGAAAAACAGCAAACCATTTCCCAAGGAAGTAATAGAGATGCTGGAAATACCAGATCTTTTGAAAATTGAGAATTTCGAAATTGAAGAAAAAAGTGACGACTCAAATGATGATGATGAATACTAAATGAGCATTGACATGAAATTGTCACCGTTGTTATGCATATATATACTTTTAACAGTTTCTTGTCGAAATTTAAATACTAGGTTAAAATTCTGTAATAACCAACATCGTAAATTTTTTCAACTAAAGTTCAGGTTTCCATTGAGGAAAACAATGCCAATTATGGTCTTTTATAAATTAAAAAACGTAAATTAGGATTACACTTTTTTTGAAATGACTATTCATATACTGAAAGGTCTTTTGGTAAGCAAAAGATATAGCTAAGTTATTAAAATTATTTTTGTCGCTCTAAATCGACGAAATTGCCATGTGTGCGTCGTTTGCGTGAAAAATGTTTAGCCGAATGGCCCCGTATGCAACTTTCACTATTAACAGTCAACAGTATGTTAAAGGACCTTCATTAGTCCGCGAGGAGAGTGACAAATGTACCAGAGCGAAGAAATACGCCTGCGGTGATACAAAATCTCTTCGAGTATGCAGTAGAATATAACAGGATCATGCATGGAAGAGAAAAATATTTATCATCGATGAATTTGGTGTCCAAGTTGACTCAAGGGTGGCTTATGGCAGATCACCTAAAAATACACCAGCTCATTTATGTAAAGCTCAGCTAAGAGGTCGAAATTATTTCATTGCAGCTCTGCCATGATTTTGAATTCTTTGTATATATTCCAAATTCAAAATCGATCCTACAACACAAATCACTTTAAATCACTTTACAGAATTTCTAATTAGAACAATAACATAGTAAAAGCTTTTTTTTTTTTGTTATGGATAATGTGGGTTTTAATATTAAAAGATCACAACCAAGAAATGAGGACGAGCTATATGCAAACATTTATGCAGCATTCGAAGTCGTCAATCAAGGCCATTGCCTGCAGTATGTTCAACATATCGAATTGTACCTGGGCGACTGCTTAGAAAAAAATTAAGTTCTTTCGTAATTTATGAGAATTAAACATATAATCGTCTTACGTATTTTATTCTTAGAAAACTTTGTAATATTGTGTATGTTGTTACACTTTGTTTTTTTTTTATTATTTTCAGTATTGTGAATTTTACGTTTACCCTGTAGGATTTTCGTTCGGTATTATTTTATTTTAAATATTGGGAAATTGTTAGTTTTGTTTCGGACAATAAGAACTGGATTACTAGATTATTTTTGGTGATCTGTGTTTTTAATGTTAATGTTTGTCGACCCTACCGCCATCTCGTTTCCCTGTCGTGGTGTTGTTCATGTGTGTATCACTACCGACTGATGGAAGATGGCGTGGGCCTCGTGATTTTTGAGATGGCTTGATTAATTAGTCTTCGGGAAGCATTTATTTTAATTGTTTTGGGTTTTACAATTCATGGTTTGTCGTTTAAAAATATTGGTGTAATTTTCCACTTCTAAGTTACTGCTTTGACGCTAATTATATGTACGTAGTTGTTCTCCTTTGTCTGTTGGGGTTTGTGGGCATTGGCTCATTTGGTCGGATATGTGCTTCACGCTGTGTGTGTGAGAAGAATTCTTGGTCTCTTTTGTCTTGTCTTGTGAACAATCAACACGTGGTTAATTGCAAAACATGGTGGCTGATCGGCACTTGTGGATTTAATACCTTTTAGTTGTATCGTGAATCATCGTCGTAAGATGGATTAAATGAAGGAATTCACAAGCATAAATTTGGTTCTGTCGCTTTGAAGAAAAGCTATAAATGGATATTTGTTTATCTGGTTAGGGTTGCCGTTGTTGTAAGTATTTTATTAGCGTGTTGAACTGTTGGTAATTTCCTTTTGTCTTTCCTATCTTTCTTTTAGTTGCAATTATTGGCAGATGTTGCAATTGGTAGCGGCTGATAACTATTAGTAGCGGTTGATTACAATTAGTAGCGGTTAATAACAGTGGTTCAGGAGTTTGTAAATTGCCGATGCCTGACAAGTATTAAATACCGTCCCGCTGGGAATTGTGAGCACGTGTACCTTGGAGGTTATGTAGGAAATTGGAAACCTGTATCTTTGGAATGTTTTGGTGAAACACATATTTTTGGCACAGTTTCGTACACTTATATGTTGCTGTTGCTGTTCTGCGATATTTTGGAAGTGTGAGTAACCAAACAGACTTTTGATCGGACATCCCTTGTACGTGTTTCGTATCCTTGGAGGAAAAGTATTGTGTATTTGAATGTGTGTCAACATCGAACAGGTATTGTGACAAATTTAATTTATGTTTATTACCATTGTCTGTATTTGCATCATAAGAGTGCAGATAAACACGACTAAGTTGCATAAGTTGTGTACATTTTGAATTTGTATCGTACAGTGTATTCGTAAATTCTTGTATAACTATTCATTAGAGTCAACGTTAATCTTTTAATTAATTTTTATGGTGACATACGAGCCACTAAGTTTGTCTCTTTTCTTGTAACGTTCAATTAAATTTTACTTGTGACCTATGTGGGGTTACAACATCAATTTTCGGCTTGTTATATAGCAGAATTATTTTTGGTGTATCAATTTTAATGTATATTTTGGATGCTATTTGCTTTGTAGTAATCCAGTGATCATTGTATAAAATTTATTGTTTGGTAAACTTGTAATTAATCAATTTAGACCCTGTAGTATGTATAAGTTTGAACGATCATCAACGATCTGAATGTTTAAATCACGTTCACTCTATGTAAGGCAAAGTTAACTGAAGCTATTAGTGATTATACTGGTATTAGTAATTAACATCCTTTAGAGTTATTGCCCTAGTGCGATCAGCTTGTTGTCAGGCTCTGATATACAGAGTGTTACGTTTACTTGGCTAAGATTTTGTTGGACTGTGTACAAGCTGCTCGACACTGGAAGGAACTCTTTGGCCAATGCTGCCTGTGTTATTTTGTCAACTTTTACATAATACGTTTGCGTAATTCATTTGTTTCCTTGGTACACATTTGGTGACCATGTACAACGATTAAGTCAGTTTTCAGTGTTTTAATTAATTACATTTGAGTACCCTTGTGGGACATTGTTTTCTTAATTATGTCATGTTGCTTATATTTATTATTTATTTTTGTAAAGTTGTAACGACAATTGGGTTGACCAAATGAATAGATGCTGTTAATGTCTCGTGCGTCTACTGTTTTCTGTTCTATATATGTTTATTTTTAATATACCTGATGTTGAGTTGTAAATGAGTGTGATGGTTTTATTTATCATTCTACCTGAGGGTCATGAATAAACTAGTTTCGGGTTTATAATCGTCGGCTAGGTGTATGGCATAGATACAATAGCGAAACTGGCGTCCTTTTTATAAGACCTTCGAATTATTTGAGTTTGAACCACGCCCATTTTCTCGACTGGCTAGAGGCGGTGCTATACATCTTATTCTACAACAACCTTTGGGGAAGTATGAGGTAAGACCAAAGTTGGGTTATGAGTTGGTGTGTTTAATAGAATAGCGTTTCTCAAAATTTTAAGCCATCGGATAATTTGATTTAATAAATAGAAGGTTAGATATCGTGGTGGCGCCATACTTACTACTACTTGTATTTTTGGGTTTTGAGATGGCTATGGCCTTTTAAAGCGTTTGGTAATTTTGATATACAAGGGGTAGCAATGTGTTAAATAAATATAACTATTTTAAATAAAATAAAACTCTTGAAAACTTTCCACAATTTTTATTTAGTCTTTGCGACATATGTTTCGGTATTGTTCATACCATTGTCGAGCGGAAACTAACAGGTCAGTTTGTGTAGGGTTGTTATATATGTCGTTGTGTTTATTGCCTCTTTTTACATAAGTGTCTATTGTGGGTGTATGTGTGTTTGAAAAGTCTTTATGTGTGTTCGTTACTTTCTCTTTTCCTTGAATTGATTTTTTAATTTCTAATATTTCTAACAGATTTAATTTCGGTCCCTTGTTTACATTATGTATAAGTTTACAACTATCTATATCGGGAAAATGGAGATTATCTATACAATGTTCGGCAAGGCCTGTATTTCTAATATTATGCAATATTGATCTTTTATGTTCTTTTAATCTAGTTTCGATCTTTCTGCCACTTTGTCCGATATAGATAGCTTTACACTCTGTGCAACTAATTTTGTATACACCTGATTTGTCGGTAAGTTTAGTTCTTTCCTTGTTATTGACTAACATAGCACCTAAATTGTTTTTATTTATGTTGACTGTTTTGATACCTATTTTCTTAAATATTCTGTTAATTTTATAATTAATATGTGGAATGTATTGTATAATGTGCCATTTGGTGTTGTCTTTTTCTATTATTTTAGGATAAAAGTGTATTTTGAGTTTTTCTCTTTGTTTGTGTTTAATAATGTCATCTACTATTTTCTCTTTAAATCCATTATTTCTAGCTATGGTTTTAATTATGCGTAATTCTGTGTTGAAATCTTCTTCACTTAGCGGTAAGTTAATTAGTCGGTAAGCGAAACTATGTAGAGCTGCTGTTTTTGTGCGCCAAGATTGTTTGGAATTAGCTGGTAGGATTGTATCGGTGTATGTAGGTTTCCTGTATATGTTGAATTTTAACTTTTTGTCGTCTTTTTTGATAGTTAAATCTAGAAAGTTTAATTTTGTTTCTTTTTCTATTTCTATAGTAAATTGGATCTTTTTATGAATAGTGTTGAGATAAGTTAGGAAGTCGCGTGCCTGTCTTTCAGTACCTGACCATATACAGAAAATGTCATCTACATACCTGACCCAATGTTTTATTTGTTTAATGTATTTAGTATTACTCTTAAACAGCTTTTCTTCATAGTCTGCCATAAATATTTCAGCTCGAAGAGGGCTTAGTAGACTCCCCATCGGTAAACCGATAGAAAAAGACAACACCAAATGGCACATTATACAATACATTCCACATATTAATTATAAAATTAATAGAATATTGAAGAAAATAGGTATCAAAGCAGTCAACATAAATAAAAACAATTTAGGTGCTATGTTAGTCAATAACAAGGAAAGAACTAAACTTACCGATAAATCAGGTGTATACAAAATTAGTTGCACAGACTGTAAAGCTATCTATATCGGACAAAGTGGCAGAAAGATCGAAGCTAGATTAAAAGAACATAAAAGATCAATATTGCATAATATTAGAAATACAGGCCTTGCTGAACATTGTATAGATAATCTCCATTTTCCCGATATAGATAGTTGTAAACTTATACATAATGTAAAAGAAGGGACCGAAATTAAATCTGTTAGAAATATTAGAAATTAAAAAATCAATTCAAGGAAAAGAGAAAGTAACGAACACACACAAAGACTTTTCAAACACACATACACCCATAATAGATACTTATGTAAAAAGAGGCAATAAACACAACGATATATATAACAACCCTACACAAACTGACCTGTTAGTTTCCGCTCGATAATGGTATGAACAATACCGAAACATATGTCGCAAAGACTAAATAAAAATTGTGGAAAGTTTTCAAGAGTTTTATTTCATTTTTATTTTATTTAAAATAGTTATTAATAAAATGTTCCACCAAGAACAGTCTGCTAACTCAATTAAAAGAATAAATAAATATAGTTTCATATGATTAGAAAAGGGGAAAATCATTCGATAAATAGTGAAAATGTTTTGACAAAAGGGCAATACATTTGATAAATTGTGAAATAGAATTAATAAATGGTGGAAAGCAATTGAAAATTCCTGTATTGTTTTATGATAACTATTGTTTGATCAGGTATATACACCGTGTCCAGAAATTCGCGGATAAACTTCACGTAGAACGACTACGATTCATTCTAAGTCAACAATCCCGATACAAAGAACTTGTCTTTCAATAAACGAGACTATCAAAATTGAAAATATACGGCCGGAAATAATTCAACATTTTGAAATCTTTTACGAATAATCATTGCTGTTTACAGTAAAATAGATTTATGTAGCACAACGTTGATGTTACTAATCGAGTAATGCCACACATTTTCAACATTTCGTCAATTGCACTTTTCACCTTAAAGTACATATGGCAACTTTGGACAAGAAAAATATTCGGTTGCAATATAAAGCTCGTTGTAAAATTTTGAGGTTTGTAAAATTGAAGTTTAATTTTTTCGCTTATGTACCTTTATTGTGCGATTTTATGATGTATACTTTTAATGAATATGCTGATATGTATATGGTATTCGGATTTTGCAACGGCAATGCGAATATGGCAAAACAGGAATACGAAATTCGTTATCCATATCGGCGGCACCCATCTACCAACACATTCCGAAGATTAGATCAGCGCCTTCGTGAATATGGTACATTTAGATCTAATTATTATGACGCAGGCAGACCTTTGGAACGCCGTACGGTTCAGTTAGAAGAACAAATTTTGGATACTATTCACGAAGATGCTACTAAGTCAACAGTTCATTCAGTGCTAACGCAAAACCTTTTACGGCCGTTTCATGTAACAAAAGTGCAATCATTGTATAGAAATGACAATGTGAATAGAATAATGTTCTGTAATACAATTTTAAACAGAATTCACCTAGAACCGAACTTTCTATGCCTTATTCTTTGGAGCGACGAATGCTTGTTTACAAGAGACGGAGTATTTAATAGCCATAATTTCCATTTTTGGGCGGATGAGAATCCTAGAGCATTCAGAGAATTTGGACATCAAAGAAGGTTTTCTGTAAATGTATGGCTAGGCATATTAAACCTTGGCATTGTTGGACCAATATTTCTCCCCAATCGTGTAAATGCAATTGAATACGTGAATGTTTTAGAGGAAGTGCTGGATAATGTTCCATTAAATCTCAGGCTCAACATGCTTTACATGCATGATGATGCACCAGCTCACAATGTTCGACTTTTAAGGGCATGGTTAAACGAAAACTTTCCGAACAGGTGGATCGGACGAAATGGACCAATATCGTGGCCAGCAACGTCCCCAGATATTAATCCTCTCGACTTCTTTGTTTGGGGCTTTTTAAAAGAAAAAGTATATGCGACGCCTCCAGCCAATGAACAAGAAGTAATTAGTAGAATTACCGCCACACTTCAATTAATTACTCCTGATATGTTACAACGGGTATTAAATTCTATTCCTCGAAGACTACAGCTCTCTCTGGAAACTAATGGCTACCAGTTTGAACAATTACTTTAATCATTTCATGTGTGTTATTGTAGTATTAAATATGTTTTATCAATTTTTTAACATTAACTTTAGTTTTAATGAAGTAGTTAATAAAAAGCACTCTATTTTCAAATACGAATATAACTCCTACTTCGTGCTTATTTGTATTATTGTATGATAACTGCTATAATACGGTGTTGCCAAACTTACACTTTTTTAAAATAATCCGTATGGCTTAACGACAGACCCTACAACTTTTTTGTATTAGGATTATTTACTCAGAATTAATCTTAGAATTGTTCTACCTGAAGTTTATCCGCGAATTTCTGGACACGGTGTATTTAATGGTAAAGCATTTTTGTTAACAGTAAAAGTCACGTTTGTAGCATTTTTGCTATATTAAATGTACTTTTTCCATATATTAGCTTTGAATGGTAGAATATAATGACCATATATAGAATATGAAAGAAGGTTAAAAATCAGATGACTGCAAAATAAAGAAGACGAGACTATAAACAATATGCTGTTAAGAGCGAATGCCTAAGTATTCGAAGGCAGTAGCATAGGTCTGCAACCAAAAAAACTATTTAGAAACCACTCGCTGATTCTGATAGACTTTTTGATGTTAATTTCAGAAAAAATAGTCAAAAAATTCAATGGCGTACTATTCTTTTACAAATTGAGAATTTTGATTCTCGTTGTCACCAATCCAACTATTAAGGAAGGGAATCAGCATTTAGTCTCATAAGTCGTCATTACTGGTGCAAACTAGAGATTTTTAGGACAGTTTGTGATGAAAATAAAAAACAATTTTTAAGCAATAATACGTTCCAAGAAATTTTATTATTCATCAGTTGTTATCATGATGAGAATACCAAAAAAAAATCTTGTGTGAGCCGAAATGACTCACTCGTGTTGCCTTCGCCTATTCCGCACTTCCTTTGTTATGTTGAGTGCAAAGCTTGTATACTATGCAGTGCAATTATTCTCAAAGTGTTATATCTGTAGGGGTTATTTACTTCCCCCAGCAAATAAGAATACTCATTTTCATAGTTTTCATATTTTAAGTTTTAACCTGAATGAACTTATTGGCACAAAGAGATAGCCTTAAGTCACCTGATTCCTTTCCTTATGTTTGTGGGAAATTTGTAGTCAAGAAACATTAAAGCAATATAACAGATTTTGTGAAATAAGTATATTATGCATTCTTCGGTGTAAAACATGGTGACCAGAAAGTTGTTACCCTTGTGTAGAAGAATTGCAAAACTGGTCCAAAGATACAAAAAGATCGTTCCCTTTTGGAGTTCCTATAATCTGGAGGGAATCTAAAAATCATAGTGATAGCTGCTACTTCTGTTCATGTAACTTGAAGAAGTCATTTTAATTACTAAGAGAGTTTTTCACTCGAAATTCCCATCGGCAATGTGCCCTCTTCCTCATAGCTGAGAAATAGCTATACCTAAGCTTACTGAAAAACTAGAAGACACTCCTGAAGACTCTAGAAGGTTAGACTTTTGATAAGGATTTTTGGACTTTTCTAAAGATTCTGCAGAACTCTAGGCTAAAGGAAAAGAATTTTTTGGCTCCTGGCACCTTTTCCTCAGAAAGCGAAAAACTTCATTCAATGATTTTCTCAAGATAGTGGCTTGGTTTACTGTAGCAATGACCCTGGATTGTTGGCGATGTTTAATATGCATTATGACGTGAACGAGTGAATGTTCTTTATTAACTTGTCAGAAAAAAGCGTCAAAGCAGTGCTTCTAGATAATAGAAGCAATATGCTTGAGTGCCATTAAGGCATCTGCCCACCTGAAAGAATGTTACGAGCATTTCGCCTTGATACAGATTGAAATATAAAGATGGACGATATGTGGTGATCTGAAAGTGGTTTCCATGCTCCTTCTATAACAAGCAGGATACACTAACAACCCTTGCTTTTTTGTGTGAATGGAATAGTCGGTTTAAGTTTCGTTGATACCAGTAAGTCCTCTAGCCTCTACTTCACATCAAGCGTGGCTTGATGAAACGCTTTGTTAACACTTTATTAAAAGAAGGAGAGGTCTTTAACTACCTTGACCACTAGTTTTCAGGACTGTGAAAAGCAAATCTAAATAAAGGGTAGTTTCATGACAAAGAGACATGGAGAGCTTTTCAGAAACTTGTCAAAAAATTCTTGGAAGCTTCACGGACTCAAACGATAAACGCATGTTAGAAAACTTTTTGACGAAAATCAAACACTTGGGTTGTTCGACGAGTTTGAATTGTTCATTTCTTAAATTCGCTTTTAGACTTCCCGAAAATCTTGGTGCTGCTAGTGACGAATAGGGAGAGAGATTTCACCAAAATATCAAGGAGACGGAGCATAGATACCAAGGTAGGTGTAACGTCAACATTATTGCGGACTATTGTTGAATGCTGCACAGAGAAAACCAGCATGCTCTATAGAAGAGGCAAAGTGCCAAAAGAAGCTTTTAGTGAAAATAGATCAGCATCAGAATCTATGAATGCCAGCATACTTTAGGAAATCATCTCCAACAGTTTGATAAATAATAAATTTGTGAATAAAACATTTAATAAATATTTAGAGAAAAAATATATTTTTAAAAAATGTAAAATACGAGATTTCCTCCAAATTTTTAATTTTTCTGAAAAATCCTTACCCGACTGTGAACATGGATGCCATATTTGAAATTAGCCTATCAGCCGAATGTTGCCAGTTTGAAGCCATACAATTAATTAATATTTTACAAAAAGTTAATTCGATTCTGAAATTTAAGATGAAATGCAAGACATTATTTAGGAAGGAAGTGGAAATAGATAGATTACGAAGAGCAGACAGACATGAACGGAATGGAAAATAATAGAAACATATGGAAACAGAAACATACAATGGTGAAACATGGCTTAGATGCATATTCGAAATATTTGCTTACCTTTTCTGTTCAAATAAGTGCTTTGAGTAAAGGTCCGTCATAAGAAGATCTTGCATCTCTTGATTCCTCGACATAAGCCTGCCGTGATTATGAGAAAGCGCGTTTTGCCTATTGTCAATATCATTCGCCTTATCGGCCTGTTCATATAACATTTGCTGGTCTAAAATATCCCGTTTCTTCGGTGGTGGCTGTGGCGGTGGCTTAGGCGGGGGTTGAGGAGCTATATGTGGTATGAGTGTTCCAGCCTTGTTAGCGGCTATGTCGGCCTTGATGACGTTTTCCTGCACCATTCCGTTCACATCAAATGGTGGCAAGTATGTGTTCGCCCCGTCCAAGCCCAAGTCGAGAAGGTTCTTGCTGACCATTTCGGGGTTGCTGTAATGTTTATTATATGGATCCAGAGTATTGGCCACTATCGCAGTCACGGTGGTAGACTGATTACCGGTACTTCTGGCAGTGGTAGTTTGATTTTGTGCTGCTTCGACGTGTTGTTGAGTTTCTGGGCATTGCTGATCTTGCAGCTGAACTTGTTGCATCACTGAAGGAATATCCCGCAGTTCGCCATTCTGATAACTTTGCTGCTGTATACCTTCCACAGATGCTCTTACGTGAGGTTGTTCGACGAAATCTTCTTGAATCGGGTGCAGTTTGTATTGTTCTTGATTGGAAGGATACTCCTGCTGCATGTTGTCTTCTTTTGAACGTTCCTCTAGTACTTTTTCTCCTTCTATAATCTGTTGGTCATGCAGGCTCTTTTGCACTTGCTCCTGCTCTTCCTGTTGCCTAGCTAACATTTTCTGTTGTCTTTGCTCAACCTCGGAAGGTTGCGTTTCAGCATTGCTTCCGGACAACGTAGTGCATGTTGTAGATGTTTTACTTTGTGGTTCAATGGCACCAGTAGCTATTTTTGGTATGACGACTTTGCCGTGTGGTGGTGATAGCTCGTCATCGTTAACTAACGGTTGCTGGTCCTTCGTGGTTGTAGCGCACGTCGATGAATCTTGCGATTTCTCCAACAATTTCATCAACAATCCCAAGTGCTGCAGTAGATAGTCTTTAACTGGTTCAACTTGCACTTGACATCTCGTCGACATCTTTTGGTATTTCTCCAACAGCTTCTCAATCAATTTAATTTTCTTACGTATGTCCATTTTATCGTCTGCCTTACTCTCTGCATCGCCCTTATCGAACAGGAAGTCTCCCTGGTCTTCTTCTAGCGGCAGCTGAGGAATTTCTTCTTCTGATCTTCCTTTTATTTTAGGCAACGGATAACCTTCAGCCACTTGGTAGTTCTTCTTTAAATTCCTCAGATTTTTAGTTATACGTATGACAAACACCTTCAAGTTCGGAGCCAGCTGAAGGCACGTCCTCCTGTGAACTTGATCGGCGACGATCTGGTTCAACATAACGATCACTTCATGCAGCATCTCTTCGGCATGTTTAATATCGACCTTCGCCTGCTCTTCTCTGAACAGCTTAATGTTATGCTGGAATATATAATTGAATGTTTAGAAGCATTCATTAATAGATCTGAAATATATTTATGTGTTACCGCATTTTCTGAGGCGCACTGCTTTGTATTGACAATACTTCCGAAGCGATTATAGAGATTGCTGTCTTCTTTCAATTTAGTATGAAAAATTTCTATGATTTTTAGTGGTAAGAAACCATTCAGCATGCGTCTCATGTCTTCGTGCTCCTTCTTTTTCAGTTCACATTCGACCATCTGAAAAATTGTATTTATTTCATCAAGTTAAAATGCTAAAGTAAATAATTGAGGCAGACGCTTAACAATTACTGAAAGTGCGCAATTGGAAGACAACAGCTAGGCAGCGAGATGTCTGGAGGCAGAAAATATGGGAGGCCCAGGTCCAAATGGGACTGAAGCGCCACAAAGAAGATTTATGTGAAAGGGGATTTTTCCTTTTGCATTTTGTTTCAGATTTTGAGTTACAGTCTCCACCCATTATTGGAACTACCCACTATTCCACCATACACATTTAATGCCGACCAACAATTCTGCAAGTTTGCAGGTTCGATAATGTCAGTGTTTTATGTATCCTAGTAATGAAAATTGTAATAATTAACGTATCAATTTTTATGAAAGGTGGCCTTGTCAGTAAACCACAAATAATTGAGGAAATCAGACTGTTTTTCTAATTTATTTGCTGCCCATTGACAAAAATGTCCGCGATCTGATATCTGCTTTCTAATCATTCTGGATACTGATTGACTTACATCTACATATCTGAAGACTAATTGTATTAGTACTTGTATGGGGGTCTTCGACTATGCTCGCAAGTATCATAAACTCATTGCTCTTACCAATTATTGGTATTGTCCGCTCTTTTTTCATACTTAATACATCCAGTCCTTCTTTCTACTTCGGATACTATCAGTATATGACCTGTGCATAAAGTCTGGATGCTAGCATAGGGTTTCTTTCAGATTCACCCAAAACGTACATCATATTTATTCACTCTCTATGATAAAAAAATCATTTTGATGATACCTAATAGCGATGCTTTTATAAATTTGACATACATGTCTATTGACTTTTTTTTTTAAAAATCAGATTTTGATATGTGAAAATTTAGGGAAATAGGTTTTGAAAAAACTAAGTTTTTTGAGGTATTGTCGAGTGTAACTTATACCAAATGAGGCAGAATATTCTTTGCTGTACGCATTGCCAAAATCAACGTGTATACTGCTAAAAACAATGCGATTATGTTTTTTTTCAGTCACCAGTTTTGGCCCCAAAATTCCAAAAAAAAAATTATAATCGAAACCTTTTGGCACAATTTTGAAAGAGGAAAAATAAATGATTTTAAGGTAGTACTAGAAAATATGAAAAGATATAGATAAGGTATTTCATTAACAAAAAAATAAGTTTAGGGCATTTCCGATGACTCACTCTGTACAATCAGTTGCTTAAGATCTGATTTAACCTCAAGCTTTTGAAATGGTTTGTGAAAAAGATAGTGAAAAAGATAATACTGCTAACAAAAGATGAAGAAGTGATAGCAGATTTTCAAGAACCTATTGCTAAAACTTCTCACTAAGGTTGAGGATTCCACAGATACTTTTAACTCCATCAAGTTTATAGCTGGAAGATAGCAATTAATTGTTTTATTAACTGGTCTAGCAAATATTTAAAGATCCTCTTTAAATTATTTTAAGTACAGAAGAAATATTATCATAGTTTGAAATATAACTAACCTTGGACTTATTGACTTTGATGTCATCTAGTTCGCTGGTACAATTCTTTTCTTCCGTCTTATAAACATTCGGATCAAGGTTCGTAGTCTTGCCGACTGTCGACGGAGTAGTAGATTTCCTCTTGGCCCAAATAGGCTCGAAATCCGTAGACTTATTAACTAACTCTCTTTTGCCATCATTCACATTATAATTTTGCCCCCTGTTAAAATTTACCATTGACCCATGCCGCAGCTTGTTCGCTGACGTTTTTTGATTATTAAATTGGCGTGTTTGGACGTAATCGTTGTAATTGATTTGGCGTATACTTTTCAATTGCTCAGGCTCGTTCAGGTATTTTAAACGTCTTCTCTTTCTGCGCCTGCCGTACCCAAAATTTTCCGCCATCGGTGACAGATAAGCCTTGGGAAAATCCTGCAAGTTCCTTTTGGTCAGTGCCCTCTTGTGGATTCCTTTGATTTCTTTGCTGCCGGGCAATTCGATGACATCTTTGAAACTGTCAACGTTATCCAGTTTATCAACTTTGGAGTCGTCATAGATTTCCTTCTTTATCATGTTAGAGCGCCTGTGGGACTTGGAGGCACCGCTGTTGTGCAGTTCTTTTTCCATAACTTCCTCGAGATGTTGAGTTTTCTTCTTTCGACGGGATGCCTCGATTAAATCAATATCATTTTCCGTAGTCAAAGATTCTTTCGTAGCACCAGTAGTTCGCTTGCTCGGAGATTCTATTGCTTCCGAATTCTCTTCGTCGATCTCGACAGGACACATATTTTCTTCGTCAGCTTCTTCCTCACTACCAAAAACGCTGTCGATTATCTTATACATGAAAGGATCAGGAGTTTTCTTGCGTTTTCGCACGACTCTATTGTAAATCCGCTCGAAGAGTAGCTTCTCTTTCAAATCGTCTGCCATGGATTCAGGTTCGTAGTACACTTCTTGAGGTTTCACATACGTCTGTTCAGTTTTAATGATGCGCTTTTGCATGGGTCCTCCTTCTTTGTCTTGCTTATCAGTTACGCAATCAGGAACTGGTAATCGCGTTTGTTTCTTTTTAGGCGAGTGATGGTGGACAATTTCGCTACGTTTATCGATTAATTCACCACCTTCTCTTCCTGTTTCTTCTACTTCCTCACCAGAGCCAACGAGAGGTTCCATCTGAGTCTTGTACGTGTTTACCAGACGTTCTAGCTTGTTAACTAGCATTTCACGATTCTTAGCGTTATCAACGGCGCTGCGTATATTGTGAAGTTGATCTTTAATTTTCATTTCGACGTCTTTGTCGTCGTCGCGTTTGCTATCTGATGATCGTGCTGTGTCTTTATTTTCGAAATATTCCTTGTAATTTGACGTTTCTCTTTCTGTATTCAAGCGTCCTAATTGTTTGACGTCGTTGCGTTTGTTTTCTTCTGATTGGGAATGGGATCCCTCGTCTTCACGTTCCTTACTGTACACCTTCAGATATTCTCTGTCTTCGTTCTTAATTACTTCGTCACCCTCGTCTTCCTTTGATTTTGCTTCGTCTTCTTCAATTATTTTGGCTTTATGTTTGGTCGCGTATTTTAGTATATTTTCGGCTAGGCGATCGAGTTGATTCTCTTTCTGATCTGGAGTTGAATCTGGATTTTTCTGATCTGGATTTGAATCTGGATTCTTCTGATTTGGAGTTGAATCTGGATCCTTCTGATCTAGATTTAAATCTGGATTCTTCTGATCGTCTGCATCATCAGAAGTTTGATTAACATTGGTATTATTGCCGATTTGAGAACCATCATATAATTGTCCTGCGTTTTCCGTGTCATTCGCTTTGTTGGTATCGCAAGAAGATGGAGACGTAGTCGGTCCCATATTTACCGTAATATTAAAGTAATTATAACTTATGTGGGTTGTTGAGCCTTTTCTGCTATTGTTACCAAAACCCAATCCATCGCCCCCTCCATCATTTTCATCATCAGGTGGAAAATCGTTTTCACTATCGTTGCGTTTTACCTCAGCATTGGGATCCATATGTAAGGTCATCTCACCCTCTTCCTTCTTCGGACTGTATCCACTTTTGGAAGGTTTTTGAACTTTCTTATCTTGCTGTGTTGGTTCCTTCGAGTCGTTACCCGGTTCCTCGTCTGGTTCATCATCTTCAGATCGTTTTCGTAACGGTTCTTCGTCTAAGTTTTTGAATTCGTCATCATCAATGTCACGCTTGATGCGAATTTTGGCTCTGTGTACTTTGTCTTCATACTCAGGTATTGAACTCAGTTTTCGCGATTTGAAATTGTTCGATTCAACGGCTGAAAGATCACGTTTCATATCGAAATTTTCATAATCATCGTAATCGACGTTAGCTTGCTTTTCCGGTTCTAATTTTTCTTCTTTTTCTTTCAGAATGTTTTTGAAAGTGTAGTCCTCTGCAACGCCATAATCAATAGCTTTTTTCTTCTCTTTTGTCATCAGTTGACTGTTCTCTGCAGTTTCTCTGATTTCGTTGCGAGAAGGTTGATCCATATCGTTCTTCACTTTTTCGAAGACGTCTTTGGTAAAGGCTGTGCTATCAAATCCCTCTACTTGATCTATAGCATTTTTCTTATCGATTCTATTTCCGTTATTATAGTGCCTGACGTGGATCACGTCTTTAGCCTCCTTCACTTTAAAACCGTCTCTGCCAAAGTCATTTTCTCCATTCTTCGCACCTACCGCGTTCTCACTTTCGACATCCTTTTTTAACGGTATCACTATGAGAGCGTCATCAGTGTCGTTTAACATACTGGGTGTAATATAAGATTGTTCGTCTTTCCGCCCCAGTTCTCTCTGCTCAGCTGCTGATGTGGGTTCCGTTTGATCTTCCAGCATATTCTTCTTCTCCTGTACCAATTGGTAATTGGGAGTGACTTGCTCCTCATCATCAGTTTCAGGCAGCTTGCCCTGATTGTACTCGTTCTGTCTGTTCATGTATTCTTTGAGCGTTTGTTTCAGATTGTTGTCGTTTTCGTCGTCTGCGTTTTCCATGATTTTTAAATTCGGATTCGATATCATCTGCTGTTGTGCTTCGTCAGTTCTTCGATCGTCTGACGGGGAATTATCGATTGCTAAATTTTTCGAAGGGGTAGTGTCGTAGTTAAGTTTCATTTTTTCGTTGGCGACTTTAGGATATATCTTAGAATTAGTCTTCCTGCGCTTCGTTTTCACCCTGTTGTGATTATATTCGGCCACGGGTTGGGAATTTAAGGTTATGTCCACGTTCATGCGCTTCTCATTCATGCCGTTATTGATATCTCTACTTTTTCGGGCAGCTTCGTTCTTCTTAGCGCTTAATTTATTCAACGCCACTTGCGTATTGTAATCCTCAATTTCTTTATCTTCCCGTTTTGAGTTAGTCCCATATCGCGCATTGGATCCCACATCACGATACATGCTCAGCCCGCTTCTGTCGGATTTTAAAACGCGATCTATGTTTTCCAACACGTCATCGTTGTCCCTTCTCAGAAGGTCTTGCTTCGACATAGTCGACGTTTCCCTGTTGGAAGCGTCAACGTAATGAACCAGTTTGACAAAGTCTTGCGCTTTGGGATCGTTCATATTGACACTGCTCTTGCTTGACAGGACGGTATTCATCGTCTTGTTCTGAGTCATCTGTGCCGTGATTGGATACGCCGCTGCATGCTCGTGCATACCCGCTTGTTCTAATTGTTGTAACTGATACTTTGGTATCTGTGCAGATATAACTAGGGGTTGTTGTTGTTGTTGAGGCAGTTGCTGTTGCTGCTGCTGCTGTTGTTGTTGCTGCTGCTGTTGAATTTTAGATAATTGTTGTAAACCTTGGATCTGCTGGGGTTGTAAGACTTGCAGTTGTTGGGCTTGTAAACCTTGAGGTTGTTGGTATGGTTGACGCGGTTGCCCGACCGGTAACTGATTTTGAACTGGCACTTGTCTTTCGGCATGGGCTTTCATGGACTTCGCGCTTGCACCAGCTGGAACTATGGGGCTCTTATTTGAGGAAGTTTTAACGTTATTTTCATTTCGGACAACCGCTTTCTTGACAGTCAGACAGGATCTATTGTGGTTCTCGTACTCGTTAGATATTTCCTGGTCCAGCCCTAAAACGTCATGGGGTGTTGTGAAATAATATTCTCCCTCGATATCGTTATTACTTGTATTACTTTTAGAAGCGTTGGCTCTGGTTTTTATTACATCGTGAACTTCGTTATCGTCATCGCAAGTTCTTTTGATGCCACGCTTGGAGCCGTATTTTTGTCCTGGTACGTTTAGGACACCCGATTCACTGCGCGGAGCTATTTTGACTTCGCCGTTACCGGGTTCGTTGCTCAAATCCAAACTTACACTGCCCTTCGATCGCCTGGACCTCAAATAATGCGGGATGTTCTTGTGTTTTCGTCGTTTCCTGCGTACGCTTCTCTTAAGGGCAGGCTGTTCTTCATCATTTGCGGTGTCTTCATCTTCATCGCTGTCGCTTTCGAACATGTAAGGGTGGATGTCGTTTACAGGTCTGTGTTTGTGTGTGTTCCTTTTTAGTGGCGAGCCTGCTCTGCTGTTGAAGGTATGCGCTTGCTGCACCTGAAACAGTTAAGCTGTAAAATTTCACTTTTAAATTGAAGCAGTGCTTTTTACGTTATTTTGGTAGCCATTCCGTTGGTGTAAGCGCTGCCCGCTGTCATGTTCTTCATTGTCCTCGACGTCTCTGGTTGCTTGGCGTATCCAAGAGAAAACCTTTTTTTCCTGCAGGACGTTCCGCAGAAATTCATTTAATTCAGGCGGATTGGTAGCATCAACTTGAAGGGACTAGAAGCAAACATGAAATTAAGTCAAATAAATAATAAAAATACTTTCAAATAATGTATGTGAAATGATATTAACTGGATGAAAATTGTAATCGATAATATGATTTTCATAGTAAGCACAAAAATATATAAAAAATTGGATAATTGTTACGGTATAAAAATCGGTTCCTGTATATAATAATAATAATAATAATAATAATAATAATAATAATAATAATAATAATAATAATAATAATAATATTTATTAAATACCCAACAGATTACATCCACAAAGGGTACAAAATTAACTATTATAAGTACAAATGCATAGAAGCTAAGGCAAATCTACACTAAAAAAATTGAAATTTCTCGCTGCGTGTACCAGAGGCGCCTTCCATAAAACATTTGTCCGAACCGTCGGGACCCAGAGGAGCCGGTGATGCCTTGAATGGAGACGCGGTACATGGACATCCATCCTGGAGAGAAGGTCGGGTGAGTCGATCCTATTTGTGAGGACGTTCAGTGCAAAGGACATACTTATGCTTTTTTTTCTTTCTCCCGACGAAATGAAGCCGTGCGCCTCCAACAATTCACCGTAATCAACACCACGCGCAGGATAGTGGCCGTCGCTTCTATATGAGAGGTACTTCAAAAATTTTCGCTGGACACGTTCTATGAGGTCAATCTGCACACCGTAGAGGGGATACCAAGCATTAACTGCGTACTCGAGCTTGGATACAACATAAGCAAAGTACAGAGTCTTAATTGCATTAATATTATGAAAATCCCTGCAGATCCGAATAATAAAACCGAGGGACTTATAGGCTGCACTCGTGATAGATAGGACATGGTTGGAAAGTATAAATTTCTCATCGAATGTTACACCCAAATCTTTAATTGTTGACTGCCGGGAAATGCTGACATTATCAATCACGTATTGGGATTCAACCCTACAGATCTTCCTTGAGAATGACACAACAAAACACTTATCAGTATTCAGGAGAAGATTATTGCGCAAACACCATTGCTGTATGTAATTAAGATTGTCCTGCAGAAGTGTAATGTCAGACGAAGAGCGTATGGTATTGTTTATTTTAATATCATCTGCGTAAGCCAACACGGGACAAGTAATCAACTTAATGAGGTCGTCAATATAGATATTGAATAGGAGTGAACCCAAATTCGATCCCTGGGGCACACCAGATGTAGAGAGAAAAGGACGAGACCTGTATCCATTAAAATAAACGTAGTTCACCCTACCTAGCAAATAAGAACGCAGTAAACCAAGGAATGACTCGCCAATACCAAAAAAACTCAGTTTCTCCAATAAAATGTGGTGATCAATCGAATTAAACGCACGTGAGAAGTCCGTATAAATTACATCCAACTGGACACCCTCATCTAGGTTCTTTGCTATTTCCTGGGATATCAGCGTTAGATTGGTTGTGGTAGACCTGCCGGGCATAAATCCGTGTTGTGAAGTCGAAAGAAAAGGTTTAGCTCCATAGAAGATGCACTGGTAGATCAACGTCTCAAACACCTTAGCAAACGTAGAGATAACTGCTACAGGCCTATAATTTCGAATGTCTGAACTGTCACCTTTCTTGAAAATTGGCGAAATTCTGGCAATCTTCCAGACATCGGGAAAGATGGACGTTCTGATAGCCAAATTGAAAATCTTACATAAGGGCGCAGCAAAAATGTAAGCGCAATCCCTTACTAAAAAACTAGGTATAGAATCTTCACCAACTGTTGATTTATTTCTTAATCTCTTGATTGCACGGACCACCTCATCTACCGAAACAGAGAGCAAGCACAGCGGTGGCAAATTTGAGTTTATATCAGGCAATTCAGAGCTCAGTGATTCTGGCGAGAAGGTATCAGAGAAAGCAGCAGCAAATGCATTCACAATAGAAAGTGGATCTTCATACTAATTGCCCGAATCATGCACCCTACCAGGAATCCTGCTTACACCCTGCTTAGAGCGAGCGAACTGCCAAAAAGCACGCGGATCGCTAATTAGGTTCGATTCTGTGGCGTGAATGTATGAGGCGTACGCAGTTTTAATCTCAGCCTTTACATGTCAGCGAAGTCTCTGAAACTCCAGCCTAAAATAATTATTTTGGGTAGCCTTCCATTTTCTGTGGTAGTACAACTTCAACTTCAAGTTTCTCTTGATGGGAGACGAGAACCAAGGAAGATAATGACTTTATAGTTCGAACGAGAGACAGTATATACTGGGTTTGTGAAGTTCTATTTTTGGTTTGTTGTTCGTATTGTTATTGCGCTTTTAGTTGTCTATTTTTATTCTTGGTTGTCAATATTTTGTTATTTAATTTGTCTGAGTTTATTTTTGCACAACAATCACTTAACTAGAAAATGTGAACTTTAAATAATACAAAAGTCGAGGTTATTTGTATAAATATTGAAAAATACAACACATTTTATTGTCATATTTATATATGTTTTATTAACCCTACCATAAAGGTATAATGCTAAAATTAAAAGCAAAACAATTACAATACGTGAAAATAAACAATAGCTAGAAAAGAAATATGTATGCAAATAAATGCAACAACCGAATCAAACTTATTTACATAACTAATTATTCCTTATCACCGTCACTAGACTTCATGAATTATGTGACTCAGTAATATTTGGCTAAGTGAAACAAAGCTATTAGTACCTATATTATCCCGGTAGCTACCGGATGATAAAGAATATATGTTATAAAGACATGTAACAAATATATGATGTATACGGTATATGCATTTCAAGTGATATTATATAAAAAATAACAATATATAATATAGATGAATTCGTCCGCCCATTTGCCGGATAAGGCTCTGAACTCTTTTGTTATAAAGCCTAAACTTTGCCTAAAATGCCTGTTAGGGATTTTCTTGAAACAGTAACTCTATATATTTTTTATTATACCTAAATCATAATCCGGGAATCTCGAAAGCATTTGCGTGCGAAATCGAGTCTTTGAAACACCATGGTGTTTTAAGGTAGCCTAAGTAACAACAAATTTATCTACAACAGTAACAAACAGGTAATGCTATTTTTTATTCAAATAAACATTAATGGTATAATTATTATTGTTGAAAATTCGAAGACCAGAAAATTCAAAATCCTGATCCTGATCCTGATTGGCTATTTGCAAAGCAGCAGATGCGATCTTCCGGATTTCTGTGATAACAGGGACGTAGATATTTGATGATGTTGATGCAACACCCGTTCCATTAACAGCACTAGCAATACGTTTTGAAACACGTAATTTGTTTACCGTGGACTCTTCGAGATAATCACTAGCAACAGTTGATGATTTCTCCCAACCTGACGTTTGAGCTTATCCACACTCATCCCACTATTCGCCAAGATCGTAGCAGACGACGGTCTAAAAGCGTGACCAGTATATTTGACAGCATTTGAAAGATTCAAGAGATGTCTCTTAATGTGCGACATACGCAAATCACACATTTCATGTCTTCTGCATGAGCCAGCTCTTACCTTCAAAAACAGAAAAGTACGATCAGGGGCTTGAACAAAAATGTTCGTATGCCCTCTTCTCGAAATACCAAAGATTTCTTAGGGCCGTAACCTTTGTTTGTTTTCTTCATAAACGCATGTAGCTTATAAAATGAAGCTATATTCACCCCTTTTTTAATTCTTAGCATTGTTTGTAATTTTGAATGCATGAACCAACCAAAGTGTTGACGACTTATAGATAGCGGACTATTATGAAACATAGAAAATTAGATTAACTAATGACTGTTGGATTACATTTTTGAGCATATCAAAGTCATAATACTCTCAAGGCATAAGCAATAACATTTTTTGAGTAACACCTGTGAATATTTAAGCTAGTATAGTAATTCAGTACAAATTAAAATATAGTATATTGATAAGTATTATAGCCAATGTTTAATCATGAATCAACTATGTTTATGTAAAGACATGAAATAAAATATTTTCAGTGTATTTGGTTTACCTTATGTTCTATAGACAATTTAACAAGATTCATTTCCGTGTATGAGAACCTTTAAGAAAACGCTTTATATCTGAAGTTTTCTAGCCTTATTTTTTTATAAAAAACAAAAAAAAATCCAGAAATAAATGGTTATATATTTTGTATATATTTATAAATGTGTATAAACATACGCAGTCGGGAATTCCCCGAAGAAGTAAGTGTCCGTAATGTATCTTTTTCTATGAATATACGTTTACCTCATTCACTCACTATTAGGGATGGCAAAAAATATAAATATATCGATATAATCATCATATGATATATCGAAAGCTATATATCGATACATGCGATACATCGGAACAAATATATCGATGCATACGATATATCAGAACAAATACATCAATATATGAAAAAATCGAATATATGTACGTGTGTAGGTATATATATTTTTTTTATTTCCAAAATTCAAGTTTTCTTAATAGCTACCGAGAAAATACTCAAGAATAATGTAATAAAAAAAGTAATTTTTATTAACTATAACTTACAAGTAGGTAAAATATCCAGTTCTACAAAATTGAATTTTTTTATGAAAAATAAAATGTATTTTTTTTTTACAAATCATAACTGTCTCATAGCCACAGGACAATAAGTAAGCTGTTTGCCTGCATTTGTGGGTACATCAGTTCCATAAATGCAAGCTATCAGGCAAAGAGCTCAGAAATAATAATTTGGAAAGTCTACTTCCCTTGAGACGGTTACGACTTTTTGTAGCGGTTGCTCCAGCTTTTGAAAATAACCTCTCACTGGGGACCGACGTTGCCACAACACCAAAATATTTTGCCGCTAATTTAAATAAGTTGGGATATACCACTTTCATTTCATTCCAGGTATCCAAGAGATCATCATTTAGGTTTCTAACTGGCACGCTTAAATATTGATTAAGTTCACTATCCTTATTTGATCTGCCTTGTCCACTTTTTTTAGTGTTAGCTAATCTTTTATGATGGGCCCATAAATCAAATTCAGGACCTTCAGCAGACGAATCAGAAGATTCGGACGAAGAAGAGGTTTTTTGCAAACTCGTGATCTCACTTTTTATGTGTCTCATCACAGTACCTAGGGCTTGAGGATCTCTGAAGTGTATTTGTTTGAATCGAGGATCTAATATTGTGGAAACTGGTGGTATATAAGATTTTTCGATAACGCCAAACCTCTTTTCAATTTCTTTTAATAAGGTTGTTTTCAATTCTTTACCTATTTCATACCGGGGCACATAATTGTTGTACTGATCCATCAGACAACGAATCATAGGTATTACTTTGCCTATTGTTGGGTAATTTTCACCACTTATCTCTACTATCATCCTTTCTAATGGCTTTAGATATTTGCATACTTCGCGTAAATGCTCAACTTCGGCTGCAGTAATCATATTTGGAGCATTAACATCGGAAAGTAAAATATTGCTGACCATTGGTGACATTTGTAAAAATCTCTCTAACATAATAAGTAATATTTGGAGTTCCAACGAGTTTTGACATCCAAAATCAGTTTTTTTATGTTTCCTTCTAGCGTTTCTGTATCGATTTGTGCTTTTCTTAACTGATCACTAGCCTTAACACTTCTTTTGAACCATATTACTATGGATCGCACCTTGTCAATAATATTATTCAAACCCACGGTGTTTGTTAGCGAATTGTCACATACCAAATTGAGAGTATGTGCGAAGCATGGGATGTGTCGGTTTTTCCCAAATTTGTCATGTATAGCTTTGACCATATTGGCGGCATTGTCCGTCACTACAGCAACAACATTATTAGGATCAATTCCCCAAATTTCGAGAGCTTTGCCCAATTCTAAAGCAATATAGTCCGCTGTGTGAGACTCTGTTAATTCAATAATACCTATTGTCGCTGATGTTAACTTCATATCATGTACAAAGTGGATAGTGAGGCCCATAAAACTTTTGGTCTGCATATCGGCAGTCCATATGTCCGTTGTAAGTGTTAAATGCTTTGATTGTTTTAACATATTTTTAAACGCGGCTGAAACCACCTCGTACTTTCTATCAATATTATTTTTGATGGTGTTTCTGGTTGGTACTTTGTATAAAGGTGCCACTTCTTTCATCAAAGACAGAAAACCCTTACCTTCTACAATATTAAATGGCAAATTATCCTGAACAACAAATTTTACTAATGCTTCCGTTAGTTTCACATTCTTAGAGCCACCATCTAAAAATAGAAATAAACGGTGAAATTCATGCCGATTATTAAAAATGTCAGCTTTACCTTTGAAGGATGAAATTGTTTTGAAGGCAGACACAATTGTAGCTTGCTTGAATAACGAGCTTGTTATTTCTCTACTTGTGCTTGGTTCAGCCTCATATTCAGAAACTGTCATTGTTGAAGTTGATGAATGATCATCACTTTCTTGTGAAACAATAAGATTTTCCTATAAATATTTAATAATAATTTATTAAAAATTAGGGGTATATTGGTCTTACCCCATCTTGAGGTAGTGAACTACTAGTTCCAGCCGTTTCTACATCCATTCGGATTTCGGGTTGGAATGGACCTTTTCTCTTTTTTGGTTCATCAGCCTTCTTTTCCTCCTCAGTTAAATGTTGTAGAACGGAGGAATGTTTTTGTTTGAAATGTGTTTTTAAATTTGTTGTATTGCCCGAAGTTTTCAGTACCTTAGCACACAGACTGCATTTAGCAGTATTTGGAGCAATTTTTTTAAAATGCTTCCAAATGTTACTTCTCGGAGGAGCCATATTTTCAAGACTAATAATCGGTCACTTAGTATTTAATAAATAAAGTTGATTTCAATTTCCACTTCATTAAAGTTTTGAACAATCGCACTATACTCTTTCACAGTGAACACTTTTGTAGCTCTTTGGAGACTGCGAAAAAAGTCGAGCTTTATTTATAAACTTTGTACTTTGTATGGTAATTCTCCGAGAAAAATGTTCGGGGAAGAACTTGATTTTGTTGCAATAGTTCAAAGGAATCCCGATTATAGCCGATAATTCTGATACCTATCGTATGAAATGTAGGTAACTAAGTTACTTTCGCTCCTCGACGCTAGAGGGTACTACTATTAAGTAACTTAACAAATGTTGGTTTTAAAACAAACTAAATTGAAGTTTCATTGGGTTTCACACTTTCTTAATTTTTCGATATATTTCAACAAAAATATCGATATATTTTGCGATACATCGAAACTATTATATCGATATTTATTTATCGATATATTTGAAAAAACATCGATATATTAAATATATCGATATATCGTTGCCATCCCTACCACTATACATACATTATTTTATTTTTATTCTTCCGATTAAAAATACTGTATACAGTGTGTCAATAAAGTAAGGAACACCCTAAATATCAGCTTTAAAACATATCTCTAGCAAAAACGCTCAGACACGTATTTTTTTTATTTTTGAAGGCGCATTTTCTTAGATTACATTGAAGTATACAGGGTTATCAAAAAAGAAGATATGACGTTTCATGTGTTTTTTTAAATGGAATACCCTGTATATTTTTAAGAAAAACAAAAGAGCTTCTCATGAAGATTTCAACGATATATGAGTTGTTGGGGATATCTTTAATATTTACTTGTATAGAAATTGAAAAAACACTTTTGGTGGAACAACGTCATAAAATAATTACAATAGAGTTTAACTTGTTTATTTTTAAATCTAAAACAAAAATTTACTTAAGTAAATGTTCAAATTGCTGCCCGTTCACAATCTGACAGTAGCTTAGGCGAGAAATAAACTCATTCTGAACATTGCTGATTACATCTGGCGTGATTCTTCGGATCACTTGGCTTATGCGTTCTTTTAAATCATTAATATTTTGAGGTCTATTTACATAAACTTTGCTTTTTAGGCAACCCCACAGGAAGAAATCTAGTGGTGTTAAGTCAGGGGAGCGAGCTGGCCACTCAACAACCCCACGTCTGCCAATCCATCGGTTATTAAAAATCAAATTTAGGTAGTCACGCACAGGTCGAGAATAATGAGGAGGTGCCCCATCTTGTTGGAACCAGATTTCATTACTAGAACTGTCAGGGGTATTTGGATCAGGATAAAGTTCCACAAGCGCAGGAAGAAGCTCTAACGGTAAAAAATCCAAATAGATATCCCCATTTAAATTTCCATCAAAAAAGAAAAGTCCTAAAATCCTATTTTTTAGCATTCCAGCCCAGAGGTTCACCTTCTGAGGGTGTTGACTTCGAGCTTCCTGTATCCAGGATTATGTTCTGTCCAGTATCTACAATTTTGCCGGTTAACTGTTCCGTTTAAAGAAAAAGTTGCCTCATCTGAAAATAAAATGTTTCTAGCAAACATTTCATCACGTTCACAAAGTATTTGCGAGTTTTCTGAAAACTCCAAACGGCGATCAAAATCATCTTCAGACAATTCATGGACAAGATGCACTTTATAAGGATGACATTTCTGCTTATGCCAAATTTTTCTAACAGTCTCACGGCTGCAATTAAAGTTGAAAGCTGCTTGACGAGTAGCACAATCTCAATCCGTTCTCTCTCACTTAGACCCATTTTTATCAAAAGAAATGGCAATTATAAAACAAGCAAGGCCAAACAAATTAACGGTGGTTAGTCACTGTCCTAATTAGATAAGACGTCACCTTCCATACTGACAATTCTGTCATGACAACGTTCAAAGATTAAAATTGCCAAAAATTATCATGTAGTTCCACCAAAAGTGTTTTTTCAACTTCTACAAGTAAATATTAAAGATATCCCCAACAACTCATATATCGTTGAAATCTTCATGAGAAGCTCTTTTGATTTTCTTAAAAATATACAGGGTATTCTATTTAAAAAAACACATGATAACGTCATATCTTCTTTTTTGATAACCCTGTATACTTCAATTTAATCTAAGAAAATGCGCCTTCGAAAATAAAAAAATACGTGTCTGAGCGTTTTTGCTAGAGATATGTTTTAAAGCTGATATTTAGGGTGTTCCTTACTTTATTGACACACTGTATTTATGCACTTAATTAAATATTATTTAAATATTTATACTGGATAATATTCAAAAGTGTTTATATTTTATAAAACTCTGAAATTTAAATATTCTTTTAGTCATCTTAAACAAAATGACATCTATCGGTTAAAAATAATAAGTCAGCATATCTACTTTGGTGGTGCCATCTAAAGTTTGCTCTTGGAATTTAAAAAATACAGTGGCGACGTCTACCGTTTGCATTCTTTTTGCCGCTGCCTTATAATGCGTAAGGACGGTTTGTCTCTATAGTATTGTCTATGTTATTATGAAACACATAGTTTTGTTATGTTTATTTTTAATTGTTGTTTGCATTTGGAAATATTTTATGTATTGTTACTAAATAAATGTAAAATGATTTTTTTTTATTTTTTCTACTTAAAACAATTAAATATAAATATGTATAATAAAAACTATAAAAGACTATTACAGAAAGAGAAATCATTATTTAAATTCTGATTTTATTCAAATGGGTATACTTCTTTTATACAGACTAACTATAAAAAAATATTTGTACTATATTTAAACATTTGAAAAACCTTGCAGGTGAACCTGTGTTAGGCGTATTTCCTTTTCGTGCGAGGCAGTTGGAATATCGACGTTAATCTTATCAATTATTAACCGAGAAAGACTCTTAAGTAAAACAATAATTTAGGCGTCGGTAAAAAGGAAAATAAAAAGGAGAAAAAACGCCGCCTTCCAGTGTTTCACCTTTTTTTCCCTCTTTTTTACCGTCCCTCTTCAATTCCGCGAACGTCCGATTCCCCCCCTCAGTTACTTTCTGCTCCTTTTCCGGATATCTTTCTCTGGTTTTATGGTTCATATTTAAACGCAAATATTAGAATTAATATTCCGATTTTTTCTTCTGAACAGATGTTTCCCCGTTTTCTTATTATTTTTGCATAAACATTTCTTCCTCGACCGCCCCATACCGTTAGGGCCGTCGTGTCGAGGAAGGAATGAGTTGCTGGAAAGCCGCTCGTAAACCCGGCCACCAGCGGACCCCTTGAGATTCGCGTTTCTGTGTAGAACAGGCGAATAGCGCCCCGATAATTTCTGTTATTAAAAAACGGTTTTGTTATTGCCTTCTTAAAATAATCTTTAAATCGAATATGTTTATGGATTCATTTTGCAAATACTAATTCCGAATATATAATTAGGCTGCCTCAAAAAATAAATTCATTATCAAAATATGTATATATCATCAGTCAAGCAATATATCGTTGTGAATTGAATGACGTTTAGAGAAAATACGGACCAAACATTTTTCTATTTAAAATACCACATCAAACATTTACCTTTTGCTAATTATGATTCTTATAAAGAATTCTAAAATTTGACACCACCAACGACAATTTTGTGAACACACAACACCAAAAAGTAGGTTATTTAACTAGAATAGGTCAAAATATGTCAACAGATATTAAGCTGACCCTATATAAATTGCTAATTTCGGTACAGATGGAATACTGCACAACTCTCCTATTTAAGTTAACTAATTACGAAACTCAGCAAATGAAAAAAATACAAAATAGGACGATGAGAGCAATTTTAAAGTGTAACAAATATACATCAGTTGCATTAATGCTGAGTACATCGAAATTAATAAATGTGCGACAAAGAATAATATACAAAACAATGTTATTCATTTACAGCAGTAAACAAGGTGTTACGCCATCGTATATTAGTCAGAAATTGATTTATGTACATGAAACGCATAAATATAATACATGAATTATCAATGATTTCTTTATAGAAAAAGTAAATAGATCATCAACGGCTAATAATGTTTTTGTTAATGGGTCTAAAAATGTTTAACAGCCTGTCATATGATATATAACATTGTAATAATATAAATAGGTTTAAGAGACAACTGTCATTGTATATTTTAAAGAAATAGATATAAATAATCTAAGTGTATGTAAATAACGTATTGCTAATAAGGATAGGGAGGAGACGCGTTATATTCAATTGCACGTCATTGATGACATTAAGATGTTGTCATAACTGTATTACTGAAACTAAAAAATTATATTTGAGGGCTTTTAAGTCATTAGTTTAGATAGAAAATGTATACATTGATCGTAATATATGCATTCATGGTAAATAAATACATAATTTCCGTTTCAATATTAAATTTCTCTCTTACATATTTTAATAGACTAATAGTTCAATTCGTCATATCTATCAAAAAGGGTCAGGTAAAATATACTGTGTATATTTTACCTGTTAAATTTGCGTGTTTATTTTTGCTTTGATATAAATTCTATAAAAACAGTGCCTCTTAGAACTGTACATCCTGTTTATTATCTATTTGCGTCTCTTGAATATAATGCTGATAGCTTTCTGTAAACAGTCGGAGCTTTTTACAAACTTTTCTATAATTATCTGATTACGAGAATAGCGTAAGTATTGTTAATTTTAAATTTTATTATGGATAAGTTATGAAATATTTAAGGTTTTTCGACAATCTAAATCAATATAATAAATAAGTTGAGAAAGGCTGAAGTCTTAGAGCATTTCAGTTACTAAATATATTACGTTATAATTATTGTATTGTGAATAATTTTCTTCTTTGGTTATACCAAATGTCACTGACAGAAATAAAAATAGATCCGGCAACATAAACAAGACGAGACGTCATGGATCTAGTATGACATACAATTGAATGTAACGCGTTTCCACCATATATTATTATTATCAGTAAATGAAATATTTTTGAAAAATGATTTGTGTCTTTCAATTTCAGATTGAATATTTAAAGAAAATCCAAATCTATTGTTGTAGTCTCTCTCGTTTCTCCAAAGTTTGTACACAGTGCGAGTGTGAAGCAAGGAATAAAATTCGTTACGGTTTTACCTCTACTTGTTGGCAATATGCCTCGGACAGGTCAATTTTTATTTTTAAATCTCCATCTTTTGGCATAAATTATATATTTTTATCCAAACCAGTGGCAACTTGAAAAATTTAAATGGCAACAGGGGGTTAAATATTACATTTTCGGAAAGATTGTTTCACTCTCTATCTAGTAGAATAATTTTTTTTTTAAATCGGTCGAGTAATTTATTATTATCATTCTTAAAAAAAACAGTTCTTTTTTGAAGTGGCAAGTGTTCTTCATGTGTTCCTGCTAACGATTCATAAGTGAGATTTTATCCACTAGCACCAGCAAAAGTAATACTTGAAACTTCATATACAGCAGATGCTTCCAGTTTTATTTTCAAAGATGCTACAGCATTGTTACACAATCGAAATCGCTGGTGTTCCATTGACACATAATCTTCTTCTCTGAAATGTTCTGAACAAACATATTTATTCTATGACCACTGTCAATCTATAGCAAAGCCTTCAACCATTCCTTTAACAAGGCAGCTTTTGGAAATCTGAAATAATTTTTCATTTTAAATTTGTTGACATATCAACAAATTTAAAATGATCATGTCATCAAATCTGTGAAAACTTATTCCTGCAGGTTCAAACCTCTCAATATTGGGACAGTTTTTTAGTATTGCACATGTTTATATGAATATTTATGTATTTAATCTCGAATCTAAAGCTTTTATACAATAATAAACCCACGCACATGAAACTAATCTATCTTACTTCCATAGCTAACTTCTATCCTGATGTTTTATCCATACGTTTCACCAGAAACAAGTCTGTTTTAGAACTATATTTAAAACTAAAAAACGCAATAATTTAGTACATAAACCACAAAAAGTACATAACCTAGACAAACATAAACAAATTACTAAACGTCAGTGGGTCAAAATGGCGGCGATCATTGCGCCGCGTATAAATTAGATGCGCAGTAGTACAAGCGCATTCTCCCTTCTCTATATCTCTGGTCTGGTCGCATTGAAAAAGTACCCTTATTCCCCTAACTTGCCCAACACCACCAGGATTAAAGAGAGCTTTACTCAGATTAGAGATAACTTAGTTTTATATCGAGAATTTGATGTGTTTTCTATAAATCATTTTATTTTCACTTTCTATCCGATTTTCAGATAGACTATTTGCAAACTCTGAATAGTCTTGAATTGAGAAAATGTGAGTTACTTGTGAGAAGAAGGTAAAAATTTCAGTTCATAACAATCACATTGTGAATTTCGCAATCATATTGATGCCGGAGCTATTTATTATGGTACCTGTTCTAATGTGATTAACTCCTTTACACTTCTAATAGGCTTGTATAATAAACAACAATTAAAGATAATTAATGCTGTAAGCCGTTACTTTGTGATAATCCATATTAAAACAATAAAAACACATTTACTTTGTTGTATCACTATATTTAAACAAATGGTGTGACCGCGGTTTCGACCAACATGTCCATTAACGAACACAATATTGAATAAGACACAAAATTATGTTAAACTTAGTGTTAGGCAATAATTATAAAGTAGAGGGGAAATACATGGAATAATACACAATACATTATAACAGTTATTAGTTAATTTATAGGGAAAACCAGAAATTAGAAATATGAGGTAAATTAAAAATCTGCTGTAGTTAGATTTTTAATTTACCTCATATTTCTAATTTCTGGTTTTCCCTATAATTAACTAATAACGGCAGTTATTATAAAGTAGAGGGGAAATACATGGGATAATACACAATACATTATAACAGTTATTAGTTAATTTATAGGGAAAACCAGAAATTAGAAATATGAGGTAAATTAAAAATCTGCTGTAGTTAGATTTTTAATTTACCTCATATTTCTAATTTCTGGTTTTCCCTATAATTAACTAATAACGTTATAATGTATTGTGTATTATCCCATGTATTTCCCTTCTACTTTATAATTACTGCCTAACACTAAGTTTAACATAATTTTGTGTCTCATTCAATACTGTGTTCGTTAATGGCCATGTTGGTCGAAACCGCGGTCACACCATTTGTTTAAATATAGTGATACAATAAAGCAAATGTGTTTTTATTGTTTTGACAATTAAAAAGTCTGTGAATTTTAAAAAGTGAATTTTCTTTTGTAACAAGTTTATAATAAGTACCAGAGGTAGTAAAACAAATCGTAAAATATACGACATAAGTGACAAGTCTGTCAAATGTCAATAAATTAGTTATAAACCAGGTATAAACTGGACTCGGTTTAATCAAATTATCATTTACCTGTTTCTAGCACGTGGTTTTAAAGATGCTCCTCGGAAATGGAATAAAAAGAAACGTATTCAGATATTTTTATATCAATTTTGTTACACAACATCTATCAGCATATCAAACACTCGATTCCAGTCACAACCAATCGTACAATACAGAAAATACAATTCCAATATCAAAAGTAAAGCGCTAGTCATTGCTTCTACCACTAACAACTCATTTCGGTAACAATGCACGAATGTGCAGCGAAGATTTGGACGGAAATTAAACATGGTTTTGTTAGTGGAATTTGCAGTGTCTTAGTGAACGGTGCCGTCGCCAGTATACGATCTGAGATAGTCGCCTGTGCCATCCATAGTCATGCCAAGAAAGTTTACGATTCGATTCAGTCGAAAGGAAACGGGCATCTAAACCAACGCACTGTATGTATGTAGCGGCATTGAATGTTCTTCAATTTGTATTGTGCTTTATGTATTGTACATGTATACGTTCACTTTTGCCAGCGAGAAGTTGAATATTTCGTTGAATAGACCGTAACAACTAAGTAGTTGGAAGGTAAATAAATTTAATGATAACAGAGCACAAACTGGAAAATGATAAGTGCAAAGTTTCAATTAATTTTAGTTGCATTTATATTTTTTTATAACCGGTGTTTGGTTAAGTTTGTATTTTTCACGGCAGGATAAATCGGACAAATACGCCCTACATCTTGAAGAACGTCTATAATTATTAAAAGAGATATTTATTACCAAAAGTTATAATATAGACTATATAAGGCGACAGTAATCTAAAATAAATGCAATCGTTGGTAGGCCTGTTAGTGATCGTATAGCTTCTAAACAACTTGAGCGATTGGGGTCATATAACAAAATATATTTCTTTTGTTGAGACGCTGGTTCATAGCTATGATATTATCCGATAGGTGGCGCTGGAGTCAAGTTATTAACAAATTCAATATGATGGAACAAAATAACCCATTTTCACAATATACATTGGTTTAGTGACAATAAAGAAAATTACAAAATCTGGACTCGATAGTGGTCAAATTTTTATTAAATTTTATATTTATAAACTAAACTGACGTATTTGCAAAATTAAGAATATCACCGCTCCAATCTCTCACACTCAGGCTTATTCTCAAAGCCAATGAGTATTTATTGACTATACATATTGCTATAGCTTTGCCTCAAATTAAAAATAATAATCTTATACTAACAGTAATTAATCAAAACAAAGTTAATACAACGCAGCATAATATATAACAAATGCAGAGATTGCGTTGACATAAAAAAAAACTACTTCAATAAATTTATAAATTCAATCCCTATAAACATTTGTATTATTTTTGTGAGTTCTAGCAGTGTTTTCTCCTCTATTTGCCGACAACAATTCTTACTTAAATTAAATGGATAAGGTTACACAAAAAAAAAACTAAATCTCATAAAATATTTGTATTTTATTCAATACTAAATAGAGTCGATAAATAAATTCCTTTGCCACATGTGGCTGTAAAAGAAATTATCCTTTTACTTTCCAATCACAAAACAACAAAAAATTTCATATTTTTATATGTACGAAAAACACATCGCTTTATAAATGCGCATAACACATTGCTTTTTAAATATATCATATAGATTCTTAAAATAAAATATTACTCTTTGCTACGTTTAAATTTTCTAATATTGTATAGTTTCAAAGAAATAAATTTTTCCCTTTACGACGCAGAAATTTCATTTCAACAAAGACATTCATTCTCACGAAATGCCCCTGAAGATACAAAATCTCGCAAAGCAGAAAACACCTTGATAAGACTGTCACCAATCATCAAATGCAAATATTTACACGTTGTACATACCACAAATTGGCTATTGTCCATCAAAAATGTTCTTACCTTTTACGTAATTAAATATACTTGAAATCCTTACTAAGATTTTATTTAATAACTTGTTAATAATGTAAGTTAACATTACTGACAAACATTCCCACGTTGTGCCATCAATGCCCTTTTAACATTATTAACAATACTTCCATGACTTGTTAAATTAATCTACTTATAGCAAAGTAAATAATATTTCTATTCAAATTATTAACAATGTTAATCGCTTTGCTAAAGATGAATATTTTCACATAGCATCTTTAACATAATTTATTTCAAGAAAAACTTACTTATAATGTTCATACATTTCATCAAATTCTTCTTGATATTGATCTACCATATTAATGATAATAAGAAAAAATGAAATTAAACTAAGTGACAATAAACTAATTATAATGTGATAAAGTACTTATTGAAAATCAAAAATAACTCAATACATTTACTACAAATGATTTCTATGCAGTGTATCTGTACGCCTGCAATCATCAAACAGAGCAATTTAAAAGATTAGTAAGTTCTCCCGAAGATCAGCCACTTCTCTCTTCTTTTCGTCGTTCTCGGTCTTATATTCGTTCTCGGTCATTGAAAAAAACATTCTTCATCTGCAGCGCCACAATCCACGCACTAATGTTTATGTTGGCATTGTCCTGCTCATATTTATTTTCTTCACGTTTTTCCTAGGCTGACCTGTACCCATATCATTTTGACATTTAGAAATTACACAAAATACACGCACACAAATTATTTATTATTGTTAATGTCTTTGCACATTTGCGATTTTCTTATCTTGGGTAGGTACATTCTTTTTCCATTGACGCCATCCCTTATTATGTTTATAGATGAATTCGTTACCACTTTCATCATTGTTTAAATACTTTCTTTTTCCATTGTTTAATACTATATGTATTTTTCTTTTGCAGACATCTCCTTTAGCAATAACAGGAAATACATTGCATATGACTGGAATACTTCCTTCTTTAATTACATCGTTAGGAGCCTGGACCTTGACAACTTTATTCCTGTCTTCAAACCATCCTCTCTCGTCTTCGTGTAGGTTAATTTGCAAGCAGCTGTTAACAATATTAAACATTGTTTTTTCTTTGTAGATTTATTCAGATTAAACCAATTATATCCTGTTATTTCTGGAATTTTCCTGGATTAAACTGGATTTAACCTGCTATTACTGAATTTTTTTCTTTATTACCTCGTGTCGAATAAAAAATATACCTTTTCACATATTCCTTTTTAAAATTATGCTTAGATATAAGTGTCATGTATTTATCATATTGTTAAGTGTGGCCATAGCATGTCTAACAAATAACAATCTTTATAAACTTATTTTATTTCTTACGTCTACTCATGATGAAAGATGTTTTCATGTCGTGAATGTCTAATTTCACCCTTTTCATACAACTTTACGGCATTCAAATGACTAACTCTTTTGACTATTCCATCCTTCATCATTACTCTCTCTCTGTTATTTATTTTTAACACATTATTAAGTTTGAATAGTGGTTTACTACTCAATATTTAATGCCACTCCTACACAATGCATAAAATTTGGTTCGGCCTTTGTATACTGAAATTGCATCTTGTGCTCCTCGTTTCTATAAATATAGAATACATGAATTTTATTTTTGTGCTTATTTTTGTACCTTTCAAATAAATTTTGTTTCAATTTTTAATTATCATATATCTAACATAAGAACATTACGCCGTTGCGGTTATGCAACTCATAATTCATATATCAATAATTATGCTTACTACTAAAAATTGTTTCCTTATCCTATTACTTAATTATTTATTTATCTTATAATGCCTAACCAATATAGGGGTCACGGCAATATGTATAAAAGACAGAAAATAAACATAATACATATATTTGAATGATTCCATAGATTCACTATGCACATATTGCAGTGACCTTGAGTTTGATGGTAGATTATAAATGAGTATAATCAAGATTACTTCAAGATTTATTTTAATTAATTGTTATTTTATTTATTTTTATCATGATGTGTATATAAATATCCATTATGTCAATAATTTGCCAAAATTTAATTTTTATTTAAGTAAAATAATAAAAGAATGTTAGTATAAATTTTATAAAAGTCATAATATTAAAATAAGCATAAAATGTTACGTGAAGAATAACGAGAAAGTGTTTTCCCGCACGAGGAATACTGTTACCGGGAGAGATCGATAGTGTGGCCCGGCGAAAACAATATTTTTCGGTAGATGCATCGGATGAGTCATGAACGTGTAAACAAGTTTATATTTACATATTTGTTTACCTTTTTCAAAGATTGTTAATACGCTGCTTTCCTGAGTGGTGCAGCACTGCAGCTATGTATTTCTGGAAGTGGAATCATATCTGCCGAACTGAACCGGGCGTTTTTGTGAAGAGAAATATCTATATAAGACCGGGACCGTGGAGAAAACGGCAGAGTTGCTTGGTGTAAACCGCACTCAAAAGAGGAAAAAAGGAGAAGGTGGAAACCTCTTCTTCCTCTTAAATGTTATATTAACTTAGAAGTTTATTCTTGAATTTGAACTTAGAATATTTTCAAAGAGATTTTTCGATACTTATAAAATTTTCAACAAAAATTAAAACTTGTAATATTTTCCGTAATAATTTTACTGTACTGATAGAATTTTCTAACCGAAGCGGAATAATTTTATGAATTAGATATCGTTTTAATTTGGAGTTTAATTTACATTGAGACTTGTAATTATTTTAGAAATAATTATTTATGTACGGAACAGTTTTATTTAATTAGAACTTTGAATTTATTTTTTTATTTTTCTAGGATGTTTTGTTTTATATGTAGGGTTATTACACCATGCATTATGATAAAACATTTTAGTGACTGTAATGATCAAGTTGAATAGCGTAATAATTTTTTTTTATAAAGATTTTTCTTTACTACTTTATTTATCAGATTAGAGGATTTGTGGTTAATAATTTTGTTTTATGTATATTCAGAATAATTGAACAGTGATCGAAATTTAAATAATGGATGAGTTTGAAGTGATGTACGAAGAATTAAGGTGATTTGATAATGTTTGTTATAAATGTGTGTATAGTGTTGTACCAATTTTTTTTGAGTGGTGTTTTGTATTGGAATCTCAAAAGGAGGTAAAGTTTTTATTTAATATATATATATTTTCCTTTATGTATATCAAGTATATTTTATAGTACTTGTGTGTTTGATATTAACGTGTTGGGTAATAGATCAGGGATGTGTGCGATGAATTAAGTAGTTGTTTAATTCATAGCATGGAGTCCTGGTGAATCCTTAAAACACGAATTAGTCTTGGTGGTACTGTGTTGGGAGCGAGAAAAGGCGCCAGGCAGAACTAATCAGGGCTGAGTTAATTAATTAAATGCACAAAGACTTTTATTTTATTTTATTAAATTTAAAATTTATATATATACCTTAAGGGGTGAGCACATGGTGGTGTATGTTCGGGTTGTGTCCGACGAGTTAAAAAGCATACTCGTAGGGTGGAACTTTGGGGTACCTACCAGTGTGAATTTGTTTTCTTATGGTACTGTCTTGGGAGCGAGCAAAGGCGCCAGGCAGGACTAATTAGGGCAAAGCCACTCCCTTAATGTTTATATTTTCTTTGTAAATAATAAATTGCGTAATTTTTGGTTATTCATATTCCAGTACAATTCATCATATGCGATAAATTTTATTTTATTAAAGATGGTGATTGTTTACATGTATCTATGACAAATATAAATCATGATAATCACGTTTATATTTAAAATATAAATTTTTCTCGACGTTATGCTTTCATTTATTTTAATTTCTTTATTATATTGACTTGTTGATTATGATATGTGTAGTTTTAGATGATGTTTTGAAATATTAATTTTTTTTGTAAATATATATATTTGTGTAATTTAAAATTTCTCATTCTTTAATATTTATTTTTAATAAATTAGATGATAAGATTTATTTTGCATTTTATTTTCTTTACCTGACCTGGTGATAATTAAAGAGCATTCAAATTGATTGGAGAATTTATTTATATTTTCTGCCCCTGAGAGAACATTTTCTTTAATCATTCTAAACTGAGCTAGTTAAATGTAAAATTGCCTAACCTACTATGCCAACCTACTAGCACTAGGATGTATGCTTGATTCTTACCTACTCATTGATTGAATAATTTAAATTATTTTATATAAACCTCAATTTGTAAGAGTCACAGCAATGTGTAAAAGAAATTTACTGTTTCTGATATTTATTCGTTTATTTTGTAAGGAGTAATACGTAATACATATAACATTTTCTACAAGACTAAACTGAATAAGCTTTAGTTACCGAACAAAGAAGTAGTGTGTAAACAGATGATTCTTTCGACGTAAACTACTAGAAAATATTGCAAAAATGAATGGGGAATTGGTTACCCTCATTTCTGAAGCCACGAGAATTATCACGGAGATAAAGATGTGTATAAAATGGGGTTTCCAGATGCAGGAGGGGATTATTATTAGATCAATTAGTAATGTGAACATCAGATATAAAGTAGTAAATATTAATAAGTTCTAATAAATATTTATAGTATCGTTTTCTTACTATTATATTTAATATCGCCTGGTTCTATTTATATTCCCCAACTAACAAAGGTAAAAACATTAAAATAACGCTGACTATTCCGGAAAAAGTGCGCGCGATAAGTTTGTTCAACATGAAAAGGAACCACTCAAAATAAAATTAATAAATATTAATGTAATGTTAAAATTCTAAAATAAAATTTAAAATGTTGTTTATTTGCCAGCTAAGCTCAGTTCGGACTCTTCAAGGCGATTCAGGATAATAAGAGATGATTAATTAAAAGGTTCCCAAACATTATTTAGTGTTAATAAAAATAAAAATCCATTTTATAATTTAAATAATACTTATATTCAAAATCAATGAATTTTATATATTTTACAAACCAAGAAATAGCCTACTGAATACAATGTTTTTTAAAACAAAAAAAAACAGAACACATTAATAGAAAAGTTAAATATACTTTTATAAAGATTACATTGAAGAAAGTTTAGGTATACCATTCATTATATTTAAACGTAAACAACAGAGGCAATAATTTACAACGTAAGCTACATACAAGATTTATGTATGATTATATACATATACCGCAATGCCGAGACATATTAAGTTACATTATAATTTATATTACAGAGACGATATTTATTTAACAATTATATTTATTTTACTCATATAAATATATCTACTTCGTTCGTCTCTGTTTGAAAATTGATTTATAAGATTTAATTCTTTATTGTCAAAATAAATTCACATACAATAAGTTTTATCATTTAAACAATACCTTATATTAAGGCTTTTCTATCTTCTCTCTTCGCTGTTTTCTAGTGGAAACTTCTTTGTTCACAACCAAGACGTGAAGAATCAGCTTGCTCTGCCAATTGAAGCACAGTATCTTTATCGCAAAAGATATAACACTTTGCACATTTAATACATATATGCAAGTTTAACCACTGTTTTATTACTTTTACAATTAATAACAATACTTATGACTGTTGCCGACCCACTCAGGAGTCTATTATTTGGAGTTCGCCTTTCGACACAAAGTCTAACTTTTGACTCCCTGTCTAACTTTCTACTCATGCATTTCAGTACGTATTCTTGCTTTTATAGGAGGATGTCTGTGATTCCCCGCTTTCTAAATAGTCCGGGCCTTCCTACTGCTTTTTTCACACACATAGTTGAGTCACCGTGTGATTGCAACACTAATCTTAGATAAACACGGATGTTTATGCGTCACGATACTTATACATAATACAACTTATGACTACATGTGAATTAATATTACAGAAATATATTCATTGATTTTAAATATATTTTAAAGCGTAAAATATTATTAATCAGATTATTTAATATGGTAAAATTTATACTATTAATATGTAAAAATGAGGTATGTAAAATTATAATATTAATATACAATAATGGGCTGTACCATTACAAACAATAGATTGTCCGTAAGAGCTGTTGCTCGAGAATTAAACGTTAACAGAGAATGCGCTTGCTGATAATATGTCGCAAAATTTATATTAAAATCACCTGCCAAAATAAGTGATCTCCCTACATTATAATATCCACTTAGCACACTATCTAATACACTCATAAATACACTCACATACCCAGAAGGAGATCTATAGCACATAAACAAATATATCTTTCTAAAATTAACGATAAACTTCCAACCACAAATTTCAATATGTTTCTCGTTATCAAAGTTTGATAAATTAAGCGATGAAACAGTGCATCAGTCTATTGCAAAAATTGCAACACCCTCCTTATAAATACTTCTGCAAAAATAAGCACTAAGCGTAAATCCTTTTATAATATAGGATTTAAGATTCTTCCCTAACCCATACTTCCGACAAACAATTGAAATTCAAGTTTAGAGGTCGATCAACTAGACACTCAATACACAAGAGCTTGTCATTATACAAATATTGAATATTCAACACCAAAACATTAGGATCTAATTCTAATAAGTCATCAAAATTTATATTAAAAAATTATTTACTTGCAGCAGACCATATTTATATTTATTAAACTTTAAAGTTATTATTTCTCTACATTCTTGTTATTTACTTTTTATTATATTTTGTTTTGTTATATGTTTTTTGTAAATTCATTATTTCATTTTCTAATAATAGCCAAAAATATAAAATGCCATACGTATGCAAAAACATCAGCGAAACAATAAATCAAGAAAAATAAATATAAATTCTGTTATACATGGGTATATCATTCTCAACAGTCAAAATTCATATGAAACTAACCGCATAAAACGGAATATTCACATTAGTGAAGTCAATATGAGTGGAGGTATTATTCCTGAATCTTAGAGATTTGTACGAATTTAATCGGACTGAATTTTTTGTGGAAACCTTTTTGACAATTAAGTGTACATACATACGTGTTTCAATGTTATGCAAGTTCTCCATTATGCTCAATGCTAAATTAATAATCTGTCGCTCATTCAAAATAAAAACAAAGATTATGAGTTTAAAGTGTGATAATTCACATTTAATATTTTTCAAGTATAATCTGAGAATGGCAATGTTTGAAAGTGATAAACTAGAACTAGGTCATTGCTTCTTAATCCGTAAAAAGGAATTAGGTACCTTATTATCTCTAAGGACAAACTTTTTGTTCTTGTCTTGTTTTTTATAATTAGCCTAATTCTCTATTTGTAATTGCTAATTACATGTCAGTTTGTGTTGGCCGCCAGCTTTTTATATATACGAGTATATATACAGGGTCATTTTCGTAAAGCGTTAAAAATATAATTATAATGATCATGTGATTATGGAAGTGTATACAACTTTACTTGATTTTAACTATGGGGAATATTTTTATCGCATTTTCAGATTCTAATGTCATTTGTTTACCATGTTATGACGTCACCGACTTTTTTTTAAATGACAACCTATAATTCTTTTAATTGATTTCGATAGTACTCTTTCTATTCCCTATTCAACCATATAAAACAAAAGTAAAAAAATGTAGAAAAGGAGTCAAAAAGGTGTATTTTATTTTAAAAATATGCTTTTTTGTCGTTTTATTTAATATTAACAAAGTCTTAATTTTTACAGAAAAAAATTGTTTTTTATTCGACCAAGTTTTTATAAAACTGGTGGTAAACAAGTTTTATGAGACTGTTTTTACACAACTCTAAAAGGCGGTTTTTCGTTTTATTCGAAATCGAGTGTCTTGGTGTATATGCTTGTTTTAATTCACTATCTGTAGAAACTGAGTTACTTTCTTAAGAATATACTGCCTGTTTCAAATTAACTCGGCACTATTGCTAACTTTGTTATTATTGGAGATATGCCTTTGGTCAAATTAGCAAAGTAGCGTGTTTTCATTGCATTTTACGATGGTGAACTTTAAAAAATAATTGAACATCGCTTTTTAGTGATATTTCGAAAAACATCATTTATTTAAATGGAACACCCTATATATTTTTACTTCAAATGAAAGAAAAACTAATTCTAGACAAAAGTCATTATACACTCTTATCTGAAAATATTTGAAATAACACAGATATTAACCACTTTGTGATTTAATCAAGGCAGTCCTGACATTCAATAAACCATTTATTTAACATTGTAAAATTACAATAAATGTTCAAAAATATCACCATTTCGTTGAACGCAGGTTAAAGCTCTTTTATGAACGCCTTTTGTTGCATTCGAATTGCTTCTACCGTCTATTGAATTAATGCATAAACGAATACTATTTTCTAATTCCACTACATTGGCGTATTTCTGTTGGCAAACCTTGTTCTTTACATTGCCCCAAAAGCAAAAAATCTAATCGTGACAAGTCTGGAGAACGGGCAGGCTACTTTATCGGACCATTTGTTCCTATCCAGAGGTCTTCAAGAAGCCCTTGCATAATTGCATAAACCTCTTGTTGGAAGTGAATGATTTGACGATCTTCTAAATTAATATTATCTAGGAATTCTTCCAATACTTCCACTATAACATTGACATATCTTGCTTCCGTAAGTGATCCTTAATAAAACAAAGAACCTACTACTTGACTACCAATCAAACCACACCACACATTCAAACTAAATTTTATTTGTGGGTGTGCTGGGTAAGTTAGTAGTGGATTTTCTCGGGACCAATAGTGCATGTTTTTACGGTTAAACATACCGGAATTCGAAAAATCGATTCGTCGCTCCAAATTATATTTCTTAATAGGTGGGGGTTTTCTCTACAAAAGGCAACTAACCAACGACAAAACATAAGGCGTCTATGAACATCTCCAGGTACTAAAGTTTGTGTAGGACGATACTTATATGGAATATATTTATGTGATCTTAATATTCTTTGAGTAACTGTCATGTTACTATCCTTTACCATGTCTCTAATGGAATTATTTGGAAACGTTTCAAAATAAGCTAGTAGGTACATGAGTTTCGACGTTTTCACTAATTATAAACTTCTTTTTAGGTCTTTTTTACATAAACAAATGTGCATTTTCTCTGAATTTTCTATACAACATTAAAAAATATCTTCTATCTGGTGGATTCCGATTAGGAAAATTTACACGATATTACTCTAATGTTGCAGTACTATTTTTTAAACATATTTTAAAGGTTTCTAACATATCACACTTTTCTGTTTGACTAAAACCCATTTTGAAACTATGTTTAACAAATAATAGAGATTGACAAGATTTACGTCGGTACTATTTTCTTGGCGGAGTAATCTACAATTAATAATATAAGTATGTAATAGATGGCGTCATCAACTTCTTTTTTTAGTTTTTAATTAATTTTGTGAAATATACATGTTGGAATACACTAAATTTAGTTGAAATGGACATTTTCACAATTATACTTTTTTTTTGATATAATAATGATGTGTTTCTTTAATGCAATTTTTATTTCCCGGAATCAAATACAAGCGCGAAATGGCTTGTTTGATAAGCGAGTACAAAAAATCATTGAAGTCAGTTTGTGAATTACGGCCACTGATTAAATAAAAAAATGGTTAATATCTGTGTTATTTCAAATATTTTGATATAAGAGTGTATAATGACTTTTGTCAAAATACCGCAGTCACTCTGTGTCATAAAATTGTTTATCGTCATATTTAGATTAACTTTTAAATTACTTTAAAGTTAAAGAAGTCATACTTGGATTTATAACTTCACTTGAAAAGTAAACCGTCAATACAAGTATTTAAAAGTACGTTATTGAAAACTTCTATAACTTTCGCAACATCATGAAGAATGTATAAGTTACTATTTTCAAGCATTATAGTAATTATAAGTTATCATATAACAATTAAAATATCTTCTTTAAGGTTCTCTTAATAAAGTTTTTGCTAACATGAAGGACTCTAGAAAGTTTACGCACACTTGTATGAGGATGTTCTTGAACGCATAACAGAAGAACCTTTTGTGCAATTGCGTTTTCTACCGCAGCAGTAACACGGCTCCTTTTTCATACAGAGTACTGCCTGTTTTTTCAAATCGTTAACAATTTTTGAAAAGTACTCATCGATGGCAGTCCCATATTTGGATATGTATACCTTTATGCCAGCAAACAATCACTTTACCCAAAACATCATATTTATTAATTCCAATTTTCAATATTCAATTTCATGTACTTACATCCCTTTAAACAGAAGCTTAACGTTTAAACAATTTTTGACACACAGCGCCTGCGATATTTTTTATATTATCGGTAATTCATAAACTTCCAAACTTCTCATCAGTTTTAAAATTTCAATAAAAATTACTTATTTTTGAAAGGAAAATAGAAGTAACTCTTTTCGATTAATTTTAGTTATACTAGCAGTGCAAGTCATGGCAACTCATATTGTCGTAATCGGGTTTATTCAGATATAATATCCTATAACTTATGCAATATCGCCCACAGGTGGAAGAAAGTATATATTTGTAATTAGTAAATTTTATGTACTTTCCAATGACATTTAATTTTTTTTACAATTTTTAACTTTAGCGAATGGTATGTAATTCTATAGAAAATGCGTAGATATGTCGAAATAAACATTAATTTCACGTACTGGAAAGATATCTCTACTAATTGAGCTCATAATAGGCATATCATCATCAATCGTTATTTCACAGTAACTTTTCAAATGTTGTACAATTTTTAACGAAAAATCGCCATATCTCAGAAACAGTCGAAAATCGACAAATAGAAGTTGACGTCAGTTTACATAAAATGTAATAAAATGCAGAGCATTAGGTACTTAAAAAAATCATAAATTTGTATGGGTTCATCGTTGACGAACACTCTGTATAAATGAAAATATTTTTAAATTGTAGAGCTTAGAATTATCTACAATTTTTGTATTAAAAATTATTCGCTATCTACATTATTAGATACCAATAATGGACTTTACCGATACGCCTGGGACACCCGGTATACAGGGCAATCCAAATTAAGTGTTCACCATTGGTAACTTTGTTATTATTAAAGATACAAGATTGTTTAAATTAGCAAACTTGTAGTACTTTTAACGCTCTTTAAGATGGAAGAATAAAAAAAACAAATGAGCAATGCGTTTTCGAGTTTTGCCGAAAAATATTTTTTTTTCAAATGCTGTATAATAAATGCCTGTATATTATATCATTTTCTGCTAGAACTTTAATTTTTAAACAAAAAATCTTATAAGAAATTTTTTACTGGGATTGAAAATACTTGAGTTATAATGAATAAACGAAAACAGCTAAATTAGTTTTATAAACTTTATTTTATACATAAACTTATCATTAAAAGAAAATAAAAATCACTGATTTTTTCATAGAAGATGTTCAAAAATACCACCTTGTAGTTCAATACATTTTTGTACACGCTTCCGAACTTCTCGAACTGCCTTCAGTATGGTCCTACCATCTATTTGGTTTATCTTTTCACTAACTGCAATCTTTAGGGCGTTTACGTTTTCGTACCTTTGCTTATAAATCTGGTTCTTTAAATAACCCCATAAAAAAAATCAAGCGGCGTTAAATCTGGCGATCGGGGAGGCCACTGAATAGGACCATTTGTTCCTCTCCATGAAGTGTTAAAAATAGTATTTAGAAGTTGATGAGTACCTCTGTAGTTGTGCGCAGGTGCGCCATCCTGCTGAAAATGCAGATTCTGTCTACTTATGAGATCCAGATCGTCTAAGAAATTATTCAAAATTTCAGTCAAAAATTCTATGTACCTTTCACCAGTTAGAGTGCCCTCATAAAAGAAAGGACCAACAATCCATGAACCGATTAAACCGCACCAAACATTAAAACTGAAACGGACTTGTGGACGTCTTGGATTTACTAAAAGAAGATTTTCCTTTGACCAGTAATGATGATTTTTTTTATTGTACATTCCAGAATTTGAGAAATTCGATTCATCGGTCCATAAAATATAACGAAAGTTGTTTACATTTTGGCGACAAAAGTTAAGATACCAGTGGCAAAAAAACATTCTTCTCTCTGGATCCCCTGGCAAAAAAACCTGAACTGGTTTGTACTTATAAGGAATGAATTTGTGTTTCTTCAGAATCCTATGCACAGTACCGTGACTCAAATCAGATTCATTGACAATATCTAGTATGGAATTCTCACGGTTGGCCTCAAAATATGCGATAACTGCAATTTCCGTGGCCTCGCTTTTTATAAAAGTCCTTTTTGTCCTTGTTTTGGCAAAAACACTCTCATTGCCTCTAAATTTTCGGTAAAGTCTTAGAAAATATTGCTCATGTGGTTGTGTTCGGAGTGGATATAATTCAGCGTAGTGTTCTTTTGCCCTCCTAGAGGATTTTCTGCACACTAAATAAGATTCTAACATATCACACTTTTCTGAATGGGTAAAAATCATTTTTTGTCAAATTAATAACTAGCACAATGAAACTTATGAGTGAAAAACTAATAAAACTGTACTAATATTTGACGTTTGGTAGAAAGACTTATCGTCGTTTTCATAGATACATAGAAATGCACAAATAGCTGTTTTTGTGTATTCATTATAACTCAAGTATTTTTAATCCCAGTAAAAAATTTCTTATAAGATTTTTTGTTTAAAAATTAAAGTTCTAGCAGAAAATGATATAATATACAGGGGTTTCCATTTGAAAAAAAAATATTTTTCGGCAAAACTCGAAAACGCGTTGCTCATTTGTTTTTTTTATTCTTCCATCTTAAAGAGCGTTAAAAGTACTACAAGTTTGCTAATTTAAATAATCTTGTATCTTTAATAATAACAAAGTTACCAATGGTGAACACTTAATTTGGATTGCCCTGTATACTTCTATTGTGGTTTTTCTTTCGTAACTGTTTGTCAAGTGTTCCGTATATGTCCACAATACATCTTCTTCTTTTCATTCTACATCAACAGGACATCTTTTTTTCTCTACCTTTGCTACAGTATAATTGAAAACTGAAAATAATCGCCTAATCATACGGAAGTGTTTCGATTTATTGTCGGCGAAGAACACTTTTCCGGTGGTTCGTGTTATTAAATTTAATTAATCTGTCGAAGAGAAGTTCCACGAAACATCGTCGTCCTCGTCGTCGTCGTCGGGTGGTCCCAGTATAAATGTAATTAATTATTGACGCTGTAACTGATCAATAGCGTCAATAATTGATGAAGTCGTTAAAGGAAATGTACCAATTACCCCGACGCTAAACGAACGTTCGTTTCTAATGTAATAATGCTAGATGGTCGTTTATTACTGCTGCACACTTAGATATAAACGTAATGTGAACTTTCAGAAAAGGCCTGTTTCAACGTGGACTATAACAGAAAAGGAATATAAGCTATATTGTTTATTTTTTCTTTTATGTAATAGACTCTTGCTTTTAGAGCAGAATTAATCAATTTTAGATCCAGTTTTTCCATCTCTTGTTAAAACAATCGGTTACCTATCACACATCGTTTAAGACTATAATAGTCGATTAACTTCAAACGGCGTTTTTCAATACGAAAAAACCGAACTGAACGATATTGAAGACATGTATGCTAGAGACAGCGAAGCAGGTCTAAATTATACATCGTGTGTATAAATTGTCGCAAAAGCTACAGACAGCGACATTGTTTGTGCGGTTCTGAATAAAAAATCTTAATGCTAAAATATCGTATCATATTTCGTTTCTTTCGTGAAGTTCAAGCTTTTATAGTGTAACTAACCCTTACTTTTCGATATCTGTTAATAGAGATAGCTGCAATTTAGTTTAAAGAACAATTTTTACTGGTATTATTTCGTAAACGATTTCGTTTTGATTAGAATGTATAAAGGTACAATCTTAAAATGCCCCAAAGTTGGGCACCATAATGTAAAGGAACCCGCTCAATATAAAATTAATAAATTTAAATATAAACATGTAACTTTAAATTCGAAAACAAAATGTAAATAAATTTGCCTGCTAAGCTCAGATCGGATTCTCGAGGGCGATTCAGATTACTAGAGATGATTAATGAAAAGGTTACTAAATCATTTACCACATTTCTTATACTTAATTTGTAGTTCTTTAAGCATTCTTGTTCTTCCTTCATGTCCTGTTCTAACATGGGTTTCGGAAAGTATATCGAATAGTTTTTCATTGGTAACGTACAAACGAATATTTTTTTCTTTATCATACTCTATGTAAGTAAGATGATGTTAATATTGTACAACATTATTCTATATGTAGGACAGCTTCAAATTACAACTTTTTTCAATAAATTATTCCAAACCAAAAGTAAAACTGCTTTTTATTCATAACTTTTGCCCAATTTAATTACTTGTAAAATGCATACAGAAAAGACTTTGGGGATATATCAATGTTGGAAAAATCGGTCCTTAAGGGCATTTTCAAGATCCACGTTGATCTTAATATTTTATAATAAACTGCACCCGTTCACATAAAGTATAAGAGACGAGTTGTACCGGATTAATTTGCTCTTAAATCTTCCATAAATGAAACGATATGAAAATGTAAATTACGTGAACTTTGTACTACACGATTCCTACCAATAAGTAATCAGCTCGTGAGTAAATACCACCGAAGCAGTAATGATTAAGCGTTTAAGTTAACGACGGAGGGTTAATAAAACGTTGAAATGTCATCGCGTCCAATTGAAAGCTCTCTATCGATCTATTTAGTCAGCTTACGAGTTAGAACTCATCATGTTCACCTTTAAATGAATACCTATACTTATACTACACAAAAAGTTTATTGTCCTTTCAATACGTGAGCAATGTGTTTTCGGATGAAATAAGAATGTTAGTTTTAGTGAACACAGCGTACTTTTTCCCAAAGTACCGGAAAACGGGGTTCCTTCGACGTGCATATTATGATGGATGTTTTTTTGCATAAAAATTGACTTTTTAGTGTTTTTTTCGGTTATCCATTGATCTCTTATTATTTTTATATTACTTTTCTATATTTTATACTTTTTATTATTATCATTGGTAATATTTTTTAATTGTTTTTTGTTTAGTTTAGTTTTTTCTTCATGTTTCAGATAATTATTTTCGTAAGACATCACGCACCTATATCAAAAAGCTGGGAGGTAGCTCTTATCTTAACTATAAAAAGGAAAATATGGAGAAAGCTATTAAAGCTGTAAAGAATGGCAGTCGAAAGTTTAAATTTCCAAGAAAAACTTCAATCGATAAAATTCGCGGAACTCATTCTTTAAAACCGGGTCGTCAATGTGTGCTGACGGTCGAGGTAGACCAGCTAATAGCAAAAACCCTTGGTGTAGTAAGCGATTGGGGCTTCTCCATGACATACCAGAATATTCGTTGTGGCAAAGTTTGTGAAGAAGCAAGGCCAGGACATTCCGGGATGGAAGAACAACGAACCAGGTTTGGAATTTATAAACCAATTTGCTGCAAGAAATAACCTGACAACCCGTTTGGCTTCCAATATTAAAGCTGAATTAAAAGAATTTCTGACGACATTAAAGACACGTTGGAAAATGCGTTACAAGAACGTATCTACAATTACGACGAGACTAACATCACCGATGATCCTGGTGCAAAAAAGATATTGGTGCCCAGAGGAACTAAGAGAGTCGAGCGAGTTCAAGAGCACTCAAGGACATTGGTGAGTATAATGGTTTGCGGAACAGCTAAGGGCATCCTGCTTCCACCCATGGTGGTCTACAAAGCCCAACACATATACGAAAATTGGACGACAGGAGACCAAACAGGCACAGTTTATGAGGTCACCGGGAGTGGATGGTTTGATATGACAACATTTGTAAAATGGTTTTTCAATTATTTTGATTCCTCACATAAACGCTAATAGCTTCCCAGAACAAACAAAGTTTGTGATTGGAGATAACCTTGCATCACACTTTTCCCCTCTTGTCGTCAATGCAGCAATGGCGAATAATATCCATATGATCCCCTGCTAGCAAATTCAACACATCTGATGCAGCCTTTAGATGTCAGTGTTTCTGCTCACATGAAGCGAAAATGGCGAGATGTCCTAGATTCATGGAGGAAGGAGTGTCGTCGATAAGGAAGCATCCCAAAAGAGCAATTCCCAAATTCGTTGGATCGATTGCGGTTCCATATAGCAAACAACGCTGCCACAAACATGCAGTCTGGCTTTAGGGTAACAGGGCTAAGTCCCTTTGATCCAGAAAGAGTTTTGGCAAAAATTCCTGGCAACGAATCGACTTCCGAGAGGGTGCTATATTCCAGTCCACTAGATTTTCTGAAAGAGTATAGAGGATATTCTAATGCACACGCACAAAAACAAACAAAAAAAGAAAAACTCTCACAAAAGAGGAAAGAAAATAGCAACAAGACCAGGCCAAAAACTGCAAAAAAAATTCCTCATGTTGAGACAACATCCACCACGCGAAAACCAAAGAAAAATTTGAAAGCAAGTCGCCCTAAACCCTTGAAAACGAGAACCGTTGATCCAATAGATTGTCGAAACAGAAATATCTCGGGTCTCGGTAGATCCTAACAATATCGCGTTTAGGTACTCGCCCAATCAACTGATAAATACTTCGGCGAGTATCAAGCTTATACGACATTGTTGTTGACTTTATTTACAAAAATGATATGTCAAATTAAGCATTAATCAGTTTACTAAATTTTCATTCCAACGGCACCTGGATCGGATCATGTTTACTATAAATTAATTTTATTGGAACTTTTTCCGAAAACTTTTGAGACTATATGCCGTGGTCTCTTGCATATTTAAAAATAAGAATAGTATTAAGAACTAGTTTAAGTGTTAAATAAAATATAAAATTTAAAAAAAGGTATGTAAATTTAAAAATTTCGACAGTATGCAATACTAATAACACAAGTATACGATGGGTTGCATATATTTAAATATGAAGAAAATTTAAATATGATTTTTATTATTATATTATAGGTTAAATGAGTATTTAAAATTTAGTAGGTACAAAATAAAGACAAAATAAGTCTAAGCAATTTATTTATATTGTAGAAAAGATGAACAGAAGATATGGTTTGTGTATAACAAAACGCATCCTAACTTTTCTCAAGGCGTAAAAATTGCATTGAATATTTTAAATAATAGACCCCGGTTCAAAGACAAAAAGGTACTTAAAGTAAACAATAGAGAAAGAGTCATGTTGAGGGATGGAACGGTAAAGAGAGTGAGTCATTTAAACGCCATCAAACTATATGAACAAGATCAAATACGTTATTCAAGAGAAGAAAATATTACAGAATAAATAATGTATTTAAAACGTACATAATGTAATAAATTTTATGAGAGGGATTTTTATAAATCATGCTTAAAAATTGTAAAAGTTACCTCAAACTTATGACTATAAAAAAAGATATAGTTAAAATATTCTAACACGATATAGCAGCAACAAGGTTTTATATAAACAACAGCTGAATGAATAAAATAGTACATTCATGAACTTGTATGTGTAACACAGAAGTTTCATAGACTGACCCGACTGACCGTTGTATTCCTGTTATCTGCAATGTATTTCCCATTTTTCCGAGTCCAGTCTCTTCTAAAAAGAAAAAATTAAGGATTATGTTAGCGAATGGAAGAAGGAAGTATCTAACAAATGAAGAGAAAGGCAACAAGTTTATAAACAAATACAAGGAGTGATTGTGCTAAGAAAAATATACCTACTGTTAGAGATACCGAATAATTTAGGGAAAATACTTTTAAATAAGAAAGCGGCTTAAGGTGTTGACGTTTAGTGAATGAACTGTCAAAGACAATATGTGCGTGTGTTAGTGTAACAACGACAACTTGCAGAAAATGAAGGGCAAAGATTTCACGATGATGCATAATGCCAAACTAAACTTTAGTTTGATGGAGGGCGTAACAGGCGTTACATTTTTTTTTCGGGTTAAATTCAAAGAACAGGAATGAACAAGATTAGATTTTTATTTCGACTTCGAAGGATAAAGACTTTTGAAAAAGCTGATAAAGGTTTAAGCGTAATGTCAAACACACTACGACTATATATATATATATATATTTATTCATTTTGTATTAGTATATTAATTTCATTTTCATTTCAATTTCATTTATAATAATAATTTACTTGTGATAATTTTTTTGTATTATAAAATGGAGATGCCTATGGCAGAATGTGAAGAAATGTTTAATGAAACAAACAGTAACTTCTTCAATTATAAAGAAATATCAATGCTGCAATGCGTTTATAGGAATACTATGTGAAAATATTTATGCTATCTATTATTAATGTTTGAATAAAATATACAAGTATGATTTTATATAGACTTGAGATTTACCAGGAGAAAAGGCAGTTAAATACACTGCTAGAACTCACGCGTACTTACAAAGTACGTGCTGTTAAGAAATAAGTTTGTACATACAAAATCAATTATAAGCATTCAGTGAAAATTTTATTAAATCTACAACATAAGTATTATAGTGCCCAACGTGTGTCTGTGGTCATTATATTAATAATAAATTATGTTGCTGGTACAGCACACAGCAATACGTCAACAACAAAATTTTTATTTTGTAAGATGAATATTCTTATCAAATTATCCCAAATGCTAGTTTAGCTTGTGTAATTATAAATTATACAGGATAAAAATTGCTTGCGATATCATGAAGTTTATTATAATACGACCAAATTGTTTTGCACTAAAGCCCAATTAACATCAGTTAGCGGGAAACTTCCTTTATGGGTTTCTAGGTGAGGACGACAGGGACGGAAAATACAAAAGTTAAATTCTCTTTTAGCGGCTTCGCCGTTCACTTAAAACAACACCAGTTAAGGAATGAATGTTTTATGAAAACGAGCGTCAACTCTAAAATAATTTTCCAAACATTGTCTTTAATCTTTTTTTTCCTTCCGTGGTAAGGGGCGGGCTTTCTACACTGCTATTAGCATATTTTCAGAGATCCCAAGGAGGCACATAACACCGACCATCCTGAGGATGTGCGAGTCGCGCCGTGTGTCTTATACCCCGACTTGTAAACAGGGGGTGCTAATGTTAATAGCATCTCAGTTACCGTCGTTATATTAACTGCGGTACAAGCCGTGGAGAAAACCCTTTAGTCCGATCTCTGTCGCCCCCGTGGTAAACTAATGTAGATGGGACAGCGTTCGCAGCAGTGAGAGGAAGAGAGAGTGTGTGTGATGTTCGCTGCCTCCATTAGCTCCTTTATGTTTTACGAAACACTTAGTATTAATGTGGTATTATAGTGGGGATGGTAGAACATGTCGAAGTAATAACTGGGTCCAGTTATTTTGTCACACCTTAATATTAGACGTGTAGGTACATGTTATAAATAAGGCTTGGATTATATGCAAAATGCATATTTGTTATTAGAGGTATATCAACTAAATTGTATGTTTTCTATGCATATCTAATGTTTTTTGATTAATATAAGCCAATTAAAAAATAAAAAAATATTTTGCATATTTCGGCAACTTCGTGCATATTTTAGGAAATATTGGTTATTTGTGCATATTTTCTTCAAATCACAAATTTCAGAAAAGATGTTTATGTATGTAATAGTGGAGTAAATTCAGCCCGGATTTATGCCGTTTTTGGAAATGAAGTTATAACCAAATGGACTTTCACCAACTTGTTCAGCATAATTTTAGTCAGCCGATTATTGCAAAATAATTGTATTTCTCCCGGTGAAATACTTCAAAAAATGTGTTCCCCAGAACATAAATCATAAAAAAGAAGTTTTTAAAGGCGCCAATACGGATTCAGTTGTATAAAGAATCATTTCCGAGTTTACCGTTACCTCCATAACCAGTAATTACTAGTAAGTGGAGTACGTGGCTAAATGCCGCAACTTTCTATTCCAAAAATTATGAAAAATTAAAAGTTTAATTTTAGAATTCTTTGACGAATCTACTGCTATTAAAGAAGCTTAAAAATGTTTAAAAAATAATGTAATACAAAGTCAATTAACGTTTATTGCAAGTAATTTTTCTGTAGTGGCCGAAACAATTTTAAAATTGGACTCAAAAGGGCTGCTTTTGACTGAATCAGTAAATTTAATGAACAAGTGTCATACAGAATTATTGCCAGTAACTGGATAATTAATTTAAAAAAAACTTAACTCTCTATTGGATAAAAATAAAGGATTCAAAATTCTATCAAAGGTGACTAAAATTTTGAAAGGGGATTTGTAGATGAACTTGAATTAGATCCATATATTGTAACTAATTTAAAATACGCGCCCATTACTTCTGTCAATGTTGAAGGATCTTTTTCGGCGTTTAAAAATTTACTATACGATCGACCACATCCGTTTAAAATAAAAAATTTAGAGAAACACCTAATTGTCAATTTTTTTAATATTAATAATTAATAAATATTAAATCTTAAGTACCACAATAGATCAATTAATATATATGTATATGTAATAGTTAGGAGGCGGACGTCCCTGATTTAAACTACGATGGAGTTACAATGAGCGAAGAAATAATGTAAATAACACACATTTACTGAATAGCATTATTTATATGGTGAACTGCAACATCTGTTATTGACTCACATATTGAATGGAAAACCACACAAAAAAGTCCACTTAACTCGAAAATATCCTTTTTTCATCGGCGTAGATATAGGAGCGTCAGAGGTTTTTAAAATTTATTATATTTACCTTATATTTGGCATGATAAATAAAGTCATATATGTGTATACATATTCATACTTACGCTAGTTTCGTTTTTTCATTGTTTTGACTGTTAATTACGTACTTCGTAATTTATGTAATAGTTCCTGTTTAATCCTGTTTCATTGAATCGACTTCTCCCAATTATCTAGACGTAAGTGTGCACTCAATTTCGTTTAGTTCAATAACATACGCGTACATTTTTAGTTATTTATTTAGATCCAGAATTGTTTATGTTACTTTTTCAGATGTGATATGGAAGAACGTCGAGAAATACATCGTGAAACAATGGCGAGTTGGATTGAGGGTCATACTGATTGTATGTCCATTGTCAGTGATTCCGATATTTATTGCAAAGTCGGTAAAATATCGTTACAGAATGCCCAAAAATCGCACGTACAACGTCACTTAGCATCGCTAAAACATACACGGAAATTGGATCCGTTGAAAGCTGACAATTTTAAAGAAGAACTCTGTGAAGCTTTAATGACGGTTAATATCCCATTAAAGAAACTTGGCAATCCCACTTTCGAAACATTTCTTTAAAAATATACTGGTCGAAATGTTCCTGATGAATCCACCTTACGCAAATATTATGTTTCTAAGTGCTTCACGAAAACAGTAGAATGCATTAGAAGACATATTTCAAATCACTACCTATGGATAAGTGCCGACGAAACTGTCGATATATTAGGACGCTGTGTGGTAAATGTTGTAGCTAGTGTACTACATCCAACTATTCCATATGACGCATATGTAGTAGCATCTAAAGTTATAAATACAGTTGATGGGGAGACAATTGCTAAAACCATTGACGAGAAAAAACATGCTTCATTCGGACGACAGGTACAGGGAAAAAATACTTTTATTTGTTAGTGACAGTGCCGAATATATGTTCAAAACAGGCAGACTATTAAAGGAAACATATCCTTATAATATGCTGCATATTACTTGTGTAGCACATTCTTTCCACAGAATCTGTGAATATATCAGAGACACCTATTCGGAAGTTGATAGACTTGTATCCGCTTTTGAAATAGTTTTCAGGAAAGCACCATTGCGAGTAGCTCTTTACAGGGAAAAACTTCCATCTTTGTCACTGCCTCCCTCGCCAGTAATAACTAGGTGGGGAACATGGTTGGAAGGTACTAGTTTTTATGCTGAGAATTTCGATAGTTTACAAAATTTGGTTACATGTTTAAATGACGATGCTCGAAGTATTTCCGAGTGCAAGGAACTAACACAAATCCCAAATTTAAAAAATCAGTTGTTATTCCTTCAGGAACACTTTGGAAATTTGAAAATCGAAATCTCAAATTAAATTTAGTTTAAGTACAGGTTGAGGGCTTATCTCATTGATAGCGTATTTTACACTATGGATGAGTTTTATAGTGGTATTGCGTGACATTTTGGGGGATATGTTTTATTTTATTTTGTTTGACGTGATTGTACTGATTTGTATTGTTTTATTTATTTTATTTGTTTGTTGCATTTGTTTCATTACTGACATACAGTACCTGTTATTTATTTTGTATTTATATTATATTACTATTGTAATATTGTAATTTTGACTCTGTTTATGTTCTGATTTGAATTTACAAACAATAAACTATATTATTATTATTATTATTATTATTATTATAAAAGATGGATTAACCACATCAGATGTGACTATTAATAATTTCAAAAATATTCCATGTGACTTCGGATGTGGCCTTCGGAAGATTTAATAAATAATGCGGCAATTATGTATGGGGACAATGGCACAAAATCTAACTGCTAAATACGCTGAAATAAAAGAATATTTCCAGTACGCACCTATAACCAGCTGCGATGTAGAAAGGACGTCTTCTATCTACAAGACAAGGATGTACTTCATTCAAAGAGAACAAATCATACAGAAGAGAATCTTGAGAAAGTATTGCTAGTAAATATTAATATTCCTTTACTCGACTTGAACTACAAAATGAACAAATAATAATGTATTTTGTATTTTATAGATGACCACCCACATGTTATCCAATTATATAAATAAAATTAAAACCTCTTTAACAATACATTTCAATAGTGCGCCCATGGGCGATGAGCCATCAACCTTTCGTGTCCGGTCTGTAATTATAACTCTAAAACTAGACGTGGTGAAAAAATTTGGTTTTTGGTTATGGATTCAGTTAAAGACTGTAAGCACTGTACATCTATTTTTACAACAGTTATTAAAAAAAAAATAAAATTGGCATGGATTTAATGAAAGACTGTATACCTTTTCTGAATCAAAAATCTTGATTCAGAATTAATCATAGTATCAATCCGCTTGAAGTATGATCGTGAATTTTTGACCACGACGTACGCTATATCGAGTGTCCGAATACGAACATGCAAACAGGAGCGGCAACGCTTACCTCTGACAAACCGCCTGACCCCTTCCCCATATACACGTTTTCGTATTAAAATTTGTAGAAACATTTAGTGCAATTGCACGAAGCGGCGCGCGATATTCGTATAATATGGAGCCGGCCGAAAACGCAAAAATAAAATTGAAACAATGAACGAGTACTTAGCGGATGTTGTTTGCAGTGTGCGCTTTTAAGCGGAAAAATGTTACCCATTGTAACGTATTTGCACTGGATTATATACAGTAATACGACAGGAAAGTGGGTCTTTTGAAACTCTGCACAAACGGCGGTGCTTGATGCTTGAATGCGAATATACTGCGGGCGGGAAAACCCATGTATGTATGTTGTACATAATGTAGGTAATAGTCGTTGGAGGTCGACCCCTAGAACAACATGTTATATGTCATTTGAAAAGTCGGACGTTTTTATTTGTAAATTTTCAAAATCACAACTCTCAGGGAATTTTATTTGATGCGATAAGTCGTTTTTATATTTCCTCTAGGCTGAGGGCAGTATTTAAATTCGATAGGAATAACTGTTACGTTTGGTTTTAATCATATACGACGTAGGCGCCATAAATTCTCGACCTGATGCACAAAAAACAAACTTGGAACAATATAAGAATTTTTATTTTTCAATGTAATCTCTGTAACTTCTACATATTTATTACAATGATTAACTAATAATACGATACCCTTGTAAAAATAATCTCAAGTTTTTCCGTCAAAATGTTCTATAATAAGGTCTTTTTTAAATTAGAAAACAAAAAAATCACAAAGAGCCATATCCGGACTATACGGTAGATTTTCCAATTCTTGAAAGCCGCATTCCCTTATGGCAGCTTGTGAAATTGCGGCAGTATGGATGGGAGCATTGTCGTGCAATAATCGCACACATTTTGTCAATTTTTATGGTGCCATCTTCAGTAGAAATCTGAAGATGGCAAATTAGTTGCCGAAATACGTATATAGATTTTTTATATCTTTTTAAGTTTTGTGGTAAGTATTAATATTATTTATATTTCCTCTATTTTAGACCTAATTATCATATAGTAGTAAAGACACTAGTCAGAGTTATTATAGTTATTATAATAACATTTTCACAGTGAGTCTTAATTTCCATTTTAACGTTTCAGCAACTGCGACACATCGTTAAAATACACCTATACTCCGTCTCAACCCCATTATGCAGTACAGGTTTAATAGGGATATTGCATCTCTTATTATCTTTAGTAGTCTCTTAATAACGCCATCTTTATATCCGGTTGCCTTGCAACAAGGCAACCGGATATAAAGATGTTCTCTTATGCAAAGTATATGGGTATATGAGTAATCGTAGCTGTCAATTGTCAGTTTTTGCTGTAGTGTGTAAACTTATAGATAAATTAAAGACAATATAAAAGTTCTGTTACTGTATATAATTTCTGTTAAATCGTTCTTTTTAGCAAGCATATTATCTTTTTCAAGCATTTAAAAGTATGCATATCTAGATCTATAATTCTGATTAACGTGATAACCTATATATGTAGATATACATATACTTTTTACAGATTGCTACATGATATGGGTTTTGAATTTTAAAAAGTGGGACGAAAGAGTATTCTTATTGAAAGAGATGACATCATTAGATGGAGACATAAATACTTACGAGACATCAGAAAATTCAGAGACGAAGGTATAGTTTATCATTTAATTTGTTATACTTTTATGTTCATTACGCAATTTATTATTTGCTTGTGTTTGATTGTGATTGTTTTATTTTTAGGTAGAACTATAATATATACTGATGAATCATGAGTGAATGCAGGACACTCGGTAAATAAAAAGTGGACTGACGTTACTGTTCAAAGCGGCCGACAAGCTTTTACAGAAGGCCCAGTACTGGTTTAAAATCACCAAGTGGTCTTGGGCCTCGATTTCCATTAATTCAGGCTGGAGGCGAGCAAGGTTTTGTTGTTGGTGCTGAATGTACATTTCTTTGTAAGAAAAATACTGCTGATGTGCATAGCGAAATGGATACAGATACATATGGAGGTTGGTTCAAGAATAAATTGCTTCCAAATATACCAGAGAACTTGGTTGTTGGTCTCGATAATGCCTCATATCACACGAGAAAATTAGAAAAGTTTCCAGCTGTAGCACGGAGAAGACCAAATTATTGAATGGCTTACTGAGAAGAATATTCCACTTGATAATGACATATTAAAAAGAGATTTACTGACTTGTGTGTCAGAGGTTAGGTCTCAGTATAACAGAAACAAAATTGATGAATTTGCAAAGAATAAAGGGCATTATGTTCTTCGGCTTCCACCTTATCATTGTGAATTAAACCCAATTAAAATGGTGTGGGCACAAGTCAAGCAATACGTTGAAATGCACAATACGACATTCAAACAAAGAGATATTGAACAATTAATTGTGGAGGGTTATCAGAATGTAACAGTGAACAACTGGCAGAATTACATTGGCCACTTTGCCAACTTGCAAGACGATGTTGAAGAGTTTATAATTAACGTCACACATTCATCATCAGATCAAGATTCTTTAAGGGATTGAAGAAAAATAAAACAATATGTGTACCTACTCCTTTGTATGGTCATGGTTAGTTTTTTCATAAATGTTATCATGTATTATTAACTTGTTCTTGTAAATGGGAAAGTATGTTTTTGCAAAATGAATTTGTGAGGAATTTGTGTCTTTAAATGTGTATAACGGAATGTAGATTAACATACTAATATTCAATAAGACTATATAAGTCATGTAACATATTAAAAAATAAAAGTACATGTGTATGTGTGGTTATTGTTATTCTTTTCATAAATAAGTATTATTTAAGTTGTTTTTATAAATAGAAAAGTCTTTTTATGAAAAATAAATTTGTGATTGACTTTGTCTTGGTCTGAATTTGTAGTGGATAGTTGATTAAGATGTAAATATTCAGTAACGAAGAAAATTGTATACCTACCTTAAGTGTTTCTTTGAAATATTAATTCATTTACTCTGGCTTACTATATTCAGTTAGATTTTAAATAATTTTCTACAGAACAATCCCAAAGGATCATATTATTACAAATATTTTAACTAATCCATCTTCCCATATATTCTCCTCTTTTAGTGTTTCAAATTACTATTAATTTTTTGTATGCATCAATTGAATGACAAACAGTCGTATAGGTTATGTTTTGATTACAAAAAATGTCAGATATTGAACCGGAACTGTAACGACATTATACAATGAGACGATTTGGCAACCATGAAATCAATTGCCATAAGACCTATACTGCATAATAGGGTTGAGACGGACTATAGGCATTTTGTCAGCAACAAAGATACATCTATGATAAATTAGTGTTCTAATTAGATTTTCTATAATATAAAATGATATTAAATTAAATAGCGTATACTACTCCTAATGACACAAAAATAAAAAACATTACATCTCAATTCATAAAAGAAATCGAATGCTAAATATTATGAAATAATATTAAACCTCATTTACTCACAAAACACAATTTTCACCTTATGACAATGTTGCTGCCATGTATGCGATATGATCAATTAAAGATAAAATAAATTTTGGAAACATATTGATAGCTTAAGTAAAGTTAGAAAGTATTTTTTAGTGTTGTATCATTTTGAGAGCAAGTGTATTTTTATATATACTATCTGTCCATTGGATCTTTTGGGTCACGTCATCTATTGCGTGGTGTTATCAAGGACATCGGCACCTAGAATGTATATATACTCATTTCTTTCCAATCTCAATGACTAGATAAGCATAGAAATTTTAAACTTTAAGGTGGGGTTGTCTTCCCCATAAGAGTAATAAGACAGACAGAGAAAATATACCGCCATGACATGTTACTGCATTAGTCAATTTATTAAATTTTGACATATAACCACGATACACTAATACCGGTATGCTCACGTTAGCTGTCAATGACGTCATTGCGGAGCAAGTCAGATTGACAGTTCTCATATTGGCTATATTTTGACGCAGTTTGAAGTTACTTTATCGTTTTTTTAAGTAATACTCTATTTAATATACCAGGTTGTGCTGATACGGGTGCCGTAATTACAGTCGAAAAAGTAGAGATAGCCACATTAAATATTTTTCCCAAAGAAGAGACGGTACGAAATTTGTGGTTAATTGCGTGTAAAAGGCAGGACTCAATAAATTTGAAAAATGGTAATTCCAGAAATCCAAATTACCCAATTTAATAATAGTTTCTGATTATAGTGGTTTATTTAATAATATAAGCAATTATTGAAGTACTCAGGCAAAGTGATATTTTGAAATGCTATCATAACTACGTAAGATGTTTCACATTTTTTGCATGTGTTTAAACTACATTTTCAATACACAATGCAAAACAGTTTATTCTGTGAAATCATTTGTGTACTGTACTATCTAGAGGCTACAGTTATGCATTAATGGTCTGTGTAAATCTGAAAATTATAATTGATAAATGCTTCATTTAGTGAATAAAATCATTGCCAAAATGTAAATAAAAGTATTTATTTAATATATATTTTGAGGCTTATAATATTTTCTTTTGCACAGATGTAAATTCTATTTAGTGAATCGCATAGATCTGAAGTATTCAATATTGGTAATATACAGTTACATCTCTTTTAATAGAAGGGTCTCGAACAATTGAAGGGAAGATAAACTAACATTTGAATGAAGCAAATACAATTTGGTTGGAATTTGTTATGTTTAATATAATTATTGATTGTTTACAATAATTATAATTACCCACCGAAATACAAGAGCATAAAATTGACTCCACGATTTCAAGCCATAAATTAATCTTGATTCTAGATTAAACAATAACAGTAGTGATGTATTTTAGAATTTTAGGAAGCTTTGTATTATAATAATATTAAGTTAAAATAAAACTGCTAAATATAACTTTTATTTCATCTTTTCCTGCCTTATAATTTTTTTAATTTGAAGAGACTATTGAGTTTTTGTGTTTGATAAAAACACTATTTGAACAAATCACAAATATTTATAACAGGCAGATAATGTATTATATGTTCCTTAGGAAAGATACCATGGAGGTTATGGCCAAATGTTTGTAAAAGGTAAGAATTTTAATTATGGTTGCTAATAAATAATAACTTTGATAGTTCAGAAACTTTATTTCAATTCAGTAAGAGTAAATGTTTTTAACACTATTAAAGAAATTCTGTATCAAATTGAAATCCATATACTATTCTTACTATATCCTTGCCATATATTAATGAAAAGCAACCTAAATTAGTTAACAATAATTTAGAAATTCTTAATAAGCAAAAAAAGAAAACTATGTGTGTTGCTACGATGTATAGAATTCCTCAAAATACTTCATAAAAGTTTGCAGATATACAAACATGTTCTATTAATGTGTATTGAATCAAATAATTTGCTTTCATAGATGATTAGTAAGCATTGAACACTTTAAAGCTTCAAAATTAGTCTATGTCAATGCTTCACACATTTTACTTCTTGATCCTAAAGTACTTTGAGGATCTCTATATGTTTTACCAAAGCATCTATTTTTTACTTTTTAAAGATTTTTAACTCATTGTTTATTGATTCAAGTTGTGTTTTCTTTAAATCTGAGAATTGCATCTGAATTTAAATCTCTGCATGATTTATTGGAAAATTCCAGTAATTCTTGGAGTAATGTATGTAACGGTAGGCCCTGTATATCATAAATAAAATATAAATATAATAACATCAAAGCTACTTACGTTAAGGTAAAATTACCAAATGTAATGATATCATGAAATTAATGTATATAATTAAACAACACAGATCGGGAAATATATATTACTTATTTATTTGTATTAAAATATTATATTCCTTCTTAAAATGTCTCCATGTAAATTCTGTATATATTCGTGGTGTATCGTAGATGTATCTATGTAAAAGAAACACATGTGTCGTCAACCTTATCAACGCCAGCCAAGAAGTTATGCGGCGTTGACAGAAACTGCTTTGTGTGCAATCGACACGTGTGTAACCTTGAATGCTAAATAAGCACGAACAAACATTTTACGGAGTGCTTTTTCTCAGGAACAAGTTGGAAAAGAAGTGAAGTCCCTAAGAGTGGCCCGGGGAATCCCCGTAAAGAATACCGTGAGACGCTCCTTAAGCGGCGAAGATGCAGTTAGACGTTCCCCGACTAGTGAAGGAGCAGGTTGACAGGTCCCTCTTGTCGAATAAATAAATCGGCTGGACCCAACCCAGTTAATTATAAACGCATCAGAAGAAATTTCCTGGCGTTTATAATTTCATAGGGAACGATCTCGCAGGTTAATAGTGCTAATAAAAATATAGTAATTCAAAGCACTCCTTAAGAGAAAAGAAAAGCCTAGTGAGAAAATAGATATAGGCAATAAATCAAATAGTGTGCTAAGAAACTAAACTTGGAGTCTGTGGCTTGAAACTACACAAAAACACTAAAACACCTTACCACACTAAAGCACAAAAATGGCTAAATACGTATTTCACGGTGTGTAGACAGCGCGATTTTTAATCAGTGCTACTGATGATGACAAAATAGTGTGCTACGCGATATAAAAGTAAAATTAAAGCTATAGTGTGTGTCCCAGTTCGAGGCAAAGAAGACGGCATCCATCTATCCTGGGAAGCTGCCCGTATCAACGAATGAAAACACCGCTTCATCTTCATAGCATCATCGTAAAGGTACCCAACGTGTAATCTAATTAGAGGCCTATATCATGCATGCATTTTACGTAATCAATTAATTAACATCTAATTAAATTCACGGTATGTTGTCTCTGTAAAGCGCCATCGTCTTGTTAACCTATTATATCTGCCTATTTTGTAACTTATGCGTATTTTATATTGATATATACAATTTTAATTGTATTTCGCTTTGTAATATTTGTTTTGTAACCTGATCTTTGTTGTTTGTTTTTTAATCAATATATTCATAGTATTTAAATATCATTTTGCATCTTATTTGGTTACCTTAACATAAAAATCTGGATTATAAAGATAGTACGTCTATAAAAATAATCTTAGTGTCTTAATACCTGAACCGACTTGAAAATAAGATTCTCATACGAACCGACCTCCCATCTGAGCTAGTAACGAGGAGTGTTCAATAAGTTAATTAATTTCACTATTAAATTTGAGTCTGTTTAAAAACTTAAAATTTCTCTCACAAAAGAACAACTTAATTACTTTATTAATTACAGACAAGAATAAAGCCGTACTATTACATGTATGAAAACATGATGGCTTAAAATGAACGAAACAGATACATGCCAAAATATTTTTTTATTATGAATAATGATAAAATCAGATTTCTGGAAATACCATTTTTCAAATTTATTAAATCCTGCCTTTTACATGCAATTAACCACACATTTTGTACCGTTTGTACCGTTCCTTGGGAAACATGTAATACTTAATCTGACTATCTCTACTTTTTCAATTGTATTTACCATAACCGTATACAACACAACCAGGCATATTAAATAGAATATTACTTAAAAAAGCGATAAAATAACTTCAAACTGTGTCAAAATGTAGCCCATATGAGAACTGTCAATCTGACTCGCTCCGCAATGACGTCATTGACAGTTAAAGTGAGCATACCGGTATAAGTGTATCGTGCATATAACATTGTTCTCTGCGTTTTGGTTTATTTTCGTAATATTGCTTTTCTAATCAGTTTTTGTTGTATCTTGCAAATATGTAAATGTTCTTTTCAGAACAAAAAAAAATGTACCTATTTAATACATTTTCTGTAAGTATTCTAATCACTAAATTTATTGGTTATAGGTTAAGAATTTATATTTATTACAGAGATATGCCTGGGAAACGTCTGAATTCACAATCTCAACAACTTGTATTAAATGTCCTGGATTTTTTTGATAGAGAAAGACAAAGTCGTGCACCTCGCATAAATATAAATGCACCTATTGAAGTACGAATTATATACATATATCTTTTGAAATTATAATAAAGGTTTGAATATTGCAGAGAGCAGCTCCTGCCCTTAGAATCTCCGCACAAACTATCAGAAATATAAAACAACGTAAAGGACAAAGCCTACTACTTTCTTCACCCGGTAAGAAAAGACCTCGTGTCAAGTCCAAAACAGAAGATTTGTGAGAATCTTTAAAGATGGAAGTACGAAACACTATTTATAACATGTATAAAGAGATTATGTTATTATTTCATTTATGTTTCACAATTTTAATATATTTGAAATTATTTCAGAGAAACATGTTACTCTGCTTATATTGAAAAACGAATTACACACTAAAGTAGTAATCGATATTGGCAAATCTTCTTTGTCCCTTTTATTAAAAGATATTGGTTTTAAATTCAAAAAGGAGGACAACATTGGTGGAAAAGCATGATATAGCCTTTTACCAAAGCACGTTTTTAAGGAAGTATACAGATAATTTAAGTCAAATTCTCCACGGTGATATTCCTTGATGAAACATGGATATATTCAAAAGGTAATAGAGGAAGATCTTGGCATGCATCTACAAAAAGTCTTCGAAAGCCAGAAAGTTATGATGGCAAACGGTTTTTAGTTTTACGTGCCAGAGGTGAATCAGGGTTTATTGAATGTGCAAGTTTGATATTTGCATCGAAAACCAAAGCAAAAGATTATCATGCTGAAATGTACAGTAAAAAGTTTGAGGCATGGATTAAAATACAATTCGTGCCACATTTACCAAACAATTCACTTGTGGTAATGGACAATGCACCATATCATAATGTAGTATTAAATAAAATTCCAAATTCTGCATCGAGAAAACAGGAAATATTAGACTGGTTGTCCAGCAATAATATAAGTTTTCCGGTGAATTCACAAAATATGAATTGTTGGATTTAGTTAAGAGAAACAAACTTGAGAAACTGCATTTAATTGATGAAATTTTAAAAGGTAATGGACATGAAGTATTAAGATTACCTCCCTACCACTGTGAATTTAATGCAATTGAATTAATTTGGGCTGCGGCAAAGGGCTACGTTATGTTTACGTTCGCTAGATTTTATTTATTCACTCTAATGTTACAATTATTGTATTACACTTGTTGTACTTTGTGACAAATAAATCATCTTCATAAATGCGTGACTGGGCATCTTAAACCTAAGCATTGTTGGACCACTTTCGTCCCTTTCGTCTAAATGTAATTGGGTACGTCTTTTAGAAGTAATGTTCTATTAAATTTTAGGCCCAATATGATTCATATCCATGATGGTCCACCAGCCCACAAAGCCCTACTTTCCAAGTTTGATTAAGCGTGAATTTTCTATATGGGTGGAGTGGGCGTAAAGGACTGATATCTGCCCAGCAAGGTTTCCGTTGGTGTTTTTGTTTGGCGCTCTTAATATAAAATATATGCGACGCCTCCAGTCAATAAACAAGAAGTAAATAATAGAATTAATGGCTGAGAACTAGCAGCTACCAGTTTGCAGATTTACTTTGATCGTTACGTTCAGCTATTCTACAACTAAATATTTCATTAAAATTTAAAATTATTTTTTAATAAAAGTAATTAATAAAAAGCACTAGAATTTCAAATATAAATAAAGCTTGCATGTTTTTTCTGGTTAGTACAATCATATGATAACTGCTACAATACGATGTTGCCAAACCGCGAATTTCTGGCCATAATGATTATTCGTTAATTAAATATGTTTCTTCATTACATGTTGACATTGTTTCGGCCTCATTTGTTAAAAAAAACATTTATAGCATCATGAATGGTAAAGAAAATTAATCAGTTAAAACGTATAGGGCTACTTACCTCGAGTAAATCTCTCTCGGCTTTCAAAATTCTCACAACACACAGGAATATGACGACCTCTTTCAGAAGAAAGCAAACAGCCATATACCTGTAAAGAAAATATTAACTTTATTGTGTTGTATGCACATAGATATTGAAAGATACACATTTATATCTTAATGCACTGGGGAGAAAAATGCAAGCCACTTAAATATTCTGTCAGCAATGTTAAAACTCATTTGTAACTCTTTGACATCATCGCTTACTTGAATTTGGTCGAATACATCGAAAATGGTCTTTAAAACACTGGAGTCTCGTTTTACAAAAGAGTCAAGAATTTGCTAATTCGTTGCTGATGCTGGCAAATGAGTATGGAGCAAACCCAGCCTGGCAATGTTTAAAATAACTGAGAATTATCTTGTTTGTCGTTCTGGTCAAGTATTATTTAATTGTTATTGGATGTGTTATTTTGATCACTCCACACGTGTTCAGTATTTCCTAACTGATTGAAATACTAGTGATTTTGCGTGTTTTTCCTTCCTTTTATTTTTTATATTTGGTAGAAAAACTGTGCATGTAAGTAGATTTCTTAGAATAATATGGAATAATCAATCTAAATTGCACCAAAAAAATCGTGGAGGGTAAGATGACGAATCCGTCATCTTATCCCCCTACATTGTTCGTCAACTTAGCTACAAATAAAATTTCAAATATTATGATTATTACTTCAGTATAAATAATGATATTAATAGAAATTAAATTACATAAAGGTATCCAAAAACAATGGTTTATCTTGTACTATCAGCAAATTAAGTTCAATTCTTACCCAAAATATGATAAACACTATTTTCTGAGCACTCGATATTACAACACGTTGCACATGTTAGGTTAACCTTTATTTGAAATAACGTTCAAGTTTCGGATTGAATTTTGGTGTTGACCTCTAGCGGTGTACTGGTAAGGCTCGCGTTATCATGCAATACCTATTACGCCACCTACCAGATTTACTTAATTTACACCAATTCGTCAACTTACCCACTTCGTCAACTTACCCTCACCTCCCCTAGTTAGACGCCATATACCTTCTCCTACAACTTTTAGGGAACTTGAAGAAGCTGTGTTTGCTGAATGGGAGAATATTTTTCAAGCCACCATCTGCAACTTAATTAGTATGCCTAGACGATTGGAAGCAGTTATAATACCAGGGAGAGGCTAAACCCGATATTAATTTTATAATTTTTAAGTTAAATTTAATCTGAGGAGACCTTTTTATAATCTCCAAATGTGTCTTCTAGTTTAGATATTATTGTAAAATTTTTGTTAAATTAACATTGTTAATTTAACAAAAATGTTACTAAAACTTAGCTGCAAGGTTTTTGTTACAATTCTTGCGTTTTATTTTTAATAATAAAAGATTTGGCGAATTTTTTCCGTTATTTTTGCGCCATTCATTTGTGTGTCGGAACATTAGGAACATATGTTCTTTCCACTTTAGGAAATCATTTAACTCTAATCCAAGAAATCTTGTGTTTTAATAATATCATCACAAAATAATTGACACAATTTAATTTTCCATGTCATCATTCAATGTCACTAACATTTTAACAAATGAGAATTTAAGTAAAGATGCCGTAATTATTCTGTTGTTCAGTGGTGTTTATGTTAAATTTACTTATAAAATAATCCTATACATACACTAGCGGAATTCTCAAGAACAGAAAAATCCGCTTAATGTTAAAATCAAAATTATTCCGGTTACCTACTCTTATTGTTATCACCAACCAGATACTACTTTTTTACGGAAACAATACAACATGAACTGCGACAGGGAAATTTGAGTTCAATTCAATGTTTATGTACGCTTTTTGTTCCATCTTCGCTGTCCCAGTCATCTTCAGAATATTCGTTATCAACGCTGGTGGCGGTAGTACTCCGAATGACACACACAATATGGGCCCACGCATTTCTCTTCATTTATACATATCCACACACACACACACACACACACACACGCATTATTCATTTCTTTTTTAATTTGGGATATTCGTCCTGAAGCCAGGCAGTAACTAGCGACCAGCAGCCATTAATTCGTTCTTTTGTCATGCATATTTGGGTATTGTTCTTCGCTAATTGTTTTTTATATATCGCCTTCGTTAATTGTCGTGATATAATTGAGATTGGTACGTCCTTTAGCTTGCCATCTGACTTGTTCTGGATGAAATGGTAATATGTTTTGTGGCAAAGTTTTGCCTGTAGTAAATGAAACATCTTCTTACCATAATTTTTACTACGTACGAGATAGGCGCCATTAATTTGGTGATTCTATCCCCTCTACACATTAAATAGGCATTGATTAAACACTTTGTGAAAGCACTAGTATAAGAAGGCAGCTGTTTTAAATATTTAAGGGATAAGTTTCCAAAGCTGCCTGATGCTTCGCGAAGGCATATTTGTTGTTCTACAAATTAGAAAGTAGTTCAAAGATAAAAATTTTGAATGTACCATGAATGATTTAGAGCTGGCAGCATGGACTTCTTTTAAAAATGTTTGAAAATATTTTCTGGGAAATCAAAAGAGTTAAAACTAGAGATGTCGATTTTTAATCGATTATCAAAAGAATCGATTTATTTATTTTTTAAATCGATTTTTAAAATCGATTCTTTTATGTGCGATTATTTACAAGAATCGATTTTCTTGTTAACGATTTTTTAATAATCGGGCAAGACAAACGGAGTACACGACACGACAGGTAGATTTTTCAACTTTTGCATGAATAGGTATTTGTCATTCGACATTATTTGATGGCACGTTTGATGGCTACTGATGGTGGTGTTATATGTACAGTAAAATGTCTCGAAAAAGTGAGGTCTGGAACTGTTTCATCAAAACTAGTGGTGAAGGAAAGTGTAAATTATGTCATAAAGAATTGAAATCTTGTGGAAACACCACTAATCTAATGAATCATGTTATTAGAAAACATGGTTTTAAACGTACCCAAATCCAAAACGTAGGTCTTAAGTGCAGTAACAACAGAACAAAGCCTGCCAACACTGAATTTATTGAAAATTCAGCAATGGAACAAGAGGAAGAGATCTTATTAGATACTCTTGTATATGCTGATGACGATATGGCAACTACTTCAAGTAGTATTAATATATCTGTTGCTGATGAAGGTGAATAAAACAAATGTGGATACTTACTTGCGAATTTATCAAATTTTTATTGATTCCAGAGATCAATTCCATGACAGTCATGACACCTACATTCTCAACATCAAGACGCTCGGTGGGAGTAACTCTGTCACAAAAAAGGATCCAAGAATCATTCTCAGAAATGGAGTAATTTAAAGGTAATAATATCAAAACCATTTATTTTAGAACTGGGTTAAATCTTGTATGAATTTCAGATGACGGCAGTAAATCAATCATATTAACAGAAGCTTCAATGTATATGATTGTGAAAGATAATTTACCGCTAAATTCAACAGAAAAGGAAGGTTTTAATTATTTCATTAAAAAGGCACTTCCTAATTTTAAAGCGCCCGGACGTACAAAAATTACACAGTTAATAGATTATAGGCATGATATTTTACAGAGAATGATCCAACAAAGATTGTCATGTATTGAGCATGTCTCAGTAGCAGCAGATGTGTGGTCTGACAACATCAGTACTGGCAGCTTTTTGGGAGCCACTGTGCATTTCATTGCGGAGAACAAGCTTTGTAACCTAGTGATTTGTTTAAAAGAACTATAAATGGAAGTGTTGGTGGACACATTCAATGAATGGGGAATTCCTATTTCCAACATCCGTGCTATTGTAACTGATAATGGCGCAAATATTATTAAAGCGGCCACAAACCTTCTTGACAAAAATAGGTATTTACCATGTTTTTCTCATACATTGAACTTAGTAGCTCAAAAGAATTGTGATGAAGAAAATGTAACTGTCTTACTATCTGCCACCAAAGCAATTGTAACCTATTTTAAACACACAGTTGCTGCGTCAGATGAATTACGCAAACTTGCCAGTTTAAAATTAATTCAGTCTGTAGTTACCCGGTGGAACTCATCATGTTTATTTTGTGAAGAAGAATGTCAGAAACAAAAAGGTGATGTGAGAGAGACCTAAATTCAATTACAGGAATATGAAAGGGACGAAGATGATCATGAAACTGCTGACAATGACAACATGAACATATGGAACTTCCACCAAAAACAAGTACGAGAACGAAAAGCAGCTTCTCAAGATTCTGATGGAAACGATGAACTGAAACATTACTTAAATCAATCTGTGTTCAACATCAAAGAAGATACAATCGCATTTTGGTAGAAACATAAAACAACATATCCAATACTTTCACAAGTAGCAACCCAATTCTTGTCTGTAGTAGGTACATCAGTCTCGTCAGAACGTTTGTTTTCACGCGCTGGAAATGTAATGGATCCCAATAGAAACCGTCTAACGCCAACAAGACTATATAATCTGGTATTTTTAAATTTATTGCCAGCTGAGGTTTGGCAGTTGCAGTAGAACATTATGTATATTAAATATACAATATGACTATACTATAAATTCTATAGTTCTATGACTTCTATGTAATATGTTTTAATTCTTATTCCTACTTATATTGCGTTCGCTTCAAGAAGAAAAAATGGGGGAAGAGTAATATCTCCATGTCCATATCTCTCTTGGCTTTTGTTTACATCTATACACAACAAAACATCGATTATTTTACCATCAATTTTTTTTTCTGAATCGATTTTTGCAGTTTCGATAGTAATCGATTTTTGCAGTTTCGATAGTAATCGATTCAGAGATTCGATCTTTTTAAAAAGAATCGGCATCCCTAGTTAAAACTACCAAGATATAGTGGACTAATTTGTTAGAAAACTATGAAAATTTAGGGGGCAGAAGTCGCTCAAAGTTCATTGTTTGCATTCACATTTTTATTTCTTTCCTACTAATTTAGAACGATTATAATTCTAAAACTATACGTGGTGAAAGGACTTGGTTCTTGGTCATGTCTTCAGTTATAGAGTGTAAGAATTGTATACCCATTTTTACAACAGTTAAATCACAATAATATGTTATTCCCAATAAGAAAATTCAATCAAACAAATTCTTTACGATATATAATTACAAGTCATAATAATAAATTATAAAAGCGATATTGCCACGTCTAAATAAAACCTCATAATTATCTTATATGTAAGTTTCGCGAGTTCCTTTTCCCAAAAGTAATAATAAACGGCAAAATCCCGAGAACATTTCAAAAGATAAGATCTTCCTCCTATCTAAAGGGCTTTGATATTTTCAATAAACTGGCGAAGAAGTTCCTTTCCTTTCATATTTTTGGACCGTGCCACTGCGGCGCGGTGATGGAATTCCGATATTTTGATATCCCAACTCCAAAGTAGAGAGCAGCGTGTTCGCTTTAATCTTGCGCTGATGGCCGCCGGCAGAATTAATATAAACTCGTCCCATTGTTCCTTCGAGGGACTCTTGACGACAAGTTATTGTCGGCATCCACTTCGCCGCGAACATGGATGGCACTATTTTTCTAATGTAAATCCTTTTCCACGGTGCTGTTAGTCATGCCTTGCCGTTGATGTCGGGCCCTACTAGCCGTGGTTATATATCTATATCGACTTTCCCTTTATATTTTCAAAAGAACTAAAATAATTGCACAGATTGCGGTTCTGCTTTTAATCTTCTTTATGCATACTTTTGTGTTTCCCCTTCGCCTTCAATGCAAGATACGTACTTTTTAAGATTGCGGTTTTTCTATATGAATCGACCACCATTGTCATTATAATTATTGCGTTTTTTTTTGAGTTTTAAAACGCATAGAAATTCTACTAGTGCATTGCATACGTACAGTCAATTTCTACAGAGTGGTTCACCGGGAACTGAATCGATCGATTGCGGAAAAACTGTAGCTAGGAATGATCTGAAATTTTGACATTATACTAAAGTCGATGGGGGCCATCCGCCTAAAATATTTTCAAGATGGCGGCACTTCGGGTTATGCCGGAAGTAGGCACCAATTTTCTAATTTTAAATAGAGTACTCTGTATATTGTCAGGCTTTTAGATTCTACGTAAAATTCTAAATATATTTCATGTATAATGTCATATATCTAAGTGTAACCCTTTTTGACTTATTGAAATTCTTATGTTAAATTTGACGTTTGCAGCCAGAAAATCAATAGCACTTTTTCCATATAAAGATGAATTTATTATTTAATTTGAAGTAAATTCTCTCAAATTGATGGTCTAATTAAATACTATTTGTATAAAATTGTTACAATTATTAATAGAGAGTGTGCGAATTATACGCCCGAAAACGAAATTGGAAAAATTGTCAAAAGATAATTTTTTTAAATGCGAAGCGGCAACTTTTATAATATCATCTTATTCTGTATTAAAAATAAGAATCACTTTGTATAAATATGTCTATTATAAAAATTGGTAGTTTTTGAAATATTGGCAAGTTAGTGTTTTTATCTTCTACAATACATACTGTTTGCATTAGTTCTTTTTTCATTAGTTAGCCATGACAGTGTTTACAAAATTATAAATTGTCATTTGTTGAAGGAAAGTCATTTTCCTTATTATAATTTCAATAAGTCATGCCGGGGCGCGTAAATTATACAAACTATGATTATTTAAATTTATTTATTATTTATGGGGAATGTAATAAAGTTATGTCAAGAACATGTGATACATTTGCATTACATTATTATCGTTATTAGTAACTAGTTTATTTCCGTGAATCTTTGGCCTCACGGATTCAAAGTTTCTGAACTTTCCTATAATACGTTTAACGGTATTGGTAGATGGTTTCAGTTTTTCCGGATATCGAGTTGCAAATGTATCACATGTTCTTGACATAACTTTTTTACATTCCCCATAAATAATAATAAATAATCATCGTTTGTATAATTTAAGCGCCCCGCCATAATTTTTCTTCAACGAATGACAATTTATAATTTTGTAAACACTGTCATGGCTAACTATTGAAAAAAGAACTAATCAGTATGTATTGTAGAAGATAAAAACACTAACTTGCCAATATTTCGAAAACTACCAATTTTTATAATAGACATATTTATACAAAGTGATCATTATTTTTAATGCAGAATAAGATAAAATTAAAAAAGTTGCCGCTTCCCATTTAAAATGTCTTTTGGCAATTTTTCCAAATTCGTATTCAGGCGTATAATTCGCACACTCTGTTTTAATAATTGTAACAATTTTATATAAATAGTATTTAATTAGACTATCTATTCGAGAGAATTTACTTAAAATAAAAATAATAAATTTATCATTATATGGAAAAAGTGCTATTGATTTTCTGCCTGCAAACGTCAAATTTAACATAAGAATTTCAATAAGCCAAAAAGGATTACACTTCGATATATGACATTATACATGAAATATATTTAGAATTTACACGTAGAATCTAAAAACCTGACAATATACGGGCTACTCTATTTAAAATTAGAGAATTGGTGCCTACTTCCGGCATAGCCCGAAGTGCCGTCATCTTGAAAATATTTTGGGCGAATGCCCCCCATCGACTTTAGTATAAAGTCAAAATTTCGGATCATTCCTAGCTATAGTTTGTCCACAATTGATCGATTCAATTCCCGGTGAACCACCCCGTATAGACAATAAAATATACAAATTCCACATTAAAAAGTAAATAAACTAAATGGTGCGTTAGAAAATGCTACTAGTTTCATTAAAAACCTAATGTTTTTTATGAAACTAGTGTAGAAGTCGAATTTAAAAATCGTTTTTTTTTAAATTCGACTTTGTGTGTATATGACAAAAGGCGAATGTAAAAAAAAAACGATGTTTAAATTTGGACCTCTACGCTATACCCTGTCTCAGAATAAGAAAGAGTGATTCAAATATCGCGCCAAATTGGTACACTTTTTCGGAGATTTCATTGGTTCTTGCGCAGGCAAGTGTAATATGCAAAAATAAGTACACCCATTCCACCATTTTATGTTTATAACCTACGATTTTGCTTTCTTACATTTTTGCTCAAACCGTTTCAAATATGTATATAATGTTAACGGTACAAATTCCCAGAACGGGAACAACAGAAATGGTAATAAGCATCTCCAGAACACAAAGTAAGATATAAATAAGTATTACTTCAATAACAATATATAAATATGCATTTTAGGTTTGGCAAAGTCAACTGTTTATCGGATAATGATGGAATATAAAGAGACAGGCAAATTAAAGCCTCCTAAAGAACGAGTAGGCAAGCAATATTCATTATAAATTTGATGAATCTGTAAAAAATTCTGTACGATAGAAGGTGCACAGTTTCTTTTTTAAAAACGGATTTCCGACCCTTGATAAAATTATGGCAGATATAACTATGAATAAGTTCATACTAAAATGAGCTGAGCAACTCTACACAGATTCTTGAAACTCATCAATTTCAAGTAGGTGCTAATGAAACACTGATCATATTACTACATGTGCATATATATATGTTATATTTCAGATATGTCAAACGTAACAAGAAAAATTTACTAATAGAAAAAAAAGATGAAATTATCAGGTGGAGAAGAAAATACCTGAGAACAATAAAACTGTATAGAGATGATGGTTGTCCGATATTTTATTTAGATGAAACATGGTTGAACGAAGGATACACAAAGGGAAAAGTTTGGATTGACAAAGGAATAATCAGTGCAAAACTGGCTTTCGTTGAAGGTTTATCAACAGGATTAAGAAATCCTACTGGTAAAGGCAGGCGATTAATAAAACTATATAATAATAATAATAATAATAATAATAATAATACACTTTATTCAATGTTGCAATAGAGCGTAGAACACGTCATACACATAAAGTTAAAAAAACAATATAGAAGTATATAAAAGTAAAAGCAGTCTTTAGACAACACATTCAAATTTTACAGGCTCTTTAAAAAAGTCCTCGATCTTATACAAGGTTCTTACAATTAAAATATTTCTAAGTGTACTTTTAAATCGTTTTTGTGGCAGTTCTCTCATCTTGGCTGGAAGATGATTGTAAATCTTCATGCACTGATGTAGACCATTTTTCTGAATTTTTGTCAAGTGCGTTCGCGGTTGTGACAAACAATTATGAGAGTTTCCTCTTGTATGATGGCAGTCTGATAGTTCATATTTTTTGAAAAATTCAAGATAGTTCTGCTTCACAAATAGTGCACATTCTAACACAAACATAGATGGCAATGTCAGTATATTGTTTAACTTGAAAATGTTGACACAAGAGTCACTTGGACGCACACCAAAAACCGATCTTATGCAGGCCTTCTGAAGTATAAAAAGTCTATCCGAGTCCACCGAGTTACCTCAGAATATCACGCCGTATTTATGTTTGGAGTACACATTAAAGTAATAAACAGTCATTGCGGCATCAACACCAACGTCTTTTGCCACCATTTTCAGAGCATAGCACGAGCTGCTTAGTCTACCAGCTAGATAATCCACATGCTGACGCCAAGACAAATGAGAGTCTATGGACCATCCCAGGAAGGGTGCACTCTCTACAGAAGTAAGTATATTTCCATTCTGTGGCGTTTGCCAAGGTTCTTCAAAGTTGGTGAATTTTATGAAACTGGTCTTGTGTATGTTAAGTTTTAAATTATGACTGGAGAACCACTCCTCCATATTTCCAAGTTGTATCTTTAATTTATTGGTGATTATAGAATCTGTATTGGGATTTGAGGAGGATGGACCACTGCTTTTTGAAGTAAAGAAAACTGCTGATTACCATGATGAAATGAACAGCAACATTTTCAAAACGTGGTTCCAACATATATTGACAAAGTTGTCAGATAATGCTGTAATAATCATGGACAATGCATCTTATCATTCACGCAGAGTGGAAAGGCTGCCTACTTCATCATGGAGAAAAGTTGCAATCCAAGACTGGTTAAATTTCAAAAATATTCCTTTTAATGCAGAAACGATACGTGCACTTGATGGGTTATTGTATACATAAGCTAATAAAATTTATTAGATTATATAAATTCTTTTTTTTTAAGTTAAACTTACCTTTTCATTAATAATACTTTAGAAAAACGGTTTCTGATTTCTTTTAGCATTCGCTAAGAAGTATAATACTTATATATTTATAATAGTAATCTTTAAAACACTCAGAACATAATCTACTATTTTCATTTGGCTTATGTATTGTCTTTATCCATAGATACCTTCTAATAGTCTCTTTTTTGGAAACCTTGAATCTACAAATTTGAATGTTAAGATTAACATTCATCAAATTCAGTGGCGGCTCGGGGTGGTTGACATAGGGAGTGCATAATTTCAAAATTAAAAAGTATAATACAAGAACGCTTACCCAATCTTTATAAGTTTCACCGACATACTGTTCCAGACAGGTACTGTTCATTGTACAGTAAATATAACACTACAGTTTGATTACATCTGACGATAAACGAAGTCCATTTTGCGTGTCTTTGACTTGCAGAACAGTTCTATCACTTTTTCATTAAAATTTGGGAAATCATTTATAAATTCTTTTTCACAAGATAAAATAGTAAGGGCATTTAATCTGTCTTCTTTCATTGTATTTCTCAGGAAAGTTTTTATTCCCTTCAGCCGTGAAAACTGGCGTTCCGCTTCAGACGTTGTCATTGGGATTGTAATGACAATTTTTAAAAGCTTAACAACTTCATTAAAGATGTCGCTTAATCCATCCAGCAGAAGGCCTAGTAGACCTACAGCACTGACTTCTATATTTTGCCTAAATTCTTCTCTAGAATATAGAACACTTAATTCAGTTCGTAGTCTGCTTCATTTATCAATTCCCGAAAAATGCCCTTGGTATTCGACGTTTGCCGTTCATCATGACCCCGAAGTGCCAGTTCAAACGCGCCACAAAATCTAATGCAATTTATTATTAAATTTTACACATGCCTATTTTTTGTTACCTGTTCATTGTGTTGTTGAACTGCTTTTATATATGATGAATCTAAATCATTCTGAATGTTATTTTTTCCTAACATTCTTAGACTAAATATATTTTTCAAATGCCCTTCGGAATTTTCATGTTTCGTAATTTTGGCACTAAGATGAATTAAGTCTTTTATTCCGTTCTTTGACCAAGACGGTTCACCACCAAACAAAAGACACGGAAAACAAAACAAAGTATTTTTAATTTCACACCCACAAATCATTTTTCTGATAAATATTCATTTTGAATTTTCTTATAACGTCTTTACCTTTAACAGATTGTTTATTTTCTAAACATAATTGAGGCATCGGCCGTTTAAGATTTTTTATTGCGATTTTTTTATCATACGTTAACCGCGAAAACGTGTTATTCTGTAACGCAAAGACGAAATTCATCTTACAACAGCGGTGAGCAGACTGGGGATCTTGCTCACACGCTATGTATTATACGATATGGAAGTAGAACAAAATACAGTTCTCCCCACCTTCAATGTAATGTTAATGGCTTAACGGAGCAACGGAGTAACGGAGCAACGGTTGGGCTTTGCTCATGGGTATGCTTCTCTCGGTGGAAGGGGTAAACATTCGAATAGTTTCTCGTCTTTACATCCGTGCGCTGTTAGTCGTCATTAAATCTGTGACAACGATCGATGCATGTAGGTTGTTACGCGGCGCCGCACACGCCACGTTCCTGTTCAATAACTATGAATACGTAATAAATAAATAAATATCACATACACATCCCTATATTCCGCGTTAAGAAGAAAGCACGATATATTATACAATTTTCTAATTTAAGTTACGTCCATCTGGTAAATGCGGCCATTTAATTTTCAAATAATAATGGTGTATTTTCAATCTCAATCTCTCGCCTTGACCCTGTATATTAGGCATTGTTATTGACTAATTACAGCAAAAAAAATAGTTTTGAAAAATCTGCATTTTAAACTTTATTAATTTCACAAATATTGCAGCAGATTGAAAAAAAAAGGTAAAGAAAGAAAAAGTTCACCATTAATAAAAATTTGCCGAATGAATCGCCGTACTGCCCCTACTGTTTTCTCCCTGGAACAATCACCGACTAGAGCGGTGTTTTATAATCGTTAACCGACGGGACCGTCCTTCCAGCGGAAAATAGATTCCACTGAGCCTGACTTATAAGAATCTTCTTTAGAAATGTCTCCACATAATTCAGCTTGGTAAGAGAGATAAATGGGTCAACATTTCCCGCTAGATTTTTAGGTATTCACTATTCGGACAATTTTTTTAGGTCTGTAGGACCTATTTAAAGGTTCTAACATACATTGACTGTTTCATTGATTGATTTATTTACTTACTAAGAAAGTACAGGGTATGTACAGTTCTGTGCAATAATACTACACGGCTTATTGCTAATTTCGACATTATTTTATCAATGAAAATGGCTTATTTTTCCTGTACTTGAAAGGTTAAATAATGCCTTCATTATTGACATTAGTTGTCGAATTGATTGGTTCTAATTATCTTTGATTTTGATGATTATTTTATTTAAAATTATGGTTTTTATATTATCTCTACATTAAATAAAATTTATTATATTATATAATAGCTTAATTTTCAACAGAAAATATAAACATTTAAAAAGAAATATAAAAACTAATCAAGGAAACATTAATATTTAGTCATATTGCCATTTCCTACAATGACTTTATTTAAACGGTAGGGCATTGAATTAATTAATTGCCACACGTAATTTTCATCTGCCGCTAATTCGTCCCACGCATTTTCTATAATATCCCAAAGACAATTCACATTTAGAAAACGACATATTTTCTTAGTTAAGGGTCCTATATAGTGGATATGTGAATAGTTGCAAAATAGGAGATTTTTGATGCAAGATATTTTTGTTGATTTTAAATTTGGAGAAAGCCTTTCAACGTCAACTTATGAAGAATTTAGTAATCTACCCCGCTGAATAATCAAATTTAGACAAAAATGATCTGATTAAAGAAAATTAATTAATATGTCAAAAAATATTTAAAACAAGTTTTCTCAAAAATCCTTCGGAGGAGATTTGTTTGCTTTAGTTCACGTTATAAATTGAATAAAAAGCTACCCCGCTCTGCACTTATTTTTCGTTCAACTATTCTTTATTTTGTTCTAAATGAATATAAAATAAATTAAAATTGGGCAACCCACATTACAATGAATTGTTATTCTGGTAAAAATCTTTCCCGCGGTTACAAATGTGTAAATATTTGGTCATAAATGAATTTTTATTCGCTTAGATATTGCGTTATTATTTCAAATATTTATTATATATTCCCTGTGTGTAATAAGTACTCGAACATCCTTGGCTTATTAAATTATGTGCTATGCAACCAATATTACATTTTCGATCCTTTATATAGGACCCTTAAGGGTCCTCGCTAGTGGATCTGTCAACAATGGCAAAATAGCAGATTTTAGAATCCAGATATTTTTGTTGATTTTAAAGATGGAGAAAACCTTTCAACGTCAACTTATGAAGAATTTAGTAATCTAGCCGGCTGAAGAATCAAATTTAGAAAAAAATTATCGCATTACAGAAAATTAATTAATATGTCAAAATATTAAAAACCAGTTTTCTCAAAAATCCTTCGGAGGAGATTTGTTTGCTTGGGTTCACGTTATAAATTGAATAGAAAGCTACCCGGCTGTGCACTTATTTTTCGTTCAACTATTCTTTACTTTGTTTAAAATGAATATAAAATAAATTAAAATTAGGCAACCCACATTACAATGAATTGTTATATTTTACTATAAATATTTCCCGCAGTTACAAATGTGTAAATAGTTGGTCATAAATGAATTTTTATTCTCTTAGATATTGTGTTATTATTTCAAATATTTATTATATGTTCCCTATGTGTAAAAGTACTCGGGCATCCTTGGCTTATTAAATTATGTGCTATGCAACCAATATTACATTTCCCATTCACTAGCGAGGGCCCTTAATAAAACCTATATATTTTCAATATAGAGTTCAGATCTGGGCTGTTAGCGGGCCACGGCAAAGACTATGACATTCTGCCAAAATTCTCTATAACCTAATTCAAAGAAAATAGTAATCGAAATTGTTTGTGTTTCTCTGTTACTTGTAATTTTCTAACCGGCATAGAACTTTTGAAGTCCGATTCATGGATTTTTCGACAATCTATGGATCGTTAGCCAGGAAAATTTACTATTTTAGCATTTAAAACGGTATCAAAAGGGTTTTCCATTATTTATTCTAAAAGCAGCACGTGGATATTCGGGAACGAGCAGAACCACCTCACATACATAATATTCTTTCCTCCTCCCAGAGTTTCTTAATTTTTATCACAGTAGATTTATTCATGCTAAATTGCTGTATTACTGTCCTAATTGATCAGCTATCTTCATTTTTCGCTATAATATGAGCCTTACTTATCAAATCTAAATATGCGGGCATATTGAATATCTATATCTGTCAGTTAAGTATGACAAATTGAATTATTGCACAGAAATGTGCATGTTTGAAATAGTCATGAAATATATACAAAGTAAAAAAACACAATATGCCTATATGCGTGTAAAAGTAACAACAAAAAACAGAAGCACTAAAAACATATTAAAACTAGCATCTAGTATCTTTCCTAATTCAAGTTTATGAATTCTTGTATGTCATATTATACATTTTCAAGAAGTATCCTTTTATTATATCTTTGAATAGCTTTGAATCAAGGCGTCTTCTAGTATCGGGCATCTTGTTAAACAAAATCAAAGCCTGAAGATTTGCCGCCATCTGTGTTCCCGGCAGTCGATGATAGGGATACGCTATATTATTTTGTCTCCTTGTGTTGTAGTTGTGGACATCACTGTGGGTTTTGTATTTGTTTGATTTATGGATTAGTGTGAGGCAGACGAGGATGTAAATCGCTGGTAAGGTATGTAAGTATTTTTAAATTTTTAAAATCGCATCTGCAACATGTGTATCTTGTGATGCCAAATATTGCTCTAATAGCCTGTTTTTGTTGGAAGAAAATTTTCCTTGCTGCCCCACAACCACCCCATAGGATTATGCCATACTTTGCTCTACTGCCATAAGATGCTACTTCTGTAGCATCTGCACCTGCTGTTAGTTTAATCCGTCTCACGGCAAAAATGGATGTTGCTAGCGGGTGTTGCTACAAATCCAGATGTTCATTCCACGAATGTTTACCCGATAAATACACACCCAAAATATTTATACTTACACTCACTGAAGCATCAGTGGGGAATACAAGGGACTGTTGTTTTTCTTGGTTCATTTTAAGACCATTAGACCAGAACCATTCTTGAGGCTCCTTCGCCACTCTGTCAGTCTCATCCTTGTCATCAATACCAGCCAGATTGATTAAAAAGGAGACATCATCAGCATACAAAAAAGAGCTAGTACAATTCACATTAACAGCTAGGTCGTTATGTGTGATAAATAGAACTGGACCAAGCATCGACCTCTGTAAGGTAAAGCTTTGGGTCCAAGCTTTATTTCATCTTGCTGGACACTTCGTTCCTCCAATAAACTCGCTGTTGTCTATCTTCTAAATAGCTCTTTATAAACTTTAAGACTGTGTTTTTTATCTCCCAGTGCTCCAGCTTTTGCACCAGAATCGAATAGTCAAAACAGATCTGTGCAAAGTAGCTTCATATTCTGCTTCGCGCCCATTGCTTCCACCACTCGATTCAGCAGGTCTAATAAGGCTGTAGTTGTGCATGTCTATACCCATGCTGCTCGTTGGCAGTTATTTTCTCGAATATCTTTGATATCTCTGGTAATGTTGATATTGGCCTATACTTCTGGGCGTCATCGATACTTTCAGTATTTTGTACTGTACTACCTTAGCATGTTTTAGTTCTTTTGGAAAGACAAGGGATATGGCAAGTACACTTTAGAAAGCATTTACAGTACGAGAAACTCCCATTACATAATTCTTAATTACACCATGTATTACTAAAGGAATTAAAATTTGACCAAGACACTCAAAATTTGCAGCTTCTGCCACTTCTGGAGGGGTTAACGTAAAATTTTCGTCGATCACATCCATTTATTCAACGTCAAAAATTCCAATGACAGTGACAAGCACGCCGATACCACCCGATACATGAAGCCTTGGTTTGCTGATATGTCATAGTCATAAAAATCTTTCATTAATGGAAGATACTTAATAATTAATAGGTGTCATTAATGAATGATTTTGTGTACATTTAATATAAATACACGATCAACAGAAAAAGAAATTTTCATTCTATATTATAGCAAGAAAAAAAAGACATTAACGTCAAATATTAGAGCACCTTGAGTTAGCGCATAACTTTCAAACGCAATTGTTTCAAAAACTAGCATTACTATTTTCAGAAAACTCTCTTTAATTTGCCACTATTTTGTAAATACGTTTCATGTAGTATAACAAAAGTTACTTGCAAATTAATTTAGAATTACATTGTAATTTTGATCTGACAAATGGCTTGTTAATCTAAAACCGAATACACACAAAAGCACTAAAACCACACTTCCGTAGTAAACTGTTAATACTCCACGCGCTTTATCAGATTATATGTGTATATCAGCGAGATGTAATCGAAGAAAGCGCGAGCGTGTGTAAGCTCTAAGACGATCTCAGATGAATACGCAGCTTTAAAATTATGACAATGAACTGTGCCTGTGTTATTGGTCCGTATGTTCGTACATACATTACGTTAGCGGCGCTAGGATGAATAGGGGATTATCTACAAAGTATAAAGGGGATATTATTGTGTGGAATAACTCACCGTTGGAAAGTGTTGAGGCTGATGGCACCGATTCTCGATCTATATCTTCGCGAGCTTCTGACGGCACCATTGACACATCTTACTCATAGCTAACTTTTGTGTTTTATAAAATGTCACGTCTGACATATGTATAGTTCATTCGTTAAAAATTAAATGATTAGAGTAACAAGTGTGGTTACAAGTAACCGATACAACTAACGAATAATATTAAATATGATTTAATTCAGCAATGATTGTCCCTGCGTCATGATTAAGCAATATATGTTTCAAATCAATACTTTCCAGTCGTGATAAATATTGTAAACTGTAAAATGAATATGGAAGTTATAATCATAATGATAATTTTGGATTTCAGGTTAGATTGGCAGTCAATCGATCTAACTGTAGGTTATGAGTAATTAGATAGTCAACTGTTTTATTATCCATTAAAAATACTATAAATTTAACAATCTTGTACCGTAAAATGGGGTAAATAGGATCAAAAAATGTGGAAGTTACTTAATGTAGTATTACGACCAAAAAAATTGGGAGTTTTTTTGCCTAATGTGCTGGGATTTTGAAAAACGAACGTCAATAACTGATGTCAGAAAAATTGGTTAAATTATTGTCCAAAAACACAAAGAAAAACGGAGATGGACTAACAATAATTTATTTTTTAATACACTTCTGGACAAAATTAAGAAATCACCAGTAAAATTCAAAATGAAAACAAAACAAAATAACAAAATTTATTGAAACGAATAATAGTTATTTAACCAACAAGTACATTAAGGTGATTAATGATCGAGATCGTTAATGTTCGAGATCATTAATCGCATTTTAATGTAAGAGTTAGTTACAATACTTTTCCGTCGACCGTATATTTTTCTAAAGTGGAGAAAAACAGTTTACAACTTTTATTTTATTTATTAATGATCATTATTATAATTATATATGTTCATAGTCGAAATATTACAATTATTAAAAGTAATTGGACACGCATTAGAATTTGTATGGTTTTGTGAATTATAAGTTTACCTCACTACTTTGGATATTTGTCACAGAATTTATTTCAGCGCCGGTAGAAGGAGTGGTATGACAAGCCTGTGTTGTAGTTTTACAAAGAATTTATTTAGCTGTATTATCTTTATTTTGTAACGAATTCTCAATATATCCTTCTGCAATAGCAGTGGATTTCCAACCACCAAGTCGTTTAATACCTGAAAAATCTGTACCGCTGTCTGAAAGTATCGAGGCAGAAGAACGCCGGAAACAATGTCCCGTATAGAGATGCGACTGCTGCAATTTCAAAAAAGTGGCTATTATGGACGGCATCTTCGAAAATGTATTTACACCAATTGGCTGTGGCGAACATTTACCATTTTTTATAAAAGATAAAAAAGCATTTGTGTTGGGTATGTACTGGCCTCGTTGAGATATAGCGTTTAATTAAACTGAGAAGGGTTTTTTGTTCATTGTCTACTATGGTAAATATCCTGTTTGTGTGTGTTTTAGATGCTTTAACTGTTACAAGATATTTTGATTCTAAATCTTGAACGTCATCCGTTTGTAATTTCAATAATTCATCTTTTCTCATTCCTCCAGATACTCCGAAAATCAAGGCAAGCTACAAAATGATTTATTATCCAACTATTGAAATTTTAACTTTTTTAAATTTACCTTTGTCACTAAAAACAGGTTGTCAGGAGCATCAGAAATAAATGCTTGTACATGTTCTTTCTCGAGCACTTTTGACTTTTTTGGTATATATCCTTCTTTTTTCCTCTTGATAAACATTATTAATTTATTAAATTTGCTAATGTCTGTGTTATTTTTCAAAATCAGTGTCGATTTCAGCATTGAGTATTTTGGCCATAAACTTGCAATTAGGCCTTTCTTTGCAATATCTGAGAAATATGCCAACAAAACCGTCTCTGAATAATGCTTTATTTGTTTCTCATTGCACCAAGATATAAATTCGGCATACGTTTTTTCATACAGACTTCTGATCTTTTCCGGTAGTAAATTTAATGATGCTGAATTAGCACTTTCTGCTACTTCCGACGGAGTTAATGTAAAATTTTCATCCGCCTCCATTGCTTGGAAGAATTCAACGCAACACAAAACATTAAAAAACCGTTCGATTCTGTTTCACGCTTAATAATGACAGTGAATAGCGTTTTAGTTTGACGTTGTTTGATTTTGTTGATTTCCTTGGTTACCATGGAAACCATCAAAATCGTTCATTAACAGAAAATCATGCATTAATAAGGGTCATTAATGTATGATTTTGAGAACGTTAATGACGGATGTAAATACACGGTCCACGGAAAAATATATAAATTCATGTGTTTGCTTAGAGTTGTTGATTTAAAGGCTATTAAAATTAACAAACCTTACTTTTATGGACTTGAAGGAAAAAAGCCAATAATTAAACTAAAATACAAACGGTCTTATCATGAACTTAAATCCTAATTTATAATAAGTTAACAAAAATGACGGTACTAATAGCGTACCTCCTCTTTCTTGACATGGTTGAGGTTAAGTTTCTGATCTTTTCCTGAGGTATCTGTTCCCATTCTTAATCAGGCATTTTAGAGAGATCATCAAGTGTTACTGGCAGTCTCAATGCGTTTTTAATTTTGTGCCCGATTGATCTCAGATATGCTCAATAGGATTGAAATCAGGGCTTCTGGCAGGCCACTTCAGACATTGGACATTTGCATCTCTCAACAGAGCTGTGACAATGTTAGCTGTATGAAGTTTGCCATTTCGTATCAAAACCAATTCTGTACGACCATTAAACTTTGTGCCACCCTAAACCATTACAGACCCCATATCAAATTTGTCAAATTTTCGAATGTTACATGCTGTAAAATCGTTCACCTGCACTGTAAAAAATGGGTGTATATCTACATGAAAAATTGTGTAAAATTACTTCAAAATCGATGTAAAAAGAAAAATTTTGTAAAATTACAACGACATTCTCTGCAATATACCAGTATATTTGTAACAATACAAACCAATCTGTAACTTGGCATGAAATTCGGAGTAAAATTACTATCACTTACTATAGATATGTTATAGAATAGTAAAGTAAATTAATAGCCGGAATTATACAAATGCTAATACAATGTTGTCAATATACTTGCAATAATACAGACCAAAATATTAAGGTTACCTGTTATTTAGTACTTGTACAAAGCAAATATGAATCAACAATGGGGGGGGGGGGATTGGGTCTTTCATGCATCTATATACCTATGTATATCATCCATTCCTAGACAAGCCAGGCACTTTTTGTATTCGACGTTAGACATTTTTTGCTTCATAAGATGAGGTCACATATGCATATCAAGTTCTTGGTTAGTAAATGTTGGCGCGATACTTTTAAAATTTAATAGGTTTGTCGTAAATAATACGAGGAAGAATACGATTTGGTCCGGGCTTAACTTAGTTTCTTGAAGTAATTTGCACGGCTGTGGTCGTTGTCGGGCGCAATTCAAGTTATAGTGTAAAATTCAACGTTTTTTGGGCATTTAATAAAAGGTATATATGTATTATTGCTAAAATATAAAATCAAGTCGTTTGATTTCTTTTTTTGTAAATTAGAACGGTAATATACCTTTTATTGGCTTGATTTTGTTGCTAACGATATTTATGTATGTAGTAAGTATATATGTATTTTAATAAGTAATGTTCTTCAACTAATATGAAACTTCTTTAAAATATGAGACTGTCGATGAGCAAAAAGCAGATCTAAATTCATAGTACATCGACGGTTACAGTACAGGATAAAACTTTATCAGATACTTTTGAAGCAGCAAATCCAGTTAATACGAGTATTATAGATAGAGAGTAATTAGAGATTGTGAAAAAGGCAACCGTATTGAGTGTTCACTAGATAGTGTTGCAAAGGTAATAGTGGTTGCAGTCAGAGAAGTCAAAGCACATGTGCCATCCTTTATTCAAGGTGATCGCAGTGAAAGTTATATCGAAATACCTTCTCATGTTTTGAGGATGTGACTATTGGTGACGGTTCCCACACTTTATTTCAAAAACTGTATGACAGAAATGCTTACCTAAATAGACTGCCGAAACAGTTCAAGCTGTCTATCTATTTACTATTCCTTAGGGTGTTCTGACTGCGAAACGCATCTATCAAAAGATGATGTGGATATGCTCCAAGAAAAAAAAAGTATATTAAACAATGCTGTGGAATTTGCAATAGACACAATTCAATTATTGGAGAACACTTATGCTCTGCAGAGGCATTTTATAAATATATCCGATAGTGTTAACAGCATTAAGAAGGAATAGCCTGTACTATTTTTGCAGGAAGATACTTTCTGGAACTTCAAAAAATTAATGGGCAAGAGCGCAGACGAGTTAGAGAGCATGTTTTTGTCGAAAATTGACAAAATTCTTAAATTTACAATTAAGAAAAAATATATATTCAACATTTACCGAAGGCCTAAGAATGAAGATGATAATGTCTTTGAAAACAGTAGCCACATTCTTAGGTGATGATTTGAATATTTTGCTTACGGAATCTGGGAAGGTAAAGAAAAATATTATTTTGAGTAGTAATTATTATTAATGAATTTAATGTTTTCCAGAGCGAAAATTTCAAAACTGATGACGTACCCACAACAGCGCCATGTATAGTCTATTTAAAAGGTATAATAATAATAATATCCAAACTAACAAGCTATGAATATATTTTTTTTTCTACATTGCAGAGACAGAGAATTACACATTATACATAGAAAAAGAATAGCAACAATAACAGAAAGCTTGATGACAGCAATTAAAATCACATTTGCATATTACTATAATTTAAATTTGGTGTACCCAAAAAGATGTGTAACGGAACACCCCCTATTTCCGACTATGACTCAATTTCTCTCAGGGCGGTTTGGGTTTATCAGAAATGATTAATAAAGAGGGTTCCTAAACATCATTTAAAGTTAATAAAAAGAAAAATACCATTGAAACTTTAAATAATACTTATATTAAAATCAATGAATCACACATATAATTTTAACAGATAACGAACAATCTTATACAAACATAAAAGAGATCAAATTTATTTAAAAGGCAATTTGAATATAATTTTATAAATGCTAAACAGATATAAATCTTTTTTGTATATTATTCAGTATACTCAAATATCAACAACAGATGCCAGAATCTACTCGTATGCTTTATACACGTTTTGTGTATTATTATTATATCCATACAATGCTGCTAATACAGATTAAATTACATTCTCCTTATTAGAACGGAGATCATATTTATTTGATAACTTTATTATATTAACATCAATTTAAGCTTTAATATATAATCTTTTAACAATACCTTATAATAAAGTTTCTTTCTTCGCTCTTCCGTGATGTCTATCTTCCGTAGAATCTTCTTTTTATTTCGATGTTTTCATCGGCGTCATTTGCTGGGTGGTCACGATCCTATGGTGACGAATCCCCTTGTTCTGCTTACGGGAGCACAATACATATATTCTTACATATATTCTTTTATCAAACTTTTACCACCGTGCACATTTATTCTTTAAGTGCTACTTTAAACACTATTTTGGCAATAACAATTCTTATTATTGTTATCCAATTAGTTATAGGAGTGTGGGTTCTCCTTCTTTTTCTTTATAACATTTACTGTATATTACTTAAACTTTTACTAGTCGGGGTTCGACGATTTCTTCATGAAATCAGCCAGTCGAAACCTTCCCGACTTTGAAGTTAACCATTCGACTCTAGGTCTAGCTGTTGACTCTTGCGTCCCCAGCGAGTGTTTTCATTTTATGTTGAACCGCCGGTGGTTCCCCGCTTTCCATATAGTTAGGTTGTTCCCACTTAAGTTTCTCACACACACTCTTTTACGTCGGCGAATGTTTATCACAACTGGAGCGTTTATTTCATTGTTGTAAACATTCGGCGCCACAATTCTTAGAACTAAACACATACTAAACTTATCTTATGACTAATATTTACTTAATAATACCATAACATATTCATTGATTTTAATTCTTATTTTTCTTTAAAATATTAATAATAAAATGTACTTAATTAAAATCTAAAAATATAAAAAATTACCAATTCGTAAACGAACTGGTATGTACCATTACAGATGTTTGGGCCTACTGGAGTTTATTCAGAAATATTTTATGAAAATTCATCTGGACAAAGAATCCCGAAACAAAAACAAAATGTCTGGAAAGATACTATCCTTAATTAATCAATTACGCAATATGTGAAAATCTTTCCTTTATTGCAATGAAATATACATATATACTTACATCATCTGCTGAAAGAAAAATGTGCAAATACTTGTAATATTTTGTTTTAGATTTTCTTGCTTTTGTTTTTACCCAACACCTATTGTAAATTTACAATGATAATCGCGGGCAACTTTGTTACCCGCGATTATCACGGTAAAATTACCAGTCCATGTAATATTAAACATTGCTATAATATTACAAAATTTGCATGTAAAGTTAAGATATATGGCTTCAAAGTTACAAGTATTACTTGTAAAAATACAATTGCAATATGTAATTATACTTTTAATATTACTATCTTTACGTTTTAACACTGTATTGTTACAACCCTTGTTTGTAACAATACAGTGTCATTTTGTAACAATACAAGTAATATTTGTAACTTTAAAACCGTGTATCTTAACTTTACATGTAAATTTTGTAATATTATAGCCATTTTTAATATTACATGGGCTGGTAATTTTACCGTGATAATCGCGGGTAACAAAGTTGCCCGCGATTATCATTGTAAAATTACAAGATTTCTTTTTACAGTGTGGTCTTTGTATTGCGCGAACTGGTGATGATTTTCGTTTAGAAGGATTCTGGACTCGTCCGAAAACAAAACGCAGTTTGGTAGAAAATTCTTTTTCAGTGGCTAATCGAAGATTATTTTTTAACTCACGAGGGTTATGAACCGTTTACTCAATTTTTGATGTTCGATAAAGCGATCTTTTCTGGGTGTTATAATAATAATCATTTGGACACTTCTGGTTTGCAATGGCGTCTAGGCATATTTAATTAACTTAATGCAAACAATTTCACCGATTATCGAAACAGAAAGCACGCTTTATTAATTAAATGACTTAAATAGCTGTCAGCAATTAGGCCTTTTCGTTGACATTCTGTTTCATAACAGAGAATGTCTTGCTATTATTAATTATTTCATGACACACTGTTATGAATTGTGTTAATAAACGTCAATTTATGACATGTGAATAGTATATTAAAATGCAAGTAACAGAAGGCCTTTCATTCCGGCATGATTTCCAAATTCGGACACGAGCGTGCAGCGCGAGTGTCCGAAGGAAAGAATGCTGGAATTGCCTTCTGTTACGAGTATTTTACACTATTTTCTCTGTTTTGGATTGTATTTATATTATTTATTTATAGAAAATTTTTTAAAAATATTCATTAAGGGAAATTTTGATAACGTGACGTAGTCGATTGGTAGCAATGATTTACATTTATATTTCACAGTTGACTTTTGTAAGAATTATTTGAATTGAAAAGTTTGTTAAATTAGAAAAAAATCTCATATTATCTGTGGGCGGAATGTCAGACGAAGAGCGTCAATCTGCGGCACTAGAATTGCGGGACGGGGCCTCCAACGCCATAAATAATTTACTACCACGTAAATCGAAAAGCAAGTATGAAAAATTTATGCCACCAACCTATTTCTACTAAAATAAAAAGTTACCAAAAATCGAATGGACTCCATTCTAACACTAAAATGGCTGCTAGAATAACGTTGTTCTAACACCGAAACAGAGAAAAGTCTATTAAAAATAATTTTTAAAGTGGAAATGTTATTTCAAGTTTATTTGGTGGTCTCTTAATTTTGTCCAGAAGTATATTTAGTCATTCCACCATTTCAATTTAGAACATCAATTATTAATCTCCGCATAGAATTAAATAAACTTAAACAGCATTCTTCTGGAATATCAGGCCACGCATTATTAATTGTTTCCAGTAAATCTTCCATATTTTGTGGTCTAACATTTCTTCTTTGAATATTACAAGTCAATAGTGCCCACACGTTCTCCATTGGATTTAAATCTGTAATATCCTTCGGCAAATAATCATGACACTGAAGACACAATAATATTATCTAAAATCTAATGCATTTAATACCATTTGATCCTTCTTCAATGTGCCACAAAACACCTGGTATCCAGGTCCACATTTTAACTGGAAACTTAAGTTTGAATTGAATACACGTCCTAGATCCATGTCCTGCCATCTGAGCTACCAAGCGTAGAAAATAGCTGAGTTTGCATCCCACAAACCTTGCTGTTTTGCATTTGTTGTGATATATATACCAGAAATAAAAAAGATATTGGATAAATTCCGATGTAGAGCAACCGTAGGCACGTGTTTCTGACTCATTTGTCATCATAAATACGATGTAGCCAAGAAATAAAGTGGGATAACCTAGGGCAGCGGTTCTTAACCTTTTTAAGCCGCGACCCAAATTTGAGAAATATGTTCATGTCGCGACCCAAAAAAAAGTCAAAATTTTTTCATTGCTTTATTTTAGATCGTATTTCTAAAAAATCTTCAATCCTACGATGATGATTTTTTTAACTTACAAATTTTTTATTTATTTTTTTAATAATAAAGATAAACAAATGTACTTTTCGATCCAAGGAAAATTTAATTAATAATCAAGTGTTTTTAATAATTTTTATTGATCAAATTAAAATATATTTATAACTTTTTGAAAATAATTGACATTTAAACTTATTCCTAAAAAAAAAGAAATATCAATACATATGTTAAGTCTTTTAAATTTTAAGTGCAAGTCATACAGTTTTAATGAGAACCTTGTGCTTGAATACATTTTGAAAGATCTTCAAACCTCGGTTGAATGCTTGTCAAGGAGCACCTTATATCTATTTCAGGATTTAACTTGTTCCGGTAATTGTTTTTGATTACACACAGAGCCGAAAAACCAGCCTCACACATATATGTTGTTGAAAAGGGCAATAATACCTTTAGGGCTTCTTTAACAATTATTGGCTTTTCGGTTTTTAATTTTAACCAGAAAGCACATAAAGATTCAGTGTTTTTGTAGAAATTGTATCGAAGTGCTTGGTCACTTTGTATTTCTATTAATTGTTCTTGAAATTGATTAATATTAACAAATTCCTCATGCAAATCACTTACATCAAAATTAAATGGCATTCGAACCCAATTATATTTGAAAACATCGTCTGCAGGGAAATATCGATCAAAGTCTGCTATTAGTTTTTCTAAATGATTAGGTAATAATAATTTTCTGTATTTCAAAATCTGTGATATCAATATTATTGTCTTCAACAAGTAAATTAAGAGTCGGGAATGAAGCAAGTTTCTTTACTTCAACCTTATTTCTCCATAATTTGAGTTTATTTTTAAAACATGTGCATAGACGTATTTAGATTATTTATTTCAAATAAAATATCTGACAAATAAGCAACTTGAGTAATCCACTTCAACTCGGAGAATTTAGATGCTAATGGGTGTTTCTTTTCTCTCAAAAATAATTCGACTTCTGTCCGTAATGATAATACTTCTAACTTCAGAATAATATAATAAATGTTCGTATTCTGCACCAAATTCGAAACACAGTTCGCGGAAAATTCTACAGTTAAGAGCTCTTGATTTGATAAAATTGACTACCGCAACAATTTCATCCAAAACGATACATAATTCGGGTGATAATTTTTTTGAAGCAAGATTTTGTCTAAAAATGAATGAAATGAATCGATATAATTTGTGGCTTCATTTGTTTTGCTCTTGTCGAAAATCCCTTTTGAGATGCTGTCATGGCAGCTGCACCGTCGGTGCAAATACTGAAACACTGATTCCAATTTAATCCTTCTTCTTTAAAAAACGAATCGACCATAAGAAAAATATCTTTATCTCTAGTTGTTGTTGACATTAGTTTGCAAAATAAGATGTCCTCCTGTATATCTATTAAACCTGGATACCGCACGTAAACCATGAGTTGAGCATCTTTACTTACATCTGTCGTTTCATCCAGTTGAATACTAAATAAACCAGCAATTTTTATAGCAGAAATAAGTTGATTCTTAATATCAAATGACATATCATTAATTCGTAAACGAATTGTTTCATTTGATAATGGTATCTTTTGTAATTTCTTTGAACTTTCATCTCCGCACATGATACGTGCCATGTCAATGGCAGCAGGTTTTATAAGTTTTTCAGCAATATTATGGGGTTTCTTTTGCCTTGCAATATGCCAAGCCACATGAAAAGAAGCAAGTGTAGCTTGTTTGGCAGAATTTATAAAACCACTACTACTTGGTGCATCCAAACGCTGTCTTTTTAAATGGGCTTCTTTTCTTTCGAAAAAAGTACGATCTTTTCCCTCAAAGGAAAAATTTTTATGTTTTGCATCAAAATGTCTTTTAAGTTTGTTCGGTTTCATCGATTAATTACTTAATATTTCACTGCACAACACGCATTGCGGCTTGTTCACTCCTCGATCATTAATGCAAGTAAAACCTAATTCTAAAAATGCTTCCTTGTATTTACGTTTTGCCATTATTAGGGTGATTACAATTTTACAATACGCACTGCAGCTTGATCACTCCACTATTAATAATAAGACAAAATTTGTTTCTAAAATGCTTGTATTCACGTTTCACTGTTATTACACGTTTCACGTTTCACTGTTATTCACAACAAAATACACAACAGAAACGAGTTTTTGACAGAGAGCTTATTAAGTCTGCGCGCACGCAAAGCAATGGCGTGCGTATTACCAACACCTCCTAGAAGAGAAAGCCTCAGGACAGGAATTGGACGTCACTTCCGGACGGCCATTCGCGAAGAGCGGTAAAACCGAAACATTGTATTAGGGAATAACTTGTATTAGGGAATAACTCTTCTAGGAGGTGTTGGTATTACTTATTATTTGGTGTATTACTAACTTTTTTGGTTCGACTCAGCGCGACCCAAGAAATATGTTCCGCGACCCAATTTTGGGTCGCGCCCCATAGGTTAAGAACCGCTGACCTAGGGGATGTAGATATACACGAAAGACCATCAGGTGACCAGTCATTTGTAGCTTCAGTTAGAAGATCTTCGGTTTTGAGGACAACAGCCAACATCGCCCACGAGAAAGACATTGTCAACTTGCTTGCCGTCCGAACACAGGTAAGATAATCAAAAAAGGAATTATCGCGGATAAATAAAGAAACAAGAAATAGAAAGATGGTCTTCCGTACATACTTACATCTCCAAGGTTATCCCACCTTATTTCTTGGCTACACCGTACTGATGATGACCAATAAGTCAGAAACACGTATCTAGGGTTGCTCTACAGCGGAATTTATCTAAGATCTTTCTATTTCTTGTATCCACGATAATTCCTTTTTTGATTATATATTATAATAGTAAATAATAAAATTATTACTATACATTCTAGATTTGATGCAAAATATGTCATGGTAGTATAAAAGATATAATTATTTTTAATATTAGACGCATATTATGGTGCATCTATTACAGAATTTAACACTAACTTGATAAAACAAATTACTGCTACTATTACTATTCACATGGTAACCACCTTTGTATGTAAGTTTCAAGACATATTAAACACGTCAAAGAACATTCAAACAAACGTATGGGTAGCGTTTCCTGAACGTCGTCAGACTGAAGTGGGGTGGGTGATACCGTAATTAAATATCGCTTAATTTAGATCAATTTATGTGCCACCTATCCAACCGCTCCAGCGTCAGTGCACCACCTCTTGCCTCCTTCGCTAACATTATACCAGTCACGAAGAACCGAACTGCTGAAAACAAATGATCCGGCCGACATCTTTATGCACCTGTTCAACTGCATATTTTAATTTCCAACACACACACACACAAAGAGAGAACGACAGAGAGAACGAGAAGTAGAACAAGAGCAAGTCGGGACCTCCAACCCCCCCTCCCCCCTACAAACTTTACCGCCCATCACCAATAACGTCGCCACCACCTGCCCACCTCCACGAATACTTGCTGCGTTCCCCGTACCCCACCTCTTGCCGTTCCAGTCCTGTTTAAATCTTAATGTACTCTCCTTCATTATACTAAATGCCATTAAAATGGGAACAGTGGTACCCTGACAGTTGTATTTATGATATAAATTATTTGTTTCTCGAAACAATAAAGGAATTACAACTGTAATGAAACGCTTAACAAATTGACGTTAAATTTTACCCAGAGAAGTTTTATTGAAACTGGGCGACGGGGAAGGGTTGAGGAGTCGAGGGCCGCGGGTGTATGGGATGTTTGAAAGAAGAAGGACGGCAAAGAGGCCATAGTTGAAATCCGATCATTGTTATACAGGTGGTCTGGTTTACGTGATGGCATTTAATCCACTGCTTAATTTTTAGTTGCACTTTTAACAATAAAAATAATAACAATGAGCCCTAAAAATAATTACTTATTCTTTTAATAGTTTTTTTGAATGAATGCTCATTATTGGAAGAATAAGCAAAAAATTTTATTTTGTATTTCAAACATAAAAAAAATCAGTGCTTAGAAAAACTATCAAAAGAAGAATAAAGTATTGTTTAGTTAGGAGCCATTTTTCCCCTAATATGAAGAAGTCAAAGTAAAACACTTTTGAATTCTATTAATTGAGTTAGCAGACGGTTCTTGGTGGTACATTTTATTAATAACTATTTTAAATAAAATAAAACTCTTGAAAACTTTCCACAATTTTTATTTAGTCTTTGCGACATATGTTTCGGTATTGTTCATACCATTATCGAGCGGAAACTAACAGGTCAGTTTGTGTAGGGTTGTTATATATGTCGTTGTGTTTATTGCCTCTTTTTACATAAGTGGCTATTATGGGTGTATGTGTGTTTGAAAAGTCTTTGTGTGTGTTCGTTACTTTCTCTTTTCCTTGAATTGATTTTTTAATTTCTAATATTTCTAACAGATTTAATTTCGGTCCTTTGTTTACATTATGTATAAGTTTACAACTATCTATATCGGGAAAATGGAGATTATCTATACAATGTTCGGCAAGGCCTGTATTTCTAATATTATGCAATATTGATCTTTTATGTTCTTTTTATCTAGTTTCGATCTTTCTTCCACTTTGTCCGATATAGATAGCGTTACAGTCTGTGCAACTAATTTTGTATACACCTGATTTATCGATAAGTTTAGTTCTTCCTTGTTATTGACTAACATAGCACCTAAATTGTTTTTATTTATGTTGATTGTTTTGATACCTATTTTCTTAAATATTCTGTTAATTTTATAATTAATATGTGGAATGTATTGTATAATGTGCCATTTGGTGTTGTCTTCTTCTATTATTTTAGGATAAAAGTGTATTTTGAGTTTTTCTCTTTGTTTGTGTTTAATAATGTCATCTACTATTTTCTCTTTAATTCCATTATTTCTCGCTATGGTTTTAATTATGCGTAATTCTGTGTTGAAATCTTCTTCACTTAGCGGCTTTTGAATTAATCAGATCTTCATTTTGAATACTTTTGACTCCAGGTGGTAAAATTTTTATTCGGCCCACTTTATATACAGGGTTATGATAAAGTGACGCACAAAATTCATAAAACGTACAATGTTCATTTTTGAAAAAAATGCAAAAACACGTCAAACAGTTTATTTTATTCCGCGTCTTTTAACATAAGTCAAAAAAATAAAACGTCAAATTTGTCAAAGTTATGACGTCATCAATATTTTTTTTAAATATGAAGCTTGGTTTTTTTTTACTTTATTTGATAAAGCTTGTTTTTCTGCATTATAAAGAAATAATTGAAGTAGGGGTCACATAAGAAAAAAATGAGGTGTGGCCACCACACGACTTTCTTATACGTATGAAAGTGTTTCTTCCGGTCCGAATTTTGAAATTTCACTTATACAGAAAATAAGAAAGACAGTTAAATTCACTTCATAATCATATTAACACTTTGCATGACAATATTAAATTCACCATAGAATTAGAAGAAAATAAAACCATTAATTTTCTAGACTTTCAAATATCACATATTACTGATACACACGAATTCGCTATTTACCATAAACCCACCCACACAGATATTACGATACATTCTAACTCTTTCCACCCGATTAGTCATAAACTTGCTGCTTTTCACTCAATGTTATATAAATTTATCCATGTTCCTATGAATAAGATTAATTTTGATAAAGAATTAGATAGAATTTACACCAAGCTCAGAATAATGGTTATTCAAAAGAATTAATAAATAATCTACTTCATAAAAAACAAAAAACAAAAGTCATATCCAAAATTTATCCTATAGTTCCCCAAACTTACTTATCAAAATTTGCTTCTGTGACTTATATAGGTACACCTTCCATAAAAATAAAAACATATTTACAAAAAACAACAAACACATTAATTTCATTTCGTACAAACAACAAACTACAGAATTACATTAAAAATAATAAAGATAAAACTGACAAAAATTTAAAATCTGGGGTCATAAGTTAAATTGCGAGTGTGGAAAAGCTTATATCGGACAAACTGGTAGATCCTTTTCCACACGCATAAAAGAACATGAAAGAAGTTATAAATTACAAAAAACAGATTCCACATATGCAAACCACTGTATTGAACAAAAACATAAATTCAATAATAAGTTTGACATACTACATATACAAGACAAGAGTAAAAAATTAAATTTATTAGAAAACCTAGAAATAAATAAATTAAACAAATTAAACCTTATTTTAAATGACCAACTAGAAGTGAATAATTCACCGTTGTTAAATTTAAATATTTAAAATCAACTTAATAATTCTTCTAGTTATATATATATTTATAAATTGTTTAATTTTATAATAACAGTAAACAATCAGTTTTCAAAAATTTTTTTAATATTCTTATTCATATTGTTATGTATATACATATATATTAAATATTACATTAAATATATAAGTTACTCCCGCTCTTAACCTAATGTCACAAGCTCCCCCCTCTTCATTTAGGAAAAGACATAAATAAGAACGTCTACAAAGATTTTGTATTATAATATTCATCACCTGATGAAGCCCTAGTAGGGTGAAACAATTGTAGTAAATTGAATAAAACTGTTTTGAACTCAATTTGAATTTATTTCAATTTTTACTTGTAAATTATGGAGTTTCAACACGTATCTCCGTCTTCAATCAATTAACTAGATCTTTTACGTATCCCCACAAAAAGAAGTCCAATTTGGTTAAATCCGGTGATCTTGCGGACCATGGTACAGGACTACCCCGCCCAATCCACTTTGATGATCCTGATCTAGGTATTCACGAACTTGCTGGCTATAGTGAACTGGGGCTCCGTCATGTTGAAACCACATACGACCAATAATATTTAGAGGAAGATTTTCCAAAAAGTTTTGAAAATCCGTTCTTAGAAAGCGAAGATATTCTTCTCCATTAACATTTCCGTCAAAAAAATAAGGTCCAAGTTTGCAACTACCTACTATTCCTCCCCAAACATTTAATGACCAACGATTCTGAAAGTTTGCAGGTCGAATAAAGTGGAGGTTTTGTGTGTCATAATAATGAAACTTGTGACGATTAACGTATCCATTTTTATGAAAAGTGGCTTCGTCGGTAAACAACACAAAATTGAGAAATTCAGGCTGTTCTGCTGACTTATCTACTGCCCACTGACAAAAATTGAACCGATTCTGAAAATCTCCTTCATCTAACTCCTGTGCTGATTTAATATGGTATGGATGAAATTTATGTTTCCTAATCACTCGGGATACTGAAGTTTGACTTATATCTAACTGACGACTAACTTTCCTAGTACTAGTATGGGAGTCTTCGACTATACTCGCAAGTACCATAATCTCATTTTCCTCACCAGTTATTGGTTTTGTCCGCTCTTTTTTTCATATCTTATGCTTCCAGTCCTCTCGAACCGTTCCTTTACACTTTCAAAGGCCTCTGGCTTCGGATGCCTTCTATCAAGGGGTCGCTGTGCATAAAGCCTGGATGCTAGGAAAGAATTTCTTTCAGATTCACCCAAAATGTAAATCATTTCTATTAACTCTTCATGAAAATAATTCATGTTGATGATAACAAATAGAGATGCTTCCACAAATTTGACATAAACGTTTACCGAATTTGTTTGACAGGTAATTCAGGGAGTCGGGCTTTCCCATTGGTTGAACGAATATTGCACACAAATATTCGTTTAACCAACAGCAGCGCTCTTTTAACCGCTGTTGACTCTTATAATGATTATCTCAAAAATTACAGAAGATGGGTATAGGACGTTTAATCTTTACTTTGTTTGACAGTTGACACAGGCAGTCGGGCCTTCCCATTGGTTAAACAAATATTTGGGGTGCATAGAACAACGCTCGTAGTTCATTATTTGACCGCTGAATACTCCTATAGTGATTATCTCAGAAATTACACAAGATAGGTATAGTACATAGTTAACAAAAGTGAAAGAGATAAAAAAGTGAACAAAATGCCATAATAAAATACAGGGTGTTTCATTTTAAAAAAATAAGTTTTTGGTATGTGAAAATTTCCAGAAATAGGCCTTGGAAAAACAAAGTTTCTTGAGGTATTGTCGAATGCAACTTATACTAAATGATGCAGAATTTTCTTGGCTACACGCACCACTAAAATTAATGCTTTTACACTTAAAAACCATGCAAATATGATTTTTTTTCTGAACACGTGTTTTGGACAAAAATTTCCAAAAAAACTGTTGGTTCAATTTTGAAAAAGAAAAAATAGTAAAATAGACAATTTAAAACAGTACTAGAAAATCCAAAATTATATAGGGTGAGTCATTAAAAAAAATAATCCTAATGCATATCCGGTGAAACCGGAAGAGCGTCAAAGCTGCAAGTATTCTTAGAATATGCGCCCCAAGCAACCATAACTCTTCCGTCTATTGCTTTTTCTCTTATTTAAAATACAAAGGAGCAATCGAGGAAGCGGCTACTAATGACTCACCCTGTAGATGCAGGTAGTCTAAGTTTTTTAAGGCATTGTGTACAGCACGCTCGTACACTGATGAGATCTATGTAAGATCGACACAGCTGTCTGTACGTTGTTGTTCGCAATGCCAGCTTGGTGTAGATGTGCATTCATACATTTAGTCATATACGAATTAATTCGTGTATGCATACTTTGAGTGATGTAATAGTGGCAGAGCTTATTCTCCAAGAATTACTTGTTGCATTTTATACTAATATTTTAATACAAGCCTCCTTGACTCAAATCCTATTTTCTTATAATTCATTATTTTCTTATAATTCATTATTTTCTTCCTATACTATGTATTGGGTGTATATTTTATATATTTTCCTATGTAATTATTGTAAATAGTCATCCTTCAATTTTTTTCTCCTAAAACTAAACTAACTTTTTGTTGTTGCTAAATTTTGGTTTTCTTATAAACTATTTTTATTTTCTGCTTTCAATATTATAGTATTTAATAGTGGCGGATCCAATATGGCGGAAAGGTTCTTAGAAACCCAATTGATGTTTTTAAATTTTGTTTTTGGGGCTTTTTGGGGTCGCTAATCACGAATCCGAAGTTGAAATTTCAAGAACCAAAATGGCTGATCCAATAGGGCAGAAATCTTTTTCGAAAATCGATGTATGTTTGTGAACTTTTGCTTTTGGGGTCGCTGATCACGAATCCAAAGTCAAAATATTTAAAAAATAAATGGCGGATGCAATATGGCGGAAAGGTTCTTCGAAACCCAATTGAATGTTTCTAAATTTCGTTTTTGAGGTCGCTGGTCACGAATTCGAAGTCGGAATTTCAAAGATATTAAGCATCCAATTTGGCGGTTCTTCTAAACGTGATTGAATAGGGCTTACATGTAATACATGGACTTTTTTTGGATCTTTGATCAAATTGAATTTTAAGTTCCTATCAGTTCCTATCAGTTCCTATCCTTGAAACGTTAATACGAACACTTCGTTTTATTATTTTATTTTTTCAATTTATTAGCTATAATACAGTATTAATATTACATAAGTTACCGTACACACTTAAAAGATTTAGAATTACGTGCTTCACACCCATTTATATAACGAATTCGCAAGTTCAATATATACGGATATATATTTTTTCGTTATTCCCTTTTCAAAAGCACCATCTAAGACATTCGAAGTTCTCGTTTCGTGGATTCCGGGGGTCGTACCACCCCTACCGCCACGAACTTACACGCATCATTAGTTGCGAAATTTTTCAGATTTCGCTGCGGGACCGGGAAATATTTTATCTTACTTTCGGTACAGTGACTCCTAATATGAACCTTTCTGTCCGCTGTAAGTTCCGGATTGAAATATCAGTGGTACGGCTGGCAATGTTACTTTTCCGAAGCAGACAGACGCAGTTGCTGCAGCTACAAAGGCGGCGATACCCCAAAGTCAAATGCAGAAATGCCTTTCTGATTTGAGAAGATAAGAAATCTGGCCGGGATATAATAAATACATTTATGAGATTCACCTATGCAGGAAATAAGATAAGATTCGCCCGAATAAAATAATTTAATTCCTTTAATCTATTATATGGTTAGGTTCAGAATGGTTGCGAATATAGCTGGTATTGACAAAATTGTTTATTATCTTCTATTATAGTATATTAAAGGACAAGTTTCATTTTGACGTTTCAAAGTACTTATTCAGAGTTTAAGAAACGAGTGGCGTAGCCACGAGTTTCTTAACTGAATGAGTGCTTTAATGTCAAATGAAACGTGTCTTTTATGCTATTTTTTGCAATTAGTTTTAAAATTTCTCTTTTTGTAAAAGCAAAACGAGAAAAATTTGATAATCAAGGGAAATTTTGTGGCGGTTGTCACCTTGGTTTGGCACAAGATTTAAATTGACAAGTTAATTTAAAATTGACACATTTTTGATAATTTTCAACAGAATGTTTCTACTGCACACGGTATCACTATCACTTCGAAAGATAATTCAAACGTTAATATAAATGTTTATAATAGTTGTACTATTTCAAAGATTAATTAAAAATATCAAATCTTACAATGAATTTCAATATAAAAACCTCAAACTTGCTTACAAAATGTCATATTGACATCTCCATTTCTGTTGCAATGTGACCAACTTAAAATAAATCTGTTTAAATGTTCCATTTCTATTACGCAACTAGTGCTGTAATAGACCCTATTACAGCACTAGTGAAATAAATGGTATGATTACGGTACTAATTGCAAAAAAATAATTTTAAATACTATACTAAAATGTAACGTACATGGAAACGACAGTGTCTGCAACAACATAAAACATAGATAAGGTAAATGCTACAGCATATTTCACGTTCATGATACATTATATCTTAAGAAAGTTATGTGTTTTAGAAATAACCCTCAAAAATGCATGAATTTGATTAATGTCTACTAACTAAGGCTGGTACACAAAAGAAAAAAAAACGACCTCTACGCGCCAACTGCACATTTGATGTACGATATAAAGAAAAAATCAAATTTATGTAATTATTTTTAAAGATAAAAAACATTAAACAGTAAACATTGTCATACACATTTTACACGCGGTTTCTCGCGTCGTCTATCCGCACTTTACGGTATCTCTACCGGTCCTAGCGAAGACGAAAATCTATCGGAATCGGTCAGTTATTGCAGACTTAAATTCGAGTGACAGTTTAATTACAAACTGTCACTCGCATTTAAATGTCATATATACCTATAATATTCGAGTGTATAATAATACAACAGTTATGGGCAAGCGAAAATTGGCTTATTATAAAACATCAACAGCATCAACAGTTCCGTAAGTACTCATTCTTTATACATTATGTTTCCCATCTGTAGTATTCCTTTATCTATGACAGAATCTGTGAATAAAACCGAAGCGCTGTGACAGAATCGAATATCGTCTATCTCCACCTACTCACACCCCCTCGCGTCTACCCGTGCCGCGAGTAATATAAGTTGCATAAGGTTTTATTTGTTAGTAAACGCCCCTCTTAAGGGTCCTATATAGTGGATCGGAAATGTAATATTGGTTGCATAGCACATAATTTAATAAGCCAAGGATGTCCGAGTACTTATTACACATAGGGAATATATAATAAATATTTGAAATAATAACTCAATATCTAAGCGAATAAAAATTCATTTACGACCAAATATTTACACATTTCGAACCGCGGGAAAGATTTTTACCAGAATAACAATGCATTGTAATGTGGGTTGCCTAATTTTAATTTATTTTATATTCATTTAAAACAAAGTAAAGAATAGTTGAACGAAAAATAAGTGCAGAGCAGGGTAGCTTTTTATTCAATTTATAACGTGAACTAAAGCAAACAAATCTGCTACCTACAAAGGATTTTTGAGAAAACTTGTTTTTAATATTTTGACATATTAATTAATTTTCTTTAATCAGATAATTTTTATCTAAATTTGATTATTCAGCGGGGTAGATTACTAAATTCTTCATAAGTTGACGTTGAAAGGTTTTCTCCAAATTTAAAATCAACAAAAATATCTTGCATCAAAAATCTCCTATTTTTCAACTATTCACATATCCACTATATAGGACCCTCAAGTTAATATTATAAGAATTCCTTCAGATTTATTATTTTTATGATTGAATTTAATATGGTTTCACTGAAGGTCTACTTGTCGGCTCGCGTATATACATACGCGAGCATAATTATATATCTGTTAGGTAGGTACGGCTTGGCAACTGCTTTCGTGTTATGTACGGAAAGCCGCTTGCAAAATAATCGTAGGCCAAACCTGTATATCTGAACTTAAGCCATATTATCATAATCGTAACACAACCTTAACTTCTGAAAATTATTTTGACAGCGTCATCGTGACATCAATAAATATGTCATTTAATTTAAAGATACAATAAAACAACAAGTTCAGCTGGTATTCAAGATACATATTATTCCTTCAATCAATGTCATATCGTTCCAAATAATATCTCAAATTTAACGTATTATTGCAATCCTTTCTTATTGTACATCAGATTAAGTATAAGTAAGTTGATATTGATGGCGAGTTTATGATTAAATAAGTACAGAGTGAAAATTAGTGAACTGTTGTTTAATTAATCGATGTAGTTGATTTGATTTTAAATTGTCCACTTTCGCATAAGTTTTTACTTATTTAATATTTTGTTATATTTAAGTGGAAGTTTCTCTTTTGTTTATTTGACAATTTGTTCCTTTCAGGCCGAGTGCATACCAATTATATATGTTCTGAAAACTGAAATTCATAAATTGTTTATCAAAAACGTTTTTCGAAATTCCTACAAGAAGTAGGTGTTTTACTTTTACCGACAATCGCTTTTTGCGAATATCTCGCAAGTCATACTTTATGTATGTATATCTATGAAAGTATTGCTTTTCAATACTTTCATATAAAAACATTTTCAAAATTCGGACAGGCACTTTTATTCTTATCGAGTAGCACTTTTTTTTTTTGCAAATATCACGTAAATTATGCATTTCGTAGAGATTTATTAACTTACTTAGAATAGGATTTTGTATAATTTTTTAATAATACATAATTGTATAATTCTTCAAATTTGGTTCTGTAGTAACACATTTACTCACAGGTTTATTTTTTTAAGAAAATAAAAGTATTTAAAACTTAATTTAGACAGGGTTTTGTATAATTTGAAACACACATACATATAGAAAAGTTGTGTGGTGGCCACACCTTATTTATTGTCCTATAATTGAGGAAGCATAGGACAGTAAAATGTATTATTATTAATAATTAAAGCCTCCTCTGAAAATAATCTCTTGGAAATTGACACCCATCAGGCGACAGGCACAGAGATTACATCGTAATTATTCGTATAAATTAAGTACAATTAGCGGAATTGAAGGGCCTAGGCTATATAGAGAAGGAAGCGTTAGTAACTGACATATATACTTACGGTCCTCGTATATACGTAGGTACCTACTAATACCAACGATCTTATCTTCTAATTCTACACGACAATCAACATCCAGAACATTATTAAATAGCGTGTCTTGAGGCAGTAAGGCTCCTGTCGACTTTACGTTCAACCGGGAAACGGGGGAATGGCGCGCACAGAAGGATGAGGCGAACAAAATTCGGTTTACCTGGTACAAAACCGACACACGGTACGGTTACTGGTACTATTCATCCCCGGTAGATGTAGCGGGAGCTGCGGCATCGGCATCAGGAGCAGCAACAGCAGCAGCAGCGGTGGTAATCGTCGTCCTAGGGCGCAATAAAGAAAGTCCCAAATAATTCATGACCAGTGTATATGGTTATGGGCGAACAGAGTTTCCATCCGGCTAATGGAAACACTCATACGCGCTTTCTACTCTACTTTATTATGATACTTCTACCGAAAGTTCCTCTGCCGACTCCTCTGTCGGCTGTTTTCCGCTTCTTATTACGTAGTCTTAAAGACCTTATCGATTGAACATAGGCACACGGAATGTATTTATAATTAATAAGATTTTTCGGGGGCAATAAAATTAGTTTCTTGTATGTAGGAGGAGTACTTTATAAAAATTCCGTGTTTAAACAAGATTATTTGAGTGTTACTAGATGCAGCATATATATTTTTAAATTGGAATATTCCATAAGTCAGGTGTTCTCAACCTTTTAATATTTGTGACCCAATTTTCAATTACAATTCTCATCAGTGATGTACACAGATAACCATTTTTTGTATCTAGATAAGATAACAGATAATTCCGAAAAATATTATCTAGATACAGATAAAAGCTGATTTGCAAATGATTATCTAGATAAAGATGACAGATAACGTATAATTTATCTAGTTAATTCAATAGATAATCATGTAAAATCCTCAGAACTCAGAATTTTATTTTAGAATTCAACGTGGTTTAGGTATCGGCTGAACGTGGACATCTGCAAAATCTCGAGGTCGAAAATTTTTGGTTGGTGACAGTGCATAATTTTGATACTGTAACGAAACCAGCAGACATTCGAGCGACAATAAAAAAAAAGGCCATAAATCATCTCGACGCGACTGGTAGGCATCATAAAGCAGTGAATCACGTGTGCTGCGGCGGCAGAATGTCGGACGAATGTTCTACAGGCGTCGAGAGAAGTATGGAGTTTTACACGAATGCTTCGAGATGTTTCGTATGTGTATATAAGGTGGCTGGATTCATTGCGGGATAAGTAATTGCAGAATTAACTCGGGAGTAAGACGTCCTTAAGTAGTCTCGAGTGCGAAGAAATAAATAGTGGTAGCCAAAGAAATAAATATAGTAGTGCCGTGTCATATAAATAAGTGTTACATAAATACGGACAGAGATATTAGTAATAGAAATAAATAAATACAGGTGTTAATTGTAATTAGATTGTAGTAGTTTAAGTACATTACATTTATTTCACATTTTTATATTTTATATTGTTATATAATTTTAAGTATATAAATATACAGACTGTTTTAAATAAATAAATTGCACGAGTTGTTTATTGGAACCCGAAAACGTTACAATACTTTGATTATGTCATGTAAATCATGTTAGACCATTTAAACATATAGACACACCCTAACTATCAAGCAGTGAAGCAAACATAATTCTACGCGGGTGACGTCACGGGTGGGCACGATGCAACTAGATTCCTAGACTTTGTACTACAAAAGTAAAGAAAATCCTTCATTTTAATTTATTAAAAATCCCAATCTTCTTATTTGAAGAATATTTGTTTAAAAACATTATAATCTTGATATTTTAGGAGTATTTGTAAAACAAAATCTGAATATATAACCCAGAAATTTCGTTTATTGTACTCTATCGTACTTACCTCAAATAACTATAAATCTTTGTAAAGACCAGTCAATTCCATTTGGTTATTCAAAAATAAAACTCAAAGCAATTTGTGGTATACATTTATTATTAAGAAAAAATGAGGTGTGGGCACCACACGACTTTCTTATACATATATGAATTTCAAATTATGCAAAGTTGTTCTAAATTAAGCTTTAAATACATTTATCCTCAAAAAAAAAAAAAATACGCCTGTGAGTAAATGTGTCCAAATTTTGAAAATTCTTTTATACAAAAATTATTTAAAATCCTATTCTAAGTACTTCTAGTCTCTTAATCTCACAGAATGCATACTTTGTGAGATATTTGCAAGAAAATGCTACACGCTAAGAGTAAAGGTATTACTTCCGGTCCGAATTTTGAAATTTTGTTTATACAAAAGATATTCCAAATCCAGCTCTGAATACTTTTATACTCTTGATAAATATATATAGAATGCATAATTTACGACATATTTGCAAAAAATCGCTATGCGATAAAAGTGTTACTTCCGGTCCAAATTTTGAAAATTCTTTTATACAAAAAGTGTTGGAGATTAAGTTTTAAATCCTTTTACACTCGCAACGTACTTGTCTAAAAAGCATCGTTTGCGAAATATTTGCAAAAAACTGATCTTCGATAAGAGTAAAAGACTTCCGGTAGAAATTTCAAAAAACTTTTATAATAAAATTTTTCTCAAATTTAATTTTGAGTACGTATGAATTCTTTATAAATTTGTTTAAACTTAGTAGTTGACGAAATATTGGCAATATTCAATTTTTTCACTGAAGTAAACTTCTACTTCCGGTCTGCCGATTTTACTGAAAAACTAATCAGTAATAACCATCATGATAATTAACACATTTTTCATCATTTATATTAACAGTTAATTAACAATAATTGATGATAATTATCACACTCACAACACTAGACGCTACAAGTTTTTTCTTTATTTAATAGCATTATTATACTTACGGATGAAATAATATATCTGTCCCACGTTTGTGTCGTTCATTGCAGTTATATGCACTACAGGATTGTACCATAATTAAAATTATAACGATTTAATCAATATTGACACATTATCTATAACGTTACCTCAAGAGAGAGATTTTATACACGTAAATACACAATTTGGAATTGATATCTACAGCGGTTTGACCGCTAACATGGTCACAAATAGAGAGACAGAGAGACAGGCACACACAGACATTTTTTAAAGCGCACTTTTTTGAAATCTGGGACCTTATACTACGTATAAGAAAGAAAAAGGAATTGATTTATTTAATACTTATAAAAATGATTTAGTATTTTCAATTATTGTCCAGAAAGCAAAATTGTTTTATTTAATTTATTTCTTAATTTATTAGTATATCTGTTCATGCATTCACCTTGATGATATAGCCTAATTTTACAATAATTAAAACTAATAATTTTAATTAAATTTACAATATGATTATTGTCGACATCGTGGTCATACATGTGTTCTTTGTAATTGTTGAAAATTGTGCCATGAACACTGCTCAGAACTTTTATACATAATTTAGCCATCAAATTATTGAAATGTACCATAATTAAAATTAGAACGATTTAATCAATATTAACACTGTATTTGTAACGTTAAAACGGACGTTAGACATACAACAACAGCAGAAACAAGCCCACCCGTGACGTCACATGCCCGTATTATGGTTGCTTCAGTTCGTATTCAAGGCGGGACGGAAAACGGCGTGTCTATATGTATAAATGGTCTAAGTAAATAATAATAGGCGTCAATAATTTGAATTTAAGTATAACAACTGCCTGAATTTGAGTTTTCAAAAGTTTAGCATGTACACCAATATTGATTACTTATTATTATTATTATTAAAAAACTTAGAAAACAGCCTACTTTAATGAGGGAAGTATTTGAAGGCACGGTATGAGAAAGTAATGTTTCAAAAGAGTACATCTGTCAGCAAAATCCACACGTTTCTTTTTTATATTTTTTGAAACCATAAAAGACGATAAAATATGTGAAATAGCATCTTAGTAGGTTGAAAATCAAAAATGTGCTCCTCCAAAGCATGTCTTTGTTTACATTCTAATGTGACAGTATGATAGCCAATAAAAAGGAATTTATTCCCTTTGTATTGTGTAGATCTTCAAACTGGTGAACTCTTCCTGGAAAAATACTGTTGTTCCACAAAAATAAGTCAGTTCTTTGAGAAAGTAGACTTATTATAAAATAAGAATACTTTCAGAAATTTTTTCATCGCAGTAGTAATCAGCATTATGGAATTCATCAGTAAGGGCATTGTTTTCTTCTTCCAAATTAAAATTATCTCTTATCTAAAACCTTCAGATAATCTGCTTTTTTTATCTAAGATAAGATGATAGATAAATGGTTGTCATGTCATCTAGATAAGATGATAGATAACAAACTTTTTATCTAGATAATTTATCTAGATAAAATCATCCAGATAATGCACAACACTGATTCTCATCGCCACCGCCCCCCATACAATATTTTTTACTGAAATCGTGCTGTAATTGTAATATCAGTTAATCGATAACAAAATTTAAAAAGTTACCTACTTACAAATTAGTTTTGTACTGAAATTTATTGCAATAAACATAATCGTAACATTTTCTCATCTTTTCGTCAATTATCACATCAATTCGACTTATCATCAATATTTAAAATAAATAAATGCATAGCAATAAAGATGCTCATTTAATAGCCTATGTTTGATTTTGTGATGGTATGTCAGCAGCAGAAGAACTATGGAAAGAAAGAAAGAAAGAAAATAACTGTAAGCACTTGTACAGAGAAATATACATGTTCTAATTAATTGTACTTTTGTAAAATAAAGCATATTTAAACTAAAACTAAACATATACCGTAGTCGACTAATTTTAATTTCTGGTACGAAAGTAGAAGAGGAAAAGAGCGCAGCGGAATATAGTAAAGACAAACATATAGCGAGGCTGCCAAGTACACCCGGCAAACGTTTCCTATGAAATGTGAATACCCCCCGACTGTTTGTGATTCTCCCACCACTGTTGGAAAGCAGACATCGCTGCATTTACAATGCATGAGATCAGTGGCGTAGATAAAAAATTTAGGTCCCCCCGCAAAATTTTTAGGGGGCCCTTCCAAAATACTTGTTCAGAGATAGTAGCATAGAATGTGAATATCGGAGTAATTATAATAAATTTATTTTATAATAAAAAAATCTAAATTATATTTAGTTATTTATTTTATAATAATACATTTGAAAACACAAAAAATGCTAATTAGAAGACAAAATGCCGACACGTCTTTTTTTCAATAGTAGGAAATTTTCAACTAACTCTTCCAAATCAGTACTTTGTTCATGTTCAATACTTATAACAGCCAAGGCACTTAACCGAACTTGTTTAATGGTGCTGTGTAAATAGGTTTTAATTAATTTTAATTTCGAAAACGATCCTTCTGCTGTTGTTGATGTTACCGGTAGTGTTAAATATAACTCAAATAGTGTACATAGATCTGGAAGACTAGTTGCTAAACATGCATTTTCCACTATTAATAAATTGGCTAAGTCCTTAATAGAAGATTTTTGTTTAATTTCATTAAACAAAACAGTCTTAAGATTAATTAATTGAATCGGCAAATCTTCTGAAAAAGCAATTCCATATTTGCTCAGAGTATGTCTTCCGTATTCCATTATTTCTTCATTCGTTAACTTAACAAATTTTGTGGGATTAAGAAACGAGAAAAAGATTACAACTTTATTTATGGAGTAAAATCTTCTAGATAATTGGTTGATAATAATATCAAGTGACGCATTAAAAACTTCTACTTGAAATTTTTTTATCGGGTTAGGAATTACACAGTCGTTTTCACATTCATCAAAAAACATTTTAATTCTCTTCTGGCGTTTATATTTTATCATAGGCTGAATATCCAAGATTCTGCTAGATTTTTAGCTTCTTCTTCTAATTTATCAAAACTTTGTCGCAGTTCTGTCAAGTTTTCTTGACCATTATTGAGCAATTTTCACGTCTCTTCTAAATCACATGAAGGGCTCTGAAGTTGCTTTAAAATTAAATTAACAGTTTCGAGGATTTTACTCTGGAAAACTAGCAATTGAATAAACTCATAATTATCCATCTTATTCTTCATTTCTGTCATTTTGCTTTTTGCACACCAGGATAAAATTTGACAAACATTGCATTACAGACTGATAATTATATTTTATTGACAGTAAGCATTCAAATCTAGAAGACCATCTTATTACGCACAGCTTTTTCAGTGTGTACTTAATTTTACTTCCATTTGGTGCAGCTTGATGAAGGACTTGCCAGCGTGGCAAGCTTTCACTAAAAAACACATAAATGCTTTGCAAAAGATCATAAAAACTCTGTAGTGTAATGATGTTTTTGACAAAATCATTTAAGACTAGGTTCAAATTATGAGCTGAACAATGAATATAATAGGCTGTAGGAACTCGATTCTTAATTCTGGCTTGTAAACCATTATATTTTCCAAACATATTAGCAGCCTCGTCGTATCCTTGCTCTCGACAATTTTTTATTTTAATTTGAAAATTTTCTAAAGTACTTAGAACAACAGCTTCTAAACTCTGTGAATCTTGTTCGGTTAGCTATATAAATCCAATAAATGATTCCTTTATTTCTAGAGTGTTTTGTTTATTTGAATTTGTCTTCATTCTTGTATACCTTATAACGAGACTTAGTAGGTCCATCTTGGATATGTCTTGCATTGTATCAATTATAAGGAAAAAAAAAGGAGCTTTATTAATATTTTTCGTTAATTTTTTTAAAACGGTTTTAGCCAAATATACAATTATTTCATTTTGAATATCGGGGCTGTTTCGAATATTAGTGCTTGACAAATGAGCTTTTAGAACAGGGTCATAACGTGCTATCAAGTCAATAATATTTACAAAGTTACCACTTGTTGCTCCAGTTTGTTTAACATTTTCTCGATGTCCTCGTAATGGCATATTGCAAATTGATAATGTTCTTATCACATCACATATTCTTATTAAAACTTCTTTAATTTTTTCATGACCACTTATTTGACTATCAATGGTTTTGTTTTTTTCCCAAGTACTGTAAACTATGCATGCTTGCAAATGAGCATCACTTCCTTCGTGGATTTTATTTTTTTTTACTTAAACGCTTCCAGTCATTAATTGTGCCCTTACACCAATTTACTGAAGCTTCATAACTAGAGAATATCCAACACGGTTGACAGTCAACACTATTCAACTTTTGGGATTAACATAACCAAAAGCGATCGAGTTTTTGAACAGTTTTAGTTTTAATGGTATAATAATCACTACTGAACGCTCTATTATCGCCTTTATTCTTTGGAAACGGTCCCATAGGCTTATTTGGCCCTGCAGTAATAATTTTTCTATTTAATTCGTCGGAAAGTGATTCCGAAAATAAGGCTCTGTCGGTATTAAAATATGTTGAATCCTCCTGATTGTAATCGATTTAATTTTTTTCCAGAACTATATTTAATTTTTGTTCGATTATAACTTTTTCGTATAGTTCAACATTTTCATCTGATGCAGATGTACTAACTGCTTCAATTTTCGTTTTTGTGCGCCACTCATATATTTTCTTTCGCTCATCTTATTTTGAATACTTCGAACTATACATTTTGGTACACGTAAATTTAATTAGTTAAATTTTGATAAAATTAAATTAGTATACGTACATATGCTAATCACTAATTCGTCACAAAAGTTAATGCACTAATACAAATAGAATTTACTTTCCCAATTCGAACAAACTCGCTGTTAAAATAAAACTGAAGGAATGGAAATAATTTATCATATTTATTCATTAAAATATTTTTTACAACTAGGTCATTAAACCAAATGTGCAAATGCAGTTTTATGAAATAAACGTGTCTTTTCATAATATCGTAATTTCAAGTTTTATCTATTAGTTTATGTACCTACAATCTATATGCATAACATAATCATATAACTTCATAGTACATATAAAATGTAAAATTATTATCGTTGTCTGTCTCTAATGAATTTGCAATTTTCTTTTAGCTCATAAAAGCATGGTATTTTATACGGACTATATATTACCTACTTGTTAGAAAGCATTTGTGACATCTGTTGCAAAACTGTAAGACGGTGCAGGCCAAAAGTTAGGTAAAAACCTTTTTTATATGGACCTGTGTTAAGGCAGAAAATGTAGTCATTCTGTGGGTTTCTGTATAAGTAGAGATATTTCATTTCTTTTTAAGAAAGAGAAAATTGCCAATACCAGATGTGATATTTTCTTGGAACTGAAAGAGAAATACGAACAATAAAAAAATAAAACTGGACGAACGTTTTCAGAGTAAATACAAATACACGTAATGTTATAATTTTTAATACTAGAAAACAAGTACATATAAAATAACACACATTTTTTTATACATGAAGGATAAAACAGAAATAGTTTTGTAAATTTCATTACTAGTGCGGGGCCTTGAATTTTTGGGGTCCCCCGCATTGCGGGTTCTGCGGGCGACTACGGTATACGTTTTACATAGAACAGAGAATATTACTTTATAAAAATCCATAAAAGAAAAATAATAATAATAAACGTCCTTAATACTAAACAAAGAAGCGTAATCTGAATAAAATTTGGGATTTAGTTACCGGTCTGGTTTGTTTATTCTGTGTGGGCACCATGTATTTTACTAACAATGTCAATGTCCATGTAGACTTATGTTTTTATTATTATTATTGATTATTTTACCTGTAAAATTGTAAAACCAAAAAAAAAGAAAATCTCGCTTCAAACAACGCCATCTATATTATACATTTATATATGTATGGAACGGTCTTGAAGCAATAAAACGTCTTTCCGACATGTGCAAAATTGATCCACTCCGAACTATTTTTACAAGCATCAATTCTTCTACCATTCACCGCAAATGAAAATCCAAACGTCAGGTCGTAAACTGAGACACAGGATTTTCCGTTCTACCGGGTTTTTCAATGACTTTACAATAAAGGAATACGAAAGAAGCGGCGAGAAAAAGAGATAAGATGGGCGGTAAGGTATTGGTAGGAGAACGGTAATTTACCGTGGACCCCTCTACTACATACTACTACTGACCGTACCTAGCGGAAACATCTACCCTACCTGACGACCTCGTATGTTGTCGTTCAGAGCGGCCGGAGTTGCAAGACCAAAGGGCACCATAACCCGAAACAGAGCACGGACTTTATAAAATATTCAAGAGGTGGTAAGACGTCGGTCGCATTAAAGATAGTTGGCGGATGACCGTGGCAAGCTATAAGGTCTACGTGACGGTCGTTTCTTGACCGAAAGGAGAGGCTGAATTATTCACGAGGAAAAATGTAAACTACTTCACCAATTGTGTTATAGAGGGATGCATTATTAACGTTTTATACCTACGCGATTTTCAAGAAACAAACACACTGAATAATTGATGCGTTCTTGTTCTCTTTGTATATGCGTTTGGTCGCGTGTGGATGCGTAAGCATTCGTCTTGTCGCCCCCCCCCCCAAATATTATTTTACTAATATTTCCGGGTGCGTTTATATAAGAGGGATGGAGTGTGACAGATTATCGTTAATCTTGATGTGAAATGTGAAATATTAACGGTGTCAAATGATGCTGAGGAAGTTTTAAAGTTCGGTGTACAAAACATTACAGATTATTTGATTTTAGGCTTTGGAATCCAGGAGTAAAGAAACTGAACCGAAAAAGTATTAATTTTAACACAAAATAAATAGTTGCGGCAAAAACTTTGTCGGGTCCTAACACCGGCGATATGTAAAGTATGTCTGGTCAACTGTAGTAAATTTTAACACCACATAAAAAAAATTAGATGTGATCACCATACGACTTTCTTATACGTATGAGCGTTTCAAAGTATACAATTTTAAGAATCTTCTTATACAAAAATTATTCAAAATCATATTCTAGGTACTTCCATTCTCTTAATAAATCGCTATAGAATGCATACTTTGCAAGATATTTGAAAAAAGTGCAGCTCTCTAAGAGTAAAAGTGTTACTTCCGGTCCGAACTTTGAAATTCGATGTATACAAAAAATATTGCAAACACAGCTCTAATTATTATTGTACTCTGGACAAATATATCGTCGGTCGAGTACTATAATGTTCTATCAGCACTTTTGGCGGGAATCGAGATAAGTCTAAATTTGGGTTGCTGAGTGACATATTGTTCTATCAGAATAGACTTCTGCAAGCATTTTGTGAAATCCCTTGGTTTTGTACACAGAATTTTATTGTTCCAACTGAAAAATTTAAAAGTAGCTTATTGTTATAGTGTTCTATCAGCTTCGACCAATAGAAAACCGGAGTGCTTGCTGTTGGAACATTATAATTCTAATCTTTTCCTTCGCACATGTTTTACTTTAACGTTGATTAAAGTGTTTGCTATTATTTTGTCTGTGGTTGTGAATAGAATGGAAGGCGTTGATTTGAGGTAAGTACGTAAAATATAAAATGCTCTAGAAAAGATAATAATGTAATATCCGCTTTAATTAGCAGAATTACGTTTCACATAACCTCAATCTGGCGAATATAAAGTTTGTTTATGTTTTTTTTTTTTTATATTTTAGCGCAATATACACCGAAGAAGATAACGAAATAAAAGATCCCTTTCACGCAAGTGACGATTCTGATGCCGATCCGCATTATCTACCATCAGATGAAGAAGAAGAAGAAGGGTTCATTCGTAATTTTACAGAAGATGAAGCCGTAGTAGAAGTTGCTTGTTTTGTGGAAGACAACAACAATCATGCGGGGCGCACCATCGTGGAAAATGAGGATCCTTCAGATGAAAATAAAAAATTAACACGAAAAAGGGGACGAAATCCGGATGCCTGGAAAAGAAATATCAATAAGAAGTTATGCGAAAGTGGTCAAGCATACAAGGATGTAAAGGGAACTATTCACACAGCCAGGAAGGTAAAGAGTTTGAAAGACTGTGAAAATGGTTGCATATATTTATGTGGAAAAAAAATTTCGCAAAGTGACCGCGAAGCAATTCACAAATCATTTTGGAGATTATCGAATAATGAGAAGTTGCATTTTTACAATAATAATACAGAACGTGATGTTATAAAACGACGTCAAACTCAAAACAAATCTAAACGAGAATTTTCATTCAAGTATTTTTTTCACATTCGTGATGAGAAATGCAGGGTTTGCAGTCTTTTTTCTTTCCACTCTTGATATAAGCCAGAGACGCATTGAATATTTTTACAAAAAAAAGCGATGTCAACTAACAGCAGTCCCACTTGAAATGAAACAAGGAAAACATGCCAAGAAAGTTATCACCAAGTCACAAAAAGATGTCATTAGGAATCATATTAATTCTATTCCACGAATAGATTCTCATTATTGTAGGCGAGATAGTAAAAAAGAATATTTCGACGTTCAGTTAAATTTGCAAAAACTATATGAATTAAATCTACAGTTTTGTATTGATACTCAACAAGAACCATTAAAATTGCACCATTATCGAGAAATTTTCAACTATGAATTTAATATTGAATTCCAAAAGCCCAAAAAAGACCGATGCGATATGTGCGAAGAGTATCGTATTAAAAAGAAATCAGGTCTGCCTGACATTGAAAACGCCACTTTTGAAAAACACATTGCTTTTAAAGAAGCTGCCCGAGCTGAACGAAACATTGACCGACAAAATAATGATAAAGAAACTGCAATCATCTGCTTCGACATGGAAAATGTATTTGCCTTACCACGAGCTAATATTTCGTGCTTCTTTTACTCCAAAAAATTAAATACTTACAACTTGACAGCCCATTGTAACATCAACAAGCCAGGTTATTGCGCCATTTGGTGCGAAGGTACTCATGGTCGTAAGGGCATTGATATTGCTTCTGCACTTATTCGTATTTTGGAAAATGTACTACAAGATCTTCCTGATACCAAAAAATTTATTTTATGGTCCGACTCCTGCGTCCCGCAGAACAAGAATTCCATAATGAGCATGGCATTGCTCAAATTCTTGGAAGCAAACCCAAATATAGAAAGCATAACTCAAAAGTTTTGTGAACCTGGACATAGTTCAATCCAAGAAATCGATAATCTTCACAGTCAGATTGAGAAAAAACTCAAAAATGTGGAAATATTTAGCCCGCTAGGTATTTTAAGATTATTGCCGACAGTAAATAGGAAGAATCCTTTTATAGTATTCTATATGAGAGCTAATGATTTCAAAGAATATCAAAAAGCAGCTGAAAAACTAAATTTTAGGAGTATACCTTTTGCTTCTGTAAAGCAGGTAAAATTTAGCTCAACCAATTTTTTTCATGTTGAATATAAACTTCAACATGATGGGCCTTCAACTAAAGTCCCCATAGTTGCAAGCAAATCTGGTTTACGAAAACAAAAAGGAACGTCTTCTGCTTTATTGCCCTGTTTGCCATCGGTGAACACTTGCAAGGAACCTAAAGAACCTTTGCTGCCTTTCGACAAAATTTTGCACTTGAAAAAGTTGTTTAAATTTATGCCGCCTGCAGACAGCCAATTTATATCAACTTTTTTTAAAGAATACAATAACTCAAAAGTCTTTGCAACGGCATTATCTAGACACAAAAGAAGTCAGAAAAATGAACAAGATGTGAGTGTTGAGTTGCCGTCTACCTCATCCAGCCCTCCAGAAACAGGAGTGAATGTGCCTTCGACTTCTTCCTAACTTTACTACCTACATATTATTTTTTAAGAATAGATAACTTTCGAAAATTTATTTGTCTGTTAGAACAGTCTGTTTATTTTTTTATAAAATTTGAAGATTTATTAAAGTCATATTGTTGTATCAGCATTTTATTGTTTTTTATTATATTGTGCTGCCTTTTATTTTCCGAAAAAATAAAATAAAAAAATATATGCATGTTCACAGCACGATACGAGGAAAGTAAAAAACCAACATTGGGGCAATTGCATCGTTCCAACGACGAAATATAATTGTCGTGGTTTTAAATTGCTTATAACAAGAAAGTATAAAATTAGCAGATAGAACATTATAGTACTCAACCGACGATATATAAAATGCATAATTTACGATATATTTGCAAAAAATCGCTATTAGGTAAGAGTAAAAGTGGTACTTTCGGTTCGAATTTTGAAAAATTTTGTATAGAAAAGGTGTTGAAAATTAAGTTGTAAATACTTTTATACCCGTAACGTACCTGCCTAAAAAGCATGACTTGCGAAAGACTCGCAAAAAACTGCTTTTTGATAAGAGTAAGAGACCTACTTCCGGTAGGAATTTGGAAAAACTTTTTAAATAAAATTGTTCTCAATTTTAATTACATATTGCTGTGATATGTACTATGGTTAACAACCAATAGTCAAATTAATGAAATTCATTTTATTTAATGTTCTCAGGGTTCTAAAGGATAGATTTCTTTACTTTATATAATACACAGCTTTTCCTTTCTGTTCTGGGTTCTAACTGTGTTTGTGAAGTTTACTTTTCTTCCATTATTGATATTTGATTTCTCCTATTTGGGATGGGTATTAATGAATAAGGATTGATAATAGCACAACTTATATTTATTTACAATATTAATATTTACAAGAACATGAGGTTGTTGACAACTATTTAATATAATACTTCTATATTCATTAATATATAATATCTTGTCCGTTGTCCTTAAATTGTGATAGTTTACTTAATTACCTCTTTATATGTGTGTTTATAATTCTTATTCAAATTTTCTAAAACTTACTTTCTTTACTCCTTATTAATGTATCCCAATTGAATCATCTCGACCTGAGATTTGCACGTCAAAATCGAGATTTAAACAATGAAGAACTTATTAAATGTTTTAAATAGCGTTCGAAATTATTTTATTCAAGTAGAAATTGTTTATCCTTCCTTGAATCGCCCCAACTTGAGATTCGCACGTCAAGCCGAGACTCATCCAATAAAGAATTTATCAAATGCTTAAATAATATTTTGAAATTATTGTTATCCAGGTAAAATCGTTTATCCTTCCTTGAATCGCCCCAACTTGAGATTCGCACGTCAAGCTGAGACTCATCCAATGAAGAATTTATCCAATGTTTAAATAATATTTTGAAATTATTGTTATTCAGGTAAAAATCGTTTATCCTTCCTTGAATCGCCCCAACTTGAGATTCGCACGTCAAGCTGAGACTTATCCAATGAAGAATTTATCAAATGTTTAAATAATATTTTGAAATTATTATTATTCAGGTAAAAATCGTTTATCCTTCCTTGAATCGCCCTATCTTGAGATTCGCACGTCAAGCCGAGACTTATCCAATGAAGAATTTATCAAATGTTTAAATAATATTTTTAAATTATTGTTATTCAGTAAAATTTTATATAACACACATGAAGATTATTTTTATTTATTGATTATAAGGTTGCAAATAAAGCTTTATTGTCTATGCTTGTACTTACGCAGCTTGTTCGTAAGTACTATCTTTTTAACTAACTTTTTTATTTTTATTTGGTAATGCGGAGCTGCCGATGAACTAACTTTTAATTTTTCTTTGGTACTGGGGAGCTGCCGACGAACTAACTTAAATTGCCGAAGAGCCTCCCTTTTATAGGGGATAGCAGAAGAAAATCACGTATTTTGTTTTAATTTTGATTGTTTTTTGTATTCTCGTTTGAATTTTTCTTTACTGCGCCCCTCCGTGTTAGTTTTGATAACTATATTTTCTTATCTTTGTTTCCATTGGTCAATCCGGTCTATCATCGCCATGTTGAAATTCTAACTTTGTTTACATCTTCTTGTGTATTTGTATACCAAATTGATGTCGTCGATTTTATTGTTTTTGGTAAGTACTTTTAATTTATTCTTATTTATGCTTTAGTCTAATGTTGTATTTTGTTTTAGCTTGTGGTTCCATGGAATGTATTCGTGCAATGAAAAACTAAACAAATCGTACCTTGACGTACCCTTAATAATATTTTATACAGAAAATATAAGTGAAACGTGCATTTTGACATATAACATTTTATTCTCGACAATGTTAGTGGTTATAATATTGATATTCTGGGTGATTAATTCCTATCTTGAACTATTATCGCTGCTAAAGAATGTATTGTTGAACTTGACCTACATTTTCACTAATTGCTAATAATACTGTTTTAAAGTCATTACATATCCTTTTATTAGTATTTTAAATTAAGGTTAGTATTTTAACATTGTGTTTTTGTACAATATATTTTTCAATTCTTACATTACCTACTAGGCTCTAGTTGTTTGTTACTATCAAATATGGGTATGCAACCCACATCTAATTGATGTCTATTGTGTTGCATATCTATCAGTTTTTATTCTTTGTTATTTGAATATAGTTCTTTTTCTAAATTTATGTACTTAAAATATTGTTTAATATCAACTTATATTTAACTTAACTGTTTTTAATTCTTTTTCCTTATTTTCTATTTTAAAATTTATGAAATACCACAGCAATATGAATTCTTTATAAATTTGTTTAAACCTAGTAGTTGACGAAATATTTGCAAAATTCGAGTTTTTCACTGAAGTAAACTACTACTTCCGGTCTACCGATTTTACTGAAAAACTAATCAGATCTCAAGAGGGGGATTGTACTCCTAAATACATGAAAGTAAAAGTATTTTAAAATTTAGTTATAAGATTAAGATTATTTGTATATATTTAGGTAAGACAGTAGAACCAAATAAAGTAACATGTATAAAATTGTTTTTTCGCAACCAAAATTTTAACACATTACACAGATTATTTTATTCTTAGATAAAATTTAAAAATAAAAAGTGCTTTCTTGATAAGATTTCCACAAAATTTTTGAAGAATATTTATCCATAATGCTCGAATATCAGGCTTACTTGGAATTTCGAAATAAACATTTCTTTCTCACAAATAACACATTTCTTAAACATTTTTAGAATTGTACCTTAATTTCAAATTGAGATTGCCGTCAAGCTGACGTTCAAAACTCAAATTTAAAATATATATGCCTTCCAAGATTTAAAATACTTTACCAATTTATTGTAATCAAACCGAAAAAGCGGTAAATCCACTATAAATATAAGAATAAAAACGTCATATGCAAGAATATAATAACTTAAGCTTAATGGAAATGGAGTAAGAGGTGCGTACATAAAATGCTTAAATTAATTAGGTAATATGGGTAGGTAGGTTAGGTATGATACTAATAACATTAATCAATAATATTTTTTTTTAATTTCATGCTCGTACAAAAAATATTGTACAAATCACTTACGTGAAGACATCTGCTACGCATTCGCGCAAGTAAAAGTACGAGCGACCGCTTGGAGCAAAATACGCTCATGCGGGAACATAGTCTTCCCGCACTCTTTTATCTATACACTTGGTTCTTAAATAACTATGTCAACACTGTTATGACATTGCATTGATATTTTTTATGACGAGACTCTGTCTCGTTAATTGAAATGTTGAATATATTAGTGCTTTCACTTTTTAAACTCGAAATTCTATGATAAAGAAAAGTTCAAACATGCTTACTTTTTATTTCCGAAACGCTAAAAGAGATTTATTACCGAAACAGACCTTTACCCTTTATTAAAATAAGAAAAAAAAACATATCTTAATGTCAACAATAAAGTATTACAGCGCCGACATAGAAGCAAACAATAAACATTTTCCAAGCGACCGTTTTGCCATTTAACTTCGACGATTTATTCTTTGAACTTCGACATTCAAAACCAAACATAAGTTCGAAATCGTCCCATCAGTGCCGAAGTGTTAAGTACAACAGATATATACCTACATACAACAAACAGAAATAGAGAATACATCGATGTTATTGTCGTTCTTATTATGGTGGGCTCCGTTGATGGTATTCACCAGTTCTCGAGTTGTTACTGTACGGACGCCGGTATCTGATTGGCCGAACAATAAACACGTCAGTATACCTCTCTTCCGGTTCCGGTGTGCTATCAGTGTCCGTACGGTGATGCTCGTCATTTTGTTTCCGCTCGAAACAACATCACGAACCACCCAGCGGCAACAGTAAATGGCAAGCACGTCGATGGGTGGCTGTTGATGCTTCCACGAGATGCGAGAGAGTAACGCAGTAACGTTTTCGGTGAGTTGAAAGACGAAATTGGGAAAGGGAGAAGGGTAGAGGGAGAGGATTCACTTTATAATATTTAACGTTCACCGAAACTCCACTGCTAACAAGGTTATTAGTGTTCACTTTGGTGGTCGGTCTGCAACACTCAGATGACTTCCTCTTACTTCTCTGGAGCTGACGCGTTCCCTTCTTCGAGCGATCGATTAATGTAACGCATTTCAGGATGTTTTTCCAGCATTTTAGATGGATGGGGGCCTACCTCGATATCGATTTTCAAATACTTAAGTTCCTAGTTAAAAGAATCGTATCCGGAATGCATTCGGTGTAACGTAGTTAAATCAAGATCATTTTATAATTCATAGGTAATGTTTGCACTAGGGCAGGGGTTTTAAGTCAGTACTATCAAAATGCTAAATACGTTTCGGATAAAGATGACACTAGCCGAAAATTTTAATTTTTTTTAATAACTGTTGTAAAAATGTGTACAATCTTTAAATGAAGACATAACCAAAAACCAAATCATTCCACCACGTCAAGTTTAGAGTTATAATCATACTCCGCTAGTATATAAACGGTAATATTGCATATTAATATTAAAACGAATAAACACTAGGTTATATTGTTTCACTTAGATTTATTTTTCTCGGACACGTGTTTCGACTTCTCGGTCATTATCGAAGAGTTTACAGACTTAAACTAAACTAAGAACTTCAAACTTCAACTTCTTCTTGGGTCATTTCAAGTTAGGCTACGAGCCTTTTACTTTTAGTCATGATTATGGAGTAATCGGAATATGGTGGATGTGTGCTATAATGTTAGCTCCTCATGTGAGGCTTCTTATTAGAGTGCGTGCCTTGGGCGCTTATGTTTAAAGAATATTTCTGGATCGTACGTTAGGTGTTCTGTAATCGTCTGGTTTGGGTGGTTCTCCATCTTATTGTAGAAGTCTTTAGCCATTTCCTTGATGTGATCGTGAAATAAGGGGGAGTTTGTTTCTTGGTGGATTTGTGTGTTTCTGACATACCATGGTGCTTGTGTTGCCGTTCTGAGAGTGACGTTTTGTATGGTTTGTAGTGCGTTTATGTGCGTGGGGTAGGTGGAGATCCAGATTGGTGCAGCATATGTCATGACTGGTTTGATGACCTGGTTGTATAGTCTTCGTTTGAGGGTTGGTGAAAGTGTGCTGTGTCTCCCAATAAGCGGCCATAAACGGGCTCTGGCTGCTTTGGATTTTCTGATTGTGGATTTGAGATGATGTGAGTATTTTAGTTTCTGGTCTAGATAGACCCCGAGGTATTTGACCTTCGGTGTCCATGGTATGGGGGAGTGGTTTATATAAAGTTGACCTTCTACTTTTTTGGTTGTTCGTTGGAAGGTGATGGCCTGTGATTTTTCCCCGTTTATGGCTATTCGCCAGTCATGACACCAGGTTGTTATTTTATCTATTGATGTTTGGAGATTTCTTATTGCGATTCTGGGTTGAAGAGATTGTGTGAGAAGGGCTGTGTCATCGGCGTAGGTAGCGATCAGTGTATTGTCGTTTTTGGAGATGTCTGATGTGAAGATCGTGTAAAGATGGGGGGAGAGGGCTGAGCCTTGGGGTACTCCTGCAGTTAAGATTCTGGTAGTGGAAGATGTTTGCTTGATTTGTATGTTGAAGGTTCTTCGGTGAAGGTAGGCCTGCGTGATTCGGATGTGATGGTCGGGGAAGTTTTGAGCATACATTTTATAAAGTAGTCCTTGCTGCCAAACTCTGTCAAAAGCTTTGGAGATATCAAGGAAAACGGCGGTGGTGACGATGTTTTTGTCGAATGCTTTGTGTATGTATTCTGTGACTCTGGCGAGTTGTGTAATCGTACTGTGGTTTTTCCTAAAGCCATGTTGTTCTGGGGGAACAATGTTGTTTGAGTCAGAGTGTTCCTGTATTTTTAGAAGAATTAATCTGTCTGCAACTTTACTGAGTGATGGAAGAAGACTAATTTGTCGGTAGCTGGTGGGGAGAGAACGAATTTTGCCTGGTTTGAGAATCATGATGATAGAAGCGTTTTTCCAGATATTGGGGTGTGTTTGGAGTTCGAAGATGGCGTTGATGATTGTTAAGAAAAACATTATTGCTTTGTGTGGGAGGTTTTTGATCATTTGATTGGTTATTTGGTCGTGCCCTGGGGCTTTTCTGTTTTTCAATCGGCTGATTGTGGTTTTGAGGGTTTTTGGTGAGATGAAGTCTTGGTTTTCGGACGGTTTGTCGCGAAGTTCTGTTGACGTATTTGTGAACGTGGGCTACATGAGTGATGTTGATGTTTTCCCAGTTTGGGGAGCATTGGTCTTCTATTTGGTCTGATAGCGGTTCCGCTTTTTTGCTCATCGAAGATTGCGTAATTATCGTTGGTGAGAAGGGCATTTCTGTTTTGTTTGACTTGAGTGCTCTTGCGATTCTCCAGATAGCTTGCTGGTTTGGTTCGATGTCTTCTAATGTTTTTTGCCATTTTTGGTTTCTGTAATGTATTAGTGCTTCTTTAACGTCTGTTTGTTTTTGGTTTAGTGCTGTTTTGATTTCTGGGCTGAGGGTAGATTGATATCTTCTTCTTAGTCTGTTCTTCTCTCTGATAAGTTGTTTGATCTGTGTTGGTAGTTGTTCTGTTTTGTATTGAGTGGTTTTGGTTATAGTGGCATTTCTGGCTTCTTTGAGTATTTGTTCTTGTAAAGTGAACTAAACTAAGAAAACTACCAATACCTATTTATATGTATGTGCTAGTGCCTTAAGTACAGTGTCAATAATAGGGGTATTTATGAAATCTAGTTGTGTGTTTGTCACATGTTTATTAGCTGTTGTAGCTTTTTTAATTTCAATGATTTCTTATAAATCTAATTTTCTTCTTTTATAACTATTATGTAATAATGTATAATTATTAGTATCGAATACATGTATAAGATCTATGCAATGTTCAGCAAAGCCTGTATTTTTGTTATTGTTTAAAATGGATTTTTTATGTTCATTAATGCGATCCTGTACGGGTCTGTCTGTTTGACCAATGTAGATTGCGTCACAATCACTGCAACCTACCTCATAAACACCTGATTTGTCGCACAATTTTGTTTTTCCTTTATTATTGACTAAGATTTTTCCTAAATTTACTTTGTTTACTTGGATAATATTTAAACCTAGCTTTTTTAATTCGTTAGAAACTCTGCTGCTAAGTCCCGCTATATAGTTAAGAGAATGATACTGCTTGTTATCTGGATGTTTTGTTTGTTCACTGTAATTTTTTTTTATAAGGATCTTTTACTTTTTTATACGTAGTATAAGGAAGGATTGTGATGACGAAAATTTTCGACCTCAAGATTTTTGTTGATGTCCACGTTTTGAAGTCCCCTGATACCAAAAAAGTGGTTTTTAAAAAATGTCTCTCTCTCTCTCTCTCTGTCTGTCTGTCTGTCTGTCTGTCTGTCTGTCTGTGACCACGATAGCGGTCAAACCGCTGTAGATATTAATTCCAAATTTTGTATTTACGTGTATAATCTGCCTCTTGAGATCCGATTAGTTTTTCAGTAAAATCGGTATACCGGAAGTAGTACTTTACTTCAGTGACCAAATCGAATTTTGCAAATATTTCGTTAACTACTAAGTTTAAACAAATTTATATAGAATTCATATATACTTAAAATTAAAATTGAGAACCATTTTATTTGAAAAGTTTTTCGAAATTACTACCGGAAGTAGGTCTTTTACTCTTATCGAAAATCAGTTTTTTGCCAATATTTTGCAAGTCATGCTTTTTAGACAGGTACGCTACGAATATAAAAGTATTTAGAACTTAATTTCCAATATCTTTTGTATAAAAAGAAAATTCAAAATTCGGACCGGAAGTATACCGAATAACGATTTTTTGCAAATATGTCGTAAATTATGCATTCTATATATATTTATTAAGAGTACAAAAGTATTTAGAGTTGGATTTGCAATATTTTTTGTATACATGAAATTTCAAAATTCGGACCGGAAGTAGCACTTTTATTCTTAGCGAGTAGCACTTTTTTTCGAATATCTTGCAAAGTATGCATTCTATAGCGATTTATTAAGAGGATGAAAGTACTTAGAATAGGATTTTGAATAAGTTTTGTATAAAAAAATTCTTAAAATTGTATAGTTTGTAACGCTCGTACGTATAAGAAAGTCGTGTGGTGGCCACACCTCATTTTTTTTGTTTCTTTTCAATCATTCTGTCAATAAGTGTGTTATAACAATTATTTAATGCTATAGTTTTTAAAATATCTCTTTCTTTTTTGTAGTTATCAGTGTTGGTTTAAATTAGCAGGAATGATGATAGTATCTGTGGTAGTTGTTTTCCTAAATATATCAAATTCTAATCTTTAAACGAAGTTTAAAAAACCAAGTCCCTTGTTCACCATATTGTAGTGGAATTACTATTAAATTTATTTTGAAACTTAAAATTATCGTATTTTATTTTCACCAGTGTTATGGAGTTTCAACAAGTGTCTCCCTTATCAATTAATTATTCTAATCTTTGTTCTATTCTAGTGATTTTTATGTCTAAAGAGTTTAGAGTTTTTTCCACCTCTTTTTCTATTGTAAATTGTATATTATTGTTAACTGAATTTAAATGACTGAAAAATTGATCTAATTGTCTGTCAGTGCCTGACTAAATACATAATATGTCATCTACATATCTATACTCCATTCACTGAACATATAGACTAATCACGAGCTGTTCACGACTGTTTCACTTGCACAGCTCAATTTACAACAGAAAACTTATATTAACAATAAACTGTTATAAAATCTTTTGATTACATATTTAAATTTTCAAAAACAACAACTTATTAGTTTATATAAAATACCGACCCGATTTAAATTTACAGAAAATGCATGTTTTGTCTTTTTAGATAACTAAAATACGTAAATCTCAAACATAACCTATATCAACAAAACTTCGTAAATTGCTTATAATCCATCACTTAATAAGTGCATAAATATTAATTGACTTAACAAAAAAATACACAAATGCGCATTTTGTAAACAATTTAAGATAATTTAATATGCATTTGTCAAATTCAATATCAGGCATTTTAACACATAATACAAAACCAATATAAGTATTTAAAAATGAAGCAAATATATTAAAGACTTTATTCACATGTGTATGTATATAATATAAATTACAAGTTTAAATAGGGCATAGGTAGTTACTTTATTGTGAATTTATAAGGTATTTTATACGTGTATAGATAGAGTACAAACATATATAAATTAAATGCATACACAATATACTTTATTTTCAAAAAATATATAGAAGATAGAGCGAAAGAAACTATGAATGTAATCATATATTTTAAATTTTTCTGTGTTGACAATTACAATTATTCCTGAATGTCACTGTCACATTCACTACTTTCAGAACTTTCCAAATTAATTATAAAACTCTCTTGTAAATTTTCAACAATTACGTCTAACTCCCACATATTCTTCACTACTTCCTTAACATGTTTGATGGCATTTAACCAGTTCTATTTTGTAACATTGTTCAATTATGTGTGTAACAGCTCTTTGACTTCCTTAATTTAAATGTAGTGTTTTTCCTTGCAATTTCTCCTTTAACTTGGGCCCATATTAATTCAATCGGCTTCAGTTCGCAATGATGTGATGGTAGTCTTTCACATTTTCCCTTTAAAAAACTATTACGAGCTCTTTTTTTGAAAGAGAAATTCACTTCCACACTGTTGTACGTTTGAGGTTTGGCAAGTTCTCATCTTCATTTATTTTCAATAAAATCTTATCCACTCTCGGCACCTCATTTTTATAGAAAAATGAGTGTACTATACGTCTAATAATATTGCGCATATCATCATCAATATTATCCAGGACAGATCGTCCTCTTGTATACGTCTTTGGAGGTTTCTCATCTTGTGCATTGTGTTCTCGTAAAATATTAAAAACACTTGCAGAGCAGATACCTGCAGCTTCGGCTGTAAAGTCAACAATTCGTGTCTTAGAGTCAGCTGGGCATTCTTGTTGCCGTTTGGTAAATATATTCAGTACAGTTTCTTTTTCTAGCACTGTAAAATGTCTCTTTACTCATTTCTTCAGTTCTAGCTGCATTTTGCACAGTACTGTATAATCAGGTAAAAACAGTAACTTAAATTCAACACTACTGGAAAGCTGAAACATAATTAACATATAAAGCATTTGGTTTGTTTACGATTTATAGATCTTACCTTCAATAAATCTTTAATCATTAATAGAGTCTTTAAAAATACTGAGATTAATAATAATAACAACTTAAACAAATACAAAAAGCGCAAACACAAGGAACAATTCAAAATACTATATAGAAAAAGCAAAAAGTATACATATATAACATATATTTCAAAATAACAGACAATGTTATTTATCCTTACTAGCACACTATATGCTCACTTGTTCTACATTAGCAAATACGTATTTTCATCCTTATCTAAAATTGTGATTTTGCTGCATGGGTATACTGCCCTCCTTAGGAAAAAGGTCCTATCTGCAAAATCCTCTTTTTGAGTTATTTTAACTTTTATAAATTCTTCAATGGCGTCCACAGTTTTTACTGCACACAATCCAAATTTCGAACAACATTGTAAAACATGTAGCTTTATCACCCGACATAATTTACATTTCTAATATTTGCCGAATTTTCATTTTATGATAGATAGGACTTTTATCCTTAGTAAAGTAATTAGTTTTTATCATCACCTTTTTCATGTGGTAGATAAGACTAAAAAGAATACAAAAAACTGCTTTTTAATAGAAAGTATTTATTTAAGAAATGCAAAAAAAACTTCTTGAAGTACAAAATTTAAATTAAACGCTACAAATTCAACAAAATAAAAAACTTCTTTTTTAAATAGAAAAGACATTGTTATTGCATTAAATTTCTTCAGGTACATTTATTGCAACTGGTAAGTTTTGCCAAAAAGGCACACGATTTTTGGGCATTATTTGTGACAACTTTGCTAAAAGTCCTTCTTTTCTTTCTTTCGATATGCCTCTATATTGTGTGCGAGGTTGTGGTTTTGGTAGATTTGTTTTTATAGCTGTTGCCGTGAGAAAATTAAGTTTAACAAAATCGCCTTTAAAATCACTTTTATATTCTAACAATTGACTTCCTCTTTCAAAAGACACCCAAACCATATCGTGAAGATATACACGTGGCTGCAATTTTTGCAATTTATATTTGGAACAATAATCTGGCCAATCATAGAACTGTTCAATTTTCATTTCGACAATATCAACATTTGACAAATTTGCTGATTTTACGGCATCTGCAAAATCACCAAAATCATAAATTTTACCTTTTTTCTTTAGCGATAATTCCACTTGGTGGTGGAAATAATCCGCAGACATAAAAGTGTGTCCTGTCTCAAGATACTTAATATTAAGTTTGTTTAAAGATACTTCTGGCGAATTAACAAGATAAACAAAAAAACTGAAAATGGTCCAATTTTTGTTTTGGGCAGAGCAGTTATCTAGCCACAGTGTTATTTCAGTTTCGTCTCTGTACAATTGAAAAAACGCATAATAGGTCGAAATTAAGTCTTCTTTGGATCTTCCTGCTAAAGCCTCATGCCAAAGAATAGCTAAAGGTTTTCTTTTTTGTTTTTTTCCGATGGGGACAAAGCTTTCATTAAATACAATAATGCGTTTTGTAAACACAACTTCTTTGAACATATCTACTCGCGGAATCATGATAACCTGCAAAATTCAATTAATTAATAAAAAATTATAAAAACAACTACAAATTTGAAAAAATACTTTTTCAAGGTCTGCTGAAAAAAAGAGGCCATTCTTCTTGTCGGCATCATTTTTATATTCCTCACGAGCAGTTACATATTTCATATGATGCACATTCCATTTTTGACATTCTTCACACAAAGTTCCCTCTTCATGATTTTCTTTCTTGTGAAGATTATAAATTTCGCACTGCCAACACTCCTCATGACCTAACTTTGCAAAAGAGATTTTAAGGTCATCTGATACCACTTTCCTATATAATTCATAGGAAACTTTTAAGGTCTTATTTTTTTCTTTGAAGTCGTTGTACATAAATCGTATTGTAATATCTGATGGTAAATACCTTGTATTCGGAGCATGTTCCCTCCGATAGTGCGACTGAACGGGATTGAATAAGTTTACATGTTCCACAATAACTTGCCTATCAATTTTATGAGGACACGGCTGGCATCCCCTTCCATCTGCTTTGGGCGTTATTAATTTCGAATTCGTTTTTCTTACGTTTTTTTAAAACTCTGTCGTTATTAAAGGTGTATCCTAAAGTTGCCAAAAAAAATCTCTTGCACACTTGAACATCAAGAGCATTTGCGGTTTTTAAAAAATATTTATATGAAAATTGTCTTGCAGAGTTTGGTCCTGCTGTTTGTCTTTTTTTGTTCTCTTTTTTAGTTGAATTAAAGATAAATGTTTTTCGTGCTTCTTCCTTAAGTTGCCAAAATTGAGTGTTAATGGCGGTTTGTCGGTCTTTATTGAGAAGTGAGGCACACTTGAATTTGCAGGTATCTTTACAAGGTTCCTTTACTTGAAACTTTTCAATTTTACTGGCTAGTTTTCTTTTTTTTCTTTCAGAAGGTGTGGTGTCAAAACACCTCCTCTTGCGTATTTGGCCCTTTTTGGTATATGTCAACTTTTGTTTATGCTCAATGTGTGCCATAACATTCTCAAGTAAAATTGGTAAAATAACTCTTTCAACGAATTCAATACTTGCGCAATTTTCACGTTCTATTATAATATCTGTGGTTATGTCTGTATGCTCAAACTCGTCAACTTCAGGATCGGAATCAGTATCTTGACGTTCCTCACTTTCTAAGACAAAATCAGGGTCTTCCTCTACTTCTTTACGGTTACTGGAGCATTTACGAACAGCAGATACCTTTTCTTGGAACGATTTATTTAAAGCAAGGCTGAGTAAATGTTTGCCTCTGTTAAACATTCTAAAAAAATTAATAGTTTACATGTTTTTATTACTTGAATTTAGTTTTTGTAGCTCACTTGTCTTATTTTTGCACTATCACAATTAACATTTAATAACTTCACACTACAGACGCAAAGAAAAAACACAGGAGGTTTGAGTTTTTAGGTTATGTTAATTTTAAACAACAGCGCAATATCAGTTTCAGTTGTCCTTACTGCACTATTATTATAACTAGCCTACTAAGGAAAAAAGTCCGAAGTGCAAATAATTTCACAGATAGGACACACTTGCTTAGCATATGAAAGATAGTACATTTTTACTTAGTAACCCGATTAGGTATTGTAGATAGGACAAACTTTTTAGTGAATTATGAAAGGTATCGGCTGTAGTTAGGACTATCTTCTTTAGTAGATAGATAAAACACCTTGCACTATATACAGAGCAATAAAAATCTGAAAAACACAAATTTTGCAGATGGGACCATCTTCCTTAGGAGGGCAGTATAGTCACAATCATGTGACTTAATCACAGAAAGCAGATGATTTATATCGTGTGTTTTAGGATTTGTATGTAACTCTCAGAGCCAATAGAAAGGCAGTATTAAAAATCATGTGTTGTTCGCGCGTTTTTTGCTACTCTATTGGTTCGGTGAACATAGTATAGCCCAAAAGGAAATGAGTTTTAAAAAAGGGTTGTTACTATTCTTTATGTATCTATCTTCAAAATCTGTCATATATATCTCGGCATATATATCTGGTCTTAACGGACTACCTATGGGTAGACCACTAGTATGTTAATAAAATTTATTGCAAACTTTGAAGTAATTTTGGTTGAAACAAGTGTTAAGAGATTTTTGTAAAATGTTTTGTTGATCTGGGATTAGCTGAGAATTCTGGATCTGTTTAAATAAAATTGCTTTTAATTCTTCGCTAGGTACTGAAGTAAAGAGACTGTTAATATCGAAGGAGACTAATTTCATGTTACTGGTTAATATAATATTTTTTAATTTATCTAACAGTTCAAAAGAATGTTTGATTGCGTTAGGGGCTGTGAAATTTATTATTTCTGGTAGATGTGTATTTAATGATTTACATAATTTATATGCAGGGGCGTTGACATAAGATACAACTGGACGCATAGGTTTTCTTTCTTTATGTAATTTAGGTAGTCTGTAAAGTATGGGCGGATGAATTTTCATTGATTTTAAATGAGTATTAGGAAACATGCTTTTAAAACCTTTTTTGTACTCACCGCCTGTAAACTGACATTTGGCGCATGTGTAGCTCGACTGGGAAATACGTTTTCCCGGTTGAGGCGACTGTAAAAATTGAAAAAAACACTGGCACTTTGGGACATTTAAAAAAAAATCTAACTTGGTAGTAATAAAATTTAGTCTATAAAATACTACTTCCCTCCACTATTCTACACTAAAAGTTGGGGAAATAGGAGTCATAATTAAAAATTCTTCCAAAAAAATTGTGGCGCCATCTAATTGACGTCATTTTAAGCGACATCTTAAGCAAGATTCAAGCGCCATCTATTTGAACCACATCGACATTCATATTGGCAGTTCGGAATTGTTTGTATTTAAACCAAAAAACGCAACAAATGTACTATAAATTTATAAATATAAGAATAAATACCTCATGTTTTTCATGTGTGAGAATATAATAACTTAATTTTAGGGTGAGTAATAGTTACGTACATGAAATGCTTAAATTAATTAGGTAATATATCTTAGGTTAGGTATGATACCAATGACATTAATCAATAATATTCTTTTAATTTAATGTTCGTACAAAAAATATTGTACAAACGACTTGGGTGAAGACATCTTCCACGCATTTGCGCAATTAAAAGCACTCGCTTCCTGCGGTCGCTCGTGCTTACAATGTGCGCTCATGCGGGAAAATAGTCTTCCCGCACTTGGTTCGTAAATAACTATTTCGGTTTGAATGATTTGTTTTTGAAAGGTTCTTGTGGGGTCGGCTTTGAGTGCAACAATATAACCTAGTGTTTATTCGTTTTAATATTAATATTCATAGTGTTTCACCAGGAACCAACCGTAGATTCTATTAATTTTGATAAACGGTAATATTGTATTTAGAAAATTTGTTATACAGAAGTTATAAGAAGAAATAGATAAGTACAAGAGTCTTGACATAACAAATACTTGAATGTTTCATTAGTATCAACACACAAAAGAAAATTGCTGATATATCGAAGTATTGCATAAATAGAGATATTTCTTTCTTTTATGTTGCCTGTTACCTTCTCGAATGAAAACGAGCAATCCCACTTACCTTGATATCGTTTCTCCATTTCTGCAATATCTTGGTGGAATCTTTCGCCCTGTTCATCACTCGTCTTTCCTAAATTAGCAGGAAGGAAACCCAAATCACCAGTGGGTTATCCCACTGGTGATTTGGTGAAGAGCATATCTTCTAAGGGTTACACCTTAGCCAAAAATACTACGTTCAACACTCTTTTTTGTTTTATACATATTTCTACTGAAGATGGCAACTTAGTTGGAGAAATACGTATGGTACAGGCGCGTTATATTCAATTGCACGTCATCGATGACGTTTACATGTTGTCATAACTGAATTAGAGAAACTAAAAAAGTTACTCTGTAAAATTATACTGGAGGGCATTTATTTCATTAGTTTAAATAGAAAATGTATAAATTGATCGTAATATACGCATTCATGGCAAAAAAAACACGTAATTTCCGTTTCAATATTAAATTTCTTTGTTACATATTTTTAATAGATTAATAAGGTATTGTCGGGTAATAAGGCCCAACAGGTAATAAGACCCAGACATGAGTTTTTTACAAAACAGTTAAATGTAATACAACTACCGGCATCTACCCAGGGGGTGTTGACATTACAGAAGTTTATTACGTTTCAACAGTTCTCTATAGTACCGGCTTCTTTATATTCGAATATGAAAACAAGTATCAGCCAGTGGTTGTATTAAGTTATAAGACTTTACAGGAATAGAATCAAGTTTTAGTAAACATTTCTTGGCAGAAGTCTTCTACTTTTTGAGATATGTATTCTTATGATCATTAGTAATACGTTGTCACAAATTTACTAGTTTTTCCTAAAAGCTTCATTCCGACATCAAAGCAGCAATAAAGGCCCGGGCCTTATTTCCTGCAATGATGACTGGGCCTTATTTTCTTGCAGTTATTTTTTCTAATATTTGATGTTATAATAATAATAATAATAATAATAATATATAGTTTATTCCATATTGCTGAGCATAGAACACGTCAAAATTACAATATCAACATAGTAGATGCACAAAGTTTAAAAAACATTTAGAGTCAAACAAACAAACAATAAATAAATAAAATCATGATACATAATTAGAGTTAAAAAAATAATTAGTTGAGTAAAAGGCCTTACTCGTCAAGTATTTCTTTAATGTCGCTTTAAATTTTTGTGGCGGTAAGACTTTCAGAGTTTGTGGTAAGCAGTTGTATAATTTAATGCATTGCCAGATGGTTTGTTTCTGTATCCCTGCCAAGCGAGTGTGTGGAGGAAGCAAATGCAAAGAGGCCTTACCCCGAGTACTGTGACCATGTTATAGACAAAATGAAAAAAAATACCGTGGAATCCGCGCTAACTGGACGGAAGAAATGATAGAAGAAGCACTGAATCTTATAAGACAAGGCAAATCTCAAGCATACGTAGAAGAACATTGTGGAATTCCTCGTCGAACAATACGAAACCACATTAAATCTGGAATAACCTCTCGACGTTTGGGAAGAAAACCAATATTAGACGCAGAAGCTGAGAAACAACTGGAACGTAAAATAATAAAATTTGCTGAAAGAGGATTTCCATTAACTCCTAAAACAGTTCGCAGAAGTGTCTACCCTTTTGTTATGAAATATAAAATTCCTAACCGCTTTAATGATAATCAAAAATTGGCCGGGAGAGAATGGTATCGTTCATTCATGAACAGACATAAAAATATTTCTAAAAGAAAAGCACAACCTATGAACCCCGCCCGAGCTCAAAAGCTGAATAAAGCAATCGTAGAAGATTATTTTATAAAATTAGATGCTCTATTGGAAAAAACTGGTTTAAAGCAAAGACCTGACAAAATCTATAATATGGGTGAGAAACGGGTGCCGCCTTACCCTTCATCATCAACAAATTGTTCTAGCCCAAAGAGGAGCCAAGAGGGTTCACTTAGTAGCACAAGAATATGCTGAAAATGTGTCCATCGTGGCATGTGCGAATGCAATGGGACATGCTATTCCTCCCATGATTCTATTCAAAGGGCAACGGATGAAGCCAACATTTTCAGATGGATTACCTCCAGGGTCTATTGTTCAAATGACACTAAAGGGAAGCATGACACATGAAGTGTTTGTTAAATGGCTTGAACATTTTTCAAAATTTATGCCAACTCCTTCAGTAATTTTAATCTTTGATGGAGCTTCTTCCCACCTAGATGTAAGTATTGCCGAAAAAGCTGAAGACTTAGGCATACATTTGTTGTGTTTACCCAGCAATGCGACTCACGAATTGCAACCTATGGATAAATCCGTCTTCAGACCTTTCGTACATTATTGGGATGAAGAACTTCTACATTACTAGGAAACATATCCAGACAGACGTTTGAACAAAGAAAGATTTTCGGATGTTTTCACACCAGTCTGAGGGCGATCAATGACAATAAGCAAGATAATGAATGGATTTAGAGCTACAGGGATTTATCCTTTCAACAAAAATACTATTCCTGAACATGCATATGCTCCAAGTTTACCCAGTCACACAGAACCAAATAATGAAACCCAGTGGCGGCTCGGGGCGTGAGCAGCCACACAGACAAGACCGACTCGCCCATTATCGGCGATGTACTCCCAGATGTCGAGCATATCACCCACAACAAACGAACCAGTCCCGTCCACGCAACTGCACCTCCAAATCTGGGGCACCAGCCGCCACTGATGAAACCAAAGACAGAGAATGGGATTCAGAAGATGAGCAACCACTCACTTCCTTAATAAACAAAAGAACTGAATAACAACTTAAGACATTCACAAAGGTTTCGGTAACTCTAGAAGTAAAAACTAAACAAAACAAACAAGTCCGGAAAAACGTTTTAAATTATAAAGCGCTTGAAGTTACAAGAAACGTGTTTGGAGAGAAGATGAGAACTACTAAGCAGAACAAATCTGATAAACCACATCCCTCTACTTCGACTGGATCAGCGACTTCCCACTGTGAAGCAGAAAGGTGGTTTTGTGCAGTGTGCAAGGAAAGTTTTGTTGCAGATATGCGTCAGTGTGTTAACTGTAACAGCTGGGTACACGCGGAATGTGCTGGCTTTACTGCAGATGACTTAGAAGACCTTATCTGCCCAAACTGTGACGATTAAATTTATTTTATATTGCGGGCCTTATTACATGCTGTGCAGATAATAAGACCCAAAATCAAGTTTTTAAAAACAGTATTATTAGAAAAAATATATGTTTTTTATGTTTATTTCGATATGTATTTTATACAAATTGAATATATTTCTAGTTTTTCAAAAATGTTTTATTATATTTTGTTCCTTGTTCTCATAAGATTAAATAACTCTTAGGTAGACCTTATTACCCGATAATACCTTAGTTCAATTCGGTGTTGTCACATAAATCATATCTGTCAAAAAGGCGTGTGTTGTGTATATTTTTCCTGTCAAATTTTTCATGTTTATTTTTGCTTTGATATAAATTGTTTATAATCAGTTCTTCTTAGAAGTGTACATCCTCTTTATTATCTATTTGCGTCCTTTGAATATAATGCCGAAAGGTTTCTATAAACAGTCGAAACTTTTCTATAATCATCTGTTAAATTTAATGTAAATAGCGTAAATATTGGCTATTTTAAATTTGATTATGGATATGTTATGAAACATTTAAGGTTTTTCGACAATCTAAATCAATATAATAAATAAGTTGAGAAAGACTGAAGTCTTAGAACATTTCAATTACTAAATATATTACGTTATAGTTATTGTATTGTGAATAATTTTTTTCTTTGGTTATATCAAATGTCACTGACAGAAATGAAAATAGATCAGGTAACATATACAAGACGAGTCGTCATGGATCTACTATGATGTGCAATTGAATGTAACGCGTTTCCACCATGTGGTAAGGGATTTCTTCCGTTTGCATTTTATTTCAGATTTTTACCCACAGTCTCCACCCATTATTGGATAGAACAAGCAACTTATTATTATTATTTTTATACAATACGAGTCGGTACCTAATTTTGAAATATTTTGAAGTTATCATTCACTAAATTTTTATTTAAATCTTAAGTAAGTGTATATGACACCATAACATTTTAAGGCATTATTGAAGTTTCAGTAAAACTTATTAATATTATTTACTGAAATTCATGTGCAAAAACAACTAATATCGAAGAACTAAATGCAAATAATAGAACTTAAACAATAGAATAGGCAGAACAATCATAAACAACTTTTAGTTATTAATATATAGTGTAGAGATAGCATGAGAGTTTGTAGATTTTTTTGCTTCCTTTCTACTCACCCCACTTTCAAGTGATGCATGCAAACGTTCATAATTTTCATACCTCTCTGTGTTCGCATATTCGAAGCAAAACCGACACACTCGTAATCTATGGTCCATATAATAGCGGACGTTATCTGTCCGCGGAGTTTTTCATGTAGTTTGCCGTTACACAAATGCCCTTCTCCTCTGGCCGCGAAAATACGTATACGTGGCGAAAATAATTGCCTTTCAAAATAACGAACAGCGTGTAAACATCAACAACATCAAATGTGCATTATTATTTATTTGGAGGGCTGATGCGCCGCCCTTCGAACGTTGAATAAACTTTCGCGGACATTATCTCCTAAATGTTGCTTTGTATTTCGAATGTTCCTTTTTTACCTGTTTGTTTGTCATGAGTTTTTATTACAAATTATTTTTAATGCTATTTTAAGGTGTTTACTTTATGCGTTTGTACGAGCTTTGCTTTTGCTGTTCGATGTTCAACTGTAAATTCGAGTTGAATCTTAAATGTAACCCTGTTGGACAAATATGGTCCACCGCAAAACATAATTTCATGTTGTAAATATATTAACATGTCTTTAAGGAGTTCATTCTCACTGCAGTACACAAATTGTAGAGTGGAAATTAGAAAGGGCCTAAATGCCATTTTGAACGAAATTGAGTTAACAACATAGAAAGGTTCTAAATATCATACTTTATGTCCTGTGAAAAGCCATAAGTGGCAAAGTTAATAGTTATTTATTATACAAGGGAAAAAAGTATTAGATTTTAGCTCGAGGTAAGGTTTATTTAGATAAATTACCGACAGCTAAAATCTAATTTTTTTCCCGTGTATAATACACTATTTTTTTCAGTGATGGGAAAAACGACGATTTAATATTGAAAAAATCACGTAAATACTATATATTGAAGTCAGAAAATCAATCGATGTGACATTTCAAGTGACATTACACCTGCGTTGCTAATGGAAACCTGTAAAATAATCAAATATCTGTCAATTTAAGCGGGCAAAAAGTGAGCACATTTTTCCCCGGGAAAAAAGTGAGTACTTTTTTTCCGGGTTGATAAAGTGACATTTTATTACCTGTCAAGAAGGATAAAATGTCAACTTTTTTCCCGTCACAGAAAAAAATTTAATTGTCAGGAGGTAGTAATAGATGTCGCTTGGCGTATGTGAGCAAGCGTTTTCATTTGATAGGTCCTAAGTCCATCACAGAATATTGCCAGTTTGTTTTAAAATCGGCAGGTGTTAGTTATGTGTTTTGTGTGTCTGTATATTAAAATGGAAGGAAATCAAAGAATAAGAAAAGGTAAAGGTAAAGGTGGCTCATATCATACTGAACAGAAGCATTTAAAATGGAATGGAAAGTCGTACAAAACGTATAAAAACAAAATGGTACCTGAAAATGAGGATCCGCAAAGCAGTCGACGTCAGGCCACTATAGCTTATTCCGTTCCTGATGGTACAGGAAAATTTGTTCGTGTATGTAAAAAACTTTTCCAAGACACCTTCGCTGTTAATGATAAAAGAATTCGCGTACTTATTGAGAGAAAAAAAATGGGTGAAGCCTGTTATAAAGATAAACGTACCAGACATGCTGCGCCAAAATATTCTGAATTTGACAGGATCACAAGGGAAGTTGGCCATTACTCAAGATCTAAATCGGAAAAGGAGTAGATTAGACCCGACTTAAATATTCACAGACTGTTTAAAGCATTTCTGCAATTGCACACTGATTCAATAGTCACCTATAAATTTTACAGGTCTGTTTTCATAAAGAATTTTCCCAATCTGTGTTTTCACAGACCACGTGTTGATACGTGCAGCACATGTGATAAACTTGACTGTCAAATCAAGGCCAACATTGAGTCAAGTCAATCTGCTAAAACTCAGCTGGAACTCCATCACCGCAAGGCCGAGAGAGCAAGAGAAGTGCTAAAAGAAGATATGATTGAGTCTCAAGAACCCGAAAGCATCAAGTGTTGTTTATCCATGGACCTACAACAGGTCATGTTCGTTCCATCACTGACCCACAGCGATATGTTTTACCTCTCACAGCTATCGTGCTACAACTTAGGTGTTCATATTGGCGACACGAATGAATCCTACATGTGTATGTGGCACTAGGGGGTAGGGTCTCGCGGAGCTAACGAAATTGCGTCATGCCTCCTCCATCTTGCTAATCAAGGACTGATTTTTAAGAACCATTTAGTAATATGGTGTGATAATAGCGGGGGCCAGAACAAGAATAGAATTTTATTATTTACCTTGATGTTTTTAGTAGCCAATGGTGTTTTTGAGACTATCGAGCAGAAATTTCTTATCAGCAGCCATAGTTTCATGCCCTGCGATAGGGACTTTGCTTTGATAGAAAAGCGTAAGAAGGTAGCTAAAGCATATGTTCCCTCGGACCTACACGCAATAGTTAAATCAGCAAGGTACTCTCCTCCATTCAATATTGTTGACATGACAATTTCTGGCTTTTGGGACCTAAAAAAAGCTGCGGATGCATATATTAACACCACAAAGTTAAATATAAGTAAAGCTTCAGTGATAACCATTGAAGAGGCTAATCTTCCATTTATTAAAATGAAGACCACTTTCTCTGATATTCAGGAAGCAGTGAAAGTCAATGTTTTAAACAAAAAAAAAACTTTAGCTGACCTTAGACGGGCTAACATAATCAAGCTGTCGCCACAAAGTAAAGTGTCTGAAAATAAAAAGGTTTCTCTTCGAAGCATGATTCCCTACCTTAAGAATCCGGCACACCAACGTTTCTATAAAGAGCTACTCCACATTGACGAAAATGTTTCAGAAAATCTAGAAAACGCCTGAAATTAACAATTTTTTACTAAAAAATGTCGATGACACTTACGCCCTTTCCAAATTTTGCACTTCTGTTTCTGTTTATATTGGTTATAGAACGTTATTTTGATAATAATTTTTGCTAATAAGTGTGTTTTAAGTTTTGTACTACTTGCATATATTTAATAAACGTTTATCAAAAAATTTTCTATGTCTACACTTAATTTTGAACTTTGCCCGTTTTGTTTTTCGCGATTATTTCTGAATTTTGTTTTTGGCACCTACGCCCTTTCTAATTTCCACTCTTCAATTTCTCATCCTAGAAAATGCAGTAGATTATATAGTCGCAAGTTTTCTTTTAACGTAATCATCCCAAACACAGCCTATGATCCGAATCGAAACTGATAAAGTTAACAATATAAATTTCTATATAATAAAACACAAGTGTATAGTTTCAAAATTATTGTAATGTTTAACGCACTACATATGTTTCGCCACACTGTGGCTTCATCAGGTGGATGAAAATACAATTTCAAAATACAAATTAGCTCCTATATATATCAATACAAATTACAAAAATAATCTCATTCTAAGAGGGGGTGGACATGTTTAAATTTTAGATTTAGTAGGGGGGAGTTATTTAAATCTAGTTGATCATTCATTAAATAACACCCCCCTACTAAATCTAAAATTTAAACATGTCCACCCCCTCTTAGAATGAGATTATTTTTGTAATTTGTATTGACATATATAGGAGCTAATTTGTATTTTGAAATTGTATTTTCATCCACCTGATGAAGCCACAGTGTGGCGAAACATATGTAGTGCGTTAAACATTACAATAATTTTGAAACTATACACTTGTGTTTTATTATATATATATAATGGAGTTTCAACATGTATCTCCTTCGTCGATTATTAATATAAATTTCTTAAATTGGCTTAGAGTCTAATTTGAAATAGTGGCTTTTATTTTTTATTCTTAACAATTTAGCTAAATTAGATATGAGATTTCCAGTTAAGTTGAGTCAATCAATTGAGACCTGTTGTACTCCAGTAGCAGTCTCAAGCGGAGACACGGCAGAAACCCAAGTAACCCAAAAAAAAAGAGCACGAAGTGGCATGAAAAACAGTGTCAAACATTTTTGAATAATCTAGAAACACCGGTGTCCGTACCCTCAATAACATCATCCCTTACACCCAGAAATGCAGTCTTGCAATTGTATTTATACATACTAAAAGCGCCCAGCCATCTTTTTTTTAATTACGTGCGAATGACATACTTAACCGAGTCGTCAAAATTCATGAAAATTGGTCAAACGGGGCGAAATACTCCTCCCTGGATAAGGGGACTTAAAAGCTGTCGCTTGGCGTAAAGGTACGGCCGGTCTTAATTACCTTCTTAGTGAAGCGTGTGGAGAGGTATAGGTTACTCAAGAGGTGCGTTCAAGCATCGACACTCGGGCGTGATGGAAAAATTTGAACCAACGGCGTTTGTAATAGACATTTTAAGCGAAACACGTTAAAAATCGCAACAAATGTTTCACTTTGACGAACAAATTTCACGCTATCGAGGTTTAGCGTACTGACAAAGGCTCAGAATACGAAAGAACGGATTTTTTCCGGGACGTTTGAGTGAGCTGTCCACGTGCCAAGTCTTTCGCTGTCGAAGGTACGACTCATTTAAAGCCCTGCTGCAGGCGGATGTGGTGAAAAACTTTCGCGATGACAAGTTGGCGAGAACATCATGAATTCAAACAGCATGAAATTTTAACAGGTGCACGGAGAAGTTTCAGTTTTGTCATGGAGTTTGATGTTTCGAAATTTTCTGATAACGATGAACAATGTTAATTTACAAAAAATGCGTGAAATTGTCTCACGTATCCCGATTCATAATTATCAGGACGATGGCTCATCGCCAAAGAACTGACATTTAGAGACAGATGGGCAACACGAGCCCTGTCATAAAGTAAGGTGGAAAAAAATAACTCCACAAGCTGAATATATATTTGGTATAACATTTACAAATTATAGTCTTAACGTTTTCAGGTTTCGTTCATTAAAAACTGAAAATATCAAATTTTTCTGTTGCAAACTTTAGCTGCACGTTGTCGAATAAAATACATCAAAGAAAAACAGTTAATAAAGTGCTAATGTTATGTATATAATTAATTTTAATTGTAGTATATCCTTTAAAATAACAAGAAACTTCAAACATCCAACTGAAGTTTGATTTTCGAGACAGTCCTACGAAAATTATATTACAGCTTATGAACCATCAAAAGGAGCAATCAGTGCCAATGCGTCCGAAAACGACAGAACTATTGAATACAATCGTGCTTTGTTGTTGAGAAAGAATAATCTAAATAATCACTTTCACTTTTCTTGTGAATGAAAACTCTAAATTAATGAAGTTCAATACCTTCTCCATTTAGATGGACCCGAATGAGCAGTTATAGTATGGCAAGAAATGAAAAATGCAGGTTCAAGTGTGAAACTTTATTGAGATACCTATTAGATATGTATTATTGTTATTATCAATTATTACTGTTGTATCGTTCTTTTCTATATGTTTTTATTGTATGCCCATCCATGTATTATCATATGTAAGTATAATAATAACAATAACGAGTTTTTTTTATATTATATAAATGTTTCTTAATGCAAAAAAAAAAAATATAAGCAATTGCCACATTTACTTATGTCAACAGTGACATACAATTCGCCTATTAGGTTTCTCAATAGATTTTTGAAGTTTATAGGAACGAGTAAATGTCAACTAACTTCTGGTGCAGTGACAGTTTGTGCAAAAGTTTAAATTAGACGTATATACAAGGTGCGTCAAAAATTTAGAAAGTCGGACATTATAAAAATCATAATGGCAATGCTCGCGTTTTACAGGATATTGCAATAAAGCTGTAAGCGGAAGCCAAAGGGGCAAATTCAAAAATGAAGGGATTGACAAATTCCAAGTCCCTTTCTAAAGCCCGATTGCATGGTTGGAATTATATCATTATCTTTAACATTAATTTTTTCAACTGCATGTGATGTGATTATTCAACTGTATGCGATGCGAGTAGCTCTTTCAAATACATATTGTGGAAATAGGCGGCAGTATAATGATAGGTCTCAATTCATTAAACCTGGAAGGGTTTGAAACTTTAGAAAGTGGCCTTATCAACGCAGATTTCTCTACGCAAGAGTTAAGTATGTGAGTTATAAAAGGTAGCTACCAGGTATTGTAGCACAGGTCCTAACCATCGTTATATTAATTTAATCAACGCCAGTAGCAGTAATACTATTGATAATATTTGTTTTCAGGGCAGGATACTTTCAATAAGCAGGAGACCTTCGAAATCTTGATTTGTAATATCTTGCCTGTTTTATTTGTGGGCTAATCCGCATTAAAGACTAATTATTAATTAAATAATTAACTTGAAAAACAAGCGGTTACAGAAATTACTACTTTCGGAGCTCTAATGGCCGGGACACACCTTCAATTGCCTATATTGCACGGCGGCTCATCGCCGTAATATCTTCTCGATGCCAACTTCAACGTGAACTGCACCTATTCGTTCGCCTCAAATTCGCAGCTGTGGGCGTATTTGAATTACACTGACAGATAACCTCTAATATTTATCGATAATGAAATGTGATTTTTATTGATAAAGGTGATGTGTTTGTTAAATGCGCCAAGAGAAAACCTAAATTACGGGTAGCTTCGTAGAAGGAGATTGGAAAGCATTGCTCATTAGGTAAGTGTCTACTTTTAATATCTTGATACTTAACCTTACTTATCACTTTTGAAAATAGAAACGCACATGTATTTTAATTAGTTTTATTTAACAAAATTTCATGAAGTATAAAAGGTACACATACGATTTATACAGTTACATGTAATGGGCACACATTTATTTTCCAATATATATAAATATAAAATAAATAAATATAAATAAATATATAAATAAATATATATATATAAATATAAAATAAATATATTTACACATAAAATTATCTTATAATGAAAAGAAAATATCATTCAGCAGGTGACAGGTATTACCAGAACATTATAACATCCGTCCCATTGTTAGAGGTTTGGACGTTTGATCAAAACACATATGGATGTTGTGATGTGTTTTATTCGTAGTGGACATTAATTCATTAATTTTTGTGCAGTATTTTGTAATTTCATCAATAATTTCTACACTTTTTACCTCTTTCTTGCATATATTTTTTAAATTACTTAGTTTATTTACAAAGGACCTTACTTCTTGTAACTTTTTTTCTGTGTATTCGAGATTTTCTCGTCTTTCTTTATTGTCTTTAAGTCTATTTGATTGAAACTGTTTAATTTCTTGATATAATGTCTTAAATTCTCCTAGAATGTTCATTACACTAACCTTTTTTCTTCTTCCTTTGCTTTACACCTTCTCGAGCATCTCTAATTGATCCCGAATTTTTCTTATTTCTGTACGGATCTTCTTCTCGAGCCTCTTCTCACAATTACGCCAGGCGTAGTACCCAAATACTAGTAGTAGCACGATTACAGTTACTGCCATGGTGTAACTGTGATACCAGCTGTCGTTCCACTGTTCCTAGTTTGGTTGACTATGACTTCTTCTTTCGTTTGTGATGCACCCATTGCTGGAATTTACGTACGGCTGTGGATGTGTCCAGTTTCCTTTAGGCTGCTCACTGTGTCATCTTACTGCCAGAAAGTCCAATGTTCGCTCCGCAGGATCGCCATATAACATCCGTCCCTTTGTTAGAGGTTTGGACGTTTGATCAAAACACATATGGATGTTGTGATGTGTTTTATACGTAGTGGACAACTACATCATCTACATATAGTAATTACATTACGATACCACTAACATATCTAATTACTTAATACGGACTACTCAATACTGCATCATACTGATACATACTAACTACTTACTCACTCTACTATCTCTAATTTTCCTAATATTACTCTTTTATACTAACTATATTATATTAACCTAATTCAGCGTAGGATTGTTTATGTAAAACAAGTAGTTTGTATATGTACATAGACCGTGTCTATACAAGGTGTTCACACTTAAACCCGCACCAATGGTAACTCCGTTATTGTTGGAGCTACGAATTCGTCCAAATTAGCAAACTAGTAGGATTTTTCCTGGCGGTTACGACGATAAAAACAAAAAAACAATTTAACGTCGCGTTTTTCAGATATTTGACAAAATGTAATTTTTTAAATGGAACACTCTATATATTTTTATGCGGTTGAATAAAAAATTTAGTTCTGAATAAAAATGTTTAAATACATTATCTTAAAAAAATTGAAAATAAAAAAGTTATCACGTGATTTCTTTAAAGGGGCATATTCCCGAGATAATCAGAAAAGTACCCATTTTAAAATGGGACAGTATAATTTAAAATTCCACTCAGAAAAAAAGGAAAAGAGAAAATGAAATTAGCCTACATTACAATAGTTGTTACAATTTTGATCAAATAGGCACCAATAAAAAAAAAAATATTGAATAACAATCCGTCAAATTAATCTATCAGTGTTTTAAAATTCGCATTGTTATTTTGCTGTTTTCTTCTTGTTTTCTTCTAATAAAAATGGTTTTCACACATGAGGAAAAATGTGATATTATGGAAGCTTACATATTTCAGAGAAAAAACACTATTAGAGCTCGCGAACATTATAGTGCAATGTTTCCCGAGCGCGCGATTCCTCAAAGAAGATATTTCTTGGAATTATACAGACAATTTCGGCGAAACGAAGAGGTTTTCAAGAAGAATAGAACGAAGAAGCAATTTGTGGTTAGTGAGGAAGTAGAGATAAATGTACTGGGATATTTTGAGGCGTATCCTAACAATTCAATTAGAGAATTGGCAAGAGAAATAGACCTTTCATTGGGAACGATTCATAAAATTTTGAAAAAATATAATTTTGAGCCATACAAATATCGGCCAGTACAAACTTTGCATCTTAATGATGATATAAGAAGAATGGAATTTTGTGAATGGTTCCTACATAAGTGTGAAGAAGATCCAAATTTTCCTCGATATGTTTTATGGTCGGATGAGAGTAACTTCTCTAATAAGGGAATGTTTAATCGAAAAAACTATCATTTTTGGAGTCGGGAAAATCCTTTTTTGACTCATCCCACTAATCCACATTGGATCTAAAATTGTGGGTTCTTTTTTTTACCGCGGCTCATTAACGGGAGAGAGATATGAGGACTTTATGTCTCATGTATTGGAAGATTTCGTGGACAACGTGAACTTGATGGATAGGCCGCGGATATACTTCCAACAAGACGGTGCACCGGCTCATAACCACCATATCGTTAACGCATTACTGGAGAGACTGTTTGGACCCCGTTGGATTGGAACTCATGGACCAGTTCTGTGGCCCCCACGCTCACCAGATCTAACTCCACTAGATTTTTTTTATGGGGCCGAGTGAAAAATGAAGTTTACAAACATCGTTACCCAAATGTGGAAGAACTTCAAAATAACATTACGGCCATTATTCGGAATATTGATGGAAGGACCCTTCTCAAAGCCATGCGCTGCACTTAGAAAAGATCCCGCAAGTGTCTGGACCAAGAAGCTGGTACCTTCGAACAACTATTTTAGTTATGTATGTTGATTGATAGTATTTATTATTCTTTTATTTGTTATTCTTAAGTTTCGTGGACGAAATCAAAATAAATTTCGTTAAAAACACAACGTTTCTTTTGAATTCATTTAGGAATATTATGAACAAACATTCTAGGACCCATACAAAAATTTTTTTCATCCGTTCAACAAGAGAATAGTATACAATAATCGGTACATATTATTTAATTACAAATTTCGTTAGACATCCCTAAAAACAAATCCTAAATCCCTAAAAATGCACGGTATCTCATTTGAAAACTTACGTTTTAGTGATAAAGTAAGCAAATTTTAAGGATGTTTATGATATTATTTTATTTAATATCTGAAGATGACTTCAATTGGATAAACATGTGAAACACGCTACGTCTTTCATAAATTTTTTTAAACAAAATGCAATGTTTAAGAAATCACGTGATAACTTTTTTATTTTCAATTTTTTTAAGATAATGTATTTAAACATTTTTATTCAGAACTAATTTTTTTATTCAACCGCATAAAAATATATAGGGTGTTCCATTTAAAAAATTTCATTTTGTCAAATATCTGAAAAACGCGACGTTCAATTGTTTTTTTGTTTTCATCGTCGTAACCGCCAGGAAAAATCCTACTAGTTTGCTAATTTGGACGAATTCGTAGCTCCAATAATAACGGAGTTACCAATGGTGCGGGTTTAAGTGTGAACACCCTGTATACCGAGACCTTGTGTGATCACCTTCTATTAATTTTGTAATCTTACTTGTTCTACATACGTTACAATATAACCTTATATGACAGGTCGAAGAATAACAAAGGTTATTTTATTAAAATTAATTTTAATACAATCAAGTTTAATTTAACAAGAATTAGTTTTATTTTATCGCAACTAGGACTTCCTTTTTCCAAAATTAATTTAATCGAGTCTGTACAATATTGACTTGTTTATTAATTTAACGATGCAGGATCGTTACAGATTGAGTTGCACCCCTTAATTTCATCATTAACTGTACATTATTATTAAACCAGAGAACACTACTTTGTAAAGCGCCTAGTTTACACAGGAGCATGCATATTGAATAAATCCAATAAGCAAGAGCTGAAGTAGTTCAACCTTGTCATTAGTATTATCTACAGCTAATAAATAATGCAAAGTAAGTGAATGTAAATCGCATAAAAATCTGTGCGAAATCCAGGTGAAGAAAGTCGTGTGATCCATACCTTATTTTCGATGTATAAATTGACTGAGCTATGGCTCAACTAAATCTTTTTGCCGAGTTCTTTCACAGGAACTGAAATTGCTAACGATCTGTTATTAAGTTTTCAATATTTTTCAAAATTAAAAGTACGATTAGATTGAATTTATCCTTGCAATCGCTCGTGTTATATACTCGGATCTATTTCCCGTCAGTGCATATCCGGAGTATCCCAGTACTCGCCCGGAGAATAACACGTGTTATGCCTCGTTCGTGCGGCGGCGAAAGAAAAGACATCCGCCCTCATTTCAGAGGCACACACGGCGTTACGAAAAGAGACGACAACAGCAAGTAAACCCCGGTTACGACGATTGCGAGGACAACCCCGGGACACACGCTACTAATCTAATCTAATTTTATGAGGCTCTGCAATGTCGTTTCAGCGGGGTCGGCCGCTGTATAGTCAAACAAACCCACCTTGTCACGACACACCGACATAAACGACAATATAATGTGCTAAAATGAACGGCGCGGCCAATTTTATCGTGTGTCTGCCATGTAACAATTCCGCGAAATGGGTTTCCCAAATTGAATAAAGCGAGATTTTCTGGTTAGATCTTTTCTCTCGGCGCTGTTTCGCCGCACTTGTACGCAATATATGGTATGCACGTATAAGGTACTGTGCAGATATTATGGACGGGCATACAGTTTACCTATCGCTCGTTGAAGTTCTTCACCTCTGATCGGGAAAAAAAAGTTAATAAACCGTTCATTGTCGAGAGGTGATAACGTTACCTTCCTTGTTTTAGTATTGTGCGGCTGTAGTTTATGAGCGTGCAGGTTTCAATGAGGTAATGAAAAAGAATTACGTCATTAATTAATAGAAACGCATTAGGACTATATAATATGTCGTATAGTCTTAATGCTTTTCTATTAATTCCTATCTCCTAACTCCTATCGACCACTGTGCTTACTCAATACATTGAGTAAATTGTTTGAGACATCAATAAGGACTGAAGTAGAGGAAAATGGAGGACTTCACAGCCTACAGTTTGGGTTCTGTGAAAAAAAGTCAACCCTAGACGCGATCTAGACCGTTCTACGAACTGCTAGTGATTAGAATAGTAAGTGCATTTAGGAAGCTTAGAGACAGAAATAATTCCAGCTACTTGATTGAGCTAACAGCGAATTACCTCACCAATTGAAAGATCTAAGATGCTGTGATGGGGATGAGTACGGGAGTACCGCAGGGGTCGGTCCTGGGCCCGACACTGTGGGATGTCTTGTATAATGGGGTCCTGGGTCTTGATCTGACCGTGGATGCTACATGTGTTGAATTTATTGATGACCTTGAATTGGTCGAGGATCTGCGGATGAACTACCCTGATGGAGAATACAAATTCATGTCTTGAGTTGATAAGTGCGTGGATGAAGGACCACAGATTGGCGCTTGCGCCAAATAAGACGCAGGTATTAATAATGAAGGGGAAAAGGAAGAGGAACCACATTACATTTCCCCTGGACGGGGTAGTGCTGGTGCCTTCAAAATCTATTAAATACCTTGGTATCACACTTGACGAGAGGGGTTCTTTTGAACCTCATGTGAGAAATGCCGCTAGTAAAGCTGATACGAAGATTGCAGGGTTAAACGGACTTTTACTCAATATTAAAGGATCAAGCAGTGACAAGAGAGCGGTTTTATGTGGGGCGGTCCATAACGTGGTGCTCTTTGGGCTCCCATATGGAAAAAGGCAGTGTGCATCCAGAAGTACAGACGCATCCTGGAGGGGTTGCAGCGTAATATGCGTCTGCGTATGTGGACGGAAGAGAAAATGCATTAGAAGCCAAGAGAAATACCATAGCGGAATGGCAGAGAAGGTGGGACATGGAGGCTGTGAAAGCGCAATGGACAACACGCCTGATAGGGCATATAGAAGGCTGGCTTGCATGTAGGCACCGTCAGGTTGACTACTTTTTAACACAGGTACTAACAGGCCATGGATCTTTTCGCGTGTTCGCAAAACGCATAAAAAAGGATGATACCGACATATTGCTGTAACCTTAACGCTACAAAGATTGCATAAATATTCAAAAGTATGCTGAGGATATATTAAAATTGTCATATCTTTACCTATAAGTCTATTCCTTATCAGCATTTCATTTATAATTTCCTGTGCATTCTCGCAGTGATCTTCCTTTTTTTTCTTTGGTGTGTCTCTTGTTTAGTTTATATTTGGATAAAGTCAATAATTAAATACAAGTATAAATTCCATAAAATGTTTATAATTCTCTTTCATAGAAACAATAACAAAACATTGTTATTTTGTGGCTATATCAAGAATTTTCTTTTACCATGAAAAATCATAGAAAAAGCATATAATTTTTTATACTGATTTAAAAAAAATCTTGCTATTTTCACCTTTAATATAACAATATTTATTGATTCTTAAAATAATCTTTCCCATACAAAATTAATTTTATTTCAACAAAGACATACATTCACACATAGTGCCTTTGATGATCTAAAACTTCGCAACGTGAATGTCTTGAAAATGACCTATACCAATCGCTAAATGCAAATATTCGCACATAGTACATTTAACGGCTTGGCGCTTGCCCATCAAGAACATCCCTGTCTATTCGTATTTATTTATTTGAAATCTTAGACTGGCTAAGATGATCGTTAATGACGCCTAATGATTCACTGAGAGCAAATATTTGCACATAGTACTCTCAGTGCCGTCAACACCATTAACCTTCCCACTATTACAAAAGAAATGAATCACCAATTTAACAAGATAATATCTATTTAAATTAATGATGCTTAACACCTTGCTAAAAGTAAATATTCTCACATAGTACTTTTAGAATACGTCTTACACCATCATTTATTTCAAATTGAATAGTTTATTTCAAACTTACTTAAATTCATCATACAATTTGTCAAATTCCATTTTATTCATGTTCTCCATTTTGAACAAAATTATAATATAACGCAAAATGAAATTGTCAAATGCAAAATTAACAATAAGAAAATAAAATTAAACTTGAATTAAAAAAAAAACTTAATACATTGAAAACTAATAATGAATTTGTCGTAGTGTATTAAACCCCTACTTTCATTCCTTTTTACTATCGCAAAAGATCTCAAAATTCTATACGTCTAACAAGTTCGAAGAATAGGATTCATCTCACCCTTCGTTCATTTTCGCGGCCTTATATAATTTTAAACAAAAGCTATTTACTTATTCGCAGCGCCACATTTGTTCAACTAACATTAAATGTTGGTATGATTGGCTTCATATTTATTTCCTTTAAGCTTTCTCGATCACATAAACACAAATGGCGTTTCTAAAAATTGTTTATTAAAAGTATACACACACTTGTCATTCTTCATTTTTCATTGGGTATGCTCTTCTTTTTCCCTTAATGCCATCCCTCATTATAATTGTATACAAACGCATTGCCTCTTTCATTGTTGGTAATGTATTTTCTTTTTCTATTAATCAAGGTTATTCTTGTCTTCTTTTTGTAGATACTTTTGTTGAATACAATCGGGAACACGCTATGTACCACTGAAATTTTCTTCATGAAAACTGCATTACAACGAGTACTTGCATCCACTGCACTGCCTCCAACCTCTATCCAGTTTTTTCTGTTTCTAGTATGTCGATTTGCAGACAACTACAAACAATATTGATGTTATTTCTTCTTTGCAGGTTTTTAAACCACGCATGATTTGCTCTGCTATTTTTAAAGCCTTTGTGTTTATGCATACAAATCTCCTAGAATGTATTTTAACTTATACATTTAGTATACACATAAACGTATCAATGTGTCATCTCAGATAAAGAGTACCTATCCATATACATCCTTTTTATGTTTTTTAAATATAAATATAAGGTATTTACTATATTTTTAAATATGATCACAAATCTCTCTCATGAATTGGGATTATTATGCATGTCTGAAATCTATTTTTGTTCATTTAAATTGATTTTTTCATCTCGAGTATGCCTTGTTTGGCCTTGCTCATACAATTTAATGGTATTCAAATGATTCACTCTTTTTATGTTCCATCCCCTAACAAAACTCTTTCTCTATTATTTACTTTTAGTACATGTTTATTTTTGAACAGTGGTCCATTTCTTAAAATGTTTTGAGCTATTCTAACACTTTGTGAGAAATTTGGCTCTGTTTCTTTATATTCGAACTATACCTTGTGCTTGTCTTTTCTATAAAAATATAGAATGCATAAATTTATTTTGTTTTTTTATATTCCTAAATTCTTAATATTTAAGCTTAAGGGTCCTCGCTAGTGAATGGGAAATGTAATATTGGTTGCATAGTACATAATTTAATAAGCCAAGGATGTCCGAGTACTTTTATACATAGGGAACATATAATAAATATTTGAAATAATAACTCAATATCTAAGCGAATAAAAATTCATTTATGACCAACTATTTACACATTTGTAACTGCGGGAAATATTTATAGCAGAATAACAATTCATTGTAATGTGGGTTGCCTAATTTTAATTTATTTTATATTCATTTTATACAAAATAAAGAATAGTTGAACGAAAAATAAGTGCACAGCCGGATAGCTTTCTATTTAATTTATAACGTGAGCTCAAGCAAACAAATCTCCTCCGAAGGATTCTTGAGAAAACTGGTTTTTAATATTTTGACATGTTAATTAATTTTCTGTAATCCGATAATTTTTTCTAAATGTGATTCTTCAGCCGGGTAGATTATATAATTCTTCATTTTTACTTGTAAAACTTTTAACTTATGCTTATTATATCAGAATATGCGTTTTAAACGAAAAATTAATATTCTTATTCTATAACTTAACTGTTTATTAATTTTTATAATTCTTAAAAATATAAAGATCACGGCAATATGTATGTACTGCGGAGACATTGATACAATGGACCACACTGTTTTCGCATGCCCCAAGTGGCACGATATCAGGGAGAGCTCCCAAAGAACGCTGGTGTGTAGAGTAACCCAGAAACATTAGTACCAACTATGCTAGAGTAGTCACAAAAATGGACAATGCTGCCGTGCGAAGGTAAAACCGTGTATTTGAAAAAATTGTGTTTTGAGATATTGAGGTTTAAAGTTGGCAAATGTCCTGAACCAACACATTATGACATGCTGATCTGTAACTCCAACATTGTTAATAAAAAAATTTGTTCTTTTTATTTTGCTCTCAACAAAATTTAAAATCTTAATTTTTTCCAAAATTTTGGCGGTTACATTGTTTTTCCAATGTTTTTCAGTAATGAAAATTCTTTCAAATATAATAGTAAAACAACGTATTGTATCTTACACTGTTTTCCCAGAGGATCAACGTGTCATAAAGCAGAGAAAGAAACAAAGCAAATAAAGTAATGTATACTCGCGGCATAAAGTTTTGTCGGGTCCTAAGACGAACTATATGGAAGGTATCACTGGTCAACTTTAGTAATCCGATATTTCCGACTAAATTTTAATAAACCATAAAGAGAGATTGTGATATTTTTGTTTACACTTGAGAGATGAAATATTAAATTTCGTCAAAACAACACCTAGCATAATAAAGCAATAAATAAGCAAACAAAAAATTACACAAATAATCTTTTGAAGACAATATATTTAAATAATATTCCAACATTTAAATACCCCCAACAATTGCCTTGTAAATAATCAATATTAATCAAGAACTTTGAATTAAATTATCATAAAAATACCTTATTTTTTTTGTATTTATTTTAAAATAAATAGAATGTATATTAAGGAAAAAAATTAATGACAGATACATACTCGTAAATATCATCAATATATATAATTACAAATTCGATAAAACACTACACAGATCTTAATAAAGCATTCATTCTCGCCCTTGAAAAATAAAATAAATAGGGAAAGCCGAAAACATTTGTAGAACACAAAAAGATTTCTTTGTATTGATGACACATCAATGTTATCGTGTCATAAATCATTTGTGAAGATTATTTGAAATATATTTACTTCTACATATATGCCACTTGTATTTTCTTTTACGAAGCAGTATTTACTCAAACTTAGCTATCATAATTCATAAACATTGAATATAACCCCTCTTTATTTCGTGTTAGAATTTACTAGAGTTGACCAATGATACCTTCCATATAGCTGTTCTTACGACCCGACAAAACTTTATGCCGCGAGTATACATTACCATTTTTCTGCCTAAACAAGTCTTTAATCAAAAAAAGTACAAAAACTAAAAACATATTCTATTTTTAAGACTATATTGCAAAATACATAAAATAAAAATAGTGCCCATTAAACTCCTTCCTGTAGCAAGTCCAGAGCTTGTTCATTTTCCGGTAGATCTAGCCAAAAGCGCCTCCGATTTTCCTGCATTTTTGGTACCAGATGCCTAACAATTGCAATTTTTTTTGCTGAGGAAACACCACGCGCTGTTTGCTGTTTTGGAGGGAATTTTAGTTCGAAATTTTTTTCACAGCATCTTTGTAGCACTTGTAATTTTGTTCAAAGTCTGTTTTGAAGTAAATGCATTTTGAACCCTTTTGAAACTGTAAAGACACAATATCTTTAAGGTAAGGTAAATTTTCTTCAGACTCGTTAGCGCTTTTTTTCCGGTTAAAAGATTTTAACTTGTTTTGCAGCGGCATAAAGTCATGGTAATCCATCTTAATCACTCTGACTCGTTTTGATGCTCTTCTACAGCATTCTTCAAAATCGTTAAAGTCTTCAACATTTCCTTGCTTTCGCACTATCTGTTCTATCTTTCCATGTATTCCGTCAGCGGACATGTATGAATGTCCGCTTACAAGGTAATTCAAAGTCACAGTCTTAGTAAGGCAAAAATCTGAGTTGAGGTATGTTATAAGTGTTGAAAACATTATGCTATTTTTATTTTGGCCAGCGCAATTGTCTAACCAAAATATTATATGAGTTACATCCCTGTTAACTTCTAACACTTTTAAGTAAGCGCAGGTAACATCTTCAGCACGGCGACCGGCAATGCCTTCATGCCACAAAACGCAAATATGGTCTCCAGTTTTAGATATTGACGCAAAGGTTTCATTAAAGACCACCAACCGAGACGTAAAGAAAGAATCTTTTATTTTTGGCATTCTCGGAAGCAAAAATACTTTTTGGAGATCAACGGAAAATACTTTGGTGGTATGATCGCTTATATTACAATCCGCTGTATATTTCTCTCTCGTTTTCTTTACCTGTCAAGTATTTAGAAAATTTTATTTAAAAAAAAACAACAAAAATTGTTTCGCTTACCTGTTTAAGGTGTTCTTCTTTTATAGCTAAATTTTCTGCAGTTGGATCAAGATCCATCTGAATACAAAATCCGCATTTATCTGCACCAACCTCGTAAAAAGATATGTTCATGTCACTTAAAGTTCTTCTATAAAGTTCGTAAGAAATTTTCTGGTCAGGATTTTTCAAAAGAAAATCTTTGTGCATCTCCATTACTGTCAAATCAGGTGGAAGATATTTTCTATTTGGTGCATGCTGTCTTCTGTAGTGGGATGGTATTGGTTTAAAAGTATTAATGTGTTCCTTTATTGGTGTTTGTTTTATTTTATTGGATGGTTCACGCTTGCCCATTTGATCTTCTCTGGGCACTAATAATTTGTTTCCATGGCCATCTTTACACGCTTTTAAGAGACAATCAATTATTGATGTGCTTCGATAGCCTAAAGTAGAGAGAAAAAACTTTTGACAAACGGTTCTCTTTCCTTCGTTTTGAGGTAAATAGTACACTCTCGTAAAATTTCTTTTGCTTCCTTGGACTTTTCTTTTTGATATTATTTCAGTAACATTTTCTGAAAGCCAAATTCTTTGTGAGTGTTTTGTTATTTGCCAAAATTCACTGTATATTTTTTCTCTGTCGTTTAAAGTAAATATTTCGCTACATTTTTTAGAACAATTACAAATCGAAGGAAGAAATGGATGTTTTGACTTTAGGTTTGCCATTCTATCCTTTATAGTTCTAAATCTTTTTTTGCTTTTTCCTGTATCGGAATGGTTAGTTAACAACTCTACTGTTCCTACTATTCCATCTTCATTTTCTGCTGCCTGTTTCTGATTATCCGGTGTTTTTGTTTTTACTCCTTCATTATCGCTATCTGATACAACATTTTGTATATCACCTAAATTTTGTATGGCACCTTTTGTCTGAAAATAATACATTTTTTTATTTAATATTGTGAAAGTATTTATTTTCATGCATTTTATTTTTAATGGATAGGAAATGAAAATTATTTGCCTGTTAAAATTACATAATATATTAACTTACGTTTGATTCAACACTAATTAATTCCGCATTTGAGATTTTGCCACGTTTCGACTGTTCTAGATGTGATGAAAATTCGAGCTGACGTTTTACCGAAGACAGCAATTTTCTCTTCTTCACAACAGCTGCATCTGCATCACACTCCGACTCCGAAGACGTATCTTCATTCGGCACATAGTCAATGTCTCTATCTGAATCATCTATATCACTTTCAACATAATTATTGTTGGTCTGGAACAAAAACCTTTACAAGAAAACTTTTCTGAAATATTTAATCAACAAACACAATCTTGATTAACATTAATATTTTTGGTATAATAATATAGCCTTGTCTGGTAACGAAAATATAAAACTTAACATTAGTTGCTTTACCTCACGTTGTCTGATTGCCATTTCGGCAATTAGTCTTCCTCTAGAAATCATTGTTTTGCACAAACAACACTCACGTTACCCACCTTCCACACACTCCTATGCACAAAAAATGAGGTTATGTACCTTCAAAAAATGGTAAAACAGTGTAATCGTAAGTATTACACTGAAATGTCAAGCGTACATTGCAAAACTTGCAAAGGCAAAACAATGTAATGTATGTTACATTGTTTTGCCAGAGTTTGGGTAACGAATGAGTGAAAACAGTAAACAAGGTAATGTACAATAACGTCTTTTACCAAAGGAAAAAATGCAAAATTTTACGTTTACTTTTTTTTGCCTTGGCTTTATCAGAACTTTATGAATAATACATCGTTTTGCCACCACTGTACTTCGGAATCCGCCATCACACGGCAATGAAAGTTAATGGTGCAGATGGAGCTTTATGCGCAAGTTCTGGAAATGTCAAAAACACAAAATGGCAAATTTTGTGATTACATTGTTTTACCTTTGCACGGCAGAATGTTGCACAATATGGTAAGGGTGATAATGTCGAAGAAGGAGATAATGTCGAAGAAGGAGACCGATGAAATATTGAGGGGTTTTAGTGGGTGACAGTCTCACACGCCAATCTGCGATTGAGCCAAGCACCTGGTGTGCATAAATACATTTCCCCTCACAAAAAAAAATATATCGTATGTCATACATAAAATCCATTTCTTCTTACATATACATCTCTTTATGTGATTAAATTATAAATTGAGGAATCTCGTATTTTCATCTACCTGATGAAGCTACAGTGTGGCGAAACTAAATAATTGTGTTATTATATATGTTAGGGTCAGTTTAAATAATTCAGCATTATTTATAATGCTCGGGCAATTTTAATTGTACCCAAAGAGGTATCACATTGCCGGGGCATTATAAATAATTCTGGAAGTAGAGTGGCCAATTTGAGAATGTTTTTATTCATATTACTCTACATACAAAAATAAGAGGATATATTTAAACAAATTTTTAAATAACTAACAAACTAATTAACTAAAGAAACATATTAGGTATGCACCTTCAAATACATATAAACACTAAATGTCAAATCCCAGAGTTTATATTTATTAGAGCAGCTTCCACTTTGGTGACATTTCGAGTTATATAGCTTTATTTCTTTACGACACTTGCACTTGTCAGATTTACAGCTCCCTTTACAGCCACATCAACTATAGCCTTGGTCCCTAGCCTTGGAATAAAATCTCTGGCTGTGGAATTTCTTCGGTGTAAATAAACTTTTCATTACATATTGTAAATTCCTAGCATAGAGTTGATTAAGGATCCCATGTTTCGTGTCTAATTTATAAAGATTGGCAACCGTTATTTCAAGAACATATGCCAAAATATTTTTTCCATCGGTGCGATCTCTGTCGACATCTGGGACTCGAACTCTAACTGTGTCACAATTTGTAGCGGCAGGGAATTTTGAATTAGAGGTTTGAAGCATTTCTTCAGCTTGCTGAAATTTTCTTAAATTTCAATATGTCGCTTATTCTCCAAGAATTACTTTGTTTCATTTTATTGTAATAGGTACGCCACCTTTAGTCGAGTTTATTGAATGCACGCATATCTGCAGTTGCCAGATATAGTAGTTGTACTGCTGAGGGTTCAACATTATCTTGCATTGTCGTGCTTGGGTCACAGATGCCGCTTGGAATCTTTCATAGGCATAAGTATGTAAGTCGACTATATATGCAGGTAGTCCAAGTTTGTGCGGCATTGTGAACATCACGCTTGTACACTGATGAGATCTATGTAAGATCGAAGCAGCTGTCTGTACGTTGTTGTTCGCAATGCCAGCTTGGTGTAGATGTGCATTCATACATTTATTCATATAAGAATTAAATCGTGTATGTATAGCTTTACCTTTAATTAACAGGTACGACATTTTATATACATAAAATAAAAGTCAACATGTTTCAATGGTTCAAATAAATTATAAATTGAAAATAAACGACTTGCAGAAATAGACAAATAGAAAATTGCTTTCGCATTAAGATACATAGTTAGAACTTATATTTATCATATTAAATAAAATCAGATATCATCGTATACATAATTATTCATGGTCCAGTTTAACCCTAACATCATAATATAATAGTAATAATAATAATAAGAGAATTTATTGCCATTTGAACAAGATGATAATACATGGGAAAATATGTAATATATATAAATTAATGTAGCATATAAAATAGATGTATGTATATGGATAGTTGCTTCTTGTCCCTAGCCAAATAGACTAAGTCGCCGTATTGTGATCACATCTTAAAGATATGATCACTTAACGTTCTACCCTTAGCCTAGTGAGTACGTTTGGTAGTAAAAGAAAAAACGAAGTAAAAGATGATTTAGAAAAAAAAAGTATACGGAAATGTTAATATGAATGTTAGCAACTATTTGTTATGAATAGTTATTCTGCTGAAGCCCGTAAATTTCTGACTGCTTTGATCGATGTATACATATACGTAGGCTTGGTAAAATGACTACGCGAAATTTTAATGTTTATTTCTAAGGAAGAAATGACCTGATACTCGTGGAAATTAACGGGCTTTACGGAAAATAAAATATATTAGATCAATGACAATGTGACAAATGGTCTCGTGTGTGCACAGACCTTTTCTTTGAGGGTAAGGGAATTATCTATCCAATGACGAGTGCATCTTCATAGACAATTAACGGAAAATGTAAGGTACTTTCAACGACGACAAATCCGTCTTGATAGAATTAGTCAGCGGGTTTACGGAATTAATTACTTATAACCGTGTGTGTGTGTGTACGTTACTAATAATTATATGAATCGGAAACGGGATTCTCTATTATTATTTGCCATGTAGTGCCAGACTAAATGACCAATGACCATTTGTTCTCGTGGTGACAGAATAAATGACCAATGAACATTTATTCTAGTAGTGACAGAATGAATGTAAATTTTACATATAAAATTCTTCCTCTATAAAGGCGTTTCTTTGCATAAATAATGCTTAAAAACAGCATTTTTGACAAAATACAAGCCATGATTATGTAAACTCTATACACTGGGCACCTGCGTCATAGCAATAGATATGTCGACACCAGTTTATTGGCGCATCATGTTTCTGCAACATATATGCCGTTAACATATTAAAGTTTCAAATAAAAATGATACGTGCTACTAGGATTCCCTTTAAATTTAAAAGTAAATAACAAATACAAAAGTAAATTTGAAGTATTTCGAGTCGGCGGTAAATATCCGTTACAATGTCGATACTAAAATGAGGTGATATAAAAGAGGTTCCATGTATAGATAGGTGGATAGGTGTATATATGGTTAAGGTATATCCGAGTTTATAAGGTGGATAAAAGGGATGGTCTGGGGTTAAAAATGAGTCCGATTAAGGTCTCTGGGGTGAACTTACACCCTCCGAAGAACATATATCTCCCTTCCTGCGTCTTCTTGTGCCTTCCAGCGATCACCAACGCAAGGAAATTCTTAAAACCACCTCTATGTACAGCTCACGTACACATACGATGCAAGGAAATGCACTAAAAGTAAGTTATTTACGTTAAGTATTTCTACAGTACTCGCATATAATAAATACGACAATGCTGTAAATTCATTAATAAACATAAATTGAGAGGGTGTACATATAAACAAATATAGAAAAACGTATGAAGAATAAAATAATGAAATATAATGGGAAGATGCAACAATGAAATAATGATTAAAAATCGGTGGACCGCAAGTAGTTGTTTACTTCAGTAGAAAATTTAAATTTACTAATATCTCGTCAACTTCTAAGTTTACACAAATTTCTCAAGAACACGAAAGTACTAAAAAGTGGATTTTAGAAAGATTTTATAAGAAAAGTGTTTGGAAATTCCTATCGGAAGTAGGTCTTTTTAACTGAATAAATAAAAATAAGTAAACTTTGTTTCAAAAATTATTTAATAATATCACTACAATATTGTTTCGCCAAACTTTGGCTTCATCAGGTGATGAGTAACTGAATATACAAAATTATTACAACATAATATATAGTGTCACAAAAGCATGGAATATGAGTGGGGTATTTTATAAACTACCCCCACTCATATCCCATGCTTTTGTGACACTATATATTATGTTGTAATAATTTTGTATATTCAGTTACTCATCACCTGATGAAGCCAAAGTTTGGCGAAACGATATTGTAGTGATATTATTAAATAATTTTTGAAACCAAGTTCAGTTAAATATGGAGTTTCAACGTCTATCAGCCTCATCAATTAACTATTTGTACGTCTTTTTGTTTAATCAAAAAATGTTTTTTTGCAAATATATTACAAATTATGTATTTTATACAAATTTATATAGAATACAAATAGTTATTAATAATACAACCTAAGAATGATAAGCAAAAATGCGAACAAACACAAAAATATCTCAAACCGAAACTAAATCCCAGTAATTGGTAGTAGCTGTGGATAGGGTTAAGAATATAGCAATGGAGGAATTGTTATAAACTGCAATAATAGCTCTAAAGAAACATTAACAGACAAAGTAACAAAGGAATTGGCAAGATGTAATTACAGCTGTATAAAAAAGGCTCGAATTGATCATAGTTGGACACTTTAGACCAATAAATGAACTAGTATTGAACAATGTAAATGCTCTGGAAAGTATGAAGTTCAAAAGAAAATTCTGCTTAAAGAATAATACTAACAATGGCAATATAGTTTTACAAGTTGAAGCACACATATATAAAAGAATATTTAGAAAGGAAAAAATTAACATAGGATGGAAAAAATGTAATGTATGTGAATATGATAACGTTTTAATGTGTTATAAATGTGGAGGATATAATTATATGGCAAAAGATTATAAAAATGAGGCATGATGTACCAAATGTGCTGGTATTCATACAACAAAAGAATGTAGGGTGAATGAAAATAAGTGTATAAGCTGTATAAACACTAACCAGAGGGAACAGATAGGGAGTGTCTTTGTTACAAAAGGATAGTAAAGATATTGCGTTCTAAAATTAATTATCAATAGCAACTAATCAATGTTGGTAATAGTGAAAAAGATAGGATTTATAACGATATTTTAGTATATAACTGTCAGGGTTTTTTGCATAGTAATAAATATTACACAACAAGTGAATTAAACCACTGTTTATTTGCGAGAAGAATGTTTATTAATTCTTCGAGCAAATAATATTTTTAATTCACGTGTTTTATACATTTTTTTTATTCAATTTTGACAAGATTTATCAAAAAAAAACAAAAAAAAATTCAAATTTCATTGATCGGTTTAGACAAATCATATAGGTCACGTAGCAAATTTCCGTGACAACGAGTTGTTTATTTTTTGCGTTAATTGTCACGTTTAAGCAGTTAAAGTAAAACTATATAAAAAAATGGATAGAATTTGCGATAAAAACCAGGTTTTCGTGCCTGAGTTGGTTCGTATGGAAGCTTTAGAAGCTGTGAATAAAGTGGTTCCTGTTAAATCAAAAAAATTGTATGAAAAAGAGTATGAGAATTTTTGTGAGTGGAAGAAGCGAAAGGATGCAAGAGGAGTAGACGAAAGAATAATTTTGGCTTATATTTCTGAACGATCCAAAATTGCGAAATCTTCGTCATTGTGGGCGTATTACTCCCAACTGAAGAAAATGTTATGTGTGAAAGAAAATATTAACAAAAGCAGGTATTTGAGGTTGACGTTATTTATAAGTTTTGAACTATTAGATAATTGTTGTAGATTTCATCTGGTATGTGCTTTCTTAAAACAACAATCTGTAGGGCATAGACCAAAGAAATCTATGGTGTTCACATTGAAAGACATGGAAAGGTTCTTGGATACTGCTTTAGATCATGAATATTTGCTTCATAAAATGGTTCTAATTGTGGGAGTGTTTGGGGGTTGTAGAGTTAGTGAATTGGTTGCCATATCAGTTGATGATGTTGATGACAGAGGCAACGTAATTGTGATCAATATTCCTGACACGAAGACTTATAAACCCAGAACAATTTACTATCATTAACAGAAGTAACTATGTTTATTTACAACCTGACAGTATTTTACACAAACGGTTGTTCATTAATTACCGAAACAATAAATGTACAGTGCAAGCTGTAGGAATAAATACTATTTCATAATTTCCGGAAAAAATTGCACGATTTATTGGTCTCCGAAATCTTGAAGAATATAAGGGTCACAGCTTTAGACGTTTGAGTGCAACTTTACTGGCAGACTCTGGGGTAGATTTAGCAGTTGTAAAGAGAGACGGTGGTTGGCGTTCATATAGTGTTGTAGAGGGATACATAGAAGATTCTCTTAATAATAAAATTGATACTTCAAGGGAAATCATAAACCATTCCTCAACAAACATTCAGGAGGCATTGATTTCAAGTTCGGAAGTATGTATTTCCGCATCAAAATCAGTGTCAAATGAAAATATGAATTTGCCTATTAATGGTACATATTGCTGTGGTATTTTTCTGTATTTTAAAAATATAATTAAAAATAAAAAAATAATGAGAAACTGGATATAACCAGATTTCAATATTAAAAATTTTATATATGTAAAAACATTGCGAGAACTGGATATAAGTGGTTATTACAGAATAAATGTGAATATAACCAGATACCAGTGGATGTGGTTAACACATTTTTATATCTAAAAAAATTAAACAAATAAAATGCCAACAAAAGTAAAAATTTCAGCACAATTTATTTTGGACAAATAAATATAAGTATACATATTTGATACATTAGTTATAATTTAAGACTTCATCAGATATAAAGGCATAAAATGATCCATTAACTTATATATATATTTTGTTTAAATTATTGCATGACAATAAATATCTAACAGATGGACATGCAATACAATACACATCAATGCAATGTGGGTTGCATACCCGTAAAAAAGGAAACGTGAATGAAAGCATTAGCAATCCAAATAAGAATTGTATCGAATATTGTACAAAACAACGTTAAATAAATAAAAACTAACCTTAATAAGAAAACATAAAAGGATACAACTTAAATAACAATTCAATTTCCGTTACAGGCAGGAAAATCCTGACATAGTTTTTAAATATAAAAAGGAAGAGCCTGACTACAAAGCCGCAGTGCACATAGCACTGCAAATACTCACAAGAAGGCAACAAATCCAGGTAAAGAAAAAGATGAATACTAAAAACATAGAAAGGATTATGTTAAGGGATGGCTCCGTCACAAGAGTAAATCACTTACAAGCAATAAGATTGCACGAAGAGGGAAACACTAGGTTCCATAGGGGTGAAACGCAATGAATAGAAACCTGCAGTTCAGCATATTGCCATAATAATAAACACTATTGTAAAAACAAAGGTCTTTACAAGTAAATAAATATCTTCCACTCAAATTTTCTAATCACTATATAAAAATTCAATTGTATTTTCCTCTGCATAAGTCATCAATAGATACACATTTAAATGTACGATTGGTATATTCCTCTTCATATAAAATACTCTGTAAGGTTCCAAAGCTTTAAAAAAAATAAAACAAACACAAAGTTAGAAAGCATAAAATAATAGATTAGAAAAGAACTTACACCAATAAAATTTGATTAAAGGTTAACGGATTTAGAAAATTCTCCGAACACAAAGAAATGGTTCAATGACCTCGAGGAAGAACAGCCGAAATACCAAAAGGAAAAGGACCATCTAAACCAAGATAAAGGAATAAAGGTGATATGTAACGTGTATCCTATATTACCTATTCCTAAAAAAATAAGAAAAGAAATGTTAGAATCAGATTAATCAATGAGAAGAGAATATATATCAAAAACAACAAAGAAAGCAATGAATATATATATAAATACAACGCAAATTGGAGGTAACGTGAACACAATAAAAACACACGATAATTTAGAAATTAAAGCAGCTTAAAATACCTACCAATCAATAGAAATCAATCGATATTAATTAGATATGCAAATGCATAGTATGTAAATAACAACAAAAGTAAGATGGCGGACGCAAAATCATGTGATCACATGACATCGTTAATTATCAAAACAAACACAGAGGGCGCAGTAGAAGAAAATTCAAATAGAATCCAAACATTTTTTAAAACAAAATAAGGCGTTTGTCAATTGTTGAGAGGTATAAAAGCACGTGCATTCGCAATTAAAAGGAGTTCATCTGAAGATCTTCAATACCTAAGAAGAATAGGGAGTTCATCAGCAGTCACCAGTACCTTAAACTTAGAATCAGTGCTCCAAGTGTCCTTCAGTTAAATAAAATCTAAAAAGGCATAAACGCTTTTAAGATTTAAACACGTAGTGAGACAAAACGTATAATACGTTTTCAAACAATAAGTGCGCGCTAAAGTATAGTAGAGCGCGGGAAATTATTACTACTCGATTTTATAAAACCCGCCATAATAACTTTCAAGAGAATGGAACACAAGAATTATCAAGAGGAATTCGAAAGGATATACAGTCAAGAAAAGTAAGTACAAGCACTGTTAATAAAGCTTCATCTTGCAATCTTATAGTCAATAAATAAAAGAATCTTCATGTGTGTTAAATGAAATTACTGGATAACAATAGTTTTAAAATATTATTTGAACATTTAATAAATTCTTCTTTGGGTAAGTCTTGACTTGACGTGAAAATCTCAAGTTAGGGCGATTCAACGAAGTGTTGACAATTTTACCTGAACAAAAATAATTTTAAGGACATTATTTAAACGTTTAATAAATTCTTCTTTGGGTAAGTCTTGACTTGACGTGAAAATCTCAGGTTAGGGCGATTCAACGAAGTATTGACAATTTTACCTGAACAACAATAATTTTAAGGACATTATTTAAACGTTTAATGAATTCTTCTTTGGGTAAGTCTTGACTTGACGTGAAAATCTCAGGTTAAGGCGATTCAACGAAGTATTAATAAATTTACCTGAATAACAATAATTTCAAAATATTATTTGAAATGTCTAATAGGTTCTTCATTGTTTAAATCTCGATTTTGACGTGAAAATCTCAGGTCAAGATGATCCAATGGGGATACGTCGGCAAAGAGTAAAGAAAATAATTTTATTAATTTCTTTTTGAATTATAAGCACACATGAAGAGGTAATTTAGTAGACTTATACAATTTGAAACAGTAAAAGACTTGCAAGGTGCTTGTACTGTAAAGGAGGAGATAATATACCTTAATGAAACAAAAGTATTATATTATATAGTTGTCAATATTTTTCCTTTCTATGTTTTGTAAAATCTTCATACTATAAATAAATATAAGTTGTGCTGACATTCATTATTTACTTATTTATACCCATCCCAAAGGAGAACATTAGGAAAGTAAACATCACAATCACAGCTAGAACTCACAATAAGGAAAAGCTGTGATATATATTTTCTTTTAAAACAAAGAAATCTACCTTTAAGACCCTGAGATTATTAAAGAATATTAATTTATTAATTTGACTATTGGTTATCAACCATAGTACAGCATATCACAGCAATATGGTGTGCAATTTAATGGTCTCAATAATTGTAACATTTATTTTAATAAATAAAAATAGTTTTCTGTTGTTCTTCATTAAAGGTTTTCTTATTGTATTGGTAAAACAATTTTTAAAACAATAGTGGATTAAAAGCGTTTTAATTCACTAGTAGATAATAGACTACTTATAAGGGTTACTATGGAGTTACTAATGTCACTTCAAAATGTCAAAATTGAATAAAAACACGTACACTTATACTTACTTTCTTATACTATGTATATAAAAGTGAAAAGCAACGAATGTCATAGTCTTTTCTTAATTACAAAATTTAGTTAAAACTATACACACTGCGTGATCCTTTTTTTTATCACTTAGTATAGACACCGACAATTTAATTTCACGAAAGCTGATACATATTCTGACCCGTTTCATTCTATTTACCCTTTTCTATAAACGAATAGATGGATGTTTCAATAGCCGAACGTAACCCTATATCCAACACTAAAACGACTCCAATTCTAGTTGTATATTATGTGAATAAAGTGGTGTGATATCTCTTATCGTGAAGTTACTGATGCCTCTACTTGCTCCTCTAGTTGTCCTTCGTTTGCTACTGTTACTGTTTCTGTCGCCCACTCACGAGGACGATCTAGAATACAAACAAAAGCCCCCTGATACGTTTCAGATACGTTTTCTGAGTTTTTGATGAGTTCGATACAACTAGGAGACATTCAGACAATAGCCACTCAGTTATGTGAGTGCCTATATGTATATTTGAAATTTTACACTCGACATTTAAGATAAATTGTACTTTTCAGACAAATATTGTCCACGTACAATTTGTTTTAACAAGTTTTCGTCCATACATATGTAAATGTATGTTCGTCAGTGTTGTGGACAATGTGGACTGATTAAAGCTGTTGGTTTATGTTTGAAATGAGAGATATTATTCACATTTGAATAAAACCCTAAAGGGCAGAGCTAAAGTTAATATTCGGAGATAGATAATATAATATTTAGGATTGAGGATCTATTGTTTCCTGCAATGCTTAAAGCGTGTAATTTTTTTTAATATATTCAGCAGGTTTATAATATTACTCTTCAGAGTAAAATGGATGTCAGCGGTTTTTCTAGGTTTTCAGCAAATTAATTTGTCTTAAGGTTGTTCAGAACATCCAAACCATTAAATGCATAATAAGTAAGCTTGACAAATTATGGGATTTATCGATATATTATGTAAGTATTAGTCGATCTCTATAAATAAATGGAATATTAAATAAAGTATCACATAAACCGCCAAATTTTATTCAATCAAAACACGAATTGGAATGGTTTTTTTATCAATATAATCTAATAAATTCATATTGAGAAATGCCTGTAAAGTTCCTGGCAGAGCTATTTTGACAAATAAAAACTTGATTGATTTTTATTAAACATTTAATTATTTTTCCAGAATCCTTTCAATGTTTTACACATATTGTGACAAAATGAGCTACTAAAAGTCATTCTGTGTTTTAATAATATGTTTTTTAAGTTGTTACATGTTTACTTTGTCTATATTGCCCATAAGAAATTATTGGTAGAATTTAGTTTCAGTTTGCAGAATTAAATGAAATAATTTAAAAATTCTAGCAACATCTCTAGCAAGAACTTAGTGCAAACATTATCTAGTACCTGTTAACGAAAAATTCGTGAAATAATTATGAATTACTCACAATTTTTTACATTTGCTTTTACCAATATTTTGTCAACTACTAAGTTTAAACAAATTTATAAAATATTCAAATGCACTTATTATCTTTCTTAAGGGTCCTATATAATGGATCGGAAATGTAATATTGGTTGCATAGTACATAATTTAATAAGCCAAGAATGACCGAGTACTTATTACACATAGGGAATATATAATAAATATTTGAAATAATAACACTATATCTATATAAGCGAATAAAAATTCTTTTACACATTTGTAACCGCGGGAAAGATTTTTACTAGAATAACAATTCATTGTAATGTGGGTTGCCTAATTTTAATTTATTTTATATTCATTTAAAACAAAGTAAAGAATAGTTGAACGAAAAACAAGTGCAGAGCGGGGTAGATTTTTATTCAATTTATAAGGCGAACCCAAGCAAACAAATCTCCTCCGAAGGATTTTTGAGAAAACTTGTTTTTAATATTTTGACATAATAATTAATTTTCTTTAATCCGATAATTTTTTTCTAAATTTGATTCTTCAGCGGAGTAGAGTACTAAATTCTTCATAAGTTGACGTTGAAAGGTTTTCTCCAACAAAAATATCTTGCATCTATAATCTGCTATTTTTCCATTGTTGACAGATCCACTATATGGACCCTTAAGGATGTGCTTGCGGTAATATTTTGTGACGACAACCGGATATTGGATCGCAAAATTAATCCTTTTAATTCAGCGGATATTGCACCGGTCTTGATCTACTCTGCAGAAGGTGAGCGTATATTTCCTCCATGAGAACTTGCACTGAGATTCTTCCATGTAGTAGTATACCTCTCCATACTTCTATTATCTGCTCTTCATTTTCAATTTTGTTTTCCAACTTTCTACTTTTAGCGATGACCTTTTATAGTTGTTCTGCATAATGTAATAATGTAGAGTGCTGTGTTGAGCTTGTTTCCTGAAGTATGCTTCTAGCATTTATATTTGTGTACAGTGGAGATTGCGGTTGTTCTAAATCCCCCTCCCACCATGTTTTCGTGCCAGAGGAAATATTTCAATGGAACTCTTTGAATAGTGAATTCGATACGTCGTGGCCATTATTATAGTTTTTCCGTCTAAATCCCAAAGTGCAGTTTATGTCCTTTTAAGTATGTCGAAGCTGTATGTCAATAATGAGATTACAAACGTGTTTATGGCTTTGGCTTTATTTCCAGCTGTCAGTTCTGTCTTGATTATTATACTTACCCTTTCTTTGTATGCTTTGTAATTGCATGTTAGTTTAATCTGGTCAATTCCATTAGCCTGCCCAAAGCCCAGATATTTGTAGAGTTCTTCTGGATCTAATCTTATAATCCTTTACTGTTCTCTAGCCAAATCGCATGGTTCCGCTTCCCACAACTTACCTCCAATCATAGCATGTGTTCTGTATTTGTCTATTCCGAATTTCATCCCGATATTATCACTGTAGATTTTGGTCTTTTTCAGCAGTTGATTTAAGTTTTTTTCAGACTGGCATACAACATAATGTCGTCCATGTACATCAGGTGGCTCAGTTCGACTGTGCCCATTTTATACGCGTTCCTTCCTTCGATTAAGGTATAACTTAGAGGGTTTAATGCCATACAGAACCATAGGAGGCCCAGGCCATCTTCCTGAAATATTCCCTTTTTCATGGGTACATTTTCAATTATGTTGGTCTGGTTGTTGGTAGCTAGTTTTGTGGTCATGTTCCATCTCTTCATGATGTTTTATAGAAACTGCATGAAACTTTAAAATCAGCTTTTCAACTATCTTGTAAATCGATAGATTTTCAAGTAACAATGAGTGAGCTAGCTTTCTGATAATCTATGTACGCCGTATAGATATCCTTCTTCTGTGGTTTTGCATGGGCAGTAAGCAAAGAGTGGTTAGCCACTCTTTACATCCTCTGCTTCCTCTTCTACATACGTTTTGTTCTCCCGCCAATATTTTATTTCTGGTGAGGTGACATATATTCTATACTTTACGATTGTTGTTACCAGTTTATAGAGGGCGGACAGACAATTGATAGGTCCGTACCAATTGCAATGGAATATCCGGTTTTGGTAGTAGGAAGGTAGTTCTTTTATTAGAAAGTTGTTTGAGGTTCGCAAATACCTTCGTTGAACAATCCCGCCAGAAGAAAGTGTGTGGGCTTGAATTTCATTAACCAGAAGTTAAGAATCCGATCAGGTCCTGGTGATTCCAATTTTGTGTTAGTCTTAAGGCGTTTTGTACTTCCGATGAAGTTACCTGTATTGAGCACATTGCCAGTATGTGGTTTGTTTTGCTTCTAACGTCACTTACAACTTTAACTTCTTTATGTGTGTATTGGGCGCCATACTCCATATGCTAGACCAGAATATTAACACTCCTTTTTTATCTGGGTAATTTGGAGGATCCACTTGTTGTGTGTAATTCTGCTTCAATTTTGGATGAAGTTTCGCTGATTGAGATTGAAGTTCTTGTCATCTTTTCTTCTGCCCTTGCTCTTCTTGTATCGTCCCAACAGTTTCGATGTGGTTGATAATTTCTACTTTAGCCTGTCTAGGATATCTTGTGGAGTTATGTCGATATTATTTGTGTGATCGTTAATGATCCCATTCATTTAGTGTATTTTTGCTTAAACTTACACTTTTACACTGAGTTCTGCCCCTTTTCCGGTGGCCCGCATGGTTCCCATCTGAAACTACTACTTTTTAATTTATTTCTAAACGATTTGCTTGGGTCTTTCTCGTGTCCTGTACTTGCGTATGCCGATGACCTTAAAATCTACAATCCTATAAAATCTGTGGGTGAAGTTTCCTGCTTTCAACATGACTTATATACTTTGTCAAACTGGTGTTCCAGGTACAAATTGCATTTAAATAAATGCTGATTTATATCATTTACAAGTGAAGTAGACCATCATAATTCTACTTACTTCATAGGTGGTGTTTCGTTGGATAAGGTAGACACTTTCCGGGATTCTTGGGGTCCTTTTCGATGACGATTAAGTTTTTCCAGCCATATAAATCATGTTTGTGCATCGGCGTCAAGATCTTTGAGTTTTATTTTGCGTTCGTCTAGGTTCTTTAGCAATCCATTACTTTTGGAGACACAAGTATGGTCTCCGCAATATATTTACCTGCAGTTCTCTATTGAAAAGGTTCAGCGGCGGTTTCTAAAATATACCTCGTTTAGGATTATCGGGACGTATCCTTTTCGGAGTGTTGACTACTCGGTGCTAATGGGGACTTATGCCTTTCAGTCTTGGAAACACCGACGCGATATCTATGGAGCGCGATTTATAAGAAAGCAATGGATGGATGGACTGCCCAGATCTTCTTTCCTCTCTGAACTTTTTCACTCCCAGATTATCCTCTCGTTTCTCTTCCACTTTCCTAATTCCATTTGCGAGAATGAATTTACTGCAGGGTTCTCCGCTCGTCAAGATGTGTCGCTTTTCAAACTTCCACTACGTTAATTGTATAATATTTTCTGTTTAATTTTTTTAAATAACACATATTGCTGTGATATTATTATGGCTAATAACCGATAGTTTTTATCTTGAAATTGATTTATAAATTAGTGCTAACTACTATAATGCCCACGTTGCGTAGCAAAATATATTGTGATGTTTACTATATTTCCTTTAAGGAAGATTTATATATTTGAAATGTACTTTGACTCTTAGTTTTAGTTTTACTCTCAGGGTTCAAAAATTGTTTTCTTGATTTGAAATAGTTAATTGTAATACAGCATTTCCTTATGTTCTGGGTTCTAACTGTGTTGTTTGATGTTTACTTTCCTTACCTTTTTTTTTTAATTGATTTATTTGCTCTCTCACTTATTCTAATGTCTTTACTTCCCTTTGGGACGGGTATAAATGAATAAAAGGATGGATATCAATAATACTTATTTTTATTTATAATAATAATAATATGTAATAATAACTTTATTCAGTTCATTTTACATATCTAATATTTGAACACGTCAGAATAGTATAAACAATATTACAGTATTAAAAGTAGTAAAGACATGGTGACACAAGCTTGAATTTGTACGTGAAAAAATCTTGTAATGTGTAAAAAGCACAATTAATTAGAATAATTGTGTTAAGTTTTTTCTTAAAAATATTCACTGGTAACTTTTTTAAATCAAGTGGTAAGTGGTTGTATATTTTTACTAGTTGTGTAGTTGCATTCTTCTGCACAACACTTTTAGAAGTCCGCGGTGGTAGAATCGAAACCTGCGTTGTTCCCCTGGTCCCATAACAGTGATGAAGTTCCTGCTCTTTAAATAATTCGTAATTTTTCTTAACAACTAAGGCACATTCTATCACGTATAGGCACGGTAGCGTGAGTATCTTTTTTCCTTTAAAAACTTCCCTGCAAGAATCAGTTCTTCCCATTTTGAAAATGTTTCTAATACATAACTTCTGGAGAATGAAAACTCTGGACACATCCGCAGATGCCCCCCAATAAACAATACCATAGCGCCGCCAGGTACTCAATATGTCTCCTCCAGTCCAACCGCGAGTCCACCTGCAACCCCAGAAATCTCACATCTTCCCTTCTTATTTCATGATGTCGGTACTCCATAACTAAATAATCCTAAATATATAAAAACATGTGGTTATTTAAACCTATTTATATAATACTTAAAGATTCATTTATATGATTTATTTTGTCCTTTGAAATACAAGCATCTTGCAATCCTTCTTATTTTAATGTGTTATGATTGTTTGTCTAATTATCTCTTTATATGTGTTCAAAGTCTATCCTCTCATTTTAAAAAATTTTTTATAAGGCTAGTTGATTGATATCCTTTATTGAATTACCTAATCCAAGATTTGCACGTCGGACCTCGGTTAAACAATAATGGAATTCATTAAATGTTTAAATAAGAATTTATTTTATTGTGATTGAAGCTCAATTATTTATATCCTTTATTGAGTCACCTAATCCAAGATTTGCACGTTGGACTTCGGTTAAACAATAATGGGATTCAGTAAATGTTTAAACAACAATTTGTATTTATTATATTATATTTGAACACACATAAATGAATGTATTTATTTATTGATTATTAGATTGCAAGTGAAACTTTATTATCATGCTTGCACTTACGCCGATTCGGTGTAGATCTTTTCGAACTCATCCAGGAAATTATTGGATTCCATCTTTGTTGGTAGTCCTTTTGTTTACGCTTTTCTTTGGAAAGCGATTTTTATCCGCTGAAGAAACGACTGCTTCCCGCGCTTTTCTGGTTTGAATATTCCAGTCGTGTACCCCCACTACACTATATCTGTCTTTTATTATTGGCACGCGCAATAAATAAATCTTAAAAGCGTTTTTGCCTTTGTAGATTTATTACTTCCTTTGGTTTGTCGGGATCCAATGGAGAACTCTTAAAGAACTGCCTATTTTGGCTGCGTTGCCCCTTTTTATAGCCAAGAAAAAATGAAGAACGCTAATTTTTGTTTATATTGAAATTGTTTTCATATTCTTGTTTGAATTTGCTTAACTGCTCCCTCTGTGGCAGTTTTCGTAATTATATGGTAAATTTTTGTTTTTACTGTTCGACCGCAGCCATTTTGAAATTTTGACATTGTTTACATTTCATGTCCTCGCATACTAATCAATATTGGTCGATTTTTATTAATTGGTAAGTATTTTCTTTATTCTTATTTCTAATTTTATATAATAAATTATTATCAGTTTGTTTTGTATTTTTCCCATTTGGTGTTCGTCGTAATTATTGTTGTTTTTCTATTCTAGGTGACATCTTATGAGAACATAGACCGAACGGATTTTATGAAGAAATTAATATTAATAACCTTTTATTATGATAAGTTTAATTTCTGAGAATTAATATTAAACGTCTATTTTTTATATACATACACTCTGGATTTCTATTTTTTTAACATTATCGCAGCTAAAGAATGCGTTCTTGAACTTGACCTACTTTTCTATTATTGTTGATAATACTATTCTAAACTCATTATATATCCTTTTAAAGCTTAGGTCAGTATCTGAGTTTTTGTTTTATACAATGTTTAATTCTTATTTTTAAAATTATTTAACCTCTTTATTATCCTACTTATTTATTGGGTATATGCAACCCAAGTCTCATGAATGTTTATGTGTTGGATATTTGCGTTTCTGTCAGGGGCTTTATTTTTTGTGAATATTTTTAATTACTAATATGGTTTTGACTTTTCTGTGTCTATATAAATGAAATATAAAATTAAAACTAGTGTACTAATTGTATATCTAATTGTTTATTAAATAAATTCTCTAAAAATACGTTTGTGTCTTGTTTATTTTTGCATATTTTTTTTTAAAATGTATATTAAATATCTGCTTATATCTAATATTTCTTATTTTGTATATTTTCTTATTTTTAAAATTTAAAATACCACAGCAATATGTACACTTAATACCGTTGTCCTTTAAATGTAAAGCGTTGGACATTTTATTATTATTATTATTCTTTTATGTGGAACTCCAACTTAATTATTATAATTTTTCTACAAAGGATATATGCTTACTGGGTGAATTGTTTTTTTTTTGTAGAACAATATAGTACTTACGAAATAAAAAGAAACAGTCAAACAATATTTGTCTAAAATAAATAAATATTAATTTAAAACTTATCAGAGTAATGCAAGCAATCGACCACGTGTACACTGCTTATAAAAATGAAACTGATGTACTACTACATATGCACATATGTACGTATGTAGTGGAACAACTAGAAATATGAACGTTCAGACTGTTCATCCACTTTAGACGGCAAAGTTGAAGGTTGCCGGGGCATTTAGAAGATAGTACTAAAATATTGAGAGTTCCGGTTATATATGCAACATCGGTACGGGATATAAAACTACCTGCTATTGGCCATATCTTAGCATTACGGGCATCTCAGACCAATCCACCCGGGAGAAACAATTTCAGTTCGCTGCCTGCTCCCTGGCTCACCCCCCGTGCCTCGTGTGCACACCGGGGAAACCCTTAAAATATGTTCGGGATCCCGGTGAGATTTTTTCTTTATGTTTCTACTTTTTTGTTCGTCTTTTTTCCGTGCGCAGAAGTTGTCTTGGTCTTTGTATTTCTAAAGATAAATAGGGCAATGAATTGGGATTAGCCTTTAATGTGTCCGTACATATGTGTTAGTTAATCTTCCCTTGTTAACTTCTTTCTTGCTTTCGTACAAATAAACAATTCAACAAATAGTAATATCAGATGTATAATATCATATATAAAAAGAAAAACAGAGCGTGGAATTCTGACTGATGGAGAACTTACAATGAAAGCTGCAACTGCAAGATATAAAATACCGTATGGGACAATTAATAATAAATATCACGGTCGATACGGTAGAAAGGTTGGTGGTCAATGTATCTTTTCGCAACGAGAAGAAAAAGCTTTTATAGCGGCTGCACTGAAACGTGCCGATGGGGGGTTTCCTCTTGATTTGATGGAAATACGAATGTTAGCAAAAAAATATTTAGACAGAAAAGGACGGGGAGTATAAAAATTTTCAAATAATCTTCCTGGTAAAGATTGGGCTTTAAGTCGTCTTCTACGACACAAAACTGGCGTTTCACAATGTGTCTCCCGTAACATTAATAAAGCTAGAGCAAGTGTGTCCAGACTATCCATAGAGGAGTACTTTGTTAACTTAGAGAATACATTGGAGGGAATTCCTCCCTCTAATATTTTCAATTATGACAAAACAAACGTTGGCGACGATCCTGGTACAAAGCGACTAATTTATCGTAGAGGTGTCAAATATCCAGAAAATATTGTAAATCATTCAAAGTCGTGTACCACAATTATGGTGTGTGGATCAGCCGATGGAACGCTTCTTCCACCATACGTCATATATAAAAGTGAACATATTGCAGTGGTTTGCATAGTCCTATGGTTTATAAAATAAAATGTATAAATGTATTATTATTACACGTTGGGCATGGCCATATAATCTATGCTATAATCTGTATCAGCAGTATTTCATTAAATAATGACAATAATTATGCTATAACCCTGCGTTAATGATACAAAACTGCATAATTTTTCATGAATGCAGAGATTGTAATTACATAATTAAAACTACTCCAATAAATTTTTTAAATCTCAGTCACTGTTAACATTCACACTATTTTCGTAGGTTCTGGCAGTGATCCTTTCTTTATTCGTCAGCAACATTTCTTATTTAAATTCAATTAGGATAAGGTTAATAATAAATAAGTATTCAAGTTTCATAAACATTATATTCATATAATTATACATTAAACAAACAACAAAATAAAAAAATTCTGTTCATAACATGTGGCTGTTAGGAATGTCTTTTTATTATTCCAACCATAAAAAAATATACATAAGAAATACACATTGCTTTTATCCTTTATGTGGATTCAATAAAAATATTATTTATGCTATTCTTAATCTTTTAATATTGTATTCGTAGTTTTAAAGAAATAATTTTTTTCCCTCCGACGCTAAATTTTATTTCCACAGAGACATCCATTCGCACGTAATGCCTCCGAAGATATAAAATTTCGCAAAGAACAAAATACCTTGAATATAACCTTATACTACTACATACTACAGATTGGCTTTTGTACATCAAGAATACTTGTATCCCTACGTATTCAAAATACTTGAAATGTTATTAAATTTTTTAACATAAATTGTTAATAGCGCACAGCAATCACCGCAAGTAAATGTTTTCACATAGTACTCCCAGTGCCATTCTACACCATTAACAATTCTCCCATGATTTGCAAAAGTTAATTTAATTTAGCAAAAATAATATTTTATTTAAGTATTAATGATGTCTAATGCTTTACTAGAAATGAATATTCACACATAGCATCTCTAGCGCACGTCGTACACCATCAATTATCTGAATCATAAATTTATTTCGAATAAATTTACTTATAATACTGATATAAATCATCAAATACTTGTTGGTTCATGTCTACCATTATGATATTTTTTTTATATGAATTTAATCAAAGTAACAATGAATTGATAATAATATGAAAACTAAACCTTTACTGAAATCAAAAATAAACTTAATACATTTAACTAGAATGATTTAACGCAGTGTATTTGAACACCTGCAATCATACGCTAACAAAATTTTTACGTCCGGCAAATTTAAAAGATCGGCAGCTTCCTCTCTTCTATCGTCGTTCGCGCCTTTTTATAACCTCCGCCTTCAAAACAAAATACGACTATCCGTCTGCAGCGCCACAACTCACACACTAATGTTTATGTTGGTGTTGCCCTGTTCATGTTTGTTTTCTTCAAGTTTTCCCCAGGTCGAAATATACCTATACAGTTTTTGACAGTTGAAAAATGCACCGAATGTTTACACACAAATTGTTTATTATTAAAGTCCATGCACATTCGCGATTCTTTGTCTTGAGTAGGTATATCCGTCTTCTATTAACGCTATCCCTCATTATATTTGTAAATGAATTTATTGCCTCTTTCATCATTGTTTATGTACTTCCTTTTCCCATTGTTTAAAACTATCCGTATTTTCTTTTTGTAGATATCTTCGTTGGAAATAATCAGAAATACATTGAACACAGATGGGATTCTTCTTTTTATAATCACATTATCAGGAACACGGACCTCGACTGCATTACCCCTATCTTCCAGCCACCTTCTCTCATCTTCATGTAGGTTGATCTGCACGTAACTGTCAACAACGTTAACATCATTTTTTCTTTGTAGATTTATTCAGATTAAACCAGATTTATCCTGTTATTTTTGAAGCCTTTACTTTATTAAAACATTCCAAGGATGTATTTCTATCTTTACTTTTATTATATCGTATCGAATAAAGAACACTTTTTTGTATGTCCTTTTTAAAATGCTATTAAATATAAGTATCAGGTATTTATTGTATTGTTAAATGTGACCATAAAATCTCTAACAGATAACAATCCTTTTTACAAATTTATATACTACGTCTATTCATTTTGAAAGATGTTTTCATATCGAGCATGTCTAATTTCACCTTGTTCGTTGGTTCTGTTTTTGTATATTAAAAACACACCTTGTGCTCATCTTTTCTATAAATATAGAATACATCAATTTATTGTTGTGTTTATTTCTATACCTTTTTATATATACTTACTTCAATCTTAAATTACTATATACTTTTCATCATAATGTTGCGCCTTAAAGGTTATGCAACTCATTATTATTTTTAGCTACTATGTTTACATCTAAAAAATTTATTTTCTTATTCTAATACTTAATTATCTAACTATTTTAAAATAGTTAAACTATAAGGATCACGGCAATGTGTATAACACCTGGAAAGAAGGGGGCATTCATGGTAAACCCTGTTGTCAAAAATCATGCTGTTCGTTAGGGGGTCGATTTAATCGTACTTCTCATGGTTGGATGGATAGCCTTACGTTTGACGACTGGTTTCAGACTTTGTTTTTGCCTCATGTCAGAAAACTAGAAGGTAGAAAGGTGTTAATAGGAGACAACTTAGCGTCACATTTTAACGACGATGTTTTAAGAACGTGTGAAAAAAAGGACATATCTTTTGTTTGTCTTGTTCCATATTCGACACACCTTTTACAGCCTTTAGATGTCGCTTTCTTTAAGCCCTTTAAAGTAGCTTGGCGTATAGTGCTGTTAAATTTCAAGTTGAAACATACATCAACTTCTGGAATACCCAAAGATCAATTCCCGTCATTGCTAAAACTTGCTTTGGAAAAAATGGATAATGTAACTGCCCAAAGTCAGAACAAACCAGGCGATAATGAAGAGTCTGGTGTCAAGCGAAATTTAATAAATGGGTTCTTTGCTACTGGCATTTATCCAGGAAATCGAAACAAAGTATTAGACAAACTACCAGAAATACAACATGATCGGACAAAAAAAATTAACGACACATTATCCAACTTACTTCGCGAGAAAAGGTATTGTGAAAGAACTGAGAGAGTGCGTCGAAAGAAAACGAGACTGAATGTTGTTCCTGGAAGAAGTATTGCTACAAATACAGATAGTAGCAGCTCCGAGGATAATGACAATAGCGAAGAGGAGGAAGTCGAAAATCAGGGAGTTGATGAAGTCATGGAAGAAATAGTTGAAGAAGTGGACCGTTATCCACAACGAGAACTACTTCTTCCAGAAACATTTGTTCTCATAAAGTATGTGCCCGGAAAAAGAACCTCTACTATTTACAGATGCGTGTGTAGAATTCGAGAACCATTTTCAAAAGACGAATGGATGTTGTTGGCCTAAAATCTTCTGATGCAAAAAAAACAAATATCAAACTGGTTGTGAAGGATACCTCCACAGTTCCCATTGCAGATATTATTGCTGTTCTGCCAACTCCGACCCAAGAAGACAACCAGACTTTTACATTTGAGCGTAAAGTTGATGTGGTTGATTTATTGTAACTTTTTTTAAAGTTGCAATTAGTCAAAATTCTTTGAAAGTGATAGCATTAGTTTATTCTCTGAGAATTGTTGATTACAACAAGTTTTTTTTGTATATTTGTAACAAAATTGGGAAAAAAATTACAAACAAAAAACTTTTTACAATTACTAAAGTCGCCCCATGTGACGGTACTGTATTTAGTGTTATGCCAAACTAAGTCAGTAGAATAAAAACAAGAATTCTTCTGAGGGCCAATGATTTGGCAAATGAACCAGCAGATTACGTCACGGATTGTTACTTCTGTCTTGTAAAAATTGAAGGGCTTTCAAAAAGAAATAAACACAAAGTAATGTATCCAGACATTTCATCTGTAAACAAACCGTTGAAAAGAACTGATTGTGAGCTTCCAACTCCAATGCATTCAAATTCTTCTCCAAACTCCACGGACGAGGAAGATATTAACGATGTAATTTTCAAGTGATATGGCGTCTGTTCTTTCTAACGAACCACATCTCATTACTCATCATCAGATCTGATGATACGGGATTTGGATTTAATCAAAGAAGAATTACAAATTTTGGGACCTCTATTAAAAGAATGGAATCGTTTACATTCCACTATACAAGAATCTGTGTATTAAAGAATCGTCACGAAAATTTTATTTCATTTTACAAAGTCGAAAGAAATTTCTTTTAATGTATTGATATAAATCAATTTTTGTATGAAATGAGTAATGAATATAACCCTGCAGATTGGCGATTGCTTATCGACTCGTCGAAAGCAAGTCTCAAAGCGGTTTTACTTTTTAATGGTAACTCAAAACCATCAATTCCAATAGCTCATTCTACAAACACAAAAAAAACGTATGACAATATGTCAACTATATCAAATCTCATTAAATATTCAAATCATCTTTGGCAAATCCGTGGTGACCGTAAGGTTATTTCCTTATTACTTGGAAGTCAGTGGATTCTAATTTGGTGATTCTACCTCCTCTACACATTAAATTAGGATAAACTTCGGAATCTTTACCATAACATGTAAATAGAAAACTTACGGCACTTAATTAAAATAATGACATTCTCTAAACATAGTTCAAATGCAATTATTTTTATTTGAAAAATATTCTGAGTTCTATAAAATTGTTTGTTAGAAATTATTTAAAGTCCAACAAAATTTTATTTAAAAATTATTCTAAATCCCTTCTTAAATATTATTTGAAAAATTGTTCGAAGTTCTAAGTTCTAATGCAACTAGAATTCCTCGAAAAATCCCGTGCATCGTCTTTTATAAAAGTCTTCCTTAATAAAAAAAAATGTAGATATGCTCGGTATATCGACTATCCCATATTTTAAATACATATAGCCAACTTCATATTATCAAAAATCACCAATTGCAACGTAAAATGCGTTACTGCTTATAAATGTAAACAAACAAGTATAAAGTCAAATCGATGTGAGTGCATTAATCAAACATACAGAAATTAAAGAAAATTTCTGCATTAACTTTATTTAATAAGGTAGATACAGCAAAAAATTTATGCACTTATAACATTATTTACATCGTTAAGCGACACATTATTGCCATTCAAAAATGAGGTTACAAATCTCTCTATTACTGTTACTATGATTCTTAAACCATCTTCTCATGTTATTTTGATATTTAATTCTAATTTTTCTTCTATTCTTTCGCATAGGAAACAACGGAAATACATTCGTAATCGTTCTAATTCATTTTCCTAAACAAAATGATTCATGGGGGGTTGAACAGCTTCGATCAAAAACACACGACCTATACTTGGGCCTCCTCATGAGATTCTACTCATTGAATGGTTTCAGGTGACACACATACCATATTAAAGGTACAAATAAACAATTAGTTCTCAATATCAAACTTGTTATATAAGAATCATTCAATTATTACTTTTATAAATAAAATTTTAACAACATTATTACACTGTTTTATCATTATTTTACCCTGTTCTAATACAAAATATTTATCTCTTCAGGTTTAAAACAAATATACTACACCTGACTACCGATAACGAGTACTTCTAGTAGTACTAAACACTGATTGACTCCATCTCGTACTGGAACCTTTTCTTAATCGTTGTTTTACTTAAACTAATATAAATTTACTGAATCCTAACCTACTGTAATTTTACAATAAATAATAACATACATTGTGCATTCTTTAATTTTAATCTGAAAAGGCAAAATAAAATTAAATTAACATAAATCTAGTTGTGGTCTTGTGAATATTTATATACAGCATTATGTATTCAAAATTAAAAATTTTTCAATTTTTGAAAAAGCAATTCATGCTCTCTTAAACAAAACATTCTGCATTTGGAAAATGAAGTACCTATGTATACATTAAAATAAATATTAAATTAAGAAAATTCTCACGTGCACACGACAACAACGAAAGGAAAACGAATATTTCGAAAGTCATCCACGTTATGTTGAAATTCTGACGTACATTGTTGTATGATTTTTAAAAAATGTTGAGAGGCGCATTTCACGCCAGCCGACCGTAAGGAGGCGAAATATGTAAATATGTATAATGAAGTATAAACGGGGAAAATTGCGGTGAAATCAAGAAACGTTGTTCTCGGATTCAGTCGTGCGGTAAGAATGTCAAAAACACCACTTAGAGGGGGCCATCCGGGTAAACGGTATATTTATAACAACAACGACAACAGCTACCGCCACAACGACACGGCAAGAACGTAAGAATGCCGCATACAAAGCAGCGAATATGTTCAATTCTAAAGAAGAAAGTCACTCGAAATACTTACGTTTTGAATAACTGCATATTTCTTTATTATTTACTACGTATGAAATGAGAATTGGTAAGATTGGAAAGGGAATGTTGTGCTAACGAATGAAAAAGAAAATTTACAATTCAATTAAATGTCTGGTACATAATATTCAAAGAGCACTCATACAAAAATTTATGTAAAACATACACGTTTACGATAATATTACAGAAGAAAAAATCGATTTTGTAAATATACGATCTTATTGTAATTTGATTTGTAAATATAAATTTTGATTTATATACATGCAAATTAAGTACGTAGCTACTAGAAATTCTTAGTAAATATTTGTGACTGAAATTGTTTCTACAATTTTTGCTTGACATTCTCAGTATATCTTTCTGATCGAAACACTTGATAGAGATTGTTTCTCGACGATATTGGTAGTACTCATTCTTGTGAAATTGTTGCTACATATTTGGCAGGGATTGAAAATTGATGATCGATATTTTGCTCGAAATTGTTCCTCAAAGGTTTTGCCAAAACTGTTACTAGAAGCTGTTGCTAGAAATTTTTGTGCAAAATTGTTGGGGGATATTACTAATGGAAATTGATAGTACCTACAACTTTTTGGCAGGATAGTTAAATCGGAAACTTCTGCATGAAATTAGAAATAATAATAATAATAGAAAAATAGAAATTAGTTAGAAAGTATGAAAGCAAATTTTGCACAAAATTGTTAATTGTAAATGTGATATGAAATTTTTGCAAGATTTTGTTAGGTATTAGAAATTATTTATTTAATTTGTTTCTAGACGTTGTTCAATACTAGAAATTATTTCTAAAATGTTTTGCACTAAATTATAATTATTAGAAAATGTAACATAAAATTTTGCTTGATTTTGTTAGGTATTACAAATTATTGATAGAGCCTATTCCTAGATTTTGTTTTGCACTAATTAATTGCTAAAAAATTTTTCTAGATTTTCTTAGATATTAGAAATTATTTGCACAAATTGCTTCTAGATTTTGCTTGGCATTATAAATTATTGCCTGTAATTATGTATTGTTAAAAATTGCTGTAAAGATTACTGCTAAAATTTGGTATTAGAAATTATTGATGAAAATTGTTTCTAGAATATTTTGCAGTAAATTATTGCTAGAAAATGTTAAAAGAGATTTTGCAGAAAGTTATTACTACAGAAAATTTCCATGCATTTTTTGCTAGATTTTGTTAGATATTAAATAGTATTTATAAAAATTATTTCTAAATTTTGTTAAATATTATAAATTATTGTTAGTATTTTATTATTAAGAATTGCTACATATGTATTTTGCTGAAAACTGATATTAGAGGCTATTAATAGAAGTTGTTGCCAGATCTTTTTGGGTACTAGGCATTCTTTCTAGATTTTTTGCACTAAATTATTCATAGAAAGCGTTGAAACAAATTTTGCACCAAATCAATACTAAAAAATACCTCAATGTTTGCTAGATTTTGGTAGGTATTAGACATTATTTAAAAAAATATTTTTTAGTATTTCCTTGATATTATAAATTAATTTTGGTAATTATCGGTAAGCACTCCTGTCAGAATTTGTTGCTCAAAATTGGTGTCAGAAATTACTGCTGGAAACTATTCCTATCTTTCTTTTGGTACTTGAAATGTTTCAAAAATTTTTTGCACTATATAGTTATTTAGTTTTGGATAAAATTATTACTTGAAAATGATGAATACATTTTTTTCTAGGTTTTTGAAATTATTTATAGAATTATAGGAGTTGCTACTAGATTTTATTAGATATTAAAAATTATTGCTTATAATTATTGATAAACATTGCTGGAAGAATTTGTTGCTTAAAGTTAGTATCACAAATTATTGTTAGTAATTATTCCTAGATTTTTTTGGTACATGCTTTAGAAGCTTAAGGCTGAATGCCCGCGTCAATCATAGTTCGATTTGAAGTAGGTTTTTTATGTAAATGTAATATATTTTTAACGGTCAGAAGAGATCTTATAGTAAAAAAGGAAACTTGTCAGCTATCTAATCTAATCCGCCTGTAATTTATGGTTCCGTTGTGGCCTCAGATTGAAGTTGATTTTTATGCAAAATCATCTGCTGGGTTCGAACTTTGAGTTCGCAAAGAAATTCGAAATTGCAAAAAAAGCCGAAAAATTGGTTTTTCATACATATTTCAAAAATTCTTCTTTATCTCGTGATATCTCAGAAATGACGAGTTCTTACAAACTGCATAGAAACTGTCCGAAATGGAGGGCCGAGCTACCCCTCGCCCCCATGTGCTGCATAACCATATACTATAACTACTTTCAGTGGGTTTTGCCGGAATATCAAAATTTTGTTTTCCATTTCGTGACATTACTTCTAAAAATTAAAAAAAATAAATTCTAGTTATTGTTGTTGAGTGTTACGAAATTTTTAATAAAGATTTGTTTTTTAGAATAATTTTAAATTTTAAGGCCCTTTGGAAGATTTCGAAAAACCAACGGTTTATCTCTCGGGATGTATTTTTTCTGAAATTTTTGTGTAGATTTGGTAAAACTTTATAATAAATAAAATTAGGAAATGGGAAAAACGGTTTCGAAGCAGTGCGTATAGCCTTAAGTGCAATTTATCTTTTTTTCTGACTCGAATGAAATGTTTTAAATCTTCAAAATAATTCATACTTCATACAGAATCTAGACTCTTTTAACAATTCTCATAATTAATTTACTTTATGCGAAGGTAATAGCAAAAAAACACAATATTCGTGTTGACAACTTTATTTTGGCAATAAATTAAATTTAAAGAATTTCTTTATTACATATGAGAGGAACTGATAACCACAATTTGAAGCATTGTCTTCTTCTCCTTATTCTTCCAGATGTAGATCTGTAACCAATTTCCGCCGTTTCCTGCGATAGCAAGTCTCAGCCGTCCTTTCATCTCTTGGGTGACTTTCGAGGGGGGGGGGGTCCTCTTGGTTTTCCTTCCAGCGCATTACGGATTATTCCGTTTGTATCCATTCTCATGTACCATTGTCTTCATCTTTGTCTTTCCCATCTCATCAAGTCATGGTCTCCGCATATTTGTCTGATATCCTCGTTTCTGGCTTGATCCCAAAGGGTTTTGCCGGGCATGGACTTGAGGGTCTTCATTTCCTATGCTCACATCTTGCTTTTTGTTCTGTTAATATTTGCTCTGGCCTCGATGCTGTAGATCAGGGGTCTTCAAACTACGGCCCGAGGGCCACATCCGGCCCGCGGAGAGCTAGCATACTTGAAAACTCCTTTTAGAGAACATATTTTTTATAGCAAATTAAATTTAGTTTACTGAAGTATTCTAATTTTATGTTGAATAATTATTAATATGACATCTACATTGATATGGTCATGGGCTGACTACTCATAACATTGTTGTAGGCTTATTGTTATTGTTTTTGTGATAAGTTGGATAAAGAAACACAGAATTGTAATGAGTAAAGACATGTATAATATGCAGAAAATTTTACTTCAGTATATAATAACTAACAAATTATTGAAATGAATCCAACTAACATTTTATACATTTTAAATAAAAACATAACTTATAACAAGCATAATGACATATGAAATACTAATGAGATTTGTGTAATTGATATTTTCCACTGACAATAGTTTGTAGTTGTGGACTAATTTTACTTGTACCAATTATTAAAAGAGATTTAAGATGCTCATCAGTTAATTTAGATCTGTAAACATTTTTTGTGTACTACATTTTGGAGAAGGTCTTCTCACACAAATAAGTAGCACCAAAAACAGAAAACAGCCCACGAGCAAATTTATGCAAATTATCAAATTGTGTCAGTGGAAGACTCTTATAAAATTCCAACAAAGATGAATTTTGATATTTGTTCTTAATTATATCACTGCACTGTAGATCAATTATTTCCATTTGAAGTTCCGGGGCTAGGGTTTCAATGTCAGTATCAAAAGGATTCTGAAAAATCTTAATTTGATTCGCAATGGCATCAAAGTCCGAGAAACGAGTATCAAAATTTATTTTCAAAGCACTCAAAGTTTCGATTGCAAAATCGATAGGAAACTCAGTCTCAGTAGTGTGGCTGAATATTTCACAAATGTGAAAAACATTTACTTCGTAGTTGTGATTGAAACAGTATCAATTTCTTCCGGAATGATTTGATATTAGAGTATAAATCAGGAAGATGCTGGTTTTCTCCTTGCAATCTCAAATTCAGTTCGTTCACATGTTTTGTCAAATCAACATAGAATGCTAACTTCCACAGCCATGCGTTGTTTTGTAATTCAGTAAGAGGGCGATGCTTTTCATTCAAAAAAATTTCGATCACTGCTCGAAGTTCAAAAAAGCGCTGAAGGACTTTCCCACAACTAAGCCAACGTACGGCAGTATGATAAGGTAAGTCATTTTCTCCAATCTCTTCAATAAATTGTCGGAATTGTCGGTGATTCAGCCCAAAAGATCTGATAAAATTAACAGTTGATATGACTGGTTTCAGAACTTCAGACATATCCAAACATTTTCCGCACAAAGACTGTTGATGAATGATACAATGTAAGACTAATGGTTTTAAACCACCGTCATTTTCTACAGCCTTTGACACAAGAGCGACCACTCCTTTATCTTTCCCACTCATGTTTTTGCCTCCATCAGTTGTAATACATTTCAAGTTTTTCCATCGAAGGTTCTTTTGATTAATGGCCATTTCAACTCCTTTAAAAATATCTGTACCAGTAGTTGTGCCATGAATACTATTCATATCAAGAAGTTCTTCATGCACTTCATTGCTTTTATCTACTCCTCGAATATAAATCAACACATCCGTTGACTCATCCAAGGCCAAAGAAAACCACTCAACATGTCCATTTTTGTCGAACAGTTGAGAGGATATATTTTCAGCGATGTTTTCTACACTTCGAGCCACAGTGTTTGCTGACATACTGACACTTTTTAATAAATTTACCTTTTCAGGGCACATTTCTTCGGCTACTGCAATTATGCATTCTTTGATCATTTCTCCATCGGTGAATGGTTTTCCACGTTTTGCAATTTCAAGAGCCACACGAAAGCTGGCACGCGTTGCAGCCTCTTGTTCAGTTTTGAGTTTTGTAAATGAAGATTGCTGAGATTTCAATCCGCGCTTCATAGCTTCGAATTTTTCTGTCCGCAAACTTCCTGTATATTTTGAGTAATTTTGAAAATGCTTTGTTTCATAATGACGTTTAATGTTATATTCTTTGAGAACGGCTATGCTTTCATTGCAAATCAAACATAGCGCCTTCTTACTGGACTCAATTACGAAATACTGAATGTTCCACTGATCTTTGAATTTTCTGCATTCACTATCAATTTTTCGCTTCTTTTCCATACTACTAAATCACACACAAAAGCAACAATTCAAATCAAAATACTGTTACAAAGATGTCTTAAACTTAAACACGCACAAACACGTTTTAAGGAGGTACGCACTATTTTATTTCACAACAGTGTCATAGGAACTGACTTGTGGTTGCGCCACTAGCCTTCTTATATATTCCAATTACTGCCATCTAGAAGTGAGTGGAAGACACCAGAACTTTCTCGAACCAACGAGATTATTCTGTACGTGCTATTAGCGCCATCTGTTAGCGATAGAAGGTACTACCTATTTCCGCTTGTGTCCACCAGATGTCGTGTCACGTTACTCCTCATGGCTCGTACTCTACGACTAATCTAGAAATTACAGATAATGACAGGAAAATTAATAATATGCAGTGTTGCCGTTTTGCAGCCTTTTTTAAACGTTGCGTACTTTTTCGGACTTTTTTTCATCAGTGGACTATTTCACTTTTTACCACCGGCAACAATGATAATATGGTTTTGGCCCTCGGAACTTACTGGAGTAATCAGTATGGCCCTAAGGCTGGAAAGTTTGGAGACCCCTGCTGTAGATCATTACTGGCATCACACATAATAATATATCGATAAAGGTTTGCCATGGAATGTAAAACGTCTGTCTTAAGTTATATCATTAAGTGTCATACTGTCATTAATATTTATTTATTCAGACAGACGTTTTACATTCCATGGCAAACCTTTATCAATATAATTTTTGATCGCGGTACCTCTACACAATATCGACATCCAGAGATTGCGGCCGCTATATTGATTTAGTATGTAAGGTTTTTCAATAGTTTCTGACGGCTGGAAATGTTTACGCCTAAGTATGTAATTTGCATAACTTGCTCTAGTGGTTTATCTTCGATTATCTAGTTTACATCATAAAGGATCCTTGGCGAAAAGTAAGCACTTTGTCTTTTCGACTGATATGGACATATTGAGTTTTTGTGTTATTTTGTAGAAGCTGTGAATTCTGTTACCTGTTGAAGCATTGTCAATTCCTAAATATTTTTTCCTATTCCAAGAACAATACTAATACTACTTATTCTTCGAATAGAGAAATCCTTTTCTCTGTGGACTTTATAAATCAAATTTAGCTTATAATTGATTACTAATATAATTAACAAATTATTTCTGGAGGTAAAAATAGAAACCACTGTTGATGACGTTATATTTTAACATATAAATTCTCTCGGGATTCTAAATTCCGCTGTGCAGAAACTACGACATGCAAATCCATGTCGATATATACTTTATTAAATTGGGGAGTAATTATGACCGAAGTTCAACTACTGCAGCACTACATTTAAATGCGAGCACAGAGTTGAATTGTCGAACCATTCCTTCGTTCAGCCAAATGACGGCGAAATAACCGATCCAACCAGCATGCTCGCTCGCACTTGTCTCATTCTTAGGCGATAAACCCTCGGTGTTAAAGTGACGGCGGAGCGGGAAGGTGGCGCGGGGCACCAAACCAGGCACTAATTAAATCCCTTATATTAATTTATCGCAAGCTGGCGTTAATTTTCAACTCGTAAACATTTTTATTAGGGGGGACAGTGGAACGGGAACAAGTTTACGACTTGCTGAAGGAAAGAGAGGCCTGGTCCGATCATGATTCGTGGCCCCCTCGGTTACTAGCTGTTTAAAACCAGAAACGTCCTTTCTGCACTGGATTTTAATTGGAGGTATATAATTTCGAATGGTATATTAACTTAGTACCTTGTAATTTACTTACCTCATCGCATATACCCGCCCGTACACTTATACGAATGTGTTTATACATCATACGATGAATAGATTAACGGTCGAAAGATATAAAATATAATTTAGTGCTTTGTTTATGACAAGGCGATTATTATGGCGTATTTTGGTATATAATTTACTGATTTTCATATGCAGCCAGTTAATTTCTAAAATAATCAGCAAATTATTCATGAAAGATAATATTATGGGGGCTTACGCAGAGGTGCCGACTAACTGCCGTGAAGTAGGACGTAAGTGGGTGGCGCCATATGCGCTAATGCACATTCCGCCGCTGTAAGATATTAGCTCAATTAAAACAAACATCAGAAATTTTTATTTTTCTTATTACGTTTTTGCATTAAATTGAATACAAAGGAATAATTAAGGTTTCGTTGGGAGTACTTTCTTATAATTCAAATTATTTACTCCCACATATCACTCTCAAATTTGGCAAAATTTACAAGATAATAACACAGTTTCAGAAACTTTATTCTAAAAACTAATTCCAGTCGAACATGCATTGAGCCTTTGTTTATTTGTGTTATAAATTTCGTGTTGATATTTCGTAAATGAAAGCGGTACTATTGTTCGAACGAAACCTTCTAAGTCCAGAATTTACATTAGCGCATATGGCGCCACCCCCTTACGTCCTACCACACGGAAGTTAGTCGGCACCTCTGCGTAAGCCCCCTTAATAAAGGTGTTTGCTCCGGCGTAAAATTTAAACTTATTTTTTATACACTCTGTATATATCCTTTACATTACATCCTAATATTGAACCTGTAGATCTGTGCTCGATGATTTACAAATTTCACATCTGTTATTTGTTAGATTCATTCCCGTTATTCACTTAATTTTTCCTTCATTACAAATGTAATGCCATGTGATAAATTCTTTAACATTAGAAGCGCCGATGGAGTCATTTTGACACTTTTTAAAATTAATTTGTCTGGATCTTTTTATTCAAGGTCCCTATAAGGGCGGGTATTTTTGACTTTTATTTTTTATATGTTATATACATGTACAAGGCATCTAAGGGATCTTTGGCAAACCATTCCTAATTTTTTATAGCTTCTACCTATTAGCGTCGAGGGGGTCATTTTGACCTTTACATTTTAGAAAGTGAAAAATCATGATGAATTGATTATTTATTTGTTTGAATTGACAAATAAATATATCTGAACAAAAATCGAGCGATTTTCCGTAGTCAGAACTCAGACTTGTCCAGACTTGCCTGACAATCTTTTCACATCTGTAAAATTAGCTAAGCGCCTAAAATAAGCTAAAACTACCATCGTAGGCACAGTGAATAGGATTCAAAAGGAGATTCCAGTTGAGGTAAAACCTCTTTACGATACAAAACTTATTATCCAGCATGAAGGCTCCACATTGACTATACATGGCAATCCAAATTAAGTGTTCACCATTGGTAACTTTGTTATTATTAAAGATACAAGATTGTTTAAATTAGCAAACTTGTAGTACTTTTAACGCTCTTTAAGATGGAAGAATAAAAAAAACAAATGAGCAACGCGTTTTCGAGTTTTGCCGAAAAATATTTTTTTTTTCAAATGGAAACCCCTGTATATTATATCATTTTCTGCTAGAACTTTAATTTTTAAACAAAAAATCTTATAAGAAATTTTTTACTGGTATTAAAAATACTTGAGTTATAATGAATACACAAAAACAGCTAAGTCAAGTGCATTTCTATGTATCTATGAAAACGACGATAAGTCTTTCTACCAAACGTCAAATATTAGTACAGTTTTATTAGTTTTTCACTCATAAGTTTCATTGTGCTAGTTATTAATTTGACAAAAAAATGATTTTTACCCATTCAGAAAAATGTGATATGTTAGAATCTTATTTAATGTGCAGAAAATCCTCTAGGAGGGCCAAAGAACACTACGCTGAATTATATCCACTCCGAACACAACCACATGAGCAATATTTTCTGAGACTTCACCGAAAATTTAGAGGCAATGAGAGTGTTTTTGCCAAAACAAGGACAAAAAGGACTTTTATAAAAAGCGAGGCCACGGAAATTGCAGTTATCGCATATTTTGAGGCCAATCGTGAGAATTCCATACTAGATATTGTCAATGAATCTGATTTGAGTCACGGTACTGTGCATAGGATTCTGAAGAAACACAAATTCATTCCTTATAAGTACAAACCAGTTCAGGTTTTTTTGCCAGGGGATCCAGAGAGAAGAATGTTTTTTTGCCACTGGTATCTTAACTTTTGTCACCAAAATGTAAACAACTTTCGTTATATTTTATGGACCGATGAATCGAATTTCTCAAATTCTGGAATGTACAATAAAAAAAATCATCATTACTGGTCAAAGAAAAATCTTCTTTTAGTAAATCCAAGACGTCCACAAGTCCGTTTCAGTTTTAATGTTTGGTGCGGTTTAATCGGTTCATGGATTGTTGGTCCTTTCTTTTATGAGGGCACTCTAACTGGTGAAAGGTACATAGAATTTTTGATTGAAATTTTGAATAATTTCTTAGACGATCTGGATCTCATAAGTAGACAGAATCTGCATTTTCAGCAGGATGGCGCACCTGCGCACAACTACAGAAGTACTCATCTACTTCTAAATACTATTTTTAACACTTCACGGATAGGAACAAATGGTCCTATTCAGTGGCCTCCCCGATCGCCAGATTTAACGCCGCTTGATTTTTTTTTATGGGGTTATTTAAAGAACCAGATTTATAAGCAAAGGTACGAAAACGTAAACGCCCTAAAGATTGCAGTTAGTGAAAAGATAAACCAAATAGATGGTAGGACCATACTGAAGGCAGTTCGAGAAGTTCGGAAGCGTGTACAAAAATGTATTGAACAACAAGGTGGTATTTTTGAACATCTTCTATGAAAAAATCAGTGATTTTTATTTTCTTTTAATGATAAGTTTATGTATAAAATAAAGTTTATAAAACTAATTTAGCTGTTTTCGTTTATTCATTATAACTCAAGTATTTTTAATCCCAGTAAAAAATTTCTTATAAGATTTTTTGTTTAAAAATTAAAGTTCTAGCAGAAAATGATATAATATACAGGGGTTTTCATTTGAAAAAAAAAATATTTTTCGGCAAAACTCGAAAACGCGTTGCTCATTTGTTTTTTTTATTCTTCCATCTTAAAGAGCGTTAAAAGTACTACAAGTTTGCTAATTTAAACAATCTTGTATCTTTAATAATAACAAAGTTACCAATGGTGAACACTTAATTTGGATTGCCCTGTATACCAGGGAAAGAAACAGAAAAACGTTCTGGTCCATAGTACCATGCACTCTAATATAGAAATTGGCTCAACTGAGAAAAAGCTACCGGAAAACGTTAGATTTTATAATAAAACCAAATATGGAGTCGACATTATTGACCAAATGACTAGGCAGTAAACCAGCAGAGCTGGTTCTCGTCGTTGGCGCGTTCAGATTCTTTACAATACACTTGACTTAGCTGTAATAGATGGGCCTTATATAAAAAAAACTGCATGGAAAAATATAAGCAGGCACCAATTTTTGAGGAAACTTGCTGAAGAACTTCGAGCAGCGTATGCTCATGAAACTGAAGAAGTTCCATAAAAAATCAGACATAAATGTCATGTTGAAAAACACTGCAAAGAAAACAAGTCAATGGAAAAATGTCAAAAATGTCACAAGTTTACATGCAGAAAATGTTCTGGGAAAATAGCTAAAACTATTACTTGTACCAATTGCCACAAATAGTCCTTAAGCCACTAAGTATTAAACTGTTTTTTTTTCAATAAATAGACAAAAAAGTATGCAGCATTTAAATTTTTACCTAGCAAGCAATGTTTATACGAAGGAAAATGATGGGGTCAAAATGACCCCCTGCAGCGCTAATAGGTAAGAAGGTAAGTCTGGCGCTTCTAGGGTTAACCATTATATATTTTTTGTAGAGTAAGTGTCCCGCAGCGAATGGTGTATATTTTATCTAAGTATAAGTACTGAAAGTTTTGCCTTTTTTAGTTTACCCGTTTTATGGTTATTGGTGAATTATAGCTTGTATATGACATGGGATAGTAAGAAATTGTTTGGTTCAGTTTGCAGTATTTTTACTTCATTTTACACTTCAAAATAAATATTATGCGCAATGTACCGTCGACTTGGAGGTTCCCATATAGTGTGCATTTGCGCGAACACATGTACATTGGTTTTCTTCTACGCGGTGTACAACTTATTCTTCAAATTGAACCGTACGAGCTGTTCTTGTACGACCACCACCACCAGATTCCCACTGTCTCTAAGACGACGATGGATGGAAGCAAAAGTTATATGAAGAGGTTGCTTACGTTCCGGATATCTCTGTTCATACAAGCGTGCTGCTTCCATTCCCAGTAACTCTTGGGAGTTCCTATCCATTCCTTTTAATTCTGACAACCGGATTTAGACTGCCACAAGCCACCCTCGCCCGAATAATTTATTAGGGTTCAATTTGAAATAGTGGTCTTCTGCAATTTTATGAGTAATAGCCAGATCGGCATTCACCTATGTAACTGACTCCCGTCACTCACTAGCAGGAAACATAAACATGAGCATTGCTGTTTTTCACGGATTTCACGAAGCAGGATGAATAAATGGAAAATAGTAGCGGCCCCAAAATAGACCCCTGCGGAAATCCACAAGACAGAGTAACTAAGTAAATGTATGTAAAAATGTTTGTCATTGGATGCTGTACACTTAGTTTTTCACTACTGGCATAAGACCTAAGAATATCTTAAAAATGAAAACTACGTGACATATTGCAACATGGGTTGTATAAATTAACTGGTTTTAAGTTCATATTAAAATTAAATATTGTGAAGGGTATTTTGACTAACAGTGTATTTACAAAAGCAGGCGGTAAAACTCCATAGATACATATCTAAAGTGGTTATAATCATAACAGTTTTCAGCATAATTATCAACAGAAATGTGCTACTTTAATCATCCTTCCACAAGTTCGTTTCACCCCTTATTGCCTCGCAGTGTATACCTACGGCACCTATTTACGTGCTGTTATAAAGATAAGGCGGCACTTCCACTGTTACAACAAACAACTAAACGAAAAAATTAATATTTTCGTTTGTCATCTACCATATTGGTTCTTTCTCATTTTTCTAATCCGAAGAAATCGCGCTTATAATAAATGCATGTTTCGCGGTTAAAATGCAGACGGCATAGTAGCGTTGGCACGTCTAAATCCACCCACGAGCTCCGTGGCCGAAGTCTTTTCCGTTTTCCCGCAGAACCCTCTCGATTCCCCTCATCCATCCTCTTTTCGCGTTCTTTAGCACCGCAAAAACACCGAACAAGGGAGTGTATTATTGATAAAAATGAGCGTCGCAAATTGTTTTATACGAGTGCTCGGCGACAGTAGCGCCTCTAGTGGCGACCCGACCACCATCTTATCATAAATAATGCAGGCAGGCGGATAGCGAAGCCCGTCGGTTCAGCCCTCATCTACAACTGGCAAAGCCGTAACGGCTGCCCGCGAGCTTGCCACTGCCGTGTGTAGTAGGTTTCGGAGCTCTCGCTACTTCCAGGGACGCGGACGTCGATCTCAAATTGATATACTCTGCCGGGCCAGGAAATATGGCCATACTATTATAATTTAGGAGACCCTCGGGGTGCAAACTCGATGTTCGCTTTTGGAAATGACACGTTCAGGCCATCACTACCACCAGAAACGCTATATATATATATATATATATTGTTATGATATCATACAGTTGCTTCACGTTGTGCTAGTTCAATTGCTATAGGATAATTACTAAATTGTTATAGTTTATGTAAGGTTCTTTTACTTATAATATTAAATTTATTATACTACAAGTGCCCCAGAGCAAGCTATAAGTAGTCTTATTAAAAAGCTACAATATATGAGAATTTCTTCAAATATAAAACATATGATTTATTATATATTACCTCGACAGCTCAGCTTATTTCTTTTTAATTATTTATATCAATAAATATAGAACATGATACTCTTATTTTGAAAACATTTCCACTGACAATATCTGTATAAAAATAGTTTTCTACAATATTAATTTATAATCAGTGTAACTAGTATTTCATAGATGAAGCTTATACTTATTTGAAAATTACGTCCAAAAATAAATATCGATTTTAAATTGATTTATTATTTTTTTAAACACTTTAAATTTGAAGTATAATACCTTTAATATATTAGAATATTTATAATATCAACAAGTAAGTAAAATAATGTTGTGTCACTTTTATTTATTTCACCTTTCTTTTTAGGTTATGTAGTTGTCAAAATATTTCAACGAGATCTTACTTATTAGTCTATCTAAGAAAAAATAAATTATATTAACCTGTAACAATAGTTATATTGAAAGGAAATTACTATGCAACAATGTTAACAGAATCCAAAGTCAATATCTACATGTAAATTGTAAAAGATTCGATATAGCTACTTATACTGAAACTTTAAGAAAGTAATTGATTCAAAATAATTATAAGTAAGTATTTAAAACTTGTTTATAGATACAATGCCAATATAATTGCTATATCTTAATGTTTTTCGTTTGAAAATGGTTAAATGTGTTAACAGATGTGTTTTATCTTACACACAATAATTTAATTTATGATAAAATTAATTTTAAATTTAATTATCTTTCAATAATATATATATATATATATATATATTGCTATGGTGGGGGGTTGCTAAAAGAAACCTATACCACCCCGACCAATATGCCAAGTTATGATTCTAATATCTTTAATGTTCCGATAAAAATTATCAAAAAACTAATTAATTGATCCCTGTATATACTACAGATATATGAACCAAAATGCAATCTATTTATCGTTATTTCAATATTCAAAATCTTTTAATTAAAATATCATACCTACAACTAGCTCAATTATTATATACTTAATAAATATCTATTATTTATATTTATAATCTTAGAATATGAGACTCTTTCCTTATGTGTTTACCTTTTTTTTAAAATTCACAATAAATAACTTTAAATTCCTATCTGATTTCATTTCTTCCTATTTTTCTTTTATCAATTATATGCTTAATCCGTACCTGTTACTCACTTTTAAATTCAAGCGTACAGTACTTGTTGTATAGTTGGTATTATTATGACAACTTAGTATTCATTTAATTATTTTAAATTCATTTGAAGTTATAAAAATCTCTTCGGAAAGTGTAGAAATGGTCCGTTTTTATCTTCAATATGTTTTTATAATGTTGTAATACTATTTGACTATAATAAACTGAGTAAGTAACAATTTACTTTACAATTATAATAAATCTTAATAATGTTTTTCTTTTCCTTTTTGTAGCATAACCAAATGAAAGAATCGTTTTACGAGTCAATACATTTAATAAATATGTAAGATATAAATCTGGAGAAAGAATTACTTGAAATCGACAAAAACATAACATAAATTGACATAAAGCAAACCTGTTTAACCAACGATACAATTTTTAAATATGAAATGGAATAAATATGTCGACTGTCACAGAAAAAAGGTAAGATTTCTTTTATTTTATAATTTGTATTCAGAGTATAGCACAATTATATTCTTTAAATCATTCGACAACATTAATAATATATTTTATCAATATAACCCAATATGTTAGGTTTATGTTTGAGTAGTATATAATATTTTATATGTATTCTGAGAAAAATTTAATTGATAATTATTTTATAAGTAGAGATTTAAACTTTATGTTATGATTCATTACCTCTTGTATATAATATAACTACTAGTGATTTATAAATGTAATTACGATACTAATTGAATGAGATATCAATATCTTCAATAATAAATTTAATATTTTGTACGACCTTTCAAAATATATGTCCAGTTATTACTCGTATTCTTTCATGTACTTAATATGTTTTTCTTGTAGCTATAAATCCTACGTCTCGGATGATTATAATGATATTTGCAGTCCTTTCCTCTATTACACGTGCTGTATCAGAAAATTCTCAGCTAACTCTTGATGTACCTTGGGATTCTGGATGTCAATAGTTTCCTTCTTGAAGAAATCCGCTAACTTCTATCACACGTGCTGTATCAGAAAATTCTCAGCTAACTCTTGATGTACCTCTGGATTCTGGATCAAAATAATATTCCTGAAGAACAAATTCCAATTGCCTTCTTTGTCTCTTAATCCAAATTGGTGAGTAATTGATATATTTATGTAGTATTATAACTTTTACTTTTTAAACTTTTACAATTCACTTTTTCTTCAACTATCTATATTGCTATATGTTTGTTTATGTTATTCCATCACTTTCTAATTGTTTTAGCACTGTTATAGTGTAATTATCGGAGAAAAGTATTAATTTTCCGATAATAACACCCGCATCTTTTTCGAATTCGGAAATTCTTTTCTTATTTATTTATTATCGCCTTGACGATCTCATAATTTTTAAATTAGACCAATGAAAATAATCCACAAGATTTTCTTATACAATATAGATTTTAAATCAATTTGAATACCTTAAATACTTCCTAAAATTAAGAAATCTTATTATTTTAATTCTTTCCATGTTTTTAGTAACGATCTTATGTAATTTAGTATAACAAAAATTATTTCTATCAAGTTTCTAATGAACTGTCACTGAACTGTCAGATCCGTATTATAAAATTTACGCGCGAATTTATAATCAATTTATTCCATTCATATTTCAAAATTAAATTCTAAATACCTTTTCCTATCATTAACATCAATTAAACAAGTTTTTACAAAATAAAATCACACATCATAATACCACAATTAATATTTAAATCTCTTCTTTTCAGATTTTGGTGAAATTCAATGCAAAATGAAACTGATCGACAACTCTCTATATAGGCTGAACATAATATAAATGTATACTACTCAATTAAATATCAATAAATTATGCTTTAAGAAAATATCAACTATATCACTAAATAAATTAATCCATTTTAGAATCTCTAAATACTCAATAAGCGAATACATTGACCTGAAAGAAATATTATATATTGCTCGTTCATATAATCAGCAATAACAACACGTAACGTAGATTATTTCATATTTTATTAGGCTAGTTTTACACACGTGCTTGCTGTTAAAGATAATAATAATAAGTTTATTCCATGACACATAAAGTGTGGAACACGTCAATATAATATAATAATACATTAATGTAGTTATTTACGAATCAAGTGCGGAAGACTATTTTCCTGCATGAGCGCACATTGAAAGCACGACCGATCGCAGGAAGCGAGTGCTTTTAATTGCGCGATTGCATGGAAGATGTCTTCATGCAAGTGGTTTGTACAATATTTTTTGTATGAACATTAAATTAAAAAAATTATATTGATTAATGTCATTACTATCATACCTAACCTAAGATAGATAACCTATAATTTAAAGAATATCTCTGTGCGCCCGGTTCTCGTAAAGCAAATAAGATTAATTAACAGGAATAATTTCTTTCTTATTGCGTTAGAGTGTATATATTTATAAAAACGTTAAATATATTTTGGTTTAAAATAATTCTTTATTACTGTATCCATATTAGTGTCTTGATCATAAAAGAATAAACTCTTAAAAAGTCAGAGGATTTCACATATACTTACAATGCGAATAAAAAGCCCACATAAACTAGATAAATTTGCAATAACAATCCAAATAAAAACCCGGTGATGTAAACAGTACACACTGCGCTTTGTTGTTCATTATTATGTTTACATTAAGTGTATCTCCATGAATGTATATACCTATTCATCCAAATATTTTACGTCGAAACTCTGTTGCTGGAAAGATTGACTATTTCATTCATAATAAAGTTATTGCTCGATCTACAAATATTAGACAGAATTTATACTTTAGATTGGCGACCTTTTTGTCAAGGGAACTGTATACACTAAGATAGCCTAGCCATACAGCAAGATACAAGAAATCACAGTTATAATTGGAATATATATGCATCATATATCTGTGAGATCGTGCGCGATTTAAGCATAATTAAGAAAGTAACAACAAAAATGCCAATACTAGATGCTGATGGAATATTTCATCATAAGATACTAGATTTATTGTTAAAGTTGTTTACCATGCTATCTTTTAACAACAAGAATATAAGAAATTGACTTTGATTAATTCACCAAAAAGATCTGCAACTGTGTATACCATATCTATGCTCAATTTAATTACATCTTGTCTATGCTGTATTGCTGAGCAATGTAATAGAAACATAATTTCATCCCGTGACTGCTTCAGTTTCGAATAACCCGGACGTCGACGGAGAGCACACAATTTTGTCAAGATCAATTTCAGTGTAGGTTTTATATTTTATAACGTTGCCTGTACGCCTCTATACGTACTATAACAAACATGTCGTTCTTTCATCCCGAGATATATTGATGTTTCTGTCGAGTTATAGGTTATTTTATGACTTCACTCTGCCACTACTACGTGGTTTTTATTATTGAACCTAAAAGTATTGGACCGGCACTAAAAATTCACCCGAAACGTGTAATAGGATGATTTTGCAACACGGACATTAATGGTAAAAGACAAAATAACAGGATCAAGTTTACGGTGAAATTCCAAGGGAACAAGAAGGAAAAAATAGAAAGACAATACTGGCGCGTAAATCATGTAAGGCCCGTGTTATGTGCATCTTAAATTATGTGATACTTAAATCACTGATATTACATTTAAAATGTAGAATGAAAATTGGCTTTATGTATGTATATGAAACAAAGAGACACTTAAAAGAATGGAATAGAATAATAATATCAAATACAGAAATAATAATACAAGCAATGGAGAGAAAAGAAACGGAGGTATTATACAAAGAGCCCCAGCAGACATATCTGCTACACGAATATATTTATGTTACACATATTGCTGTGACCCTTACATATTAAAAATGATAGTATTAAGTATTAATATAGTTATAAAATAAGAGTAATAATTTGTTTGAATATTTATTTAAAGTTAGATAGTTAAGACTATAATATATCCACAAGAGTAAAATGGGTTGTTAACCCTAAGGATGAATTCCTTTATTAAAAGTTATGGTAAATAAAATACACAGAAAGTTATTAGTACACTTTAATTAAGAAAGCTTAAATGTTAGAGATATAGAGATAAAAGAGATATAATACAAATGGTAAGTAAATCAATAAACTTTATTTTGTAGAAAAGATAAACATGAAGTATGGTTTGAGTATAAAGTTACAGAACCTAAATATACACAAAGCGTAAAAATGGGTTTAAATATATTAAGAAATGGACCATTTTTTAATAATAAAAAAGTATTAAGAGCAAACAATAGAGAAAGAGTCATGTTAAAGGATGGAACAATTAAAAGAGTGAATCATCTGGATGCTATTAAATTATACGAGCAAGGTGAAATCAGATGTGCCCGAGAAAATGACATAAACTTGAATAAAGACATAAATGTGAATATGAATAGTATTAATTCATAAATGTGGCTCGAGCAAAAAGATAGTAAATACATACACTTAAAAAAAAGGATATAAATACGATGTTTATCTTATGAGATGTTAAATCGTGAATAAAACATTTTTGTATGTATATGTATTCTTTGATTCTTGTATGTGTCGCCTTTGTGTTTCAGGAGCATCAGTAATGGTCATGTATGGTTTAAGTAGCTGCAAACGAAAAATAAAACGTCAATACTTTGTTTGTACCATGCTACAAATAACAATATTACCTGAGATAAAGACTTGGTTTGAAGACGGGGAGAAAGAAACAGAAGCGGCAATTCTTCCCAGTACGAGCTGTATACAGAAGATAGATGTTGCCTGCGAGGTTTTCCCTTTGTTTCCATATAGACGAACTAATAAAAAAAAGAATTAGAATACGAATAGCAAATAGTAAAAGAAAATATTTTACAAACAGCTACAAGAGCAATGAATATATATACAGGTACGATAGATGTCTACGTTGAAGAAGAAAAGGAATAACACACTTACCTAGGATAAGAAGCAACAAATTTGTAAACTTCAGTATAGAAGAACTGAAGCGACGGCATTGTTGTATAGCTGTCAGTGTAATTGAATAAAAGTGACAACTTACAGAGGACAAAAGAAAAATTTAACCATGTGCATGGGGTATAGCCAACTTAAAATTCGATACAGAGGGCGCAAAAATACCGATTGTGTTTAGTTTGCCAGTATAAAAACGAAAACAGGATAAAACAAAAGAGGGTTCTCGAGTGCAATTTGAATGGTAAATACGTAAAATTTGAAAGCGACGCTCCGAGATAAGATTATTTCAGAATAATAATACAGTAGGGCAAACACGCACTACTTGTTCTTCTATGATTTAAAATTTTGTAGATAGAGTTTAAGTATTTAGTTAAAATTTTCTTTTAAAAAATTCGTTTGATTAATTTTTTTATCGTTATTAAATAAAAATGGAAGATATTAACAAAATGCTATTTGATCAACTGTACGATCAAACGAAGTGAGTTATGTAAATCCACATGAGGTATAATACGAGATCATTTTAATTTGTTTTATGAAGATGAATGTTCACTTGATTTTAAATATTTAGTTTATTCATTACCAATTATAAATATATTTAATGGTGTTAGACAGACTACAAAGGTACTACGTGCAAATGTTTGCCTTAAGTGGATTATTGAGCATTATTAAATATTGCATTATCACATAACATTCATTTAATCATCGCTATATCTATTTCACACATTTTACAATTAAAAAGGAATATAAACAATTTTAATTAAGAACAAAATTTTATAAAAGTGTTAATGTTGTTAGTCATAATAATTTAAAATATATCTGATGTCAGTATAAAATATAGATATTGTGTTTAATTTCCTCACCGCATCCCATAGTAGACAAATAAGAGAAAGATCATAAAGAAAGAAGTAAATCGCTGTACGAATTCACGAATAAAATTTAATATTTTATGCTGTTACGAACAAATCAAATGTGAGGGTATTACATCATTTATATCAAACATCAATGTAAATACCACAGCAATATGGATTGTCGGTAACATTTAGGAAGTCCCTGACTTTTTTATTAGAATTTCTTATGTCTGCAGATATATGATTGTAGTACTTAACACCCTTCCAATCAACTGAGGATGAGATCAGTTCCATAAGAAAGTGTGACAAACTCAAATCGTTCTTATTACATGTACAATATAAATGAAGAAAACCTATGGTTCTGTACGTGTTTATATTTTTATGTGTATAACAGACGCTTTCTAAAATAAATAATGATGCAGTGTTAAAATTCTGTGCTGCCTGAAATGAGCTTTACATGAATCCATGGAACGGACACCAGCTATGGCTCTAATCAAAAAAAAAAAAATAGCATTTCAACAATACATTAAAATGGCAAATTGTTTAGAATAGCAAAGTTTTCGTCCAATCAGTATGAATCCAGTTCAAATAAAAGGTTTTATTTAAAATCGAAACGTAATATTTTTTTGAACGGGCATTAAAATTCAGATTTAACTGTCTACAAAAGTTTTGTATAACAACTTATTTGATTGCAGTATGCGTCAAAATTGAAAGAAATTTTAGTTCAGGTGTATTACTGAAAAAAATTTGGTGACAAAACTAGAATCTCTTCCGGATGTTTATATCTGTAAATAAATTCGATAAACATATATGCAATATTTACCGTATATATTACCAATTCTTACGTGAATTTGGCTTGCCTAAATTGTGTTAAACACAAAGAACTCCACAATCGATAAATTGAACGTATAAAAACTATGGCGACGTTGCCATTTTGCTTCTCTGCAAAATTTGTCAATCTAAAGTTTAATTACTTGAGAATCTGAGCACACAAGTGGCTGTGCCGGGCTGGCCCCAGGTGCGCCAGTTCCTGACATGATAAATTGGTGCCTTTCTGGAGGATGTCGTCCTCCCACGGGATCTACGGGATACACGAGAAAGGCAGCCGGGACGCCTCCGCCAACGGGAAGCCGTACACTGATTCCGCAAGCTCGCGATCCACTTATTGATATTTATTACGTAAATAAATAATAATACCTGGCGCGCCGTCTCTTTATGTAAATTTATTTGACAAAAAGTGACTCGGCACGATTTCCCAAAACATTGTAAATTTCGAAATGGGGGCGTGCCTTTAAACCTCGCCACTAACTTCCACTAAGTAAATTGTAAAATACGCCGCCCTAAACTATAATCTTATATAATACAATGGGGGAAGTCTTTTACTTTACGCTTCTGTCGAATAAATAGCTTCAACAGATGACACTAAAGAAATGGGTACCTACATATTTATTTATTATCGTTTCTATATAATAGGTAAGCTATTTGTAAAAGTTTCTAACTTTTGATTAAGTGTTGGTACTAAGTGTCAACTAAATTAATGACTAATGATAGAGATACGTGTTGAAACTCGATAATTTACAAGGAAAAAATTAAATAAAAATTCACAATAAGTTCAAAACAGATTATATATAACAATATGATAATTATAAGAATATTAAAAAAAGTGAAAAATGATTTCACTAATATTATGACTATGGTACATCTAAATTAAATATTATTCCCTTACGGGGAAATTAAACAACTTATATAATATAAATAAAGGTAATAATCTAAAGATGGTGAAATTGATTTTTAACTGAATAAATTTTATAATAGTGAATTATTAACTTCTAGTTGGTCGTTTAAGATGAAGTTAAATTTATTTAATTGATTTATTTCTAAGCTCTCTAACAAATTTCATTTTTTACCCTTATCCTTTACATGTAGTATTTCAAACTTTTTTTAAAATTGTGTTTGCGTTCAATACAGTAGTTGGCGTATGTGGAATCTGTTTTTTTTAAATTTACAACTTCTTTCATATTCTTTAATGCGTGTGAAAAAGAAACTACTAGTTTGTCCAATATAAGCTTTTCCACAATTGCAATTTACCTTATAAACCCAGATTTTAGATTCTTGTTAGTTTTATCTTTATTATTTTTAATATGATTCACTAACGTATAGGTGTACCTATATTAAATTAAAGAGCCAAATTTTGTCGAATAAGTTTAAGGAACTATATAGGATATATCATGGAAATAATTTCTGTTTTTTGTTTTTTATAAAGGAGATTATTAATTAAATCTTTTGGTGTGTTTTAAAGGAACGGATAGACAATTAAATTTATTTCATAATTATATTAATTCTGTGGATCCTAATATTAAATTCGCCATAGAATTAGAAGAAAATCAAAATTATTGACTTCCTAGACCTTTAAATTCCTCATAGTACTGATACACACGAATTCGCTATTTATCATAAACCCATCCACTGTATTGAACACAAACACATATTCAATTTCACCATCTTAAGATTATTACATATATTTGTTTAAATCAAATATTTATAAGTTGTTTAATTTCCTTGTAAGGGAATGATATTTAATTTGTACCATGGTCATAATATCAGTAAATCATTTTTCACTTTTTTTAATATTCTTATAACGATCATATTGTTATATACTAAATTTATAAGTTATACAATTTTTGTCACTTTATCTTAAAGTCGTTAACTCCCCCCCTCTTCATTTAGTTAAGATATACAAAGAGATCATTTTGAACTGTCCTGGGTAGGCAACAAAAAAGTCCCAGTATTATCAAAAACTAGGAAATATTTACTTTTTCCGTAAATTGCCCATACTAAATTTACTTGTCAAATGTCAAAACCATAAAGTATTGAAGTATCTTGTACTTTCGTATTCTCATTGTTTAATTGTCGCTTTTCTGTCTATTTCAAGACAATATACTTCGTATACCATACCTTTTACGATACAACAGGATACGTTTATCGTAATGTAGCAATTTTGCAGTGGAACATTCCAAGAGGATGGATTATGGAAATATTCATTGGGGTCGTGTTTTCAGCAATTTGTAACGGAAACTGGAAATCTGAAAATAAACTTGGACACATTCACTTGTTATCGCAATAGGGTGATTGACAGGTTTAAGGAAACGGGGAGTGTTTGTAATTGTAAACCTGACAGAATACCAACAGTTTTAACTGAAGATGTTGTCGCAGACATTAGGCAGCGAATGCAAGTTAGTCCCACAAAATCTGTACGAAAGCTGTCTGCTCAAACTGCTGAGGAGATCTAATTAACTTAAACGTAATTTGTTATACAGCATTATGTATTTAAATTGTAGGTATTTCCTACGGAAGTATTTATAAGGCACTGAAAATAAATTTACATATTGCCGTGATCTTTACAGTTTAAGAATTATGAAAATTGTTAAATAATCAAAGTTTAGAATAAGGACATTAATTTAGTCTTAAATATATAGCTTAAGGTAGAATAATCACAAGTTTCAGATTTAGTAGGTGAATAATGAGTTGCATAACCTTTAAGGGGCAATGTCATTATGAAATATATAGATATAATAATTTAAGTTTAAATATTAAGAATTAAGAAATAAAAATAAACACAAAATAAATCTATGCATTCTATATTTTATAGAAAAGACAAGCACAATGTATGGTTTCAATAAAAGAGTGAATCATTAGAATAATATTAAGTTGCATGAGAAATGTCAAATAAGGCATGCTCGAGATGAAAAACATTAATTTGAATGAATATAAATAGATCTCAGACGTAAACAATAATTTTAAATTTATGAGAGTTTTATGATCATATTTAGCAATAGAATAAATACCTGACACTTAAATTTAAAAACATTTTAAAGGATATATGGAAAGGCATTTCTCTAAAAATAAAAAACATGGACCACCATAACTTTCACAAGGAAATCAAGAAGAGGATATTGAAAATATAAATAAAATCGAGAAGAAACCTAAGAGACATCCAGAAAAAAAATAAAAGAAGAGAAACAACACACAGGAGCCCTCAATACCGCTCGTGTGGGAAACTGGAAAAAACCAGGATCTTGCAATGAGGCTGAGGGCCGAAGGGGACATGTTATGTACAGTATATGTGTATATGTATCTATGTGTATGTACATGTTTTTTTGGAATAAAATGTTTAAATCAAAAAAAAATAGATGAATGAATATCGGGTTATTCCGCTGCAGTGCAATCACAGACTGTGTTTCAGACTCGTTGGCCATCGTCAGTACGGTGTATTCAAGAAATACGGTGGGATATCCTTTGAGATAGATAGAAAATAAATTTTGTTTTGCTAAACTGTATTGATTTTATTGTAATTGAGGGAAAATCGTTAATGATGTTGAGGGCACTTGAGGTACTATGTGCAAATATTCGCTTCTTGTGTATCACTGGGCATTATTAACGATAGTTGTGGTCAAATTTAATTAAAATTTCAAGTAGAAAATACGAATAGACAAGAATATTCTCGATGGACAAGCGCCAATCTATTGGGTGTACTATGTGCGAATATTTACATTCAGGGATTGGTATAGGTCATTTTCAAGATATTTTCTTCGTTGCAAAGTTTTAGATCATCAAAGGCACTATGTGTGAATGTATGTCTTTATTGAAATAAAAATTAGCTTCGTATGGGAAAATTTATTTTTGAATCTATAAATAGTATTATATTAAAGGATAAAATAGCAAAATAATATTTTTTCTTGAATCGTAATAAAAAAAAAGGAATTATGTCTTTCTATGCTTCATAATTATTGTGAAGAGACATTCTTGACACAGCCACATGGTGTCAATAAAAATTTTTTGATGTTGTTTATTGAAATAAAGATGAATATAAATGTTTTATGAAATTTAAATAAAAATTTGATTTTATTATTAACCTTATCCAAATAAAAGACTAAATAAGAAACACACAAGAGAAAAAGAGGAAAGATCGCTGCTAGAATTCACAAGAATAAATTGAATGCTGATATGGATTAGATTTATTAATTTATAGGTGAAGATTTTTAATGATATGTAATGCAATCTCAGCATTCATTGAATATTGTTGTAACCACAGCAATATGCACCCGTATAAGGTTTCTGTACTACAACATTGACGGGGCAATCACTTTGAGCACAGATTGAATTAATAAAATATTACATGAAGAAGACTTGAATCGCACTTTCTTTTCGGATGAAGCTTGGATCCATTTGTCGGGGTATATCAACTCTCAAAATTACCGTACCTGGTCCTATCAAAGTTGGTGTTTGGGTTGCAATGTCGAAAAGACGGATTATTGGACCAATTCTTTTTTACGATACAATTAATGCAATACGATACCGAGAACACATATTGGAATCCTTCATTAACAGCCTTCCCGAAGATGAATTAAACCTGGGGTACTTCCAACGAAATGGGGCAACTGCACATACTGGGCAACAAACTATTAATTATTTGCAAGGATATTGTGGTGACCGATTGATTAGTCGAAATCGATGGCCAGGCAATTAGAATAGAAACAATACACCGGAAACACTCCACAATATGTTCAATACCATGAGAAGACGTGTCAATGTATGCATTGAGAATAACGGTGGACATTTCGAACAACTTTTATAAAATGTATTCATTTGGTGACACAATTATGGGATTATGTTTTACAATAATGAAGTTGTAACGTATTTATTATTGTTTATGATAAAAAATAAAGTGCAATTACTGTATTTCTAAAAAATTCTTTCATATAATTCAACTTAAAATTAACCCTATTTCTTTGACATTTATCACAGGAAAATTTTGAATAGTAACCCTAACCACAAAAATAATTAAAAGAAGGCTTGCCAATTACACTGTGTTCCCATATTAAAATCAGTATGGCTAACTCAGGACAGTTCAAAATGATCAAGTAGTATAATAAAATTGGTAACACTTACATACACTTATTTTCTTCTTTGGGTTTGTGGTATTCCTTTTGATTAACACTAATATATTTTACTATCATTTCGATGTATTTAACATCTTTTTCGAAGTTTATAAAACATATAATTTTAAAAGATTACAAAATATCAGTCTACGGTACATATTATTTTGTAATCTTTCACAGTTATATCTTTTATAAACTTTGAAAAAGATGTTAAATACATCGAAACGTTAATAAAATATATTAGTTTTAATTAAAAGGATTACCACAAACACAAGAAAGGAGATAAGTTTATATAAAATAGTGGTAAAGACATAAATACATATCACAAATAAATAGGATATGAAATACTTGAATGTGTAACGTACATTAACGGATCATAATTATCACAAATATACATATATCCATTTATACGTAAACGTATATGAATATATGTACGTGTAGAGATACACAGCATACACTTAGGTCACCTAAGTGTATGCTGTGTATCTCTACACGTACATATATTCATATACGTTTACGTATAAATGGATATATGTATATTTGTGATAATTATGATCCGTTAATGTACGTTACACATTCAAGTATTTCATATCCTATTTATTTGTGATATGGCGGTGCCACCTATTGGCCTTATATGCAGAGATACACATTTAGCGTACAGGTTTTGTCTTTAGCACAGTGTGCAAGATGAAACTGTCGTGTTCGGTGTCGCGCTTGGATGGCAGATGTCGCTGAGATATTCTCATAGGCACTTCTGCGATTCAACGGACATAAGACACGGTCTTAGTTGTGGATCATTGCCAGCAGCACCACGTACACTGAAGAGGCCTCAAAGGCCGAAACACCGGTGTCTGTGCGTTCGCTGTTGGTAATGACACCTAAGTGTATGCTGTGTATCTCTACACGTACATATATTCATATACGTTTACGTATAAATGGATATATGTATATTTGTGATAATAAATACATATATTGTTAAAACTTGTATATATTTTGTATAGTATTATCAATCACCTGACGAAACTCTAGTAGAGCGAAACGATCTTAGTGGTTAAGTATCATCTGTTTTGAACTCATTGTGAATTTTTATCTGTTAATTCGTGATATTTTACGGTAACTAAATTTGACTTTTATAAGATCCTGCTGAATTATTTCTCGCCAATATGGTAAAGCAAGGCAAGTGTACATATGGGGAAAGTGTAATTCTTATTCAAAAAACTGCTCTGTGGCGATATTGAAATTCATGCCTAGAGCAAAAAAAGAAACACTTACACCCTAGAGTTAAATTTAATGGCCGTTTGTCTACTATAAGAAAATCTAAATTTTCAGTTTATGAAGGTGTAGACCTCTCAAACAATACATAACCTCACTCTATAATTATGTTCACACTTGCTCCCAGAGTATGTTGTTATCGTATATTTAATTACTCTCTCATACACTAACCAAAATCTGTGATGTAGTAAGTTTCCCTGGTCAAAATATGCCGCGGTCTCGAGCAATACAAATAAAAATACACCTCTGGTCATAAATTTATTTTAAAGCTTCCCGTACCTCGGGCATCAATACTTGAAGAACAATTTTCGTTGCAGAACCGACTACTTAATTGCATCGTACGTATATTTTTTTCTTATCGGGGCGTCATAAAGGGGAGCCTCAAAAGGGCCCCATAAAACGAGAGACCCAGGGTACATCGCCGTTCCCTTTCACATTTGATATCTGTTTCCATCAAACTGCCATTTTACGATACACGGCCACCTCTAAATAAACACACTAGGTGGGGAGGCAGCGGTATCGGTAGATGGTAGACAGCGCGAGGAAACCTGCTTATTTCACGCTCGACGGGGGATTCGATTAACCAATAAAATGAGATCGTAAAGCATTCCAAAGACAATTATATTAATTAAAAATAAATTTCTTTGGGCGGCGGCGCGGGCGAATTGAAGAAACACGCAAACTTGAACGTTGGCAGAGTGAGTAATCTAAAGAAATGACGATTCTCGCGGGGGTGGAAGTAAATCCTTTTATTGCTGCCAATGAAGGCGTTGATTGTTGTTATTTCGACTAGTCTAAATTGAGTGTTTAAGTATTTATATACAGAATATAAGACGAATTAAATCGTGTTTTTATATATACTTTGTGGTTTCGAAGCACCTACAGAGGAATAATGTTAGACGACGACTATATTAGGATGTATCACGAAAAACTTATTCTTGAAGTTCAAACTTTCAAATCGACAAAGAGTTCTGTAGTCACTGTAGGCACATTCTTCTCAAAATTTTTTTTAGTCAAATTGAAAAATATTTAATTCCGCCTAAAGTTTGGGTTTTTTGGTTAAAAACATAGAATTTAAAAATATAAATACAAAGTAAAACATGAGCCCTGGCCACCACACGACTTTCTTATACGTATGACCGTTTCAAATTATAAAAAATTGTTTTATAGAAAAGTAAGTAAAATTTTAAGAATTTTTTATATAAAAATTATTCAGAATTCTATTATAGTACTTCTATCCTGTTAATAAATCTCTATAGAATGCATACTTTGCGAGGTATTCCAAAGAAAGTGCTACTCGCTAAGAGTAAAAGTGTTACTTTTGTACTCTTGATAAATATACAGCTTGGAAACGATTTATGGAATAAATTCAGTAACTTCCAAACCAATGACATTTGTCGAAAACGATGAAACAAGTCAATTTTTATTTATCATAATACTTATTGTGAACTGTTACACTTGTTCATGGCGTCATCCATTTTTGAACTATGACGTCACACTCATTTCAATGTATTACAACAATTTTTGTTTTAGTTTTGGATAGTACTCTTAACAGCTTTCGTAACAAATTCTACATATCTTTATAAAAAGGAAAACAAATGAAAAAGAAATAGAAAGTCAACACGAAAAAACTGTGTGATAAAATTGATAGCACCTGACGGTAGTAGAATACAAGAAAAATAGTAATTTTGCTTTGCTCAAAAAAGAATAAGTAAACTTTGACGTTTTTATAATTGTTGTTGTTGTTGTGGTTGGAACATAAAAATGTAAAAATCTCAAAAACTGTTGAAAACAAAGTTAACTAGTGTAAGTTCATTGAAAAGGTATTTAATAGTACTATCTCCGAATTTATAAAAAAATATAGCATTCCATTAAAAAAATGCCAATGACGTCACAGCTCTGAAGAAGATGACGTCACTAATAGGTGCAGTGATTTAAAACCAGCGCAATTTAAAATAAAAGTTGACCTGTTTTAGCGTTTTACAAAAATATTATTCGTTTTGAAATTAGTGAATTTATTCCATAAGTCGTTTCCACACTGTATATAAAATGCATAATTTACGACATATTTGCAAAAAATCGCTATTCGATAAGAGTAAAAGTGTTACTTCCGGTCGAAATTTTTAAATTTTTTTTACACAAAAGGTATTGAAACGTGCGTATTAAGGCGAAAGGTGATGGCCAAGTGTGCAAGAAAGATAAAAGTATCGGAAAAGTATTCCCGTTTTTATAAACAAATTACAAAACCTATTTCCTTTTTACTTTCTTATACATAGTATAAGGAAGTATTGTGATGATGAAAATTTTCGACCTCGAGATTTTTGCAGATGTCCACGTTTTGAAGTCCCCTGAAACCGAAAAAGTGGTTTTTAAAAAATGTCTGTGTGTCTGTGTGTCTGTGTGTCTGTGTGTCTGTGTGTCTGTGTGTCTGTGTGTCTGTCTGTCTGTGTGTGTGTGTGACCACGATAGCGGCCAAACCGCTGTAGATATCAATTCCAAATTTTGTATTTACGTTTATAATCTCCCTCTTGAGATCTGATTAGTTTTTCAGTAAAATCGGTGGACCGGAAGTAGCAGTTTACTTCAACGAAACAATCGAATTTTGCGAATATTTCGTCAACTACTAAGTTTAAACAAATTTATAAAGAATTCATATATACTTAAAATTAAAATTGAGAATAATTTTATTTAAAAAGTTTTTCGAAATTCCTACCGGAAGTAGGTCTCTTACTCTTATCGAAAATCAGTTTTTTGCGAATATTTCGCAAGTCATGCTTTTTAGACAAGTACATTACGGGTATAAAAGTATTTAAAACATAATTTTCAATATCTTTTGTATAAAAGAAATTTTAAAATTCAGACCGGAAGTACCACTTTTACTCTTATCGAATAGCGATTTTTTGCAAATATGTCGTAAGTTATGCATTCTATATATATTTATCAAGAGTACAAAAGTATTTAGAACTGGATTTGCAATATTTTTTGTATATATGAAATTTCAAAATTCGGACCGGAAGTAGCACTAAAATAGAACAATATGACTAATGGAATTAATTTAAATTAATTAAATAAACAAATAATGAACGAAAATATGTTATATGAGAATAAGTCCAATAAACACTGTCAGAGCAATTACCGGCTTTGAAAATCCATCGTTCGTTTCGCACTCGGGTTTTCAAAACTAGTAACTAATAATGGTATGTTTTATAAGAGTTTATTTTCAAAGCTTGTTGTATACTACAGATAGGTAGGTAATTTTTAAAATACGACTATATTGAATGACAAAATCACCCTGATATAAGTCAGAAATCTGACTCATTGTCATGACGTCATCTTCGAAGCAGTAAGTGCGGTTTGTGTTCATGTTTGGGTATTTATTACGTGTGCTACTTGTAGTGTGCTTGCAGTGGTAACTTATCAGTTTTGCGATCGACTCTTATTAGTTATCATCTAAAAATGCGATGTTGTGCAGTTTTTGGGTGCTCAAATTACAACCGGAAAATTAAGGGAACTAGTATAAAATATTTTAGTTTCTTGAAAGATGTGGAATTAGCAATCTGTCTGTCTGTCTGTGTGTCTGTCTGTCTGTGTGTCTATCTGGCTGTGTGTCTGTCTGTCTGTCTGTCTGTGTGTCTGTCTGTGACCACGATAGCGGTCAAACCGCTATAGCTATCAATTCCAAATTTTGTATTCACGTGTATAATCTCCATCTTGAGATCTGATTAGTTTTTCAGTAAAATCGGTAGACCGGAAGTAGCAGTTTACTTCAGTGAAAAAATCGAATTTTACCAATATTTCGTCAACGTTTAAACAAATTTATAAAGAATTCATATGTACTTAAAATTAAGTTTGGGACAAATTGTCTTAAAAAAGTTTTTCGAAATTCCAACCGGAAGTAGGTCTTTTACTCTTATCGAATAGCGATTTTTTGCAAATATGTCGTAAGTTATGCATTCTATATATATTTATCAAGAGTACAAAAGTATTTAGAACTGGATTTGCAATATTTTTTTTAATGAAATTTCAAAATTCGGACCGGAAGTAGCACTTTTACTCTTAGCGAGTAGCACTTTTTTCCGAATATCTTGCAAAATATGCATTCTATAGCGATTTATTAAGAGAATGAAAGTACTTAGAATAGGATTTTGAATAAGTTTTGTATAAAAAAATTCTTAAAATTGTATAGTTTGAAACGCTCATACGTATAAGAAAGTCGTGTGGTGGCCACACCTCATTTTTTAAAGTAGTATATGACTTACAATGCTGTTCTACGGAGGTGCAACGTCTTTCTTTTACTTTCTTATACGTAGTATAAGGAAGTATTGTGATGATGAAAATTTTCGACCTCGAGATTTTTGCAGATGTCCACGTTTTGAGGTCCCCTGATACCAAAAAAGTGGTTTTTAAAAAATGTCTCTCTCTCTCTCTCTCCTCTCTCTCTCTCTCTCTCTCTCTCTCTCTCTCTCTCTCTCTCTCTCTCTCTCTCTCTCTCTCTCTCTCTCTGTGTGTGTGTGTGTCTGTCTGTCTGTCTGTCTGTGTGTGTGACCACGATAGCGGTCAAACCGCTGTAGATATCAATTCCAAATTTTGTATTTACGAATATAATCTCCCTCTTGAGAACTGATTAGATTTTGAGCAAAATCAGCAGACCGGAAGTAGTAGTTTACTTCAGTGAAAAAATCGAATTTTGCAAATATTTCGTCAATTACTAAGTTTAAACAAATTTATAAGGAATTCAAATATACTCAAAATTAAATTTGAGAAAAATTGTTTAGATAAAGTTTTTCGAAATTCCTACCGGAAGTAGGTCTTTTACTCTTATCGAAAATCAGTTTTTTGCGAATATCCCGCAAGTCATGCTTTCTAGGCAGGTACATTACGAGTATAAAAGTATTTAGAACATACTTTTAAATATACTTTCGTATAAAAAAAATTTCAAAATTCAGACCGGAAGTACCACTTTTACTCCTATCGAATAGCGATTTTTTGCAAATATGTCGTAAATTATGCATTCTATTTATATTTATGAAGAGTACAAAAGTATTTAGAGTTGGATTTGGAATATTTTATGTATAAATGAAATTTCAAAATTCGGACCGGAAGTAACACTTTCATACGTATAAGAAAGTCGTGTGGTGGCCACACCTCATTTTTTTCTTTTTTTTTTAATAGTTCAGATATTTTGTTTAATTTCCGTATTTAATGTTTTTTTAAATTTTGAGAAAGAGCGCATGTGAAGGAAATATTTTTAAATATAATCCAAAAAGAAAAAAAAAATCTGATGCAAATTACCGGCCGAAACGTAAATAGTAATTTTCTCTCATGCTTTTTTTCATGTAGGTTTTTTTATAGCAAACGGTCGGCTGTGGTTCTGTTGCATTATGTGTGATTATCAGGCAGAGAGGTGTGGAAATGTCTGCGTAAATGTTTGTTGATGGATAGTTTCGTAATTCTTAAAATATACAATAGTAAAAGAAGTAAATATGGTACAACTGTCTTGAGTTACTAAAATAGAACAATATGACTAATGGAATTAATTTAAATTAATTAAATAAACAAATAATGAACGAAAATATGTTATATGAGAATAAGTCCAATAAACACTTTCAGAGCAATTACCGGCTTTGAAAATCCATCGTTCGTTTCGCACTCGGGTTTTCAAAACTAGTAACTAATCATGGTATGTTTTATAAGAGTTTATTTTCAAAGCTTGTTGTATACTACATTTTTTAGATAGGTAGGTAATTTTTAAAATACGACTATATTGAATGACAAAATCACCCTGATATAAGTCAGAAATCTGACTCATTGTCACGACGTCATCTTCGAAGCAGTAAGTGCGGTTTGTGTTCATGTTTGGGTATTTATTACGTGTGCTACTTGTAGTGTGCTTGCAGTGGTAACTTATCAGTTTTGCGATCGACTCTTATTAGTTATCATCTAAAAATGCGATGTTGTGCAGTTTTTGGGTGCTCAAATTACAACCGGAAAATTAAGGGAACTAGTATAAAATATTTTAGTTTCTTGAAAGATGTGGAATTAGCAATCTGTCTGTCTGTCTGTGTGTCTGTCTGGCTGTGTGTCTGTCTGTCTGTCTGTCTGTCTGTCTGTCTGTGTGTCTGTCTGTGACCACGATAGCGGTCAAACCGCTATAGCTATCAATTCCAAATTTTGTATTCACGTGTATAATCTCCATCTTGAGATCTGATTAGTTTTTCAGTAAAATCGGTAGACCGGAAGTAGCAGTTTACTTCAGTGAAAAAATCGAATTTTACCAATATTTCGTCAACGTATAAACAAATTTATAAAGAATTCATATGTACTTAAAATTAAGTTTGGGACAAATTGTCTTAAAAAAGTTTTTCGAAATTCCAACCGGAAGTAGGTCTTTTACTCTTATCGAATAGCGATTTTTTGCAAATATGTCGTAAGTTATGCATTCTATATATATTTATCAAGAGTACAAAGGTATTTAGAACTGGATTTGCAATATTTTTTTTTTAATGAAATTTCAAAATTCGGACCGGAAGTAGCACTTTTACTCTTAGCGAGTAGCACTTTTTTCCGAATATCTTGCAAAATATGCATTCTATAGCGATTTATTAAGAGAATGAAAGTACTTAGAATAGGATTTTGAATAAGTTTTGTATAAAAAAATTCTTAAAATTGTATAGTTTGAAACGCTCATACGTATAAGAAAGTCGTGTGGTGGCTGCACCTCATTTTACTTTCTTATACGTAGTATAAGGAAGTATTGTGATGATTAAAATTTTCGACCTCGAGATTTTTGCAGATGTCCACGTTTTGAGGTCCCCTGATACCAAAAAAGTGGTTTTTAAAAAATGTCTGTGTGTGTGTGTCTCCCTGTCTGTCTGTCTGTCTGTCTCCTTGTGACCACGATAGCGGCCAAACCGCTACAGATATCAATTCCAAATTTTGTATTTACGAATATAATCTCCCTCTTGAGAACTGATTAGATTTTGAGCAAAATCGGCAGACCAGAAATAGTAGTTTACTTCGGTGAGAAAATCGAATTTTGCAAATATTTCGTCAATTACTAAGATTAAACAAATCTATAAAGAATTCAAATGTACTCAAAATTAAATTTGAGAAAAATTGTATTAGTAGAGTTTGTCGAAATTCCTACCGGAAGTAGATCTTTTACTCTTATCGAAAATCAGTTTTTTGCGAATATCTCGCAAGTCATGCTTTCTAGGCAGGTACATTACGAGTATAAAAGTATTTAGAACGTACTTTTAAATATCTTTTGTATAAAAAAAATTTCAAAATTCGGACCGGAAGTAACACTTTTACTCTTACGGAATAACGATTTTTTGCAAATATGTCGTAAATTATGCAATCTATATATATTTATGAAGAGTACAAAAGTATTTAGAGTTGGATTTGGAATATTTATTGTATAAATGAAATTTCAAAATTCGGAGCGGAAGTAACACTTTCATACGTATAAGAAAGTCGTGTGGTGGCCACACCTCATTTTTTTACTTTAGTATACGTAGTATAAGGAAGTATTGTGATGACGAAAATTTTCGGCCTCGAGATTTTTGCAGTTGTCCACGTTTTGAAGTCCCCTGATACCAAAAAAGTGGTTTTTAAAAAATGTCTCCGTGTCTGTGTGTTTGGTCGCGATTACGATCAAACGTTTATAACTATCAATTCCAAATTTTGTATTTACGAGTATAATCTCCCTCTTGAGACCTGGTTAGATTGTCAGTAAAATCGGTAGACCCGAAGTAGTTTTTGCCAATATTCGTCTATTACTAAGTTTAAACAAATTTATAAAGAATTCAAATGTACTCAAAATTAAATTTGAGAAAAATTGTATTAAAAAGGTTTTTCGAAATCCCTACCGGAAGTAAGTCTTTTATTCATATCAAAAAACAGCTCTTTCCGAACATTTCCTAAGTCATTCTTTCTAGACAGGTACATTACGAGTACAGAAGTACTTAAAACATGATTTTCAATACATTTTGTATAAAGAAAATTTCTAAATTCGGACTGGAAGTAACACTCTAACAAAAGTGCTACTTTTAGCGAGTAGCACGAATATCTTGCAAATAGACAACACAATCCCGGGACTAAACAAAAAAGATAATACAAAAAACTATTTAGAATTTTGAAAATACATTCGCAGAAATATAAAAGCATCCAATGTTTGACTTCCAAGCCTGCTTCATAGATTATTTCCAACATAAGCAGCAGCTGAAAACTCTCACAGGTTCTACACTGGTTGGAGGAATAGACAATAGATATTTATATGCTAATTCTAAGTGATGTCCATGAACTCTTCCATTTTCAAACCAGCTCATTTCGCGTCTAATACTATTTACTAACCCCAATTCATTTTGTACTTCAGGATCTGGGGATTCCATGCTCTTCTTAATTTCCTTTTCCTGGAGTCTCAATTGGGGTTGAGGGATTTGTTGCCTAGGCTCATCATCTGTTTGTGATCCTGATCTTTCTTCCTCATCCGTGTCATCTCGACTATATAGTCTTTTAACAATATTCTTTATTTGCTTCCTCACTAAAGCGGTGTAGGAATTGGAAACAAGTCAAGCTATTCCAAATCCAATAATAACTGATTTTCATCATCTTTTCGTAGATTTTGTAAATAATTCAACACACCAGTTAAATCATCACTTCGTCGTTGCTTTATACGTTCCACTAAGGATGTTACATTTTATTGGTGAGTGCTCAGTTTTTGCTAGACAATTGTTTTATAAGAAACTTCAAAGCGGCATCAGCTTTGCATAAATTAACATCTCGCCGACAGATTGCTTCTACTGTTAATTTAATTGGGGTCAGCACATCAACAATTTTATTTACCAAGTGAAAATCAGCATCTTCTAAACGAATTGGATGATTGAGTTCGATAAGAGCCTTTTGAATGCAGATTTTTAAAAGAGAAAATCGTTCCAGCTTTGTTAAAAGATTATTCCACCTGGTTTTACAGTCCAAAGGAAGTGACAGCTCTTTTTCATGTTCAATCTCCACATATTTTTGAAGTAGTGTTTCATTTTTCGATGGTGATCTTTTGAAATACACTAAAACTTTGCGGATTTTCTTTACCAGCTCATTAATGTTTTCATCTTTTGTTAACTCTAGTATGTGATCTCGCTCAGGTTCAAAGAAACGGCCGGGATCCCGGGATTGTATTCTCTACTTGCAAAGTATGCATTCTATAGATATTTATTCAGATAATAGAAGTACCTAGAATAAGATTTTGAAAAATTTTTGTATAAAAACATTCTTAAAATTCTGTAATTTGAAATGCTTATACGTATAAGAAAGTCGTGTGGTGACTACACCTCATTATTTTATTTTAGCGTGAATTTGTCCTATACATTTTGCCACCACTAGTTTTGAAATTCATCTGAAGCAGCATCTATTAGATTATGAACCAGAAAATATTGGCAAAGTGAAAAACAATACCATCAAGTGCGTAACACATGTGAATCAAGACATTTTGGTCACGACCGATCATCGTGATCTCACGCGTTTGGGATGGTTGGTGGTGAGGGGGGTAAAAGGACGGAAAATTTACGAAAATATGCGTTTCGGACGTTAATATTCGCAGTAGTAAAACCGTTTAATTATTGCGAGTAATTACAAATAGAAGCTACCCTACGTGTCTTTTCTATATACGAGTTGTCAAGTGCGATTCGTTCCGCTAAACACTTCAAATGTAAGGTCACCGTACATTTTTAATTAGATGGTGGGCATAAAAACAACGTGATCGCAAGTGATAAGGGAACAGAAAATTTACTAACTGGAAATAAGCGGATTTTTATGGAATCTAGATGACAATGCCGTTCCTGCATATTTATCCGAATTATTCTAGAAAAACCGCCTAATTATTGCGAGTAATTACAAATAGAAGCTACGTGTCTATTCTATAGGATTTGTCAAGTGCTAATCTCTCCAGTAAACACTTCAAATGTGAGGTCACCACACGTTTTTGATTAGATGGTGGGTATAAAAATAGCCTGATCGCATGTAATAAGCGACGAAAAAACTGGAAATAACCGGATTTTTATGGAACCTTATGATCTTTTTTTTATTTCATTTAAAATTGAAAATCGCAATAATACCGATAAAAAGTAATATTTAGTTAATATCTAATCTAATCTAAACGTTTGTCAACATTTTCGAGCGCGATTGGGATTATATAAATTCTTTGATTTATGTGAAAGTAAGATAAATTGTGTCGAATTAGCGCCAGGTGAAATACACTTCGGTCTACATTTATTACTTTGTTAATAGTCGTGTAAAATGGCCTGCAATATTTTTTTAAATTTGGGTAATAATGTTAAAATGCCAGCACTTGGGTACGGAACTTGGCAAGTGAGTATATCTATCTATATATTTTTTTCGTGTTTAACTTGAAACTTGTTGGATATATTTCATGTTAATTAAGATCCGACATAAATCCGTCAGAAAATAGGGGTTTACTGTGAAAAAGGTTGGGTAATTTTGATTTTTGGATATGTCGTTAGTGTTGGGCGCGTATCGTAAAATCTAGGTTTACGATCTCAGTGGTATCAACAGAACATCAAAATTTTTAATCTTTTTGATGCTTTTTCACAATATCTCTTGAAAGATTGGCTTTACAGACAATATTAATACTCAAATTTGTAGTAAATTTTCCACAGTTTGAGCCCAAAACTAGCTTCGTAGCTTAAATAGTAACTGAGACACAGGCTTCTAAATAGTCATGATTTTCTCAAAAAGTTATAAAAATAGTCATTTTTCATCAATTTTTGTTGAATATCTTCTAAACTAGTGAAAAGGTGTTTCGAGCACACGTCATACGTATCACTTTTAAAGAAGAATAAAATTGCTATAAATAAAGCACTATTGGATGTTTCTGTATTTCATGATGTACAGTTGTTTAATGAAAGGATTGGGTTTCAAAATTTTTGACATCATAAAACAATAGTCTCAAAAAGTATGTAGGTACTAAGTTTTTATATCAAAAATTAAAACTTGAGCAATAGTTGTTAAATATAAACTATACCGGGTGTCCAGTTTAAAATGCAGTACATGGGGATATTGGAAACCGTTGGAGATACAACATCGGTTAAATGGGAGAAAAGTTGCGTATTCATTTGACCATGAATAATCCGGCATCAGATTTTGAAATTTTTGTTTCATTGGGCAGATACAGGGTGAAAAAGAAAAAAATGCATTTTTGAAAATCTTCCATATTTTGTTTCCTAGAAGAGATAAATTTACAAAAGTTGTATGCTAGGGATAACAAGTCATGTGGATTTTAAAAATGATTAAAAAAAATCTAGGTGTACTAGATTTTGCGTGACAATAATCAACTTTTGTTTTTCTTATGGCAGCCATATTGGATTTTGACATTTTTAATATCTTCAAAAAAAATGCTATTCAATGATGTATAACATGTTTATGTTCAAGATAGTAAAATCATGAAAAATAGAGAAAATAAGATTTTAACATAGTAGGCCATGGAACTGCGGATATCTTAAGTGTATACTGATAAAAAAACAAAAAATAACAAGTCTCCAAGTACTGTTAAAATATCTTTAACATTTTATTTATTAGTATTTATTAAATAAAGGTGGTTAGATAGCTGAATCATTAATGTAACAACTGTTCAAATAAGCCACCGTTCATTCGTATGCACAATCTACATCGTCTTAGTACTGCCTCACAAGATTGTCTAACCATGTTCGGTGTCATTCCACTCACTGCTTCTTCAACTGCTTGACGTAATTCTTCCACATTTTCATAAGATCTCTAATACACCTTGTTTTTCAGATAGCCCCATACAAAAAAATCAAGAGGTGTGAGGTCCGGGGACCTAGCAGGCCACCCTATTGGTCCTCGGTTATCAATCCAGTTATTGTAATATTGATTATTTAAATAATTTGTAACCAACAAGGAATTGTGTGGAGGCGCTCCCGTCTTCCATGCATTATCAAATTATCACGCAATCGGCGAAAAATGCTTTTTTCTGGCTGCCGCCTTTCAGGGTATCTATCGAAATACATTTCTGCAGCCAATTCATCATTTCTTCCACACAAAATAAAACACTCCAGCATTTGATATTTGTCACTATTTGTAAAACGATCCATCTTAGGTTTGCACAGTACAGAGAGATTAACAATAAGATTACTGACAGTTCAGAATAAACTTGACAGCTTTTAGAGTTGTTTAATACAAATGTCACATTTATTATCACGGCCTACTATGTTAAAATCTTACTTTCTCTATTTTTCATGTTTTTACTATCTTGAGCGTAAACATGTTATACATCATTGAACAGCATTTTTTTCGAAGATATTAAAAATGTCAAAATCTAATATGGCTGCCATAAGAAAAACAAAAGTTGATTATTGTCACGCAAAATCTAGTAGACCTAGATTTTTTTTAAAATCATTTTTAAAATCCTCATGACTTGTTATCCCTAGTTTACAACTTTTGTAAATTTATCTCTCCTAGAAAACAAAATATGCAAGATTTTCAAAAATGCATTTTCTTCTTTTTCACCCTGTATCTGCCCAATGAAACAAAAATTTCAAAATCTGATGTCGGATTATTCATGGACAAATGAATACGCAACTTTTCTCCCATTTAACCGACGTTGTATCTCCAACGGTTACCAATATCCCCATGTACTGCATTTTAAACTGGACAGGGTGTATAGTTGGTTGATGGATATAACTTCATAATTGTTTAGTGATTATTTGTGTGGTCAGCGTCAGTGTGTTAGAGTGCGAGATCAAGTTTCGGAGATTACGTGTTTGAGGGCTGGTGTTCCGCAGGGCTCTAGTCTCGGTCCGTTAGTATTCAGTCAGCTGTCTACATACCTGCAAATATCACAAGTATGCTGATGATTCTCAGATATATCATAGGTTTAAGCGTGGTGATTTGTTGGAGGCGGTGTTTGCTATTAATGCTGATTTGAATTCACTGTTTAATTATGCCCGTAAACATTCACTTTATCTGAATTTTTCAAAAACACTTGCAATGGATTTTGGCAGCATTTCGTTCGAGATTAAACAATTAATTCGACTATCAGTTGATGAAGAAACTCTTAACTTTGTTGATGGCAGTCGCAAGCTCGGTATTTTTATGACACATATTGCTAATTGCATATAGAAAGCATATGCTGCATTGTGGATGATGTATCCACATAGATCATACTTGAACTATAGTATTAATACCTCTCCCTTGGTTCTGTCCCGGTTTTCTTTCTGTTTACCAATAGTTTGGCTGTGCTTGGATGTTCTCACAAAGAGGCGAGTCCAAAAGGCACAGAATTCCTGTCTGCGTTTCATATTCGGAATTCGAAAGATTTCTTACAAATCGCATAAGTTTTCTGATGTGGGGTAGTTAAACATGGAAAATAGGTATAGGTTCATTGGTAGTATTTTTTGCCGTAAGATTATTGCTTTGAATAGGCCTACATACTTAACCTTCAAAACTAAATGTAGGACTTATATTCACAATATTAATATCATATTTAAAAACACTATTTCCATTCCACCCCATAGAACCGCTTACTTTGAAAGAAGTTTCGCTTACACCATTGCTAAGCTGTATAACTCCATACCCGGTGAGTTGAAGTCTCTGCCAGGGCCTGTCTTTAGAAGAAATATGTTTAAGTATTTATATTCAGGACAAATTATAAGTTGACCTTGCTTGGTCATGGAATTTCATTCCAACGCATAAGCACGATTTTGCTTTTACATTTTCATTTAATTTTTCATTTTTGTATAATATTCTAAGTCTTGCCGACACCTAAATACATCTTTATAATTTGGTTTATGAATTTGGTTTAATTTATAAATTACAGTATATACACTCAGTGATGTGTGATTTATTGAAAAATTATGTATTATGTCTGCTTTGCTCATTTGGTGAGGGATACAGTGGTAGAACAAGCATAGCTTGGATTGCATCCCTTTTCCATCATTTTTTTATGTACTTACCTCTTCAAGGGTGCAAGTATGTTTGTGGTTGCCGGAAAGCAGGTGTTGTATGTTCTTCCCAGTGCAGTTTTTCTCTGGGAGAAGCTTGCGAACACGTGTGAGGCATCACTCTGCTCGACAACATAGAGATGAAGACTTACATCTTCATCTCTATGTTGAAGACAAAAAGCAGAGGATATCCGTCTTGGCCCATCAAAGAAGCAAAAACTTTAAATTTCATATTTTATATGGTTTATGTCTAACAACATCTCCCCAAGTTTTAGCTTTTGCTATAAAAACTGAGTACATATTTTTTAAGACTATTTTTTCATGATGTCAAATTTTTGTAAACCCTTTCGTTGTACAACTGTATATCTTGCAATGTAAGTAGTAAAAACATCCTATGACGGTTAATTTATAGCAAATTTACTCATCTTTAAAGTTGATCCATATGACGTTTGCTCTAAGCAACTTGTACTCATTAATTATCTGTCATGCTGCTTATGATGAATTAGGCACACTTTCAAATTTGTGTTATTGTGCATTAATTTCGCCTGGTTGGACACGCTTTTATAAATAGATTTGCGCTTAAGATAATATCTCTTTAATGATCAACCCATAGCACAATTATATAGCTGATTTTTTCAAGTCAGTATCTTGTTTTGAAATTTTAATTTGATTATTTTCAATTATCTTTAGTCCGCAGATGAGAGTCTCGAGAAAGCATTGGAGGTAGCACTAGAGACTGGGTTTCGTCATATAGACACTGCCGAAGCATACAACAATGAGGAAATTATCGGAAGAGTATTAAAGAGATGGTTCGACTCGGGCAAATTGAAAAGAGAAGACATATTCATAACGACAAAACTAGCTCATTGGAATTTGTATCCAGATAAAGTGGAGGAACGTCTTAAGGAATCCCTGGAGAAACTTCAACTTGATTATGTCGATCTCTATCTTTTGCATTTTCCTATAACGATGATTAAAGAAGGTGATGTTTTTGTCGGGCATCCAAATAATGATTATGTCGCTGTTTGGAAGGTAAATATATAACAACAAAAGAAATATCGCGGTTACATAATAAAAATAGGAGGAAGAATATAGGGTTATTTCGCTGTAGTGCAACCGCTGACACGTGTTTCACACTCGCCTGCAACACCTTCGCGAACACTCAGCATAAATTAGAACCGGTTCTGTATATGAATATAACTTAACACACCTTGTGTGTATGCCATACCAAATTATTTTCTGTTCCATCATGGGACTCTTGAATCATAGGTAATTAAAGAGACGTCTGTAAATGTCAGCTTGTAATTTTAATATTAAAAAACTCGTAAACTATTAACTTTAACGAATAATTAATCATAATAAAAATTAATTATATTTTAACGCGAAATTCAAATTTGAACGCATATATGAGATGTTCAATTTAAATAAAAATTCATCTTTTTGTGGCAATGAATTATTTTATCATCTTGTAAAACGTATATATTTTTAAATTGTGAAGCAATGACATTCCTATCAACTATAGTACGTAAATTTTAAATTATATTAAGACGAGCGTTTACCTATCGAAAACTATGGCCCCGTAAGGCATCGCCGTTTTGCGTTTTTTAAATTTATTTTGTAATTTTAGAATCTCAAATTTGGGTTGGCGATGCAAAAGGCATAAATTTATAATGTCAAGGCCAGTTTTTGTCTTAATTTATTTTCTTACAGTTATGTGTTTTAGAAATAACCACAAAAATGCATGAATTTGATTAAAGTCTATTAACTAAGGCTGGTACACAAAAGAAAAAACAACGTCTATGCGCCAGCTGCACATTTGATGAACGATATAAAAGTAAATCAAATTTATATAATTATATTTGAAGATAAAAAACATTAAATAGTAAACATTATCACACACATTTCACACGAGTGTTTTTCGAAGCTATCGCATCGTCTATCCCCACTTTACGGTATCCCTACCGGTCCTAGCCAAGACGCAAATTTATCGGAATCGGTTGGCTATTGCAGACTTAAATCCGAGTGACAGTTTGTAATTAAAAAGAAATGTCATATATACCTATAATATTCGAGTGTATAATAATATAACAGTTATGGGCAAGCGAAAATTGGCTATTATAAAACATCAACAAAACAAAAAAAGGAAATATGCAAGTGGAATGAAAAATCAAAATACGACATACGTAATTTTTCGTCTACAATTTTATTTTATTTTGATATTTGTTAATTCCATTTAGTTTTACTACCAAACTGTATGACCAAGTTCCATCCTGATTGCGAGTTCCACTTCAAAAGTGGACTATAAGAATGTGTGCGTCTTATTCAGGTGTAAACATTTTTGGTTTTCCAGTCAGTACTGAAAGAAAGTTTAAATATTGGTTATTAAAACACACGTGCATTTCATATTAAATTAATACTTACCTACAACTTATAAACGATAATTATTGAGCTCTAAAAATAACTGTTCGAAATTAAAGGTACAAATATGAAGAAATAAGCGAATAAACCTTAATATAATTGCAGGCCAACCAACTTAATTGGCGTACAAATATTAACAGACACATTGTATTTCCTTATATTATATCCTATGGGTTCAGATGACACGTCGGTAGACAATATCTAGCTTGTGGCTGTGTTTAGATGTATCTATCTATTAGGTTAACTCGCTTCATTACTTGTCTCACTTTAGGTGTCTATTTTATCTACTATCTTGGTCACTAATTTTTTGTTCGTTGCTGATTCTTTTTCGTCGTTACAGATTAACTCTCTTTTTTCCAATGTTACTATTGTCTTTTTGTTCTGCATCCTCTGCGGATTATCTCTGTGCCTCCTGAGATTGTCTCACTTTTCCTATGTCCTAATCTCATACCGTCCTATGAGGTTGCGTTTTAACTTTTGCTTTTCTTAAATATTTCATATCCATTTCGCCCTTTTGAGCGTTGATCTCTTCTTGATTTCACTATTTTCATTATCACCCCTTTGTATCGTAACTTCTAAGTATATAAATTATGTATTTGTTCCATTCTGCTCTGACATATTTCTTTGTTACGTTATGAATTTCTTTTGCCAACCAATAGCACTTTTTTCTTCTTATTTGTTGATTTAAGTATTTATAGGTTGTCGTAACCACTAAGTTTGAATAGCTTTGACGACAAAGTCAATGACTATTAAGAGCTACGCGAGACTATGATGAAGATGACCTATCAGCGGTCATCTTCATCAAAAACTTTCGCAATATTCAAATATCCTTTCTAATCAAACTACCGTCAACAAACAATTTTTAATAATATCTGTTAGTCGCTTGCAGGTTTCTCTTAGTTCTAAGATTTTCCACACTGCTCCTTGCAGTATTAAAAAAAAGCGTTTTATACATCAATCAGAGCCACAAATACTCCAGCATTTTTAGGCTAGTCTTCTATGTTATTGCTTTCCTAAAGTAAAGTTGTGCTTTTTTCATTGTCTTGATTTTATTAATAATTTACTCAATCTTCTATTGTTACCTTCACATCTTTTTCTTACATCATTGTTTTCTATTAAACGGCTTTTTTCAGAAAATGGAAGAACAGTACGACTCTGGTAGAGCCAAGACCATAGGAATATCAAACTATAGCGTTAAGAAAATTCAAAAGATTTTGAAAAATTGCCGAGTAAAACCAGCAAATAACCAAGTGGAAATGCACGTTTACTTCCAACAACGGGAATTGGTTGATTTCTGCAATAAAAATGGCATTACGACTGTAGCTTATGCCCCATTAGGGCCTCAGAGTTATTTTTCATTATCAAAGGCGACGAATCAAGAAGCAAAAGCGAAACAGAGTCCGTTAGAAGATGAGGTCATCTTAGGTATAGCAAAGAAGCACTCGAAAACTCCTGCTCAAATTATTTTAAGATTCCTGTTGCAACTGGGGGTGGCTGCTATTCCAAAGAGTGTGACGCCTTCGAGAGTGAAAGAAAACTTTGATTTGTTCAACATTTCTTTGGACACGGATGATATGAATAAGTTGCGGGCGTTAGATCATGGTCAGAATGGAAGAGTTTATGATTTTACCGACTTTAAACTGTAAGCAATTATTTTTTTAAAATTAGCTAGCATTACTAATGATAACTATTCTTGTTATAGGTTCCAAATTGCAGATCATCCAGACTGCGAATTCTAATCTTTTTGATCAACTTATTCGACCAAAAATATTAACTTTCGAATTATTTATAGCAATTTATAATTCGTAAATATCAAATTTTTTGTTACTATTGTTCAATTGTAAGTTACATATAATAAATCGATATTTATTTATTTATTTTGTTTACTCATTTAACGATCCTGCTCATATAAATTTAACGGATTAAAACTATGCAAAACAAATCTGCAGCTGACCTTAAAAATTACGTATAAAATATTGTGTCTAGAACAGTTTGTCGCGGTCGTTCGGAAGAGGAACTTCTCCCTGCGAACCCTATCTTTGCAGGGCGAAAGAATATAAAATTGAAGCGACATCACATTGGAGCCAAATCCCGCAAAGCTGGCCAAAATTCGAAAAATTAGGATTATTAATATATGTATTTGTGACTAGAATGGAATGCTGATATTGGATGCTTCTACTTTTGCTTGAACACTTAATACTTTCTCTTAGCAATACGAAGAAACTCTTCCCTACCGTTTCCGCCTAAAAAGTCATGGAAGACCCCTGAGTGTTGAATTCTCCGGTATTCTTCGGAGTATAACTTCAAGAACTTTTTATATTGGATATGCAAATAATTTCTTCTTATGGGTAAGTTTTAATTATGGTAGTTTTAAAGTTTTAGCACTAAGATACAGAATGCAGCAACTCTTCTGGATAAATTATATTTATAAATTTTCTTACAAAATATTATTCAACTTTGATAAATACTGGAATATGACTTTATCACACGTTATATTTATATAATAATAATTTAACTTTTAAATACACTTCTAAAAAATTCGTCTAGCATCTAATATAGACTAGCAGCGTCTCTTATTATTGACAGTTTCAAGTTTTTTTTTTATTAATTTTCAAAATCATTTCTAAGGTAACTATAGACGTTTTTCAAAATAGACCACCCAACATACATGTTGGATTTGTAGTATAAGCTGAATATTTGTATCTTGACATTTTAAATGTAAATAATAATTCCCTTTTCCTATTTAACACATGAATAGCAATGTTTAAAATCTTCAAAAGCATTAATAAATTATATAAAATTAATTATAATTCTTTATATTCATGAAAATTATATATACCTACAGGGTGTAACAAAATAAGTGTAAAACATTTCAGGGGGTGATTCCTTAGCGAAAAAGAGATAGGGTCTTTCATATAAAAAAACTTCAATGGAGCATCCCTTGTTAAGATACAGCCCCATAAAGGGGGTACATAAAATTTTTTTTACAATTTTTCTCACAAACACTAAAAATGTAATCTATTTCCAATGTCACTTTTTGTCTGATTATTTGTTTACCATTTAAAAATCTATTTCCAATACCTTGTTTCATTCGAAACAAAAAATGTCTCTTGAATTTTTTGCCCAAAAGTAATCAGTTCGCAGCAAAAAATTATTTTACGAACAGCTACAGAGATACATCGTCATAAATGCGAACTGGATTAGTATTGTTATTTTGTTGTTACTACCTGCATCAAAATACATATGATTAAAGATGAATAAACAAAACTAATTTATTAATAACAAAACATAAAACATGTAGAAATCATAGTAAATGTTCAATATGTCCACCTTCAGTCATTACACATGCGTCTAGACGTCGGCGCATTGAGCCACGTATTCGCTCAAATATTCCTGGATCCTCTCTAATTACCCTGCACGCATCGATGATGCGGTTTCTTAAGTCCTCTACATCGCGAACAGGAGTAGGATAAACCAAAGTCTGTAAATGGCCCCGAGTAGAGAAATCGAGAGGATTGAGGTCCGGGGATCGAGCGGGCCAATTCTGTGGTCCTCCTCGACCTATCCAATGATTTGGATATGTTTGGGTTAAATGCTGACGTGCTGCTTGACTAAAATGGGCGGGAGCCACATCATGCATAAAAAACATATCCCTTCTGACGCCCAAAGGAACTTCCTCCAGCAGTACTGGATGCACTTCTCTTAAAAATTGAGTGTATGCCTCACCATTTAATCGAGGAGGTAGAAAATGAGAGCCAATTAAATAATCCCCAATAACTCCGAGCCACACGTTAAGAGAAAAGTGTTCTTGATGGTTAGCTTGTACAATAGCGTGAGCGTTTTCATCAGCCCATATGTGGTTATTATGAAAATTAATTATCTTGTCCCGAGAAAAAGTACATTCGTCTGTGAATTCGATCGTCTTCAGAAAGTCAGGATTTCTTCTAATCATTTCCAGCATCTAATTGGAAAATTCAAGACGGTTCGGAAAATCTCGCTGTAACAGTGCCTGTACTCGTTGCAGATGGTAAGGGTATAAGAGTTGTTCCTTTAAAATTCGAAATACCGTCATATGATCAACATTTAACTCGAAAGCAATCTTTCTAGTACTGCTAGTAGGTTGTTCTTCAACCAAATTAAGTACTGCTTCTTCAAGATGTGTTGTTCTAACTTCTCGATGGCGACCACAGTCCTGCGTTCTTTTGTCGAATGAACCATATTCTCGTAATCGTTGATGAAGTCGGGCAAATATTCTATGCGAAGGAAGCTGCCGTTGAGGATACATTTCACCATATCTTCTAGAAGCTTCTAACCCATTCCCCTGCGACAGACCTTAAACGTAATGCATATCAGCCATTTCCTCATTTGTGTATGCCATTTTAATAACAAGTGAATTATTAAACTAACAAATTACGAACAAAACAACGACACACAATTAAGTATTAATTCAATTTCAAAAATTTACTAACTCACAGCGTGATACCACTACTAGCGGTCTACTAAATAAATTAGTTTTACATTTTCGTTTTATGACGATGTATCTCTGTAGTTGTTCGTAAAATAATTTTTTGCTGCGAACTGATTACTTTTGGGCAAAAAATTCAAGAGACATTTTTTGTTTCGAATGAAACAAGCTATTGGGAATAAATTTTTAAATGGTAAACAAATAATCAGACAAAAGTTACATTGGAAGTAAATTACATTTTTAGTGTTTGTGAGAAAAATTGTAAAACAAATTTTATGTACCCCCTTTATGGGGCTGTATCTTAACAAGGAATGCTCCATTGAAGTTTTTTTTATATGAAAGACCCTATCTCTTTTTCGCTAAGGAATCACCCCCTGAAATGTTTTACACTTATTTTGTTACACCCTGTATATATATACATAGTAGCGTCGTTATTATTTATGTATTTGCATTGAGTGCAAAAGTGTATGGTAGACCTAAACCTTTTGATGGGACTGTATGAATAATACCGGCTGTGCTATGCTTGTTTGCTTACATTTTCGTTCATACATTCTATATTTGTCATAATATCAACAGGTCTACTCGTAATTCTTAATTACATAGTTGCGTCGTTATTATTTATGTAATTGCATTGAATGCACATGCTTATGTTAGATCTAAAACCGTTTGATGGGACTGCATAAGTAATACCGGCTGACCTATGATTATTTGTTTACATTTTCGTTCATACATTTTTGATTTTACATTCTATATTTGTCAATGTATTTTTAAATGACAGCCGATTGTCATACTGTTATACTTATGCCCATCATATCATTATTGCCACTACTACCAAGAAGATATTTCATTTTTTAAATACATTTGTATATTTAGTAATAAATTTTGATATATTTTATATACATATTATATATATTACAATTACTTTGATGTTTTCTCGTTTTGATATTATTCTGTTTGCTAAGCACTATTACTGCATCTTCTGTTTTTGGGAATTGTTCCAAGCAGTTGTCCTAATGATTTGTATAACAAAGGATCAATAAATATTATTATTATCATATGCACTTATCATAACAATATATTGAGCATTCAAGTGTATACTATATTTTACAATCAACTAAAAACACAAGTAACGAACATATCTTCAGTTATACGTTTGTGTTGCATGTAATTTAACTGCGCTTGTACCGGACCATAATTACCAGTAATTATTCAATTGAGAAGTGAAAATGAACATTTACACGTGAAAGAAACTAGACAAGGCATTCCATTCGGTTCGCTCTGGGAAAAATCGCTTTCCAAAAATAAAACTCCAGATATTCCAGCAGTAATTACTCCCTAAACATTTTCCGACGTCCACGGACACAGACCTTATATGTACATCCGTTTACGTCACTTCCGCTGTTACACGACCCCGAGTGAAATATTTGCCTTCATTAAGTACACGGAAAAAGGTTGAAAAAAAGAAGAAAACGTCACAACGGCGACGGCGACTGAAACGCCCCCTGGCGGACGTAATCTCCATTCGCGTTCAAAACACAATTTGTAACTCCTTCTTCAAGTTTTGTACGTCTCTTTTGCGCTTTACTAAACGCGTTTACTTAATGCAATGAAAGGGGGGTCGTGCTTGTCATGTGTCGCAGTCGGGGAAACTATCCTGATTACCTTTAAAAAGATAGTTTATCTCTTTTACTCGGAGAAATAAAAGAGAAAATGAGAAGAGAAAAAGAACAGAACGAAAAAGAAAAATGCAAATCAAAAAGTGATGAGTTTGTGATTATAAGCGAGCCAATATACAGGGAAAATTGAATTTTAATGAGTTCATGTATTTAGTTCGGGTTGTATTTTACATTTATTATTTGGGTAAATACACCATTTTCTAGTCGAATAGTTTACATAATGGATGTAAATGTTTTCTAAGAGAAAATGCAGTGCATGTTTGAAATGTCTGCTGATATATTAAATCCTATATTAAATTTTATATTTCGACATATTTAACCAGAAAATTTCCCGTTCCTTTTCACTTTCGCGGTTTGAACATTGGCAATTTTTTCTATGATTAAATTCATGTAATCATTACTAGACAAAATTAAATTTATGAAAACGTTAAAACATAGGAAAATATGATAGTTATGGTTTCTTAAATGGTGGCACTAGATTTTGAAAAATATCTTATGTACACATGTTGCATATTAGTTATCTTCTGAAATCGAATATTTCTCATTTTTTTGTCAATTGCTTTAGTTATTTATTTTTGTTCATAGATTTCCTGTAAATAGTAATTTTCAAGTGAAGAAAGTGTATCTAAGAAAAAAATCAGCAAAAAAGGTGTTCTAGAAAATCTATTTCAATAATATGTAAGGGTATTTTAAATTTTATGAAGAGTTAAACGATCCTGTTTAGATAATACTAATATTTTACTATTAGGATGACAGGTATATCACAAATTTTATAGTTTTCAAAACCTCCACGCTCTTCTAATAGAGCTAAATATATGCCATCAGTAAGTTATTTCATACATGATCCAAATCGTAAAAATAAAATGTATGCTTGAGTAAAATATAAAAAAATTGTGCCTACTTTTGAATGGATTCCCAATGTCGGATAAGAGTGTTTCCAAAACGGCGATGTCAAACTGCGCCGAATCGTGGACTCCGTCCCACCAAATTGCGCCGAATTTCGTGCTAAGCTGCTGGCCATTGAAAATAACAAATTCAAAGGCTTCATTATAGACTATAGGGCATTAAGGGGAAGTGCCCACTACCTCAATCAGTTTTTTCCAAATCCTGACTTTATTTTTTAAAATATTTAGACAATTATTTTTTTTTGAATTACTTAAAAAAATAAAAGAAATATCATAGCATATATATATTCCGAAAATATATGTAGGAAAAAAATAATGTGTGAAATTAGAAAAATATCCTAAAATTAACGATACTATGATAATTTAAAAAATATTCTGACCAAGTCCTCGAAAGAGTTAAAAAAATATTTTCTTAAATAAAGCTGTGATTTGGAAAATAGAATACATACTGCAAGACTAATTGTTGGAGAAATGTTAAAGTGAAACAGGGTACGTATGGTTTCGGCTAGCAGGCGTTCGTCGTACGAGATTTATCGGTTCTGAAAACTCATTTATTTGGTGTTTAGAGACCAGATTTTGTGAGTGAGTGAGAGAGAAAATCAACATTATGCGATAAACAAGGAAGAAGTATTCGACTGAGAATGAAACGGTAGTTATAAATTTTAATAAGTTTAAAGCTTTATTAGAATGTTATCGACTGCTTTGCATTCTCAACAGCAGACTTTGCTATTATTCTTTTATAAATGTATTCGTCACGTTTTGTTGATCAGCCATAGAGATTTAAATATAGCTGACACTTTTTTATTTTCAAACTACTAAAAGAAATTACTTTGACGTCCATGGTTAGAAATTCACAAAAGAAAGTTACAAGATGTAAGGCAAGATCAAATGGAAATTTCCTCTACATCTAAATGTTATGAATTATTACATTTTGAATATGAGAGCTCTACCGATGAAAGCTTCGACAAAACAAAAAATGAGGTGTGGCCACCACACGACCTCTTATACGTATTAGTGTTTCAAATTATACGAAATTGTTCTAAATTGTTTTAAATAGTTTTATCTTCTTAGAAAAATAAGCCGGATTTTAAGATTTCTTTTATATATAAATTATTCAAAATCCTATTATAATAAATCTCTACAGAATACATACTTTGCGAGATATTCGAAAGAAAGTGCTTCTCGCCAGGAGTAAAAGTGGTACTTCCGGTCCGAATTTTGAAATTTCATTTATTCAAAAAATATTCCAAATCCAGCTCTAAATATGTTTGTACTCTTGATAAATATATATAATTTACGACATATTTGCAAAAATCGCTTTTCGATAAGAGTAAAAGTGTTACTTCAGGTCCGAATTTTGAATTTTTTTTAAAACAAAAGATATTGAAAATTAAATTCTCAATACTTTTGTACTCGTAGCGTACCTGTCTAAATAGCACGACTTGCGAAATATTGGCAAAAAACTAATTTTCGATAAGAGTAACAGACCTACTTCTGGCAGGAATTTCAAAAAACTTACATAATAAAAATTTTCGAAAATTTAGTATTGAGTATACATATGAATTCTTTATAAATTTGTTTAAACTTAGTAGTTGGCGAAGTATTGGCAAAATTCGATTTTTTCACTGAAGTAAACTAATACTTCCGGTCAGCCGATTTTACTGAAAAGCTAATCAGATCTCAAGAGGGAAATTGTATTCATACATACAAAATTTTGAATTGATGGCTATAGGGGTTTGAGCGCTATTGTGGTCACACACAGACACAGACATTTTTTAAAAAACCACTTTTTCGGTATCAGAAGACTTCAAAACGTGGACATCTATAAAAATTTCGAGGCCAAAAATTTCACATATACATACTTCAAATTATCACAATACTTCCTTATACTACGTATAACAAAGAAAAAGGAATTACCCGGTAGAAGAATATGTAATGTCGAGAATTAAAATATACTCAAAATTAAATTTGATTAAAAAAGTTTTTCTAAATTCCTTCCGGAAGTAGGTCTTTTACTCTTTCAAAAAATCAGTTTTTGTCAATATTTCGCAAGTCATGCTTTTTAGACGGGTACCTTACGGATATAAAAGAAACATTAAATTTATACCTAGACCAAAATTAATTCAAATTCAACAATGACACATAAACAAATTACCGAAGAATTACCGATGGGGAACACGTTAAACTCTCTATTAGCAGAAATATACATGAATAACTTCGAAGAAGAACTCTTCAAGAAAACCCCAGTATTAATCCAACAAGTTCATTACTGGGCCAGATATGTTGACCACGTAATTTGCATTTGGAAAGGTACATAGAGGCAATTAACGGAGATTCAAATCAACTTTAATTTTCAAATTTTCTAAAAATTTGTTTGGATTAAATATTTTTCAGATGTCCGTTTCTATTTCATTATTTCATTCGTTAAATTGTTTTGCTTATTTTGGTTTAGGATAATATAAATTAAAAAAATACACAATTTGTACAAATTAAACTATATTCATTCTAAATTTTTTTTTTACAAATTTGACTTTTGAATTATAAGGTCACTTTGCGTTTGACCGTTTGTTTGTTAGTGTTGTCCCGTATACAAGTTTTTAATGTGTTGCATGTCTTATTTTGAATATAACAGAGATATAGATTATATATATCATTGACACACCGGAATAATTTTGATTTATTCCTTTTTATTTTTGAATAAAATTTATTATCAGTACTGTCTGTTGAGGCATACGATTTTTACACGGATGTTGTTGCTGGTGCAAGGAAGATAGTCTTTTTTGGGATTGTAAGTGTTAGATTAGTCTCCTTCATTTGAAACTGATATATTTACACTTTATTTTTGACTATTTGAATTTTTCATAATTTTTTCAAAAAAACAAAATTTTTTTCATTATATGACTTGTACAATTTGTTATATTAATTAGTTAATTTGTTAAACACATTTTTTTAAACACATTTTATCACCTATTTTGTAATATGTACCTTGGTGTCACGAGCTTGCTTCTTGTTTAAGCTTGGCCTGAGGATATGAGTGTAGTATTCAAACTCACGAAACCGGTCGCCGTAATCAAAATAAAGAATCTGTGGGACCTTGTTTTAATTTCATCTCTTAACTATCCACCCACACATGACCCATCATACCAATTTAATTAACGGAGTTCCTAAAAGTAATAAATTCTATAAACCATAAAATACAATTTACAATAGAAACTGAAAAAGACAAGAAAATAAACTTTCTAGACGTTACAATAAACAGAAATAATAATAACCTAACATTTGAAATTTACAGAAAGCCTACTTTTACTGACAACATATTACATGTAAATGCTAAACAATCAATAAAAATAAAATTGGCAGCCTTCCATAGTTATATACATAGAGAAACACAATTAAATTAATTGCAATAAATAACACATATGACCTGAAAAACTGTAAAAACAAAAAGAAAAGCACAATAATAAGAACAAATACTTATACCCGAAAATAACACAAAATACACAAAAATGGCACACAATGATATATATACCCCAACTTGCTAACAAAATAAACAAAATAGTGAAACGATTAGATGTCAAAATAAGCTGGGTAAACAAAACAAATTTAGGAACGATGATTAGCAACAACAAAAATAAAATAGATAAAATGGAACAATCAGGAGTTTATATATTAAAATGTAAAGATTGTCAGGCTATCTATACCAGGCAAAGTGGACGAGCTATTAAAACTGGAGTCAAAGAACATAAAAAATCAATATTATATAGTGAGAAAAACAAAGGCTTTGCCGAACATTGTTTAGATTACAACCACTTTCCCGATATAGATAACTGCGAGTTAATACATAATGTTACAAAAAGCAAAAGATTAGATCTCTTAGAAATATTAGAAATAAAACAAGCTCAAAAACAAAAACGATTAGTTACCAACACACAGATAGAATTTGGCAATGCACCCTTCATAGACACTGTCATTAACAGCATAATAACACCCCACCACACACAAGAGCAGACAGGTATAGAAGAGAAACATTTATAGATATTAAGTTAGATTTGTATATCTCTTTGATAATGGTGTAACAACCGAAACGTATTTGTCAGAGTATTGTTAATGAACTCATAGTGAAACAGTGTTTTAAGTTATTTAATGTCTGAAGATATATTTAATAATTACAAAATGGTGCTGGTCGAACACCCATCATTGTCTTCACATACCGTTTCTGCAAAATAAGAAATACTTTTCGACGACATAATTTAAACAAGATGATCTCTAGGGCGTCGAAACGCTGGCTTTCCTAATTTCATCATCGAAGGAAATCGAATTTGCCGTGCTGTCGCCGCAAATGCTGAATTATTGTCGTGCGTCAACAATAAAACTTTGGCCCAGGGTTACTGCCCCAGTTAACTACAAATTAAGGGCATTCGAACGACATTTTTTGCAGTAAGGGAATTGTTTCGCAATAAATTACCTGCGGGTTCGACAGCGGTCGAAACAAATACCAATATTTTACAATACAGGATGTATTAATTATACTCTCGGAAGTCGAATGTGTTTCTTAATATATAGGTATATAATAAATATATATATTAACTGTGTATATGAAGGGTCACCGATAAATCATCAAAAAATCTGGATGCGTAAGTAATAATGATAAGATTTATGGGTATAAAAGTCACCAAGGATTACGGTAAGTAAATATTTCGTAAAATTCACAGACTAGAGTAGATTTAATCGGTCACTTTGTCGCATTTAAGCATTTACGAGACTGAAAATACTGTCTGAGCTGGTCAGTGAATGCTTGAATGAACCTAAAAGACGGTATTTGAACACAACGAAGTTGTTTTATTCTGTTTACAATGTCATAGTGGATGTTCTAAGATATGGAGAGTTATGTGATAATAATAATAATAATAATATTTTATTTTAATGTTATACATACTCGCAAACGTCAAGAATAATTCATAAAGAAATTACAAATTAAATTATCATCTAAGTAATTTTCTCTCAAACTTTTTAAAGCGGACCCTTCGGAAGGATTTTGTACGCAGACCTGTTTTTTCACCATATTCAAATTAGTAGTAGTAGTATTTTTATGTCAAATAAATGACAAATGCAATTCTTTTAAAGAATTTCTAAGTAAATAATACAAACAATATAACTTACACATACGCAAACATATAAATAGATAAAATCAGATATACACGGTGGCCAGAAAAATGCGGATAAACGCCAGGTAGAACGATTCTTTGTTCAATTCTGAGGCGATAATCTTAATCCAAAAAAGTTATACGGTCCTTCCTTACGGCATACGAGACCATCAAACATTAAGTTGTACGGCTAAAATGTAGCAAAATTCGTCAAATTTATCTATGTAAAATCATTGTGGTGAGATTTAGAAATGGGATTATCTCAAATGCATTGATGTAACTAATCGATTAATACCAATGGTTAAAAAAAAAAAAAAAAAAAAAAAAAAAAAAAAAAAAAAAAAAGCACTACTACTTTTTTCAATTAAGATTGTCAACTCAGAATTAAACAAAGATTTGGCCTGCGTGGCGTTTAAAATAAAAATCCAATAAACAGTTTTTGAGAAAAACGCTCGGACAGGTCAATTTTGGTTTTAAAAAACACATCTTTTTGTATTAACTAATTTTTCGATCGTCTTTTGTTTTTGATTTATGTCATCGATTTTTTTTTTAAATTGCAACTCATAGTTTTTTCGATGGATTTGGATAGAGCTTGAAATTCTGAATACATGAATATGTACAAGCATGACCCAGACCTTGATAGTTTCTGTAATAAGGGACCTTAAATCCTGAAAGAGGAAAAAATTGGGTAAGCTTTGAAATTTTTAATTACTATGCCAACTGTCACTTTTGACGCATTAGTATATTATCAAAATGGTACGATACTTAAGTGAAAAGCAAAGACTGATGAAGGGATATGGAGACAGATGTAGAACTCAAGATGAAGTTTGCGAACTCTCTAACAATAAGTATCCAGAACTGAAACCAATTACAAGAACAGCCGTATCCAAGATTTTAAGAAAATTTGAAGATTTCGGGCATGTAAGGGATCTCCCTAGATGTGGTCGACCAAAAGTTTCCGAAGATGTTCAGTTAGATGTTCTACTGGACCTGCAAGAAAATCCCCATAAAGCCACACAAGAGGTGGCTGCAAATTATGAAATCAGTAAATCTTCGATGTGGACGACATTGAAAAAGTAAAAATGGCATTCCTACAAGGCAGTTTTAGTGCATGAACTTAATGAAGATGATCCGGATCGCCGTATGGAATTCTGCGAGGATATGATGGCTCGAAGCACAACTCATCCCGAATTTGTCAGTCGAGTATTATTTTCGGACGAAGCCACGTTTTGCCTTAATGGAGCAGTAAATCGGCAGAACTGCCGACACTGCGCTCCCCAAAATCCTCATTGGATGATAGAGGTCCACACGCTGTTTCCACAAAAAGTTAATGTTTGGGCGGGAATTGTTGGAGATCGAATTTTGGGATCATTTTTTATAGAAGAGACGTTGACGAGTGCTAAATACTTAGATTTTTTGAGGGATGACCTGACACCCGCTTTTGCAATGCTTTATCCCAATGAAGAAGATCCAGACTTGCCAAATAATATCAACAAGATATTTCTCCACATTTTTCGTTAGATGTGCGAAATTATTTAAATCAAGTTTTTCCTAATGGTTGGATTGGTAGAAGGGGGACAATTGAGTGGCCTGCACGGTCCCCCGATCTTACCCCACTCGATTTGTTTTTGTAGGGCTACCTGAAAAGCAATGTTTACTTCAATCGGCCAGTTATAGTTGACGATTTAAAGAACAGAATTCGGGCCGAAATTAGAGCAATTCGTCAAGAAACCCTCTGGAATGTTCTACAAGATTTCGAATATCGCCTGGGATATTGCCAAGAAGTAAATGAGAATCAGTTTGAACATCTCATTTAGTTTATTTATGATAATTAGATTGCTAACTTGCCCGTTTCTGCAGTAAAATAAAAAAAAAATTGTAAAAAACGTATTTATTTATTTTTTATAGTTGAGTTGCAATTTAAAAAAAAATCGATGACGTCATAACTCGAAAACAGAAGGCGATCGAAGAATTTAATTGATACAAAATTAAAACTAAAGTTGACCTGTCCGAGGGTTTTTCTCAAAAGCTGTTTGTTAGAATTTTATTTCAATACTTCCAGATTTTTGAAACGCACCGTATATGAAAGTGTGTAAACATAAACGTTATAAAATTTCATAAAAGATACATTTAAATAACATGAATAAATTTTTTTCCGCGGGAGAATGCCTAAGATATTCCTCCACGGTATAGAAACAAGAATTGGTCAATTGCAAAGTTCTTATTGCTCGCGAATATAGGTATATATTCGCATGCACATGTTTAATACACGAATAGATGTAGGCACTAACAGAAGTAAGTATTCTTTCACTCTTAAAATCTCCCCGGCAAGTTTCATTGTCTTTTAACGCATAAAGAGTTCTAATTGCTCTTTTTTTTGTAGAAGTACAGCATCCTTCATCCGCGCAGACACGCCCCATACGAAAATTCCGTGGAAATATGCATAGCAGCATTTTTTATTGTGCGTATTGCAAAGATGGCCATATTTAATCTTTTACATAGTGCTACTATGTGGTTGTTCCAAGTCAGTCGGTTGTCGGCATTTATACCTAGGAAATTGACCACTTTCACATTTTCTTCATTTCATTTGAATTATATTCTCTGTTGTTGTTCTCTTGGTTTAACCTGAGTTTGTTGGCCGTGAACCAGGTTTCTGCATCCTCCATTGCCGTTTCCAGTAGCTCTTCGGTTCTTTCAGGGCTCCCCCGTACAAGGACCGGTGTGTCATCCGCATATATTATTGTTTTGCAATTCATAATGTTGCCCGGCAGATCATTAATATAGACAATAACATCAGCGGTCCCAAAATAAATCCCTTCGGCATTCCAACATCTATAATGGCTACATCCGAGAAACCATTTTGCCACTATACCATTTGTTTCCTGTTGTTCAAATAAGATGCTAATAGTTCGTAAGCTAACCCTCTGAGTCCATACTGCCAAAGTTTTCTCAGCAGAATCTCATGTGAGACACAGTCGAATGTTTTGCTGAGGTCGCAAGTTACCATTGTAGCTTGTTCACCTTCGTCTTTCGCTTCCAGGATTGTTTGCACCATATCCAACATTGCTGTGAAGGTTGATCTCCCAATCCGAAGACCGTGTTGGGCTTCGATAAACAGTTGGTGTTTTTCGAGGAACTGCGCGATTCTGTTCATTATTACAGTTTCACACTGAAATAGGTCTGTAATTATTCGCACACGATTTACCCCCTTCTTGTATACAGGAACCACTTTGGCCAATTTTAGCCCGTGTGGAAAATAACCACTCCTTATCAGTGCATTTATAACATACGTCAAAGGTCCTGCTAGTACGTCAATGATTTCTTTCAATAAAGTTACTGTGTAGCCATATATATCCGTAGAATTTTATTTTTTAACTTTACGATATTAATTACCTCGCTTTCTGTTGTTTCTGAGAGATAACAGGACTCTGTAACAGTTTGTACCATTCCTTTGCGCAGCATATTGCTGTGGTTACAACCACAATTGTAACATTCATTTTAGAATAATTGTAGCATTGCCACACGTTGGGCATAGCCATAAAATATGCCCTGATTTAACCTCAACGTTACAAAAATTACATAAATATTTTTAATGAATGCTGAGAATGCATTAAATATCGTCATATCTTTACCTATAAGTCTATTCCCTAACAGCATTTCATTTATTCCTGTGAGTTCTCGCAGTGATCTTTCTTCTTTTACTCTGGTGTGTCTCTTATTTAGTTTATATTTGGATAAGGTCAATAATAAGAAAATAAAGTTTAAATTTCATAAAATGTTTATAATTCTCTTTTAGAAAAACTGTAACAAAACATTGTTATCATGTGGCTATATCAAGGATTTTTCTTTTACAATACAAGAACATAAAAAAAATATATTTCTTCTTTTATACTGATATGAGAAAAAAATGTTATCTTGCTATTTTATTCTTTAATATAACAATGTTTATTGATTCAAAAAATAATAATCTTTCCCATACGAAGCTAATTTTTATTTCAACAAAGACATACATTCGCACATAGTGCCTATGATGATCTAAAACTTCGCAACGACAATGTCTTGAAAATCACCCATACCAATCGCTAAATGCAAATATTCGCACATAGTACATTCAACGGCTTGGCGCTTGCCCATCAAGAACATCCCTGTCTATTCGTATTTAATTAATTGAAAATTTTGATTAAGACTGACTAAAATAATCGTTAATGATGCCTAATGATTCACTGAAAGCAAATATTTGCACATAGTACTTCCAGTGCCGTCAACACCATTAACTATCTTCCCACTATTACAAAAAAAAATTAATCCAATTTAACAAGACAATATTTATTTAAATTAATGATGCTCAACGCCTTGCTAAAAGCAAATATTCTCACATAGTACTTTAAGTTCATCATATAATTTGTCAAATTCCATTTTATTCATGTCCTCCATTTTGAAAAATCTTATAATAGAACATAAAAATGAAATTATTAAATGCAAAAATTAACTAACAATAATAAAACTAAAATTTAACTTGAATTCAAAAACAAAAACTTAATACATTGAAAACTAATAATGTATTTGTAGTAGTGTATAAAACCCATAGTCTCATTCTTTTTACTATAGCAAAAGATCTCAAAATTTGTACGTCTAACAAGTTCAAAGGACATGATTCATCTCCCTCTCCATTCATTTTCGCGGCCTTATATAATTTATTTTTTTTACTTCCTTTAAGTTTTCTCAATCACATAAACACATATCCCGTATTTGACAGTTAATGTATATACAAATGGCATTACTCAAAAATTGTTTATTGAAAGTTCACGTACACTTGCTATTCTTCGTTTTCTGTGGGTATCTTCTTCTTTTCTTTTAATACCATCCCTCATTATACTTGTATACAAATGCATTGCCTCTCTAATTGTTAGTTATATATTTAATGGCATTCAAATGATTCACTCTTTTTATTGTCCCGTCTTTTAACATAACTCTCTCTCTATTATTTACTTTTAATACATTTTTATTTTTGAATAGTGGTCCATTTCTTAAAATGTTTAGTGCCACTCTAACGCCTTGTGAGAAATTTGGCTCTGTTTTTCTATATTCAAACCATACCTTGTACTTGTCTTTTCTATAAAAATATAGAATGCATATTTTTATTTTTTTGTTTGTTTTTATTCCTAAATCCTTAATATTTAAACTTAATTTTTATATACAGTGAGCTCAAAAAGGTTGGAATAAATTCATTTAAAATTCAACCTTTAATTTTTTTAAAAAACACTGGGACCTGTCAATTTTTATTTTTAGATGGGCATTTTTTAAACTAATTTTTGTTTATACAGGGTGACTCAAAAAAAAGATTTCATGTGACACTTCAATTTTTTTTAATTGAAACACCCATTTTTTATTTTATTTTCGGATTCTACGTAAAATTTTGATCACATTTCATGTATTATAACCTAAGTCTAAGTTAAGTTATTTTCTAAAATAATCAATGTAATTAAAAAAAAAAACTATTTAATTCTAAATAATAAATGTCTCAATGATTCGTAATTAAATTGTGAAATATTAATTTAATAAATGTTGAAATTGGCCACCACCAACATCCTGGCAATATCCGAGGCGATCTTCGAATTCTTGCAAAACATTGTGCACTATTTGAGGTTCTATCAGTCTCATTTCTTGTCTTATTCAGGTTTAAGTTCGTCAATATTGTTCGGTCTGTTGATATACACTTTAGATTTTAGGTAGCCCCACAGATAATAGTCTAACGGGGTCAAATCAGGGGATCTGGCCGGCCATTCTATTGGGCCCCGTCGACCAATCCACCTTCCAGGAAATATTCACGCACCGGGCGAGTAAAATGGGCTGGTGCTCCATCCTGTTGATACCATAAGCTATCATTGGGAATGTTAGGATCTTCTGGATTTGGATACACTACAGCAAGCGCAGGTATCAAATCGAATTCTAGAAATTCTAGATATCTTTCTCCAGTCAAAGTGCCGTCAAAGAAGAAGGGACCCAAAATTTTGTTTCCAATAATCCCAGCCCAAACATTTACTTTTTGAGGGTATTGTGTGTGACACTCCATAATCCAATGCGGGTTTTCTGTAGCCCAGTAACGGAAATTTTGCCTATTCACGGTTCCGTTTTGGCAAAACGTTGCTTCATCCGAGAACACAATTCTTCGTGAAAATTGAGGATCATCAATACATCTCTCCATCATTATTTCACAAAATTGCATTCTTCTATCTGGATCGTCCTCATTTAGTTCATGAACTAACTGAACTTTATAAGGATGCCATTTATTTTTATGTAAATAGTTTAATACAGATCCTTGACTAATTTTGTTCTCGTCAGCAATAGCGCGACTAACTTTATGGTTGTTCTCTTCAACGGATAATAGCACATTCAACTGCACATCTTCTGAGATAGTGGGCCGGCCTTTTACATAATTATCTCTCACATGCCCCAAATCCCTATATTTTTTTTCAATTTTACTAATAGTTGATTGAGATATAGGCGCTCTGTTTGGGTATTTATTGTTGAACAGTTCAGAAACTTCCAATTGGGTACGTATCCTATCTCCATAGCCAATCATCATTAGTATTTCTATGCGCTCCCTTTCATTTACTCGTGCCATTTTACAGTTAAAAAAACTACCTTTATTAAACTTTTATACAAATGTTTAAATACTTTTGACAGGGAATGAACTTCAACGTCAATGTTAAATAACCTAGGTAACAGATAAAAATGGTATTAATGTTTAAATGTTTACAGTTTTAGTAAATTTGATTATGTTTAACTCCTAATATGTACAGTTTAAATGAAAAGAAATAAGCTAACTTAACTTAGACTTAGGTTATAATATATGAAATGTAATTGAAATTTTACGTATATTTCGAAAATAAAATAAAAAATGGATGTTTCAATTAAAAAAAATTGAAGTGTCACAAGAAATCTTTTTTTTGAGTCACCCTGTATAAACAAAAATTAGTTTAAAAAATGCCCATCTAAAAATAAAAATTGACGGGTCCCAGTGTTTTTTAAAAAAATTAAAGGTTGAATTTTAAATGAATTTATTCCAACCTTTTTGAGCTCACTGTATACTTTTTCTTAATGACATTGCCCCTTAAAGGTTAGGCAACCCATTTTTACTTGCTGTAATACTTTTAACTTATGCTTATTATATTAGAGTATACGTTCTAAACGAAAAATTAATGTTCTGATTCTATAATTTAACTATTTAATAAATTTTATAATTCTTAAAAATATAAAGATCACAGCATAAAGTACATAAAAAAAATAGTGCATTGCTTCATGTTATCAAATAAGCAAGTAAAAAGAAAAAAAAACGCTTACATGTAATAGCATATACCTATAATTTGGGTAGCCCGGAGTACGAGTATGACAACAAAAGCAAAATGTATAGGGAAGACGTAAGTGAAGACTCGGATAATTAGTCTTGTATTTGTTTGTCTGGGTCTTTTCTTGGCTATGTGTATGTCAGTAATAGTTTCTATAATATGAACTTTCAATAAAACAACTGGTTAAACACGTCAACTACCCCCTCCCCCTTAGAACAACACCTCTAGCTCTTTATAACTAAATAATAGTAGTTATTTATTAATAAACAGATACTTATGTGCTAAATATTACAGAAAGTAACGATCGTTAAAATCGTGGTATCTGCAAATACTTATTTCATCCCCTAAGGGGCTGAATTCGAATGAGTCGTTATCCATTGTTTATACATATTTGTACGGCATAAAAAAATTCAACAAGGATCAATTTTTAACCTACTTTTACAGCGTGATTAATTTTGATAAAAAAAATTCGTTCTTTTTGAACACTATGCGACGTTAAGGGGGCGTTTGAATCATAGAATACAATATAAATTTACAATTATGCAAATGTCGGTTATAAAATCATTAATTGTTTATTTTATTGTATGTAATAAGTCATAATATCCTCCTACGTATGGTATAGGGGTTTAATTTACATAAATTCTTTTTATAAAAAAATTATTTCAATTTTATCACAAGAACCCCTTAACCCTATGACGCGTGTTTCGTAGAAGAGAAATATAACAGAAATTTTGACAATGATGTATTGGTTTGGTTTATTTGCATATTTTAAATAATTGGTAAAGAACGGCCATATTTGTATTTTGTACCTTGCAGGATTCCCTAAGAGAGGGCGCGGATTCAAAAATACTGTACTGTGACTGGTTATCTCAGGAAATTAACAGATAATCATAAATATCTAAGTTATTTAAAATGATTTAATAGTGATCGTATACCTATTTGTTATTTCAAACAAATTCTGCCAATTCAATTATTTGTATATTTAAGATGATGAGTTCTGATACAGAGCGCGACATCTTTAGGACTAAAATGTTGTTATTTTTTGACAGTAACGAAATTACTTATGTTTTCTATGATTCAAACGCCCCCTTAATGGAGTGTTTGTTTATAGTGTTTTATTATTATATATTATTTTTCCATGCAATTTTCGAAGTTTGTGAGAATTGAATTACAAACAACATTTAATATAGTTGATCAGTCAACTAATTATAAAATAGTTTTTTTCTTATTTATATCTATAATTTAAGTACTAGTTACACGTCGCTAATAAAAAGATTTACTAACAAATAACAGTATTCTGCGAGATACTTCGTTATGCTCTAAATACAGGCCTGCGTTTATATGTGGGTATGTGTTTCTATGTGTTCGTATATGCTGGAACTCATTATTTGTCCCCTTTTTATGAACTGTCGTCAGCACTGAATACTTTCGAGGACAGTTTCATTCCGGGCAAAATTACCCGTAATAAAAAGATCTCGTGCTAGTGTATATGTGAGGATTTGAACGAACCACATAATGTTCATATAGGTATACTATATACATATGTGTGTATCGTACGTGTATATTTATATATTTTCCTCCTTATACCTTCTATCGGTGCTCACACGTTTCCCATACCCCTGTACACAATGTGTATTACACGTGTATTGTACGTTTTGGAGGCTGTAAATAGGTATTAGTTATACGAGATGGGAAAGTCTGCACCATCGGGTTATGTGTCACATCGGTAAGGATTTGATACCTGATTGAATTTATAAGATGTTCGACGAGAAGTTTCCTATAGATAGAGCTACATAACCATCGGGTTTTCTGTCTTAAAATTTTACGCTCAGATAATAAGGCTTTTCCTTGTTCTAAGGACAGCCTATGATAAGTGCTTATAAAAATGTTATTTCTTGTAAAATTAGTTTTTTTTTCTTTCGCCTGCTACAACTAATTCTGTTTATAATGGAGCTTTTTTTATAACACAAGTGACAGTTACTTCAATGAAATCCGTACAGTTTCACGAATCACTAAAAGCCGGTTTTTCAGTCGATGGTAAATGCGTTGGTAAAATTTACCGTCAAACGTTAGTTAACTTGTGGTAATCTCTCGCAAGCGTTTTTCAATCGGCAGACATGTGTTGGTAATGAAACCTCTGATTTGTGTGTAGGACGTTACTGTTGGTAGCACTGCCAAGCAAACATTTGAATTATTTCTAACACATTATTGAACAAATTGAACTACTATAGTCGGGTCGTTTTCGCAACCGACACGGCAAAAACACGAACTTAAAACGCTGATTCAATACCACTACAAATTCGAATCAACCGGAACAATTTTAGAACAATAAAATTCAAATAATTAATTAATATTTTAGGATAAATAGCTACGGCTAGTAAAATACTATTACATAAAAGTCAGTTAGAAATTAAATATTATAGATAAAATTATTAAATATTACTTTTCTATATCAATATTTTATTTAATACATGGCTATTCTGAGCATTGTTGTCAGATTTTTATTTTCAAGGAGCGGATGACACTTGACAAGCGCAGCGTATGACAAAGTATTCGGTATAGCGTTTTTCGAACAATTACACATAAGACTTGGGCTACCATCACTCATATTGAACAATAAATAAAGACGTGGTGGGATAGAGAAATAGAAATTGATAAAACAGATATTAATCCAGTAATATTTGATACCAATGATAGCGGTAGTAGCGATTGTGAAAGTTATTATTAATGTTAATGAATGTTACACTGTGGTCATCTTTACTATTATAGTTTTAAGTCTCCCCTTAATGACAACGTGGAAGAACTGGTAATTTGTGATGGTAACCAGATAGCGATGCGAGTTGTGGTTAAGTTTAACGTTAACTGATTGCAAGATTATTTGCAAATGATTTGCAAAGAGTAAGATTATGTATAAGAAACTGAGCGAAGAACTTTTATTTCACATAATTAAATGACCTTGCTATTAATAGTGTTTGAAATTTTACTGGCACATAAATATTTTGCAGTTTGGATTTTATAACCTACGATTATCTGACATAAAAGAATACAAGATAAATAATGTCAGAACGTGTTTTCCAATTTACTTATAAGAAGCATTAGAAACGCTGACAACAGACTAAACAATCCAGACCGGCAACTTAATCCTGGATTTTATCCAGAATACTCATCCTTGTTTAGCAAACGTAAATTTCAATACTCTACCATCTTTGTCAGATTCACTGAACTTGGAGATGAGATGGCGCTAGCGTCAATTGAAATGTTTGTTATGCTGTGGATATATGTCATTCAAAACTACATTTTAAATTTGACACGTTTGACATATTTTTGCAATCCTTTGTCGTACATCGTATTAATTATATGTTGATACAAATATGGTGTACAAGTGTTTAGCCTGCGGGTTTGGACAGGATGAAATTAACAAAATGCACAGGTTTAAGATAAGATTGGCATTTCCTTTGTTTATGAAGCGCATTTTTGACATGCTGTTTGCCTTGCAGGTTTGATACCTTTTGATTTGTGCATTAGTATTATTATAACTATTTTGTTGTTGATTTTATTTTTGGCAATCTGTATAATATCAATTTTATATACTATAGACGTGTAATATTAATTTTCTACATCTGCATATTTTTCTGTTATATATTTCATTTGCTGTTAGTGTAAGGGACAAATTTAAAATCAGCATTTTAGTAATGAACTATTGCTGACTTTGTTCCTTTTGGTATATATTAGTTTTGTCTTTATTTGTCATATTACGCAAGATTTGTATTATTATTGTAATTTAATTCTATTATGGTTTATTGTATAAGTATATGTATCAATAAAAACTATCATTATTATATCCCTGTTTTCCTTGACAGTTTTCACTTATTAGATTATTATATTTCTCTTAATCTTATGTATATAGAGTAGTAGTATAATTGTTACAGTAAGTAATATTTATTACCATAGTTTTAGTAACTTTTGTGTATATTTTTGTTACATAAATAACATATTTAAAAAGCGTATTCTAAAAACAAGCTCATTTCAAATTTCGCGCCAATATGCTGCCATCTTCATATCAAGTTCACTGATGTGTGACAAGGATAGAAGATCTTGGATATTTTTTTTTCAAGTAGTTGCCGGTCTGGGTTGTTTAGTCTGTGCGCTGACTATTATTATTCTGAAGGAAATCTGCAAACAACATCATTAAAAACTAATCAGCACACTTTCCTGTTCAGAATTAAGTCAAATATATTGATCTAAACCAAATTATATAAGTGAAGGTAAGTTTTATTCAACAGAAATGTTTGGTTTTACTTGTAATTGCTTTATGTTATTTAGAATAATCACGTAACTCATTAAACAATGTAACTTATATCAAAACTCAAAGACAGACTTTGGAACCTGTTAACATATTTGTTCATAATGCTTTGGCAGAAGATTACGATAGTTAAAATAATTTGTACTTACACTGATCAGTTGAAGAAAGAACTCTCTCTAATCGAAGAAGTAGATGACTCTAACTAAAATAACAATTGTTTGAAGATCACATATGTAATGCTGTTTAGAAAATTTTCAAATGTAAGAAGGTATTAACCATGTTGACTGTAATAGAGGAATGGTGGATAATTGATTTCAGAATAAAATAATGATCGAGTTTATTAATGTGACAACAAGATAAGCATTTGCATGGGGGGGATGCAGTTAAAACATATTTCTGTTATATTATTTTTATAGTTTTTCTAAAATAACCTTTGTATATTTTCTGTAGGACTTTGATTTTGTAATTATTTATTGTTATTAATGGAATTATTATATAATTTCAAAAATATGTGATAGTATTGTAATAATATTAATGTAGTACATTATAAATCGGGATAGTAAAAATAGTTTGTTCATTATTGTATTATAATTTAAAGTTGCTTGGTAAGTTAAATTCTGATCAGTAGCAAAGATTCAGCTTACGAATACTCAACATTTGAAATACTTTAAAATGTGTTTGAATTGTTTAATTCTGCATTAAATATAATCTTTAACAACAACAAATTTATACTAGTTTAAAGCTTAAGTAAACAATAATGATGTGTTTAGCATAATCAAAAATGTTTGATTAGCATGCAAAAATTATGTTGTAAACAATGATATACCTACGAGAAATGTTTCAAAGAAGTTGCTTTTAGTACATCAGTGATAATGGTAATAATCATAGTGAACAGTAAGAATCTGGCAAACAAATGTTTTTATAATTAATGTAATACTTCTCTGACCTTCTCGCTGTTGCATGTAAAAATACTTTAATTTTGATGCATTTAATGGAAAAGAAATATAGCACTATTGGTAAGGATACTGCTGTAGAGCTATCTTTGCTACTAAATATCTTTATTGTCTGTAGTAAAACTAACTCGAACATAATTATTAAATACATTCCTGAATGTTTAAATGAATTTCAAAAGTTCAATTTTCTCTGAAAATCTAACCTTTTTTTATATTTATATCTAATTACTAACAGCAGACAAGTTCATACAAATATAAAATAATCATTATATTCGGCTTTTCAATAGTACTTAGCACAATTATTATGAAATTAATAGTTACATATTAGAATGATTGTCGGTAGTGCTAAAACCACAAGTCTAATTGATCATATACCTATAGGGTTATAGTGTCAAAATTAATATTACTTGACACTGACAGATCAAATTTTGCAACGTCTCAAATTTGACGCCATTTTAATTTTGGTGGCGCATGTCGGTTGCGAGAGCGATTCTAGTTTACATGTGATCAGACTACAACCATAACCACGATTTATTTGTTGTATGTGGCTGCTTTTCATTTTGTCATTACGTAGTGAAGCCTGTGTTCCACAAAAATGATGGGAAAGAAAAGAAACAGCACTTTTTTGCATGAAGAATAGCAACGTTTGGTTAGTTTAATCGACAAATCTAAAAATATTGTGGAGTGCAAGAAAAGTGGAGCCCTAACATGGAAGCAAAAGGAAGAATGTTGGATACAGATTCAAATAGAATCTAACGCTGAAACCTTCATTTTTAGGGCAGTGAAAAACCTAAAAGAAAAATATTTAAATCTGAAGAAGCAGAGGAAACAAAAATGTTCCCTGCAGAAGCAGTCGATGAGAAGAACTGGGGGTGGAACAGCAGAAGTAGAAGATATTACTGACATGGATAATACTATGAGAGAAATATTACACGAACAGGTTACGGGCCTTGAAAACATCTATGATAGTGATGAAGTGGTTAGTGTTTCCATTGATGGGTCAATGCAAATTGAATGGCCGTCTACACCCGCTGAACCAGGACAAGAAGAAGAAACAGAATACACTGTTATTAATTGTAGAGATAGTGAGAGTTGCCATACCTGGGACAAGTACTCGGCCGATGATTTAAAAAGAAAGCCAACAGGAAAGTTACTTTTAAGATGTACTGCAGAAAAAAAAAGACAAAAAATATGTTAATTTGAATTATGCTCTGATTGAAGAGAAAATGCAATTTGCGAAACTTCAAAAAGAATTTTTTTTAGAGGAACATGAACTTCGAATGGTTTTGTTAAGGAAGCAGATTGAAAATGAAGATCTGAAGATAGAGCAATTGCGAAATTGTTTGCAAAATTGAATTTTTTAGCATCTATTCAATGTTTGATTTGTTCTTTGCCCATCTCTCTTGTATGTTGCTTTGCATTTGTTTCATAATAAAAATAAAACTGTTATTTCGAAATGTATTTATTGCATAACATGTATTAACAATAGATATTTTATCTGTTCAGATTACACAATACGTAAGCGTGCAAAGTAATTATTTATCAAATTAAATCGAACGATATTATTAACTCCACCTCGATTTATATGCTGTACATCATCTGCTTCCACATTGTTGACGCTTTCAATAGCAGCTTCTTGTTTTTGATTTAGGGGAGAGTTACCCAAGATGGGACGATTTTTTCCGAAAATCAATATATCAAAAACTAAGTATAAGAGACAAACATTGTGATAAGTAAACAAACATTTATTTCAAACACAAACAATTTTCGGTAAGGAATTTAATCACAAATAAACAAAATGTCTTATTTTCTACGTTAAAAAAAACAAAGCAAGGGGCCCGTCTTGGGAGACCAGCCTCTTAAGATGGGTCAATGGGTTACCTAAGAAGAGACATCACACTTCACATCCGGCACATGTGAAATACAGGTCTTCCATGACTCCACAAAACTCATGAGCCCACTCTAAACATTCATGGCAGTTATACCAGTCCTCCTCACTACCCACGTACTTTTCTCCACACACGATGCAACTTGAATCATCAACACTTTCATTGATATTAGACTTATTCTGGTTGCGATTTGATTTATTTACGACTTGATTATTTTTCCCTTTGAAAACAACTACTTTCTTGATTGTTTTGATGTTTTTCGCGGATTTTTGGGTCTGCAAAGCTGCTAATTCATTTTTGTAAGGTGATTCTGTCAGAATCGTAGATTTCAAGGACCTTCTAGAAGATGCCTTCTTCTTCTGTTTTTCTTTTGTTGTTGGTAGGGGGCTGATATCAATTATTTTGATCTTAGAAGAGGAAAGCTTAATATTATCAATGCTTTTTATTTTACGCTTACTGACAAAGGTTGATAATGGAAGCTCTTCTTCAGAGTCACTGTTATGATGTTTTCCAGGTGTAGGTGAAATATTATGCACCCTTGAGGTAGAAGGAGTAGGATCTTCGTATTAATTTATATTTAAAGTAGGCAGTGGTGTTGGTTCTCCATTTTGGTCTGTCGAATTAATATTTTTTTCTGTTGTTTCTGACGCAGAAAATTCCCAGTCCTGGAATACCTGGTCATTGAATGGCCAGATTCCGGCTCTGCGAGAACCGTTTGCGGCAGTCTGTACGCTTGATACTTTGCCAAAAGCTTCTGCAACAGCTCCTGCGATTTGATACAGTCCGAAAGTGCGACCACAATGATTTTTTAACCACCTAGTAATGTAGATATCGTAAGAGCTCATAAACGATTTAAAATACGAAACGTCTAACGGCTGCATTTTATGTGTGCAGTGGGGCGGTAAGCACAATAAAATGACATTATTCTCACGGCAAAAGTTTATGACGTTTAAACTTTTTGTATGCGAATTATGACCGTCCAAGATAATAAGAATTGGCTGCTGCTTCGACGGTCTAGTTTGCTCAACAAAATATTTCATAAACTGCAAAAAGACGTCACAATCCATCCAACCTTTGTCTTGTGGAAAAGCTTGACTTCCAATAGGTGCATTGTTCATCAGCTCAGCTTTTATTCGCTTACGGGGGAAAATAAACGCAGGTGCCAGAAAATTTCCGGTTGCACTCATAGAAGTGACAATAGTAACATTCACTCCTCTTTCGGCACTCGTAAGTCCACCTGCCTGCTTTTTACCCTTTTGAGCAAGAATTTTTGGTAATTTCTGAATGGTTGTTACACCGGTTTCATCGATATTCCATATTCGATCTGGCGTGAGTTTATATTTCTCATAAATACCTTCAAGATTTTTGAAAAAAATTCAAACTGCATTTTGGTTAAAGCCCGTGGCTCTAGCATAAGATGTTGCTTCGGGTTTTCTTAGAGAAATATTTTTGTGTCTACGCAAAAACCCGTAAATCCATTTCTTAGAGCCCATTCTAGCATCTTTGTTGAAATTATTAGGAATATTATTGACAGTGGCAAAATCAAATGCTAATCGACGGAGTTCTGAATAAGTAATTCCAAAAAATCTCATTTCCATTTGGAGAATATACTCCATAATCTCGTTTTCTTGTTCCTCAGAGAAGACCTAGATATTTTTCATTTTCTGTCACAATTTTATTTTTGTTTGTGATTCTTCTTTGCAATGTACTTTTCGGAACATTGTACTGTTCTGCGGCCTGTCGAACTGATAACCCTTTGTTGCGAACTTTCTTAATAGCTTCTAACATGACTTGAGCTGACCATTTTCCACGATCTGTTTTTCTTTTGTAGTAGCGATCTATTTTAGGCATCTGCAATTACGACATACAAAGGAAGGGATCAACAGTTGTATTGCATAAGAACAGTTTCTCAAAATGGAACGTCCCAACTTAGGAATCTCGACTATGTCCCATCTTGAGAAATGTTGCCAATTATGAATGCGATTTAACCTAAAAATATTAACGCGATAAATGTAAAGCGAATTTATGGTAAAGTACACTATAAAGTCTGCTCTGATTGACCGTCTTAGATAAATTAAAGGTAACTTACGTTTTCGATGTTATTTTCTCTTTTGTATCGTACGAAATATTTTAATATTTTTACAAGAATCGCCAAACTACCATCACTACCGGCTATGGATATTGGAACTCAGGCAACTTTTAAAATAAGTGTGTCTACCGTGGGGAGTTAACTTACAAATATTTAGATGGCGCTGCAGTGCTAAACTTATCAATTTATTAACATGTCCTTTCTTAGGAAACTGTCCCATCTTGGGTAACTCTCCCCTACTAGTGGTATTTCTTCTCTCTGGCCACAAGCAATATTGTGGCGTACAGCGGTTGCAGTAATCACAGCTTGTACTGTATATCTAACTGGAGTCTCAGAACTAATGCCAAAGCGGGAAATCAACGTTTCTATACTCCGTAGGAACGTTCCACGACATTTCGTGTTCTAATAAGCGACTCATTGAACAGATGTTCTGCTTCATTGTGTGTATTTCTGAGGGGACTCAGCAAATAAGGTTTCACAGGATATCCACTATCTCCCACTAAAAGATTCTGATCATAAAATCCTTGTTCGAACGAATTGAAAACAGCAGAATTTCTAAATATATGAGAGTCATGTGATGATCCAGGCCACCGTGCCATAATATCCCGAATTTTTAAATCTGAGTCTGCAATTGTTTGCACGATTATAGAGAAAAATTGTTTTCTATTACGAAATATTTCGGCGTTGTTTCCATTTAGTGACTGTATACGCACGTGACTACAGTCAATCGCCCCAATGCAACGTGGAAATCTTGCAATGTCGAAAAATTTTTGTCCCACTTCCGCTATCTCCTCACCTTCTGGTATTTGTATATATATTGGGCGAAGAGCTGCAAGAGCTCGACTTACCCGTCGAACAATCTTAATAGCCGTAGATTTGTGGACTCCACTAAAGTCTCCAACAGTGGCAAGGAATAACCCCGTAGCATAAAATCTTAATGCTAGCTAGTAACTGGTTTTCAGGTGATAAGCAGTCATTCCTCCTAGTAGGGTGTGCAATCACGTCTTCAATTTCCACCAATATATTTTGCACAGTGTTTTTGGATAAGCGAAAACGAGTAAAAAAGTCGTGCTCATCCCATTCTTCGAAATGATTACTTCTATTTCTGATCATCTTGAGTCTTCTTACTTCCTCATCACTACTAAATGCATGTACGTCATATAATATATCCATAATTATCAAAGATCAATAATAAGTTTTTCTAGTTTTGGAGTATTTTTCGTTCTCTACTGGATTTAATTATTCCTTTAGCTAATGGCATAACACTGCGAAGCGTTAACGCCAGTGATGAATTGCGCCATAAACAAATAGATGCAGGGGCTTCTGAAGGCAATACGAAGAAAATGATCCTCCACGTGAAAACGCGATAGAATTCTTCTTATTTTATGTTGGAGAGGTTCGTCCAGTTAGCTCCTGTTTTAAGCGAAATATTGCTCACACGCCCAGATGCTCCCTCTATGATCATTGGCTCTGAGCTGAATAATATAAAGGAGGTGATTGAGCTACTGAAGTCGTTTGAAATCGTTACTAGGGAGGTTTCCGCAAAATCCCATGTTACTGTTAGCAAGGTCATGCCGCTGGTAAGTAGCTTAATCGAAGCTTTGAATATATTGCGACAATACTCCTAATTTATAAAGAGTATTATGACATTCAGGTAAAAAGTTTAACTTTAAAATCTTTTATATAATTTTATCCCAAAACTAGCTCAGTTATTAAAACTATCAATAATTTTAAAATAATAAGCATATACTATTTGTACTAACTGGGTTGCTGACTTTCAGTTACTTGTAAGCATGAGCATATACTATTTGTGTTAAATGGGTTGCTGACATTCAGTTACTTGAATAAATCATGCAGATTCCTATATCTTAATTTGTTCAGTACCAAATAATGTAAACTAATACGTTCGCATCTTTACCGATCTTTAAAATAATAAATTATAACAATAAAATAATTCCGTAAAGATGTGGAATTGTCCAAGAACCTATTCGATCTGATTACATCAATTTTAAGCAAAACTATAACAAGGTATGTATTTCAATAACTATTTATACCATTTACATTTACTGACATATATTTTCTCCTTTTAGGTTATTGTTATAAGCGTCTCTGTTTATTTCCCTACTCAACTCTAAAAAAATCTTTATTACTATGCCAAATAAAAGAAAATATCAGTACAGATTTGTTTAATTCGTTCGAAAATTTATAAATATGACTATGGAAATTTTTAACATCAATCAAAAGAACACATATGGATATTTACCACAACACGTCTAATCAACAATATGAGATGTACTTAATTCAAGATTGTCAATTGACTAAAATGGATATAAATGCAATAACGTAAGTACTAAATTTTATTATTGCTTAATACGATAACTGAAACCTGTTTGAATCTGTCATTCACAGAATTATTATAAAGTATTATTCAGCAGAACTTTTATACTTCATGAAATGCTAAATTATGTTATTCAACTCTGTAGTATTTTAAAAACACCCTACTTTTAAACAATCCCTAAATTGAGTTTATGATTTTATATCGTTAAGTAAAGATTTAGATTTACTGTTAATCATGATAATATACAGTAATTCACACAATTATAAAAATGATTTATAATTTCTCATCAGAAATTATGCAATAAACATTACTTAAATTCAGAAATTAATTCAAATGGTTATACAACCTGATATAATTATAAAAGTATTTTCTTTCTTATTCTTCAATATGTCTTTCTTTCTAGCGTAACTTCTTCTCACTCTAATGATGATGTTAGTATAACAACTGGAACCCTCGGACCTCGAACTGCTATCCTGAAGTACCTGGATGAAAACTCTGCACTCTCGCACACCTGGAATAAACACACTATCCTGATGTACTCCGGACTTCTGTTTTCCTGGAATGCTTGAACTGGGACGTCGGAATATCTCACTCCTCTATTCGTAAACTTGTACACCAAAAATTATCGCTCGTATTTAAACTCTTCTCAATTTAACTGGATCGATGATACACATGCAGGAACTCAATAATTATTCTTACGAAATGGTTTTAGCTGAATTGGATAATACTTCGTGAATATTCGATAATAAGGTAAGTTTGAATAAAACTCTCTTCTCTTTACGCGTTAGTAATATTAATCCTTTCTTCCTTCTTTTTTTTATAACACACCAGATAATCTCAATGGGAAATTTCAAATTATTAAATATTTTCCTAAAATAAAATATCACTATCTTCTCCGTTTAATATTAAGCACTTCTATATCACTTTGGAGCGAAAATCGAGAACAATAACCGTATTTATCGAGAAAAATCTTTCTCTACTCGAGAAAAACGACCGCTCTCTTCTCCAAAATTTTAGAATTGTTATTTTTTCATTTCACATTTCCTTGACGATCAATAATTAATTTTCTTTATCCAATTATATTATTCCACACAGTTTATTTATCCAACAAAGTTTCCACATTATTTTTGAATGTTTTAAATACTTATATAAAATTCCGATATCTTTCTATTTAAAATCTCAATTTAATATTTGAATTCTTTAGCTATACTTCTACATATTAATACCCATTTCTAGTAGTATTTATAAATGTCAAAATCTGACAGTTCCAGAATTTGAATTTAGGCGCGTTAGCTATTCATTATTTTATTGCATTTATATTTCAAATTTCATTACTAATTACTATTCTCATATACTTTGTTAATTAAACAAGTTTTCACAAAAATTATATTACATATACAAACAAATCAAGTAATATTTAAATCTCTACTTGCAGACTGAAGAAAAACAATGCAGCAAAGAATCCTGCCACATCCATCTATGTAAATGCATGAAGAAAACAAAATAAACTACACATTCGATAACATCAACATCTTTATACTTTTGGTATACTTTAAATATTTAAACAATATAAAAATTCTGCTATATAAAAAAAACACTTTAAATTAAATTCTCCTAATTTATTTATATACCATATTGTTGTCTAGTAATGGTAAACGGCAAACCATCACAATATGTACACCTCGAGACTCCATCGTAGTTGAATGAAAAAATGTATTGCAAAGGAATATGAGCAGACGATTCGATAAAATTGAATTCAATTCGATTCTGGCGATTCTGGCAACTGTATTAGATCCGAGATTCAAATTACTGCATTTTAGAGATGCCGTGGCTAAAAGCAAAATAATTTCAGGTTTAAATTGTTTCATAAGAGATTAAAAAAACGTCGCCAATATATCAGAATCTTCCGATGATTCTGAAAAAGAGGAAAGGGTTTTGATATTTGGACATATCATAAACATTTGGCTCACCAGAACATTAAGTTTAAACAGTCCTCTTGCCCCACCATCACAACAATGGAGACAGAAGTGCAAATGAATCTCGGATCAGCTATTGCTCCTATTACCCAAAATCTGATCGAAATGTGGAATGACATGACAAGTTTGTTTCCGGGACTGTATAAACAAGCTACTAAATATTTACCAATCGTGGCTACTTCAGTTCCAAGCGAACGATTCTCTTCCAAAGCCGAAGCAACTATCACGCAGCAGCGAAACCGTTTGAAACGGAAAAGGCTGTTCAAGTTATTCTTTCTAAATTCTGTACTCAATAAATAATGCTGCTGTTTCAAAATTCACTATAGTACATGCTATATAAACATAATTTAATAACGGGACTTTTTTGTTTGTTTTGATGTCCTTTTATTTCTCTCATATAGTAGAGTCGTTTTGGCAACCGACACGGCCAAAGTACGAACTAAAGACGAAGATTCAATACCACTACAAATTTCGATCGACCGGAACAATTTCAAAACAATAAAATTAAACTAATTAATTAATATTTCAGGATATGTACCTTCCCATAGCAAAATTCTATTACATGAAAGCCAGTTACAAATTAAATATTATAGATAAAGCTCTTAAATATTTTTTTTCTGCACCTATATTTTATATAAGATTTGGCTATACTGTTTAGGAGGCAAGCATTGTTGACAAATTTAAAATGTTTAGGTGACAATTATAAAAAACCTCAAAAAAGAATTATGACAAATGTCAAAATGTATGTGAATATTATTATTTATGACAGTCCTGAAATGACTTTTGTAGGTTATATTACTTGACAAGTAAAATTTCGCAACATCTCAAATTTGACGCCATTTTAATTGGCAACTATAGTTAGAGTAGTACAGAGTGCATGAGAACTGTATTGTGCTTGTGCGCATGTCTAGCCATTTATGCACACTTTAGATATAGTCATATTAAAATAGTTAAAGAAACATCGATGTTTAGATATATCGATGTTTTCAGGGCCGATGTTTTTGACATCGATGTTTTTTTTTGTTAAACATCGATACATCAAACATCGATGTTTTTCTTTACGATGTTTGCATCCCTAGTTGTAGGAACTGAAACGAAATAATTAAGAACCTTGTTATTTAAATCAACCTCTAGTGTTTTTATGTAGACCTACAAAAAAATATTTTATGTTCTACAACAGGTGTTTATTTATTTTAGAATAAATTTTTATTATGCCACGTTAACAATCACAGGTCTGTTATTGAATCGTGTAGCTTTTTTTAAATAAAATCAGTTTTTATTGACTTTAGGATTACATATTTTTTCATGATTTGACAATCACATTCATAGACCTGTAACTTTGAAACAAATACAAATGGAAAATGACTTTCTTATATGTATGAGCGTTTCAAATTATACTATTTTAAGAACTTTTTTACACAAAAATTATTCAAAACCCTATTCTCAGTACTTATATTCTCTTAATAAATCCCTATAGAATGCATACTTAGCAAGATATTCCAGAAAAAGTGCTGCTCCCTAAGAGTAAAAGTGTTACTTCCGGCCCGAATTTTGAAATTTCATTTATACAAAAAATATTGCAAATCTATCACTAAATACTTTTGTACTCTTGATAAATATATATATAGAATGCATAATTTACGACATATTTGCAAAAAATCGCTATTCGATAGGAGTAAAAGTGGTACTTCCGGCCTGAATTTTGTAATTTTTTTTACACAAAAGATATTGAAAATTATGTTTTAAATACTTTTATACCCGTAATGTATCTGTCTAAAAAGCATGACTTGCGAAATATTCGCAAAAAACTGATTTTCGATAAGAGTAAAAAACCTACTTCCGGTGGAATTTCGAAAAATTTTTTAAATAAAATTGTTCTCAATTTTAATTCTAAGTACATATGAATTCTTTATAAATTTGTTTAAACTTAGTAGTTGACGAAATAACGGCAAAATTCAATTTTTTCACTGAAGTAAACTACTACTTCCGGTTTGCCGATTTTACTGAAAATCTTATCAGATCTCAAGAGGGAGATTATATTCGTAAATACAAAATTTTGAATTGATACTTGTAGCGGTTCGACCGCTATCGTGGTCATACACACAGAGAGAGATAGAGATAGATAGAGAGATAGATAGAGAGAGAGAGAGAGAGAGATTTTTTAAAAACCACTTTTTCTGTATCAGGGGACTTCAAAACGTGGACATCTCGAGGTCGAAAATTTTCGTCATCACAATACTTCCCTTATACTACGTATAAGAAAGTAATAAAATTTGAACATAACGATACGGGACAACTTGTATATAGTTAAACATATACCTTAGCATAGAATAAATTGTCCATAAAGCAGATGGTTTATATTTACTATCTGGTAATTGAAAATAGGCAATTAATGAGTTTTCTTATATAACATGAAGTTCTTTTTCTTTCTCGTGCAATAAAACGTGTCATATGACACTCGTTCTTTAATATATTATTAAACTAAATTTATCTGTAAAGGATGCATCATTTTCAAGATATTTTCAAAGAACTGTTATTTTATAAGAGTAAACGTGATACTGCTGGTCCACATTTTGAAATAACACTACATCTGCCACAGTAAACTAACTATAAAGTTTTCGAAAAATCTGTTACCAGATATCAAATAGATATTGCAAATAGTAAATTAAGAGTTTGAAAGTAACATTCCTCCCCAGACATTTACACCAAATACTAACAGAAAGGAAATGACTTGGCGGAAAAAAAGGCAAGTACGTCTCTGAACAAGCATATCGCACGAAAGCATCCCGAAAATAGGTCTCTTTTTCACGTTATCACTGGTAAATATTACCTAACTCGGAGTATGATGACGCTACTGTTGGCTATAAATCAGGTAAAATTGTCAGGCTTGCGTGCCCATGAATATTTACTAAATGGAAAATTGTTAGTCAATTAAGAGGCAACGGCTCTCTCCTCTCGATGTGTTCGTGTGTGTGTGTGGCTGATGGGGTGAAAGGTAGGTAGTCGGTAGTCAGCTATATATGACCGGACACCCAAAAACGAAATATACGCCCGTTGTCGGTAGATATAATGCTCGTGTATCAGATATATACGTATATATAATGCACAGTACAGAAATAGTTATATTCTAGAGAGAGGTCCATTAATAATAAGTGGAACATGGGGGGTCGCAATCAGCCAAGTGCCTCGTACATCTCATCTGTGGCTCGCTTGTAGGTGCGTCGCATTTTACCTATTTCGAGCTTAGAGATCTCCAGGGACTACGGAAGTATCTTGTATCCTGTATGTTTATGTTTTCTTTGAACCATTGTCTTTAATAAGCTTTTAATGGATTAATTATGTATTGGTCGATTGAATGGGGTTAAGCGATATTGGGATAAGAATTTTGCTTTTAGTTTTAGAAAAACTAGAATCTTTATTTTGAATTAATTTAATTACAATGAAACATAATTGTTTAGCGACTAAAAAAATACTGAGTTTTAAGGTAGGTACTAAAGATACAAATTTAAATTGTTTAATTAGTTTCCTATATTGTTATTATATATTTAAATAATAATAATAATAATAATAATAACTTTTTTGCATTATACACACATTTTATATATGCAAATAATAGGAAATACAATAGATTAGACACTTATGAAGGGCGAGTCATTTCCGCGGTAAAGGCAGATTGTGACTTTATAAGAAAAGATATTTCGAAATGGTTTTCTTGCTATGATAACCACTCACTAGGAGCACGTTTTAAAATTATTTTGTATTATACAGTTTTCCATAACTAATTAGTGGAACAGAAATTATAAAATAACAATGAACTGTACACACAGAAAAATCTGTCTTTACATTGAATATACATATGTACTCAAATGTATACTGTTAACTTGAATAAACATTATTTACTTTAAACTTAATCTATTCAGGTTAAATATAATATAATATTTTGATTTAATTAAACGTTTCTTTAAAAAGTGTGTTTGAACTAAATTTGTCAGTTATTCACCTTAAACTTATGAATCTTTATTTAATTTAAATATATTAATACTAACTTACACTCACAACAATTAAAAGAATAAGTGAATACATTTGTTTTAAATACAAGAAAAAATGTATATACTCAATTCAAATATACCGCTTCCCCCTCTAGTCAACGCAGAGTGCTGCTCATTATTCCTTCATAACCCACATTGCATTGTGTATGTGAAAAATTCGTGCAGACGAGTGCAACACAACAAAATTCATAGGAACAGACAGACATTCTATACAGGTAAGCTACACCTCTGACTACTTAGATTAACTAAATAAGTCGAAAAAGTAGAACTATACGATAAATAAATGATGCGTGTGATTCTACGGGCTCTGGATTCTACAAATAATCTGATGGAACATAATTCACCCTTTTTTTTGTAAAAGTCGTTTTATTTATTTTTTTCAATAATTTGTAGATATATACAACACGCCTTTTCTCTGAATGAATATAAAATCTATCGAATAGCTTTGGTGCTTCTTCGCATCGGTGAAGTCCCCAGCAAGAAAAATACCAGGGTGCGACGTCATCGGACCTGCACGTGTTTGCTTACGCGCTGCTAAATAATAATGGATATTCATGCGCTGTTGACAGAGCTGAATTGCGAAGATTTGATACCAGCATTTGATAGTAAGTATCGAGTTCAATTAATAGTTCATGTACTATTGGGCTCAATAAATCTTGCCCGTCACTTTTCTGTCGTCTCAGAAAAATTCGGTGTAGCCTACCCTTTACTGTCATGACTGACATTTCTATATAGTCAAAATTCAAATTTTTTGACATCTTACGAAAGTAGGTTAACAATTTTAAAGGGTAATTTACACTCTTCTGTCAAGTCAGTGACAGTGACGGGCAAGATTTATTGAGCGCAGCTGTATATGTATATGTACACATATTATACAGTGTGTCCCAGCGAAAAATTCAAACATTTTATTAGAATTTCTGAGGAAGCTCTATAGTACCCCGAAATTTTCGAATGGTACTGCTCTTTTTGTGATATAAACTTTCTTTAAAAGTTTCAAATAAGGAATTCATCTGTCCTATTTTTAAATTCAAATGTTTACACCTTCGTTGGTACTTATTTTTCTAACTAGAGAGTGAGAATAATATAAAATGCACAATTTACACAATTACATTCTTTTATTGTTCTCAACTGTCATAAATTTTCAAATTTCTCGTTTGTGAAACGCCTCTTAAAATCACTAGATACGTTATGAGGATATAATTGAACGTTGCCCGAGGCAACACATTCAAGGTGACATTTCTGACAGGTCTTGAAAAATTTGTCAAAAGCGAACGTAAAAACCATTGTTAAGAGCTTTTGAAGTGTCAAGCGCGTTGTTTCGAACAATAAAATGTCGTACGCAACTCTTTTCAGTTTAAATTGGGCTGCTAATTAATTGTCACTCGTAGCCTTAAAATACTCGTTACACTCGTATTTTAATTTGGCTACTCGTGACAATTAAAAAAGCCCAATTTACACAGAAACTCGTTGCGTAATATACTATTAATCTATTATATTACGTCTTTACATATAAAAATACTCCAAATATACGTGAAGTTATCTTCTCTGTTGATTACTATATTTTGACTAGTCAAAAAATTTCACAAACTTTTCCAAGAAAATAATTTGAAAATTAATTTTTGAATTTTTTTTCATTCCGTCATGGCTAAAAACAACATTTGAATGTCTTGTGTATTATATAATTTATTAATTTATGATACTTGAATGTGTCTTCACTGTGTTATGGTTGTCACTACTACCTGTCAAAATGGTCACTTTTATTTATCTATTGAAAAGGAATAACAAAACTGACAAACAGTTTAATTTTAACTTACATAATGTTGTTATCATGTGTTAATAAGAACTGATGTGTTCCAAAATTACTTTTCGAGCATGTTTTTTTTTAAGCCTGGATGTTGTGATCAAAGGCTGTATAAATGCTTTATTCAATATTTTAGACAACAACATAGACTTCAACTTTTTTTTAAAACTAAGTGATGAAGAGTTGAAGGAATTGATACCGTCCATCGGAAAAAGAAAAATTGTTAGAGCCAAAAGGGATGAATTGTTAAGCCAACAAGTAATCAAGGTATGCACAATCATTTATCCTTGATGGGAAGAACAGATTATTATTGCAGTTATTTGATATATTGATCATAATGAAACTGTCACTCAATTTTTTTTTTTTGAGTTACTCTTTTTGTGTATTTTTAATTCTAATCTAGCAAAAACTCAAGTTTTATCGATAATAAATTTTTGTAGGTTGTTGAATTACCAGACATCAATTCTCTGGTTACTCCTGAACCTAGCCTGCCTTCGACGATCACAGTCCAATCTGAAACAACAACAGCAAACACAACATTGGACAATAGCTTTGAATCAATTATCTCACAGACTGTGGATCTGTTTTTTCAAACCACAAAACCTAAACTAACGGACTTTGATTTGAATACTCTGCTACAAACAACACCGCTGGGAAAAAGTATTTTAAATTTTTACAATACCAATGAAAGATTGAACAATACTCAACAAGGTCGTTTGGTTGATATTATAACCAAGCATATTTATACTCATATAGTGAATCAGTAAGTACTACGCTTTAAATGAGTTTCAGCGGCCTATAATATTGAATTTATTTTTTTTTTTTTTTTAGTCGATTAAGCGAAAACGATTATTTAGTGTTGGCCGCTAAAATCGTTTCACTTTTTGCAAACGAAGCAGTAGGTACTTACTATGTACCCCCCATCAAAAAGAAGGATTCAAGAACGGGAAAATCAAAGTGTGCCAGAGGCAAACTAGTATCGAAGGTACACAACTTAATCCATATTGGAGGTGAGGCCGTTCGCCTACGAAAACGCAAGTGTGGCGATACACCGAAAGATTCCGATGAAGAAGTAACTAATCAAAATTTACCGAGTACTTCGAGAGATTTAGGTAAACTGTGACCTTTATACCTTGATTATAATAATAATGAGTATTATGTTACAGAAGATTATTCCAAAAACGTTGATGTTTTATGGCTTAAACATAACAACGAACCTTGGGCAACGGTATTAGAAAAGTGGAATATCACTTTTGAACTAAGAAGAAAAAACTGTTTCCATACTGTTCACGATTTTTTGGAAAACTGGCCAATATTAAGGGATCTCCGGTCTGAAGTTTTGGTGAGTGAAAAATAGTAAACTTTCTTTGAAACGCATAACTTTCAAGTATTTTTGGTTACTTTTTTGCAGATTAACCTAGACTTCGAAAAGATATTTCCCAATGCTAGTTTGAAATTCTATACGAATTGGGAACAGTTTTTCCAAACTGTTTTAAATTTGAACAAAACCAATCTCCGAGACAATGATTCACTGAACCTGCTGAAACTTTGGAAATCATGTGATAACGAGGGTATTCTATGTTCAGTTGTAATTTAATATTTTCTGATCTTAATAAAATTTAGATACGAAACGGGCACTGGAAGTCAATCTGCTACCATATCTCATACCTCCCCGAGGGAGAGTGGTCCTACCAAACAAAAAACATTGGAAATATTCCACACTGGAAGTCTTGGAATCCATTCTTATACTTGTTAAGGTACTGACTTCTGCGGACATTGTAATTGATAGTTTTATTAAAAGAATATGTTTTACAGACACCTGGAGATATTGAAAAAATAATAGAAAATCGAAAAGAAAAAGCTCACCACCGTAAACAGACTGTTCAACCGTTTATTTTGATAGAGGGGCCGACGATTTACACGCCAAGATGTTTTTATGTGGTAATTGATTGCATTAAATATCAGTTTGATAGCTTTGGTAAGTGCTTTGACACGTTATTCAAATTGTTTCATACCTTCAACTCAAGATACCCCGTTCAAGGAGAATATATATATACCTTGATTCAAAGATGTGTGTACGAAATTACTACTGAATATGACAAAACAGTACCAAGCACCGAGCAAATAGTCGCCGCATTCACAAAACGTCTTAAAACCTAAGTTGACCTGTTATAGAATTTATGAGAGTATTATGTGCTCTTAGCAGAATTTTATATTATATTTTTGTTACTATTTTTGTCTATTTTGGATGTATGGTGAACGTTAAGAGAACTAGATACTTGTTATTTTGATTTTTTAATTTTTATTTTTGTCAAGTTTTTGATTGTGTAATTAGTATTAGTAGTATTAGAATTAGTATTATTTCGAAGAAGACTGTTTTTTTTATGATCTTATTTATGAGAAAAGCAGAGAAAAATGAAATGTAACGACTGCGGAAAACTTTGTCAAAATCTGAAAAAATATTTTTTCCACATTAGTCTTGTCCACAATAGAAGCAATTATTTTTTGTGTCCTGTTGGTGATTGTAATAGATTATACCATAGAAAAGCTGATTTCAAAAAACATATAGAACGAAAGCATACTGCACAAAACAATATCACTTATAGCGACTCTGAAGTGACTGATAATACACCCATAAACAACAATATCCATAATACAGACGAAAATTTGGATCACTGTGAGTTAACTAATAATATTACAGCGTCAATAAATGCTCAACTTGGTTCTCAAGATTTAGTGACCAGAATTGCAAATAACCTTCGTGATTTTAGAAACATCTTCAATTCATCTTTATCATTACTAATTTCAAAATGTTACGATAATTTGACTGTCTCTAGATCAGTAATCCAAAATATCATTGTAGATTTTCAATCATTTCTTTCATCTGGTATATTGAAACTTATAAGAGATTCGGTTAAAATAGTTGGTGAATTTTTCACCGACAAAATGATATTGACTGATACATGTACAATGCTTGAAACGGTAGAAAACTCGTTTATTTCCCTCGATACTGAATTCAAACGTGTTCAGTTTTTTCAGAAATCCCAGTGCTTCATCAAGCCACGTGAATATCATCTATAATAGGTGTTTCACAAGAACAGCACAGAAAAAGTGGTGAAATGACCTTGCAACTTAAAAATAATTACAGTTACTATGTACCCATGAATGAAACCTTAACTTCATTTTTAGAACTACCTAATGTTTTTAAAATTATAATTGATCATCAGATAAAGTTATTACATGAATATAAACCAGATGAACCTATGTATAATATAGTGAATGGAAGTTTGTGGCAAAATAAATTAAATAGGAAAAAAAATGTTCTTCCAATAGTGTTATATTTCGACGATTTTGAGTCAGGAAATCCACTAGGCAGCCACGCAGGTGATTATAAGATAGGAGCAGTATATTTTTCAATAGCTACTGTACCCCCAGCCTATTCTACTAGATTGGAAAATATTTTTCTCTCTTATTTGTTTTATAGTGGCGACAGAGTTAAATTTGGAAATGACATTCTTTTTCGTATTTTAGTTGAACAAATTAACGATTTAGAAAACAAAGGTATAGTAATAAAAACAAATAATACTGAACAGAAAGTTTACTTTGAACTAGTTTGCATAACAGGTGATAATTTGGGTCTACACAGTATTTTTGGCCTAAATGAAAGTTTCTCATCTCACCATTTTTGTAGATTTTGTATCACAACTAAAGTTGACACAATGCGCCAAGTTCGGGAGAACCACGATCATATCAGATGTAGAAAAGACTATGAACAACACTTGTCTGATCATATAGGAATTAAAGAACGCTGTGTTTGGCATCAATTACAAAATTTTCATATTTACGACAATCTCGTATGTGATGTAATGCACGACCTGTATGAAGGGGTTTTGCGGTACGATATGGCGTTGATTATAAATAGTCTAATAACAAATAGTAGCTTTTCACTGCAGCATTTAAATTCTAGAATAAAATACTTTACCTACGAAAAGTTTGAGAAAAACATTCCACCCTTTATTAAACAAGATCATCTAAAGAACGGGTGTATGATTATGTCATCAGCAGAAATGTTGTGCTTAACTAGAAATTTTAGATTTCTAGTTGGAGATTTGATTGAAAGTGATAACGTAATTTGGAAATTTTATTTAATTGTGTTAGATATAGTTGATATTTTGTCATTTCCTGTAATTTCGGCACATACTTTAGAACTATTACAAACTCTAATTACCGACCATCATGAGATGTATATTGAACTGTTTCACACTTCCTTAAAACCAAAACATCACTTTTTATTACATTATTGTAGAATAATTCAAAAAATTGGCCCACCATCATTGTTGTCATGTATGAGATTTGAAGCCAAACACAAAGATCTCAAAAACATTTGTCATAATTCTCGAAACAGAAAAAACTTACCATATTCATTAGCTTATAGGACACAGCTTAAAAACTGCTATCGACTATCAGCACAACGTGGTTTTGATGACGTTATAAATCATGCAATGCCTGTTGATGTGCATTATTCAGAAAAAGTTTTTATGGAAAAGTGTGGACTGAAATCAGACGAACATTTTGAAGTTACCTGGCTCGAAATTAATGGTATAAAATATGACTGCCATAGTATTTTACCTTATTCGTTTGATAATACTAGTAGTGTTCCCCTGTTTGGAAAAATAATAAATATTTTTGTCAATAAGGTTAATAATAAGGATGTCACTTTCAAGTGTACAATTTTGAACATTGTAGAGTATTCCCCTCACCTCAAAGCCTACGAGATTACGGTTAATTTTAACAATATTGTAGGTATTCCGATGAAAGAATGTAACTTAGATGAACCAACAGTCATTCATCACATTCAGGATAAATTATATATATCATCTCCGTGTTGTTTATTTTGAATATGCATAAATTCATTTTTCTTTGCTTCTCTACCAAAGATAATATTATGATTATATTTTTTTACAAAGCGTTAATATATTAATAAATATATTTTGTAATACCTTTAATGTGTTTTTGTTTCACCTATATATTCTAATGAAGCTGTTGGTGGTTATTTATGGCCGTGTGCATCGCTCACTATAAAGGTTATGTTTTTTAGTATTTCTTTATGGAGTATACTAGTTTACTTGCCTCAGAAGTAACAATCGGTTTAAACTAACTATGGAGCGGTGGAGCGGTCCAAAATAGTCAAACCGGCAAAAAAACCATTTTACATATTTGAGTGTAGTAAAGCATTCATTCATTAAAAAAATATTAACTTCCAATGGAACGTGGTATATTTTCAAACAGAGTAAGCAAATATTTTAGTTAAAGCGTACCTATGATTGGTGTAAGATGATGATACGTTTGGATGGAACATATTTATTTATTCAAGCTAAATAAAATAGTATTTAGATTGAACATTAGCAGTGGTTGTGCCGAGAAGATGTTATATTTGCCGGTATTTTACTGTATAATTGAAATAATAATAACATCTATTTACTTTTAAGCAAATCATACTATTAATACTAATAATATAAATGCTCAACACGAGTACACGGTAATAATAAATCAATAAAAGTGTGTTTCATTCAGATCAAGCTTACGTGTTATTTGCTGATATGCGAATTCAACGTACACTTGAATCAAACTGGTTATGTTCAGATTAAGAATAAACTTTTTTGTGTGTAGTAGGTAAAAATTAAACGTGTTCCTTTCACCTTTAAAAGTTTTTCAACATGCTTACTTGTATATCTAAATATTTGTCAAATATGTTTCCTCATAACGTCTTTTGTGGTTACAGGTATACTGGTTAATATTTGCTCTTTTACAAATCTCTATAAAAAGAAACTAATTTTTTGATGTCTGAATACCCAGCAGGCCAGTCAATAGGACCTCCACGGGTTACCCACTTGTCTGGAGACATTTCATGAAAATATTTCGTGTCTGTAGCATCTTCCAAAAATTCGGTACAACAAAAGAAACATATATAAATTATATTACAAAAGTTGAAATATATTTAGAAGGGCTATAACTGCAGGGGCGCTTTAAAACACTGCACTATTTGGCTTAGGATGTAGGAAAAAACCTGTAGAATAAAAACCTCCATCACAGCGCCACAAAACTAAAGGTGTTTAGTTGTTAAGATCCAAGCAACAGCCTCTGGAGTTAAATTATGTAAATCTGTATATCCAAATTCAAACTTAGCTAGAGGACATTCTTCAATATATTGCAGTGATCTTACGTCTGGGATTGAATTGTAAATAAGCATAATCAAGATCACTTCTAGATTTAATTTAGTTAATTACTATTTTATTTATTTTATCATGATCAGTGTATATAAATATTTATTAAGTTAGTGTTTTGGCAAATTTAAATTAATTTAAGTAAAATAATATAAGAATGTTATTGTAATTTTATTCAAGAAGCTAATATTAAAATAAGCCTGGTATATCAAGTGAATATTCACAAGAAAGTGTTTCCCGCAAGCTTCAGCGGGGAAAATATATTATGACCCAGACCGTGCGACAGATTGGTCCGGCGAAACAATATTTTCCGCTAGATGCGATTAACAATCACGGATGTAAACAAATTGACATCGAGATGGATGTTTGTTTCCGTTTTTAAAAGCTGGTAATACACCACTTTACCGAGAGGTGCAGCACTGTAGAAATGTAATTGAAGAGGTGGAATCGAAATCGTACCAAGTATGACCGTAGTTTTTTGTGAAAGAAAATGTTAATATAAGCGAGCACATGAAGAATTTAGTGGAGAAGCTGGTGCAAACCGCTCTTAAAATAAAAGGTCTTTTGAACACTGGTGCTTATACATATCAATTATTATGAATTAACTTTAACATAGAAAACTTTTTATGATTCCGAACTTGTAATATTTTTCCGAGATATTTATTTGACTTTAGAAAAATTTCGATAAAAGCGGGACTTGCAAAATGTTACTGAATTAAATTTTATTTCAACTTAGAAAATTTTTCATCATTCGGAACTTATAATATTTTCCGAAATATTTAGTTGAACTTAGAAAAATTTTCGATATGAGGGACTTGCAATATTTTATGAATAAAAGTATTTATTTTAACTTAGAACAATTTTACAAATTGGAAATTGTAATATATCACTGAGATATTTATTTGTAATTAATTTCGCTGAGATAGAACTTTAATATTTTAGCGAGTTAAGTTTTATGTTTTATTCTTATACGTGGGTCATTACACCGTGCATTATGGTAGAACATTTTGAGTAAGTGTAATGATTTAGTTTAAGATTTAATGAGAAAGTATTTGTTATCAAATTGGAATACAAGTATAGACAGTCAATATAATTCGAATATGGATGAATTTGAAGTTTTGTATGAGGAATTAAGGTGATTTAGTGGTATTTATATTTTGTTCTATTGTACCTATATCTTGTGTTACATAAAATTTTTGTGTGGTGTTTTATACTGTAGTTGTAGAACGAGGTTAGTAATTTTTCTTTATATATGTGAATATATTCTTTATTTATTTTATACTTTATTGTGCATGTGTATTGAAATTTTGACGTGTTGGGTTATAAGTCAGGGATGTGTGCAATGAATTAAGTAGGTGATTAATTCATAGCATGGAGCCTTGATTAATCCTAAAAACACGAATTAGTTTCTGGTAGTACTGTTTCGGGAGCGAGCAAAGGCACTGAGCAGAACTAATCAGGACTGAGTCAATATTTTAAAATACACAGAGGCATTTGAACTTAAAGATATATATGCATTAAGGGATGAGCACGTTGTTGCGTACGTTAGAGGTGTGTTCAACGAGTTGAAAGACATACTCGTGGGATAGCGAGCAAAGGCACTGAGCAGAATTAATCAAGACAGAGCCATTACCTTAGTGTTTATATATTTGCAACCGATAAGTGTAACTCATAACATGTATTAAATTTTTTTTGATATGTTGATTGTTTTACATTTTAAAAGAAAATGAAAAAATGAAAAGTTATGATAAAGGTTTAGTAGAATATTTTCTGATAGCTTTTTTTTATATATTATTTTGATTATAATTGTCATATTTATGATATTATGTTATCATAACATGCAAAGATTTAATTTAACGTTTAGGATATTGTTAATTATAAATATATTTGTTTGTAAATTAGTAATTTAATAAATTATATTATAAGGTTTTTTTCGTATTTTTATTTATTTTATCTGACCTGGAGACACTTGAGAGAATTCATATTGGAGAAGGAACATTGTTATTATTTTCTGCCCCTGAGTAAAAACTTCTTTAATAATTTTAAAACTGAGCTAGTGATGTGTGAAATTGCTAAACCTACTGTTTTGCAGAAAATCATAAGGCTTTAGTCTAGCATAAGGCCTAGAACTAAAGTATATGCTTGATTCTGCTCTTATTTATTGTTAAATTAATTAATATATTTATATGCAACCATTAATTTGCAAGAATCACAACAATATGTTTAACTGATCTTAGGGATCTTGTTTGGTCTTCCAAGTGATGGTTGTTATAGAAAACACTATATTCTCCATTTTCGACCATCGTAAAGATGGCTACCATCAAGCAAAATCAAATAAAATTAAAGAAATGTAGATTAAAACATAAAAATAACTAGGAGAATAGAAGCTTAAAATTGACACTGACGTATAGATGTCAAAACTAATTTTATAAAAAAAAAGAAAACAATGTTTCCGTTACTATGGAAGCTAGCTTCATCTGGAAATAACACACTAACAAAGGTAATTACCCGTACATTCATTTTAATTATTGCCCATTAACAGAACACTCTTCTAGATTTAAATTGATGGGTGCGTAATTCAATATTTAAATGTATTTATTGTGGTTGATATTTATTTCATCTTACGGTCCTTCCAACGATCGTTTGGCTAATATTCAGCAAACGAATTTATTCATGGGTATTGACGTGTTTTTCTGTTGTTTCCATAAGAATTCTTAATTGATTTTCATTATTAACCATATATTTAGGTTTCCTTGGCTTTGAATTAGCAATACTGCCAATAGTAATGAAAATATCCATTACTCTTTTAAAGGCATCTTTGGGACATCTTCTGTCATGGTAAACTCTTTGGGCTAAAAAAGAAATCCTTTGACGTGCCTTCAGTACAGAAAGACCGTATTAAAATAAAAAACTTATAGTTGGCAATATTATATCCAAAAACTACAATAGCTCAGTAATGGTCACTTTTAAAATAGTAACGTCTTACATGGTTTTGGTACGAAACTTAGTAAGCAATTCAAAAATTAACCGATATATAGCGTGTTCCATTCGAAAAAGTTCACTTTTAGACCAAAATATGTTATGTAACTTTGATCCAGTTTTCTGCAAACTCAATTAGTAATTGAAAAAATATAAAATATGTTTCTATTAGGACATTTTATTATGAACAATGCTACCAAAAATTGTGTCCATCTAATACGTAGTTTTCAAGAAATATAATTTTATAAAAACATTGAATTTTTCAAAAAAGGATGTTAAAACTATGAACGAAAAAGTGATTCAAAACAGAAGAAAAAGATAAAATGTAAAGAACACAGTAAAGATGCGTGCAAAACATAATCAAATGAAAAGGAAATCCAAGAAAAAATATCAACCGCAAGAAAATCCTGATTCGTTGATGGATTACAAGAGTCCAGTACTGAATGACTCTGAACATAATGGAGATAAAAATTATGGAAATACCTGCGCTGGTTGTGGGAAAAACTATAACAAAACCAAAACAGTTGAAGACTGGATCAAGTGTATTCGATGTTGACGATGGATGCACGAAAACTGTACCAAATATTTGAAGTTTTGAGATATTTGTGGCAAACATGCCAAAAAGTAAAATTTTGATTGTATTTACGTCTTTTCTATTGTGTGGATTAGTCACATTTTATTTTTATTTCTTTTCGAATGTAACGCTTAATTTTGTTTCTTAAGTATCCTAATTAGAAAAATAAAGTCTGTGTTAGGATCCCACGAGTAATTATTTTCTCACCATTGAAAATAAAAATGTTGAAGATTTTTCCAGCTTTCTGTGAATTACCTATTTAATTCTTGTCCATTTCAACCTTTTTTTATTTCTAAATTTAAATTTAAATATTTTGTTATTAGTCAAAATCATGCTTGGGCTTATTGCTTTAAATTTTTCAATTCTTAAATTTTTAAGTTCATGGCAATATGCAATTAAAAGAAACTTAAACGGTGAGTTTTAATTTAAAATTTTATAAACAATAACGTTGTCTGCCAATATATTATCAATATATTAAATCATCAAACAAACAATATAAAACTAATAAAAACCCTAGAATAAAAAAATTGGAAAAATATAGTAACCTATATTATTTGTGATTGAGGTTTTTTCGTGTGTACGGGAGGCACATAAATCATTGCATTTTATCAAATTAAACGTCAACCCCATATATGCACCGGCTGTTCTGATATGCCCGAATTGGTACAGTTCCAGGTCCCCTCCTACCAAACATCATTGCTCACCGTCATATGTCAACCTGTAGTCTACATTTTTGTCAATAAATCCCCCGCAGAATATGTAATATAGATATAGGAAGCATTGATATAAAAACTTCAAAATATACCATAGAAATATGAAAATAGTTATGTGAATTCACTTAATTATTTTTATGGAAATTAGAGGAATTTTTTGTAAATGTGATTTAATAAAAAAAATAATATGTTTTTGATAATCAGATACGTGAAATTTATATGTGATAAGACAACTTTCGTCTCCATGTTGCGTTATTTGTCAATTTTGGTACATTTAAGGGGACAAATGCGAAGTTGATTGATTTCACTGTTTATACCTGCGCTTTTGTTATAATAATAATAATAATAATAATAATATATTTACCTTTTGTAATAACACCATTACAAAGAAATTGTCGTACATGGAAATAAATATAAACCAGCATATTGTAACGAAACCAGCAGACTTCCGAGCGACAATAAAAAAAAAGGTTGTAAATCATCTCGGTGCGACTGGTAAACATCATGAACCAGTGGATCATCCATTTGCGTTGTACTGCCTGGAGACAGAATGTCGGTCTAATGTTCTGCAAACGTCGAGAGGGAGATGGAGTATACGCGAATGCTCCAGATGTTTCGTATGTGTATATAAGGCGGCTGGGTCACCGATGGATGAGTAATTTCGGAATAAGAAGTTCCTTAAGTAGTCTCGTGCGGAACAGTAAGATAAATATAAGAAAGAAGTAAATAGTTCCTTTAGTGGTAGTGCAATAAAGACATAAATATTACCGTGTCATATAAATAGAAGTGATATAAATACGGTAGTGTGATATAAATATACGGACATATTAGTAATAGAAATAAATACATGGTTAATTTAAATCGTAGAAGTTTAAGTGTGTTGCATTAGTTTTACATTTTTATATTGTAATTAATTTTACGTGTATGAATATACAGACTGTTTTAAATAAATAAATTGCACGAGTTGTTTATTGCGAACCCGAAAACGTTACAATATGAATGCATTTATCAGAAATTTTGTATATAAACATATAAACATTCCTCATATTAGATTCCCTGTGTTGTAAAATAATATTATACAAATCAAACGAGTAAAATTGCTCCCTATTCAAAATCAAAATCCTTTGTGGAAATCTAAGCGTATACAGGAAATAAAGAATATATGTATACCTATAACTCATATACAGGTGCCCCACCGAAAACGAAACAGATTGAATATCTCGAAGGAGAAAACTTTTTTGAAAAAAAGCAAAAACAGGTCGATTTTTGATCCAAGGGGGACACCCTTCCATCATATCTTTAACTGTGATACGTCATTTCCCTCCCCTCCATCACTCTAACCATTACAATTTAAATAGGAACAGTACTAAATACGATACATTACTGAAAAGGTAATTGTACGGATAATTCAGAAAAGTGATTTTTGGGTGCGCTATTTTTGATTTTAGCGCCCTCTAGCGAAAAGAAAACGGTTACGTATTCCACAATGTGATACATCATTTCAAAGCTAATTTTATTAGCAATTTAATGCACAAATGAAAAAAATTTAAATAATTGAAAAACCTTGCAGAGCTCTAATATTAGACACTACGAACTTATACAAAAGACCCTGACAGTCTGTACTTGACAATGATGACAAATAAATGTCAAAAATATTACGTATTTATTTGCTAATTAAATTAGCTTTGAAATGATGTGTCACATTGTGGAATACGTTACCGTTTTTTTCCCGCTAGAGGGCGCTAAAATCAAAAATAGCGCGACCAACAATAACTTGCTGAATTCTCCTTCTCAATGATGGATCGTATTTAGTACTTTCTCTATTTAAATTGTAATGGTTAGAGTGATGGAGAGGAGGGGAATGACGTATCACAGTTGAAGATACGATGAAAGGGTGTCCCCCCTTGGATCAAAAGTTTTCTTCTTCGATATATTCAATCTGTTTCGTTTTCGGGGGGGGGGGGGCACCCTGTATAATGTAACCTATATACCTAAGTGAAAGTAAGGTGTTAGCCATTACCTACGTCTATTCCTACGTATAAATAAATATAGTGCAGATATACAGATACCTGCAAACTGAGCTCAAATAAATGTATTTTTCACATGCAAATAAACTGTTCTCTCGGTGTAGAAGAAAGAGCGAAAGAAACTATGACATATATTTTAAATTTTTCTGTGTTGACAATTAAAATTATTCCTGAATGTCACTGCCACATTCACTACTTTCAGAACTTTCCAAATTAGTTATGAAACTCTCTTGTAAATTTTCAACAATTACGTCTAACTCCCACATATTCTTCTCTACTTCTTTAACATGTTTGATGGCATTCAACCAGTTCTCTTTTGTAACATTGATGTGTGTAACAGCTCTTTGACTTCCTTTAATTTAAATGTAGTGTTTTTCCTTGCAATTTCTCATTTAACTTGGGCCCAAATTAATTCTATCGGGTTCAATTCGCAATGATATGGTGGTAGTCTTAGTACTGTTCTATTGTAAGTCTTTGTAAGTTCATCAATCGTATATTTATTGAAATGTTCTTTGTGCACCATAACTAAATGTAATAGTTCATCCTTAACCATATCTTTTTGAAAGGATTTATTTTTTTCTTGCAACTAAGACTGAATATCACCTTTCCGTGCGGCTGTAGTTGGCACTTTTTCAATTTTTCTACTGTGATAGGAAGCATTATCTAATATAACAACACATTTTTCTTCCAACGTTGGCAATGCCTTTTCAAACCAGTACTCAAAGATATTTGCATTCATTTCTTCGTGATACTTATTGGTACTTTTTGACTCGAACAACAATAAGCCGTTTTCTACAAATCCATCTTCTGAACCAATATGAAGAACAATCAATCGTCGTCTGGATTTTTAAGACCCGTCGAGAGCCCTTGCCCTGGACTTGTTACCGTTTTATCTACCCATATTTTTTGCACAGTATGGCCTTCATTGACCCATGTTTCATCTAGGTAGTAAATTTTTCTATTTTGTTCCCTAAATTCTTTTATTGGACGAAGGTAGCGCCGTCTCCATGTAACAATTTCACATTTTCCTTTAAAAAACTATTTCGAGCTCTTTTTTTTTAAAGAGAAATTCATTTCTTTCAACAACTTCCACACTGTTGTACGTTTGAGGCTTGGCAAGTTCTCATCTTCATTTACTTTAAATAAAATCTTATCCACTGTTGGCACCTCATTTTTATAGAAAAAAGAGTGTACTATACGTCTAATAATATTGCGCATATCATCATCAATAGGACAGATCGTACTCTTGTATACGTCTTTGGAGGTTTCACATCTTATGCATTGAGTTCTCGCAAAATATTAAAAACACTTGCAGAGCAGATACCTGCAGCTTCGGCTGTAAAGTCAACAATTCGTGTCTTAGAGTCAGCTGGACATTCTTGTTGACGTTGTTTGGTAAATATATTCAGTACAGTCTCTTTTTCTAGCACTGTCAAATGTCTCTTTACTCGTTTCTTCAGTTCTGGCTGCATTTTCCACAGTACTGTATAAACAGGTAAAAATAGTAACTTAAATTCAACACTTCTGGAAAGCTGAAACATAATTAACCTATAAACTATTTGCTTTGTTTACGATTTATAGATCTTCCTTCAATAAATCTTTAATCATTAATAGAGTCTTTAAAAAGACTGAGAATAATAATAATAACAACTTAAACAAACACAAACAGCGCAAACACAAGGAACAATACAAAACACTATAGAGGAAAGTCGCCTAATTTCGGATAGTGGCTTAATTTCGTATACTGGTGTATCTGAGAAACTAACCAAAGCAGTAATCGGAAATTGACTCCAGTGCAGTGTAAGAAGTCAAAGCAAGCATGTCCTGTGTTATTTTCCTGAAACTACTGCTTCCCGTTAGATGGCAGTGGTAACCATTCGAACCACGATTCGTAGTTTTTTTTGGATCACAGTTTAGGCGGTGTTTTTCTTATAAATATTGGTCTCGAAAATTTGTGTTTTTCACCAAAGCAAGGTAAGGGTTTGTTTAATGAGTATTATTAGTCAAAACTAGGAAGCTTTTAAATGTTTTTATATTAGGGAACCTTAACCTAAAAAAAGTTGCCTAATTTCGGATATTTCAAGTTTCTCAATTTCGGATGTCCGAAATTAAGAATCCCATATTGATGAACAGAACAAATTCCAACTTCTAGTGTGGCCTAACAAATATAATGTTTATTTTTAGAACAAAATGCCAAATAACGGCAAAAAACATAAACAGTGGAATCCCGACCAGATGAAACTTACTATACAAGCCGTCAGAGCAAAGGAAATGGGATATATGAAAGCGTCAAAATCTTTCGGTGTTCCAAAATCAACATTAGAAGATTATGTCAAACAAGTTGACAAAACTCCAGAATAGTTGGTTAATATGCGTATAGGAAGAAAACCAGCACTTTCTACTGAAAAAGAGGACGATTTAGTTTCTTATTGTTTAGAAATGGATCGACGATATTATGGGATATATTGCTGATATTAGGCGCCTTGCTTCCCAGGTAGCTTTAAAAATGGTCTTCGTCATCCTTTTTCTCAGAAGAACGCAGCTGCTGGAAAAAAATGGCTGAAAGGGTTTTTTAAGAGTCATTCGGTTCTATCTCTTAGGAAACCACAAGGCATATCAAAATCCAGAACAAAAGGGTTTACTCCAGAAAATGTTAATAAATTTTTTGACCTTCTTGAACCAGCAATGGAGATGATCAAGTATAATCCTGCAAGAGTATATAACGTTGATGAAACAGGAATTACAACAGTGCAGTCCAAAAATTCGCGTGTGATAACTATGAAGGGCAAGAAGCAAGTTGGGGCAGTCACTGCTGCTGAAAGAGGAGCCATTAGTGACTGTCGTTATTTGCATGAATGCCACTGGTGAATTTATCCCACCATTATTTGTCTTTCCCAGGAAGAACATGAAAGCTGAATTGCTAGATGGAGCTCCACCAGGTGCGATTGCAGCATGTCATCGGTCTGGGTGGATTCAGCAGCACATTTTTTCCCAGTGGTTACAACACTTTATTTCTCATGTAAAACCATCTCGCGAAGATCCTGTGCTGCTTATTCTCGATGGGCACTACAGCCATACAAGAAATATGGATGTAATAGAAGCCGGACGCAAAAACTACGTTACAATTGTGTGTATCCCATCCCCAACTTCGCATAAAATGCAACCTTTGGACTTGTCTTTTATGTCACCTTTCAAGACATACTATTCTCAACAAATTCAAATGGGGTGTGAAACAAAATCCTGGACGCAACGTAACCGCTTTTTAAATTTGTAGACTAATGTGCCCTGCATATTTAAAAAGTGCAACTGCAGAGGTTGCTGCTAACGGTTTTCGCAAAGCTGGGATTTATCCCTGTGATATGAATAAGTTTTCTGAGCATGACTTTCTAATTCAAAGGCAAAGAGAGGGGACCCCACCAACAGAAACAGGTACAATTGAAAGGAAAAGAGAAAAGACACTACCAACAGAAACAGTTCAACAACCACGAAAACATATCATCAGAGCAGAGGAGATTAGTCCCTTACCTTCTTGTAGTGGAATCTTGCATGCAAATAGAGGAAGAAAACCTCGACAAGGCTCTAGGTGGGTGATAACCAGTTCGCCATATAAAGATAAGCTTGAAGAAAGTTTGCGAGAACAGGCGCGAAAAAATTAAATGAAAGAGAATCGAAAGAAAGTAAAACTAAGCTCAGAATTAAGAGAAGGCAATAAAAAGAAGACTGCATTGGTATTAGCAAAAGGCAATAAAAAGACTGTAACAGGGAAAAGAATAGAAAAGAAGGTGCAATGCAGTAGTGATGAATCATCATCAGAATATGAAAGTGGTCTTATATTAGACGACGACTCGGATATGGACGCGAACGAGGACGAAGAGGACGCAGAATGTATGTTTTGTAGCGGTCTGTATTCGGAGGATACACAAGGGGCGAAGTGGATAAAGTGCATGAAATGTTTCAAATGGTCTCATGAACGATGTGCTAACTCCGACAAGAAAAATACATATATATGTGATTTTTGCTTGGAATAATAAATATTTTGTTACTGAAAAAAGTGGTTTCTCAATTTCGGATATGGTGTCCGAAATTGGGAGCCCACTTTTAAATTGTGCAAAAATTGCACCAACTGCGAAAACCTTCTTTTTTGTAAAAATTTATTATAAAAAAAATGTTTTGATATTAGATTTTGTTTCTTTGTAATGCATTGTATACTAGCCAGTGAATGAAACATAAAAAAATAATGTTGTCTACAAAATTTCAGATTATTTTGAAAATGTATCCGAAATTAGGCACCTTCCCTCTATAGCAAAAGCAAAAAGTATACATATATAACGTATATTTCAAAATAACAGACAATGTTATCCCTACTAGCAAAATTACTATATGGGTATAGTCACAATCATGTGACAAAATCACAGAAAGCAGATGATTTATGTCACGTGTTTTAGGATTTTTATGTAGCTCTCAGAGCCAATAGAAAGGCAGTATTAAAAATCATGCTTTAATTACGCGTTTTTTACTACTCTATACGTTCAGTGAACAGAGTATAGTATCTGTATTATACCTAATATATTTACAGTTGCTTAACTAATACATACCAACAACTTGTACATTTTGACAATAGAATTTTCCCTTAAATGTTGGCAACCTATTCTACCTACAAGTATCTGTTTTTAACTTATACCTTAATTTTTAAATAAACGATTTTAAAATAAAATTAGTATTTTTTTTTAATAAGTAAACTAATTCTTAAGATTATTAATTTCGATCATGTGAAGGTCACAGCAATATGTGCATGATTATCGTGCATTTCGCTTATGCATCCATACGTTTAAGTATCTACACTTTCCAACAAACAGAAGTAGCATGCATGCCGCACATTTTAATCGAATTAAATTTGAAATATTCAAGTGTACATCCCGGACCCGCCCACTTAAATTTTGCACTAAAACCAGTAAACGGCTAAAGTGCTAGTCGCCCAGGTAAAGCAGAAAGCCTCGAAACATCACCGCAAAAAAAAACAGAGTAAAAAGAACGCAAAAATGTGGGCGAGCATGGAAAAGAAGACTTGTGAAAGAAGAGGAGCATCAATAGTCTTTTGCGTCGGGTGGTTTGAACTTTAACCCGCCGTAATGCCCGGCAACTACATAGCCCACCGGCATATAAAATTTGTAAGATATCGGTTCGGGCAATCGACTATTGGCCGGCTCCTAGACAAGCCTCCTCCGTCGTGGGGCCTTCAGCATGTCCAACAACCGAGAACTTCGCGCTTCAAGGATCATAGTGAAGGTGCACGTGACCGGTGTTGATGCCAGTCATTGGTCGATCGGGCGGTCACGGAGACACGACAACACCAATACGATGTGCACGCCCCCGTTTTGGTACACCTGTCGACCTGTTTTTGTTTGTTATTTCCGCCATTTTCTTATTCAATAAACCGCACGCGAAAGAGAAGAAAACCGGGAATTTAACTGGCATGTGTGTATGTTTGTATGTACGGTAGGTACACGTTTGTCTGTGGAAGAACGACCGCTTCGCTTTGTCCATGTTAAGTAAGGCGAGAGTATACGTATATATAGCTGGTGTCTTTTCTATATTTGTAAGTTGGAAAACACGTCGGAAATAATGAGATATTTTATGGGATCAAGAGATCGGAAAACATCTTCTTTTTGCTGGATATATGAAATAATTCACGTCTGTTTCAGTTTTAAACACTTTTATTAAATTAATAACCTACTCAGCTATGAAAATATTGGTTTAAAAGTATCTATTTTATTTTATAGTTTTCGTTTTTTCTTAATAAAAAATTCCGCAATTCTTTTTTGAGAAATATAGTATAGTTTATTTGCCATCAAATTTTACATAGCATGTCACAAACTGTAGTTAATAAAAATAAGTACCTACAAATATAAAAATTTATACAAAACATATTAAAAGAAACTTACACAGATGTAGAAACAAGAAAAGACACATAATTTATAATGAAATCGCCTGTAAAACATGAAACATGTAAATCATCAATACAAATATTCACACACTTATATACATATCGATACCTTCATTCAAATACAACGTATTGCTGTGTGCTGTACCAGAATTATTTATTAAATATAAATGTAATATTTTTATATTATTATTTATGATAAACGTAGTATTACCACATGTTGGGCATCCCCATATAAATTATGCTGTGATAGGTCCAGCAACATAATTTATTAAAATAATGACCACAGACGCACGTTGGGCACTATATTATTTATGCTGTAGGTTCAATGATTTTTACTGAATGCTAATAGTTAATATAATTTTATATTCGATGTATGAACTTATTTCTCAACAGCACGTACCTTGTAAGTAATTGTGAGTTCTAGCAGTGTATTCAGCCTCTTTGTCTCCTGGTAAATCTCTTGCTTAGTATTATTCTGGGATATAAGGTTATTTTTTTTTGTTAAGGAAAAGTCTAAATTTATATAAAAATCATATTTGTATTTTTTATTCATTCAGCTGTTGTTTATATATAACATTATTGCTGACCATATCATGTTAGAATATTTAACTTATATCCTTTATTATTTATAGTCATAAGTTTGAGGTAACTTTTATATTCTTTAAGCATGATTTATTAAAATCTCTCTTATAAAATTTGTCACATTGTGCACGTTTATTTCACATTATTTATTCTGTCATATTTTTGTCTCCTGCAAAACGAATTTGACCTTGTTCATATAGTTTGATGGCGTTTAAATGACTCACTCTCTTTACCGTTCCATCCCTCAACATGACTCTTTCTCTATTGTTTGCTTTATATACCTTTTTGTCTTTAAACAAAGGTCCATTATTTAAGATATTTAAAACTATTTTCACTCCTTGTGAAAAGCTAGGTTGCGTTTTGTTGTACATAAATCACACCTCCTGTTTATCTGTTCTACAAAAGAAATATATTGCTTAGACTCATTTTGTCTTTATTTTGTACGTATATAATACTTAATTTTTAATACTTATCTAACATATAATGTAACAATAAAATCATTTGATATTTGAATCCCCCATATTTAAATATATGCAACCCATCATACCCTTGTGTTATTTGTATTGCATGATGTAAAAATTTTAATATAAACAAGTTTGATATTACGATTTCTTTTCTTTCTAACACTTAAACTAATTCTTAATATTATTCTTAATTTTAAATATGCAAGGACCACGGCAGTATGTAGCAAAATTGACATTTTTCAAGGGAAATAAAAAACTGTTTACTTCAGCCTCGCTGCATATTTCATGTATGTATACTGTATTTTCTTTCAGAAGACACTATGCTGATACCATTTAAAATAAAATAGTTCACAAAAATATATTTTGTACGTTTTTACGTCACTTACCTAGTATTAGAATTGTAAATACGCATTCATACATGGTATTATCCATTTGTGCAAAATAAAACTTAATCACTTATTTAAGTTGCGATTTGATCAATAAATGTGAAATTATTTTTTTTTTTTTGGGAAATTTTTCGAATTAATTCTTGTTTAGAAACAAATACAAAGAGACAAACATAATTGGTAAAATTATTTATTATTTCAGTACAGAGTTAGGTATATAAGTTATAGACATGTTAGTTTTTTTTGTCTTTTCTGGTTTTGAGTGTTTAATGAAAGATGAGGCAGATTATCATAGAAGCTGTGAAAATCTGCTGGTTCACATTCTTCAGCTCCTGCAGATGATTCCATTTAGACAAAAGAATTGCAAGCTGATTTGAATATAAAGCTGGTGCTTTTGCTTCAATTCTGACTTTTGACGGTCTTCTTCGCAAGTCTTGATAATCATCATTATAACTGATTTTATACGCAATGCCGTTTGATGTGTAATTCAGGCACACAATGTCCGTGACGACAGGATCACCAGATTTTTTCCCTGGACGGATTGATTCATATTATTGCAGCTCTTTTACATTATAATCTCTGAAGAACCTACAAGTTAAATATTTAACATCATAAAGAAATTGCTTTTTCCTTGCTTCTTTAGTGGCAGTAACATAATCCGCAGGCAGAAATATGTCTTTTTTTTCAACCTGCGCTCAATACATGCATGGATCGAATAGTTTATGTCCTTTGGTTAAAAACTTCTGCTCTATTTTCATGTCATTTTGAGTAGCTAAATGTAACAAGGCATTAGACATAGTGACATTCCTGTTCTTATATATACAACCAGTGGCGTAGATAAGGCGCCCGCAGAACCCGCAATGCGGGGGCCCCCCAAAAATTCAGGGCCCCGCACTAGTAATGAAATTTACAAAACTATTTCTGTTTTATCCTTCATGTATAAAAAATGTGTATGTTATTTTATATGTACTTGTTTTTTAGTATTAAAAATTATAACAGTACGTGTATTTGTATTTTTTACTCTGATAACGTTCGTCCAGTTTTATTTTTTTATTGTTCGTATTTCTCTTTCAGTTCCAAGAAAATATCACATCTGGTATTGACAATTTGCTCTTTCTTAAAAAGAAATGAAATATCTCTACTTATATAGAAACCCACAGTATGACTACATTTTCTGCCTTAACACAGGTACATATAAAAAAAGGTTCATGTTTTTACCTAACTTTTGGCCTGCACAGTCTTACAGTTTTACAACAGATGTCACAAATGCTTTCTAACAAGTAGGTAATATATAGTCCGTATAAAATACCATGCTTTTATGAGCTAAAAAAATTGCAAATTCATTAGAGACAGACAACGAGAATAATTTTGCATTTTACATGTACTTGAAGTTATATGACTATGTTATGCATATAGATTGTAGGTACATAAACTAATACATAAAACTTGAAATTACGAAATTATGGAAAAGCACGTTTATTTCATAAAACTGCATTTGCACATTTAGTTTAATGACCTAGTTGTAAAAAAATATTTTACTGAATAAATACGAAAAAGTATTTCCATTCCTTCAGTTTTATTTTAACAGCGAGTTTGTTCGAATTGTGAAAATAAATTCTATTTGTATTAGTGCATTAACTTTTGTGACGAATTAGGCATTAGCATATGTACGTATACTAATTTAATTTTATCAAAATTTAACTAATTAAATTTACGTGTACCAAAGTGTATAGTTCGAAGTATCCAAAATAAGATGAGCGAAAGAAAATATATGAGTGGCGCACAAAAACGAAAATTGAAACAAGAAAATGTTGTAAAATTGCGTAAATTACCGAAGATTAGTAGTTAGTAAATCTGCATCAGATGAAAATGTTGAACTATACGAAAAAGTTATAATCGAACAAAAATTAAATATAGTTCTGGAAAAAAAATGAAATCGATTACAATCAGGAGGATTCAACATATTTTAATACCGACAGAGCCTTATTTTCGGAATCACTTTCCGACGAATTAAATAGAAAAATTATTACTGCAGGGCCAAATAAGCCTATGGGACCGTTTCCAAGGAATAAAGACGATAATAGAGCGTTCAATAGTGATTATTATACCATTAAAACTAAAACTGTTCAAAAAATCGATCGCTTTTGGTTATGTTATTCCCAAAAGTTGAATAGTGTTTACTGTCAACCGTGTTGGATGTTCTCTAGTAATGAAGCATCAGTAAATTGGTGTAAGGGCACAATTAATGACTGGAAGGCCTTAAGTAAAAAAATTAAAATCCACGAGGGAAGTGATGCTCATTTGCAAGCATGCATAGTTTGTAGTACTTGAAAAAAAACAAAACCATTGATAGTCAAATAAGTGGTCATGAAAAAATTAAAGAAGTTTTAATAAGAATATGTGATGTGATAAGAACTTTAACAATTTGCAATATGCCATTACGAGGACATCGAGAAAATGTTAAAGAAATTGGAGCAACTAGTGGTAACTTTTAAAATATTATTGACTTGATAGCACGTTATGACCCTGTTCTAAAAGCTCATTTGTCAAGCACTAATATTCGAAACAAGTACTTAAGCCCCGATATTCAAAATGAAATAATTGTACATTTGGCTAAAACCGTTTTAAAAAAATTAACGAAAAATATTAATAAAGCTCCTTTTTTCCCCTTATAATTGATACAACGCAAGACATATCCAAGAAGGACCAACTAAGTCTCGTTATAAGGTATACAAGTATGAAGAAAAATTCAAATAAACAAAACACTCTAGAAATAAAGGAATCATTTATTGGATTTATAGAGCTAACCGAACAAGATTCACAGAGTTTAGAAGCTGTTGTTCTAACTACTTTAGAAAATTTTCAAATTAAAATAGAAAATTGTCGAGGGCAAGGATACGACGGGGCTGCTAATATGTCTGGAAAATATAATGGTTTACAAGCCAGAATTAAGAATCGAGTTCCTACAGCTGATTATATTCATTGTTCAGCTCATAATTTGAACCTAGTCTTAAATGTTTCTGTCAAAAACATCATTAAACTACAGAGTTTTTATGATCTTTTGCAAAGCATTTATGTGTTTTTTAGTGAAAGCTTGCCACGCTGGCAAGTCCTTCATCAAACTGCACCACATGGAAGTAAAATTAAGTACACACTGAGAAAGCTGTGCGTAACAAGATGGTCTCTTAGATTTGAATGCTTACTGTCAATAAAATATAATTATCAGTCTGTAATGCAATATTTGTCAAATTTTATCCTGGTGTGCAAAAAGCAAAATGACAGAAATGAAGCAAAGTCTCTGCAGAATAAAATGGATAATTATGAGTTTATTCTATTGCTAATTTTCCAGAGTAAAATCCTCGAAACTGTTAATTTAATTTCAAAGCAACTTCAGAGCCCTTCATGTGATTTAGAAGAGACGTGCAAATTGCTCAATAATGGTCAAGAAAACTTGACAGAACTGCGACAAAGTTTTGATAAATTAGAAGAAGAAGCTAAAAATCTAGCAGAATCTTGGAATATTCAGCCTATGATAAAATATAAACGCCAGAAGTGAATTAAAAAGTTTTTTGATGAATGTGAAAACGACTGTGTAATGCCTAACCCGATAAAAAAATTACACCATTAAACAAGTTCGGTTAAGTGCCTTGGCTGTTATAAGTATTGAACATGAACAATTTGATTTGGAAGAGTTAGTTGAAAATTTCCTACTATTGAAAAAAAGACGTTTCGGCATTTTGCCTTCTAATTAGCTTTTTTTGTGTTTTCAAATGTATTATTATAAAATAAATAATTAAATATAATTTAGATTTTTTTATTATAAAATAAATTTATTATAATTACTCCGATATTCACATTCTATGCTACTATCTCTAAACAAGTATTTTGGAAGGGCCCCCTAAAAATTTTGCGAGGGGGGCCTAAATTTTTTATCTACGCCACTGTGTACAACCATCGCTGTAGATTACAACTGGCAGTTTTTTCTCCAGACAGTGTTTTTTCAAATAATCTACAAGGCAAGAGGCAAAAATGGAAGCAGTAAGATCTACTTGTTTTTCGTTCCACCAATAATTTGTGCACTGATGGGTTGCAACATTGTAGATTGTGAAATTATGTGAGCAAAGTTTTGTTTTGTAGTAGAACGCGCCTGATTTCGTCAAGGGCGACAGTTTTACTGCCTGAAGATCCATAGTAAACATGTAGCAGTTACCTTTGAGAGCATTATCCTTATCTTTTTCTTTTTCGATTCTCGCTCTTTGCTTTTTTGCAACATGCTCTTGCCACACTTCTTCAGAAATATTTTTAGTTTCGTATGCACAGCATGTATGACACATGTCTTTTCGTGGTTGGAACAGAGCTAGATTCGAGTTTTCAAAATGTGTGTAAAATTTGGTTTGACAGACAGAGGTCAATTTGTCTTCCGTACATTTGGAAACATACAAATCATAAAGTTGTTTCTTTGAAGAAAAGAGTGGCTCCAAATATAATTTTGAAGTCCTCTGCCTGCAATAGTGGCTTGGCAGTTTCGGCAAGTCACGAAAAAAATTCATCAGGTATGTATTATTTTCTTCCCTTTCACAACCTACTTGTTTAATTCTACTTCTTAAGGAAATAACCTTAAGATCACCACAGATTTGCCAAAAATGATGAATATTGAATGAGATTTAATGTAGTTAACATAGTATCATACGTTTCTTTTGTATTAGTAGAATGAGTTGGCATTGATGGCTTTGAGTTACCATTATAAAATAAAACTGCTTTGATACTTGTTTTCGACGATTCGCAGGGTTATATTCAATACTCATTTCATACAAAAGCTGATATACATCAGTAACAGAAATTGCTTTCAACTTTGTAAAATACACTGAATTTTTCGTGACGATTCTTCAATACAGAGATTCTTGTATAGTCGAATGTAAAAGAATCCATTCTTTTAATCGAGATCCCAACATTTTTGATTTTTCTTTGGCTAAACTCAAATCCTGTATCAAATCATTTAGATATGATTGAGTAATGAGATGTACTTCGTCAGAAGTTAGATCAATTGAAAATGACATCTGAATTAGTATAAAAAAATCGAAACTAAGAACAGCACAGTGGGGCCATATTCCGAAAAAACGTCCAAAGTTTAAAAAATAAAATCTTATTGTGGAATGCTCGGTAGTCGGAGGTTTCAAGGATGGCTAATCACAAAGCCAAAGTCGAAATTTCAAAAATGAAAACGGATTCAATATGGTGTAAAGGTTCTGTGAAGATTGATTGAATCGGGGTGAAATTTAGTGCTCTGGGCTTCTAGGGTGCTGATTATGAATTCGAAAACGGATTTTAAAAAAACAAAATGGCGGATCCAATATGGACGATATTTATAGAATAAATTTTTCATTCTTGCTGAATTTTAAAATACGTCATTTTTAACCATTTTCTTGCTCTTCATATATATACGTATTTCTATCTCCATAGATGTCCTTTTGCTTATCTGTACTTGGGAGGTTTTCAAAATTTTCTTGGCACCTTTCCTTATGGCTTTTCCGTCTGTTAAAGTTCTCTTAACAGATGCCCAGTATATATCCAAACCAAAAATCAGTATTTTCCATATACTAAAATCAACCTAATCATAAATACTAAATAGCCCCAGAATGAAACAAAATTGATACCGTTTAACTGTTATGAAATTGTTCCAAATATCCTTGTTTCGTTACAGACTTAATAGTAATTGCCATTTTTGCCACTGGAGCAATGGAAAATTGGGGATTGATGACATACAGGGATACAGCGATTTTATATGATCCAATAGAAACGTCAACAGCTGCTCATCAATGGGTAGCAGTTGTCATTGCTCATTAACTAGCTCATCAGGTATATTACATTTATATTTTCCGCGTTCGTGGACTTTTCAGAAAAATTTTAATGCATTCGAGTTGGAAGCTCCCAATCAGTTCTTTTCAACGGTTTACTTACAGATGGAATGTCTGGATACATTACTTTGTGTTTATTTCTTTTTGAAAACCCTTCAATTTTTACAAAACAGAAGTAATAGTTCGTGATGTGATCTGCTGATCCACGCCAAATGATTGGCCTTTCTGACAGGACTTCAGAAGAATTCTTGTTTTGTTCCACTGAGTTAATTTGACATACGACGTAATACAGCATATAATATGTGGCACCCATGTATTGTTTTGCTTTTTAATTTTGAAGCCAAAATATTGTCCATAACATCTTTGAATTAGTTCACTTAAATGTTTCTTTTCAGAATTTGTAACATATAAACCACAAACATAACAAAAACTCTGTGGAGAATTTTAACAACCTCTTGGTTTTCCATACTTAAAAATCACATGCAACGCTAACAACTAAACAATAAATGAATCACTACGCCGCGCCGGCTGCAAAATTCATATATACACGTATCGATTACAGAAGTTTCCATTTTGGTATTTTCCGCGATGACTAATATATTGGACTTCTCTACTTCTCCCTGAATTGCGTGACATCGTATACTTTGTAGTTGCCGCTACCCTTCACGGTATAGCCGCGAACACGCTCGAGCTTGTTACAATACTTTTTTTAATTTTAAATGTTACATTAATCTTAGTGAAAACAGATAAAAAAATATTTTAAAAATGTGACGTGATATTCTATGTGAGATTAGTTTTTATCTTTAAAACAATGCAAAATACTGAAATTTTAGACTTTTAAGTCAGTTATAAAAATTGTGTCCGCTATATTATTGTATTTCATCATTTTCTTAATCTCGCACTAAATTTTCTTTGGTAAAACAACGAGTGAATTAAAAGAGAAGTTCACTTGAATGATATTTTAAATGGACTCAAAACTGGACCGAATTTGAATAAGCGTATATCTTATACAGGTAAAAATTAAATACAATCTATTATGAGCTTATTCGAAAGAAAAGTAAATGTACTAAAATATTATCATTTGTTACTGCGTCAGCCAACTCAAGTATTTTGCCTTTTCATTCCTACACAGAAAACAATAATTACAGTACGGATTAAGTGAAATCCGTTTACTTTCAATCCGTAACGGAATTTTACGTTAAATGGTAATTTCTCCCGATCAGTATAAAATTACACCCGAAATTTACTTCGTAAATATATTGAAAAGGAATTTTAGTAGGTAAAATTGGGAAGTACTTTTATTTCTTATATGTAATTTTACTGACTTTTTTATACATTTATGTATTTTTAAACGGAAATTTTATTTTTACTTCTTTTATGCAAATTTATATATATATGTATTTTTAAAAAGGTATTTTACAAAACATATTGTAGCGTTTTCGAGTTCGAAATAAACAACTCGTGCAAATGTTTTAAAACTGTCTGTATATTTACACACTTAAAACTAATCACAATATAAAAATATAAAATAAATATAACGCACTTAAAACTACTACGAATAAATTAACACACGTATTTATTTCTACACTACTATTTATATCTGTAATATTTATGTAATAAAGCTGCACCGCTGACTTATTTATGTTTATTTGAACTGCACGACTACTATTCAATGAAATCCATTGAAGGAATGAATTCCTTATCCTAGCGGCGGCATTTATATCGGCAGACAAAGGGTCTAGAAAAATACCAGCAAATTCTGGCTCTCGTCTACCACATTCCAGACTTTCTGTCGCTGAGTGCATGATTTACGACTTGTCTACCGGCAGTTGATTTACGACTTGTTTACCGGTACGTTTTTGTCGTCGCCTGGATGTCTGCTTCTTTTGTGGCTTGTTTCGTTACAATATTAAAATTACTCTGAAAATATCTAAGTAAAATATACAGGGGGTCATAAATGATTGAAATAGGCTGTGAAATTTAGATACAGAAACTTTGCCGTTTCGCTGATACTATATACAAATTGCTTAAACTTGTAATATTTAAGAAGCAACAAAGCATTAGCCATTTCCATAACCTACTGTGTTCTACAACCATTTAGGGCCACTATTGATTTTAATTGATAGAAGGTTAATCTAACGTCCAAATAACCGTATATATTGCTGAAAACGTAAATAACATTGATTCCCACAAAACTCTTGAAAAATTGTTAACGTAAGTATAAAAATAATTTAGGAACCTGCAGTCATTAATAGGAATAAAATTGGGAAACGTTTTCTCATTGTAATATTAAAATTGCTTATTCTTTAGATCTATAAATAAATAAATACATAAAAATAGGAGCGGGCACATTGCAAGAATTATTAAATTAACGTGTATTTCTCAAAAACGAATAAACTTATAAAGAAATAAACATAACAAATAAGCTTGTGATAGACTCGTTACAGAAGTGAGGAATTCAAACATAATAAAATAAAGAGCTAAACCAAAACAGAGGTGTTTTGCAACAGGTCACACAGACATCTTGTTGGTAGGTATTATATCTCCTGAAAGGTGTTCCATGTTAAAGACACCATGTCCAAAAATTACATTAACTTACCAGTTCAAAATCTGCAAGAGATTTTAACAATGAAATCACTTTCTTTTTTGATATGATAAATAACTGACTTTTTATCCCAACATCTGGATGGCATTTCATGAGGTACAACCCCCATTGATCTTTTGCCTTTCTACAAATACGAAATATTTTCCTGTTCCGTTCCCTAAAAATGTTGACAATTAATTAATTATATTTGTATAATTGGCTTGCACCCAACCTGTCGTGAAAAATTATACGCGATATACCTATGTAAAAAATGTAACACCAGCCTAGTGAAAATAGAAACCAAAGGTTTAGATTTTGCAACAAACACGTTTGTTACAATGAACATTTACTTGATTTGTCAACTTTGTCTGGTATTTGATTGTATGGAATCAGCTATTTTCGCAAAATGATCGAGGAAAAAATTTAAAAGAATGACGAAGAGCGTTAAAATTTTGACTGCTCTAAATTATAGTAATACGGTAATATGCCAGTTTAGTCTGTATCTACACTAACAATATGAATGTGTAAAGTAAGAATTATTTCTTGAAAACGTTCTGCATCGAAAACTAAATTGACATAACCTCAATACTTCACCGGATAACGACAAACAAAAAAAAAGAGGTGTGGCCACCACACGACTTTCTTATACGTATGAGCGTTTCAAACTATACAATTTTAAGAATTTTTTTATACAAAACTTATTCAAAATCCTATTCTAGGTACTTTCATTCGCTTAATAAATCGCTATAGAATGCATACTTTGCAAGATATTATCAAAAAAGTGCTCCTCGATAAGAGTAAAAGTGCTACTTCCGGTCCGAATTTTGAAATTTCATATATACAAAAAATATTGCAAATCCAGTTCTAAATACTTTTGTACTCTTGATAAATATATATAGAATGCATAACTTACGACATATTTGCAAAAAATCGCTATTCGATAAGAGTAAAAGTGGTACTTCCGGTCTGAATTTTGAAATTTTTTTTATACAAAAGATATTGAAAATTATGTTCTAAATACTTTTATACCCGTAACGTACTTGTCTAAAAAGCATGATTTGCGAAATATTTGCAAAAAACTGATTTTCGATAAGAGTAAAAGACCTACTTCCGGTAGGAATTTCGAAAAACTTTTTAAATAAAATTATTCTCAATTCTAATTTTAAGAATATATGAATTCTTTATAAATTTGTTTAAACTTAGTAGTTGACGAAATATTCGCAAAATTCGATTTTTTCGCTGAAGTAAACTGCTACTTCCGGTCTACCGATTTTACTGAAAAACTAATCAGATCTCAAGAGGGAGATTATACACGTAAATACAAAATTTGGAATTGATATCTACAGCGGCTTGGCCGCTATCGTGGTCACACACACACAGACAGACAGACAGACACACAGGCACACAGACATTTTTTAAAAAATGAGGTGTGGCCACCACACGACTTTCTTATACGTATGAAAGTGTTACTTCCGGTCCGAATTTTGAAATTTCATTTATACAAAAAATATTCCAAATCTAACTCTAAATACTTTTGTACTCTTCATAAATATATATAGAATGCATAATTTACGACATATTTGCAAAAAATCGTTATTGGTAAGAGTAAAAGTGATACTTCCGGTCCGAATTTTGAATTTTTTTTTATACAAAAGATATTGAAAATTAGGTTCTAAATACTTTTATACCCGTAACGTACTTGTCTAAAAAGCATGACTTGCGACATATTCGCAAAAAACTGATTTTCGATAAGAGTAAAAGACCTACTTCCGGTAGGAATTTCGAAAAACTTTATTAAAACAATTTTTCTCAAATTTAATTTTGAGTACATTTGAATTCTTTATAAATTTGTTTAAACTTAGTAATTGACGAAATATTTGCAAAATTCGATTTTTTCACTACTACTTCCGGTCTGCCGATTTTGCTCAAAATCTAATCAGTTCTCAAGAGGGAGATTATATTCGTAAATACAAAATTTGGAATTGATATCTACGGCGGTTTGACCGCTATCGTGGTCACACACACACACACACACACACACACGCACACATAGACACACAGACACACAGACACACAGACATTTTTTAAAAACCACTTTTTCGGTATCAGGGGACTTCAAAACGTGGACATCTGCAAAAATCTCGAGGTCGAAAATTTTCATCATCACAATACTTCCTTATACTACGTATAAGAAAGTAAAACCACTTTTACTTTCTTATGCGTAGTATAAGGAAGTATTGTGATGATGAAAATTTTCGACCTCGAGATTTTTGCAGATGTCCACGTTTTGAGGTCCCCTGATACCAAAAAAAAGGTTTTTAAAAAATGTCTGTGTGTCTCTCTCTGTGTGTGTATGTGTGTGTGTGTGTGTGTGTGTCTGTGTGTGTGTGACCACGATAGCGGTCAAACCGCTGTAGATATCAATTCCAAATTTTGTATTTACGTGTGTAATCTGCCTCTTGAGAACTGATTAGATTTTGAGCAAAATCGGCCGACCGGAAGTAGTAGTTTACTTCAGTGAAAGAATTGAAATTTGCAAATATTTCGTCAATTACTAAGTTTAAACAAATTTATAAAGAATTCATATGTACTTAGAATTAAGCTTGAAACAAATTGTCTTAAAAAAGTTTTTCGAAATTCCTACCGGAAGTAGGTCTTTTACTCTTATCGAGAATCAGTTTTTTGCGAATATCTCGCAAGTCATGCTTTTAAGACAAGTACGTTATGAGTATAAAAGTATTTAAAACATAATTTTCAATATCTTTTATATAAAAAAAATTTCAAAATTCAGACCGGAAGTACCACTTTTACTCCTATCGAATAGCGATCTTTTGCAAATATGTCGTAAGTTATGCATTCTATATATATTTATCAAGAGTACAAAAGTATTTAGAGTTGGATATGGAATATTTTTTGTATAAATGAAATTTCAAAATTCAGACCGGAAGTAACACTTTCATACGTATAAGAAAGTCGTGTGGTGGCCACACCTCATTTTTTCGGTATCAGGGGACTTCAAAACGTGGACATCTGCAAAAATCTCGAGGTCGAAAATTTTCATCATCACAATACTTCCTTATACTACGTATAAGAAAGTAATAAATGGCAACATATTTACTTTGAATTACAAATCACTTGTATGAGCACTTGTGAATAGCCGATTTATATTTTATAATAAAAACAAACTATGACACTGCATCAAATGGATCAAATGCGTTTATTCTGTAAACCACATGAACGAACTGAAAACTGTATGTGTCATCTTCTATATATGCTATCTGCCCACACATCTTGGCGGGAGTTTCACATTGTTGGTGCTGTATTTTCCCAATAACAACATAATTTGACGTGGTAATGTTCCATCACCATGATATAATTAACCAACTATTTGTTTTTCAGGTGTAATTTTACCATAATATTATAAAATTCTAGAGTTTCAGAGAAATTGATCCCTCAATGTAAAATTTCAAAAAAAAATTCATCATGAATGCAAAACCACTTTAAATTTTCAGTAAATTTGTAACATTGGTGTAATTCTATATGCAAATTTTACCCCGATTTTTTTCAGTGTATATATTAAAATACTTATTACATTTAATTTATGAGTAAAGTTATTACAGAAATAATTATTAGTATATTTACCCACAACTGTACCTAATATACCTATACGAATTTACTAATTAAGATATTTCTCCAATTACATTCGTCTTTACCCAAAAGCTTTTCTGAGCCATATCATTAGATATTCAATACACTGAATACCCCCCAACTTTTGCCCATCTACCTACTTCGTTTAAATATTAACCAACGAGATAATTATTAGGACATTACTTGAGACGAAATTACACCCAACACGACCCGCGACTGCTCCATCCCGGTGAAACGATGTTTTATGAAAGACCTACACGAGTCTCTAACAACATCGGCAAGAATATATATGTGCAATATGTATATACATACACAAACATATAACCCAAATACATTGCCAGCCACCGATAGGAACACCGGAGTACCAGAAAGTAAAGCATTACATCATAAAGGTTATTAATTATTTGTAACTTCATTATGATATCTAGCGACGAGTTAATAGTGTTTAAATAAATGATTAGCAAGCAACACCTCTGGTGGCGATGATGTGGTGTAAACTGGAACACGGAAACCCGCCAAAAGGGCCGTTTATTTCGACCCGTGCATGTGTGTGTATATCGTGGCATGTATCTGGTTGTATGTAGACGGTATGTCGATAAAGTAGATAGATATATATCTTGCGATAGTGTTGTGGAGGGGGAAGTGGCTTTTATTATTTGATATCGAATTGAACATTATACGGTTTTGTGTGTTACCTACATATTGTACATTTATTGTGTTCTTGGTGTAGAATGTGTGTATATATAGATATATATGTTCCGAAACAATATACTTATACTTCAACAATAACTAAAATATGAAACAGACTATTTCCGATAAGGTAGTTTCCGAAAGAATTGCCACGTATTTCCAAGAGATATCTATTATTCCATAAATATTAAGTTGTACTATTTATTGTATAGTTAAAAGAATGAAGATATTTATTCGTGTGTCAGCGGCATGGAACATATTATGATGGTAAACTTAGCTAACAAATATATTATCTATTTAATTGTAGATAATTTGGGCAACTATATAAACATCAGAATTAGTTCTGAATATAATTATGCTCACGGAATAAATTTTATAATTAGGTATATATCTATAAACGACAATTTTACCGCAAAAATCGAAAATAAATATTGAATTGTAACGCTATCGGAGAAGTTTCATTAAGAGTCAACTGTATATTGGCGTACAATACAAATGCAATTATTGTTTTAGCTCACATTAATAGAAAATTATTCCTTATTATTCCTCTGCCAAAGAAAACTAACTTTCTTATTAATACTAGAGTATAAGTTTAGAGTTTACGTGATATTGGCAAAACGTCGTATCTATTTGCAATCTTCATTTTATTTTTAATTTTAATAATCGAACAACTAAACTTTTGGTGGAGGCGCCAAACTTTTGGTGGAGGCGCCACTATCTGGAATATCTTTTAATAAAAAGTATATTGGTAAGTTTAATGATACAAAAACTTTTAATTAAATTTACCTTAGGAACCATCATTTCATGTCTTCATGACCGTAACAATAGAAAAAATAATATTGCAAAATGGTAGTAGAACAGTCACCTAAACCTGGTGACAATTTTTATTAATAAAGTATTTTTCAATATTTGGTGATACTTATATATATTGTGATATTTCATGTTTTTATTGAAAACTTACATTTCTAAATAAAACTGTCAACTCTTTATGAGGTTATGTAATAACTAAGGAGCGGAATCGAGCGAGCTAAACTACCACGGAACCATAACCGTGAAAAGAAATAATGTATACAACTTCGTGTTGTTTACATTATATCTGAATAGCACTAATTCATAGGGCGAACTGCAACATCTGTTTACGCCCGAGAATTATAGAAAAAACTGCCATAAAATAAGGAATTTTATGAATAAAATCCTTTCTTCATCGGCGTAGGTACAAGGGTGACGAGCTTTTAAAATTTATTATATTTACCTTATATTTCGCAATATAATATGTATGTGTCAATAACATACGCGTACATTTTTAATTATCATTTATTTAGATCTAGAACGTTGTTTATGTTACTTTTTCTGAGATAAAAATTAATTGTCAGTGATCCGAAATTTATTGCAAAGTCTGTAAAATATCGTCACTTAGCTTTGCTAAAACATACACAGAAATAGTTTTCATGCAGAGAATTTCGATAGTTTACAAAATTTCGTTACATGTTTAAATGACGATGCTCGAAGTATTTCTGAGTGCAAGGAACTAACACAAATCCCAAATTTAAAAAATCAGTTGTTATTCCTTCAGGAACACTTTGGAAATTTGCCTAAACTAATGACATATTTTGAAAATCGAATCTCAAATTAAAAGGTGTGGTCACCACACGACTTTGTTATACATATGAGCGTTTCAAACTATACCATATTTTTTTTACACAAAAATTATTCAAAATCCTATTCTAAGTACTTCTGTTCTCTTAATAAATCGCTATAGAATGCATACTTAGCAAGATATTCGAAAAAAGGACTACTCCCTAAAAGTAAAAGTGTTACTTCCGGTCCGAATTTTGAAATTTCATATATTCAAAAAATATTGCAAATGTAGCACTAAATACTTTTACGACATATTCGCAAAAAATCGCTATTCGATAAGAATAAAAGTGGTAATTCCGGTCTGAATTTTGAAATTGTTTTTGTGCAAAAGATATTGAAAATTACGTTTTAAATACTTTTATACCCGTAACGTACCTGTCTAAAACGCATGACATGCGAAATATTCGCAAAAAGCTGATTTTCGATAGGAGTAAAAGACCTACTTCCGGTAGCAGCTTCGAAAAACTTTTTAAATAAAATTGTTCTCAATTTTAATTTCAAGTACATATGAATTCTTTATAAATTTGTTTAAATTTAGTAGTTGACGAAATATTGGCAAAATTTAATTTTTTCACTGAAGTAAACTGCTACTTCCGGTCTACCGATTTAATTGAAAAACTACTCAGATCTCAAGAGGGAGATTAGACACGTAAATACAAAATTTGGAATTCATATCTACAGCGGTTATCGTGGTCACATAGAGACACACAGACATTTTTTAAAAACATCTTTTTCGGTATCAGGGGCCTTCAAAACGTGGACATCTGCAAAAATCTCGAAGTCGAAAATTTCACATTACTCCCTTATACTACGTATAAGAAAGTAAAAATGGATTAACCACATTAGATGTGGCTATTAATAATTCCAAGTGACTTAGACGCAGTTTTTAATAGAAATCCAGGTTTAATAACAATGCGACAATTGTGTATGCTAAATACGCTGAAATAAAAGAATATTTCCATTACCTAAATATAACCAGTTGTGATGTAGAAAAGACATTTTCTATCTACAAGGATGTATTTAATTCAAAGAGAACAAGTCTTACAGAAGAGAAAATGAACAAATAGTAGGGTATTTTGTATTTTATAATCACTAGCCACTTGTTATTCAATTATATAAATAAAATTAAAACCTCTTTAAAAATACAACATTTCAATAGCACGCCCATGGGCGATGAGTCATGACTCGCTCGATTCCGCTCCCTAGTAATGACTTGAGACTTTTCTCTAATAGGATATTCTCGTTACATCAAATGACACTCAAGTTATCTAATATTAGAAACATAAAAAGTCTATTAACATATTAAGATATCTACATAATGAACTAAAGTTTGATACTTTATGTTTTTTACTAACTATTTATTAACGGTAATACCAAATCAAGCATTTCAAAATGCATTTCCAAAATAATACATTTTTAAAGATATGGGCAAAGTGAATTTTTCATATATTATGTTAACTATATAACTTCTTTGTATTACGTATCATCAGGAACTGTATTTTTTAATGGATTTCATTGTTACGGCTTAAAAGTTCGACCTGTATATTTGTATATCTTTCACAACATTTAGTTGCCGCTAAACGCCCTTATTTTTAAAAAAAAAATATTTTTATTATAAAGTATGTTCGCTTCTGTTGGTTCTACAGCATATGGCATTTATAATTGGTTGCTCTATTTGCGAACTCTGAAGACATTCCTTACTTTGTATCTATTGCTTAATTTTCCAGTTTAGTTTAAATTATGCTCGCTCTTAATTGAGTGGGGGTCATTTATATGACATATATATACATACATAATAACATTATATACCTAAATAGCGTGTAATAATAAAAATGTAATTCACATTAAAGTTTCTTAAAGTTTCTTTAATAAAAAAGGTCATATGAACATAATATAATATTAATTGAAACTAATATTTAAGAGCATCATTAGACAGATTGCAAAATAAATTGGCAGAAATAGCATATTTTGTCCTCAGGGACCCAACTGCTACACACATATTATTGACATTTATTGTTGACCTAACAAAGTGTACAATTAAAGTAATTTTAGTCCGTGCCGTACTACGTAAAACTACGAACCTAAAATGTGGTAGATATTAAGAAACACCGTTGCTTTCGGTTCTTTTATATATTCATGATTCATACATGCTGAAATCAACTTTACCTTGTGCAAATATACTATTTTCTGTTTTAAATTCTGTTCTTAATGAATTTTTTTTAAACGTTACAGGATTTCATTTTACATCGTACTTCTCAACTTTTCAGTTGTCATAATAATAATAATAATAATAAATTTATTAAGCCATCCGATCACACAGTGATATCGGTTACGTCATAGTGTACAAAAATAGATTACATACAGTTTAGTAGATACAGTAAAAAATAAATAATACGACAAAAGACATCTCCATTTTCATCAGTTAGCTGAGTATTAATAAATGTGCAGTTGTGACATTCACAAAAATTAACAAACCGGTCTTATTTAACTATTCTCTGGACTTAGTAATCATAGCTAGACAGACCAACATTAAAGATCTGGGTGTGTTATTTGATTCCCGTTTGAACTTCACTATAGCCACATACAATGAATTTGTTCTTCTGCCTTAAGCATGCTTGGCTTCTTAAGAAAGTCATGTAGAGGCTTTTCGAATCTCTCAACATTTACCACCCTATATTACATACTGATTCGTCCAAAATTGGAGTACGCATCAATAATATGGTACCCTTGCTACGTGTGCCAGCAACTAACTTTGGAGAGAGTGCAGAAGAGATTTTTTCGATCTATCAAAAGCTTTTGATAGTATTGAACAACAATGCTTTCTTCAAAAGCTGTAACCTTACGGAATTTAGAGGGAATGCCCTTGCTTGGTTCAGTGGTTATTTATCAAACAGTCCGCGAAGGATTACTCTTAATAGGGATGGTGAAACAGTGCAGCTGAAACTATAAATCAAGAAGTACTACAAGGCGGCATAATACGACCATTGCTGTTTTTAATTTCTTTTAATATCTGCTCCATAAATTGTGCGTAGAGCACAAGCTTTTTTGTAATGAATTAATCAGACGATATAACTCTTTTTGTGGAGGCTGATACTTTTAATCACCTGGAAGTAGTGGCGGCTGGTGAGTACGTTTTGGCAGTGCACGTAGGGGAGAGTGGGGTATAATGATCCCTGGAGGTGAAATGATCCCACCTTATTTCGCAAAAACTAATGATGCCATCTAGTTTACAGTGACAGAATATTGAAATTAAAGTGTTCTGTACTCACGGACAAGCCATGCAATCAGTTCGAGCCTGTTTAAAAACTCGTGATTTGCAGTTCTGTGTTGTGTGACTTTCCAATATAAGGTAAGTGCTTCGTAGTATCAGTATTAAATCTATGTATTGTTCTTTATCAAATCGAGTTTGTGTACAACTTGTAATGGTATAGTTGCACTTCAAAATCCTTAAGTAGTTAGGGCCTAATTTCTCACTGAAAATTGTTAGGTTAGGTGAAAGTCAGAATGTGCGTTTGGGGTTAAACGATCCCTAATGGGTCGTATAAAATGATCCTGGGATCATTTTACCCCCATTTACTGTTTTATTTCAGTTATTCTTCTTCAGATTTTTTACTTTTTCAGAATGCCACGTCACTACCAACGAAAAACGCAAAGACAAAGTTGGGTTCCAGAGAGCATGCAAAATGCTCTGGATGAGTTTAAAAATAGAATGCCTATCAAAACCGCAGCAAAAACCTTCAATGTTCCTATTATGTCATTAAAACGTCGAGCCAAAAATAAAAACAAAATTGCCACGAGTAGTATAAAACATCTTGGCAGCAAGAAGACGGTCTTTAGTCCAGATCAAGAAGACGAGTCGGTACAACACATTCTTGATCTGGAAATAAGAATGTATGGCATCACAACCCTAGATCTTCGTCGTTTGGCCTTTCAGTTGGCCGAAAAAAACAATATACCACATCCATTTTCACAGATAAAAATGGCCGCCGGAAAAGACTGGCTATCTGGTTTTCAAACAAGACATCCAGATATTAGTCTGCGAAGTCCAGAGTCTACTTCTGCCGCTCGCGCAAGAGCTTTCAATAAACCAGTGGTGACGAAATTTTTTGGTCTTCTGAAAGACTTAAGAGAACGACATGATTGTCCTTCCCACAGAATATTCAATGTAGATGAGACATCAATTTCCACAGTTCCTGGAAAAAATTCCAAGACATTTGCGAAGAAAGGAAGAAAGCAAGTGGCACGCATTACGTAAGCTGAACGTGGAATATCTACAACAGCGGTCATTTGTATTTCGGCAGCTGGAAATTTTATACCACCCATGCTTATTTTCAGCAGAAAACGTATGAAAGCTGAATTAATGGACGGGGCCCCTCCAGGTACAATTTTCGCATGTAACGAAAGTAGGTGGACGAAGCTTGACTTATTTAAACAGTGGTTCGATCATTTTGTGAGTTTTGTTAAGCCCTCTAAAGATGACCCTGTATTACTTGTTTTGGATGGACACTTAACACATACCAAAAATTTGGATGTAATTTTAAAAGCAAGGGACAACTTTGTTTCTTTGTTGTGTCTGCCACCTCACACAACACATAAACTCCAGCCGTTAGACGTTGGAGTTATGGTTCCCTTAAATAGCTACTTGGACCAAGCTCTAGAAAAATGGATAAACAATCACTCTGGAAGGACTATTACCACGTTTCAAATAAGTAGCGTCTTTTGCGAAGCATACTTGGAAGCTTCTACACCGATAAACGCCCAGATTCCGTCATTTTGGAACCCGAATCACAACAGCACAATAATAATTCTTCATTTACTATTACTACTCCCTCCGTTTGTCATCCTCTTCCGAAAATTGACAAGTAAAGAAGGAGAAAAAACAAGCAAGACTGGGTAAAACTAAAGCAGTTAAGACTTCAAAAAGACCAAAGAAAAGTAAAGAAAAGGAAAAGCTCCGGGAGAGTAGTGGGTGTAGTAATGACGATTCAGATGACAGTGAATGCATATTGTGTGGTGGGAGTTTTAAAAGGTCTATCAGTGGAGAAGGTTGGATCCAATACACTACGTGTCGCGGATGGGCACATGATGAATGTGCAGCAGTTAGCGACGATGATGAGGATTATACATGTACCAGATGTGTATTCCGTACTCAAGTAGCCCCTGCTAAACTACAAATTAAATTTTAGTTTAATCATTATTTTATGCCAAAGTTTTTGAGTTCCTAAAGAATATTTTGTTATGTTTTTTTTTTGAGAAAATATATTATTTTTGTATTTGCAGTAAAAACAACTTTATTAAAAATCTTTAGCTAATGTGTTGCTATACTTATAGTAACTGTGTTAATCAAAAATGCTTTTACTGGGGGGGGGGTGGGATCGTTTTACCCACCTCATGGGATCATTTTACCTCTACCCTTGGGGCAAAATGATCCTTTTGCGAAGTATACATTGTATCCATTTCTAGGAATTGTCTTTAATGATTCAACCTTGACGACCATACCAAAGTGCTAAGAAAAGTATGCTCTCTGTGTTACAATAAATTTAATTTTTTTGCTCGTACCGTACTTCGTCTACGACGTGTTTTGTCTTAGAGGGATCATTATACCCCACTCTCCCCTACATAGACAAGACTTATTCGTTTATTATCGGCGATATACTCCCAGATACCTAGTATATCACCGATAATATACGAATAAGTATTGTCTATGTAAATGCACTGCAAAACCGTACTCATCCGCTGTCACTGCCTAGAAGCTATAGTAAATCACGGCGGATTCTGATTAAATTTGTTTGTCTGCGCTGGCACGTATATATAAAACAGAAAACATAGGAGTTTACAGAAATTATCGAAGATCTTGTGCTCAGAAGAAAATTATTATGTTTGCATCAACAAGTAAAAAAAAAGTTCTCTACCATGAAACTTCGAAACAGTGTAGTGTCAGAAACAACTTGAGAAATGACCACCTCATTTCACTTCTGATACTTAGCTCATCACAGCTGCACCCAAGTTTTAGGATACCTTTAAATAGAGATACAATTTTAATCATCACTCATGCTCTTTTAATCACGGATTGAACATATTAAAATAAGAAATCAATCAATAAAAGATTTTTTAAAAAAAGTATTTTTTCTATGTATTTCGTTTTAGTAAATTTTGTTTGTATGTCTATAAAAGTTTTCCCATCACTGTTCTAACATTTATTAAGGGAAGAGTATAGATTTATTAAATTTATTATTAAGGGTGGGCTTTCCTTAAGAAAAATTCCCAAACGGTGTATGTCGGGTTGCCTCGGAATTAATTAGATATTAAATTTTATTCTGCAATAAATATAGTTTTATTATTATTATGATTATTAATTATTTAAGTTGTACTTATTATAATTTATCACCAAGATTTGTATTTACTTTACATGTTGAGGCTTTTTAATAATATGAGCAATGTTTTAGAGAAAACTAAAGTCTGATAAAAAAATTATATTGTAACAACTCTGCCCGTTGCAAAATGTAAAAAATATTTATATTCTCTAAGTAGCCCACGTTTTAAATTATTGAAAATTATATTCTTCACAATCGATACTGATATTGTTAGTTAGCAATTAAATTACTAGTACAAAAAAATAGAAGATTGGGGAAGTTTTGCAATTAAAACATATCTAAAAGACTTAATTATGCCTATATGTAAAAGATAAATCTTAACTGCAATATAGGATTAAATTAACATCTGCTTATTATAAAATATATATATATTTACATTTTATTCAGAACAACAGGGACTGTTACTGTTACAATGCAGAATTGTTTTTGTAATTTTTTAGTTGACTACGACATCGCTCATTAACTCATATTATTCAGATTAAAAACCTTCAACATCTAAAGGAATACAAATCACCCCAAGAAATAATAAGTAACAAGTACATTTTTATAATAATATTAATATAGTTATTCCAGACGAAAAATTAATACTTAATACATTCTGAAAAATATCATTAAAATAATTACAAAATAAAGCCCATATCTGAATAAAACATTCGTTTACCTCACAAATAAAAGACAAAAGGAAGAAAACGGCAAAAAAGATTTTTTTGATAAATCAATGTTATTATGCCATAAATCATAAACAAGGGCGAATTTAAATATATTTGCCTCAATGTTTCTTTTATAAACTAATATCCTCGGACACTAAGGTAATAAAAAAGTTGACGATCTCTCTGTTTATTTGATGTTCGGCTTAATACAGTCGACCAGGTATACCTTTCATGTAGCTGGTCTTAGATATTACAAAAATGTGAGTAAGAGGTTGAATTGCGTGTTGCCTATTTGCCATTTATCAGCACGGAATTTCTGATCATTCCCATTGGTTTCAAAGTAATTTTTTGGAGACCAGGGTTATTTTGAAAGTAAAGTAAATACATTGTCGTGTTCAGAATTAAAATATCTAGGTACTCACGATTCAAAAAAGTAAATAATTACAAAATAAAGCCGATATCTGAATATAACATTCGTTTACCTCACAAATAAAAGACAAAAGGAGGAAAACGGCAAAAAAGATTTTATTTGGATAAATCAATGTTATTATGCCATAAATCATAAATAAGGGCGAATTTAAATATATTTGCCTCAATGTTTCTTTTATAAACTAATATCCTCGGACACTAAGGTAATAAAAAAAGTTGACGATCTCTCTGTTTATTTGATGTTCGGCTTAATACAGTCGACCAGGTATACCTTCCATATAGTTGGTCTTAGATATTACAAAACTGTGAGTAAGAGGTTGAATTGTGTGTTGCCTATTTTCCATTTATCAGCACGGAATTTCTGATCATTCCCATTGGTTTCAAAGTAATTTTCTGGAGACCAGGGTTATTTTGAAAGTAAAGTAAATACATTTTCGTGTTCAGAATAAAAATATCTAGGTACTCACGATTCAAAAAGGTACTTTTTAAGCACAGCAACCTTTATATCGCTATAAAACGGAAAAAATTCAACTATTTTTTAATATAATTGCAAATTTTAATCGTGAGTCACTAGAACAAATATTGGTTATTTCATGCATGTCGCGGCAACTTTTTCAAGTGACTTAATTTTTGAGATTTTTTACGTTGAAATTGACCAATTTGTGGCATATGCCGATCAAGTAAAACAACCCCTTAAGTTGTACAACTGTCTTTCCATGTCTATAGATGGCGACTTCCATAAGTAGATACCTTTATTGGTCTTAAACATTGTTTGTAATTGCTTAAGTTTAAATAAGCCGTCTGTAAATTTCAAATCCGTGTTGTTCTGGTATGCGCTACATTGTATAAGCAACAAAGCCTCTTTTAAACAGTACTACTGATAATGACAACATAGTTGTCGAAATATGTATTCAGTTTTTTCTGCATATTGTATTAACGGTGTTGAATTAGCTTTTAATACCGTGTAATTATTACCAAAAATAAACTGCTTTGCAGTATCCATTTGTTATTTTATAGAATACTAGTTTTTGAATTATAAAGATTAATATCTTTAAGATCCCTTCACAACGCTTTTAATGCAGATGTAACATTATCTTGGATTTTATTGTTTACAGTTTAAAGCTTTAGCACTACTGTTTTAAGCGACTAACATTGCAAATTTACAACTGGACTATAAATTTCAAAATTTATTTTCTCTCAAAAGAGCGTACCTACACATAATACCCAAGATATTATAAACTAGACTAAAATGCATTATGTAATTTGAAGGCTTTTAAAAAGATTTAATCCCACCCAGCATTCGTTTCAAAGCCGTATTTTAGAGCTACTTTATGTGTATATATACAATGAACGGCAAAGGACGGATCGACCCATAAACTTTTAAGGGGGGAAATTACGACGATAAATAATTGTTTTAAAGTTTTACAGCAGCGCCACTACATACTTAGTTCTGAAGTAATACCGTAAACCGTAAAGACAATGGATTGTTTTGTTTTTCATCGTTTTTTTTTTTTTGTGCAATGAGACTACGATTTGTGTTGCGGTAAGATTCTATAGCGAAGAAATAGTTATCTCTTTCTTTAATCCAAGCAATTATGGAGATAATTTTGTTCGTTTAAGGGGGGGTTTTACTTGATCGGCGTATGCCACAAAATGGTCAATTTCAACGTAAAAAATCGCAAAAATTAAGGCACTTGAAAAAGTTGCCGCTACATGCACGAAATAACCAATATTTTTTCTAGTGACTCACGATTAAAATTTGCAATTATATTAAAAAATAGTTAAAACACAGCACTTTGAATTTTTTTCGTTTTATAGCGATATAAAGCTTACTGTGCTCAAAATAGTATATTAAAATACAAGTTTCATAAGACACGATTTTTGCGCACGCGTTCAAGTTCTTTAGAAAACTCGCCTAGCGGCTCGTTTTCTAAAGAACAAGTGCGCAAAATGTCTTATGAAACGTGTATTTTATACTATTTTTTCTATTTCGGTTATTAGAAGTTCAAAAAAGCTTAAAATAAGAGACATGTTTTGTTCGAATATTTTAGAAATTTTGCTTTTTTGAAGTTGGTTACTCTGATTTTTAAGTAGAACGTTTTAATAATTGAATATCGGTGATGCTATATGTAATTGTGTTTAAAATTCAGACTGATTTATACAATAAATTATTTCAAATTATCAACAAAAAGGACGAAATAAATAACTGTACGCCCCCAGAGATTCGCAAAATAGCAGAAGACAATTTACAAAATCTTTCGTCCACAAATTCTCTACATATTTATCAAAACAAACTTTTATAACAGTTGTACTATTCAGCATGGTAAGTAAATGTCAATAGTAGCATCCGAAAACTTATCATCCAACTCTGCTTAACAATTTATATTGCTAAATAGTAAGTGAAATGTTAGCATGTGTGCTTTTTATTCTTTGTACAATTTTATTGCACATTTTTGTTACTTTAAAGGCTTATATTTTGACATTTAAATACGATTTGGTTCCATTTTTTTTGTTACCAACTTCAAAAAAATAAAATTAGCGTGCGATAAAGTAATACTTTATGCAACCAAAACGGGTGTCGTAAAGTGAACTTTATAGCACCGGAATAGAAAAAGTACTTTTTCGAATCGTGAGTACCTAGATATTTTTATTCTAAACACGACAATGTATTTACTTCACTTTCAAAATAGCCCTGGTCTCCAAATAATTACTTTGAAACCAATGAGAATGATCACAAAGTCCGCACTGATAAATGGCAAATAGGCCACACACAATTCAACCTCTTACTCACAGTTTTGTAATGTCTAAGACCAGCTATATGGAAGGTATACCTGGTCGATTGTATTAAGCCGATCATATAAACAGAGAGATCTACAACTTTCTTTATTACCTTAGGTAAACGAATGTTTCATTCATATATCAGCTTTATTTTGTAATTATTTTAAGGATATTTGCGAGAATGTATTAGATATTAATTTTTCGTCTGGAATAAATATATATGTTATTATTATTATAATAATAAGTATACATTAAACATATTTGTAAAAGAAACTACATGTGGTTGGTATATACAAGCAAATTGTAATATATTTCAGATATTTTTCGGTGTTCATTTATGATTGATTAGGTGATAACATTGATACGTCTACTTTGTTAGACATTTTTTCTGTTCGTTAATATTCTTCTCACTTTCAAAATGCATTTTATTTTTCAAGGACAAGGTTCCGGCTTTATGGAATTTCAGAAATGCAATTTTCTTGGGCAATAAATATACATTATTATTATTAATTATAAAATTGCAGGAAGCTTTTTAATAATATGAACAATTTAATGTTTGTAGAAAACTAAAATCTGGCAAAAACAACTTTATGTCTTTGTAAGATACGAACTTAGAAGTTTGCCGGACTCTTTAAACTAAGTGGCAGGAAGTTACACAATTTTCAGTTTTCTAGATGGTAAAAGCATTTATTTAAATATTTGAATTTGTTGTGCCTTCACGTTTTTATTTTATTTATACTTTGTATTTTGACTCCAGGACAGTTTTTAGATTTTTTTTGTATATGTGAGTAAGTAAAAGAGCATGGGCCAAACGAACTTATAAGTTTAATTACAGCGGTTTATCAGGAGTGGCAGCAATTATTGGATGGCGAAAGAAAAAAAAATTGTATGTAGGCGTAAAAAACAAATTTTGTTTAATTTGTGCAAAATTTGGTAAATCTAAAGATCACATATGCTACAAAAATTACTCTTCGTCGTCAACAGTCATGGAGTCGACAATTATTGCGGAAGGTTTCTCGTGAAATGCACGGTGTATTTATGGTAGATTAATAGGGGACGATGATAGCATCGTTCTTAGCAAACTAAGTGAAACGGCCTATTACGGTCCCCAAAAAATTATTGAAAAAATCGAGTGCCGAAATCATATACAGTGAAACTTCCCTTAACGGGCACTTCTATTAGCCGGGCACTTCTATTAGCCGGACACTTCCCTTAAGCGGACATTTTCTCCGGTCCCGAATTTATAAATAGGGAATTCCTAATAAATTGTTTTCTCTTATGCGGACACTCTTTTGAACGGGCGCGGACAGCTATTTATCTGCTTTTTGACAGCAAAGCTTCCATTAAACGGACGCGAGAATCGAGAAGTAGTAATCCTACCCGGTAAATCATCTGCCTTCGTCAATGATTTCATTTGAACAGTATACATATTTGTTTAGTTCGCAAGTCATCTTCGTCTGAATGTTTTGTATGGAATACGTATCTGAATACATATTTGTTACATTCCTTGTAGAAGTTTAAAATTGTTTCTATGACGTAATTCATATGAACTATGTCCGTATTTTAATTATTGTAGAAAACACTATGAAAAAGGAATACTTTAACGATGAAAGAAAAGATTTCGATCATGGAATATAATAATAAAAACAAGCTCAGTTCAAGTAAATTAGCCTGAATATTTAATATTGGCAAAACACAAGCCACGCAAATAATAACAAAAGAAGATGAATATCTAAAGGGGTGGCAAACTAATGACAATAGTGGAATTGAAAGGCGATTTTTTAAAACTGAAGGCCTCAGAATATAAATGGTTTGTGCAAGCTAGAAATAAGAATATGCCTGTATCAGGGGTACTAATTAAGTATAAAGCCAAGGAAATTGCTGAGGAATTATGCAATTGTAATTTTTCCGCTTCTACTGGATGGCTAGATAAATTCGAAAAGCGACATAATATTCATTACCGCATGATATCTGGTGAAGCCGCTAGCACAAATCAAGAAGATGTCGACGCTTTCATAAACAGGTTGCCGTTAATAATTAAAGGTTACAAACCCTGCGATATATATAATTTGGACACAGCAGGTTTTTTTTTCTCGGGTACTACCAACAAAGACGATGGCATTAATAGACAAAATTGTGTGGGCGGCAAGTTATCGAAAGAAAGATTAACTACATATAAATGCACTGTGTGAATATGACGGGAGAAATAAAAACTGTTGCTTATCGGTTTAGACAAAACGCTACTTGGCCATTCTTGTTTATTTTCTACACTGTCTATACTTTTGTAAAAAAAATTTGTTGTAGAAAACATGAATTAGGCCTACTGGGAATACCATGAGAAAAAAACACCCTTTGCACTCTACCTCTAAGGTGGTGCGGAAAAGATTGCGTTTGACGTTTTGTCTGCCACATAACGGTTATTTAAAAATTTTACCGAAGCTTTACTGAAAAAAAATTAAACAGGCAAGATATAAATAAAAAAAATGATAATATCAATAACATTCGATTTCAAGTTGTGATATTAACATTGTCTTCTAATCAATGATTAGTTCGGAGTCCGCACAGTTCGTATCGTACCCACGTACCTACCCGTCAAATTTTTATAATTTAATTTCGCTAACTAACATTATCAGTGTCGATTGTGAAGAATATAAATATTTTTACATTTTATATGAAACACCGGCACTGTTGTTACAATAGATTTTTTTTATCAGATTTTAATTTTCTCTAAAACATTACTCATATTTCAAAGCCTCAACATGTAAAGTAAATACAAATCATAGTGAGAAATAATATGAAATACAACTTAAATAATTAATAATCATAAATAATAGTAATAAAACTATATACTTACTGCAGAATAAGATTTAATGTCTAATTAATTCAGGCAAATATCATTAAAATAATTACAAATTACATAAAACGGGAGTCTTAATAAAACTAAATAAATACAAGCCAAAAGAATATTCAGAAATTGCAAAAACAAATTTCGAACAAAGGAGATGCACCAATATTTTCATGCAATAAATGCAAGAGACAAATATCCCAAATTTATTTGCTTTCCAGTTGACCAGGCATTGCTTCATGTTGCTGGTCATATACCTGCATCGTGTAAAAGGTACAGGCATATTAAACTCCGTAAAATTATTCAATATATTTCAGGCAACCCAACATACGCCGTTCGAGAATTTTTCTTAGGGAAAGCCCACCCTTAAAGTGATAATATGTAATGCTCAAGTAATGATTGTTCTTTTTACCCAGTGAAGGCGTTCAGAATTACATGGGGTAACATAACTTCGTATTTAATTTCTTACAAAAGTGTTAAAAGCTAAATCTGCGATAGTAATTTTCACGCTGATTTTTTTATATCAGGCTTAGCTTTTTTTTTATGTTATTACCAATTCTTTCTATAAAAAAAAGCGTTATGTAGGCCGATTTATAATAGACGTAATGATAAATTTAATATTAAACAAAAATGTAGCTGTCGACCAGCGCAGCTGACGATGACAAATAAACGTCAACCTTACGTTGATTAATGTGACAGTAAACGGCAGAATTAACGGACAGGAACTCTATCTGACGTTTGATTTGCGATAACAGTCGTACAAAAATTTAATTCCTAGTTTATGAATGACCCAATGATTGATTTCATAATACGTCGTTAATGGATGTGGCCCATACAGAGAGACAGTAGTGACAACATAAAAGAGAAATAGCCTTATGTTTTCCTTTAGTCAGCTGATAGACTAAAATCAATATATATGTCAGAAATCGGCAAAACACAACCACGTTTATACAATTATTTAAATATTTTATATGTATTTTCTTTAATAGTATTAGTTTAAATTTAGTGATAATAGTTTATACAGTGCATACTGCTGTGGTACGCAATCTCATGAAATGTATGTGTCGTAGGCTAATTACAAATTCAGGCGTTTTATAAAACGCCTAGTCTTTTTCTAAATGACTGGGCGAATTGTAAAATGAAAAATAAATCGAGCATTTTTACAATTCGACTGAAAAATTTAGTCGTTTTATGAAACGCCTGAATAGTTTTAATCTCATTGTAAAATGATATTTCATTTTCTTTGTTTTAGAATATGACTGCTCATATTCAGTCGTTTTGTAAAACTGGGGAGTTATTGGACATTTTATAAAATACCTATTTATATTTATTAATGTTCCAACATTATCATTTTTATGGTATTTTGACTTGTTAAACACCTTTAACAAGGCATCGTTTCCATAGATAAAACGACTTTTTACGGGCTAGCCCGTGTTAAATTTATAACGGGCTCAAACCAGCCCGTTTTTTTTACAGAGGGCTGTAACCAGGTAAATTTTGTAGTTTATGAACATATTGTCGTAAAAACAACATTCATGTCATTCTGTTAGTCAACGGTTAGTTCGAATGACAGGACGTCAGAATGGATTGCATTTCTCGCATTCAAGCAAATGAAAGTCGTTTTTTAAGATCCAAAATACCATAAACCATTGTACAGGGTGTTTCATCGGTTGGGGTATCGCGAATTAAAGTGCCTAAATATAAAAATATCGACTTCAAATTTTAACCACTTATAGAGCTTTTAAACCGCTACCAGCAGGTTAGGTTGTTTTTGATAATATTATTTTAATTAATGCGTAAATTAAAAAAAAAACGTATTATCAAAAATTAAAAGTGCTCAAAAAATGTTCAAATTTGAATGGTGATACGTGGAAATATCACCCATATTAACTTCACAATCAGAATTTTTATAAACGAAACCGTTTGTCAAATAAAGTCAATATTAAATAATGTCGTTTTTCTTACGACAGATTTATGGTACTTAACTTTCTAATTGTGCTGTCCGCAAACAGGTAGTCCTTTTAAATTTATGACGGATAATAAATAAAAATTTTTGACGGATAATATTCAACCCTGAAGCCTTCAGTTGTTGTTGTAGTTCTACTAATCGGGAAGCGTTTCCAAGGGCATTCTGAACTTACATTTAGGTACTTTGTGATGTTACTTGTGATTCTATTTTCACGGAGTCAACTTCATTTGTTTAAGCTGTGTTTTGCTAGTGTTTTCTGTTTTCAAAATGCCGTTGAATATTATCCGTCATAAATTTTTATTTATTATCCGTCATAAATTTAAAAGGACTACCTGTTTGCGGACAGCACAATTAGAAAGTTAAGTACCATAAATCTGTCGTAAGAAAAACGACATTATTTAATATTGACTTTATTTGACAAACGGTTTCGTTTATAAAAATTCTGATTGTGAAGTTAATATGGGTGATATTTCCACGTATCACCATTCAAATTTGAACATTTTTTGAGCACTTTTAATTTTTGATAATACGTTTTTTTTTAATTTACGCATTAATTAAAATAATATTATCAAAAACAACCTAACCTGCTGGTAGCGGTTTAAAAGCTCTATAAGTGGTTAAAATTTGAAGTCGATATTTTTATATTTAGGCACTTTAATTCGCGATACCCCAACCGATGAAACACCCTGTACAATGCTCGCCCGTTACTAGAACTCTACCGGCGCGCCCGGCTATAACGTGCTCGTTGGCACTCACACGTTAATGCCGTGCTTGCCGGTAAAGTTCCAAGTAACGAGCTTGCAATGTAAATAACTATGAAATACATAAAAAAATTGGTGTTATGCGTTTATATTTTTCATATAAAAATATAAACAATGATCAGTAACAGTTAAATAAAGATACGTATCTCCAAAACAAAAAATATCAAAAAACGACATTGAAAACAATTTAATAAGTAGTTAAGTACCTAATTTTTACTTATTTGAACATGGTCCGCTCGTGTGACATTTACTATTACATTTCATATGAGCCCTGAAACATTTTTTGAATCCTTGTCCTTCAAATTTTGAAAACTTTGTCAAAGCTTCCCCCAAAGTAATGATTTTTTCCTCCGAAACATTAATTGGCTCAGAAGTTTCAACACCAATAATTTCGTCTCTTGAAAACCATCGGTTCAACATTCCATATATGGTACCAATTCGGTACACTCCATCTTTTATGTCTACGATAGTTCCTAATATATTTTTTGGGTCCAGCGGTCCCCTGTCGAATTTAAGAACTTCTATCGCAATATTCTGACCCAAAACAAGGGGTTTCATCTTTTGTTTGGTAGTTTCAAGCATTTTGTCTGCAGCACGTTTCTGACCAACAATACATCCCATTCTTTGTGTCTGTATGGTCTCCTCTTTTTGGCATAAATCACATTCCATTGATTCATCAGTTGCCAAATGTTTTAAACATTTTTCACAGTGACCTGTTGTATTGCTTGCATTGTCATTAATTTCAATTCCAGTCTGGTCAACGATAGGGCTGTTCATTTCAATTATAGTCTGATCAACGATAGGAATATCCGCAACATTAAGTATCTGAATTTCTTCAATATCAATAGAGTTTTTTGTTGCAGTTGCAGTATCGTTTAGTTCAAACGTCTCTTCATCTCCGCATGCATTAGTTTCCTGACAAATTTGCGATGAATTAGTGAATACATTTTCAAAATCTCCTACTTCTCCTTCAGTTACGTCAGTTAATACTTTTTCTAAATCTTCTTCAGTTGTTATTTTTTTGACTGTTTCTGTAGGTAAATTCGAAGAAAAAAGCCCAACAGGAAAATCTACTCCAAACAGTGCTTTGTAAGGTGTACGCTTGATAATCCTATGGTAGGAGGATTTTTTTTGCCACTGGACAAAATAACAACCAAGTGACCAATTCGTTGAATTGTTATCCTTTAGCCACGTTTTCAACATCTTGGTTTGATCTTTCAACACTGCCCTGGCTTTGTGGGTGACGAGGTCGACCATTTACTATCTTGCAAGAAGGCCATCTTGAGACCAATTGATTAATTACACTATTAACAAACTCCCTACCATTATCACTTTGTAAAATTTTAGGCGCTCCAAATGCCAAAAATATTTTTAAAAGTTCTGATGAGACTTCTTCTGCGCGTTTTGATTTTAATGGTCTTAAGTGAATAAACTTAGTAAGGTGATCCTGGTAATTTATCAACCATTTATATTCGCCATCAGGTGTAGACTGTAGGTCCATTAGATCTATTTGCCCCCTATGATTCCATCCCTTAGATAGGATGGGTTTCACCACAACTCCTTTTTTCGGTTGCTGTTTTTTTTCTGCACACGTTGTGCAACATTTAACAAAAATTTCCACTGCTGGCCGAGGAATTGAATATTTAGGTTTGATTGCCATTAGCATTTTATCACGACCTCCATGGCCATTGCTTATATGAGTTTCAACTAACTTTTCATAAAATTTCTCATACGTCACTACAAAAGTTATTTCATCTTCCTTTCTAGACCTTTTCTTTATGATGGCTTTTTCTCCACTTATTTCTATAGTCTCATAAATCCGTGAAAAATAATGCTGCTCATTGGTCCTTTTATCGCCTTTTTCTTTTGCCTGTCTGCCGGTTGATAAAATTTCTATGATTTCTTCTATTCTTGCAGAAGTCCACGGTTTCTTAATACTTTTCTCGTGAGCTGCAATAAATAGTAGATTGTTTTACAAGTAAAGAAAAGTGCTCGTTTTCCAGTGAGTGTAAATGTTTATTCATGAGCGAGCGGAGCGAGCGAATGGATTAAATTTACACGAACTGGAAGACCACTTTTCTTTACGTGTAAAACAGGCTTGTTTTTCGTATACTTGATGAACCAGACTAAAATCTAACAACAAAAACTAACGTCAAATTCTGTCAAAGTATGAAAGCATAGTGAAGAAAAGTGTTGCTAACGAGAAAAGTAGCACATTTCTTTATTATTTTGACTGAGAGTGAAGAAATACGAATACGAAAAACGTTGTTCAATACTCGTGCGCTGTCATTTTTCAGGGTTTCGACCTCATCTGAAGCAGTCGGCTTTGCCTCGTGCTTCACAATAATTAGGTCTCAACCCTGAAAATGAAACGACAGCGGCACTCGTATCGAAAACTACTGTTTCGTTACGTTGCGTTGGTAACAGCCGTGGTTTAAACAGGCACATGCGATAATATTCCGTCTTACAAAATTTGTATAATAATAGACAATTAGCGAAACTCATACGTAACGTACAAACGTGACGTCCAACGTAGTCACCCGGCAATTACTACACGGTATTTAACTTTTGAGGTTAAAGTCATTGTGGTTACCTACCAGCATAAATTTTTTCTAATTCTTTATAATAGACTTCTCTACTAACAAAAGAAACACTTTCTCCTTCGTTTTCCAGCATCTTCAAGGTCAAAGGTTATTCTTTAAAGTAAAAACCGTCGTACCGCCGAGAATTCCCAGTTTTACAAAACGACTGAATAATGAATAAAATGAGCAGTCATATTCTAAAACAAAGAAAATTAAAGATCATTTTACAATAAGACTAAAAACTATTCAGGCGTTTTATAAAACGACTAAATTTTCCAGTCAAATTGTAAAAATGCTCGATTTATTTTTCATTTTACAATTCGCCCAGTCATTTAGAAAAAGACTAGGCGTTTTATAAAATGCCTGAATTTGTAATTAGCCTACGACATATGTATGAAATGTAAGATTTGTATATTTAATGCTTTCTTATTGAAATGTCAGGAATTTGTAGTTTAATTTTGCATTTATTCAGATATGTTGCTAAATATGTTTTTAGGTGCAAATTAAAAGGACACTGTATGTAGAAATATACATGAGAGAACTTGTAAATATATTTAATATGTGTGCTTATATGTTTTGGTAATGTTTAAGAATATTAAAATGTTATTTCTTTAAATTTATACATCATACTTTGTATAAATAATCATTTATGCTGGGACGTTGAAATAGACCACCCAGTCTACTTCATAAATAACGTTAGATGTATTCTAACTCATTACGTAATATAATAATTTGTAATTTTCAAATGTCCATTATAATATAATATCGTGTAATACGTTTTGCCTATTTGACTGGCGTAATTTACATACATGTTAGTTGCTCTATCAAAAGGGATATTTATACTATTTACATAAGTCAAAAGTTATATTTTTGCTTTTAAAAGGAATCTGTACTATTTATATAATCGCCTTTATTCATTTAATAATGCATATCACATTCATAATGATAGTTTATGTTAACTTTTCGTTTTGTTCATTGACTGTTCGGTGGTACACCTAAAAATAAATGTATACTTGTAATTGGGTATATTTTAAATGTAAGAGTTCTTACATGGTGTGCTTTATTTATTTCAGTATGAATTTAATATTATCTCCGAACACAAAAGGTTGTTTATTTGTGCAGATGAGATATACGAGTATTCAGAGAATTCTTTCCAAAGTTTGTCTATTTAATTGCTAATGTTAGGTATTATTTTTCTTGTACATGATAATCTTATCTGTTTTCAAAAAAATTGTAAATTGTTCTATATAATCTTTTGTCATTAATAAAATTGTAATATTTTGTCAGCAAGAAATTTTTTATTTACTTTATATACTTGCCATACTTTATAACATAATAAATAAACATTTATTAACTTTGTAATAAATGAGCTGCACCTGAGATAAGGAGTTTAGCTAGGGGAGTTGTTTAATAAGCAAGAAAGACAAATTAGAGTTTAACTATCTATAACCCAACGAATATATAGCAATATATCTGTAGTTTGGTTTTGGATTAGCACGTAGCATAATATTTTCGTTATTATAAGACTGTTTTATTTTGAAAAGTTTATAGCACCGCATTTGAAGCAGTACACTTTCTAACATGATTACCTAAAATTTTAAATCTGTGCATGCATTCAATTATTGAGAATGTTGTTTGTTATAAGTGTAGTAGTCTGCAGCTATAAATTTTTTTATAAAAATTGAAAGTGGCTAACTTCAGAGGCAAAGTTTATTAGACAAACTAGCATTAAAATTAAGTCGGAAGTAGGAATCAATCATAAAAAATTAGGTATTCCACTTAAAACGAGGAAGTCGATATCCATTTCCGGTGTAACCGGAAGAAGCAAAAATTCGAAAGTATTTTAAATTGAAAGAACGTACGGCGAAATTAGTATAAGCGAAATTGCAAAACTCAACTCTTATTAGTTTTCGATATTGTTCTAACGAAATCTCGTCGTGATTTACTCTGCATACTGTTTTTACAAACAAGAAAATATTGTTCGAACCATCTACGTATTGCTGTAACCTTAACGCTACAAAGATTGCATAAATATTCAAAATTATGCTGAGGATACATTAAAATTGTCATATCTTTACCTATTAGTCTCTTCCTTAAGAGTATTTCATTTATAATTTCCTGTGAATTCTCGCAGTGATCTTCCTTCTTTTTCTTTGGTGTGTCTCTTATTTAGATTATATTTGGATAAGGTCAATAATTAAATACAAGTATAAATTCCAAAAAATGTTTATAATTCTCTTTCCTAAAAAAAAAACAGTAACAAAACATTATTATTTTGTGGCTATATCAAGAATTTTCTTTTACCATAAAAGATCATAGAAAAAGCATATAATTTTTGTATACTGATTTAAAAAAAACATTATCTTGCTATTTTCACCTTTAATATAACAATATTTATTGATTCTTAAAGTAATCTTTCCCATACGAAACTAATTTTATTTCAACAAAGACATACATTCACACATAGTGCCTTTGATGATCTAAAACTTCGAAACGTGAATGTCTGGAAAATGACCTATAACAATCGCTAAATGCAAATATTCGCACATAGTACATTTAACGGCTTGGCGCTTGCCCATCAAGAACATCCCTGTCTATTCGTATTTATTTATTTGAAATCTTAGACTGACTAAAATGATCGTTAATGATGCCTAATGATTCACTGAGAGCAAATATTTGCACATAGTACTCTCTGTGCCTTCAACACCATTAACCATCTTCCCACTATTACAAAAAAAAAACAGAATCACCAATTTAACAAGATAATATCCATTCAAATTAATGATGCTTAAAGCCTTGCTAATATTCTCACATAGTTCTTTTCGAGTACGTCTTACACCATCAATTATTTAAAATTGAATAGTTTATTTCAAACTTACTTAAATTCATCATAAATTTTATCAAATTCCATTTTATTTATGTCCTCCATTTTGAACAAAAATATAATATAACGCAAAATGAAATTATCAAATACAAAATTAACTAACAATAAGAAAATAAAATTAAACTTGAATTTAAAAAAAAACAAAACTTAATACATTGAAAACTAATAATGAATTTGTCATAGTGTATTAAACCCCTACTTTCATTCCTTTTTACTAACGCAAAAGATCTCAAAATTTTATACGTCTAACAAATTCGAAGAATAGGATTCATCTCCCCTTCGTTCGGTTTCGCGGCCGTATATAATTTTAAACAAAAGCTATCTACTTATTCGCAGCGCCACATTTGTTCAACTAACATTTATAATAAATAAATATTTATTTCCTTTAAGTTTTCTTGATCACATCAACACATATCCTGCATTTGACAGTCAATATATATACACAAATGGCGTTTCTCAAAAATTGTTTATTAAAAGTTTACACACACTTGTTATTCTTCATTTTTCATTGGGTATGTTCTTCTTTTTCCCTTCATGCCATCCCTCATTATACTTGTATACAAACGCATTGCCTCTTTCATTGTTGGTATTGTATTTTCTTTTTCCATTAATCAAGGTTATTCTTATCTTTATTTTGTAGATACCTTTGTTGAATACAATCGGGAACAAATTATGTACCACTGGAATTTTCGTCATGAAAACTGCATTACAACGAGTACTCGCATCCACTGCACTGCCTCCAACCTCTATCCAGTTTTTCTCTGTTTCTAGTATGTCGATTTGCAGACAACTACAAACAATATTGATGTTATTTCTTCTTTGCAGGTTTTTAAACCACACATGATTTGCTCTGCTATTTTTGAAGCCTTTGTGTTTATGCATACAAAACTTCTAGAATGTATTTTAACTTATACATTTAGTATGTACATAAATAAATATATATCCTTTTTATGTTTTTTAAATTTAAATATAAGGTATTTGCTATATTTTTAAATAAGATCATAAAACTCTCTCATGAATTGGGATTATTATGCATGTCTGAAATCTATTTTTGTTCATTTAAATTGATTAAAAATAAAAAAATGTATATACAGTAGACCCTCAATTTACGCGGTATTTTTTTACGCGGTTTCGATTATACGCGGTTTAGTATTTGCGAACTATTTTTCAAATTACGCGCTCAGCTTCACTTATACGCGGTTTACTTTTTTTGCTTATACACGCAGCGTAGTAGTTATTACGTGTTGTACACTATTTGATCAGTTAACCAGAAGTTATCATTCATGCTAGACTGGTACATATATTATTACTACTATATAAAAATTGCAAGTCGTTGTGTTAGTGTGAAAACAATGAGTTCTCAGAAAGACGGTGTGCAGAAAATTACAAAAAAACGAAAAGTTTTAACATTGTCGGAGAAGAATGCAATTTTAGATAAACTGTCCCGAGGTGAAACGGCTGCATCAGTAAGTCGACTGTATGGAATGAATTGAGTCATCTGTTCGCACAATAAGGAAACATCAACAAAAAATAAAAGCTAGCATAATTGCTAGCGCTTCTGCAAGTGCAAAAACAACATTGTATTCACGTAATGAAGACATTGAAAAAATGGAAAAGGCTCTCATATTGTGGATCGAAACACAAACATCAAAAAGAATTCCCTTAGATAATGTTATAATACGTGAAAAAGCTAAGTCACTATATCATGACATTACTCTGCAGAAAGATCAACCTGGAACCAGTACAATCCCTGATTTCGCTGCTAGCAAAGGCTGGTTTGATAAATTTAGAAAAAGACACTGTTTGCATAATTTAAAACTGACAGGTGAATCTGCCTCTGCCGATCATGAGGTAGCGAAAACATTTCCGCCAGAATTGATGAAATTTATTAGAGAAAATGACTATAATCCAAAACAAATTTTTAATGCCGATGAAACGGGCTTGTTCTGGAAAAAAATGCCCAAACGCACTTTTATATCGGAACAACAAAAAACTGCGCCTGGATTTAAAACGGCTAAGGGCCGCTTGACCATGTTATTTTGCTGTAACGCTAGTGGAGACTGTTTTATGAAGCCACTGTTAGTTTATCGCGCGCTAAATCCACGTGCTTTGAAAAATAAAGATAAAAACAATCTACCGATATACTGGCGTGCAAACCAACGTGCATGGGTTACTACTGAAATGTTCATGGATTGGTTTAATAATTGTTTCGTGCCGGATGTTGAACGATATTTGTCTGCAAAAAACTTAGCATTTAAAGTTTTACTTATCATACATAAAGCGCCGGGCCATCCAAGTCAACAACTCCAGAACGCAAACTCTAATGTTAAAGTAACCTTTTTACCGCCCAATACGACGTCCTTACTGCAACCTCTTAACCAAGGTGTTATTGCAACATTTAAGGCGTATTATACTCGCAGAACTTTCAAAAAAATATTAAACGACATGGAAAATAACACAGTTCTGACAGTTACCGACGCGTATAAGAATTACACAATAGCTGACTGCATTGAAGTTATAAAAGAATCTTATAGAGAAATTAAATCTACTACCATCAGCGGGTGTTGGAAAAACCTATTGCCAGATGCTGCAATAAATGAAAATGCAACAGCCGAAATTATACGTGAAGAGGTAGAGGAAATCACTAGCTTAGGCCAACAGTTTCTTGGGGATGCTGTTCAAGAACTGAAAACCACGGATATAGAAGAGCTCCTTTTGTCTCATAATGAAGAGCTAACAAACGAAGAGCTAATAGGAATGTTGGGAAAAAATAACGAAGATGAAGTAGACGACGACGATGATGTACAGCTACCCAAACGATTAAAGATGGATGCGTTAGACAGAGTTTTTAGCTTATCACAAGAAATTGAGGACATTATTAGTTGAAAATGATCCAGTGATGGAGCGAAGTCTAAAATTTAAACGACAAATTGAAGAATATAAGTCCCTACAGGGAGCTTTACAACAGTTTGAAAAATAAGAGTAAGCAAACATCAATTATAAGTTACCTTAAAAGAGACTAATTGTACATACATACACTAGAAATGCATAACTACATATCATATTTCATATTACATTTACCTTCATTTGAGTTATTAAAATATTTCATACTTTCATAGTCTATTATTGGAACCTAACCCCTATAATTCCATTAACGCAATAGTTCCATTTACGCGGTTTCAATTTGCGCGCTGTTTTCAAAGAACCTAACCCCCGCGTAAATTGAGGGTCTACTGTATATAGTTTAACACATACATTTTCTAATGGTATTGCCCCTTAAAGGTTAGGCAACCCATTTTTACTTGTTGTAAAACTTTTGACTTATGCTTATTATATTATATCAGAATATACGTTTTAAAAGAAAAATTAATGTTCTTATTCTATAACTTAACTATTTATTAATTTTTATAATTCTTAAAAATATAAAGATCACGGCAGTATGTACATAAATAAAAAGTTTTGCTTTGGTAATAAATCACATTCAATTATTATATAATATAGGCATAATAAGTCTACAATTGTGTAGGAGTATGTAGATGTCAAACCAGGAGAGTGTTGTGTGTGTGTGTGTGTGTGTGTGTGTAATTTCTAAATTTTCCGTCACAATTAAATCCGACACCACATCATCATCCTCAGTGTTTTATCCTTATCGCTCACTGCGTTGCCACGCCTTGCCGAAGATGGAAATGGATATAGAAGGCGTTCGTTTTCATTGGAAAGGAACAGGACGAAGTTACAATCGGGGTCGGTTCATTGCTTATCACGACCAGATGGCGTATAAATCGCAGTCCGCCACTAGATGCCAGTAGCAGACCTGCCTGCCCAGTTACAGTACTTAAACGTCGCCCATACAATAATTGGAAATAATAATAGTCGGTGTTTTCCTTCCAGTTAAGATTTGATTGAGTCAATTCAAGGTTCAACATAGAACAAATACACGTCTTCGTGTTCGTCTAGATTGTATTCATTGCGAATATATGCAGAGATGGAAAATGTAGGGTGTTAGTTTTATTTAAAAACTATGGAAGAGGTAGATTTTAAAAAGAAGAGTATAATTTAAATATTTTTGCAGCTCTCAGTATTAAGCCAATTTAATGTATTTTTTAGAAAAACTATTTACTTTATTACTGATATGCTAGATTAACATTTGTTTAATGGACATATTGTACAGAGAGAGAAAGATTTCTTTGAATCAGAGGAATATGCCTTGAATCAAAGAAATTCTTGTTTTAAATATGAGCAAACAAATATTTGTTTGTCAAAAGAAAATAATAATAACAAATATATACAGTGTCCGCGGAAAAGTGTGCAGCATATGGAAAAAAAATTTACTCTTTTGATTTTTAAAATTATTTTTTTGTAGTTTGTTTTTGCATAATTAGAAACCAAAAACTAACCTAAAATATTTAACATATCGCATTTGCTTCAATGCGTAAATGTCATTTAAAAATTGCCAACGTCCAAACGTGCCAGTATTTGTCAAAATATAAGAAGATGCCATAAGAAAAAGTTGTTTGTACTTTCGCGGACATCCTAAATCCAAAGTTTCGTACAAAAATTTTAATTTTAATTTTTTTTTCATAATTTTGTAAAAAAACGCCTGTATATTTTTTAAGTGTATTTTTCTCTCGAATTCTGATAAAAACCTATGTTACCATGTAATAAAAAAAAACAATTTATATTTCAGAATAAGGTATATTTTTTTTAAATAAATGATTTCGTTAAGAAAAGTGGAGGACATTCTTGGACTATTTTCATATTTTCGTATGTACCATTAAAAATAAATTAAAAAACATAATGGTCGAAAAAGCTAGAAAATAACCGTTTAAAAATGAGAAAAAAAAGCAATTTTATTTCAACTAACAAAGTTAATTTCAAAAAAAACCAATTATAATTCTTAAAATTAAATAAATTCACACATTTCTGTATGTCTCCCTTCTCTTGCAATACATTTGATGATCCTTCTAGAGAACTCTCTTGTAATGTTTACAAAATATGTGGCCGGAATTTCTAGGCAAACGTCACGTATTGTGTTTTCTTGATGTTCAATGTTTCGAAATGGTCGTTTGCGGTACACTTTCTCTTTTAGATACCCCCACAAGGAAAAATCTAACGGAGTTAGGTCAGGGGATCTCGCTGGCCATGGATACGCTGAATATCTGCCAATCCATTTGTCCCTAAATAATTGATTTAAATAACTCCTCACCGCCAGTGTACTATGTATAGATGCGCCGTCTTGCTGAAACCATAGGACAGATCTTTCTTCCAATACCATATCATCAATTAAATCGGTTATTTCGGTCATGAGAAAGTTCAAGTACCTTTGCGAATTTAAATTTTCGTGGAAAAAATAGGGTCCAATCAATCTACCATAAAAAATACCACACCAAACATTTGTTTTAAAAGAATATTGGTCCCTGCATTCGATGATAAAGTTAGGGTTTTCATCAGCCCACCATCTGCAGTTCTGCGAACTCACCGTTCCATTGGAAGAGAACGTTGCTTCGTCCGAGAACATGATTTCTTTGGGGAAACGACGGTTTTCTTCGAGCTCTCCTTGAAACCACATACAAAAATCAAATCTTGCGTTAAAATCTCGTTCTTTTAGTATATGGACATATTTTGGCTTAAATGGACGGTACTTATGTTTCTTTAAAATTTTTCTCACTGTAGTCTCTTTTGCTCTAGTTCTGTTGGAAATAGCAGCAATTGATGTAGTTTTATGCTCTACTACATCTAATAATACATGTTCTTCATGCTGCTGAACTTGCCAGTTTACATGTGGCTTCTTAAAATCATTTAGAACTGAACCGGATGACTTGAACTTATCTACAATACGACCAACAGTAGAGTGCGAAACGAATTTGTTAGGGTGTCTTTGATTAAAAATATTTGCCGTATCCCTGTTGGTTCTATTTTCTCCGTGAATTAAAATGATTTCTATTTTTTCTTCCATGGAAAACAGTTTAAAACAAATCTATTAGAGAAATACACAAAACTGACATTTATTTAGTTGTTTATGTCTAGAATTTGCAATTATTTTCTAGGCCTACTTGTGAATTTATCGAAGTTTAAGAATAAGCTTGTTATTTCCTGCTTTAGAGATACTAAAGGAAATTTTGCTTAAAACAAACAAAGCTTGGTACATAACATGTTCTAATCTTACAACTAGTGTTATTTTCTAGGGTTTTTGACCATTATGTTTGAAAAATAAACATTTTTAATATACGAAAATATGAAAATAGTCCAAGAATGTCCTCCACTTTTCTTAACGAAATCTTTTATTTAAAAAAAATATACCTTATTCTGAAATACAAATTGTTTTTTTTTTGTTTATTACATGGTAACATAGGTTTTTATCAGAATTCGAGAGAAAAATACACTTAAAAAATATACAGGCGTTTTTTTACAAAATTATGAAAAAAAAATTGAAATTAAAATTTTTGTACGAAACTTTGGATTTAGGATGTCCGCGAAAGTACAAACAACTTTTTCTTATGGCATCTTCTTATATTTTGACAAATAATGGCACGTTTGGACGTTGGTAATTTTTAAATGACATTTACGCATTGAAGCAAATGCGATATGTTAAATATTTTAGGTTAGTTTTTGGTTTCTAATTATGCAAAAACAAACTACAAAAAAATAATTTTAAAAATTAAAAGAGTAAATTTTTTTTCCATATGGTGCAGCCTTTTCCGCGGGCACTGTATATTAACCATACAAAGACACAAAATTCAGTATTAATTATAATAATTTAAAACTCGTAAATTAAGATTAAGAATACGATTTAAACTTAGATCTAGATCCCCATCCACATCATCGTGCATATCAAATGGATCCAGGTCACTATGAAGTACTGATCTTCCTCAAGATCCCATAGACGCATATCAACAAAAAGAATAGTAACTAATGGGTATTCGATGGACACGATAAAAGGAATTTTAACAAAAGAACTAGAGTCAAAATCACTCTCCTTAATCTACCCTAAAACAAAAACCATACCTTCTAATTACAATCTTATAACATACTTGGGAAGCATTTCAAATAAAGTAGGGACTATTATTAAGAAAGCGAATAATGAATCAATCTCTTTCAAAACGAAGAACTCTTAACAATAAGAAAGATAAAACAAACAAAAAATTGAACTCAGGAGTTTATAAGTTAACATGTGAAGATTGTGATAAAGTTTACATCGGACAGACAGGGAGGACTTTTGAAGCCAGGATAAAAGAGCATGAAAGAAGCTATAACGATAAGAAAACAGATTCGACCTTTGCTAACCACTGCCTGGAATTCAATCATAAATTTAACAAACATTTTGAAATTTTACATATTCAAGAAAAAAGTAAAAAACTTAACTTACTGGAAAGTCTAGAAATAAATAAATTTAGTAAAATAGGTATAATATTAAACGATCAGTTGGACCTAAATAGCTCCCCCCTACTAAATTTGAAACTGTAATTGAATACCCCTACCTAACAATAATTGTGTCATCTATTTTCTGTATTAATAAGTTCCATTGTAACAGAAATTGAATTTGTATATTTTCATCACCTGATGAAGCCACAGTGTGGTGAAACATATGTAGTGTCTACATTAAATATTTTTGAAACTAAAATTTGTGTTTTTTTACTTATTAATTATTAATAGTAACTGCATGAAATGAAGACAATATTGATCAATAACTAGGTGAATAGCTCATTTCAGTAACATGTACTTCATGTTACTACTAGACCACCTTCACGTAATGGACAATAGCAAACCTAATATACCGTAGTCGACAAATTTTAATTTCTGTTTATAGCTCAATTCACCGGTACGAAAGTAGAAGAGGATATAAAGCAAATAAAGTAAAGACAAACTTAGAGCGAGGCTGCGAAGTACACCCGGCAAACGTTTCCTATGAAATGTGAAGATCCCCCGAATGCGTTGCTTCTTCCACCACTATTGGAAAGCAGGCATCGCTGCATATTACAAGATTAGATTATCTTATGCATGGGACAGATAGCTAGTGTAGGAGATATAAACAGAAATTAAAATTTGTCGACTACAGTATACGTACATAAGCTATATCTGCAGAGAAAGTAAATGATTACGCAATCCTTGAGACAAAGCCAATTTTTTGATAGCTTGAGGCAAAGAGTTCATAGTTCTGCAAATATTAAAACTGAACGACCTCTCGTATGTAGCGGAACAGTGCAGACGATTATCCTTTCAAATATTCACATTGTGTACATCCGTTCTATAAGTTATTTTTCTGGCCAAGTAAGAAGGTTTATGAAGCAATAACAACCTCTACAAGGTACACGCGTGAAGTACACCTCTATTTTTCATATTGATTTGAATTAAATAAATAGCGCAATTTCTTTTTTCTATATTAGATTTGAAAAATTATTAATTTACTTAAATGTCTAAAATGATATTCCATAAGTTTCTTTCAATATTACACAAAACATTAATTTTTTTTTTTAGTTTAAATTTTACAATTTGGCGTTCGACGTGCATTAGCTCATCATTACGACTAACTGTGTGCCAAATTCAACGGCCGTATGTGCGACGGATTCTTCTGGACATCGCACACAGGCACGCACACAAACACTTCCTTTTGTAAGTATAGATATGTTTTGAGGTGTTATATAGAAATTGCAGTAGCAGCATAAAACGACAAAAAAATTGTTAAAAGCAAATGTTAAGCAAATGTTGAATAAATATTAAAAACATATACGTATTAAGTAGTAAATGTCCATTTTTGAAAAGGCATATATGAATGGAAAAACATAAACGATGAAGGTTCCTCTTTTAATCTTTACAATATTAATTTATAATGTACTCTAAGAACTAGTTTCGACATTTGTATGTCAACCTCAACCTAGAATCTAAGCAAATGCTAGATGTCACTATAAAATGTTCTTATTAATAAGTCTATACAAAATTAAATCTATCTCCAATAGCAACATATGCATATAGAACACTCACAGTCATTAATATTCAAAGTATCTGTTGTCAAGAGAGGTTATATGCGGTTACATATAGAATTGGTACTGAATTATTCAAACCCGTTTCATAGAAAATTACCATGTTAATATACACAATGAACAGAAGCAAAATCAAAAACAAAAAGTCACACGCAAATATCAATATTACATGCAATGTAAAATGGAGGTAAACAGAGTGAACAACGTAACAAGAAGTATCTTAAATGCAAACTATGAAATTATTAATAAAACTTAACAACAGTAAAGTTACTACGATATATATAAATTGTATAAGTCTGCGCAAATATATGGCAGTTAGGCAACCAAAAAGGCAGGATAATGTTATATTTAAAGAGCTAAAAAAGAAAAAAGTGGTTTGTCGTGTGTATATATTTGATCGTTCAATAAATTAAAATGTTGTTTGTGTCTTTCAAATTCCAAAGTTTCAAGTAAATTAAGTTTTAAACTTTTTGACTGTTTATGTAATATTGAAATATTTTGGAAATCAATGTTATGTCCAGTTTCAAGTGTAAATGTTTGAAGATAATTGATTTTTGTGTTCGTATACTCGGTTACTTAATTGTCGTCCAGTTTGACTTATATAAACAGAGTTACATTGAGAGCATCTCAAAGAGTAAACACCACTTTCTTCTAGGATGTTTTGTTTGGGTTTGATATTGTTTAAAATGTTATAAAGCTGGCTTTGTTTTGCAAGAAAGTTGAATATCAACTTTATCAAATATTGGTTTTATTCTAGTGGTAATAATGTTGTAGGGTAGAGATCTATATTGTGTTTTATGTGAATTAGTCTTATTTTTTCTGTAAAGGGGATCTTGTTTAAGAATAATATGTTTAAGAAGTTTATTGATTGTATGAATTGGGAATTGAAATTTTCTAGCTAAGTCATAAACGTAATTAATTTCATTCATTTTTGAAGTTTGGTCTAGTGAATATGTGATCGCTCTATGTATGTAATATTGAAAGATAGATAGTTTTTGTGATACACAATGGAAGGAGTTATATGGAATTACAATGGTTATGGAAGATGGTTTTCTATGAATTTTTACGGAAATGTTATTTTTGCACCTCGTTAGGGTGAAATCAAGAAAATTTAATTTTTCATCTTTTTCTATTTCTAGGGTAAATTTTAAATTTTTATGTAAATTATTTATGTAGTTATGAAAGTTGTGAAGTTCATCTATTGTACCTGACCACATGCAAAACACATCGTCTACATATCTTATCCATTATATTATTCTATTATGAAAAGGGTTATCATGGTTCAAGTATATATCCGCAAGTAGTCCAGAAAGTGGCATGACCATTGGCAATCCATCATTGACTTTATAGAATTGATCATTGAATTTGCAATAATTTTGATAGATTATAAGTACTAAGATTGCAGTTAAGTTATTTATTTTAGTTATATCTGTGTAGTTCTGGGTAAAAATTTTATTGACTATTTTTAATGTATGATTTATAGGGATATTGGTATATAAATTTGTGATATCAAAATAAACCATTATAAAATTTGTATCCTGGGGTCTATTTGTAATGTTGTTTATAAATTGATGAGTATTGTTAATAGAATAGGTTGATGTGAAATTTATTTATTTAAAAACTTTTAACATAATTCTTGATAAATAGATAGCAGGCGATGAGTAATAAGCAGTAATAGTTCTAACGGGTATATCTATTTTGTGTAGCCTTAGGTAGGGCATATAAAGTTGGAATTTTGGGGTTCATAGGTATAAATATATTGAATTGTGGTGAATATTCTAAGAGAGTATCCTTTCATTGGCTAATAATGGACTTTGTATTGTTAATTAGAATCTTCAAAGGATTCTTTTGTAAAAGAGTGTAATTGTTATCGGAAATGAATTTTAAAGTTTTATCTATATATGACTTACGATACATGATTACCGTACTTGCATTTTTGTCTGCCCTCAGATAAATTGCGCCATTTGTTTCTAGTTTAGATCTGATCTTCTTAACAATTCTCCATTCTTCTCTGAAATTGAATGATATGCTGTCAACAAGTTTTTCTTCGTTTCTTATTGTTGGAATGATTTTATTTCGGATCATATTTTTTTCAGTCGCGCATTGTATATCGATTGAAGTTAAAGGGTGAGATATTTTTGTTGGGTGAAGGGCATATTTCATTGATTTCCAAAATATTTCAATATTACATAAACAGTCAAAGAGTTTAAAACTTAATTTACTTGAAATTGAAAGACGCAAACAACATTTTAATTTATTGAACGATCAAATATATACACACGACAAACCACTTTTTCCATTATTAGAAGCTCTTTAAATATAACAATATCCTGCCTTTTTGGTTGCCTAACTGCCATATATTTATGCAGACTTATACAATTTATATATATGGTAGTAACTTATTAATAATTTCATAATTTGCATTTGAGATACTTCTTGTTACGTTGTTCACTCTGTTTACCTCCATTTTACATTGCACGTAATATTGATACTTGCGTGTGACTTTTTGTTTTTGATTTTGCTTCTGTTCATTGTGTATGTTAACATGGTAATTTTCTATCAAATGGGTTTGAATAATTCAGTACCAATTCTATATGTAACCGCATACAACCTCTCTTGACAAGAGATACTTTCAATATTAATGACTGTGAGTATTCTACTATGATATCAAAAATTAAATTGGTCAATGTTGGTCATGGAATGTAAAACTCTTGTCTTAGTTTAAATCATCCTTTTGAAATAATTCATTCATCATTGTCAAGCTACACTGACATTATCAATAACCTACAAATGTGTTACCTACTTAGTTCAGCTGTAAAATAATAATGAACTACAAGTTATGAAATAAACAACGTTTTTATTAACCAGAAAAACTAAATTACAATAATTGTTGGAAATGTCCCCCATTTTGTTCAATGCACAAGTTTACAAGCCTCCTCATGCTGTGAAAAGCGTTTTGCAGCATTTCTGGCGTTATGGATGCACATTGCTGAACAATTCTTTGTTGCACTTCTTGCAAATTATGTATCGGATTTGCAAAAATCTTATTTTTTAAATAAGGAAAGATAAAATAGTCCATAATTGTCAAACAAGGTGATCTCGGAGGAAACTCAACTTCCGTATGCAAACTTATCAGCCGGTCATCAAAAAACTCGCGGAGAAAAGCAAGATTTTCTCGTGTAGTATGTGCTGTTACACCGTCTTGCTGGAAATAACCGTATTGAAGTTCATCATCGTCTAACTGTTGCACAAATTCAGTCAAAAAAATATTTCTGCACCTTTCTGGGTTGACGGTGAAATTGAAAAAAATTGGCCCAATTATTCTTCTGCGAGAAACTGCCATCCAAACACCAATTTTCTGAGCATATAGTAGCGTTTCAATAAAAATATGCGGGTTATCAGTGCTCCACATTCGCATATTCTGAGAATTGATGTATCCCGAAAGGTGGAACCAAGCTTCGTCAGAAAAAAAATTTAAGTTCAGCAGATCGTCATTCATTAAATTATTAACGAACCAATGGCAGTACGCAAGGCGTCTGGGGTGGTCTGCAGGCAGAAGAGCTTGATATGATCTTATATGGATGCATGTTCAGGTCCTCCTTTACAATCGTTGGCATGTTCCATAAGAAAGCCGAATTTCTTGAGAGAGACGTTTTAAAGGTTTTGTAGGCTCTTCTTCCATACGATGACGAACGTCATTAATAACTTCTTCTGTACGAACTCTTGGTCTACCAGCACCCTTTTTATGCGTCACAGAACCAGTTTCGCGAAACACTTCAACACAATTTGTAAGGCATGCATAAAAATTGTCCGGTAATACTGCTACGGCTGGGAAGTGCTCTCGAAAATTGTCCAAACACAAACGTTGACTGTATTCCCAAATTTCATTAACTAGCACACCCGTTCGAAAATAGGCTTCAATCATGTAAATTTTGTGCTCTGTGGTGAGAACCATGATTCAAAAACTGTGCCGGATTAGAAAACTTCAACACAATAACTTGACAGATTTTGACATTCAAAAAATTATGACATACCTAAATGTAGGAGGCACGCTACGACAATAATTTTAAAATCCATGACCACCATTGACCAATTTAATTGTTGATATCCCGGTATATGTCTATTTTACTATTGGGGCGTGGTTTTAATATTGTATGGACTTGTTAATAACAACATTTTATAGTGGTATACAAATGTCGAAACTAGTTCTTAGAGTACATTATAAATTAATATTGTAAAGATTAAAAGAGGAACCTTTATCGTTTATGTTTTTCCATTTATTACCTTTTATTTTAATAAATTACTAACTTTAAGTTGTAACAATACATATATTTTTGCAGGGTCCAATTCTTTTTTTTTGTTTATAGTATTAATTGTACTACTATTTTTTTAATATTTACAAAAAAATTTGAAAGTTAAAATTGTAAATATCAGATGTATTGCAAAAATTAATATGTTTGTAAAGTTAAGCAATAACCAATAAAATATATTTTAATTATTAACATTTGTTTTATTTGCTATGTAGAAACGCCGGATATTATTTACATTATTAACATTTTACATAAATCCTACGGCTTTTTTATTTTTCATTTTCAAATAATAATAAATCGTCGAGAATTTATCAAAATAATAGGCACAATTAGCGTCATTTATGAGTAAATGTGAAACGTTACGCGTATCGTTCAAAAGCGGGACAAGTATACACAGCATCCGAAATGTTTACAAAGATAAAAAAAAGGTGGTATGCGTATTTGGCACCCGTATTAAAATGTTTGTTTATGTGGATGCCGGAAAAATGAATACACAAAAAAAGCGGAAATAGGTGGAAGTGTGTTAGTTAATATTTTTTCAAAAGTTGACGGTTTGTGTTAGGTCTCCCTACGTTTCGAGCCAGATTCGCTGAAACTGCAATTTACTTACTGCCGCATTGCTATTAAATATTTACTTTTCATTTATCAAAAGGCATTTACTAGGCGCTTATTGGTTTATAAATTTGTTTATTTGCATTTTTTAATTACGAACATTTGTGTATACCAGTAAAATTGTTCTTTATTTCATATAATTGCTTTGCAACGCCCATCAATAAAAAAAATAATTTATTAAAAGCTTATATTTTTTTAAATTTTACAATTACATTAAACAATTGTGTGACCGGTCAAAAAAAAACGTGCGAAGCACTAATGTTATGAATAAGCCTCAGGCGTTTAGTTTAGTTTCGCACGTTTTTTCGACTGGTCACACAATTTATTATAAACACATATATATTTTGTTTAAAGAAACAAATTTAATCACAAGATTAATAATAATAATAATAATAATCTTTATTAGCAATTGCTATAAAACATATAAGTATATTACTTAACTAAAACTTTTTGTATGATATTATTACGGACTAATTGTTCAAATATTCTAATGTGCTTAACACTCAAAAAACTACAATTTAATCATTACTAAGCAAATCAATCGTATTTACAATCTAATTGTTACATATATTTAATTTTTGTTTTTTGCTTATCTACTATTCGTTTGTAATGTATACAGTCTCTATCAAACGCTGTGTGATTACTGATTAGTATCAATATCCATTTTAAATTTATCATTTGTTATTACACAATTTATACACTTATATATAATTACGCTATCATATTTGATTGTCAAATAACTACCAGCACAATTACCACATATTTCCTCGTTTTTACATTCTTTAGCAAAATGACTGTAATAAGCAAAAGAATTTTCGATAAAATTTAAATATAACTAGGCACGCGCCATAAATATAGCTGTTAAACACAATCTACAGCGGCGGTTATGAAAACAGCACACTTTGCAAGTTCGGCTCTTGCCTAACTACCCCATAGATGTCGGTAATATACCCAAATCCAAGTATATGGATAATTAAAAAAAAAATTCATAAATTCTACCACATGTAACTTGAAAATATAGGAACAAAATAAACGTTCTCCTAAATAAGGAAATTTCCTCATCATCAAAAATAAAAGTACTAACCAAATAAATGGTACCAGAAAATAACGAGCATTACTAACTGTTACGTGTTACGAAATATATATACACAGAGTACCTTAAAATAATTTGTACAAGGAAGATATACATTAGGAACGAAAATTAAATTGTAACAATAGTTATTTACGAACCAAGTGCGGGAAGAGTATTTTCCCGCATATGCGCACTTTGGAAGCACGAGCGACCGCAGGAAGCGAGTGCTTTTAATTGCGCGAATGCGTGGAAGATGTCTTCACGCAAGTGGTTTGTACAATATTTTTTGTACGAACATTAAATTGAAAAAATATTATTGATTAATGTCATTAGTATCATACCTAACCTGAAATAGATTACCTAATTAATTTAAGCATTTCTTTAAAATTAAGTTATTATATTCTTACACATGGCAAATATGAGGTATTTATTCTCATATTTATAAATTTACAGTACATTTATTGCGTTTTTTTGGTTTAATTATTATGAACTGCCAATGTGAATGTCGATGAGGTCAAATAGATGGCGCTTGAATGTCGCTTAAGATGTCGTCAAATAGATGGCGCCACAAATTTATTGGAAGAGTTTTTAATTATTACTCCTATTTGACCAACTTTTAGTGAAGAATAGTCGAGGGAAGTAATATTTTATAAACTAAATTTTATTACTATCAAGTTAGATTTTTTTAAATGTCCCAAAGAGGCAGTGTTATTTTCAATTTTTACAGTCGCCTCGACCGGGAAATACTCTTCCTAGTCGAACGACACATGCGACAAATGTCACTTTACAGGCGGTCAGTACAAACATATTTATTTTAATGTTGTAAATGATACTTGAATTCCATCAGGAATAATTTTATCATGTTCATCTTTCTCTCTAAATACTATCAGCAACTCTTCGACTGTGAGATTTGTCTTTCCAAAACTCATCTTTGCACGATTAGCGTGACAAATATTCATTAAAAACTTTATCAAACAATTACACAATCAAATATATTACGACCCTATAATATTCATATTGTAACAATGGAATTTGTCGTTCCCGGGTGGAAGAGAATATTCATTACAGTTAATGTGGTTTACGGAGATGAAATTCTTTTCATAGTTTTTTTTTGCTCTTGTCAATCAGTGCTTGTACAAATAAAAATCAAACATATTTTCCAGTAAACAATGCAACTAAATTAGAACAAAAAGCGCATGGTAAGTACAAACCATAATCTTGCCAAGCGTAATTTTAAAACAATGCATTTTGTACATTACAAGTGCTATTGTCATAGAGTGCACATTGTTTTTAATTAGCATTCATTCTCATGTATAAAATATGTATACAATGACTAACAGATAGCATCCGTATTTCGTATATATGTTTTTGTTTAAAATGAGCATGAAGTTTGCAGGCATTGGTGAACTTTTTAAACAAGTACTTCGTTGAAATTATGTGTCTTACTATGCAGAAATATTAAGATTTATTTACAATTTGTTTTTGCTTCATTATCTATACAGGGTGGTTCACCGGGAACTGAATCGATCGATTGTGGAAAAACTATAGCTAGGAACTATCTGAAATTTTGACTTTATACTAAAGTCAATGGGGGCCATTCGCCTAAAATATTTTCAAGATGGCGGCATGTCGGGCTATGCCGGAAGTAGGCACCAACTTCCTAATTTTAAATAGAATAGCCTGTATATTGTCAGGTTTTCAGATTCTACGTGAAATTCTAAATATATTTCATGTATAATGTCATATATCTAAGTGTAACCCTTTTTGACTTATTGAAATTCTTATGTTAAATTTGACGTTTGCAGACAGAAAATCAATAGCACTTTTTCCATAGAAAGATGAATTTATTATTTAATTTGAAGTAAATTCTCTCAAATAGATGGTCTAAATAAATACTATTTGTATAAAATTGTTACAATTATTAATACAGAATGTGCAAATTATACGCCTGAAAACGAATTTGGAAAAATTGCCAAAAGACAATTTTTTTAAATGGGAAGCGGCAACTTTTATAATTTAGTCTGCATTAAAAATAAGGATTACTTTGTATAAATATGTCTATTATAAAAATTGGTAGTTTTCGAAATATTGGCAAGTGTTTTTATATTCTACAATTCATACTGTTTGCATTATTTTTTTTTTCAATAGTTAGCAATGACAGTGTTTACAAAATTATAAATTGTCATTCGTTGAAGAAAAGTTATGCCGGGGCGCTTAAATTATACAAACGATGATTATTTAAATTTGTTTATTATTTATGGGGAATGTAATAAAGTTATGTCAAGAACATGTGATACATTTGCAACTCGATATCTGCAAAAACGGAAACCATTATAGAAAACTTCAGAAACTTTGGATCGGTGAGGGCAAAGATTCAGGGAAATAAACCAGTTATTAATAACGATAATAATGTAATGCAAATGTATTATAGACAAAGAGTCATGATGATGGAACAGTAAAGAGGGTGAATCATTTGAAGGCTTTTAAACTATACGAGCAAAATAAAATCAGATATGCTAAAGAAAATGAAATAGTATCGAAGGAAAATGTAAATGTTAATGTGAATAGTATCAGTTCATAATTATGACTCTAACAACAAAAGTAAATAGGTTGTAAATACGTACAGTTAATAAAAAAAAAAGATATAAATACGATATTTATCTTATGAGAATTTAAATCGTAAATAAAACATTTTGTATACAATAAAGAAATGTTGAAAGGTATTCTATATTTGAGGAGTAATACTACCAAAATGCAACATATCCGTCAGACATAAAATAAAATAAATTGGTATTTTCTATTACTTTATAATTTAAGAAAACAGAATAACATTTTTTTTTGTTTGGTTTAAAATTCAGTATTTATTTTAATAGGCTTATTAGTGGAAATCGTTCTTTTTCCATTTTTTTGTAAATTCGAAAAAAGTTTGGATATGTTGCATTTTGATAGGAGAAATGGATATGTTTCACTTTGTAAAGAGGAAAATTAATGGTGCAACTCAGACAACGTTTACTAAAAAAGAAAATAAATTTTGCAAAATGTAACGTAATTATGTAAGAAAGTGATTGTTTTTATAATCTTGGTTCTTGTTCCTCTTCTGTGCATTCACAGTCGATATATTCAGTGTCCTCTCTACTATCGTTGTTTATTATAAAGTCCCTCAAAATGGTAAAATACCAGTCAAATTGTTCTTCCAGATACCACTGATTACCGTATGCTTGCTTGAGCAGCACATTCACTGCCATCCCCTTATCCTGACTTATGCCTTGCTCTCCCATAACTTCTTCCAATTGTATACTTTCCATCTTTTTTCCTCTTTTTAGCAACGAAATGAATTTTTTGGACGGATCATTAAAGCGGTAAGTTATTTCGGTCTTAACAAGAACAGTGTTTGGACCTTGCTTCTGGGCTGGCCTTGCTATGTAAATTCTCTTTTGCTCGCTGATTCCATCCAATTTCTTAAACGTTTCTAGCAAAGACTTTAAATTGTACACACTCCAGTCTTTACCCATTTGCTTGACTTCCCCAAATTTTGAATAAATTTTTACATATTCTTCCGGAAAAACAATTCTTGCATGTTTTCGCAACTCTTTTTCCACCCTACCGAAAACGCGATCTGCAGGTAAATAGGAATGTCCTTTCACCGGAAAAACATATTCTATTTTCTGGACAGATTTAGGAGCATACTTGTGCAGCCACAACATCAAAATATGTATCATGTGGGAGTTTTTATTTTGGCCACCGCATCCATCTGAGAACAAACGTGTTTTCGTTACGTTTGGGCCGAATTTATGATTTTTTAGGAAATGGAATACCGCCGAACCAATTTCATTGGACCCACGACCACTTTGAACTTCGTTCCAAGTGTAAAATATAGGTCGCTTAGCTTTAATATCAACTACGCAAAATGCATAAAATGCTATCTGCAAAGAGTAGAAAGCTTCTTGTATAGGGAGCTTGGGTAGAGTTTGCACTTGCTCTAAATCGAAACAAAATGTTTCGCAATTATCTACATCTTCTTTCATTATTAAATGAAATTGCCGTGCCCTCATTCTATGCACATTTAATTCTTGAGTTACACTGTCTTTTGCTTCTTGATTTGAAGCAAATTTGACTCTGTTTTTGGTTCTTTCGCAAAAACTGCAGACATCTGTGGCAGGCGAACCAAAAATATTTTATGAAAATACGAATAACTGACATGATACTTTTGATCGTGACTACTGTTGTACATTTTCCACATTTTCAAAATATTTAAGACCGCTGGCAAATACAAGCGACGCGACTTCTGGCGGTTATAATGACTTTCACGGCCCTTAAACTTTCCAATGAAAGCTTTTACCTTTTCCCTCTTTTCTACATATTTGTTATAAGGGAGCCTTTTTCCTCCCCTCTTTTCTTTTAGATCTTTATGATATCGAATATTTCTTGCAATCCACAATATACGACGCTTAGAAACTTCAAATACTTTTTCAAAAAATGTCTGGCACACGATGTATGTCTTGTTCCCGTGCTCTACCTGCAATTTTACAAATTTATATGCAATGAACAAGTAGTATACGTATTTTACGCTAATTTACCAAATAAGTTATGTGAAAATCATGCGGTGTGCGCTTATCTGAAATTTGGCTTGGACGAGACCGTTTGGGGTGATTAATTCGAAGAAATGTAGACAAACGAGTATCTTGAGAAATTTTGTCATCACTTGTGTAAAGTAATTGTTTAACATTATGTAAAGTTTCCTTGGGTACTTCTATGCATTGAAACTTTTTAATATTGTTATCGAATTTGTGATTACAAGGCGGGGCAAAATTTATTAAATTAATATATTTGGCTCCATACCTACGAAAACGAAGCACGAAAGTTATTATTATAAGTTAAATAATTTTGCTAATTTGAAGAACTTACGATTTCTTGGTTTACTTTTCTTTTCCTAACCTCGAAATGTTATTTTTCCTCTTTCTGGTTCCACGCCCACCATGTTGTCTTGTACAAAAACACCTTCTTCCTAACCATCCATTCTATAATATGTAGGTAATCACAGGCCAGAATTGTTATAATATTGTGAAAAAACGGCGTAATAAAAGAACAACACTGAACACACCTTAACGAATTCACCGCAAATGGATATGTTGCGCTTTGACAGTGGTACAAATTTGGATATGTTGCACTTTGATGAAATCAGTTTATATTCACAATCTATTTTCACTGGGATCTGTTGCGCTTTGATAGTGTAACATTTTAGAGTTGAATAGAGCGACAAAATAGCATATGAACGCCATCCATATGTCATTTTTAAAACAAAGTGGATCTGTTGCGTTTTGGTAGTGTTACTCCTCATTTGTAGTCTTTGTGTCTCTGGGGCATCAATGACGATCATATATGGTTTAATACCTGCAAAAAGAAAATAAAACGTCAATACTTTATTCGTAGCATATTAGAAATAACAATCTTACCTGAGACGAGAGGCTGGTTTGAAGATAAAGACAAGGAAACTGCAACAAGTCCTCCTGTTAAGAGGTTGAAAAGGAAGCTAGAAGTTATTTGCGACGTTTATCCAAATAGACAAACTGATAAACAAAAAATTAGAATACGATTAGTGAATGGTGAAAGAAAATACTTATCAAAGAATTACAAGAGTAATGAGTTCATATAAGATACAACAGATGTTTACATTAAAAGAGAAAACGGAATAACACACTTAGCTGGAATAAGATGAAGTAAATTTGTAAACTTAAGTAAGGAAGATATGGATTGCGGACATTGTTGGTTAAACAGGTTTACGGTATATTTATTTATGTTACAATTGTCGTTTGCCAGTATTTCTGCCTCCAGAATTATATTTTACATATTTACTAATTGTATAAACTCACATATGATTCTTTTATTTGGTATGTCAGGAAAGAAATATGTGTTGTGTCTATGGAACAGAAAGGACGCCAAAATATAACCTACAAAAAGTAAAAGAGAAACATTTATTATATTCATTATAAATATAAAGTATATTATTACATACCCAGTTATTATAAACAATTATTGTGGATATATTTATTTAAACCATATCAACGATTATTAAAGGACTATTTTCACTATTTTCACACTGTTCAAAGAGTTATTTATTCTTTTCTAAGGAAATTTTAATAAGATAATACTATATTATACCAATGGTACCAACAAGATAGCAAGTATGATACTACTAGTATTGTACGATTGAATTTAAAGTGAGTAACAGGTATGATTAAGGAGAATATTGAATAAAGTATATATAAAAATGAAAGAAATTATTAAAAAGATAAAGTATGAAGAATCTCATGTTCTAAAATTATAAATTTAAAAGAATATTACTTAATTATATAATAACTGAGCTAGTTGAGGTTAATTGATTTATAATAAAAGGTTTTTGAATATTGAAATAATAAATTACATTTTGCATAGTAATTTAGATATCTGTAGGATATACAGGGATTAATTAAAAAGTTGGATAATTTTAATTTTTGAATTGTAAAGATATTTGCTTTGTAACTTGGCATATTGGTTTGGGAGGTGGTGAGTATTCTTACACATACCCCACCATAGCAATATGTTTAGTTTTAGTTTCAATATGCTTTGTTTTACATAATTAATTAGAACATGTATATATTCTCTATATAAGTGCTTAGAGTTATTTTATTACTTCTCATAACCGTAAAATAATGTATACTTATAATTAAATCTGGAAAGTCCCCTAATGTAATCTGTTTCTTAGATATTCTGTTGTCCGCATGTTGTAGGTTCGGGATTTAGGGATAAGCACGTTCTATAAAATCGGCAAAATGCTTTGTCTAAATTATCATTTATTTGCCTTCTTTTATTAGCATTATACCGTTGTAATACTTAAAAGTACATAAACATTTTCCGGATTTCAGAATTATAGATACTCTGTAATCGAACAAATTTCTAATCGCACAGCAGGTTTCATATATTTATATTAGAAAATTGTATTGCTATTTGCTCCTTCCGAGAATATTAAATGAAAATATTACAACCCCTTAATGTGGGGTTTTTCCAAACAACAATAGAGAAGGTACGATTTTGTAAACGTATCACCCCACTCTAAATACTCAGTTTGTTGTAACAGCAAATTGAAACAGTCAGTTCATCATAGAAACTCAACTTCTTAGCAGTTCTACGGCTCAACTTGCCCAATGCAAGACGCCTATATTTATTCGCATTGTTAACTTATTTAATGTAAATAAAGTTGTAAATATAACAGTGTAGTGATATTTCATTTGAATAACCACTTAAAACGTAAAATCAGTGATGAGTTATAATTTTGCTACTTCTAAACCAAGAAGATATAAGTGAAAAATCGAATCACGTCTTTCAAAACAGGAATATTCATCATTAGCAATTCAGTCTAGAAAATAATGTGACAATGAACACTCTTTCTTCATTATATCAGTCCGTTAAATTATACTGAAATTTATAGCATAAATATTAACTATTCAACATTATCTTGCTTTTACTGGAATTGACATCGGTTGCTTGCAGGAACGAAAGGAGGAAAAAAATTCAAAATTATCCATTCACATGCAAAAGATTAATTTTTTCTCATCCACTTCCCATTTCGCGAGGAGCAGCGACATGGGGTATCAGTATCAGTGGTGTTTATGCAAAAGAAGTAGCGGGGGTTGACGTCGGAACATAATCCCAGCCATATTTACACAAAATTCATTTCAGAAATCTCCCAGTTATATTCGATTTTGCACTCTTAAAGCGTTATTGTTATTTTTTGAACGTGCTTCCTCGCCAAAATACGAAAATACACTCCTCCGGCTCACAGCAGATGAGAACGTGTTGTATAATTTGTATATTCGTGTTTATGTGTATACACTATACACATTTTCGAATAGGTACCGCGATTCTAACCTGTGCGAGCTGCCGTTTCACGTTCCCCAAGTCCGCTATTCCACCGCCACCTCGCGAAACTCATTATAACTCGATATCCGAGATAAGGGATTACTTCCATTAATGCTGTAACGCGAAACTACCATTTCGATACTGTATTGGAGCATAAAGAGAGCCACTTGACGCATTTTAAATACTCCGTCAAGTCCCTACTCACATGTTAACGTAGATATGTATATGTGAATGTGGAAATACAAGTATGTATATAGTTTTTCATCAGGGTATCGACAAAGCTTAAGGGGGTACATAGGGATATTCATCAAAAACACAGATCCTGGTAAAGCTGATTTTGTTATGGCAGTTGAATATTACGTAAAATACGTAGATAGTTTCAATTCAAGGATTTGAGCTGTATTTAGTTCTGTTGTTATTGTAACGTTTTGTTTTCAAGGGTCTCGGATTAATGAAAGAGAATAAGTTTAAATAGTGAAGGACCGAGTTTTTCCGTCGTCTTTAGAGATTTCCGCCGTGCTCGACTTAATCCGTAATGAAATAGCGTCTGTTACAGAGTATTAAAAAACACAATAAAATGATTTAAAAATAATTATAATAAAAATTAAAAAATTCACAATCAAAAATACTGCACAACTTGGTTATAAGGTCATCGGTTATAGCGGCATCTCGGGTATAGATTATAATCGTCTTGATCCCTGGAATTACCTATAATAGTAGACAACCTAAAAAACACTACATGTAACGGCAGCAAATTCTGGGGAACCTGGGGTTTAACGTCAGTTGAAATATCCATTAGACTCCCACTAGAGTGAACGTTATTAGCCAAACTAAATCGGATTGTTCACTAAAATTAGAGATTTATTAAAAAATCAAATACAAATACATATATGCAATCAGACTTTATTTAAATAATCTTACTTTTACTATAATAATGTAACGAAATGAGTGTACGACGACAAAAAAACAGAGACCATAAATCATCTCGGCGCGACGTATAAAAACGATATGTAAACAAGTCGATGAATCATCTCCACGCCGTACGGCTTGCATAGCGAAAAAGGACTAGAACGTTTCGCGTACATGTGGAGAAAAGGCGGGACTTTGCTCGTATGTTCTAGTAATCTTCGCATGTGTATATAAGGCGGCTGGATTCATTGCGGGATGAGTAATTGCGGAATAGTTTCGGGAAAGAAAGTCCTTAAGTAGTCTCGAGTGCGAAGAAATAAATAGTGGTGCCGAAGAATTAATTCGGGATTAAGAAAGTCCGTAAGAGGTAGCCGACGCGCCTATAAATAAATAAATATAAGTCGTACGCGTAGAAATAAATATAGTGGTGCGTGTATATAAATAGAAGTGGTAAAATAAATAATACCAGTGTTAATTTAAATTGTAGTAGTTTAAGTGTGATACATTAGTTTTTATATTTTATATTGTTATCTAATTTTAAGTTACATAAATATACAGACTGTTTTAAATAAATAATTGCACGAGTTGTTTATTGCGAACCCGAAAACGTTACAATAAGTAATAATATAATTTGGCAATAATAATACGCGACATTTTTATATTAGAAACTTAATAACCTATAATTTTGGTTTAAAATACGTAGTTATTTTTGATTGTTCTAACTTTTTATTTACTTTAATTTCAATTAATTTACTTCCTAAACTATACAGAGTTAGTAATTGTGAAAATTCAACATTCACCTCATTTTCTTCCACACACTGAATAAGATTATTAACAGATTTGAGAACATGATTTGTCGAAATTAATTTGTCGTCATTGGTGATATTACACATTAACAAATGACTATTATTGTCGTCTTCCCAATCACTTTTATCAATAACATCTACCTCAGTGGCTTATTGTTATATGTCCTTATTCCATTCATCAATGTCAGCATCATTAAAAAGGAGTCTAAACAAATATCAATTTTATAATTAAAATTTACTTAGCAACTTTTTACTTGCATTTGGAGTGATATTTTGTAAAATATGTCCTATATCTTGATTTGCTAAAAAGGCTTCGTCGTTAATTAAACGAGAGCGTAAAACGAATATTTTCCTGATCATCATCATCAATGTCTAGAATATTATTCCAGCACTTCTTTATAACTGCAGTATTTAGATTATTCCAAGACATAGCTATATTTAAAACAGCATCTCTTAGAGAATAGTTTTTCAATGTTTCACTAAACTCTTTGTCTTCTGATAACAAATCGGTCAATAAATTTTTGCGACAAAATAATTTTCTAATTCTGATGGCATTTTGATCCATGGGTTGGATTAAGGGTGTCACATTTGGTGGCATACACATAATGGAACTTCTTAACTCTGACTCAGGTGGATGGTTAGGGGCGTTATCTAATAATAATAAGGCCTTAATCGGGAATTGTTGGTTTTGTAAACATGTTGTAACCAAAAAGTGAAATGAAGTGTTATGATCTAATTATAAATAAGTAAATTTGTTTACCTTTGAAAAAATATTTCATGAAACCATTCTTTAAAAATGGTGGTCGTCATCCATGCTGCCTTAGAATGCTTGTAATGTACTGGACAGGTTTTAATTTGTGTGTTCAGGACGCGTTTGCACAGGCCAAAAAAGTTAATCTTTGTTTTTCAGTTTTTCTACCAGGTGCATTTTTTTCCATGTTAGATATATACGTCTTATCGGGTAGTAGTTTCCAATAAAGACCTGATTCGTTCGCATTATAAATTTGTTCCGGTGACAGGTCAAAATCTTTAATTGTATTCTGCAATGTTTCCTTGAATGGATCAACTAATTCTGGTTGTGATGATAATTTCTCTCCTGAAATCTTTAAAAACCTTACGTTGTACCCCGTTTTTTGAATCTATTGAACACGTATTAGAGGATTTAAATATTCTTTTATAACTTTAATTATTAATAATATAAATATCCCACGTTCTGGGCGATCAAAATGAACAAGTATTATGGCTGCAATATCTATATACTTTAATATTAGCTATACCATATATTCTGGTGCTAAATAAATTAGTATTTTACTCTATAATAAATTCACACTTTGTTTACTTTCTTTAAGGGGGGGGTTTTACTTGATCGGCGTATGCCACAAAATGGTCAAATTCAACGCAAAAAATCGCAAAAATCAAGGCACTTGAAAAAGTTGCCGCTACGTGAACGAAATAATGAATATTTGTTCAAGCGACTGACGATTCAAATTTGCAATTATATTAAAAAATATTTAAAATACAGCACTTTGAATTTTTTTCGTTTTATAGCGATATAAAGGTTACTCTGTTAAAAAAGTACTTTTTTGAATCGTGAGTACCTAGATATTTTTATTCTGAACTCGACAATGTATTTACTTTACTTTCAAAATAACCCTGGTCTCCAAAAAATTACTTTGAAACCAATGAGAATGATCACAAAGTCCGCACTAATAAATGGCAAATAGGCAACACATAATTCAACCTCTTACTCACACTTTCGTAATGTCTAAGACCAGCTATATGGAAGGTATACCTGGTCGACTGTATTAAGCCGAACATCATATAAACAGAGAGATCTTCACCTTTTTTTATTACCTTTGGTAAACGAATGCTTCATTCAGATATCGGCTTTATTTTCTAATTATTTTAATGATATTTGGGAGAATGTATTAGAATTCTTCGTCTGGAATAAATATATGTTGTTATTATTATGAAATTTAACTTGTTACTTAATTTCTGGCGGTGATATTTTGCTTTAGATGTTGAAGGTTTTTAATATTAATAATATCAGCAATGTTGTAATCAACGAAAATATTACAAAAACAATTCTGTGCTGTAACAGTACAGTAACAGTGCCTGTTTTGTTTTTTAATAAAATGTAAATATATATTTTATAATAATCAGATGTTTTGGATTGTTGAATATTATATTCTTCCCAATCGGCATTGATGGAGTTGATTAGCAAAATTAAATTATAAAACATTTTGTCACAGGGAAGATTCGAACTAAATTTTATCACCAAATAAAGTTGTATTCATTATTTCATACATAAGTTTGAGTATACATTAAACATATTTGTAAAAGAAAATACGTGCGGTTGATATATACAAGCAAATTTTAATATATTTCAGATATTTGTCGGTGTTCATTCATGATTGATTAAGTGATAACATTGCTGTGTCTACTTTATTAGACCCTTTTTCTGTTCCTTGATATTCTTCTCGCTTTCAAAATGTATTTTATTTTTCAAGGACAAGGTTTCGGCTTTATGGAATTTCAGAAATGCAGTTTTCTTCGGCAATAAATATACATTATTATTATTAATTATGAAGTTGCACGACTTATTGTTATTTTTAACCTTACATGTTGAAGCTTTTTAATAATACGAACAATGTTTGTAGAAAACTAAAATCTGACAAACACAACTTTATGTCATTGTAAGATACGAAATTTAGAGATTTTCCGGACTCTTCAAACTAAGATGCATTGGTTTTAGACAGCAAGTTACATAAATTTCAGTTTTCTAGATGCTAAAAGCATTTATTTAAATATCTGAGTTTGTTGTGCCTTCATGTTTTTGTTTTATTTGTACTTTGTATTTTGACCACAGGACAGTTTTTAGATTTTTTTTTGTATATGTGAATAAGTAAAAGAGCATGGGCCAAACGAGCGCATAAGCCTAATTCCAGCAGTTTATCAGGAGTGACAGCAATTGTTTAATGGCCAGCGAAAAAAATGTTGTATGTAGGCGTAAAAATTAAATTTTGTTTAATTTGTGCAAAATATGGTGAATCTAAACATCACGTATGCTACAAAAATTGGTCTTCGTCGTCAACAGCCATGGAGTCGCCAATTATTCCGGAAGGTTTTCGACATTCTGGTGAAATGCACGGTGCAATTTATGGTAGATTAATAGGGGACTGTGATAGCAGCGTTCTTAGAAAACTACGTGAGATGGCTCCTTACGGTCCCCAAAAAGTTATTGAAAAAATTGAGTGCCGAAATCATATATTATGTAATAAATAAAATTAGCGACTGTTTGAAAAAACCTAAATTCAATTCGGACATAGGACAATTAATAACAAAAAATTTACTTAGATTCAGAGCGGCCTTGACAAAAGCAATTGAACATTACAAAAGTTCGAACTTAACAATAACAAACCAGATTGTGAAACTGCAACGTCACATTATAAATGGATCAAGACATATTTTTGGTAAACACTCGGATTGTGCTTCTTACTTTTGTCAAGGATCTAATGAAGGTGAGATCAATATGTTTGAAAAATTTCAGAATTTTAATATGTAGGTATGATAACTTTATTAACGCTTTAAGTCGGCTCAGCCTAATAGTAGATCTTTAATAGGAAACGTAGATGCCAACATTGTAGAATCTTTTAATTCAGTCATTGCAAAATTTGTAGGAGGTAAAAAGATTGTATTATATTCAACGTAATTCTTACAGTGCACGTTGCAAAGCGGCAGCAGTTTGATTTAATTGTAAGGGCAAATATCACTCAAAGCTTCAGACCAAATATGGATGTATACGACAGTGTGTGAAAAAAACGGTATGAGAAGAAACATTTTTTATAGGAAACAAAAAATACATTCGGGAACTACGGACGATCGCGATTATGGGCCGGAGGTAAATGCATATTTTATTGAAGATATAAATAATCATAACAATACCAGTGTCGACTGTGAAGAATATAATTTTCAATAATTTAAAACATGTGCTATTTAGAGAATATAAATTTTTACATTTTGTAAGAAACACCGGCACTGTTTTTTTAGCAGATTTTAGTTTTCTCTAAAACATTACTCATATTATTACAAAGCCTCAACATGTAAAGTAAATACAAATCATGGTGAGAAATAATAAGAAGTACAACTTAAATAATTGTTAATCATAAATAATAATAATTAAGTTATATATTTATTGCAGAATAAAACTTAATATCTAATTAATTTCGGCAAATATCATTAAAATAATTACAAATTACATAAATCGGGAGTCTTAATAAAACTAAATAAATACAAGCCAGGAGAATACTCAGAAACAGCAAAAACAAATTTCGAAGAAAATAGCCGCACCAATATTTTCATGCAATAAACGCAGGAGGCAAATATCCCAAATTTATTTGCTTTCCAGTTGACCAGGCTAGCCGGTATCTGCATCGTGTACAAGATGCAGGCATTTTAAACTCGGTAAATATATTCAATTTACTTCAGGCAACCCGACATACGCCGTTCGGGAATTTTTCTTAAGGAAAGCCCACCCTTAAAACCCCAGGCTAAGCTCAAATAATTCAAATCATAATATTTTTCTCTTTCCTTATATTTATCAAACTGGTACGACTATATTTTTAAAACTAGACCAGTATATTGCAAATGTGGGGGGGGGGGTTCTTCACGTTCAATGTCATGAATTTCTAACCTTAGTTATAAATCGATTACCTCTGATTTGTTTAACAAAATTCTTTATATAATACTTCTTTTAATCTCAAAGGGGTGTATGAGGTTCGCTGTATCTGGTTATTTGATAGGAAATAATGTTTTTCCAACTAAACATGTAAGTATTTCTAATCTTATTTAATTTATTTCTGACAACATAAATTTTATATTTGTTTTGTTTTAGGGTTATACAACTTCTATTAACAGATGATCTATGAAAAGATAAAAATAGATAGTATTTCAAATGAAGGAAAAACAACAATCTCAGGATAACAAATGTATATTAATTGTGCTCATCAATATAACAGTAATAATAAACCAATATAAAAATTGTCTGATTACGATTAAATTCTGTACATCTGAAATAATGCAAGTTAACTTTTATGAAAAATGATACATTTATGGTGAGTATGTTCTTTGAATGACAGTTTGTTTATTTTTAAAAATCAATAAATAATGTTTTCCAATTCTCAATATAAATATTCAATTCATTACGTTATTTCAACGGATAAGATACAAAATATTATTCTCAATAAGGTATTTCTTTTACATATTACAATATCATGTGGATTTTAATTCGGAGAATCCTAAATTATTCTGCATATAAAGTATGTATTTTATGTTGATTATACTGAACTCATCAGATAAATTTGTTATTATATTAATAAATAAATATCTCATACAACTTTGAACTAGATAAGTTAGATGTTTCACACAATTTGTCCAACTGATGATCCTTTTGTGTTTATAGATTGATCGTACCTTGATGGAACCAATATCCTTCATTAGGTATCGTGATCCGGAGTGTTACACCTTCTTACGTGCTTGGAGATTATGGATGTTGCCAAAACTACCTGCTATCATTATTTGCGATTCTTGAATATTATAATTTGGCTGTACCTTAAAATAAAAACACTACTTCGGGACTGGAAAAATACTTCTCAAAGCTTCCTGGACTGGATAACAGTTTATAATGAATCGATTGGATAAACTTGACAATATCTTCGACTCTTGAAACTGGACAATAGCTTACAGCTCATCTAATGGTTAAACTTGAATTATCTTCGGACTCTCTGGACTGGAAAATAATTTACAGCTCCTCTAATGGTTAAACTTGAATTATCTTCGGACTCTCTGACCTGGGGTATTTTTGAAACTTCTTATTATTCAATTGTAAATCACTATGATGTATTCACACTAGTTCGGATACGGTTTTTATAAATTTGAGGTAAGTTATTTTTTATATATCATCAAATCTTCTTATTATTTATAGTATTTCAATCTAAATCACTTACAGCTCTCTCAGTAATATACTGTTGGCTTGAAATTCCATTCGACGTTGGAAATTGTCAATAATTTTCTTTATTGCTTTGATTATACTCTATTAACTTATTTAATAACTTTAATAGTTCACAGATATTCAAATATGTATAAATTTTGATGTTATTTACTCCACATCAAAATAATACATCCGCACTCAACTTAATAGAAAAATTCTTCTTTTTTATTTATTTCCCAAATTACCTTGACGATGTTTTTAAACTTTTCGAATTCTCCAATGAGAAATCTACACCTACCTTTAAAAATCAACATATCTCTTTTATATATACTTTTGAATATTTATATCCATTTAATTTTACATTACACACATTATTTATTCTTTTTCAATTTAAAAAACCTTATTTTAATGCATTTTTTTACCATTTACATCTTATTTTTAAATACCTATCACAGGATATGTCAAAATTAAACTGTCACTTCCACCTGTTCAAATAACAGCGGGAATCTTAATTCAAATTTGCTTATATCAAAATCAATTAGATTATTATATATTACTTGACATATCATCGTTAGTTAAACAATTTTGTACAAAAAACATAATACATAATATTTTATAACAATACTAATATTTTTTCATTTCCTCCTAACAGATTTTACAATTATGACATAGAAGAAAGAAAACCTTATCGATACACGACTATACGGGGTGAACCAAGAAATCACATCAAATATCAACCACTACAATATCGTAACTTTACAACTTTATAGATAATAAATATTACATAAACACTAAAATCATTATTTTAAGAATCGAAATATCATTAGGTCCATATCATTGAACATTTATATATATGGCATGGTTACTTAAACCATGTCACTATTAAGCCATCCATTACTTGCAATAAATGTTGACGATTCATCGACTGTTTTTTGCAAATTTATAACTTTTTGATTTAACATTAATCCACTAACGGGAAAATTTCTCTCCCGCAATGAAATAAACCTCTTGTACAGTGCCTTTTCCATTTTTGAATATCTAGATTTTTTTAATGTTTTAAATTTCCGTATACCATCAACATTTTGATTAGTTTTTCTTAAAATTAATGTTCGCCTCTTTATTATAGCACATATTGCAGATTTAGCCACTCCAAATTGTTTAGTTAAATCTGTTACACAGCTACCTTTACTTAAGCTTTCCAATATCTCTAATTTATCGCTCAGTTTTAAATGTTTCCTATTACTCGACATTATTTTAAACTCTTATTACATATTATATATAATAAAAGCCGAGTAGCCAATGGCAACCAAACCCGGTCAAAATCGACGAAAATTGGGTACGCGGGGGGAAGAACTCGTCTCTGGATACGCGAAATTGAAAGCTGCCCTTTGGCGTGAAGTTACCGACGACCTTAAATTGTTCCTCGACGGAGAGTTTTTCTTCCCAAGTGGAGCGTGTGCAGAGATATCGCCCGTTGAAGAGGAGCGTGCATTCGGTGTTTTAACAGAAAAATGGCTTACGTCATGACGATTCACGTGACAACCGATCAAAATCGCAAAAATGTCAGGTATGACAGGCACGCGCGAAGGAATTGTAAAAGTTTCACATTGACGAAGAAATTTCAGGCCGTCGAGGTTTAGAGTGCGGAAAGAAGGTTGGAAACCAAAAGAGTGGACTTTTCCGCGACGATTGAGTGCACTGTCCACGTGCCAAGTCTGTCGCTGTCGAAGGTGCGATTCATTTAAAGCTTTTATGCAGAGGAATGCGGTAAAAAAAATTCACGATGACGAATTTGCGTGTCATTAATGACTATATATTCACGTTCATCGATCGGTTGTCAAGTTTAAGTGTCAGAAGGCCGACAAATAAAGACATTACGAAGAAGAGGTGTATTTTTAATTGAAACGTGGTACCTTTCAGATACGTATTAGTGTTATTATTATCAATCGTTATTATTTCTTTTCTATATGAATATATGAACAAAATGCCGACGGATATGATAAAATAAACTTAAAGTGTATTGTCGCACGTACATAAGTACAGTAATAAATATAACGATTTTGCTATTTTTTATTAAGATATATTAATAAACACAATGACACTCTATTCATTATATATGTCATCGAAATGTAAATTTCATACAACGAAGAACTTGAGCAAGCTTAAATAAAGAAGAACCATCTGAGTTTTGCCATTTGGGCCTGTCAAATTACGTTAGATGCACATGAATGATACAAAACCTAAATGTCAACAGAATGTTGGAAATATATCAGTGTTCAAGATGTAGTCTTTATTTGTCAGATCAGATGTGTCCGAAGCACTTCGAAATAAAATAAATACATCAAATAAAATTCGCATAAGCATTTACGTAATTTCGTTTACCAATTTTCAGTTATAAAACCAAGCATTTAAAGTATGCGCCTGCGGGTAGGCACCAACTAATCAGAAGTACATTTTCGGTTAAATGGTATTAGGAGCCAGCAAGATTTTCGATTGGGTTTTACAAAGTATACTATTAAAGCGTAATATGAAAATTAATTAATTCTCTCAATGACCTGTAAGTTTAAAACATGTTTATTAAAGTTTATCATGTTATGTTGTTAATTTCATTTGACAATTGGAAAGACAATTTGGTTAAGCACTGCCAGTCTGACATTTCGTTCTCACAAGTTTATGTGTGAATGAATACACTCAACGAACTATTGTCACGATGACAGGTGGGACGACAATTTGGTTAAACATCTTGACGTCAAGAGTCTGACTTTTCATTGCCGTATAAGTGTCACGATGACAGTCTGTCAAAAAATTTGAGGTATACACTATTTTTATCGTAAATTTGATACAAAGCGAAGCATAGTACTACCAATTTTATAGAACGAATAACATGAAACAACATTTAATTGCCGAACCGTCTTGGTTTTTTTTTGGTCTGTCTACGTTCACCTTGGGCTAGATGCACACAATTGATACAAAACCTGAATGTCAACAAAATTTTTCTAAATATTAGCGTTCAGTAAATTATATAGAAATGTTGTTCGGTTTGTGGGCAAAGTCTTAATAAATAAATTCATTTGCCACTAATTATAAATGTCACAATAATATTTAATTTATTTCTAAGAGACATTTTGTTTAATATGCGTCTTCATTCATAAACAAGAACAAACTGAACTGCGGTTGTAATTACTCTACATTGTCGGTCATTCAGGTACAGTTCCCAATATCGTAGTTATAAAAATTAAAGCAAAGGCGTGATTCATAACATTTGACGTCCACTGAAAGAAATATTATAACCGTTAATATTTACATTTTATTGCATTATCAATTATTATTATTATTACTATTGTATCGGTCATTTATCGTATCTTTAATGGCTTGGACACATCTCTGTCATCTTTCTACATACAAATACATATACTGCGTCTTTCATTTACATTTAGAGTAGCTTATGATATCAATATTAATTTGGGAACACTGTGCTACAGTAATGTTTTTCATTTTCACTACTGTCATAGTTAAGTCAATTTATTGAAAAGTTCCACAGTGTTCTCAAATTAATATTGAAATTGTAGGTTATTCTAAAAAAAATTAATTGAAGGCACGCTATGTCTACAATGACATTCAATTTGACAATTCATTCTCAAACTGTTGACAGTTTGCAAGAAAATTTAACGTAGGGGCAACTTTTATCATGAAACTTGAGACAAATAGAGTTAGAGTACTACCAAATTTAAAAAACAAAGAAATTTATATATGATTCAATAAATCTTGATCATACAACCATCTTAGGTTTACCTTTTCGGCCTACTTACATTCAACTTAGACTAGGTGCTCACGCATTATATCAAACCTAAATGTCAACGAAATGTTCCAAGTAATCAGCTTTCAGTAACTTCTATAGAAATGTTAAACATTTTATGGGAAATTTTTTAATTAATAAATCCATTTGTCTATAATTATAGATGCCACAATAATGTATAATTAATTTCTAGAGAGATTTTATTTCATTTGCATCTTCATTCATAAACTAATTAAAAGAAAATTTATAACCGTTAAAATTCAAGTGCTTCTGCGACTGGCAGTGGTCACGTTCCAAACAGGCACATTTATAGAGAAACTTACAGCGAAAAAGTGGACGCGGAGAGGCAATTCAAACTCGAAGAGTTTCATGGACCACTGTAATAACAAAAAGAGCAAATATTCTATTAAATTAATGTGTCCTAAATTAAAAAAAAAGGGGGAAAGAGTAAATTGATTAGTCAGCATTTGATGACTGATATCGACATTTTATGACAAACATTATGGAGCACTGATGCTCTTGATTATTGGCAAACAACGTCATATAAATTTATTTCTATTGACTATTGTCCCGGAAGCCCTACGTTAATTGTAATTCAAAGAAACAAATACATCATGCATACATATCACCTTTAATTTAACGATTTAAAGGGTAATGTAACTGCTATTTCAAAAATGGATCCACTACTACATATAAAGACAATGCGATTTAAAAATTTATCATACATGGTAATTCACTAATTATCAGTTACTTTAAGATCGCGATCTACTTTATTACACAAAAGCATCCCCTCCTAAGAAAAAATAATTTAAGCATTACGCCCCAGATGCTGATCATAATTGGTGAACATAGTATATTATTAAAATAAAATCAAGTAATAGTTAAAGGGTGCAGCGAAAATAAAAAAAATAGTGCACATCTATGTCGCCATCTTTACCCATCTATTATCATTTTAACACCGATATATTTAACTAGAGCATACGCGCAATGTTGGTCAACTCAACATTCACGTTAGGTGGCTTAAATCTTACAGGAAACGTCAGAATTGTCAGAAAAAATCCATCTGACTTTTGATTAATGTTGGCAATTTCACAAAAATTTAATTGCAGGTTATAAAACGTCAAAACGATCAATCGATTTCAGTTAGTGATGAAATCTGAACTGCTTTCATGATGACAATTATTTAAGAAAAAAAGGTTAAACACCCTGACATCTGTCTGATATTTCATTGGTCATGGTTTTAAGCTCCATCGATATTTACTGTAGACCTTGGCACAAAAAGATATGAAATTACAAATTTTATACAGCGAAATGACTATAGTCTATTTTTAAAATAGCGAGACGAATTTCTGAACATACCCCTGTCCCAAATTACATGCACGAAAATCTTGAAAACAAACTTACGAGTATATCTGATAACTATTACTGTCGAGCTCTGAATAGAACTGGTAAAGTATATAATGAAATAACGGGGAAATAATAGAAACAACAACAAGGCTTAACAATAAACAATGTCAGTTGACAGAATGTGAGCAAGATTGATACGGTGTCATTTGGCCTTGCTTTCAACCAATGAAATTTCACTGTCAAAGTGTTCTGTTCAGAAATTCGTCTCGCTATTTTAAAAATGAGGTGTGGCCACCACACGACTTTCTTATACGTATGAGCGTTTCAAACTACACAATTTTAAGAATTTTTTTATACAAAACTTATTCAAATCCTATTCTAAGTACTTTCATGCTCTTAATAAATCGCTCTAGAATGCATACTTTGGAAGATATTCGAAGAAAAGTGCTACTCGCTAAGAATAAAAGTGATACTTCCGGTCCGAATTTTGAAATTTCATGTATACAAAAAATATTGCAAATCCAATTCTAAATACTTTTGTACTCTTAATAAATATATATAGAATGCATAATTTACGACATATTTGCAAAAAATCGTTATTCGGTAAGAGTAAAAGTGATACTTCCGGTCCGAATTTTGAATTTTTTTTATACAAAAGATATTGGAAATTAAGTTCTAAATACTTTTGTATTCGTCGCGTACCTGTCTAAAAAGCATGACTTGCAAAATATTGGCAAAAAACTGATTTTTGATAAGAGTAAAAGACCTACTTAAGGTAGTAATTTCGAAAAACTTTTTAAATAAAATGCTTCTCAATTTTAATTTTAACTACATATGAATTCTTTATAAATTTGTTTAAACTTAGTAGTTGACGAAATATTTGCAAAATTCGATTTTTTCACTGAAGTAAAGTACTACTTCCGGTCAACCGATTTTATTGAAAAACTAATCAGATCTCAAGAGGCAGATTATACACGTAAATATAAAATTTGGAATTGATATCTACAGCGGTTTGGCCGCTACCGTGGTGACACACACAGACACACACACACAGAGAGAGAGAGAGTGAGAGAGAGAGAGAGAGATTTTTTAAAAACCACTTTTTTGGTATCAGGGGACTTCAAAACGTAGACATCTGCAAGAGAGAAGAAAGTAAAATAAACTTTAAAATATTAATGAGAAAAGTGTTATCAGATCCATTTTAGTTTTGCCTATATATTAGACAATTACCTTAAAATATGATTTATATTATTATTACTCGGTGACAGACGAATCAAATTTCAATGTAATGACAATTGTTTTCTAACTATTCAATTTATTAAAGTAAATATTCCAGCCTAATTCAACAACAACTACTACTCAATAATTTGATTGTCAGTAGAAAGTTTGAAGTATGGGCAGCGTTCAATCATTTAATGGGATATGTTTGAAAATACACCATTAAATCAAATTGTTAATCAAACATTCTGATGATGGTTCATGATGATCGTGTCCCAGGCTGGTGGCTCTTATTTCGATGGATTGGTTGTAATCATGAACTACCTTTTTGTGTTATTTTTCCTTAAATACGTAATAAGAATCACAAAATGATCCGACAATTACGAATTATATTCTTTCTACAGTGTGTGTAAGCAAAATGTTTACACAGATATTCCCACGTCGGTCTGTTTTATTTTTGGTTATTGTTTTTAGTTCAACTACCAGCGTCACTACTAAATATTTAAATTATAATAGGATCGTCTCAGCAACCGACATAGCCAGAGCACGATCTACAGGCGACGACTCAATGCCACTGCAAAATCACTTTGACAGGAACAATTTCAGAGCAGACAAGTGAAACTAATTTATTATTATGGAAACCAGTTATAAATTTACTATTATAAATAAAATTAATAAGTCATACTATTCTATACCAACATTTTATTTAAAACTTGATTCTTTTGTGTAATGGGCATGCATTGTTCACAAATTTGCATTATAACGAAACTCAGAAGGTATGTCAAAAGATGTATGACTATTATTAAATATTATAGCCCAGAAATGACGTTTGTGGGCCATGATAATTGACAGGTCAAATTATGCAAAACTAAAATAAATCCGATATTACTTTTTTAATAATGATTTAGTCATTTCATAGTGTAAAACTAATAACACTATGAATCTTTTAGTGTCAAGTCTTAGTATTACGCTAAATAGCATCTAAATTTCAAACTTCAACAACGAAAACTCAGACTCACGTTAAGATGCTTTAAATTGTCGTTCCACCTGTCACCGTGACAGTAGTTCGTGGACAAAAATATTGATTTTTATGACGTTTTACAGGGAACTGTAATAAAATTGTAAGCGGACGCGAAAGGCGATTCAAGCTCGAAGAGAGAAAATTTTAGTACGTGCAGAAAAAGAGTGTGCATTATAGCATTTTGCCATAAGGCCTACGTGTAAAATATAAAATATGGAATAGGTTCGATTTTAAAATGGCGGTGGATCGACACAGATAACAGTGACACCTCAAAGTTCGGATAAGGTTAAGTTAAACGCACAAAAAATTCAATTTCAGGTTATAAATTATCAAAACCGTCAAATCAGTTTGAGTTCGCAATATGGCATTTGCCGGGAAACGTCAAAATTGGCGGAAAGCACCAGTCGTGCAATACACACATAATGACTACATATTCACGTTCATCGATCGGTTGTCAAGTTTAAATGTCAGAAGGCCAACAAAAAAAGAGATTACGAAGGAAAATTGCATTTTTAATTGAAATCTGGTACCTTTCAGATACGAATTAGTGTTATTATTATCAGTTGTTACTATTTCTTTTCTATACGAATATATGAAAAATGCCGACGGATATGATAAAATAAACTTAAAGTATATTATCGCACGTAAATACAGTAACAAATATGACGACACTATTTTTTTCTGTGATGGGAAAAACGACGATTTAATATTGAAAAAAACACGTAAATACTATATATTAAAGTCAGAAAATCAATCACTGTGACATTTCAAGTGACATTACACCTGCGTTGCTAATGGAAACCTGTAAAATAATCAAATATCTGTGAATTTAAGCGGGCAAAAAGTGAGCACTTTTTTCCCTGGCATATAAAGTGAGATTTTATTACCTGTCAAGAAGGATAAAAAGTCAACTTTTTTTCCCGTCACAGAAAAAAATAATTTAAGCATTACGCCCCAGATGCTGATCAAAATTGGTGAACATAGTATATTATTAAAATAAAATAAAGTAATAGTTAAAGGGTGTAGCGAAAATAAAAAAAATAGTGCACATCTATGTCGCCATCTTTACTCATCTATTATCATTTTAACACCGATATATTTAACTAGAGCATACGCGAAATGTTGGTCGACTCAACATTCACGTTAGGTGGCTTAAATGTTACAGTAAACTTCAGAATTGTCAAAAAAAATCCATCTGACTTTTGATTAATGTTGGCAATTTCACAAAATTTAATTGCAGGTTATAAAACGTCAAAACGATCAATCGATTTCAGTTCGTGATGAATTCCGAACTGCTTTTATGATGACAATTATTTCACAAAAAAAAAGGTTAAACACCCTGACATCTGTCTGATATTTCATTGTTCATGTTTTTAAGCTTCATCGATATTTATTGTAGACCTTGACACAAAAAGATATGAAGTTTCAAATTTTATACAGCGAAATGACTAAAACATTAATGAGAAAAGTGCTATCAGATCCATTTTAGTTTTGCCTATATACCGTGCCTTCAAATACTTTCCGCATTAGAGACGGCCATGCTTTTTTTTAATGGTTGGTGACAGTGCATAATTTTAATAGTTTGGTTATGTCATATAAATAATAATAGGCGTCTATAATTTGAATTTAAGTATGACAACTGTCAGAATTTACAGTTTTCAAAAAATTAGCATGTACACCAACATTGATTACTTAAAAACTTCAAAAACAGTCTACTCTAATGCGGAAAGTATTTGAAGGCACGGTATTAGACAATTACCTTAAAATATGATTTATATTATTATTTCTAGGTGACAGACGAATCAAATTCCAATGTAATGACAAATGTTTTGAAACTATTCAATTTACTAAAGTAAATATTCCAGTCTAATTCAACAATTACTACTACTAAATAATTTGATTATCAGTAGAAAGTTTGAAGTATGGGCAGCGTTCAATCATTTAATGGGATATGTTTGAAAATACACCATTAAATCAAATTTTTAATCAAACATTCTGATAATGGTTCATGATGATCGTGTCCCAGGCTGGTGGCTCTTATTTCGATGGATTGGTTGTAATCATGAACTACCTTTTTGCGTTATTTTTTCTTAAATACTTAATAAGAATCACAAAATGATCCAACAATTACGAATTATATTCTTTTTACAGTGTGTGTAAGCAAAATGTTTACACAGATGTTCAACGTCGATCTGTATTATTTTTGGTTATTGTTTTTAGTTCAACTAACCAGAGTCACTACTAAATATTTAAATTATAATAGGATCGTCTCAGCAACCGACATAGCCAGAGCACGATCTACAGGCGACGACTCAATGCCACTGCAAACTCACTTTGACAGGAACAATTTCAGAGCAGACAAATGAAACTAATTTATTAATATGGAAGCCAGTTATAAATTCACTATTATAAATAAAATTAATAAGTCATACTATTCTATACCAACATTTTATTTAAAACTTGATTCTTCTGTGTAATGGACATGCATTGTTCACAAATTTGCATTATAACAAAGTTCAAAAGGTATGTCAAAAGATGTATGATTATTATTAAATATTACGGCCCAGAAATAACGTTTGTGGGCCATGATAATTGACAGATTAAATTATGCAAAACTAAAATAAATCTGATATTACTTTTTTAATAATGATTTAGTCCTTTCATTGTGTAAAACTAATAACACTATGAATCTTTTAGTTGCAAGTATTGGTATTACGCTAAATAGCATCTAAATTTCAAACTTCAACAACGAAAAGTCAGACTGACGTTAAGATTCTTTAAATTGCCGTTCCACCTGTCACCGTGACAGTAGTTCGTGGACAAAAATATACGTCTATACAAGGTGTGCCAATAGCTTAGAAAATCAAAAATGATTTTTTGGCGTATTACAGGGAACGGTAATACAACTGTAAGCGGACGTGAAATGTGATTCAAGCTCGAAGAGATTGATGGACAGCTAGTTTATACATAATAATAACACTCCTCATAACACGACGCACCGTATATCACTGCCCTGAATTTTTTAATGGAGTGCTCAAACACACCGTGCTCATACAAATCCAGTAGAAGACAGAAGAATGCACTAAACCAATTTACGTTTATGGTGGTGATGCGCTTCCTATAATACATATTTATAGTAATTACCGAACTACCAAAGAAAGAAATTCACTCTACCGGGGTTTCCCCTGTTCACTAAATCGGATCTCAATGTAAACTTTTCGGTGTTCACTAGGTATTTCGGTACCGTTCACTTACAGCGAGAGTTCACTCAAGCGGGACTCTACTGCATATGTATGTACAATATATAGGCAATAACTGCTATGAATTTTCATATTTGCAGAGGTACTTTGCAGGAAATAACAATAACCTCATTTCTTAGAACCGGCGGGTACCAAGTGGGCACTGATAATGGTCTTCTACCTAATATCTAATGACACTCGGTAATCCGCTAGACAAAGTGGGCACCACGGTCATCGAAGGGATTATAAGATTATAAAATAGATTTTATAAAAGTACCTGTAGAGGTATTGAAAGGATTAGTATTAGGGAACAGTATATATATATATATAACAGTATAATTTATAAATGTGTAGTTTCCAAATAACGATAAGCAATAACTAATATGTAATGTAAATTTAGAAAGAATATAAGTAAGAATATTAGTGTATGTAGTATTTTTTACATATTTTTATACACTTAATATTTTTATATAACTTTTTTGTGTATATTGCCTATTTTTTTCATTTTCTTTCTTAGTATATATTATGTAGTATTTTTTAAATATTTTTATATATCTTAATATTAAGAGTTAAGTGTGTTTCATACTATTCAACAAGAGAAAGAATATAAGTAAGAATATTAGTGTATGTAGTATTTTTTACATATTTTTATACACTTAATATTTTTATATAACTTTTTTGTGTATGTATATTGCCTATTTTTTTCATTTTCTTTCTTAGTATATATTATGTAGTATTTTTTAAATATTTTTATATATCTTAATATTAAGAGTTAAGTGTGTTTCATACTATTCAACAAGAGAAAGAATATAAGTAAGAATATTAGTGTATGTAGTGTTTTTTACATATTTTTATACACTTAATATTTTTATATAACTTTTTTGTGTATATTGCCTAGTTTTTTCATTTTCTTTCTTAGTATATACAGGGTGTTTAAAAAAGATGCGGCAATATTAAAGTAGTTGATTGTCCAGGTCATTTTACACAAAAAACTTTATAATAAACAAGGTCCGCAAACGCTTCGTTACCGATCTACAGCGTGTTGAAGTTTAATTAAAAGAAACAGTAAAAATTAGATTTCTCCAAGACGGCATTAAAGATCGTAATGAAATTTTAGGCGTGTTATTTTTCGAGAAAAAAATAGGACGCCGCTGATTTCTCTAAAAATAAAAATATGTTTCTATTCTTTGTTTAATTGTGAAGAAAAAAGCTCTCTTAACTTTCTATCATACGACGTACCGTTTTTTAGTAAAAAAAACACATTTTAGTGCATGTACATTTATTACAGAATTTTTTTTTAAATAACAAGGGTTTTATTTAAGGGCAAAAACAAATATTTTACCATACCAACAATTTTAGCAAGCAAAAATTACAATAACTGTGCAAAGTGACCATCTCGAGCTCGGATGCAAGAATCCAATCTTCTCCTCATCGACTGACGAACTCTCTCAAATACAACAGGGTCGGTTTCAATTGAGTTGCACCCAGCAATGATTCGATTTCTTAAGTCTTCTACGTTTTCCAATGGAGTAGCGTACACCAATGACTTCAAATGGCCCCACAGGAAAAAATCCAGGGGATTTAAGTCCGGGGATCGTGCAGGCCATAAGTGTGGTCCACCTCGGCTAATCCAGCGATTTCCGTATGCTTGTGTTAAGAAATCACGAGTTACTTGACTAAAGTGGGCTGGTGCGCCATCGTGCATATACCACATTGCATCTCTAATTGCTAATGGTACGTCCTCCAGAAATCCAGAGAGCGTGTTTTCCAAAAAGTTGCGATACACCTCTCCGGTTAGTTTCCTTGGTAAAAATACCGGTTCAATTAGGCAGTCACCCACAATCCCAAGCCAAACGTTTTCAACAATTTCATGTGGATTTTCGTTAGACCATACATGGTTATTATGGAAATTGCGTATTGCATTTCTTGAAAAATTCGCTTTATCGGTGAACAGAATCAACATCAGGAATTGAGGGATTTGAACTATTTTCTGCAAAAGCCATTGACAGAATGCAATGCGAGGAGGAAAATCAGCAGGAAGTAATGCTTGAACGCGTTGTATATGGAATGGGTACAACAAATTTTCCTTCAGAATGTGCCAAATAGTCCCATTACTTACATCCAAAGCGTCAGCAATTTTTCGAGTAGAAGTACCTCGATCTTCTTCAAGCATGTCTAGCACATCCTCTTCTAGCTCTACCGTTCTTGCTGTCCTTGGCCTTCCTGCTCCTCCATTTCGTCTTAATGTGCCTGTTTCATAAAGACGCCGATGAATACTTTCGAAAGATTTTCTATCAGGAGCAATACGGCCAGGAAATCTTTCAGTATACAACCGCCTAGCTTCTAATGCATTTGCATCAGCAGTCCATAAATGTAGTGCATGTCGGTCATCTCTGCATTTGTATAGCGATTCATGATAAGGAAATTCAACAAATTCGACACATACAAAATTATTAATCATGTCATTCAATATGTCAGTGAATAAAACAGGACTGTTTAAAAATATTTTTGTAAGCATGATAAATGTACATGCACTAAAATGTGTTTTTTTTTACTAAAAAACGTTACGTCGTACGATAAAAAGTTAAGAGAGCTTTTTCTTCACAATTGAACAAAGAATAGAAACATATTTTTATTTTTAGAGAAATCAGCGGCGTCCTATTTTTTCTTGAAAAATAACACGCCTAAAATTTCATTATGATCTTTAATGCCGTCTTGGAGAAATCTAATTTTTACTGTTTCTTTTAATTAAACTTCAACACGCTGTAGATCGGTAACGAAGCGTTTGCGGACCTTGTTTATTATAAACTTTTTTGTATAAAATGACCTGGACAATCAACCCCTTTAATATTGCCGCATCTTTTTTAAACAACCTGTATTATGTAGTATTTTTTAAATATTTTTATACATCTTAATATTTTTCTTAAATTTACAAATTATTATATTGTGTTTTCCTTTAGTAAATATAATATGCAATGTGACAAATCTTGCCTTCATTATAAATGTTTTTGTTGGTGCCTACTTTGCCTACAGAATTAGCGCAGATCCATTTCATTGGTGCCCACTTCGCCTATGAGATTAAAACTTCGGGTACGTTGGTGCCCACTTGGCCTCTGCCCCTTAGAACTCATACATAAACCATCTAACAATACAGTACTATGTAACTTATAAAGTGAATGAATAGGCGATTCATACACCGCTGCTAAAGAAATTCTTAATGTGGTTTTTGCGCAGTTTTGTGTTTGTTGTAATGTAAAATAGGTAATAAAGCATGTTACGTAGGTATTGTAAAAAATTGTTAAATTACAGTTTTTCGAAACTCGTGAATAACGTCACTCGGTTATAACGTACAAATGTCGGTCCCAATAAATGCCCTATAACCGTGTGCTGCTCTATATGGGATTAATTATTAAGTGAATGCAAAAATAATTAGGGATGATAATTTCTTTAAACAATATAAATTTGATACGTTTGTGCTATTTCCATCGTTTGGATTTTGTTAAACTGACCATTCGGCAAAGGGAGAGAGAGAGAGGGAGAGAGAATTTGTAGTGAATATATCGTAAACAGATATTATATTTTATAAGCCAAAGAAAATTTTAATAATGAAAAATTTATAATTTGTAAAACTGGCAGTTTAGGATATAATTCAAAATTGTATATTATTCGCGTTTTCAAAATATAGATAATTTATTCAAGTTATGACATTTCAAAGAACAATCAGTGGTATGTTAATTAGTCTAAGCGAAACTATGTAGAGCTGCTGTTTTTGTGGGCCAAGATTGTTTCGAATTAGCTGGTATGATCGTATCGGTGTATGTAGGTTTCCTGTATATACTGAATTTTAACTTTTTATTGTCTTTTTTCATAGTTAAACCTAGGAAGTTTAATTTTGTTTGTTTTTCTATTTCTATAGTGAATTGGATCTTTTCATGAATAGTGTTTAGATAAGTTAGGAGGTCGCGTGCCTGCCTTTCAGTACCTGACCGTATACAGAAAATGTCATCCACAAACCTTACCCAATGTTTTATTTGTTTGATGTATTTATTATTACTTTTGAACAACTTTTCTTCATAGTCTGCCATGAATATTTCAGCTAGAAGAGGGCTTAGTGGACTCCCCATCGGTAAACCATTTATTTGGGTATAGACCTTGTCATTGAATTTAAAGTAGTTTTGTTTTATACATAAATTAAGAATGTTCAGAGTGTGTGTTTTTTCATTATCTTCTAAATGGCTGTTATTATTAAGGTTTTCTAAGATTTCTTTTATTTCATTTACTGGAATTGATGTGAATAAGCTTTTTATGTCAAAAGAAGTTAGTTTTGTACTGCTATTGATTTCAATATTTTCTAATTCTTTCACTAATTCTATACTATTTCTAATGGCTTTCTCAGATTTAAAATTAATTAATTGTGGTAGTTCTTTGCTGAAAGTTTTTGTATGTGGGTGCATTAATGTATGAAACTATAGGTCTAATTGGGTTGTTTTCTTTATGTAATTTTGGTTGGTCATAAAGGACAGGTGTTCTAGGATTCATAATGAGCAGTTTTTTTTGTCTTTCAGCATTACGTCATCTTTTACCATTTTGTTGATATTTGTTTGTGAGGTCTATTTTTAATACCTTGAAATCAGATGTGGCAAGCAGATTGTTTATTTTTTCTACATGTAATCATCTCTTTTGATTATTGTAATAGTATTACCTTTGTCTGCTTTCATTACTACTAGGTCATTTGTTTTTAATTTCTTTTTTTATTGAATTGATGGTCTTTTGTTCATTTGGTGTGGTCTTATTGATAGGTTCTGTTTTTTGGCTGTTATTTTTTATGATCTTTATTATTTGTTCTACATCTAAGTTGATGTCCTTTCTTGAATTTAATACTAGTTCTAGATCTACTATTAAATTGTCTATTTCTTTTTGATTATTCTTGTTTCAAGATTACACTAAAATTTTCAAATATTATATTAAACAATACATATAATATAAAAATATCTGTAAATGTAGCAAAACATTTCAATTAACTTATCATTGCTATATCATAGTTTCAACTTACACAAAAATTAAAATAATAATTTTTTACTTTATATTGTTTTCATCATGTCAGGTACATCTACCATCTACGCAAGTAGGATAATTGAACTATATTTCTGCAGCACAGTACTTTTAACGTTATTTTTCAATATATATTTTAGAAGAAACTGAAACGATATATTATTTATTACACTTAAGAAACCTTAGCAGATCCAGCGAGTTGGATGGATGATGATGAAATACTTCTTTTATATCCAGTTAATCGGCTGTACTGTCAGAAATATCACTCATGAAACGAGAAACGCTTTCTTTTTCTTTGGAAAAACGTTACTTTTCTTGTACCTATTATAGCATTTAAACTAAATAGAATTTTGTAAAATGTTATTTAAATGACAGGTAAATAAATAAAAAAAGCATAAATCAGACACATATCTAATTCAAATATAACTAAAATTGTAAGAAGGAAGTACATTCAAGATCTCATAATATTTAATCGTCATCGCAACACGGATTTCACAAGAAGTCCACAAAACCTGCCTTAATAGATTTTTATAACGAATTGATGAAAAATATTGAACAGGGAAAATCTCCTATTGCACTACAGCAGACTATTAATTTATTATATTATATATTATATTATTACATTATTATGTTATTATATATTAACTTAGTTAAGTTTTGCCATACTTTTGTTACTATTTCTATTTTTAATAATTCGTATTGTATTTGTAATTCTAAATGTTGTATTTAATTGTTCTAATGATGACTATTATTTACAAGGGTGAAGTTTGCGTCACGAGCGAATCGAGTGGCGCAAATCACCCGTGTGAATAATAGCCATTATATGCGAGTAGAATACTTTTGTTGAGGCAAATATTTGTGAAACATTATTTTTATTAGTTATAACATTAAAAATGATATTGTTAACATTAACTAAATACAATTCAACATTATTTATTTATGTTAATAGTTTCATTTGAACAATTTGTTAGGTTAACTGTAGAAATGCTTTGATTTCTGGCATTATTAGAATTATTTATTTGTATGGAGCTTGATATTTTTTTAGCGGTATCTATTTTGTTTCTTGCAGAGTCGTCCATGTGGCCCTCAATCACTGCTGATGATTTCCATCCATCATGGCGCATCAAGCTGTTATGCCACCGACCGCATCAACAATTAAAGTTGCAGATGATATGCGAAAACTGTGTCCAGAAAATTTTTCTGGGTTTGATATTTTGAAAAATGCAGCAATTACTTTCCCCGTTTTGCGTTTATTACTTTGTTTTTTTTATATCATGTGTTTTTCTTATTTTAATAACATGTATGTATATTTCTTGTGTCCCTAATCTATAATTAGACATCTGTCTGTTGATTAATGTATCAAATAAATAAATGAGAGACGCCTTTTACACCTCAGAAAAATGTTTACGTTTTAGTTTTAATTCGTAATCTTTCGTTGTTTCGTGTTTACTAAATATTATGTATATTTTTATATATTGACATGGTTTAAATAACCATGTCAATATATAGTTCTTAAAATAATATTTTTAGTAATGAATAAAGAATTAATTATTTAAATGATACTTAAATATTTATTATTTGATGAGATTTTCTTGGTGTTTTGGTTGTCGTAGAGAAAAAATAAGGTTTTCTTTCTTCTATGCTTGTATTTATAGAATCTGTTGAGAAGAAATTAAAAAATATTATTATTGTTGTCAAATATGATGTATTATGTTTTCTGTACAAAATTGTTTAATTAACGATGATATGACAAGTATAGTAAACGTAAATAATTGATTTAGAGTATAAACTAATTTGAATTAAGTATCCCGCCATTATTTGATCAGGTGTAAATGAAAGGATAATTTTGACAGTTCCTGTAGTAGAAATTTTTAAATTGAATGACAATTTTGGAAAATGCATTGAGATTAGGTTTTTAAAAAATGTAAGAAGAATAATTAATATACGTAGTATAAAATTAAAGGGATATAAATATTCGAAAGTAAATAGTAAAGAGATATATTGAATTATATAAAGGTAGGTGTAGATTTCTGATTGGAGAATTTGAATAAGCTAGAATGGTTGTCAAGGGGATTTGTTTAAAAAATAACAAGAGAGATTTTTCAGAGAGTAATTTAGTGCGGACGTATATATTTTATGTGAGGAAAAATCGCATAAAGAATTGTACCCAATAGAATATTTGTGAAGAATAAAATCAAAGAAACATTAAGTGATTGTTATTATACAATTTAAAAGAATAAAAAGGTTTCGTTATAAACATTAAATGATCACTTACCATTTATTGATCATATCTGGAGTCAAAACAATTAAAGTGTCTGAAGATATCACAAAAGGAATTATTAGATGTGTTTGAAGATATAATCCAGGTACAAGAATCCGGCTCATTTCAAGATTAACCATTAGATGTGATTGAAGATATAATCCAGGTACAAGAACCCGGCTCATTTCAAGATTAACCATTAGATGTGCTTGAAGATATAATCCACATGTGCTGAAGAATATAATCCAGGTCAGGAAATTCGTATTGTTTCAAGTTTAACCATTAGCCGTGCTGAGGAATATAATTCAGGTCCGAAATTCCATATTGATTCAAGTTTAACCATAAGACGTGCTGAAGAATATAAACTAAGCCTAGAAATCCATTTCATTTCAAGAATAACCATTAGATGTGCAGAGGGATATAATCCAGTTTCGAGGAAGTGTTTTTTTTTATTTTAAGGTACAGCTAAACTTCAATATTCAAGATTCACAAGTGTTAGTAGTAGGCCATTTTGGTAATACACATCATCTGTGTGTACGAAGAAAGGTACGCCAGGACGTGACAACAAACCGTATATATTGGTTCTATCGAGGCACGACTAAACTACAAGACATAAAAGAATTATCAGATGGGAAGATCGTGTGAAACAGATGTTTATAACTAGTTCAACGTTGTATAAGACACTTATTTATCAATACAATAACTGATTTATTTGCAAATTCCGCTATGTTTACATAAAATTTATATTGAAATACGTAACCAGAATAAGTTAAAGCTATCTGAATTTAAGTATAAATTATATAATAATTTATAAAGGGAAATACCTTATTTGTAATAATATTACGAATTAATTCCATAGAGAATCTCATAAATAATCAGATATTTACATCTTTAGTTGGAAAGTATTATTTGGTAGTTGGAGATACACAAATTGTCGTTCAATAAATATACTCGCTATAAGCGTAGTATTGTTCATACTGGTTCATTTTTATACTCTTCATCATACGAAAATATATCGTTCTTAAACAATTTTTAAATAACTTTTGTTTTTATCTGTGATTCTGATAAACACATTATTATACTATTATTAGCCTGAGATTGTTGTTTTCTTTCATTTGTAGCATTATTTATGTACTTTCTTAAATAGAACAACTGGTTCACAAGAGTTGTGTTACGTAACACTAAAACATAACAAATATCAAATTAATTTACTTTGGAAAAGATCAAATAAGATAAGGAATACTTACATGTATAGTCGTTATTCTACTATTTCAAACGAATAATCAGTCACAACGAACTTCAAAACACCCCTGACGATAAATAGAAGTATTATATAAAGAACATTATAAAAATTAATCCGTGATAAACGATTCATAAGTTAGGTTATAAATTCTTGACATTAAACGTGAAAAAACCCTCCCATTTTTATAATATATAGGTATAGGTCTAAAATAATATAGTCCTACCAGTTTAATAATAAACAAATATTAAGATTTGTTTTATTTGAGTATTAGCCAGAGGAATAAAAAAAAAATAATAATAATAATAGTAGTATAAAAGTATTATTGAGCAGAATATAAAATTATAAAGTATTTGTGTACAGAGTGTAATTAATCATATACAAATATTATAGCTAAATATCATTTTGCTTGTGCAGAATGTGTGGACATTTATATTATTTATAATAATTGTTATAAAGATTTATCTCAGCTCTAAATATTAATTCACTTAGCGCCCGAACATGGGGCATTATTAGAAAACTACAAATATAAATTCAATATATTACTATAGTTTTGTATTTTTTTTTATTTACTTTATTGACAATTGTAATTGTTTTTGAAATGCAAATAAATAGAATATGAATAGAATAGAATTGAATTTATTTATAACAAACATAATTCTACCATACACATCATCAATACAAATTTAACTTTAAGACCGACATCTTTTACTGTGACGTTTTCAATGCAAATTAAACCGGCATTATAGTCATACGTGGAGCCTTAAAAGCAGAATATTTTTCGCTGGAGAGGCATTCATAACAGCGACTGACTGAAGAACAGTTTACTCGGTTATTCCGCATATTCCGAGATCTCCGGAATCCGCCAACTTCACATCTATTAAACGGAAAAGCGACAAATGCAATTCAAAATCCGACAGGACTGCATCCTTCCTCGTAATTCCTGGCCGTTCTAAATCCCCGAATATGAGTTTGAAATCGGTCTGAATTGCTCGACGACTGAGGACGGTCGCTTCAGATGAGCGGCTTGAACGACGAAGACGATGCTTCTTTCCCCACTGGAAGAGGAAGCGAGAGGAAGTTATATTTAAGGGGTAGTCCATTGAAATGCATGTGTGCATGTGAGGTAGGAAGAAGAAAGGGTCCTCAGAACGGGAATTAACTTCTGCATATGCAATACAGTCCGCGTAAGAATTATCATATTTGTGGGGAATTTTTGGTTTTATTTCAGTGCAAAAGAAACTGGCTGGATTTAATACATTTTTGCATTTGCTTATACTGAATATGATAATTATGATATATAGACTGATTCAACTCACAGACGTCGCCGTCTTTGTTGTTAAAGTTTGAAATACCTTTGTTATTGAGGCAAATACAAAGACATTATATACTATACAGAATGTTCGAGAAAAATCGATATTGTTGCCATATAGTGAAGTTGAATGTCGTCCCTGACAGATCGAGGATCCTTTAATGAAACTACATGAATGGTATAGGCCGCTTTACACCTAAACGTTTTGTTACTAACCACATAGATCAACACTCACTACCATGTAATGAAGTTGGATATAATTTTCGATAAATCAATGACCTTCCAATGAAAACTGTACAGGGTGAGTCATTAGTAGCCGCTTCTACGATTCCTCTTTTGTGTTTTAAATTAGAAAAACAATTAGTAGAAGATCCATGGTTGCTTGGGGCGCATACTGTAAAAATACTTTAAGCTCTGCCACACTTCCGGTTTAATCGGACTTAATTTTTTTAAATAACTCAACCTATATATTTTTGGATTATCTTGTACTGCTTTAAATTGTCTGTTCAACTGTTTTTTTTTTAAGATTGAGCCAATAATTTTTGAGTTATTCATTTTTTTTGAAAATATTTCACCAAAATACGTGTTCAGAGAAAAATCATTCTCACATTGTTTTTAAAAGTAAAAACATTCACTTTGGTGGTGCTTGTAGCCAAGAAAATTCTACATCATTTGGTAAAGTTGCACTCGACAATACCTCAAAAAACTTTGTTTTTTCAAAGCCTACTCCCTGCAATTTTCACATACCAAAAACGTACTTTTTTAAATGGAACACCCAGTATTTTATTGAGGCATTTTTTTATTCTCTTTCATTTTTCTTAACAATTTCCTATACCTATCTTTTGTAATTTCTGAGATAATCACTATAGGAGCAATTAGCGGTCAATTAAAGAACTACGAGTGCTGTTGTTCTATGCACCAAAATATTCATTCAACCAATGAAAGGCAGGAATGTCGCCCGACTTTCTTAGTCAACTGTCAAACAAAGTAAATGTTAAATCCAACTATCCCAAAAGTAAAAATTTTACAGAATAAAGAGCATCGCATTTCAATTATTTAATTCCGGCAATGTCCAATTGCAGTATTTCATTTTTGACAGATTTTATATTCTATATAACGTAATAATTATTTGTAACATTTACATATTGATATCTTTAAAAATTTTTGTACATTATAATTGACGTAAATACGTCAACATTTAAATCAATATTTGTTTACATATCAAGCGAGAGATGTATCGTTTAGTCGCAAGAGGCAGTTAAGTCGATATGCATTTTAAGAAGTGGAAAGATAGTCAGTACAGAGCATGTCTATGTTTTTTATTAAGATAAACGTTAATATAAGGGTAAAATGCGAAAATTTGGCAGATTGATGCAGGTGTGAACCGCTTTTAAAAATAAACACTGGTGCCTATTCTTATAAATTATTAAGAATCAAATAAAAATTAAAACTTAGAATAATTTTTAATAAATTTGGACTTGTAATATTTTCCAAAATATTTAATAATAACTTAGAATAGTTTTTAATAAATTTGAATTTATAAATTTTTATGAAGTCTTTTAAATATGAATTTAGAATAATTTTGTATAAATAAGATTTGTAAACATTTTAAGTGAGACAAACATTTTTTGGGGAACTAGAATGTTTTATTTTACCACGCGATGGTATAACACTATGCGTTACGGTGAAACATTTTAGTAATTGTAATGGTTTTGTTTTACATTTAATGAGAGAGTTTATTTTAAATTTGGATATAAGTATAGACACTTTACGTTCGCAAGTCTGTAGAAGGTCAAGAGTATCAAATTTATTTACGTATTCTACGTATTCTTTTTTTTTGTAGTGTAGTTTCTTTCATAAATCTTGGACAAGTTTTTTTTTATAAATTTAAATGAATATGGATGAGTTTCAACAATTATATGAGGAATTAAGGTAGTTTGATTGTATTTTTTTTGTTTGTTTTGTATATAGTGTTGATCAGAATTTTATATGGTGGTTTATGCTGGAGTTTAAACGAGGTTGGTAATTTTTTTTTAATATACTTTCACAATTCATTTTGTTCTATTGTGCTTGTGTATTAAGATTTGACGTGTTGGGTAATTGGTCAGGGATGTGTACAATGAATTAAGTAGGTGATTAATACATAGTATGGAGCCTTGATTAATCCTTGAGACACGAATTGGTTTTGGTGGTATTGTTTGGGAGCGAGAAAAGGCGCTGGGCAGTACTAATCAGAACAGAGTCAATATTTTAAAACACAATATAAGCACGTAATAATAATTTGATAGATATATTACATCAAGGCTGGACACGTGGTTGTGTACGTTAGGGATGTGTGCAACGAGTCGAAAGATGAACTCGTAGAACGGAGCCCTGGCTTACCAATTTGCGTGCGTTTGTTTTGGAGATACTGTTCGGGAGCGAAAAAAGGCGCTGGGCAGTATTAACGTCAAAACAGAGTCCATGTGTTAATGTGTATATTATTTGGACAGTGGGAATTCATTATGTTTTTATTTATTTATTAGCCAGTATAAATCACAACATTTAGCAAAACTTTGACTTGTTGATTGCTTTAGCTTAAATATTTATGAATAAAAATGTAACAAGTGTGTATGGTGGAATATTTTCTGATTTAATCGTTTTATTATTTTGATCATAATTACTGTATGTTTTTTTTATTATCATATTATCATAAAATGCAAGAGTTTGCTTTTGTACATAAATTTTCTTTTGCTTGTAAATATACCTGTTTTGTTTTAATTTAATATCTTAATAAATTATGTTATAAGATATTTCCGTAATTTTTATTTATTTTATCTGACCTGGAGACAACTTGAGAGCATTCACTTTGGAGAAGGAACAATGTTATAATTTTTCCGCCCCTGACGAAAAGCATCATTAGTATAACCCTAAAACTGAGCTAGTGAAGTGTGAAATTGCTTAAACTGCTTTTCTGCAGAAAATACGAGATCCTGGACTAGCATAAGGATATATGCTTGATTCTGCCCGAATTTGAGAATAAAGGATTTTAACAATCTTACTTGATTATAAATTTGCAAGAATCACAGCAATATGTAGTGAATTTCAATTTATTATTGAAATGAAGTCCAAAGTTTTTTTTTATTCATTCACTACTATCAGGTTTAGTATTGTCCATCGAGTAGCTTTGGACATAACAGTTGCCATGTTTTATATTTGTATAATGTTAGTTTTTTCCATTCAGTTTAGAATTAGTTAAAATGCAATAATTATATTATCAAAAAATTTGAGTAAAATTATAATTGTCGAACATTCAATGCAAAAAAATATAATAGTATATTATGCAATGAGCATTTAATGATAGCTATTAAGACACGAGTAAGAAAATTACAATACGAGGCGAAGCCGAGTATTGTAATGAATACGAGTGTCTTAATAGTCATTAAATGCGAGTTGCATACACTATTTTTTCTACGACCCCATAATAAAACATTATTTTTTGAACATTCCATTTCATAAATTGAGGTTAAAATTTTCCATGCACCTTTGCGAATTTAGCGGGTAATAAATTGTTCGTGATTACTAAAGCTTGTTCCTTAATTTCTGGTGGACTCAAATTTTACATTTCACTGTCATTATCCCTCATTTTTACCGTTTATATTTTCAAAAAAGCACAAATTTTAAGTACTTACTTGTAAATTGCAGAGAACTGTCACATTTATTTAATTTGTATATCTGTCAGAAATGCAGTCGCCATATTGAATATTGTTTGAATATTGGAATGTCGCATTCCTATTGGATATAAACTTGTATCGTAATGAAAAATCTGTATTCCTATTGGATATAAACTTGTATCATAATGAAAATCTGTATCGTAATGGACATCATTAAAGTACAGTTTAGTACAGGTTCGGCATATCTAATAATACAATTAAAGTATTGGATATAAACTTGTATCGTAATGAAAAATCTGTATTCCTATTGGATATAAACTTGTATCATAATGAAAATCTGTATCATAATGGACATCATTAAAGTACAGGTTCGGCATATCTAATAATACAATTAAAGTATGGGAGTAGAAGAAAATATAAACATATCCGTGTTCACAATGGTCGTCACAAACATAAAACACTAGAAACTCATAAGATGTAAGCTATACAAATAAACCATATATAAAGCGCAGAATTTAATGACCGTTCACAATGACCACAATCAGAAATAAGAACGTAAAAATTCTTTTGATTATTTCGTTACCTTTTTACGTTTACGGTTAATTCCTAATTGGATAGTTTTAAAAATTTATTTTAAATAACTTTTAATCTTATATTATTAACGTGGAGTATACCTAAAATTACACACAGCAGTTATGGCAAAAATGCTTGACCAGTACTGGTCGCATAACACGCGGAGGTTAACGGGCGTCCAGCGGGATGGGGGATTGGGAACGGGGCACATGGAGGAGGGTAAACGTCCAGCAGGATCTCCTCTGGAATGCTGTGATGACGTAACGGCGGTCCGGCGTAGATTATCGGACATTCCGTGGACATTCCACGGCGGGATGCAAACTGTGCGATACATGTATATTATGCCAGGCCTCCCGATTAGAATTCTAGACCCCCGGCTCGTCCCAGGACACCACCCGACCAGCCCCTTCACGTCGCCGTTCTGCGGTTTTGATTTTGTTCGGACGGTCAACGGTTAATTCGAAATTCTACTGGCCGGCACGAGCTCTTCACGCTTAAGTGAAATAATGAATGCCGTTCTTCTTGAATTCGAAAACGCGGATTTTGTGTTGAGAGTTTTTAATTGTTTCCGAATCGCCGAATTAAAAAGAATATAAAGCGTCTATGCCGAGCAAATACGGTATTACGAGCAGAAAATTTAAATTTAAAGTTAATGATATTTCGTAAATTCAAGTGATTATTAAATAACTAACTTGATATAATGTGATCTGTTTATTATACAGGTTGATTCATTTTCGGACCTCACCATGTATAGCGAATTGAAATTAACCATACGCCCTCTTCAGTAAGATATAAGTACTATTGACAGAGGGACAATTATACAGTTGTTGTTATACATATTGCTGTGACCTTCAAATTAAATAAAAATAAGAATGATAAGAATTAGCTTAGTTGTTAGAAAAGAATATTAATTTTCATTTTAAAACGTTTATTTTAAGTTTTAAGCATTAGACAAGACAGGTAACATAAGGGTATAATGGGTTGCCTATATTTAAAGGTATATCAAAACAAATATAATTTTATTAGTATATTTTTAAGTTGAATAAGTACTAAAAAAATTAAGTTCAAGACAAATACAAAACAAATCAATAGGTTTCATGCTGTCTAAAAGACACATAAATGCCATATCAAAGAAAACAAAAACAAGATGTGCTTAAAAAATATATCCTTGGAACACGATTTTGAGTGAATAAATGTAAGACTTTTAGTGCTGACATTTTTGTGTATGAACTGTCAAAGACAAGGTGCGTATTGGGTAGATGCGGTAACTTAAAGAAAATGAATAAGAGGGATTTCACTATGGGTATTTCAAAAAATCGATGCCAACTTAAAATTTAATTTAAGAAGAGAAACGCTGTGAATTGTCGATAGTCAATTGTCTTCATATATAATCGGAAAACAAGAAACGACTTGTCGAAGATGAATTTGGTACTTCGAGCTAGAAAGACGTAAAATTTTCTAAAAAGATAAAATTTTATCAAAAATGAGAGTAAGGTTGATAGGTACACTACTTTTCGACTTACGATTTGTTTATTTGTATTAAGATTTAGAATTCAATTTTTAGTTTAGTTTTCATTTTTAAATAAATTCCTTTCAATTAAGTTTCTTTTGTATTACCGTTTATTTTAAAATGGAGGATATGAATATAAGGCAGAATTTGAAAAGATATATGATGAAATAAAGTAAGTTAATAATTAGTGGTGCTGTGCGTTTCTAAAAGTACTATGTGCGAATATTTGCTTTCAGTAAATCATTAGGCATCATTAATTATTATACTTTATAATTTTGATTTTTAATTTCAAACCAAATAAATACGAATAAAAAGGGAATGTTTTTGGTGGGCAGGTATTAAGACGCTAGCGGTAGTACGTGCGAATGTTTGCAGCTAGTGATTAGTATAGGCCAATTTCCGAGCATTCACGATTGCAAAATTCTAGATTACCAAGGCACTATGTGAAAATGTATGTTTTTGGCAAAATAGAATCAGCTTCATATTAACAAATTGCTTATAAAGAATCAACGTTTTTCTTATTTTTTTAAAAAGAACAGGATAATTATTTTATGACGATCATTATAGATATATAAGCTTTACACAAACATTATAACCCAAAGATGGGTAGAAATGTATTTCTTTATCATTACTTATAAAATAAATAATTAAATAAAGTGATGGAAATCTCTTGGTGAAACATGTCGAAATATAAGCAAGTAATAACTAATAAAACTTGGTATTGTTTCACAAATATATATAATTAAATACTCGATGTACATTTCGCCTTGCGGCATCGTCAGGAGTTCTCGAGAAACTATAGTAAAATTTAATATACTGTAACTACCTACTTCAAACAAAAATGTAAATAGAAAAAAATATACAAAAATAGAAAATTATGAAAAGGTCATGACTTATCTGGAAGACCATTTTTACAATGCTAGGGTTTATTAGCGGTGAATTTATGAGTTCGGTTTATTCATTAAGAACATTGCCTGGTTGTAAAAGTAAACTTTCTTTTATAAAATAACCTTCTAGAACATTCGTTTTTTTACTTTTATTTAAACTATACAGTACTTCTAAATTGTCTATTAAAAAATGATGTCCCGTGTCTAAAACATGGTTAGCTAAACTTAATGGCTCGCATATGTTCTGAGAATCTTAATTTGAAATTTCGCCCCGTTTGACCTATACAAAATTTACTACAATCACTACAATTAATTCTATACATTCCTGATTTGTTTAGTTTAAGATTCGCTGTTTTATTATTCGTTAATTGACTTTTTAAAGTGTTATTATTATAGAAGGCTATTTTAAAATCCAGCTTCTTCAAAACATTACTAATTTTCATACTTATACTACCTAAATATGGAATTTTAACCCATTGTTTTAATGTCAAGTCCTGGGACGGGGGAAATGCTGATTTTAATGTAATTGATTTATTCATTCTATTGACTAATTTATCTATTAGAGATGAGTTATAACCATTATTTTGTGCAATTATTTTAATAGTTTTTAATTCTTTAGTAAAGTTAAATGTGTTCATCGGTACTTTCAATAGTCTATAAATCATTGAATTAAACGCAGCATGTTTTTGACGTTAGTGGGAGGATTGGAGGTATTTGGTATCAACGTATCGCAAAAGGTGGGTTTTCTAAAAATACTGTAATCTAACTTGTTGCTACTAATCCGGATTTTTAAATCAAGGAAATTTAAAGATCGATCAGGTGCTTCTTTCTCTATAGTGAATTGAATGTTGTTATTAATTTTATTAAGTTGTACTAAGAAGTTATCTAGCTATCTATCTGAACATGACCACAAACAGAGAATATCATCCACATATCTAAACTATGCTGATACCGGTGACATATTTGTCCTGTATTTATCAAACAAGTTTATTTCGAAATGGTCCATGAAAATGTCTGCTAGTAATGGTGACAAGGGGAGCCCATCGGAAGGCCATTGTTCTGTTTATAAAAGTTGTCACCAAACTGGAAATAATTTTGATCCAAACATAAATTCAGAATTTCCTCTATTTCTAAAGATTTATCCGGGCAATGTTTCTTAATTCTAGAATGTAAAATATCTTTTACTTCAGGGATGGGAATGGAAGTAAATAAACTTTTTACATCAAATGAAACAAGTTTAGTAACGTGACTTACACTAGTGTTTTGAAGTTTATCTATTAAGTCTAGGCTATTTTTAACGGTATATTTAGGTTTAAATTCAATTAGTTCGGGTAAAATTTCATTAACCAATTTACAAAAATTATAAGACGGAGCTTGGACATAACTAACCACCGGGCGTAAAGGTATTTCTTCTTTGTAAATTTTAGGTAGCCCATATAGCTTTGGGGCTACTGGGTTCATGATACTAAATTTGAATTTTGCGATACATTGATACCAAATACTTCCAATCATCCCACTAACGTCAAACATGCTGCGTTTAATTCAATGATTTATAGACTATTGAAAGTGCCGGTGAACACATTTAACTTTACTAAAGAATTAAAAACTATTAAAATAATTGCACAAAATAATGGTTATAACTCATCTCTAATAGATAAATTAGTCAATAGAATGAATAAATCAATTACATCAAAATCAGCATTTCCCCCGTCCCAGAACTTGACATTAAAACAATGTGTTAAAATTCCATATTTAGGTAGTATAAGTATGAAAAGTAGTATGTTTTAAAGAAGCTGGATTTTAAAATAGCCTTCTATAATAATAACACTTTAAAAAGTCAATTAACGAATAATAAAACAGCGAATCTTAAACTAAACAAATCAGGAATGTATAGAATTAATTGTAGTGATTGTAGTAAATTTTGTATAGGTCAAACGGGGCGAAATTTCAAATTAAGATTCTCAGAACATATGCGAGCCATTAAGTTTAGCTAACCATGTTTTAGACACGGGACATCATTTTTCAATAGACAATTTAGAAGTACTGTATAGTTTATATAAAAGTAAAAAGAATGAATGTTCTAGAAGGTTATTTTATAAAAGAAAGTTTACTTTTACAACCAGGCAATGTTCTTAATGAATAAACCGAACTCATAAATTCACCGCTAATAAACCCTAGCATTGTAAAAACGGTCTTCCAGATAAGTCATGACCTTTTCATAATTTTCTATTTTTGTATATTTTTTTCTATTTACATTTTTGTTTGAAGTAGGTAGGTACAGTATATTAAATTTTATTTTAGTTTCTCGAGAACTCCTGACGATGCCGCAAGGCGAAATGTACATGGAGTATTTAATTATATATATTTGTGAAACAATACCAAATGTTTTATTAGTTATTACTTCCTTATACTTATAAAATAAAAATTGATGTAGATACAGTATAGCAATGCTATTTATGATTGATGTTTTAATAAAAATACAAATATGATTTAATTTATGTAAAATTTAGTCTTTTAATTTGTAACCTTATCCCAAATAAAACTGAATAAGAGATATACCAGAAAGGAAGAAGTCAAAATCACTGCAAGAACTCATAAGAAATTTAAGATATTATGCTGGCAAGGAATTAGTTTATGATTATGACTAAAATAATTTTTATCATAAAATTATCATTTATTTAAAATATTCAAATTATTGAGGCTACAGCAATATGTATGTGTTGCGTTTGTATTTCTTGTTGTTAGTGTTTGTTATTTATTATTCTTCGCGTTAAAGTAGTTTTTAATCAAAACAGTTTTTTTGAAAACTATTTACAGATTGTGTGTTTAACAATTTGTAAGTATTTTAAGAATTATATCATTAATAATAGATGTTTGAAATTAAGTGACATGGCATAAAGTACTGACAATTTTTTTAGGAATCATGGAAAGGAAAGAGTATATTCTATCTTTCAAAAACCTCTGCGGTTATTTAGAAGCTACCCCGGCTTCTAGGTGTATTGGCGAGGGAGAATCAATTGTTAATGCAAAAAATATAATACCTTGTGGTATTTTGGAAAAAACTGATTGTACCATAGAAATATTTGCCCTTTGTTTGTAAACTAGCACAGAAATGTGTGACATTCAACTGTAATATTCACTTAATATTTACTCTATGTAAAACTGAAATATAATAATTAAGAATGTGTGTACCTATTTAGGTTAGCAATAGTATAAACAACTTACATATCAGCAAATTTATATACATATATATTAATTAGTAATATATCTACATACTTCAACATTTAACTAGTGGCTTGAATTTACATATGTGAGGTTTTATTTTATGATTTTATTTACAATATAATAATATATAAAAGCTTTTCGTCAAGTTCTTATGGCTCTCTTGATGGAAAATTTGATTCGCTCTCACTCGCTGCTACAAATATTTAATAAACAATTCCACCTTAACCAAAGAAAATGATGCACTTGCCTCACAATTTATATTTCTATAGCACTTCACTAAGGTGCAGTTAGAATAAATTTATAATGGCAATTCTTTCCAAAATGCTTAGGCCAAAGTATACTACTTTCCTTTGGAACCCAATTTCGCCTATTTTCTTTAACCGCAGATTCCTTCTAATGGGCTCTTTAAATATCCTATAATCAACAATTTTCAATGTTAAAAGATTTATATTCATCAAATTTTGGATGAAATTAATAACTTTATATACCTACCAACAATTGTGGAAAGATAATTTTTATTTTCTACGTTTCTAATTGCTTTGCACTCTTCTTGCTACTCCAATTCGTGCAATGAAAAGCGACACATCAAACCATATTAAATACTAAGTATTTAATTAAAGATAAAATAGCTAAATCCTTAGTAAAAAATGAAATGGGAAAAAATGGAAATTCTTAGCCTTAAACTAATTAACAACAAATAATATTATTGAAGGTATTAAATAAAAAACTATATATGAACATAAAAAATTTGTAATTCACGTTAATAAAGAATAAAATACAAAATATATATTACACAAATATGCAGGTAATAAACCCACCAATGACGGATATGAACATATCCCTCTTGGCATCACTTTTTGTCGACAATCCTCTCTCCTTCTTTTCTATTCTCCTTGGTAGTAAATAATAAATGTCAATTGTTGTCTGTCAGTAGTTGATATAATAATTACTCTATCTCAGATAAATTTTCAAGAATTACTTTGACTTCGAATTTTTCTGAACACACGTTATATGCGGCGAGAATGATCAAGAGCGTAGAAGCGCTGAAAATTGCAATTCGTTTTTATGAAGAAAAGTGTACTGCGTGATGTTTAAAATTGAACACTGGTAATGACCAAATGTACTTTCTATTTTTATCAAATACTTGTTCATTCTATGTTGCAATACTATATACTTTCAAGATTAAAAGTAAGATCCGTAATAATAAAAATATCACGATCCCCATTTCCAAATCCGAATTCGTTAATTAATTTAAAGAAAATACATTCAGCTAATTTAATTTCAAAAACACAAGTCCAACACTAAACGAGGAGCAAAGCACGAAAGCCATTAAAGTTCCGAGGTCCGGTCCGCAAATAGTGACCACTACGATTTACAAAACAAAGACTAAATAACCGACCCGTCTAACGCCAGCGGGAAAGGGAGACAAGCGGGGCCGGGAGTTTTCGACCGGCAACATTACTTTTTTACGTTCATTTAATATACTCTTTAGTGTGCCGTCATCAACTCCGCTGCGTGAAGTTTACAAAACGTCCGCTCTAATTATTTCTGGCCGCGAAGTTTTTGCACGCAGCACTACCCAACCCGCACCTCCACCAAAAACTTTCCCGTATTGACTGGTACATACAAGCTCAAATATTTCACGCTAACTCATCGGCATAACTTTCACCGTGGTAATTAATAAACAGGGCAGACAATTTTTACTTTGTATTGCGTAGTGAGAAATGTTTAATCAAAAGTGAGGGTGCTTATTTAAAAAATACATTTTGAATTGTAACGCAAGCTTATTTCATGAAGTGAAACATTGAAAGACAATATTAAAGTTATAATCAACACCCTTATCACTGAAAATTTTTATTAAATTATATGTTTGTAAAGTTTCTTATATTATATTTCGCTAATTATAATTAAAGTTCCTAGCGGATCTTTTGGGTATATCCAACATTTCTGTAGTGGAAGATGTAAGACATAAACTGGAAAGTGATTATTAGATTTCGTCAAGTGCACAATATGATTTAGCATTAACACATTACGTGCTTAAGATAGGAATATGCAAATGATCAATAAATAAATAATAAAATTATTTATCATCCAACAGAGCGCCCTATACAAAATAGAAGAAAAATAAATATCATAGGCGACGTTAAGCATACAAAAGGAAAAAAAATATTATAAACTAATTAAAATAATTACAATAATTTAAAAATAAATAATAAAACGAAAATTTGTTTAATATGGTAGCTAAACCTTTTCCAAGATAATAATAAACGACAAATTTAATTTACTGTAAGTTACGACAGATCTCAAGAGTCTCTAAAGTAAATTACTGGAAGAATATTTGATAGTCATAATTTCTCCAACGATATGAGCGAAACATTTCAAAGTGTAGATATTTCAGGCGGGCATAAATAAAAAATATATAAACGCAGTGAAAGCCCTGTACAAAGACAGTCTAGCCGTCGTAAAAGTGGGAGCGCAGTCTCATCGCCATTCACACCATCAAAGGGAGTAAAGCAAGGATGCTGTCTGTTCCCCACCCTTTTTAAAATTTACCTGGACGCGGCCTTAATACATTGGACCAAAAGATATAGCCCCATGGGAACATGGCTAAATGACAGCCCGACACATACGGTACTATTTGCAGATGACCAAATAGTATTAGCGGAGGATCAACAGGATATGACATATATGTTGAACAAGCTCATAGAAGAATATATTAAGCGGGGCCTGCAGTTAAACATGGAGAAAACCCAGTATATGGTCATAGGAGGGAAAGGACGGGATATAGAGTTAGACAGCAGAACAATAAAAAATGTAAGCCAGTATGAATACCTGGGGGTCACAATAGACAAGAACGAAAGAGGCGACAAGGACATAATGAAGAAAATAGGCAGAGCAAAGAATATGACGAAAGCATTACATCCTACTCTGTGGAACAAGAACGTGAGAAAAAAGACAAAAACGAACATATTAAAAGCAATCATTGAACCAGTTATGACATATGTGTCAGAGATATAGGTGATAGACAAAAGAATAAATCAAAGGTTGCTTTCGGCGGAAATGACATATTGGAGAAGATGCTGCGGAATAACTTTATACGACCATGTCAGAAATGAGAACATCAGAGATAGAATGGGGGTGAAGGAGACTATTATAGGTGCCATAAATGGGAGGCAGCTAAGGTGGTATGGATATCTGCATCGAATGGAGGAAGAAAGATTACCAAGAAGAGTATGAAATTGGAATCCACCTCAAAGGAATAAACGAGGCAGACCAAGAAGGAGATGGATTGAAAATATAGAAGAAGAAATAAGGAAGAGGGGTCTACGGGAGGAAGAGTGGAACGATAGAGATAAATGGCGCTTAGGATGCGAGAAGCGGAAATAACTGCAAAAACTCGCTATATATAGATATTTCATGAGCTTCCTCTCTATCCCTTCCACCGCTAATCTGTGCATGGTATAAACTTAATGGACTCCAAATCAAGGAGACATATTCTAATTTGAGTCATACAATCTTCTTCTTTTTATTATTCTTCTAGAAGAACCGTAGATCTGTTCTGGAAATGATTATCCTTATTTTCCTGCGACAGCGAGTTCACACTGTCTTGCCATCTTTTTGACGGTCTTCCGGGAGGGCTTTGTCCTCTAGGTTTTCCTTCCAGTGGAATACAAACTATTCTGTTTCTGTTCACCCATTTTATGTGCTCGTGCCAGTATCTTCTCCGCTGTCTTCCCCATATCTTGAACTCCGCATGTGTGTCTAATGCCATCGTTTCTTCTTCGTTCCCAAAGAGTTTTACCTCCGATTGTCTTCAGAATCTTCATTTCGGATGATCGTATTGTTCTTTTTGTTTTACTGGTGTCTACTGTGGCTTCGATGTCGTAGGTCAGTACTGGTCTCACACATGTTATAAATGCAGATTTTGCTTTCTATTTTGGCGTCTTTATTCTTCCATATAACATCACTTAGACATCGAGAAATTGCTGCCGCTTTATTAAGCTGGTTTGTAAGATCATTGGCCAGATTCTGGTGACTATATATGTTTACTCCTAGGCTTTTAATTTGGCATACCTGTTCTATGTGTTCATCTTGAATTATCAGCTTGCATATTACCGGTTCTTTAGCGAAGATTGGACTTTTTGTTTTTCCGACTGATAAATTTTTTTGTCATTTTATAGAATGCGAGTAATTTTATTTGTAGATCGTTTTCTTTCTCGGCCATGACAGCAGCGTCGTCTGCATAGCAGATAATACTATAATCCTGTTACCCATTCTGTATCCCTTTTTAATTCTACCTCTTTTATTATCATATCCATCATCAGGTTGAACGAGAAGATTGTCAAGATGTCGCCTCGTCTAATGCCTCCTGACGTCGGTATTTCTGTAAATGTTTCATTTTCTATTTGAATCTTTGTTGAATTATTCTTAGTTAATTTTTGAATTATCTTGATAATTTTCGGCGGTGTCTAATTTCTTTCCAGTACTCTGATTACGTCCTTTAATCGTACCCTTTCAAACGCTTTTGTTAAATCTATGACGCAAGCGTATGCAGCGTTATCAAATTCGATAGCAGTTTCCTTAATTTGTTGGATAAGGCAAATACTACCTCTAGTAGACTGGTTTCTTCTGAAGCTCTGTTGTTCATCCCCAATTTCAATTTTTTCTTCTAATCGGCTTTTTTTGACTATTCTAACTTCATCGTTGTAGCCCAATATTCTCTTTTAAACTTTTCTTTTGCTGCATTCACTTTATTTTCTATTTTTTTGGATTGCTTTTATATTTTAGATACACCCTCCGTTTTTGTTCAGCTTCTCGTGGGAACCACGGCATTGTTGGTCATACTTATGTTAGAACAAGTAATATAATTGTGTCTATTTGAAAAAATACAGTATTTCTATTGAAAACCCCTCGTAGCCGATGAAATGGCGTTATCTCTATGTGCAGTGACTTTTAGAGCCGCATCAAAGAAGATACCGAAATTCTTGATTTTCGATTCTCGACCTATGCTATGCTATTGACGAGATGCAACGTCAATACCATAGCTAAAAGATATGGGTGCGTTCTTTTTTAAAAAAGTTAAATGTAAACCACAGAGTGATCATATTTCACTGATTCTGTTAGTACAAACAATCAATCAAATCGTTAGTAAATATGGGAAATAGCATAACGGAGGGTCCAGATTAGATCCTTGAGGTAAACCTGAAGTCGAAATATATGTAAATTTTAACGTTTGTAGGTAGTATGTATTCAATTGGATAGATACGACGAAAATAATGATATTAACCGACTACTAAAGCTAAACAACTGTAGCTTAATCAGCAACAAATAATGGTTAAGGCGGTTACGTGCGTGTTAATGGCGTCATCTTGTCGACGAAGATCAACAGTGTCAAAAGTATGTTAGGTGACAGTGGCCAAATTTGAAACAGTTTGTAACAGAACCCTTTTAAAATTAATAATAACATGATATAATGGCCCCACGATTGGTAGCCATATTGTAATAGAACCGTTATTTATACTTTAATAATTTTAAATAAAATATAAGAAAGTAATTGAAACATTTTACCTGACTAGCTCATTTATTTTTCTAGGTCGCTCCAAGTTAAGAGATGTCAACAATAAATAGTCTTAGGGCATTACTTAACACAATTCAATAAAACACAATTGTATCAATTTAAATAAAATTTGTAATTGAAACTAAGAGTTCATTCATATATTAATATAAACACAAGAAAAAGCATTACAAAATAACATCGTAACACCTTCAATACTCAAATATTCAATGTGATATATTAATATAATCACTTCTACGAAATAAACAAAAGAATATATGACATAGATTCTTGGCTACGTAGGTTTTAATAAACAAACAACTTACGATTTCTATTTATTTCATATATACACAGTATGACAATTAAATAACGGAACTTTTAATTTAAATCATAGAACACTTAACGCCATCTATCAAACGGTAGTAGCATTAGAAACACACAGGTTTCTTCTTTTAAACGCATTGAAGTTAGTTCAAATCGGATGACAGCTTATAAAGTTACATGCATTTTAGTGATTGTAGGTTAGGTGCTCATGTCGTAAAATCAGAATGGAACAAAGAGCGAATATTAAATTTTGTTTTAAAACTGGGACAAAATTTACTGAGACGTACAAACTATTGAAAAAAGTTTATGGTGATGGTTATATGTCTCGTACAAGAGTTTAAGAGCGGTTTACTCGATTTAAAAACGGTCGTGAAGATTTAAATGATGATGCAAGACCTGGACGTCCAGTAGGTAAAAATCGCGCTGAATTGGTGCAAAAAATTCAAGAAATAATTGCTATTGATGGGAATTTCACTGTGAGAATGTTAGCTGCAGAATTACATATCAGTACAGAAACTGTTCGACAAATATTGACGATCGATTTGGGTAAAAGAATGGTGTGAGCACGTTTTGTTCCACATCAATTTAATGAAGACCAAAGAATCGCTCGTGTAGAGCATTGTAGAGACATCATTAAAACTGCTGAAAACGACCCAGATTTTCTTGATTCTATTATAACAGGTGATGAGTCATGGTGCTTTAAATATGACCCTGAAACTAAGCGCCAATCTGCACAATGGAAGTCAAAAGGTGAGCCAAAACCACAAAAGTTACGCTTTCAGAAGTCAAGAATCAAGCAAATGTTGATTTGTTTTTATGATTCTAAAGGTATTGTCCATAAGGAATTTGTTCCAGAAGGTGAAACAGTTAATGGAGAATATTATTTAGGAGTTTTACATCGTTTGTAGTCGAAAATTGTTCGAGTTAGGCTCGAATATCCAGCAGGAAAACAGCTGTTTTTATTGCACGATAATGCACCACCTCACAAGACCTTAAACGTTCGTGAGTTTATAAATAAAAAACAAATTTGTCTCATCGCCCACCCACCGCATTCGCCTGATCTATCACCGTACGACTATTTTTTGTTCCCGAAACTAAAAACTGCAATGAAAGGACACGTTTATGATGATGTTCCAAGCATTCAAGCAGCCGTGACAAAGGTGCTGAAGAACATTCCAAAATCCGACATCAAAAAATCGATGCATGCATTAGTCACCCGTGCCATATGCTGTATTGAGGGTAATGGATCATATTTTGAATAAAAAAAATTATTTAACAATAATATCATGTGTATTTCATTCTATACCTAAAAAGTTCCGTTATTTAATTGTCATACTGTGTATATCTATATTAATTAGAAAGAAAAACTCGTTTCACAAAAATATATATGATTTATTTCATAAACTATATGTACATTTCGTTTGCCAAGCAAACATCATCGGTAGTATACAGATTCATTCGTGTTTTTACATTATATGTATGTTCGAACGTTTGCAGTGACAAACCCTCTCATTGTAGTAATAGCTATAAAACTAACCGTACTTTTATTACAGTAATATTGTAAAACTATGGTGGGTGTTTACGGAATGTGTAAGGGTGGTATGAATTCTAGGAAACACTGACTAAGTGGAGAAACATCTGTGTTTAATAAATTGTTTTTAAATTTCTTCATATAAATACTTTCCCACATATTTAAATTCTTACATCTAGTTCTTTTGATAACTTGTACATTATCGATTGAAAATGTATGTCCTGTGTTTACAAAATGATACGCTAAAGCTGATTTATCACTATTGTGATTTTTCAAATGATACAAATGTTCTGATGCCCTAATTTCTGCGTTTCTTTTTGTTTGTCCAATATACACTTTATTGCAATTATTACAATCAATTTTGTATATTCCTGAGTATTTTAACGGGTCTGACTTTTCAATGTTGTTATGTAATAAACTCTTAGTATTCTGTTCATTGATAAATGAAGGAATTATATTGTATCTTTTACACAAGTTCGAAATTTGATATTCCCATCTTTTATTTAAACAAAATTTACAAAAAACTTTTTTGTTTTCTAATTTAATGGATTCTAATGTAGTTCTGTTGGTAATTAATTTTTTCCTTTCTAATTTACGTTTTATTCGATCTATTGTATCTTTCTCGTACCCGTCATATTAAGACAAATAACACTCAATAACAGTTTCTAAATACCTTTCATATAATCTTTTCTTTCATCAGATGAAGATAATTTTCCTGTTAACGGTGTGCTTAGTTGGAGTCTTCCTTCGACGGTAAAGCCGCCGGTAGCTTCCCCAAACTGCTATTCGCACAACAATGACTTTTTATTGGAAGATATTGTTAAACTGAACAACTTTAACACTTTGTTAGCGTTCGATCTTTTGTAAACAAAGAATCTATATATTTACTTTTACGGTTCTAACATCGATAATTTTATACTTTATTGACCGCTATGTGTGGGTCGACTTACTTTTCAATTAGAGGATCTTATTTCTTTGCGGTAAAACCGAGATATCTACGTCGGTGACCGATCTCTTCCAAGAACCTCCGTCGACTCCCTTATTAATTGAAGTCTCATTGTTCACCTTTGTCGTTCAAGTCTCTGGGTTCCCCTTTTTTCTAGAACGCCCATGTATTCTAATTGTAGTTTTCACATGTTAAAGTCACGTTTAACTCGCGACAACATAAACACAACGTCACTAATCTTATAATTAACACAAACATTCGGTACCATGATTCATACAAATACCTGCTTATCAATCTAATGCTTATTTTATACATAGATAAACATATAGGAAAAATAGTTCTAAGAATTATATCTTTTGGTTTCTAACATATAATTTTAAAATTACAATTTATATACATATTTGAAATTTATAAAATCATTAAAATTAGTAAATTGTGCCGTAGCGTTATAAGTTGATCGTTTTTCCATAAGCCCATATTGGTCGTCAGCAATGTAGTTCTTCACGTTTGGGTATTAGATTACTAGATTACCTACACCATCGTGCTCAAACTCGTTTCTGCAATAATTCTTTGTTAAATTTTAAATATTGCAACACACAAATGTTAAATTATGTTTGCACAGATTATCTAATACTTCGGGTTCTGATGGTCTTCTATTCGATATTTTAGAGAGCCCATTTTAAAGGTAGAATAAATGCCCGGTCTCTTGGACTTTATATTTGTACATTCCTGTTCGTTGAAGCCTTTATCCTTTAGGTAACTCTGAATATTTTCGACTGTGTTGTCACTATCCTTTTTTTTTTATATTACGCCATAGAATCATCGTGTTGTATATAGAACTGATGACCATACATGGCAACATATTCATCTCTATATTATCTATGTAAGAGCAAATGTTAAAAATCGAAATGCATAATCGCTCACAATCAATAAACCGGAACGAAACAATCACGTTGCAGCGTCAACGAAATATCAGAGCGAAATCAAACAATCGTACCCCCAACGTATAGGTAATATTGATACTAACACTCTTCTCTGTTTATGTAGGTGGACACTAACGTGCGCGAAAGCGAGAGAACGAATGAAGTGTGTAAAAGGGCCCCGGACCGGAGCAGGCACGGTATTACAACGAAAGGCTTTCATTATCCGGGAGATGAGAATTTTTAATTTTGCAGCTTGAATAAAGCATCAGCCAACAGTCATCGGAGAGAGAGATGTTATATTACAAATATCGCGCGGACCGTACGGGCAGGGTACGCCAAGATTGTAATTTTCAGTTGTAACCCCACTCCAACCCCCCCCCCCCCCGCGCGAAATATACAGGATCGTACTAAAAACATTAAGTATGATTTTTTTTTTTAAATATTCTATCAGCAATCAATCTAAATATGTAATATAATTAGCGTAAGAAAAGAGGGGTTATAATTACCAACTTAAAAATCCTAAATAAATTATTGTTAGTACTAGATTTACGGACAAAATTGTATATATATATATACAGGGTTAGTAAAAAGTCACGGGACGGTCGAATAACTTTGTTATTTGAAAATTATGATTTCTGAAATTTGGTATGGGGGTATAGTTAATATAAATGCATTTTATGCAATACAGTTAATATTTTTTTCACTTCCGGTTTAATCGGCAATACGTCCAACTTTTTTTTTTTAAATGGAACGCCCAGATTTTTTTAACACTTTTGAATGCAAAATAAAAAACTACGTTCAGGAAGTATTAAGATGTTTATTTTTATTCACAAGAAAACAGTTAAAAAATTAAAAAAGTGTCCTAATACAGAAAAATCAAGATACCTGTCTATTCAGGTTGCGATTACAATAATTGTTCAAAATTCTCTCCATTTACAATTTGACAAAAATGTAAACGGTCAGTAAAATTTCTTATTGAATTTTGTATTTGTTCTGGAGTGATGCGATTGGCTTCTTGAACTATTCTCTCTTCCAATTGTTCAAGATTATGGGGACGATTTTTGTACACTTGACATTTCAAGTGACCCCAAAAGAAAAAATCTAATGGCGAGAGATCTGGCGAACGTGCTGGCCATTCGATTGCTCCTCTACGTCCGATCCAACGTCCCGGAAAAATTTCATTCAAATAATCGCGGACATTATGGGCAAAATGGGGGGGAGCTCCATCTAGTTGAAACCAAAAATGTGCATTAGGGTGATCACCTATGTTTGCATTTGGAAAGAGGGCCGCAAGTGCTGGAACAAACTCATTTCGCAATAAATTTAAGTAGACGTTGCCAGTTAAATTTCCTCTTATAAAAAATGGTCCTATGATGTTGTTTCCAACAAGACCAGCCCAGACATTCACCTTTTGAGGACGCTGTGTATGGACTTCTTCAATCCAATGCGGATTTTCAATTGACCAGTAGCGACAATTATGTCTGTTCACAGTGCCGTTGAGACAAAACGTTGCCTCATCTGAAAAAATGATGTGATCTAAAACATTAGGCTGCTGCTCGATCAATTCCGTCATTGTTTCGCAAAATTGTAGTCTACGATCTGAATCATCTTCAGTTAACTCATGGAGGATACATTTTATAGGCTTTCATTCTTGCTATTTAAGAATATTATGAGCAGATTTTTGAGAGATCTCATGAATTTGACCTAATTCTGTTGTGGACACGTGATGATTTTCTTCCACTGTAAGTAACACATTCAAACTAGTTTCTTCATCTGTTGCTGTTAATGGACGTCCCCTTCTAGGTAAATCCTTCACCTGAAGAAAGACTTCAAACTTTTGAATTGTTCGGCATACCGTACTTTTACTAATGTGACGATCCGGATACACAGTATTAAACAAAATACGAACCTCTTCAAAAGAACGTTGACGATCACCGTACCCACGCATCATTAATATCTCAATTTGTTCTGATTCAGTAAGTTTTACTGCCATTTTCAAATGTGTCAATGTCTAAAATAAGTAAATTTATAGCGATGCAAAAGTTAAAACGCTTTTAAAATTGTCAAATGTGACGGCAAAAAGAATGCAAACACTAAACAACAACTTTTTTCAAAGGTGCCTTGATTTTTCTGTATTAGGACACTTTTTTAATTTTTTAACTGTTTTCTTGTGAATAAAAATAAACATCTTAATACTTCCTGAACGTAGTTTTTTATTTTGCATTCAAAAGTGTTAAAAAAAATCTGGGCGTTCCATTTAAAAAAAAAAGTTGGACGTATTGCCGATTAAACCGGAAGTGAAAAAAATATTAACTGTATTGCATAAAATGCATTTATATTAACTATACCCCCATACCAAATTTCAGAAATCATAATTTTCAAATAACAAAGTTATTCGACCGTTCCGGGACTTTTTACTAACGCTGTATATATATTCACGAAAACCGGTCATATTGACGAATGTTTTTTTAGCAAAATCAATTAAAAAAAAATTGGGTGTGGGCACCACACTACTTTCTTATACGAGCGTTTCAAACTATACAATTTTAAGAAATTTTTTATACATAAATTATTCAAAATCATATTCTAAGTACTTCAATTCTCTTAATAAATCGTTATAGAATGTGTATGCTTTGCAAGATATTCGAAAAAAAATGCTAGTCCCTAAGAATAAAAGTGTTACTTCCGGTTCGAATTTTGAAATTTCATGTATTCAAAAAATATTGCAAATCCAGCTCTAATACTTTTGTACTCTTGATAAATATATATAAAATGCATAATTTACGGAATATTTGCAAAAAATGATACTTCCGGTCCGAATTTTGAAAATTCTTTTATAGAAAAGGTGTTGAAAATTAACGGGATTGCACCTATTACTTGAGGAAATCTGACTAGATTGTAAAAACCGTCATTGTTTGAGAGGATTTCGTCATCTGTTATGGGAAAACGAATGTACTGATTTTTCAAAGTAACTATTGCATTTGAAACTTTTTTAACAACTTTGCTGGCAGTTGATTTATGTGCACCTATTAGGTCCCTAACAGTATTTAAAAACCTACAGTGCCATAAAAATGAAATGTCAGAAAAAACATTTCTTCAAGTCTTAAGGCACTACTCCTGAAAGTATTTGAATTATTAGTAAACTTTATACATTCTATTACTATTACTAGTTTTTGCTTACCAGTCGGTAGGTTGGGCAATTGTTTTATAAATTTCATCCAAAATACGCCTAACAGAATATTTATTTAGACGATACCTATCAAAAAAGTTGTGATTATCCCACAATTGAATATTGTTGGCTCGTTCCCGTATTAATTTATGTCTTCTATTGCGCCCTAGATGTTCAATGAAAGCAATAATTTCTTCATCGTCAAATTTCACCGATGAAGAACAATAAACTCAAATATCGCAATATATAGGTTATGCTAATACATTAAACCAAAAACGAGACTTGTACTGAATAATTTACTGGGTTCAAGTTAAATTCAAATTTTAGTTTACTTTTAAGTTTAAGCTGACTGAAATACACTTTGAAACTTGAACTTAAACCCGAACATGTGCTTGAACTTATACTGAAAAAACAGGCATTAGTGGTTAAAATATATTATTGCTTATAATTTTCCTTATTAGTTATTGTAATCTAAATTTGGTATATTTTATTGCAAATTTGAAACATTTATACAGGGTGTTCAGAAACTCTCCTGACAAACGAAGACCGGAGATTCCTCAGATAATTTTAAGACAATTTAACCCAATTCACCCTAGTCCGAAAATGCTTCCTAAGGGAGCTAGAGCTCTTTGAAGATGGCGCCTTGTAATTATTTTTTTTTAATATCTCCCGAAAAAAAAATAATAAATTGAATTTTAATGACGAAAAACCGAAAAATTTTCAAATCGATTTTTCTAGAAAACGGTGTATCCTACCGACTTAAAGTAAGAGTACCTTTTAGTACTAGAATACCTGAAAATTTAATAATCTAGTGTCACAAATACTTAAAAGTTAAAGACAAAAAAGTTATGCGTTAAAATAACCGTTAACCTACCCAAAACGGACGCCTATGACCGGTACTAGAAATTCGCAATTGATGGAATCGATTCATATCTGGAGGATAAAGAAGCATACCAGTTTTTGTTTTTCTAAATAGAAGCGTTCGGGAGATATTAAAAAAAAACTAATTACAAGGCGCCATCTTCAAAGAGCTCTAGCTCCCTTACGAAGCATTTTCGGACTAGGGTGAATTGGGATAAATTGTCTTAAAATTATCTGAGGAATCTCTGGCTTTTTTTTTCAGAGTTTCTGGACACCGTGAATAATAAATTTTTAAATGATCTATAATAAAAACTGTTACTTTTTGTAATTTTTAACATGTCCTAATCTAAATTCTATTATGTAATTATATGTGCAGTAAGTACACTTGTCTGAACAATATTATAATATAAAAACTCATCCTTTGCTTTTCACCGCAATTCATAACGATCAACATAATTACTATAATCAATAAAGGAATTATCGCGGATACATAAAATAAAACAAGAAAAAGAGAATATTGGGTAAATTTCGCTTTAGTACAAGCGTAGATACGTGTTTCTGACTGATTGGTCGTCATCAGTATGGTGCAGCCAAGGAATAAGGTGGAATATCCTTGGAGATAGAAGCATACACGGAAGACCATCAGGTGACAGACTACAATTTACAGCTTCAGTTAGAAGATCTTCGGTTTTGAAGACAACAGCTAACATCGCCACGAGGAAGACATTGTCAACCTGCGTGCCATCCGAACATAGGAAAGATAATAATAATAATAATAATAATAATAATATTCTTTATTTGTCCAACAGCACATGCCAATTACAGGACAACAATCAATTCTTGATAGCATTTCCTAAACTAAAACTAAAAGAAACAAAAACACAAGTAACATTACAATAGATGACAAGTTATGGAACACTTCAAGCTTATATAAATGAAAACACACGCATAACCTGAATTGAAAAACTAATATTAAAATCTGATACAGTGGTTCATATTGTATTAATAACAATAATAACAATAACAACAATGAGTAGAAACCTTAGCACATTAGACTAAGAAGCAAATATTTAATAATTAGTACATCATGGCAATGCGTTCAGATTAAATTAAAATAAACAGTGTTACAGACATATGCATTGAGTCAAATCGAAAGACATATTCATTTATCGATAGAGTGAGGCTTTTGAATAAAAGGAAAGTGAAAAGGATCAGGGCATAGTTCGTTAGCGTTCCTTGCCATATGCGTAAGAGGTGCCTTAGCAAAAACATTTGACCTAGCTCGAGCCACCACAAAAGTATCGCTTGAACGCGTACCGTATCTGGGAACCAAAAAATCCACAGCGGAGAGTATATTAGGGGCATCAATTCTGTTACTAACCAGCCCAACCATAAAATTGGCACTTGCGATCTGTCTACGCTCCAAGAGGGAAGGAACGTCATGTTCTAATAGCAGACTCTCATAGTCAACGCCTCTAGGAGGATACGTGCCTCGAGCCCTGTACGAAAAGTACTTCAAAAATCTCTTCTGTACTCTCTCAATCAAAAGGTTTTGGTAAACGTAACAAGGATACCATATTATAGAGGCATACTCCAGTCTGGGTCGCACCAGTGAGAAAAACAGTATCTTCAATGTATCAGGATTCATGAACTCCCGGCACGACCTGACAACAAAGCTGAGTGCACGTGAGGCGGAGTTGCATATCGAATATATGTGATTAGAAAAATTCAAACGTTGGTCAAATAACACTCCAAGATCCTTCATTTGTGTTTGCCTGGGAATAGGAGTTTGATCCAATACGTAGGGGAAAACTAGTGGCTCGATTCGTGTGGTATATGTAACTACCGCACATTTATTAATGCTGATTTTTATTTTGTTCCGCCGGCACCAGTTGTTAATAACACGTAGATCATTCTGTAGGGCTTCACAATCGCAGACTGACGAGATCCTTGAATAAATCTTCAAGTCATCAGCATAAGCTAGGACGCGACAGCTGAGAATAGACAGTAGATCGTTAATGTAAACGTTGAAGAAGAGTGGGCCCAGGTTTGATCCTTGGGGTACACCTGAAGAAGCTGTAAAAGTGTTAGAATGAAATCCATTGTAATAAACATAATTAGAACGATTGTCCAGGTAAGAGGCAATCAGATTAATGACAGGTGACGTAAGACCCAGGGAACTCAGCTTTGAAAGAAGTATTGTGTGATCAATAGTATCGAATGCCTTGGCGAAGTCTGTGTACAATACATCCACCTGCTTTCGAGAGTTAATTCCAGAACTGATAAATTGTGTTATTTCAACCAAGTTGGAGACTGTTGATCTGCCCGAAGTAAACCCATGCTGCTGCGGGGAGATGTGTGACCTTATGTATGCATAAAGCTTAGTATAGAGTAAATGTTCAAATACCTTGGAACTCCCCGACAATATACTGATTGGTCTGTAGTTCAAGATATCATCTTTGTTACCCTTCTTAAAGACAGGATTAATTTTACTTATTTTCCAGATTTCAGGAAAAGTTGATGTTCGGAGAGAAAGGTTAAAGATCACAGACAACGGAGCGCATAGAACAGATGCGCAATCCCTAAGCAAAAAGTTGGGCAACTCATCATGACCTGAAGTAAAGTCAGCTTTAAGGTGTTTCAAAGCAGTCAGAGTTTCACCTGTCGAATAGGGCTCCAAAACAAAGCTGCTAGAGCAAACATGGGCATCTGATGAGACAATAATAGAACGTGGTTGAAACACTTCAGAAAATATTTTAGCAAACGCTTCTACAATTTCGTCCGGAGCAGTAAGCTCCTCCTCCCCATGTCTTAACGTACCGGGAATTCTTGACTTTCCCGTTCTTTGACCAACAAAGTGCCAAAACGCCCTGGGATTTTCAGATATGTTGCTCTCCAAATTCAACAAGTACGTACCATAAGCTCTACGTGCCTCCAACTTCACCAATCTACGTACTCTGACAAATTCGCCCTGGAATATTAGTGATCCCGATAATTTCCATTTCTTGTGGTAAAAATTCTTGAGTTTTAATAACTTGATTAATGAGGAGTCGTACCAGCTAGGAAATCGCTGAGATGTTGATGAGTATTTTGGAACGTGCAGGTCTATAGCAGAATATAGGATATCATAATACTTTGAGACAGCGACGTTGACATCAGAGCATTCTTCCAGTTGCGTCCAGTCGACGCCACAGAGATCATTGTATAGGGCAGGGAGATTGGCTTTTCGAAAGTTATACCTGGAATTGATATTGGACGGAAATGCTGTTGAGGATTCGATATGAAAGTTCATCTCGATATTAAGAGCAGGGTGATGAGGATCCTCAGGAACCAAGGAACTGGGATCATGGTGTATGTTATTAGAAAGGCCGATACTAGCGAAGACTAAATCCAGCAGTCTATTGTTTCTATTCACAATTGTGTTAAGTTGAACTAAGTTAAGGGTAACCATAAAATTGTTCAAGGTTCTATATCTGAAATCATGCATTCTATTGTCGGCACTAAATCTGGGACAATTAAAGTCCCCACACATAAATACATTTTTATCAACAAGACTAAGAGCTAAATTTTCAAAACATAATTCAAAATCGTCATTGCTAATATTCGGTGGAACATACAGCACCACTACATAAACACTCGATGACATGAAATTACACTTTGATACAACTATGTCTACCAAGGGTACCAAGGCAGATATGTAGGAGACGTCACACGGTACAACCGGAACGGACGGAGACGCAGCCTATGAATAAAGGAATTATCGCGGATACATAAAATAAAACAAGAAAAAGAGAACATTGCAAAAAATAACGTCATACATTGGGTATGACGTGCATTAACTGTTCTACCGATACTGCTATATATACATATACACATATACTGTACACACCATATCCCCTTCGGTCCTCAGCCTCATTGCAAGATCCTGGTTTTTTCCAATTTCCCGCATGAGCGGTATTGAGGGCTCCTGTGTGTTCTTCTTCTTTTTGTTTCTGGAATATTTTCCTCGTGGCGATGTTAGTTGTTGTCTTCAAAACCGAAGATCTTCTAACTGAAGCTGCAAATGGTAGTCTGTCACCTGATGGTCTTCCGTGTATGCTTCTATCTCCAAGGATATCCCACCTTACTCCTTGGCTACACAGTACTGATGACGACCAATCAGTCAGAAACACGTGTCTACGGTTGCACTACAGCGGAATTTTCCCAATATTCTCTTTTGTTTGTTTTATTTTATGTATCCGCGATAATTCCTTTATTGATTATCTTTCCTGGGATCGGATGGCACGCAGGTTGACAATGTCTTCCTCGTGGCGATGTTAGTTGTTGTCTTCAAAACCGAAGATCTTCTAACTAAAGCTGCAAATGGTAGTCTGTCACCTGATGGTCTTCCGTGCATGTTTCTATCTCTAAGGATATCCCACCTTTTTCCTTGGCTACACAGTACTGATGACGACCAATCAGTCAGAAATACGTGTCTACGGTTGCACTACAGCGGAATTTACCCAATATTCTCGTTTTCTTGTTTCATAATTACTATATACATATACGTCTACCTTTGTTCTAGCCTTAAATTTAATGATTTAAACTTTCAGTTTGACATTTGAAACATACATGAACATAACCTGCTGTACAATTCAAATTAAGGCGGCCTACAATTGACAACATTTCAAAAAATAACGTCATAGATTGGGTATGACGGGCATTAACTGTTCTACCGATACTGCTATATATACATAAACACATATACTGTACATAACATGTCCCCTTCGGTCCTCAGCGTCATTGCAAGAGTCTGCTTTTTTCCAATTTCCCGCATGAGCGGTATTGAGAGCTCCTGTGTGTTGTTTTTCTTTTTGTTTCTGGATGTCTCTCAGATTTATTCTCGATTTCATTTATATTTTCAATATCCTCTTTTTGATTTCCTTGTGAAAGTTATGGTAGTCCATGTTTTTATTTTTGTTGTTAATCTGTTGTAGTCTTTTATCGCATCTGCTGTTGGTATTTCTACGCATCTTACTATTCTGTGTTTTTTACTCTTATGGGTGTGTGTCCTCTCGTTCGATAGTTTTGTATTTCATTGTTAGTTTGTAGCTTTATTTTTGTTTTGATTAGTCCCCTGTCTATTTTATGTATCAGTAATATATTTTTAATTCTTATAAGTTTCTCAATATTTGGTATTCCAGTTATATTATTATTCTTTTTATAATTTCTATATAACAGATTTTCTTAATACATTATGATTGTTTATCCACTAGTGGAGTAAGATTATAACTCTGAAATTGCAGGTGGTGGAAAGATTTGGTTTTGATTATGCCTTCAGCTAAAGACTCTAAGAACTGTACACGCATTTTTGCAACAATTACTAGAAAAAAATTAAAACTGTCGGTTAGTGTTTTTACACAGTGACCACAATTAATTTAAACATAGTTAATTACATACGTAATATATAGTGCGTTTCAAAAGTCTGGAACTATTAAAATAAAATTCCAACAAACAGTTTTTGAGAAAAGCGCTCGGACAGTTCAATTTTGGTTTTAAAAAATTTAATTTTTTCGATCGTCTTTTGTTTTCGATTTATGTCATCGATTTTTTTTTAAATTGCAACCCATATTTTTTTCGATGGATTTGGATAGAGCTTGAAATTCTGAATACAGAAATATGTACAAGCATGACCCAGACCTTGATAGTTTCTGTAATAAGGGACCTTAAATCCTGAAAGAGGAAAAAATTGGGTAAGCTTTGAAATTTTTAATTACTATGCGAACTGTCACTTTCGACGCATTACTCTATTGCCAAAATGGTACGACACTTAAGTGAAAAGCAAAGACTAGAAATTTTAATGATGAAGGGATACGGAGACAGATGTAGAACTTAAGATGAAGTTTGCGAGCTCTTTAACAATAAGTATCCAGAACTGGAACCAATTACAAGAACAGCCGTATCCAAGATTTTAAGAAAATTTGAAGATTTCGGGCATGTAAGAGATCTCCCTCGGATGTGGTCGACCAAAAGTTTCCGAAGATGTTCAGTTAGATGTTCTACTCGACCTGCAAGAAAATCCCCATAAGGCCACACATAAGTGGCTGCAAATTATGAAATCAGTAAATCTTCGGTGTGGAGGACATTGAAAAAGTATAAATGGCATCCCTACAAGGCAATTTTAGTGCATGTAATTAATGAAGACGATCCGGATCGCCGTATGGAATTTTGCGAGGATATGATGGCTCGATGCACAACCCATCCCGAATTTGTTAGTCGAGTATTATTTTCGGACGAAGCCACGTTTTGCCTTAATGGAGCAGTAAATCGGTAGAACCGCCGATACTGGGCTCCCATAAATCCTCATTGGATGATAGAGGTCCACACGCAGTTTCCACAAAAAGTCAATGTTTGGGCGGGAATTGTTGGATATCGAATTTTGGGAGCATTTTTCATAAAAGGGACGTTGACGAGTGCTAAATACTTAGATTTTTTGAGGGATGACCTGACACCCACTCTTGCGATGCTTTATACCAATGAAGAAGATCCAGACTTGCCAAATAATAACTTATGAAATCAACAATCCACATTTTTCGTTAGATGTGCGAAATTACTTAAATCAAGTTTTTCCCAATCGTTGGATTGGTAGAAGGGGGCTAATTGAGTGGCCTGCACGATCCCACAATCTTACCCTACTCGATTTCTTTTTGTGGGGTTACCTGAAAAGCAAGGTTTACTTCAATCGGCCAGTTACAGTTGACGATTTAAAGAACAGACGTCGGGCCGGAATTAGAGCAATTCGTCCAGAAACACTCCGGAATTTTCTGCAAGATTTCGAATATCGCCTGGGATATTGCCAAGAAGTAAATGGGAATCAATTTGAACAACTCATTTAGTTTATTTATGATAATTAGATTGCTAACTTGACGTTTTTGCGATAAAATAAAAAAAAATTGTAAAAAATGTATTTATTTATTTATTTATTTTTTATAGCTGAGTTGCAATTAAAAAAAAACGATAACGTCATAACTCGAAAAAAAAAAGCGATCGAAGAATTTAATTGATACAAAATGATGTGTTTTTAAAACTAAAGTTGACCTGTCCGAGGGTTTTTCTCAAAAGCTGTTTGTTAGAATTTTATTTCAATAGTTCCAGACTCTTGAAACGCACCGTATACACGTCCACCAGTACAGGATTCTTTGAAAATAAATAAGAAGAAGTTTTACTACGTAATAGTTACCTCGTCTTCCGATAGATCGAGTGTTTTTCCCGAAAACAACATTTCCCGGCGTACCGTAGTGGAGAGATGCGCGGTGTGGGAGGTGCGAGATGTTTTCGCGTATTACCCAACATATATTACGTTTCTTCTCTCTTCTCCAACCGGTCTTACGTATATGACTTTAAATTATGGAATTAATGGCACCTACTACAGGGTCCAATAAATTAGCTTTTATTCATTTTTAATATGAATAATTAGGGGAGCATTTAAAATATCACCTTCCCATTGTTTAAGTGGACGATAAATTTTATGAAGGTGACTGTGGCGGCTGAGGCACGGCCCACTGCAAAAAAGTTTAAAGTACTTAATCTGTCCATCCCCATATACGCCAGGATATCTCCTTTTTCCAATTAACATAAAAATAAAGAAATGTTTTTACTAAATTTAATAGACGGATTAAATTTATTCTATTGCGAATGAAATTGAATAGAATACAGATTTTTTGTTTTAAATCCTATAATAATAATTATTATTATAGTGTCAATTACTAGTGTGCAAGGCTATACTATAGGTTTTCATAATAATAAAAAATAATATAAAAACCTATAGTATAGCCTTGCACACTAGTAATTGACATTTGATACATACTGTCAATTTATATGTTTTGATATCTGTGATAATGATGTTATATTTCTTTTATTTATAATTTATACCATTATACAACACAGCCGGCTGTTTTTAGTCTTGGTTTTTAATTTTTTAATTTGTGATATTGCTGTATACGTTTAATGTTTAATGTTTAATCCCTTTTTTTTATTTTGATAATTTTTGTTTTGACAATATTACATTTTGCAGTTTATATACCGGGTGTCTGTTTCAGCTCGGCCACCGGCCATATCTCGGCAACCGTTTATCGTACAACTTCGCGGAAAAAATCTTGATAGTAAAATGGATGACGGAAATTACAACGAAAATATTTTTAAGTTTCCAAAATGATCGCAAGAGGGCGCAATTCTCAAGATAAATTAAAAATTCGATTATTTTTCATTAAATTCTAGATTAAGGTAGATTGAACATTTTTCTACCAAAATTTTTAGACGTTTTTATACAACTTTCATTTGAAACTTTTTGATATAACTCCCATACGAAGGGAAGAGGGGAGAGGGGTATGTCTGCGTACAAAAGTCGGTATAATTTTGGTTTGCATAAACGGATTTTAATGTTTCTGGGCTCATTAGATAGAGAATCTTACAAAGAATTGAAGGACATGTAGCACGAAATTACGTGGTTGTCAAAGAAAATAACAGGGGGCGCTGTTCTCGTTGTATGTACATTACTTGTTTTTTCTTTAAAATTTTAAATAGAACGTCATATTTTTAATATAGTAATATTGAAGAACATAAAAAACTGAAGAGAATGATGAAAACCGGAAGTTGCTACCTTTTTCCTTGACGAAGATATAGTCATACGAAGACAATCCAAATAAAATAAAGAATTTTTAATATAAATTTATTTATTGTGAGTAATAACTTTATTTTAATTTTAAGTGTCACTAGACAGTGTATAGTTCGCTTTCACTTGAATTTTCATCATAGTCTTCCATAAATGTATTTATTTCAATCTTCTCACCGATTTTTTAATTCTTGCATATGTTACATTAGATTCTCTTCTTAAATGTTTTTCAATTCTCTAGTTATTTTTAAATTTCATGTCTTGCCTTTTTAGACATTGAAATCAAATAATAATTTTACTGATATAGGTAGATCTAATTATAGGAAAACACCAAAAATAATTTCCATAACTCATTAACTAAGTAGACAATAACGAGAAAAAAAACAATATAATATAATGCATTAGTTATAATCAAATCATTTACTCATTAGTAACGAAAGGGTACACAAATTGATATCTAAATCATCCCCGCCTGAAATGAAAGTAAATAAAAGAACCTATTATTTACCTAAACATAAATAAGAAAATATATTGACCATGTAATATAAAGGAAAAGAAAATATATTTAAATCAGAAAGTATAAAAAAAGAACAAGAAAAAGCTTCAACTTAACAAATGTTCAAAGTGTTCACCTTCATTTTCAATACCCGTTTACTTGTTGATTAGTGGAGAGCAGAGTTACTTTCATTTCGGAGGCAGCAATTGTTGTACTCGGCTTTTTGTGATAAACTATGTCTTTTATTCTGCCCCATAAATAAACATCAAGAGCATCTGGCAAGGTGAATAAAAACTCAATAATGTCTTCTTTCGGGAATGCATTTTCATAGCATTGAAAATGCATTCTGATCATGTCATAAGCTTCAACGTTAGAATACGACATTTTACAAACTTAATAATTATGTGCAGGTGTCCAAAAAGGCTTAATTTGCTAAATACGTACAAAAAGTTTAACTACAAGTGACACTAATATCTTTGCATTCCGATTTTCATGGCCTACCTTGGAAATCTCATCATAATGTAATTTAGTATCACTGTGCATGCCATGTTGTATGATGAAAATTTAAAAAAAAAAGCAAACTGCACTGTTCACTATTATTATTTTATTTCAATGTTGGAAAGGATAAGAAATGATATTTAAAAAATAATAGCTAGAGTATTTAAAAACATTTAAAAGGAGAATCTAACGTAACATATTGCTGTGGCAACATGACTATTTGGAATATGATAATTGTAGTATTGCCATACATTAGGCTTTGCCAAATAAATTATGTTGTGTGCTGTTCCAGCAACATAAATAATAAAGATGATGATAATTTTTATCATCCTTAATGTGTATTTTATTTATCTTAACAGCACGTACTTTATAAGTATACGTGAATTCCATCAGTGTATTTGATATTTCTTCCCTCTCGTCAAATCTCTTGTTTTGCTTTAGATTGGGATAAGGCTTATTTAAAATGAAAATCAGAAATCATATAAAACATAATTGTAGAATTTATTTAATATTTATTACATAAAGAAAAAAATATATAGCATCGCTATACTATATTCACCATTTTTATTTTAAAAGAAACATAATTAAAAGAAACCGTTTGTACCTTCTTCTAGGTTGTAACGTTTTAATGATACGAATATGGTTTCTTATACTTAATTAAATAGAAATCTAAAATATTTTCCTGTTTCAAAACAAATGAATTCAATTAACTTTTGTATACTATTTACATTTTATGCTAGTTCTATTTTCATCAGATACATTATATTCGCACGTAATGCCCTGATAAACTTAGAGTTTCGCAATGGTCAATGTTTGGAGAATAAGCTTGAATCTGATTACTATCTAGAACCATTCGCACGTGTTATAGCTAGCATCTCAGAGTCCGCTACCCAGAAACACTTTCCTTATTTCAAATTTAATTTTAAATTATTAATTTATAATCAAAACTTTATTGTAAACATTAATGATGCTGATACTGTGCCAGAAAATATACATTTGCACGCTATATCTTCTTAACACTCAACACCATTAATTATTTCATCTTTTTTAAACTTGAAACTAATGAACGCTTATTTCAGGAAAATATTTATTATCCCTGTTGCACAACGTTATATTGAATATACATTTGCACGTTATATTTCAATACACGCCTAGCCACATTAATAAATCTTTGTCTCTAACTTACTTTGAATCATTGAAAAACTTTTCAAATTCTGCCATTTGCATCTCCATTATTTTTACAAAAATACAAAAACAATTAACAAAGAAAATAAATGAATGAAACCTAAATGAAAATAAAAATTAACACGCTAATACAAAAGAAATAAATATGAATCGTGGTGTATCTAACCCTACGATTTTAAGTTTTCGATAACCAGCTAATCTGTGAATCAATCAATGAATGAATCTTGTCGATTCTTGTTTTCCATTTATATTCCCGGGGAAAACACGTGACCGTTCTCAACGCCATCTGCAGAAACTACCATTTGAGTTGCCACCCTGCGTCTCTAGTGGGCTCTTGGCCTCTTCAAGTTGCCGTCGTGATTTGAACACCCACTCACACGCACTTGTTGTCCTTTTGACAGTTCCTCACTTCAAAATGTCAACACTCCTAGAATTGTCCGTTTATAACATAAAAGCTTCCTATAAATTGTCCAGCGTTTCTCCAACGTAGGTATACTTGTATTAATATAACTCTTCTTTATATTTGTTTATGAATTTATTACCTTCTTTACTATTTTTCACATATTTCCTCTTTCCATTAGCTAACACAATTCTTATTTTTGTTTTATGTCCAGCTCTCGGCAATATTGGAAAAACATTGCAAACAACAGGTATCCTTTTAATAAGATTACTCGTACTATTACGGTCCATTTGGTTTGCCTTTTCGTTGCCTCCTTCAACCCAGGATTTCCCCAACGGTGATATATCTATCTGTAATAAACTACAAACCAAGTTTACATTATATTTTCTTTTTATTTTGTGTGTCATCAAAAAAACCGTACAAAACCTCTCTACAGCTTATGAAACATAATACTACATGTACGCATTCATGAATGTATTCCACTATTATTACCATCTGTCGTTTATAAAACACTACTGCTGATTATATGTCTCAGAATATTTTATTTATATCCTTTTTTATTATTTATTTACTTATATAGTCATAAGTTAAGGTAAATATTTATTCTTTTTGCATGATTTATTTAATAAAGTTCATTACCTTATGCACGTTCTCAAGTTTACATAATTTATTCAATTATTTTTCTCCCGTGCATATCGAATTTTATTTTCTTCATACATTTTTTTTGCATTTAGATGACTAGTTCTTATTACACTACCATCCTTAAGCATAACCCTTTCTCGGTTATTTGCTTTCATTTCTTTTTTATTTTTAAACAACGGTCCATTATTTAAAATGTTCAGTGCAATTCTCACACATTTTATAAAGTCAGGTTGTTTTTCATTATACACAAACCATACATCTTGTTTCTCTTTTCTTTTTTTAAATTTTATCTCGTCTTTTATTTTAGTACTTATTTAATATCTAAATTGTAAATATAAGTTCAATTTTATGTCTACATTTTCTCACATAAAACGTATGCAACCCAATATACTCATGTTAAATTTTGAAATACAATAAACTTATTATTATTGTTTCTTTTATATTTTATACACTTAAATTAAGTCTTAATGTTATTACTATTATCTTATTAATATGCAAGATACCACGGCAATATGCAATGAATTAAAAAATCGATAAAAAGATTGAAATAAATATGTACATTTAGCGAAGGGTATGATGAAATTTCAAGTGAACTATACACTATCTAGAGACCCTATTAAAATTAAAATAAAATTATTACTCCCAATAAATAAATAAATTTATATTTAAAGAATTTTATTTTTCTGCATTGTCTTCGTATGACTATATCTTCGTCAACAAAAAAGGTAGCACCTTCCGGTTTTCATCATTCTCTTCAGTTTTTTATGTGCTTCTATATTACGAAATTAAAAATATACCGTTTCATTTGAAATTTTAAAGAAAAAACAAGAAATATACATACATTGAGAACAGCGCCCCCTGTTATTTTCTTTGACAACCACGTAATTTCATGCTACATATCCTTCAATTCTTTGTAAAATTCTCCATCTAATGCGCCCAGAAACATTAAAATCCGTTGGGGCAAACCAAAGTTATACCTACTTTTGTGCGCAGACATACCCCCTCCACTCTCCCCTTCGTATGGGAGTTAGATCAAAAAGTTTCAAATGAACGTTGTATAAAAACATCTAAACATTTTGCTAGTAAATTTTTTAATCTATCTTAATCTAGAATTTAATGAAAAATTATCGAATTTTTAATTCATCTTGAGAATTGCGGCCCCCTGCGATTATTTTGGAAACTTAAAAATATTTTTGTTGTAATTCCCGTCATCCATTTTACTATCAATATATTTTCCGCGAGGTTGTACGATAAACGGTTGCCGAGATATGGCCGGTGGCCGAGCTTAAACAGACACCCGGTATATCTACTAATGTTTTGAGAAAGATGTGAATTAAACATCGAAACGTTAATAATCACTCTTTTATTTTAATATAATTTTACCATAGTACCCAAGAAAATATATTTGTTAATTAAAAATTAGTGGTAAAGAAAAACAAACACAATATATATTTATATATTAAAAACGTATGTATGTATATCTTTTGAAATAATAGTCACATTTGAAAATGCAGTAAAAAAAGACGAACGTACTTCCTCTGAAGTGTACGCTCTCGCCTCGCAATTAACTCGTACCTTTTCCGCGAGGAAAAATCATCTTTTAATGATCGTATAAGTGAATGGAACATCTGTAGGAAAAAAATTTATCACAATTACAAATCCACATAATCGTTTAACTTACCATTTGGGGAGAATATATGCGCGCGTAGGAATCGTTTTTCAGTGTAATAAAGGAAGCGCTTCCTTTTAAAGCCGTTCGCAATTTCACTGATAAGAGATATTGTGGAAATTTCGATTATGGAAAAGAGAAATGTCGTACTCGACTTCTGCTGTACATACTATTTCACTTTTATCCGTATGAATATACGCATAATTATTTAGTGTTTCAATGATGTACCACGAGAGGTTTTGGAAAACAAAATCGACATGAAATGTAGGCATACCAATACTACTACATGACAAGACGTAATACCAGTAAAGTAAATAATATTTATGATTTTATATATACCGGGTGTCTGTTATTGATATCTAATAATATAGATAATCATGAGTTATATAATTTAAAAATATTTTAATTTATACAGAGTGTTCCATAAAGACGGACTATCACAAACTTATGTTTTTGTAAATGCTACACATTCTTTTGCATTTTATGCATTTTGATCAGCTCTTCAAGGGCTGATCAAAATGACATCAATTTGTAAGTCGCTATTTAGTCTAAATATGCCGATAAACATTTTTTTTTTGACACAGAGCGACTGCGATATTTTAACCATTGTTAATGCATGAACTTCCAAATTTTTCGTTTCATAAGTTTTAAGATTTTAATAAAAATTACTTATTTGTAAAACGAAAATATTAGAAGCACCTCTTTTCAATTAATTTCAGTTGCTATACTTTGTGTAATTACTTTTAACCTGGACTCTAGTTTATGTCTACTTGGTCTTACGATTAATGAGAACCTTAAATGGAACTCGCATATTGATAATGTTTGCAGTTGTCTATCAAAGGTATGTTTCACACTAAGGCAACTTAAAAAACATGCAATGTTTAAACTCTACTTATGTTCTACCATTCAAACTTTATTTATTGTCTGCGGTATTGCATAATACATTGGGGCTTATGCTCAGAAACGAATAGAATCTTCATCTTGCAAAAAAGAGCAGTAAGAATCATTTTCGGTTTGGGTTACGGAGATTCTTGTAGAAAACTTTTAAAAGAAAAAACCTTACTTACTTTCTATGACGTTTATATAATGGACGTGCTGTGCTTCGTCTTTAAGAACAAAAGAGATTTTGCAAGCGGCAACGTAAGTCATGATCATAATACACGTCTCAATAATTATATGCTGTCAATTGCGCATTCAAAACAAATTTTTCAGAAAGGAACTTACTTCGTAGGTTGTAAGTTTTATAATAAGTTACCCGATTCTATTAGAAATATTTCTAATTTTACTGTTTTTAAGTAGTCTTTGCGGCAGTATATCCTTCAGATCTCCTGCCTTTGTTTAGAAGACTTTTTAAAACTCTAGCTATCATACTTGACTTATTTCTGGCGTGTACTTGTCTATTTTGGAATGTATATGGCTTTTGAAATAAAGATTATTATTATTATTATTATTATTAATTAAGTCAAAACAACTCTTATTTGTAAACCCTAATCAGTTTTATTCAGATATAATGTCCTACAACTTTTGCAATATTGCCCACAGGCACTATAAAGTAGATATTTCTAATTAGTAAATTTTAAGTACTTTTCAATGACATATAAATATACAGGATGTTCCATTTATTTTGCTTAGAATTTTTAACTTTAGCGAATGGATTGTAATTCTAAAGAACATGCATAGAATGTCAAAATAAACATTAATATCACTTACTGAAAAGATATCTCTACTAATTGAGCGCATAATAGGTATTTCATCATTAGTCGTTATTTCATAGCAACCTTTCTTTTCAAATGTTGTACAATTTTTAACGAAAAATCGCCATAGCTCAAAAACAGTTGAAAATCGACAAATGCAAGTTGAAGTCAGTTTAATCAGTCCTTTAAGGCCTATCATAAAATGTAAAAGAATGCATAGCATTCTGTTTAAAAAACATAAGTTTGTGTTGGTTCGTCGTTGTCGAACACTCTGTATAAATGAAAATATTTTTTTTCATTGTGGAGCTTATGATTATCTACAATTTTTATATTAAAAATTATTCGTTATCTACATTATAAGATAACAATAAAGGACTTTACCTGTCCGCTGGGACATATATGAATAATAAAAAAAAATAGTGGAAAGAATATCGGGTTATTCCGCTTTAGTGTAGCCGCACACATGTGCTTGTCAAATTGACAATTTTTTTGTAAATATCAGTGCATTTGTGTACTAAATTTTCATGTTTCTCTTTGAAAATTGATTTAAATTCCCTTCAAATGTTCTTTTCTGTCCAACTGCTCTGCTCATAGGTGTCCACCAGTGAACATACAGCCTTTATTTCTTGCATGCTGGATTTACATTTTAAATGCAAATATACTGCTGGTTGCCTAGTATTAAGTTATGTCCATAAATATATAAAATAGAGAAATCTTTTAAAATCAATCTATGTCATTCCTCGATATGAAGGTATTTTATTCAAATTCTTGTTAAATTATATTAAAGTATGAAATAAAATAATATATATACCGGGTGTCTGTTTAAGCTCGACCATCGGCCATATCTCTAGAACCGCTTATCGTACAACCTGACGGAAAAAATCTTGATAGTAAAATGGACCACAGGAAATTCAACAAAAATATTTTTAAGTTTCCAAAATGATGGCAAGGGGGAGCAATTTTCAAGATGAATTAAAAATCCGATAATTTTTTATTAAATTCTAAATTAAGATAGATTAAAAAATTTACTAGCAACATTTTCTGACGTTTTTATACAATTTTCATTTGAAAATTTTTGATCTAAGTCCCATACGAAGGGGAGGGTGGTGGGGGGTATATCTGCGTACAAAAATAGGTATAATTTCTGCTTGCCCCAACGGATTTGAATGTTTCTGGGTTCATTAGATAGATAATTTTACAAGGCATTGAAGGATATGTAGCAGGAAATTTCGTTGTTGTCAAAAAAATTAACAGGGGGCGCTGTCCTCAATTTATGTATACTACTTGCTCTTTCTTTAAAATTTTAAATAGAACTATACATTTTTAATATCGTAATACTGAAGCATATAAAAAACTGAAGAGAGTGATGAAAACCGGAAGTTGATATCTCTTTTCCTGACGAAGATATAGTCATACAAAGACAATCCAGAAAAATACAAAAAATTATTATTGGGAGTAATAATTTTATTTTAATTTTAAGAGAGTCTCTAGACAGTGTATAGTTCGTTTTCACTTGAATTTTCATTATACTCTTCCATAAATGTATTTATTTCAATCTTTTTATCGATTTTTTAATTATTGCATATGTTACGTTAGATTATCCTATTAAATGTTTTCAAATTCTCTAGCCATTATTTTTTAAATATTATTTCTTGTCCTTTACAACATTGAAATAAAATAATAATAATACTGAACAGTGTAGTTTGCTTTTTTTTTTTAAATTTTCATCATACAACATCGCATGCACTGTGATACTAAATTACATATGAGATTTCCAAGGTAGGCCATGAAAATCAAAATGTAAAAATATTAGTGTCACTTGTAGTTAAACTTTTTGTACGTATTTAGCAAATTAAGCCTTTTTGGACACCTGCACATAATTATTAAGTTTGTAAAATGTCATATTCTAACGTTGAAGCTTATATGACGTGATCAGAAGGTATTTTCAATGCTTTGAAAATGCATTCTTATTATTGAAATTATAACGCATGAATTGTAACAAAAAAAAACACTGTAACTAACTTTTAACAATATTTTCAACGTGATGCTAATTTAACAAAAATATTACAGTAATATCTAAGCTTGAAGGCACAGTGAACATTTAGATATTATAAAAAGTGCTTCTAAAGAAAATTATAAAATTTATATCGGGTATTGCCTCCCCGTGCTCTTATAACTGCTTCCATTCATCTAGGCATACTACATACTAATTAAGGTGCAGTTGGTAGCTTAAAGAATATTCTCCCATTTAGCAACTACATCTTCAAGTTCCCTAAGAGTTGAAGAAGCAGGTATATGAGATCTAACTACTCGTTTAAGTACATCCCACAGATGTTCTATGGTATTTATGTCCGGGCTTTTAGGTGTTCACTCCATAACTTGAATATTCCTACCTCCCGAAGGTAGTCCATTACGTCTACAGCAACGTGGTCGAGCGTCATCTTGCATAAAGAGGAAGTTGGCGCCGATAAATGGGGCAAATTGCACAACATCCTCTTCTACAATACTCTCGATATAAAATTCAGAATTCATTGATTGATTCATTGATTTCAACTCAGTGCGAGTGTCAAAACAAATTGCACTCGAGAACGTTACTGACCCACCACCAAATGGAACTCTTGGAGAGATATTGCATTCAGAAAGCTTCTCATGTGGTCTTCTCCAAACATGCTCACGTCCATCTGCTAAGTCGTCAATTGTCCAGTTTGCATGAACTCTAGCAAAACGCAATCTAGCAACTCTATGTTGCCTGGTGAGCAGTGGTGCAATTGCTGGTATTTAATCCTGCTTTATTAAGCCTTCTCCGGACTGTTCTTCCAAAAATGTCTAGGTTTCGGACTTCGGCTAGAGCTTTGCGTAACTCGGAACTGGTCGATCGTCTCGTCCTTAAGACAAATTGTTTAAGAAATCGATCATGTACTTTATTTGTAGATCTTTTACTACTTTGTTCTCTTGCTCTAGCGAAGAAGTCTAGTCCAAAGTTCATTAAAAGGTTTAACCGACTTATTGTTAAATGTTTAATGCCTAACAAATTAGACACATAAGGCTGGCCACGACCATTATTAACCAGAGCTATTGCTTGCGCTGCTTCATGTTCACTTAAATTACGTTGAAGATTGATGTGTTCAACTCTAGCTAGACAGTCTATTTTATTATTTTAAACAAATTAAAATCAAACTAATTATAAACAAAATTATACTGACCAATTTCTGTATAACTCCTTTTTGGGAAATCAACACCACATACATTTATTTGCAAAGTTATAACCTTAAAAATGTCAAATCACTGCATTTTTTTTTTAATAATAACAGATGACATTCTAAGCTTCCTAGATGCTATATTTCACGAATTAAAACTGTGAAAATTGCAAATAATAAGTGATGCGATAATTTTGTCCAGAAGTTTACATTATACAGGCTGTCCCAGAAATAAAAAGACGGAGTAGCAGAAATCGGAAGCTAGATTGTGTAAAAACGTACCCTCAAAATATCAAGTCTTTATTCGTGCGCAGAGGGCAGAAAAAAAATAAAAAAGAATTTAATTGGCCTTACGCCGACCCTGGACTAAATATTCGCCTGCTTCACTTTCACAATCGGTCCTTTTCAATACCACCATATTACTTGTGTTAAAAAAAAGGAGGAGGAATAGATACTTCATAATAAATATCAAACCATTAATTACTTTAATTTTACACCTGCTAGAAAAAAAATAGTTACATTCTTGATATTTACTGTAACCTAGAAAAACTACGATTTATTGAATATTCTAAAATAGTAATAATTGGCTGTTTCCGACTACAAACACTTTAAAAATAAAAACAATCTTTTATTGTTTGCAATAAAGGGGAAAAAATATGTTTTATATGAATGAGTACATTTAACTTTTTTTCGCGTTTTATACAAATAAAAGCATATTTTCTATGAATGCGTGTTCGTTTCTATTTACAAATGAGCATTCTTACGTGTATTTATAAACATACATTCTGTGCCAGGTCCGTAATGTAATATTTTTATCTAAAAAACACAATAGAAAATTAAATTTTTCATTTCTTCGTTATTGCGGTATATTTGGGCCTGTTTCTGTTCGGACTTTACATACCTGCTACTCCGTCTTTTTATTTCTGGGACAACCTGTATATATATATATATATATATATATATGTATTGACATGGTTTGTTTAACCATGAAATATATTATATTTACTTTTATTCGAGTTCTTAAAAATAATGGTATTTATATTGGTTTAATGTTTATTCGAAGGTTTGCAAGATTAATAAACATTATTATTACAGTAATAAATGATGTGTTATGTAAAGTTTTGGTTCACTATGTATAACGGTGGAACGTTAAATTTTCTTTCTTCTATATAATTATTGTATAATCTGGAAGGAATAAATTAAAGATACTAGTATTGTTAAAAAATGTTATGAATTATAAATTTGTACAAAATTGTTTAATGAGCGTTAATATGTAAAGTAAAATATAATAATCTATTGGGATTTGAGTATAATCAAATTTGAATTAAGATTCGCGGTTATTTTTTGAACAAGAGGAAGTGACATTTTGATTCTGACAGATCATGTTGAGTGTGATCAAAATATGATGGAAAATGTGATATTGAATGAAATTAGGTTTTTAAAAGGTAAAATGAATTAAATAATGTGAATAAAGAGAATATAAAAGAACTATATTGAATATTAAAGGTATGTGGTAGTTTTTTATTGGTGAACTTAAAAATGTTAGGTGATCGTCTAGGTGATTTTAAAATAAATAAAGGAGAATAATTTTATTCTTAATTGAGTACGGGTGTATAATTTATGTGTTATTGGAATAACAGAACTTTGTACATATTATAATAATTTTGAGTTATAAAAGTCACTAAAAGTGTTAATATAGATAGCATAATTAGAAGTATAGATAAAATTATTTACAATTTCCAACTTTGAGTGGAAGCAAAGGCTAATTATTAATAACGGATTGAGTTGTTAAGTGATTAATATTGAACGAGTACGTAGGTATATAAAGAAGATTTTGGTAATATATTAAAAAAAAAATTACCCTTAATTTATAAAATACTGATCCGAGTCAGTGTGAGCATATCATTTTGGATTCTATTTGAAGAGGAGGAGGTTTCAAGAGTATTCCAGTCCAGAATATAATGCAAGTTTAAACATTTTGATGAACTATTGGGAGAAGGAGATAGATCCTGATACCGTTATCCAGTACAGAAAGGTGTTTTCAGGTCCAGATATTCAGAATATAATGCAAGTTTAACCATTTTAATGAATCGTTTGGAGAAGGATAAATTCTGATACCGTATTCCAGTTTAGAAAGTCTTGAGAAGTGTTTTCCAGTCCAGAAGTTGTTCTCCAAGAAGTGTATTTATTTTAGGGTACATCAAAATATCGTATCCGAGAACTTCAGTAGACGATAGTAGGTAGCATTTGGAAATATCTATAATCTTCAAGTGTTGAGGGAGCTGAGACATCCAGGACCCTACCATAACTTCATGGAAATTGTTTTCATCGAGGCAGTATAAATCTACGAGAATGAAAATAACATTCTTTTGACGAATTGATAGAACTGCAATGCATTTTTGACTTAGGTTATATAAAGTATTTACATATTGAAATTGATAATTAATCTTATATATTGGTCATCTTCAACGTTAAACCAATATAATAAGATTTTAGGGATATCATTATTAAAATAGAATGATGTATAGAAAAGTGAGGTTATATTGTGATATATATGAAAGGTATCTTATTGAAAGAAAATATTGAATATAGTATCCATTAAAGTTAGCATAGTGAACTTAATGTTTATATGAACATTGGAAAACACATTATTTATTGATTATAAAATAAATTGTCAAAACATAAATATTACTCACCATATAATACCAGTATTTGGTTATAACTCATTTCTTTATACAGAGAACTTCAACCGTGGTTAAACAATTTTTATTGAGCATGTTCCTCTACTGTGTTATTGAGTAAATTAATTTGTGCACATAATATATCTAACAAATCAATATACACTTATTAATTCAATATTGTTTTTCTTCATTGATGGTGTTATGTATTTGAATTCGTAGATAGAATATAAGTATTTAGAGGTTAAATATTCATCCTGAAAAGAAAAAGATACACACATAAATTTATATTTTGACAGATATAAATTACAAAGGAATAGAAATACTTACGTATTAATGTGAAATAATAGTTAATTATACAAAACCCAGAGAAAATGGACTATCTACACACCCTGAGTAATAGAGAAGTCATATATAAAGATTTTTTGGTAAATAAGAATTATAATAGATTTTAAAAAGATAGGTTAAAATCTTTGACATTGATTTTTAATAACTCCACCATTACAATAAACTAGTACAGTAAAGTATAGCACTACCAGTTTAATAAACTATACGAAAGTCATGAAATTATTAATATTTAGATTTATTGAGCTAAGCCGAGTTTTTTAGAATCAAAGTAGAATTTTACTTTTATTATAGAGTCTCAAATAACGGTTTCAGTATGTATGATAATAAATAAGAATTTTGCTACAATTTTTATTTGTATCATTGTTTATTTTTTTCCAATTTAATTACTTTAACGACCTTCATTTCTATCTGTTGTATACTAAACAATCATTAAAATATGTATATTTTGCTAGTTCACGCAATTTATTTTGTTGACATAATCGTAACATAAATGAAGGTCGTAATTGATCTTTGTTTAATAACATACTAAATAGTATATTATGCAACGAGCATTTAATAATGGTTTTTAAGACACGAGTAAGAAAATTGTGATACGAGCTGAAGGCGAGTATTTTAATGAATACGAACAGCCTCTAAATGCGAGTTGCATACATTATTTTTTCTACGACCCCATAATAAAACATTATTTTTTGAACATTCCATTTCATAAATTAAAAAATTTTCCGTACGTTTTTGCGAATTTAGCTGGTAATAAATTGTTCGTGGCTACTAAGGCTTGTTCCATAATTTCTGCTGGAGTCAAATTTTACATTTCAATGTCATTATCCCTCATTTTTACCGTTTATATTTATAAAAAGTAGCACAAATGTTAACTACTTACTAGTAAATTACAGAGAACTGTCACATTTAATTAATTTTTATATCTGTCAGATATGAAGTGGACATATTGAACATTCATGAATATTGGAATGTCGCATATCTTAAGGAAAATCTGTACCTTAATGGACATCATTAAAGTACAAGTTCAGCATATCTAATAATACAATTAAAGTATGGGAGTAGAAAAAAGAAACAATAAGCATTTCCAATTTCTTTTAAAGATATGTATCTATCCCTTAGAAAGTAGGTTCGTTACAAGTTGGAGCAATTGCCCTAACTGGGCCACCTATATTTCCTCACGGGTTTTATTAACCGATCACCCCTCGTATACACCTATATTTCATCAGAATAAAATATTAATTCTGGTTTTTTCTTTTGCTACCAATACAAAAGCAAATTCGTCATGTATACTTTCACACACACACACACACTCGTATAAAATACAAGTTCGCAAGCATCCACACAGCGAAATACAAATAGAGTATATTTTAAAAGAGCAATACTATTGCATTTTCTACCCCTCCCGTCTTCCGTAAGGGTAGGGGGTACATGATATGATTATGATCCCCTGTTGCTTGGTAACGCGCAGCATCCAACCCCCACCATTTATATATAAAGTGAAGGGTGCATCCACGGATCTTACTCCGCGATGTGCGTTCGTCTAGTGTGGCGAAACAATGTCACTGCGTCGCCATCTTTGATAGCTTCCTATTGTAGAGGGCAGAAATGTTCAAGTAGCGCCTTCGTGAATTCATAAAGATCCCTTCTGGTCACATCAAAAACACTAGCAGACCCTCACAAACTAACGTATTTTAAGTTTTGCATTGGCGCGAATAGAATTCAATTTTGTTTTAAAATCAAAATTTTAGAAGCAGTTTTAGTGATTTTTTATTTTTTAAGTTTCTTTTATTTCAATAGTTCTTTATTTTAGTATATTTATTCGGCGTGAGATAGTGGTTTTATTTGGCGTTTTAGTAAATTTTAATTGATTTAGTGATTGTTTTATTATGATTTTTACACCTCAATTGTCTATTAGGTACGTCTCACATTCGGGTATATAGTGCTTTTATTTCTTAGTTATTGTAGTGTTTAAAAGACTGGTTATTTTTTATGTTTTTTCCTATTAATATTGGGTTCATTTTACGAACTTGAAAAACGTGTATCCAGATGCCAGTCGACTTGGGGTTTGAAGAATGAATTATTTCAACCAGTGGTGAGTATACAGTTTTGTTGCCTAAGACGTTGCTTACAACAATCTGTGAATATACAGTGCGAGCTATAAATATTCATGCCGTTTAGATGCTATTAGGAATCTACTAGCATCTAAATTTGTCAGAAACATTTTACTAATCATAGACTAAATGTGAATAATACATTTACTCTGTGATTTAGTAAAATGTTAGTGACAAATTTATGTTAAGAAAATTCTTTATTTCTGCTTCTTTAGAATGTAAATATTATGACTAGATTTATCAAATACTTTGCATCAAAATGTATAGGTTCTACTTACGTTGGCATTAATAAATTTAACTATTGGTTAAAGAAACAAAAAAGGCAAATTAATATTTTGATGGACAGCATAGTATGACAAATATTAATATATTTGTGAATCAATATTTGAACGAGAGAACTTTTTATATTTATGTCCATCTATAAATTAATTACTCTGACTTACTGAGAGAAATAGCGTTATTATCAATAATTAATTGTATTTATCAATATCACCTGAAGTTAAAAACGATTCCAAGATATTTTCAAATAAACAAAATCCCGTAATTTCATTTCTTCTGCGCATTTCTTTAATGTTTCATGCTCTAATATAACTTTGACACTTTTTTTTAGCACATCTAATAATAATAATTGCCGCACTTTGTCAGGCTAAAAGCATTATTATTACAGAGAAAATATAATATTACTATAGGATTTAATTCACAAAAATGAATTTGTTTGTCCCCGTAATATTTCTTTAATAAATTGTAGTTACATCTGTAGAAGATCAAGTAAAACTCATATATATATATATATATATATATATATATATATGTATTCGAAAATAAAATAGTACTTGTGTAGATTCTACAAAGCTGAGCTCAAAATTTTATTTTGATAAATGATGTGGGTATTTTCTCAACTTTGCTAGAAGGATTTGGTTTATAATTCGCGATATTAAGAGCAGCATTTTATTGCGGCTTCCTGAAAATTGTGCAAAACCAGTACTGAAATGCCTTCATGATGATCAGCAAATATTTTGTTTTCTAGAATTTTCAATATTCTAGCAATAAGTCCATTTCGAAATCTTATGTTAGCAATGGCGTGTTGTTCAACCTTTTCTCTATACGATTTCAATAGCTTTTACAAAAACTTCATCTTTGAATATACACATTAGTACTAACCCAAAATTTTGATCCTGTATGCTCTTTAGATAATGACAAGGAAGTATGTGTGGTTCCTTACTAATCTAATAAAATTGACGTACCTACAAATTTGAAATGTTTCCTTTTTATTAGTAACTAAAGAAATAGAGTGATAAGGTAAGGTAATTTTTGATGTGCTAGGATAATTGGCAATTTCATTAAAAGTCGTAGGTAAAAGTCTATGTGTAGGATTTTATAGAAATTATTATATATAATATTATTAACAAAAATAACTTCACGTGAATATTTTACCAGTAAAATATTATCTACCAATACCGTTTTTTCTACAGTCCAGCAAATTTTTCATTAACAGTGTTTTCTTTTTGCAAGGCCTGCATATCACAAATTGATTTGAATATAAACCAAAACATTCGAATTACAATCCTTTTTAATAGATGAGAATTACATAGGTTTTGATGAGGACTAAATGACCACAACGTTTTTATTTCTTAGATTAAAATAGAGGTGTGGCAACCACACCACTTTCTTATATGTATGAGCGTTCCGAAGTGTTTATATAGAAGTTATTACAAAGTAAGTTTTAAATTCTTAACCAAATAAAGCTTTGGACAAGAGTCTTACTTTCTGTACGCATGTTGAAATTTTTTCTTATTTTCTTAATAAATCTCTATAGGATGAATAATTTGAGAAATATTTACGAAACAAGACTTTTTGATAAGAGTAAAAAGTTACTTCCGCTCCGAATTTTGAATTTTTTTTTATACAAAAATTCTTCCAAATGCAGCTCCTAATACTTTTGCATTTTCGATAAATCTGTATAGAATGCAAAATATGCGAAATATTTGCAAAAACTGCTATTTGATAAGAGTAGATGTATTTCCTCCGATCCAAATTTTAAAATTTTTCTCTACAACACTTTTTCGAAGTTTAGCTCTAAATATTTGGCACTTATAATAAGTCTGTATAGAAAGCATAATTTGGGATGTATTCGTAAAAAGCTGCTATTCGAGTAAAAGTGTTACCTCTAGTCCAAATTTTGAAATTCTTTCTATACAAAACTTGTTTCAACTTGAGCTATAAAAACCTTTATATTCTGGATAAATTTGTATAGAGTGCATAATTTTCAAAAAACTGTTTTTCCATAAAACAAAAAGACCTACTTCAGGTAGGAATTTTGGAAAACTTTTTTTCTATTAATTTGTCTAAATTTATTGGTAAATTCTATTTTTTTTTTTGGTGAAGTAAACTATTACTTGCAGTTTACCAACTCTACTGAAAACCTAATAGATCTTCAGAGGAAGATTATACTCGTAAATATAACGTTTAGTATTCATAGCTCTACCCGTTTGAACGCTATCGTGGACACACACAGACATTTCTTAAGAACCACTTTTTTGGCATTAGGAGACATCAAAACGTGGACATTTACATAATGTCCAGGTTGAAAATTTTTGCATTTTTGCAAATGCACTTGCAAAATGGAAAAAATCTCATAGACCAAAAACGTCTGATATTTAGGCCATACCTTTAGCTCTCCTGGGACCACTAGATGGAACTCAATGTATGACAGTATCAAACAAAGAGTGGACATGAAAGAAAAACTTTCCATCCTCTTTTTAAAACAAGTAATACCTTGTTTGAAATCACTGCACTTTTAACAGAGGCCCAAAATATTTTACAAGTTCTTCTTCCTAGTCTAATGTCACTTAAAAATAAGCTAAATAAATTAACTAAAAAGAAGTTTAAAAGTGGTGGAGATATAACACTCCAAAGTGGCATTAATGGTTTAGATAATAGATTTGAACATATTTTGACTTTAGAAGAAGTTTAAAAGTGGTGGAGATATTCCTGAGTGCCATTAGTGGTTTAGATACTAGATTTAAACATATGCAATACTCTAAAGTGCCATTAATAGTTTAGATAAGAGATTTCAACATATTTTGGCTTTAAAACATACCTATGTGCCTTTAGAAGCAATTACACATTTTGAGTTTAAACTTTGTTGGTTTCTGGTAGTCGAGTCAACGTCTGTGTTATCTAAACATGATATTAAACAACATCTTATTTCGGAGTGTGAATTTATTTCTATCTCAACATTCCGAATTAATGAATGTTACAGATACTGATACCAATAATTATAAGATGGAAATTAACCACAGCAGCTTACATGATTTTAATGATGAAATCACACAATCAGCTGAAACTGAAAATAAAAATAAGGTGCATCTTGAAATTTTACAGTATCTACACGATATAAGATAAAACCTTTCCATGCTACAAAGTTACCCTCTCAATAAGCAAGCGTTCTAAAATGCAATACTGCACTGCAATCTTAGGCACCCGTTGAACGATTATTTTCAATCGCTACTGTGATTCAAGCAGCCAAAGTACATGCCCTCTAGGAAATAAATTTTGAAAAATAAGTTATAAAGAAAAGCAACAAAATATAGAGTCAAAATACATAATCATTTTTTTGGCCTCTTCCAATAAGAATAATATTATCTTACAGCGCAACAATTAGATATTTAAAAAAGTATTAAACGGGATTGAAATCTTAATGGGTAAAACCATTCATTAAAAAAAGCACTGAATACGAATATACACCATAAAAAGTTATAACGTTTCAAAATAAAATGAAAACACTGAACACTTACGCGTGACATTTCCTGTCCTGGTTTAATAGTTATTTTAATAACAATAATTTTGGGAAAATATGTGTGATCCCTTATACTACCCCAAAGTTTCATACCAGTGTAAGTAAGGTACCCTAAATTACCTTATTTTCGTCCCTGGAAATTTTATGGTGGAATTTTTTGATACGCCTAATTATTTTAATCACATATTTCATGTTATACTTGGATAGTTGCTCTGTTTGCTTTGTTCCTGTTAATAATAAATTATTATTGAGGGGGGGGGGAGAGTTAGAATATATTTGATATCTTTCTCATTTTCTATTTTGTGTCCCGATTTCTAAGTATATTATATACAACAAAAGACTAATAACGGGAAAAAAATTTTCTCAGGTTTTATAAACAAATATAATTGCAATTTTAATTAGAAGTAAAATTCCTTTCTTAATTTTTTGTACGGTGTAATTTTAATTAATTTCTTTTCAAGAAGTATTTTTTAATTGTAATTAATTACTATTTGTAAGTAATTTCCAACCCTGCTTCTTCATCTAAGTCTTCATTCCTACCTGCCAAGTCAAAGTTATTATGAACATCCCCATACCAATAGTACTATCCAAGAATAGAAAAGGTAATCATAATGACGTAATCATCCTTTTTTTTAATTATGTATTAGTGTCATAACAGTCAACACTTGTACACTAGTTGATTCGTGATTTTCACATTGTATTTATAAGGTTTTCGCCGTGGCTTTGATAAATTAAATGAATCTGTCGAACAGTTATCCTGCATTATCTTGTTTACATCCCACATCACATTCTGTCAAATTTATTTTCCAATTAGTCAGGGGCCCTAAATAATAAAATTAACACTCATTTATTTCCCTAAAATCAACACACAAAAGCAAAGCAGACAACTTCATTTTCGCAATATTGCATGTACTAAGTGCGTAGATGGAACTTTCCTGGCATGAAAGACAGAGACAAGAGACAGATAAGGGAAACTTCCCCAAAAGACGTCATAATCAATATTATGTCAAGGTGTTGTTTTAAAGCCCCTCCCGAAACTTGTGGCGCTACTTAAGTACAGGTTAACTTTGCAAGTTAAATAGTCTCGCATTATGGGGGCTTACTGTCAGACCCTTTAAGGAAAGACCCTTATTTGTTGGCAAAGTCCTTAAGTATTGTTTTGCACGGCTGCGAATGTGTGTTTTTCTCTGGTGATATTTCCCAAAATCAGCGATGATGTTCAAAGGGTTAACGGTGATTCTTTCTTGTTCGTCGGCATCCTCGATTGCTCCTCCTTGAAGCTGAATTGAAATTAGTTTCCGTACAATTAAGTTTGTGTTTGTTAGGTTTGACTATTTGATCATTTTAAAAAATCACCATTAAAACTGAATGTAACTTGCAATTTATTTGTTGTCATTTCTTATATACAAAGTAACTAGAACAACTAAGTTACAAGTCAATACATAATTTTTTCTAATTATATTAAAGGATTTGCTTATCTGTAATAAGCTTTTAATGAATTAAGTTTATCAATCTTCAGTTATGGACAAAATTAAATTCTTTCTCTGAAGACAAAATTTTAGTTTTCTCCGCAGGCAATATTAATCGTTATTATGACGTTTGTACCACCCTATACTATTTTCTCGAAAATTTTCGATGACATTTGTTATCAAATATGTGTTTGATATAGAGAATGCCAAACGTGGCCTGCGGACTTTATGGATTGGCGCAGAATATAAAACAATTCATACTTCGAAACTGTTCTATTGGGGCGAATTTCTGTCAATTAGCGGATAAATTTAAATCTTTTTCATTAGGGTGTCAATATTCTGTTAGAATCAAGTTTGAACATTCACAGTAATATTAATATTGAAACCTATTCCAGGTTACGACAATTTTGTTGAAAACAAAAGGTGCAATGAAATACAGATCAGAAAATGGATGATGTACCTGATTTTAAAAAACAATATTGGCGAAAACCACTGTCACAAAAACCGGAACCGTACGAAATACCACAGCAACGTCAGTCTGTATGAATCTTTTTGTGTCAAGTCTTAGTTTTACGCTAATAGAGCCCAAACCTCAAACTTCAACAATGAAAAGTCAGACTGACATAAAGATGATTAATCAAATTGTCGTTCCACATGTCATTATGACACCAGTTTGTTAAAGAAAATATGCGTGTGCGTGCACAAGGTGTGCCAAAAGTTTAGAAAATCATAATTTTTTTGGCGTGTTAAGGAAAATTGGAATAGAGCTGTAAGCGGATGCAAAAGAGGCGGATTCAAGCTCGAAGGGATAGTTAGACAGCTAGTTTTTTCTTAACTATTATCTGTTTGATCTATTTTCCTTGACAGGTCTATGCTCTACTTGTTTTTGAGTTATTGGACCTGCCAAAGGTGATCTTAAATCAGAATCTGTCTGCATTTCGTAATTTTTACTGTTTTCTCGATGATGATGACGAACATTTTCGACCTCGAGATTTTTGCAGATGTCCACGTGTTGAAGTCCCTTGATACCGAAAACTCTTTCACCACGATACCACGATAGCGGTCAAACGGTTACAGCTTTCAATTCCAAATTTTGTATTTACGAGTATAATCTCCCTATTGAGATCTGATTAGATTTTCAGTAAAATCGGTGGACAGGAAGTAGTAGTTTACTCCAGTCGAAACATCGAATTTTGCCAATATTTCGTCATCTACTAAGTTTGAATAAATTTTACAAAGAATTCAAATGTGCTCAAAATTACATTCTAGGAGAATTTTATTAAAAACGTTGTTCGAAATTCCTACCGGAATTAGATCTTTTACTCTTATCATAAATTAGTTTTTTGCGAATATCTCACAAGTCATGCTTTCTAGACAAGTACCTATATTACTAGTTTAGAACTTAATATTCAATTGCTTTTGTTTAAAAAATGTTAAAATTTGGATTGAAAGTAACACACTCTTTTTATTATTACGAGCAAACGATTACATTCGAGTTGGGTGAATATGTAATATTAGCGCAAACATAACTAACATTTAGTTTATTAGTTCCTAACTTCGGAATTATCTATTGTCCGAAAATAACACATACTTCCGTGAACTGTTACCCTACCCTAACATTCCTTGTCATAAGTACAAAAAAAATATAAAATAGGACAATTACTCACGGGATAATTCAAGGCGGACAATTTATTATAGGCAAACTAGACACATTTTTATAAATTGAGATAAAACTTTTTTGCATTCTGCTTACTTTGTTTAATGTTAAGTTTTCAAAGATGCAAAAATTGAAAAACGAAAATTTTGCAAATACGTGGGGAGCGCATTTAAGTTCGCATAATCGAGGGACGGATGGTAATGGGAGAGGTTTTTTTTTATCGTAACGTATTCAGTGATTTATTATTAGTATAAATATAACGTTCTAACACAATCGCCTCAGTAGTTTTTCTAAACTGTCTTCTTCCAAGAAAGTTCCTTACAAAACAAGGAGAGTATGTTCGTACCATTCTAGAAAGGATGGCTTCGATTTATGGTAGTTCTTGCCCGGAAAAGACTGTGGCTGTTAAGTGGAACAGTCGCTTTAAGTAAAGTAGGCAATCACTTGCAGACGACTCACGGCCAAGGCTGCCTATCGAAGTGACCATTCCCAAACTTGTTAAAAAAGTCGAAAAATTATTAATGGAAGGTCCTCGGCTAAAGAAAACACAATACGCAGGAATGGCAAGAGTATATGATTCAATAATTTTTTAAATTCTTCAAGAGCAGCCTGGCATCACTAAGATCAGTGCAAAATGAGTGCCGAGAATGCTGACGCCCCTGCAAAAACAAGAACGCTTGGAATATTTTCCTGTATTTTTGGACCTTTGTAATGTAGGTAGAGGTGGAGTATTGAGTCGCATTTTTACTAGGGATGAACTTGGGTTAACCATTATGAACTTAAGTCCGAGTAAGACTCTATGCAGTGGCATGGAAAAGGCACACCACTAACCACGAAGTTAAAGGTGTTAGAGTCGGATACAAGACTACTGTTTTTTGAAACTCAAAAGGAGTCATGTTAATTGATTACAAAGATAAATGCGTTTTCATAACTGGAGAATACTACGCATCAATCCTGGAGGGGTTAAAAGGAGACATTAAAGAAAAAAGAAAGGGAAAAGTGAAGAAAGGTATCCTGCCTCTGCATAACAATACTCCCATCCACAATAGTGGTGTTGCGCTGGCTACCAAGAAATTGGTGTTCAATATTTTAAACAACCCACCTTGTAGTTCAGACTTGGCTGCTAGAGATTTTTATCTGTTTCCTGAAATGAAAAAAAGAGCAGCCTGGGAAGAAGTTTATGTGCAAAGGACGCAGTTTTGGCATATTTTTCAGACAGAGATCGAATATTTTTTTATGAAGGCATAATAAAACTAATTGAAAGATCTGAAAAATGTATTAGGGCTGCAGGTTGAAAAGAAAAATAATGTTTTAGTTTTATTTTCTGTCCTTTTCCCTGTTCCGCGGGCTTAAGAACGCTCCCTCGTAGACCAGATGGTCTTCGGATTGCAGTACAGCTTTAATTGACGTTCTTATTTCTTTGTCAATCGTGATATAACAACATGACCAACACGCTTAATTTATATTTACATTCTACCAGTGGCTTTAATTTATCCTTTTCAAAATAAATTACACTCAATGACTTCTGGAAACTCCCAGTAACCAGTACGTTTATGAAATTCACGAATTCAACAGTTTTTCCTTTCAGTTGTTTCAAGTTATTTCGGGGAAATTTCACCGAACAAACCGGATATTTCATATCCCCAATTCCCCATCGCGGCTCCAGTGCTTCTTTCTACGTCACGAAATAATATTACAAGGGAACACAATTGAACGAAATCAACGCACACAAAAGAGGGAAAACACTACAATTAAAATTTGTTCGACACAAAATTGTGAAAATATCCTTTCGCGAGGGCATTTGTGTTATACGAACTAACTGCAACCTGAAGTCGACGAAAGAGTGACGAAACGCAGGGCGATGGCGTTTGATTAGCATGGAACGTTGGGTGTTGGAGTCCGGAGGCGCTAGATGGCGACCGGGGTGTGGGGATGATCGTGCCAGTTTGCCTTTTAATTAATTTCACGTCAACTAAAAACTTTCAATAAAGATGAAGTTTTCCCTCTCTTTCTCCCTGTAAGTACTTGCGAGCACTGAATATCGAATAACTCTTACAAATCAACCTTTGACAGTTACAAGTGCTGGCTCGAGCATGCAAGAATAGAAGGAGTAGGTAAAAGGCGCACGGCGAAGCTGATGGCGAAGATGTAGTAGTCGGATGATCGCTGGAAAGAAGGGAGTGGGTATCATTAAAATGGGAAAGGCAGACCGGGTCATCTGTTTAAAGATAAGAAAACGGCGGAGGAATTTTAAAAAGAGTTTCGTGGGGAAAAAACTTCGGATATATGTAGGGGGCACTTTGTGATGCAGTATACTGGGTAATATAGAATAAAGCTTTATAAACTGATGATAGAATATCTTAACATTAAAGCAACATAATTTTTTACTAATAAAGAAAAAAAAATTAGGGATTTTTTGCATAATAGAAGAGCTTGTTATGAGGGAAAAAAACGAATTTAATTTTTAATCAAATTCTGTACAAATGTTTATTGTATTGAGATGAAATTTTTATTGGAAAATGTTTACCTTTCATTAAGAACATTTTAAATTTAATAATTTTGTTTGTAATATCATCTACTTTCTAAATTAAATAAGTACAATACGAAACACTTTCAAAAAATTTATTTATAAAATTAACATTTATTTAAATTTAATAAAGTGTTTTTGAAAATTTCCATCTCTGATGTTTTTCCATCTTCTGTTGATGCTCTTCTTGCAAAATTTATAATTGCAAATCAACTAAATTAATTTTTTTGTGGAGAAGCAATGATTATCCTTCCCTATCCTCTGATCTCGGCTCTTTTTGCGATTGAGGCTTGCATGCAGATTTTCTTTTTTGTGGTACTAAATAATTTATGAAAAATTATTGACTATAATTAACGGTTAAGTTCGTGCAGGTGATTCTTCAATTATACGGATTTTCAGTTTTCTTGATGGCTCTGTTGTTCCAGAAGCTGCTTCTAGGATACAAAAAATATTTAAATTTGTTAAAAATCACTATAGTATTCTAAAAGCTTACCCATGTCTAAAATAAAACTCATACAATAACGAGATATTCTTTAAATTAAAGAAACACTTACTTTGTATTAATTTTTCTTCAATTTTTAATTCTTTGCTAATGGGTCTGTTCAGTACTACAGGAGACCATTTCGACCACTGTGAATCCTGTGAAATATATGTAATGCAAATACAAATACATACTACAAGTTCCATTTGAGGTATCGGAATGGCATCATCACATATTATTATATATTCTGTTTCTTTCATGGTTTCTCCTACAAATATGTAATGAATTATATAATCTACTATAACATACATAACATTGATAAATATATTACAAAACCTGACACATGGAGTAATAATATACTAACCCACAAAATCAGAATCAAATTCAGATATTGCCCCTGTTACACTAGTACCTATTATTTCTAGAATTTTTGTGGATATGTTTCTAATTTTTATATTTGAGATCCTCCATCAGTTTTATAAAGATTGTTCTTCCAATTGCTGTATTCTTTTATGGTAGTTTTTTTTTAAGGAGTTCCACTTACTCCGTAATATTCTTGAATGCATTTCTGTTCCTGCTAAGGCATTGAATTGTGTTTCAATATTTGTCCACGTTTTTTCTTTATCATTATTGGAAATATGATCGGTTGATTTACACTCTGAAATTTAGTTTATAGCAATATATTAATTGCATGTACTTTTTTTTAACTTGTAATATGCATACCTATCACATTTTTATATTGTTTCACCAACCCAACTAGTATTTCTGTTTCAGACACTAAAATTAGAACATCTAACTCGCTTTGCCATTTCTTTATAAAATAAGGTATCACTACTGTACTGGTTATTTACCACGGTCAAACTGAATAACCAAAGAGATATTTGTCATCAGTCCCTAGCATCTCGTTGTTTTATTGCCCTTATTTTCTTTTTTATGTAAGGTTTTGAAACATGTGTTGAACAGATAAATTTAAAATTTTAACATCAGTCTGTGCAGGTAGAATCATAAAACACAAATTTACATCTCTAAAGCATTTGGCAAATCCAGGAAACTCCTGACACTGTTTTTATTGTTCTTCATTTCTTCAAGAATCTCTTTTAATGTTAGGTATATTGAATGTGTAGTTAATCTTCCCCTGATGTATATATTTTGCCAATCACATATTAAATTATATTTGTGATATTGTAGATTTCTCAAATACTTTTAATGCTACCTATATTAAAGCAAATGATTTATAATTTAATATATATATTTTATTTGGATCCTTTCTTATCTTTAGGCATAATAATACATTTTTTCAGTTGTTCTGGAAATGTTGCCCTTCTGAAACAATTATTTATAGTTGACGTTATTGGTACACTTATTATGTAGGCACAGAATTTTAATTTTTTTTTGATATTTTATCTAACCCAACACCTGCTGCTTTTAAAGAATTTATTATATTATATACGTCAACAGATGTATTATTAAAACCATTCAATATTTGTTTTGTTCTATTAGTTTGAAATTTGTGTCCGACAGATATCTTGCAGGTATGCTTAGATAAAAATAATTTATCGTATGTTTCATCACAATTAGTCTTCAGTTCATCATCGTCAATATGAGTTTTAGATTTCCCTGTTACTTCATTTACTATATTCCATTTCTCTTTAGTTCTTTTTGATGAAATTCTAATATATTTTGAGTAATATTCCTGTTTCCTTTGCTACAGAGTTGTTTTTAATTAATTTCTCAAGGTTTAGTATGTATGTGCTGTGATTTGTACATTTAGGTACCCTGCATAAAGTTGACGCTATCATATACATCTTATTCTTAAATTATCATCTATCCATAATTTTCTTTCAGTTTGACGCATATTGATAATTTTTTCTGGACTGTACTTTACGATAAATTTTGTAGAATTAAAAGCAGCCTTTTTGTTTGTAATATACTACGAGGAAAGAATAGAACAGGAAAGAATTTCCTTAATGATAATATTTGTCCAAAGTGGTAACTCAATATGGCCGCCGCAATGCATAGGCGTGCATAAATATTTTGTATAGGGTATGTGTACACTTCGTATGTTCTCGAAAATCAGTTAAAATAGGTTCTTAGTCCAATAATAATTAAAGTAATATAGTGAGTGCATTATTTTTTCAATCCTTTTATTCTCTTTAATATAGTAACATTTATTCTAACTGTATTAAAGAAAACATTTAAAAAAAACAGAGCCTAGAATAGGTATGTTACGCCACTGAACACATAATCAAACATACCGGATATATGATAAGTTATTCAAAATACTCATTTTATAAATTATGATTGGTCAATATTGCCATAACTGACCTGCCCTAAAGTGGTAACTTCCGTCTAAATAATACCTATTCCCGCACCAGTTTATTATCTCTCCTGTTCTATTCTTTCCTCGTAAGTAATATAGGATCCGGATCATTCAATAATTTGCCCAATGATTTTCACGTATTTTATTATAAATCTGTAAGAAATTATTATTCGTTATTTTTATTGTTTGTGTTTTCGTCTTGTTTTTGCTGGGTTAAGGTGTTTCTAGTTCTATGTAGTTCATATACGTCGTAACCCGAAAAAGCTGTTAATACTACTTTTGTCTTGTATTCATTTAAATTTACCAAAATATTTTCAAGAAGTGCAAGAAATTTTTACGTTGTGTATCAATTGCTGGTGTTAAATAAAAGTGCTTTTAGTTTCGCTATCATTTACTTTTAGTAGGTCAAAGTTGAAATCACCACATACTGGTTGTTTAAACAATATATTCTGCTGTTGGTCAAATCATGCTTCCAATAAGATAATCTCAGAATCCTGTAAAAGCCTATTCGTAGCATCTTGTGGGGCATTGTATAGCTCTTGCAGGTTCATTGGAGGATTAGAAAGTATTCTAATCATATATACATGTTCTATGGGCGACAAACCAATTGAGAACATTAATATGACAGGCACTGCCTTACTGGAGTTTAGCATTATTTAGACTTTACTTGGATAGATGGTGAGATGGATGGTTCCAGAACCTCCAAAATGTACCTTTGAGCATTTGGATAACTTTGGAGGAATACTAAAAGAACTTACTTTCTGTGGAAGGTATTCTGCTCTTGCTAAAACCAAGGGAAAACCAATGCACAGTATTACTCTGTAGGAATTTCTGTCTAAATTTGTTGAATATTACGGACAGAAAGGTAAAAACTTTCGTGGGTCTAATATCGTCCTCTCGGATGACAACAAACTCTTCATGAACCAACTCGAGTAAGAGAGAATACACCAACGTTTATTGACAATATTTTTATTAAATCTGTTGGTTTTAAAAGTAGTATTAATAAAACACGTTTATCAGATCACCATGGTCAAGACATCCACTTTGAAGCTGAATTTAGCGTTACAGAAAGAAAAACAAAATTCATTAGAAGACTATCTAATCAAATTTACATAACGATCTTCTAAGAAAATGACAATATAAATTATCATTTGTACCTTCTAAACTTTATTAACTGATATTTTAATGGATGCCACATTCTTTATTGTAACCTGTATTTACACTAAAAATGTATTACCGCTATCCTATTTTTTTGTACATTAGATTAGGGTTAGACTTTACACCTACTTAAGTATTTTACACATTTCAACCGATTATTAATATTATGTATGACAGTCAAATAATTTAGGAAACTAATAAAACCCCATAATGAAAGCAATTAAAACGTCAACTAATTTATAATGTCAAATAATGTACATATAAAGTAACTTGCAACAATGTAAATTTCAGTAACTTACTAATATTAAGAGCACTATAAATTCACAGCTAAAGTTCTTTTATTGGCATTGCTTTCACATCGTCATGAATGGCATACGTCGACTGCTCTATAAATTGACGTATATATATTTTGGAACTTTGCTTGGAGCTAATATACACAACACGTATCATTAATTTTGTGTAAATAACATTGTTGCTTTGAATTTTACTTTAGAAATACCGTTTATTTTCTAAACTATTACGAAATTATACGTTATTATCCTCATGTGACATTAAGACACAAAATGGCGGTTTCTTCTGCTATAATCGACATAGTGATATATAAAATCTGATATGTAGTGTCTCATGAAGACTGCAAATCGCGAAAATCGAGTTTAAATTTTAATGTTTAATGGGCGATACGTCGTCAGTACTCAACCCGTGCCGTCAGCATTTGCGATTTTATATTGTCGTAAATTAAATGTCACATTGTATTAATATTGCGCGACTCTGCCAGAGCGCGCCACTATACAAACGCAACATCTCCTCGGAGCATAGCGTCAAACATTAAATAAATGTCATTTCAACGCTGCTTAGATACGTCCCTTGCCATTATATGTTCCGTCAAATGTCTCTGCGATTGTCATCTTTATGTCCCTAGTCGTCATTTGAAAGAATCGTGTACGTAACCTATTTGATCTGGGGAAATGAACTCATCAATAAGACACTGTGTGTTGATGTTATTGCTGTATAAATTGTATATAATGTTTTTGCGTAAAAATGTCACAATTGTTGAATTTATTTAATGTAGGGAAATGGAACACCTCTCTTTACTGTACACCTGTTATGTATAATACTCTATAGATACAAAATAATCTAATACCTGTTATTTTAGTAACGACAGTATACAAGTTCTATACTTTTGTTTAAATTGAATGTGAACTGTATCTTATTGGAAGAATAAATACAGTTTCTTGTGAGAGAACGATTGTTAAATACTGAGAAAGTCTTTACCAATTGACATTTTATTTTTATTACAGATCATATTACGTATTTAAATAAAAATACGTAATATGATCTGTAATAATTTATAACTAGTGTTAAAACCTATTGGTCTAATTTTTTTATTTACATTTGTGTTGTGTTGAAATCCGATAAGATTTATTTAACATTTATTTTATCTTGTGTAGTTTTTATGGTAAGAGAATGATGAAAAACGACAAAATGACAAGAATATCCTTTGTAGATAGTAATAAAATAATAGTATTACACCAAGAAGTGGTGTTTACCAACTGTACCTGTGTGAATTGAAATTTATGCAACTTGTATTCAGTGGCGGCCCGTGATTTTTTGGGACGGGAGGGCACCGGGGGGGGGCTGAGTGTTTAATATCAAAAATTAAATACAAACAAAAATATAAACTCAATATGTTATTTAATTAACTTGTTTGAAAATAAAATCCATTCGCCGTTCCTTACGATTAGCAAAATGATTAATAACTAATTCATTGAAGTTTGGTGTTGATGTCAGTAATTGTTTTTCAATGGAACACATTGCTGAGGCACATAGTCTGCTTTCCTGCATGGTATTTCTAGAAAATGTTTTTATTCTCTGCAAAGTTGAAAAACAATATTGCAATATTCTTATTTTTATTAACTGCATTAAATTTAACAACAGTTGCCAGTTCTTTTAATAAATATCTGCCACAAAGCCCTAGAAAATATTGTAAATTCTCCTGTTTAGGATAGGATATCATTTTAGATTTAGTAGCTAAAACTCGATGCTGTTTTAGGCCTGTATGACACGATGCTAAATTTTACAGAAAATTTCCATGTAAATTATTACGAAAATTTTCTGCTTTAATTTAGCATACAATTTTGATATTATTGCCTTACTCCTGTATGACATGCATTATTACATATCAAATTTAGTATGATGTAGTGACGTAATTTTAGTGTTATCGTAATTGAAAGGTTGGTTGCTCTTCGAGAAATTAGTTTTAAATTCTTTGATTCATTAGGATACAGTTAACCTTTATAATCATCTTCTCCTGCACCACTTTTTTGAGACTCCTTATATTGTCTATGTTCATTTAAGAAATTACTTCTTAGACCATGAAATTTAGCTTTAATATCTGATATAGACACTCCTGGTTTTATTTTTGTCACTATATTTTTAATTGCCAGCAGGAATTTCCATAACTGCTAAAATACAATTAAAAAATTATACATTTCATTAAATACAAATTAATTGTATGTGTGTAACTGAAAAGTTCTAAGTAGGTTAAATACATATGTGTTGAATTTTTGTTCAAAAATGACTTCGAATTCTTTAGTTAAACAACTAAACGTATTTTATGTTTTACTCATAATATGATTTTGTATTGTAAATATTAATTGTCATACCTATAGGTGGTTCACTTTCTGCTAAATTTTGGGATCCAAGATCACTTGTGCTAGGAACATTCATAGTTTCCACATTCGAAAATACATTTTGAAATCAGCATGCTTTTAAAATTTCAAATAATACTTAGTTCTTATAAAATAATATTTTATAATAAACATTTACCTGTAGATAGTTCCTTAACCGGTGAGGTTTGAATTGATTTCTTTTTCAATATGGTCATGGCTGTGAGAGATAACGATGTTCTCTAAAATTCTTATTTTCGAAGGAGGTTCATTCACTAATATAAAAAGATAAAAACCACATTAGAAGAATTTATTTTCATGCTTCATCTTTAATAAAAACTTTAATTATAAGTGCAAACCTTATCAAAACATATTTAACAATGATAAATAAGATCATATATTTTTTGTAGATAGTAAATAAGTTTACAAATTTAAATTACGAAATATCTTATTAGAGAAATTAAAGTAAAACGTTATCATCATGTACAGATTTTTTGGAATATTACAAATTATAAAGTCATGTTATATTTATTCTACTTCAATGATGATGTATGAAGTTACATATTTTAAAATTACAATGCAACGGTATTGCAACTTATTATAGACAAAAATTGTTGAATATATAAAAGACAAATGCTAACAAATAATTTTGGAAATATTTTAATTTTATGACAGTTTATATTAAAAACACTTTTATGAAAAATAACCTACCCGTGTGAAATTTTGCATCAAAAGCTGTTTCTTTCTGGTGTTTCCATGTAGAGTGAGAGAAATAATGCGGGAATTGCATTGGATTCCTTATATCATTTAAACACATGTGTGATTCAAAGTGTTTACCACACACAAATGTTGTTTGCCATAATTTTGACAAATCTTTACTTAGGTCATTCCGGTTACAGCTGGTGATCCACTGTAAGACACTACAAAAAAGATAAATTATTACAAATTAACTGTTACTGAATAGCTATAACTTACCGATATTCTTCTTTAAGAAACGAAAAGAAACTAGAATATATTTTGTTGCTGAACATTTTTACAAGTAAAAATACAACATCTACATACGCCAGATTTCTTCTTTCGTACAGTTTCCATTATTTATATCAACAACAATCTAACTGGCACCTTTACTTATTATTCTTTCGTAAATTATAAGTTATAAAACTTGGACAGGTTATATTTATACAACAACAAAGCGCCATTTTGAAATGTGTGCTTGTTCGATTTTGCGCACAAATATCGGAATTATGCAAGTGAGGCTTTTGTCACTTCTGTTATTCTGTGATATTACATACTGGATTGAGAGCCGGCATCCCAGTCTAGTGCCCTTCGCTGACATATACCGCTCTCGCCCCACGCCACTTTTTATCCAGTCGATTTCTAATACAAACGGTGCACTCGCGTGAGATGCCCCGGAGCCTACGTCAGACTGTGATTTTTAAACGCGCTGAAGAGACGGACTGTTACTTCCGAAAAAATACTCAAGCAGCAAAATCACAATTTTAGAGAAGGATAAAAATATATATTTACTAATGTAGGACAAGTGTGCATATACTGGTTTTGCTGCTAGGGATATTATTTGTTATCAAACAAATCAGAAAAATTACATACAAATTAGGTATTTAAATGTATCTGTTAAAAGAAGTTTATCACGGGGGCCAGTGCCCCGTTGCCCTCCCTGCAGCACCCGCCACTGCTTGTATACTAGCAGGATTGCTGAAGCAAGGGGGTGGGTGTAGTGTAGCTAGACGATTTTCAGCTTCTGTCAGAGCGCCTCTGTTCAGTTAGTATCCGCGATTCGAATTTAGTCTGCTATAGCGGACAGATTCCGATAGAATTGGCCCGGTGAGAATACAAAAAAATGGGGATAGATGGCTTCGAAAACACCGGTCAAATGTGCGTGTAAATATTTTCTATTTTAAATATTGAGTCCTCAAAAATAATTATAGGTATAAAGTTGGATTTTTTAGTCGTGTGAAGTTGGCAACCGAATTTGCAAAAATATACTATTCCATCGGAGTTCCCGGTACATATAGTATCCCTTCTACCGCTAATCTGTGTATAAAATGGATTCCAAATCAAGGAGTCATGATTTGGGTAGAAACTATGTAAAAAAGTAATATAATTGTGTCAGGTTTCAAAATATGCAGCATTTCTAATAAACAATCCCAAAGGTCTTATAGCCGGTAAAATTATATTATCTCTATGTATATGTATATCTTTGATGTTCGTTTCTTTCCATTTTGCAAGATTTAAATGTAAATAGTTCAATGTACAATTCTGTGCAATAAAATGGCGTACACGTCTTATTGCTAATTTTGATATTATTTTACCAATGTGAAAATGGCTTAAGTTAAGTATGACAAATTGAATTATAGCGTGAATTCAATTTGTCATACATGACAGATATTCAGACAAAAGTCATATTTACATAATCGTATAATAAATGTACGCCAATTTATTGCACAGAACTGTACACTACCGATAGTGATAATATTCAATTGATTCTGTAAGTCCAATCTATCTCCGATGCCACTGCTGCAAAGATTTTTATCTCGTCAGCAAATCACACTTATTGCAATCAATAAATTGAATCATATCATCAATAAATATCAAGAAATAACAGTTACAAAATCTTTCGCTCTGACTTCTATATTGCTCGCAATTTCTGAGACTTATTATAGCGTGTATTTCAATATTTTCGTCAAAATGTGTCCAGAATTTAGCGACAAAATGGCAAACACCGATAATGAGCTTGCAATCACTTCTGCACCTCGACCATAGACCTAAGAGTTCTTTAATAATTTTGCAAAAAGTTCTGCAAAAAAATTTGAAAATCGCAAAACAGTTCTGATCGCAGTGTTCGTTGGAACTTTAAGAGTTCTATCGAATATCCTATTAACAAACTTTTTTAAAGTTGAAAATGCAAACGATATTTGAAAAATTACAATTCATGTGCTATATAGTGAAAAGAAAAAAAATCGCACAACAGTTCTGTAGCACATGAATTCTAATTTTTCGAATATCTTTTGAATTTTCAGCTATACAGAAAAATGTGATTAGGATTTCTGATGGAAGACTTACAGTTCTAGCAAGAACTGCGATCAGAATTATTGTGCGATTTTCAAAATTTAACATTTTTTGGAAAATTTTTACTTTTACAAATTTTTTTTTGCAAATTATTTATTTCGTCAGAACTTTTTGCAAAGTTGTTAATGAACTCTAGACTTATGGTTGAGGTGCAAAAATATGTCTAAATTGCACTGTTTTCCTCAAAAGCGGTTAGCCAGCTTATTATCGGTGTTTGCCATTTATTCGCTACATTCTGGGGAACCCTTGAAATCTTGCGCAAAGTACTTTAGAACTATTCCATATTTAACAAGAACTCCGACGAAATATTATGTTTTTGCAAATTCGGATGCCAACATCACAGGACTGAATTTTTTTTATATCGTTAATCAAATGTGTAACTAACGCGTGGAGTTCGTTTTTGTTTGCACCTGCCTTAGTTTGTAGGCATTAATACAATTTATGCATCTCTTTGGTTATTTCAAAATGGAATGGTTTTAGGAAAATACATTAATGCTTGATATTATAAATATTTGCTTCGTGCATCGTTGAACCAAGTTTAATATTCTAAAATTATAAAATAACTTAAAAAACGCAAAACGGTGAAGCCTTACGGGGCCAGGGTTTTCGATGGGTAAACGTTCTTCTTAAGGAAAAGTGGAAATTACAAAGCGTATGTAGTATATACCATACCACCAAAAATGTTGATGAAACGCGATAGGTGGGAGTTAAACCAAAACCAGACTGTCGTAGAACCTTAGAAGTTTTCGTTGGGCACAACCACAGCATGCTTCGTTAATACAATTTCCTACTATAGGCACTAGACGCTGGTGATAGAGTGAAGTCATAGTGCGTATCCCAATGATAATCTACATATAAAATGCAAACCCACTTTCCAAAAATCGTAAATCACGACATACCAGAATAAATGACCATCACAACCCAAAACAGAAGTTAAAAGTCACACAGTAGATGATTAGACAATTATCCGAGTTGAAATTGGCTTTCCTTCACATTTGTCATCTTCTATCCTCTCTCTGTCTTCCAAAAAACGTTTATGCCACAAAAAAATATATGCTCCACTTAAGCAAACATCGCCGCACACTTGCTGCATCAACCAAAATGTTTCTAATACATTTTTTCCAAGTTTTGCGCGAAATTTAACAACTGCTCTTTGTTCCACGTTAGTATATCAACATTGACAAAAAAGTTGTTTTTTTGGCTAACTGTCATAACCTTTCTATTTATCAATAGATTGAAGCAAATTTTGTATTACCATCAAGAGAAATGCGACAGTTTTCAAACGACGGTCTGAAAACATAGATGTTTCTAATGTTCGAACTTATTTGTGGCAATGTGTATAAACAAATAAATATTATATTAAACAAATGAGTTATAGAAATAAAATAACATTCTTGTTTAAGTCATCTAATAATTTTTAATTAAAATAATAAATTTGAGCAGTACCAAAGCAAAAGTCAATACCAATTATATAATTTATCAAATATCAATTTTTAGCAAAACCTACTTCTTTGTGGTTTTAATCCGTTTACTCACATTATTGGATGAGAATATCAGCGGGATTATCTGTATCGAAACATGTAAAACTAATTTATCGAATTGAAATTTTTGTCATTCAGACTTGACCGTTTTGACGCAAACGACCATCCAACATGAATTTAATTTCCATGTTCTCTTTAAATAAACCGGCGGCTATCGATTTTTGCCCATCTTCATTCCAACTAGCTTTCCAAGCGTTCATTTATTTTAATTCCTGCTTTCAGCTTTCCTTTCGGCTTTTTTTGTTTTTGTTTATTAATTGCTTTCGCTCTTTGATCGTTATCCGCTGATCCTCTTTGTTTTATTCAAAAGAAAGTCTAAACTTTGGTACATTATTATAAGATTCATAAAAAAAATTACTGCAAGTATTACATGGCTTCTTCATTAAAATTAATTAATACCTGAAAGTCAATAGCGAATATCTAAAACTACTTCTTACGTTAAATAATTGTAAAGTACCTACTCGGAGACTGTTACTTTCTAGGCAGGTCAACGGTAAGATAGAATACTAATATTGCTTGGTCTTAGAGATCAGGAAAGTATTTTCAGTTTTATGGGGTATATTTTATTGGCAGGGATGTGCCAGAAAAATACAATGCGTTACAAATTTTCTAGTATTCCTTTGTTTGGGTTGATTTCCTGTAGTATAAGGTCAATATTTCCTCGGCATCATACCCTTGAAGACTGGAACAATATTGTTTTTTCAGATAAATCTTGTTTTTATTTGGGAGCCCATGATAGTCAAAGAGGCAAAAGATTGTATAGATTTCTGTAGTAAGCGTTACTACAATAGATAAGTAATTGATGAAATTAGCATAAGTAGTATTATTTAGTATTCCTCGAAAATCTTCTATATGTTCAAAGGTTGGTTTACGAAGATTTGGAACCAGTCGCTGAACCATACATCTAATAGCTAGTAATGTAACATTCCAGAAAGACAATTCCAATCTTTATCTTATTGCTGTTACATTACGATTATTCCAAGAGGTCATCATCAATACTTTTAATTGGTCTGCATGGTCGCCAGAACTATCTTTCATAGAACAAGTCTATAGGTGCAAAGGTTGGTATGCTTCCTAGTCTTCCAGTTAACTTAAAACATCTACATGATAACTATTCTGAATACAGTTAATATTTGTGCAAGACTTGGTTAAAAAACTTGTACTTTTTCTGGAAAATTATTTATCTTGTCAAATAGCATATATGTCATCAAGAATTGGACACTATAAACAAAAACGTAAAAATAGAAAAATAAAAACAATGGTAACTATACTGATATGGACATCTCATCGGGATAACAACATACGGTATAACAAAAACAATATATTAGGCAAGAAATGCGACAAAGAGGAAGAAAGAAAGAAAAGAATAGAAGAAGCAAAAGAAAGAAAAGGAAGGAGAAAACAATGGAAGTTATGAAGATAATGAAAATAGGAAAGTATGGAAGAAATAGATGGTAAAATGACTGAAAATTAGATGCTCAGTTCCATATTTAGAGCATTTGACGACATAGATCTTTGCTGTTGGAATAGCCCAAAACTATAGCTAGTTAGTCTAGCAAAGCAAATGTCATGGTTCTGAAATCTACTATATAATTTAATAATGTACTACTATATAATATAATAATATACTTTCAATTCGGAAAGGTAGAAGTATAACATAATTAAAGAAACTTTATAGAATTCTATAAACTACGAACATAGTGTAGCTATTTGGCAACGCTAGAAAACTTTCAATAATTCAATTATGTAATATAAAAAGTAAGTGATACATATTAAGAATGTTTAGATGAAGCCAATTTGTGGTTAGATTAGCATTGGAAAGAAATGCAATCACTTATTTGACAGCCTATCCAAGTGCAACGGAATTGTGACCAACATTTCAGAAAATCATGGGGTAAATGTTGTAGAAAAACAGCAAAGTCTGTGCAAAATGGAATCCTCATATTTTCTCTGACAAACAAACATGCTTGAGACCGATCTTGCATTTGCAGTATCTCGCAAAAGTTAATCAAAATGTAATGAATGCCGAAACTTATGTTACAATTTTGGATTATCCAGTAAGTTTTTGGTAACAGGAATATGCTAATATGCACCAATGATATCCAAAGAATTTTGCATTTCCAAGCTGACCTAAAATGTTGGAAATTTATGAAAGTGGATGGGAATATTTTTGAGTTAGGGAATTTAATTTGCGATAGTCTCCGCAAAATATGTAACTGATACCTTTCTTCTGCACTAGGCAAACTAGTGAAACCCTAGGATTCTTACTGGGTTCCATAATTCCTTGATCCAATATTTTCTAAATTTTCTAATCAATAGCTTGTTGTATGAGAGGAGATAAGAGATATTATCGATGCTTAATTGGAGCTTGGTATTTGCCAATAAATGGATTCCATGATATACAAGACGAGTCTTAGTAGATAAGCTATGACAGTTCTGGCGCAAATTCCCATATGATTTAACATAGGGTCTAAATTTTATTTTTTCCCCCACCACTTCAACTTCTGACATCACGTGACCGAAAGCAACACCTCCGTTAACGGCTTCCGAAGGGTTTTGAACAGCTTCTGAAGAGCTTTGAACGACTTCTGAAGACCTTTGAACGGCTTCTGAAGAGCTTTGAACAGCTTCTGAAGTGCTTTGAACAGCTTCTGAAGCCGTTAACGGGGGTGTTGCTTTCGGTCATGTGATCTCAGAAGTTGCAGTGGCGGGGGAAAAATAAAATTTAGACCCCTATGTTAAATCATATGGGAATTTGCGCCAGAACTGTCATAGCTTATCTACTAGTCTTGTTAAAAGATTTGTTGATAGGAAGAATGTAAACTAATTTTCTAATGAGCATCAAAATACAACTAATCTCTATGATAGGGTTGTGTTTAATAAAAAGAAAAAAAGGAATCACATTTTTCTACGTCCAATACATATTCTCCGTTTCTTGTATTGTCCTATAATGTAACTAACAACGTAAGGCACTAATCCTATAGAAAAGCGAAAACGATATCTCTCCACAAATGTAACATATCTACCGTGAGAATTGAAGTCATGTCGGTAAAAGACAAATTTTGAATCTATTACTGGTGTTAAACTAATATAAATAGTAACGAGGAACTTTAAAGATTGTAGGTAAATACATAATTAATAGAATTAAAAACCTCCATAATATTGTAAACAACAATTCTATAAATGATTCTAAATTGAACACATGTTTTACATTTAGTTTTCATATAATATAGACATCCAATTCCAACTATAAATGTTATAGATAAATACAAAATATGACTAAAATTGTTTGTTTCCAAAACATTCGAGTTAGTGAATGTTTTTCCTATACAACGATTCAGTTCTTCAACAGATTAAAGCAAATATAAACTACCTTGTTTTATAATGTTTTCTGATATATCCCTATCAATAAGTTTTTTTAAAATAGCATGAAAAAAACAAACTTTTCGAGGTTCATTAGGCACGATCAAATCTTACGATTTTGCTTTGTTTTTGCATGCTTCAGATTGCATTTAGATTCACCACTATCAAAGAAGCTAAAGCAGTGAGAAGAAGATGTGTGTTGACCTTTTTTGAAGCAGACTCTTGGTGTTTGAGTTTAGAGAACTTAGAGTAAATATAAATGTAAATTTATTAAATCAAACTAAGAATAAGCTTCAATTCGAGCAATAAGCACAAAACGTCCAGAGAAGTTTTTAGATGGTGTCATTTCGCTTCAAGCCGATGTTTGACTTCATGTTGTCAAAATAATTAAAGAAAATCAGGAACAATAGCACTGGGAATCTACATTTATTCTAAAGTCCAACTTTATCGCTTTTCGATTTTCGTATCTTTGGGCCGCTGTCAGCAGCCAAAAAAAGTTTATGATGAATGCATTCCTGATTGCTTTTTAAAGAAACAAGGATTTGTTTCACATGACGTATTTTCGCCGTTTTTGTGTGTGGTTTAATCGTAACGATTTATCAACTTTCCAATTCCTCCATTTCATTTTTTTATTTTCTATTTTTGCCAGATGTCACGACAACAATATCGAACGTCTACTGTGAGTAGGAAATTAGAAAACCTCAAAGATTTCATGCATCAAACGACGGCGGTATTGTGCGACGACATCTCTAAGTGGGTTACTGGCGGAATTAACTGAGGATATAACTGCTCGGCTCTTAAAAGCATTTCCTGGTCGCAAACTCCGCCAATCCCCCACATACATAACGTACGCTGTCGCCTTTTTTCTTTGTTGACCTCAAAAACGTGTATGACTGGTATCTATGTGTGACAGTGAACATGTGCGGAGGTATAGGGCATTGGACAAAGACAAAAAATCAGTTGAATAGTTTTATATATTATAGCGATATTTATATACTAAAGTCATGTATATAAGGAAAGATAGTATCAATATTTATATACCTTATTTTATAGTAACTCAGAACTATGCAACTTAAGGTACACAAATTACTATAGAATAACTCAGTCTTAAGTAAGATATTTAAATGTCTAAGAAATTATAAAAAAAATTTAGAAGTTAATAAATTCCCAAGAATTAAAGGAAAATTGAATAATAACAACATTTAAACAATATTAGAAAACATTTTTTTTTATTTACTCAAAGTTAGACAACTTATTATACAAGTCAAATTTATAAAATTATATCAACTTATCCATTAGTGGGCAAGAAAAGGAAAAACAAATGGGAATTATTAAAGAATTTTTCACAAGTAAGAGACGCTTAGAAGGACGCTCTCAGAAATTAAGTTAAATTTTATTATTAAAAGAAATATATTAAATACCTGTGAGTGCAGATCTTTTTATCACGATTTCAACAATAACATTATACTAAAATAGTGAAGAAATGTATCATTATAAAGTTCCCTTCGATTAAACTGTATCTATTGATCTACAAGAAAACAATCCAAACTAAATAATTGTGAATATATGTGCTAAATTAAATTATACCTGAAATTAAGAAGAAGTACAACGTGAGGTTCGAGGAAGAAGCAGCTCAATTGGAGGAATTGCGTACCAACACAGTATCCAGAACGAAGAGGATCATCAGGGTATAGAAGACCCAGATACAATTTTCGAAGATATAGTCCGCTAAATCAATTCCACAAAGTATTAAAAACTCGAGTTAAGTACTTAAAATTTTATTAACGTTGATTTTAAAAGAATCAGAAATTAGAAAAAATTATAATTGCAATACAATTATCTAAATAATTTCATCTTAAGAATGTACTTTAATTGTAAAAGTCATTTTATGCTAACCGTCATCACAAGTTAATATATTAAAAGTTGAGTATTAAAGTTTTCCATACACAAGAGATAAAAAAATTTTTAGATTAATGTTGATTTTTTTTCTAAACATAGATTAATTTACTATAAAAACAACATACCGTTCATGTTTAGTTGATCCCATTATTGCTGGATAGAAACAATTCCATAGTAACATTACACAACAGTTTTGTTTATTATATAAAATGTTTGATTCTAACCTTAATTTTTATAAGTTCATGTATCTACTTCAATATATTTTTTATTTATGATTTAACACTGTTTTTCTTTTATACGAAAGTAATCTTCTATACCATAAGAACTCTAACACCCTGAAATTACTTCATGGAGTATCATAAATAAATTTAAAATGAGCTAGTAATTATGTACGAAGAAATTTTAAGCCTGTAAAAAAATAATAAACATAACAAATATTTGTTGCATACATACATATTTCCCTCGTAATTTTTATTCAAATACTATGAATGTAGTTATAATCTTATTCATGATAATTTGGATACAGTGAGTAAAAATAAATATTGTACAACTCAAAATTTATATTTGAAAAAAGTTTAAAATTTGTTATAAAATTAAAATTACTACTTTAAAATTAAATAAAGTAGTAATTAACTAACTAATAGCCTATTGAAACAAAGAGGTAGTATAATATATATATATATATATATTATTTTATCTAAACAAAATATTACTGCTAAATTATTGAAGTATTACAACTTGTACAGCGGATTGTGTAGAACAGCAGCTACTATTATTTTGTAAATATAAAACTTGCCATTGCAAATGGCATAATAGCACAAATATCTGCATTCTATAAAGATATCTTTAACATCATAACTTACGTCATTCACTCCATTTTAAATAATTAAGATGAAAAGAATAACTCTTAAAAAATTGAAGCCAAAATATACGATATATGTTTATACATGTATAAAACTTGTGTAGACTAGCTTCGATTGTTTGGACTACAAGATTATAATATCTCCATAATTAAAAATCACGTTAAATCTAAATTATATCAAAATGGTATTTTATTTAACACATTAATGAACATTTTAAAAAATACCTTAACGGTGTTGTATACAAAACTCATGGGGGGGGGGGGCTTGCCAATACCCCACTACCATGTACTGTTTTGGTAAATGCTATTGTAAAAATCTAAATTGTACAGTTCCCACTTTATAAGTACCGCCCTTATGGAGCGATTTATTCGAAATGACATACGTATGATGCGTTAAGTGCTAATTGTCTCTGTTCAGGCTACACATAATCTACTTCTAAAATGACAAATTTAAAGCTTCAAGGATTCCGTTGTTTTCACAATTTACTGATACAAGCATAATAACTTCTTTATTTGATAACTTATTCAAATGTTTCGATGTTTATACGTTAACATTATAACTAAATATAATTACAGTTTATTCATTTGTGCTTTTTATTTAATAAAAATAGTGAAAAATCGACAGGGAGTCTATCAGGCTCCACGTCACCAGTTACGGGTTAATATAAATAAATTTTTACAAAAAAATATTTATTAATTTTATAATGTTAAACGAAGATTACTAGATAATGTTTTCAATTTTATGAAATGTAAAATAATATAAATAATGTTTAATCAAATATATATACTAAACCGTTCATATAAAAGAGAACAATTTCTATATTCACATTTCTGGCGGTAAAATAAATCCCCACCAAAATGAAGTAACTCCGCCCTGTCTTGGATTGCAAGAATATGTCACATGTTTGACTGCAGGTGGCGAACTAAAACAGTGCAAAAATTGCATTTCGTACTTATCAAATTACACATTTATCTTAATAAATACAAAAAAATGTTACTAGAAATTAATATTCATAATAATATTTTATAGGTCGGTAATCATTTTATTTATCGATTTTCTATTTATATTTAATATTTTATGACTATTAATAACAAATGAAAAAAACAAAATGCGTAGGGACATGTAGATCAACATTATAAGAATGTTTCATCTAAATTATTTTTGCATAAAGTTTGAAGGTAGCCTGTAATCTGTAAATATTTGAAAATGTACCTAAACAACACTCTTAAGATATGAATATCTTGAATTGGTCCATTTTTATTTTAAATATTTGTTGTAATAATAGAGTCCGGGAAGTATTTTAAATACAATATCGCATGGTGGCAAAATATATACAAAGTGGGGTAGACGAAAAGTAAGACATAACAAATACTGTGTGCGCGAAGAATTTAGAAGAATAAGATAAAACGGTACATAAAATCTAAACGGTGGTAATAGGTGATTGAGGCTTTAAAAGTCCTGCTGTTCAGCTAGTTATATATGATAAAAGTACACGGCATATCTTTACATACTCGACTAATTAATTTGGGGTAGGTATATAAACATTGAAAAATTGAGGGACGAATGATCTGAGAAATGAGAGAACTTACGAAGGAATTGCAAACGCGGAATCATCGAGGTGCTATTCTCACGAGGCTTAAGCTATGTTTTATTTCCTCAAGTAGGTACCGAAACAAATATTAAAAGCCAGCTGACGCGAGGAGAGTTATTCTGCATCGTTGGAAGAACTTATAGACTGTCAAACTCCTCTAGAGCCTACTGCAAATGCCGGTATTCATTATGCAAGTCGGTTATCACAGATGACGATGACACATGAATGTCCTGGCTAAGAAAATCCTTCCGACGTGTGATTTGCGATGACACTCGCACGAAAATACGATTACACTTGCCAAGAAACGTCAGACTGACGGACAGAATTGTGTCAGTTTTGCAATATAACTAGATCTTTTTTAATTCTTTTTCCACTGATAAATACTCTCAATTGACGGCGTATCACATATAATAAAAGCCGACAGTCATCCTTTGTTAATTGCGTTAATGCGAATGATATGCTTAACCGAGTCTTCAGAAATGGTCGAAATTGTTCAAACGGGGTGCGATGCTTCTTATATAAAATCTTTCTTATAAATCGCGCTCCATGGATATCGTGTCGGTGCTTCAAAGACTGAAGGCCATAAGTCTCCATCGGCAACGAGTAGTCAACACCTCGCGTAGGATAAGTCCCGGTAAGCCTGAGAGAGAGATATTTCAGAAATCACCGCTGAACCTTTTCAGTGGAAAGCTGCAGGTAAATATATTGCGGAGACCAATATATCAAATTCACGCCATATTTCAAATAATACAATTTTGCTACTTGGTATTTATGTTTACAATTTTCTCTTATTCGCACATACCTCAAATGACAATATACAGAGATAATAGGAAACAAAATTCGTGCATTTTGCAGCTTAAGATAAAGGTAACAAATCTTATCAGAAATATTTGTATTATATGATTTGTATATTGTATTTGGAAAGAGTTGGAATAAGGGGACATTGTTTGCAATTGATACGGTCGGCGTAGTCGATAGTGATGCGGGTGCTACTTCTGATTGGGAGACGCTGAAAAGGGGAGTGTCCCAGGGCTTCGTCCTGGGTCCTTTATTCTTTTTGATATATGTGAATAATCTCCCTCGCAAAACTAAACATTAAACGATACTGTACGCTGATGATACTTCGGTAATTGTAAGAATTAAAACGCAGACGCAGCATACAATGAAATACTGTCTATTGTTGAGGACTGTGGTTCATGGTATGACAGAAACAGGCTGAGGCTGAATATTTAAAAAACCAATGTATTAAACTTTGGCTATTTCAAGACGAACTCAATAAAAATTATTCATGGAGATCAACAGTTGAACATGGAACACATGGCGGTTAAGTTCTTGGGATTGTGGATGGATCCTCAATTGAACTGGAAGAAGAATATTGATCACTTGGCTGCAAATATATCATCATTTAGTTACGCATTACGTATCATAGTATTCATCTGTGAATCATTCGGGAAGTCTATTTGTATATTATCCTTATGTGCAATCAAGACTTAGTTATGGCATCATCTTGTGGACAACATCGGTTCGTGCATCAAAGGTGTACATTATCCAGAAGGCGTGCCTGAATAGTGTCTTTGGGGCGAGAAAGACTTATTTCTGCAAAATTTTGAAAGGACCAAAAATATTTATGTTGATGATATGTTTTTGAGTGTGTGAAAAAGCAAGAAAGACGACATCATTACGAGACCAGAGGTATGATATGTTTACATTTGGTGCCTCTCCATACAACAAAAGCCTTGTCAAAAAGAGTTGTATCACCCAAATAATAAGAGTGTAGAATCATTACACATACTACTGTGTGGCGATTTGAACATTGATTATGGACTGAACACGCTGCAAAAAATGTTACTTTCTAATTTATTTCGAGAATATGGTTTATTCTCACAAATAAAGGAACTCACAAGAGTATTTACAAATATAAATAATCATATGTCTGAATCACAAATTGATTATGTGGTTAGTGACCTACCGTTTGATGTTTATGACTGTCATGTTGAAAAATCAACATATCTGACCACTACGCAATCTCCTGTTATATTAAGAACACTTGCAAGACCAATACTCAACCACAAAAATGATTACAACAAGAGCTGTATCCGAAAGGGGTTTGGATGACTTTAGGACTATCCTTCGCGATACGTGTTGGGGTTTTATCCAAACAAGCAATGTAGAGTCAGCCTTTGATGCGTTCTTGACCTACTTTAATGGTAACTTCAATGCAACTTGTTCTATGATGACACGTAAGCTAAAATGTAACCAGCGGTTGCCTTGGATTAACCAAGAATTAAAAGATCAAGTGAAAATCTTAGATTTATACATCACATAGTGCGGGCAACAGGTAATCAAATCTACAGAGAGCAATACATAATTGAAAAACGTATAGAGTTGAAGCACCAAAGAAAGATTATTTATATAATAGACTGAATTCTAGTAACAATAAAAGCAAAGAAACTTGGAAATATATCAACGAACAACCAGGAAAATTGAAAGATTGCAATATTTTTACATGATTGGATGAAAATGGAGGTGCTGCTGTAGCAAATAGGTTTGCGGATTATTTTGCAACCGTTGCTGAACAGAGATTGAGTATTCACTTTGGTGGTAAGTTATCAGATCATTGTACAGTGTCTGACGTACTGCCGCACAGTATGTTTGTTTCATTTATAACAGAAGAAGACATACAAAATATCATTATGATGTTAAAAAATAAACAGTCATGTGGATTTGATTATGTTAACAGTAAGATTATAAAAAAAAGTTTGTCCAGAGATTGTAAAGCCACTAACATACTTAGTTAATTTGATGGTAGAGAAAGGAGAATTTCCGAACATCTTGAAATTAGTTCGTGTTGTGCCTGTGCATAAAAGTGGATGTGAAGAAAATGTGGAAAATTACAGAACGATCTCAATTTTGAGCACTTTTTCTGCAATAATAGAGAAAGTTATTGTCAATCAATTATGGCAATACATAAATAAATTTAAAATACTTTACCCAAACCAGCATGGATTTAGAGAAAACCATTCTACAGAAACGGCTACCTTTAAATTTATAAAGCATGTCAACGAGGAAGTAGACCAGGGAAAATATGTTGCTGGGTTGTTCTTCGATCTTTCAAGGGCGTTCGACACCGTTAGTGACAAGATTTGTGCATTGGGTATTCATGGGAATATAAATGGATTGATTACCCCATTTATAGAGGGCAGGTATATGTACGTAGGTGTAAACGGTTGGAACTCTGTGAGAAAGAGTCTGAGCTTTGGAATGCCGCAGGGGTCATCGTTGGGTCCTCTAATATTTCTATTATATACAAACGATCTGCATAACTTCATAACGACTGGTTATACAGCTAGTTTTGCTGACGACATTTTGATCTTGGCGTCTTCTGTGATGGGGGATGGCATGCAGATGATGATAGATGAAGCTATAAGCGAAATGAAGAAATGGTGTGATCTTAACAACCTTATGCTAAATATGAATAAGATTGAAGTTATGCATTGCCATACCCGGAAAAAAATAGAGGATGTCGGGGTTAATACTAGGTTTCTAGGAGTATTTCTGCAGCCTGATCTGTCATGGGAAAGGCACGTGGAACACGTGGTCGGTAAACTCAATAGCGCGTATTACGCCATTTTGAAACTTAAAAATACTATGGATTCTCAGCAATTATTAGAGATATATTATGCCATCGCGTATTCGCATCTGAGTTACAATATCATATTGTGGGGCAATTCGTCGCGAGCTAATGTGAATCGCATATTTGTTGCTCAGAAAAGACTTGTGCGGCTGATTTTTGGTTTGGGACCCATGGATTCGTGTCGTCCGCTATTTACCTTGCACAACATTTTTTTTTGCTTTCACACATAAAGACAAATTTTAAAGAAACAGTGACTTTCATGATTATCCAACAAGAACAAAGGATAAGTTTAGTGTCCCGGTACATAAAGCGGCAGCTTTTCGGAGACCCCCCATGTATTGCTGTCTGTCTGTCTACAATGGTCTTCTACAAGAAATCAGGGAGAGTAGTAATATTAAAATATTTAAAAAAAAGATGAAGAATCTATTAGTTGAGAGTTGTTTGTATGCCTATGGTCAATTTTTCTAATGTTTGTTTTATTTGGTGTTTTTTGATAGTATGTACTGGCTTTGATCTTTATACATATGACGTAGCCGATATCACTATGTGATCAATGGTAAATAAATTTATTATTATTATTATTTACCTTCACACATAAAATATTTACCTCAAAGAAGGCAAAGAACTGTATTGTTTAAGATACTCATCAAAGAAGCTTTCTATAGCATGGATGAGTATCTTAATTATAGATGTTGACGCGTGAATGTGAATCTGTTTTATTGCGTTATTTGCGTGGATATACTCTTTGACATATTGCACACTGTATCTATTACTGAATAATTGACTTTTATTTTTATTATTTAAAATCTATTTTTTTTGATATCAACTAGAATAGGAAGAAACTGTCCTTTTCTAACTGTTTAATAGCATAAGAGTTCCAGAGGGGTAGATTCAAAGCCTATTGCCTTTTATTATATATTAATAATTTGTCTAGAACAATAAAATGAAGATTTAGGAGAATCCTTAGAATAAAAACGCAACAATTCACGTCAGAGCAAATATTAATGATTTATTATGTTACCAATCCCAGAATTCAGCCTTCATTTCGAACACAGATTAATACAAAACAATTTTTTTGAAAGGCTGTCAATACTGTTCAAATCTTCTAAATACATATTTACGTCGGAAACGTGATGAGAATTTTTTTTCCCGATGAGATAAAATTTAAACATGCGGAATTGATAGAAACAGAAAAAATATCACCTTTCGCAAATTTCGAATATAAAAAGAAACGGGGGGAAAGACAGCATAAGAAATGCATATGTACGGAAGAGAAAATGTTTCCAGGACATCGATGATATTCCAAACCATACGCTATCCTTAGAGTGTGGAGATGGTCTCCATTTTTGAGGAAGACAAATTGCGGCAGATATGATGTGACAGGTACAATTTGCGAAATAACTTCATGCAGAGGGTGAATATATGAACGATAGAGTCGGTAATACAGCGAACTGAAGAACCCGGGATTATAGGGATAACGGAGCATACTCGTCTCATCGGGAGACCGATATTATCGGCTTACTTCTTGTATGAATGTGTATATGTATATACATATATTTTGGCGATAAAGTAAAGGACAACGTTCACAATTTTGTTATTTATTGCTAGGGATGCTAAAGTTCCAATCGGAGGTTTAAATTTGCGAGACAAGGTACTAACGTTACAAAACTAAAGCTTCATAAATTGAAACGACACAGAAGCAGTTCTCATATTAGTCAGATTATTACCTGCAAGCTTTTCATTTAATAAATCAAATAGTTTAAAGCAGCTGTTTGTAAAATGTGGGTGGCGCGAAAGAGCTGTGAAAATCACGAAAGTATTTGCAAAATTAAAAAAATATATATAATTAGCATCATGAAAAATATTTAGGTGTTCGAAATTATCAGCAAGAAAAGCAAGCCTAAGAAGCCAAAGAAGACGTTTATATTCTGATTTATCATCTTGTCAGTCCATCGAACTATAATTCTATACTATATACCGATTGAACTTAAGTAAGTACTACCAAAAAACATTGGAATGAACTTCAAGAATTTACTAGTTTACCGCAAAGAGATTTTATTAAAACCTCGGAACTTACTTTATATACAACTTACTTTCAATATAACAATATATTTTTTAAATAAATTTTTGGATGCGCTATTGGATCTCCAATTTCAAGTTCCATTGCACAGTTAGTATTAGAATATTAAAAAAAAAGATATTCTCTTCAAAATTGATCTCATACCAGTTTTTTACAAACGTTATGTAGATGACTGTATTTTATGTTTACTAGCTTCAATTTACATTACTTAGAAAAAGAAACAAAAAATTTAGATTTAACATTAATTCCAGAAAATAATAAAATTTAAAAAAATTATATCAAAAACCAACTTCTTCATGAAGATATTTAAATTATAATTCTTGCCAATCCATGTCAATTATAAAAACGTTTTTATTACAACAAATGAATGACATATTGATCAATAACAATTATCCTTTAAACTTTATAAATTCCATTTTTAAAAACAGAATAAATAAATGTTATAATAATAATAGAAGTAATAATCATTCAAAATCAACAGATATACAAAAGTATGTAGCAATTCCTTATATAAAAATCAGGAAAAACAGTAAAGTATTACGCCCATTTAATATAAAAGTTGTACATAAAAATCAGAATAATTTAAGATTGTTGTTGAGTAATATTAAAGACAAGGATCGTTTTCTTAAACAAACACATGTAGTATACAAAATTCTATGTGAAGATTATAATACAGTATTTATCAGATATAAAAAACATCACCGATTTAGAAAAACTTATCAGCAATACAAAATATAAGTTTATATTTGATTAAACCAACATTTGATGTAAAGAATAATAACAAAACTAGGAATTCTCTAGACCTCTTACAGATAAAGAAGCATGATAATGCAAAAACATTAAACACCTTCACCACACTAAAGCATCAAAAAAGGGCTAAATACGTATTTCGACAACTATGTTGTCATCTTCAGTACCACTGATTAAAAACCGCGTTGTCTAAAAACAGAACAACACTGTATTGTTCTGTTACGCTACGGTGTTTAGGCAACGGGGTTTTTAATAAAGATGACAACATAGTTGTCGAAATAGTTATTGAGCCTCTTTTTTTGCTTTAGTGTGGGGAAGGTGCTTAGTGTTTTTGTTTAATATTAAGCCACATACTCCAGTTTCTATGATAATGCAGTAAACGATCGAACTGAAATTAAAAATTTAGCCATAGCATTCGATAATTTATTGAGGTATATTGAGTCTTCTACATTTACGTAATTCTATGTTGTCTATGATACACCAATGTTATTTTTTCGGTACCGTATATTTGTCAAAAAAATATTTGTCAGATATATGTTACAGTTTTATTAATAGTGGTTAATGTTTTAAGTAGTTATTTCATGTCAATTGACAAATATAATATCTATATTATGGAAAAGTTTTAAATTTTTATTTTGTTTGGAGTTCATTTTACAGCCGCTAAATAAATATTGTCCATTATCAACCTTTCCCAACAATAACTTAATCTAAATTAAATTTAAATATGTGGGAAAGTATTTATATGAAGAAATATAAAAACAACTTATTTAACACAGATGTTTCTCTACTTAGTCAGAGTTTCCTAGAATTCATACCACCCTTACACATGCAGTAAACACACACCATAGTTTTACAATATTGCTGTAATAAAAGTACGGTTAGATTTATAGAGGTCTTAACTTACTACAATAAGAAGGTTTGTCACTGCAAACGCTTGAACATATATATGTTACTGTGAAAGACCGAAATCTGGTGAATGTCGAGATTCACCGGTGAATGTCAACATTCTCAACGTTGCTTGACGTATGTCCGAAATATTGGTGAAATTTCATTATTTCTAACTTACACCGGCGATTGTCGACATTCAGCATGCACTCATGGTGTATGTTAAAAACATTTTTTTTTTAAATAAAAAAAAAACCCCATAGGTCTTTATTTATTAAAATAATATGGGAAAAAGACTTTGTTGAACTCAAAACAAACAGTAGAACATAAAAATATAAAATGAAATATAAAAAATAATAACAATATCTTATTTATTGCAACAACATAAACTACCATGACACTTCGAATTGCACAAAAGTTCCTTGCTTTTACAGCTGCATTTAGTCGTGGAACACTTTCTTTTGCAGTTACAACGTGTGTAGCCTTGCCCTCCACTTTTTGAATTAGCAGAAGCTGCTTCTCTTAGCGACATTTCTTTTGTTGAAACTTCGTCCATGGAAACTAACTTTTCTTTACAAATTACGAACTGATTACGGGTGAAAAGCTGCTTCAAGGTACCATTTTTGTTAGCTAGTCTATAAAAGGCTGAATCCTCTATTCCAACAACAACCGCTAACACATTTCGAGGGTCTGTACGACCACGGTCGACATCAGGGACTTGAATTCTTACGGTATCACCAATTTGGGCAGGAGGAAACTTTTTTTTTGAGGTTCGCAACATTTTTGTTGCTTGAAGTAGAAGACTCTCTTTTGCAGCTACTCTTTTTGAAGAAATTAGCCTGCCGTTTCCGACATTCACCGGACCTCATTTGTGTTTGTCGACATATACCGGTAAAAGTCCGAATCTATAATACAATTAAGAAATGTTCGGACTTTCACCAAGGCATTTGGTATTTGTCGACATCCACCGGCGGATGTTGACATTCACTACTTTCGGTCTTTCACGGTAACATATATAATGTAAAAACACGAATAAATCTGTAAAGGTACTACCGATGATGTTGGCTTGGCAAACGAAATGTATATTTAGTTTATGCATATATATTTTTGTGAAATGAGTTTTTCTTTTTAATTAATTAACTTAATCTGATCCAGTATTAACACTGTTGACCGAATTTCGATTTTTTTTTATACAAAAGATATTGAAAATTAAGTTCTAAATACTCGTAATGTACCCGTCTCAAAAGCATGACTTGCGAAATATTTGCAAAAACTGATTTTCGATAAGAGTAAAAGACCTACTACCGGTAGAAATTTCAAAAAACGTTCATAATAAAATGTTTCTCAAATTTAATTCTGAGTACATATGAATTCTTTATAAATTTGTTTAAACTTAGTAGTTGACGAATATTGGCAAAATTCGATTTTATCACTGAAGTAAACTGCTACTTCCGGTCTGCCGAATTTACTGAAAATCTAATCAGATCTCAAGAGGGAGATTACACACGTAAATACAAAATTTGAATTTGGTATCTACAGCGATTTGACCGCTATCGTGGTCACACACACACAGAGAGAGAGAGAGACGCACAGACACACAGACATTTTTTAAAAACCACTTTTTTCATCATCACAATACTTCCTTATAGTACGTATAAGAAAGTAAAATAGTCCCAAAATACTTAAAACTATGTATATGTAGATTCCCTATAATTGATCAGTGTATGTATTGTAAATAGCGAATAATATATTTCTTTCCTTTATTTAATTACGACAAGGACGCGAACACGGACAATAAATTATTATTTATCTGTTCAGACGTCCCTAAATCTTATTTACAAGAACAATTTAGCGGTCACACGTGGGCAATGTTTGCCGGTCTGCGGGGCAAACCATCCACTATTTAATCGTGCCTGGTGGGTATACCTAGAGGGTAGAAACTCATTCCAACAAGAAAAGTCAACGTTCGTGACGTAATCAATTAAGGTAACACGTGACCATGCTCTATTATTCACCAAGCATTAGCAAATGAGATGACATCTGTTTCCGTGTTTATCTGCATTCGGACTAGACGAGCAGTATGTATGCTTAATAATACTGTAGAATCATACTGAAAATAAGAAAACTAACTCAAAAGAGAACAAAATAAGATACTTGTTTTTTAGTGATTTATTTTGTATGAATCGTAGAGTACGTAGAATACAAAGTAACGGATAAACACATTAACTTCGATGATATTCATTTTTTGAAAAAAATATCGAAGGGGTATAGCGATTTCAAGTATGCGAAATATATAATTTTCTTAATTGATTTCGATAGTATTTTCAATGTCCTATCCAACGGTACAAGATTTTTTTATATGTTACATTTGAAAAAAAAATGAGAAGTTTCAAATTTCAAATATTAAAAATTCATTAAACCAATCTAGTCACATATATTTGATGGAAAGATTGACGGCACATTCGTTTCTATTACAAAATTAATCTCTTCTTATTCTTTATTCTTATTTAGTCGAAAATTACGGACTTTTACGATGGTTGAGAGACAAATACTTTATTGAAAGACTGGTAAAAGGTTTTCGAAACTCAGTCACACTTTACTGGAAATAAACACATTATTTATTTAGCATACATGTTGCTGTGCTATTTTTCTGTATTTTTAAAATATAATAAAAATAAAAAAATAATGAAAAACTGGAATAACCAGTTTCAGATATCCAAAAATTTATATATGTAAAAACAGAGATAGAACTAAATATAAGTGGATATTACTGAATATAAGTGGATATAACCAGATACAAGTGAATACGGATAACATTTTTTAATATAAAAAAATAAAATAAATAAATAAAAATAAGAAAATAAATTTCATCACAATTTATTTTAGATAAATAAATGTATATGTATATATACATTTGGTACACTGGTTACAATTTAACATCTCACCAAATATAGACGCATAAATAATACATTGATTAATATATATCTTGTTTAAGGAACAAGATAAAGGCAATACATATTTTAACTGATGGATATGCAACACTATATACACTCATGAAAGATCGATGAAATGTGGGTTGCATATTCAATGAATGAACTTAAATATGAACTAAGGTATTATGCAATGACAGAATTAAAAATATTAACCTCAATTTTAAATAAATTAGAGCACAAGAATTATATATTGTACAAAACATAATGTTCAAATACTGACCTCAGTCTAAAAAAGGACATGTAATGATCTAAACAATATTATTAGTAATTAATAGAGAAGTAGGTCATTCCGGTAATACATTCTTTAGCAGCGATAATAATCAAAAAATAGGAAGTAATAACCCAGAATATAAATATTGTAGCCACTATCACTGTTGAAGATGGAACGTTATGTGTCAATATGCATTTTCACTGGTATCTCCTGAATAAAACAATACTATTGAATGCACATATAAATATACGATTGGTATATTTTCTTCATATAAAATGCTCCAAGAGATTCCAAGCTAAAAACAAGTAAGATATTAGTCAGTATATAATGTAGTACAGATTAAAAAAAATACTTACCAAAATAAATAAAAATCAATCGATATTAATTAGATATGCAAATGCATAGTATGTAAACAATAACAAATGTAAGAAGGCGGACGCAATGTCATGTGATCACATGACATCGAATAATTGTCAAAACAAACACGGAGGGCGCAGTAGAGGAATATTCAAATGGAGCCAAAACACTTTGAATTTAAAACAAAATAAGGCGTTTTTCAATTGTTGAGGGTTATAAAAGAAGATGCATTCGCTATTAGAAGACAGTCCGTAGGCAGCTCTCCAGTACTAAACAAAAATCTAAAAAGAGAGTTCGTCGGCAGATCTGAAATATAAAAGAGAATAAACAGTGAATGATCAGTGCTCCAAGAGTTCTTCAGCTAAACAAAAAAAAATCTAAAAAGGCATAAAACGCTTTTAAGATTTTAACGTTGTAGTGAGGCAAAACGTATAATACATTTCAAACAATAAGAGCGCGCTAAAGTATAGTAGAGCGCGGGAAATTATTACTACTTTGTTTTATAAAAGCCGCCATAATAACTTTCAAGAAAATGGAATACGAGAATTATCAAGAGGTATTCGAAAGGAGATATAGTCAAGAAAAGTAAGTACAAGCACAGTCAATAAAGCTTCATTTTGCAATCTTATAATCAATAAATAAAAGAATCTTCATGTGTGTTATATAAAGTTTACTGAATAACAATAATTTTAAAAATATTATTTGAACATTTGATAAATTCTTCATTGGGTAAGTCTTGACTTGACGTGCAAATCTCAGGTTAAGGCGATTCAACGAAGTATTAACGATTTTACCTGAATCACAATAATTTCAAAATATTATTTGAAATATCTAATAGGTTCTTCATTGTTTAAATCTCGATTTTGACGTGCAAATCTCAGGTCGAGATGATCCAATGGGGATACGTCAATAAAGAATAAAGAAAATAAACCTTTTAGTAATTTCTCTTGAATTATAAAACCACATGAAGAAGTAATTTAGTAAACTACTATAATTTTAAAATGATAAAAGGATTTGCCAGGTGCTTGTATTACAACGGAGAAGATAATATACCTTAATGAAACAAAAGTATTATATTATATAGTCGTCAATAATTTTTATGTCTTGTAAAATCTCCATATTATAAATAAATATAAGTTGTGCTGACATTCACCATTTACTTATTTATACCCATACCAAAGGAGAACATGAGGAAAGTAAACATCACAATCACAGCTAGAACTCACAATAAAGAAAGGCTGTGACGTATTTTCTTTTAAAGCAGTGGTTCTCAACCTTTTTTCGCCTAGCGCCCACTTACTGGATTTTGTATAGATCCCAGCACCCTTCAGAAAATCGCGAAGGGACACGTCATGGACTACGACTATGGATTATGGACTAGTTAACCTGGGCACAGTAATTAAAACAAGAAGTAATAAATTCTACCTCTCAATTTATTTAAAAATATTAATTAATACAAACAAAAATTATTATTGAAATATTGAATTTTATTTAACAAAATTAAATTAATAAATTTGTCAGCCCAACCCATGCAGTCTTCACTAATGCGATCCTTGAGGTTGGTGCTTGCTCACCAGCTCTTTCACGCGAGGAGTCAGCAGAGACAAATAAAGCCGCAAGTCCCCTCTGTTGACCATGTCCAGCCTTTTCCTCTTGTCTGAGTGCAGAAATGTAGCCGCACTAAATCCGGTTTCCACTAAATATGAAGTCGGAAACGTGAGAAGAAGCTTGTGAACAATTCCCCACATTGTAGGGAATAGTCCTGCCATGCTGTGGTTCTGCCAGAGTTTCTTGAAGCCTGTTTTGATTCGGACTTTGCAATCCTCGTTGTTGCGAAGTTCCACCAACTCCTCCTGCAATTTAACGTCAACGTCTTCCAGCACGACTCCAAACCGGTCAGTGATCCAGGCAGGTACATCCAGTTCGATGAGGTCTTGGAAGCGCGATGTAAGGTCCTCTTTTAGTTGCTGAAGATGAGCCCCATATCGAAGAAGATCTTCATCTGTGGGTGTCTCTGTCATTTCATTAATTTCACTAAATTGGTAAAGTTCTTTCCTAACGATATTACTGCGGAGAAGGGCCAGCTTGTCGATAAAGGTGGTCGCTGCGCTCTTGCAGTCGATGAGTGTCACCAGTTTACCTTGAATCTGGAGAGACAACTCGGTGAGTTTCCTGAAGATTGTAGCCAAGTAGAAAATGTCGAATTTGTGTTTCTTCAGCTCACCGGCCAACTTCTCATGTTTGACTTGCAGGAAAGTGACAATTGAATCGAACATTTCACAGAATCGAGCCAAGCAGTTGCCCTTAGAGAGCCATCTCACCTCGGTGTGAAGCAGCAGCCGATTGTAGATCTCGTCATTTTCCTGGCAGAGGTTGCGGAATAGTCGATCGCTTTTTGCATTTGTTTTTATTACGTTCACGGCCGTGATCACGAGATTGAGAGAGTCATGAAGGCTGGGGGTCAGCCGTTTCGCTGCAAGATGCTCTCTGTGCGCTACGCAATGTATGCAGATGATATCCGGATGCTCCTTCTTGAGAAGAGCAAGGAACCCCTTGTATCGCCCAACCATTGCTGGTGCTCCATCTGTTGCGCAGGAGTGAATGTTGATTAGCGGGATTTCCTTTTCTTCAAAGTACTTCTTGACAGCAGCAAAGATGGATGTACCAGTTGTGTCAAGGGGTAAGGACTCTGCAAACAACATGTCCTCTTTTGTTTCCCCAGTTTCGTCGAAGTACCTCACGTAAGAAATGAGAAGGGCAGTGTTATCACTCAAAGTCGATTCATCAAGCTGGATGGAAAAGTTGGTCTTCTTGAGAATGTCCACGAACTGGATTTCGACATCACTTGCCATCTCATCTATTCTTCTGGAGACCGTGTCGTTGCTAAGGGGGATAACCTTCACTATTTCTGTCGCATTCCTATGTAAGACAGTCGAAATCACCTCTTTCACGGCAGGCAGAATCAATGTTTCCCCCACAGTGTGCGGCTTGCCAGCCTTTGCAATCATATATGCAATGTTATACGATGCCAGCAGGCCATCACGCTGAATCTCTGTCACCTTGGCAAAAGCAGACGAAACGGACGGGGAGTTTTCTCTCTGTCATCACGCAGTTTCTTGAAGTATTCTGCGGGCTTGTCCTTTTTGTCCGAATGCATTTTTTCTAGATGGTCACGCATACGAGAGAGTTTCATACCTTCATTTGAGAAGACATTGGAACAAATGAGGCACATCGGTCTTGTGCGATCCGCTGGGCTTGGTACGAAACCGAAGGCTATATAGTCGACCGAATACTGGCGTACCACCTTCTGCTTTTTGCCTGGAGGGGCCATTGCTGTCGTGTAAAAAAGACCGATGTTAAACAATGTTAAACAATTTTGGTTGGAGCAATATAATTAAAGTATTTTGTATAAGTTAGATTTCTAAAATAATTTGAGTTATTAAAAACATTACCAACATCAATAAATGATTATTACCTGTAACAAACGGTTTTCGATTATAAAAATTGCTCTACCTAGTTTTAATTCAGCTCAAATATATATTGTTTATTTTATAACAGAACCGTGTGTGCTAAATGTACAATATTTTTGATTAACACTCTGTTAATTAATCAACTATCGCACACTGAATATTTGTCTCTGTTCGAACGTTATCGCTGACTATCGTAAATAGAATGAACCATGCGAATAACGACTTCGCTATATATACCGCACTGCATGGAATTCTCCGGAAGTCGAACTCTCTCGACCTTGGAACATTCGAGATGCGGTCCACTATACTCACGTTGACTCACAGAGTCCGCGCGTTGCGTCATACATACAATAACATAGTTAAACACAGAAATAGAAACAGCATGTACGTAACCATAGCAACGATGGGGTTAACAATGCATAATAGGAACATTGGTGAGCGCGGATATTAAACATTTTGCACTTTTGTATAATTTTACAAATTTTTTACTGTGTAGTGTAGCTTTACCTTTACACCGTACAGCGCCCACCCAAAATCCTCCAGCGCCCACTGGTGGGCGCTACCGCCCACGTTGAGAACCACTGTTTTAAAGCAAAGAAATCTACCTTTAAGACCCTGAGAACATCAAATAATATTAATTTTATTAATTTGACTATTGGTTGTCAACCATAGTGCAGATATCACAGCAATGTGTAGTTGATAAAAAAAAAATTCATACAAGTATATTTTATCATATTTCCTAACATATTATTTACTTGCTTCTTTATTTTTAAATTAAATAAAAGACTATATTTGTATCAACTATAAATTTTGTTTCCTATAAGTAAAATCAGTTTAATAAATAATTTTGCTGGAAATTTTTCTCAGTGTATAATTACCTACTATGCAATAAAAGTTTCAATAATTGTTTACACATTTAGTAAATTATCTTACCAAATTACATTCGGGCTTTCTTTCCTGATAACTTTTCCATTTTCAAACTCAAATTTAGTTGCTAAATGGTAACTGAACTCAACAAATTGTCTCTTTCAAACTCCCAGCAACTAAAATTTTCGATAAAAACTGAAAATCTATACGGAAAGAAGAAAGCTCTCGTGTAATTATAAGTGATATATTTTTAGGATATTAGTATAGAGGGTGTGTAATTTATAATGAATAACCCTGTATAAAACATTCTTACCAATTTTATTTCCAAAGATCTTTTTTCGGAAGAAGTTGATTGACGAAATCTTGTTTCTACGTAAATTGCTATACGCGATAAAATATTCTGAAGATTTGAAGGTCTTAAACAATAAAAGATATATTTGGAGAGTTTTCAATCAAAAATATATACCAATTAGCACTAAACATACTAATTAAAATATATTTATTCCAACTTTCTAGTAAACGTGCAGTTCAAACGTTCTTTCAATTATTTACGAGAGTCTAGCTGCTAAATTCGAAGAGCAGCACTCGTATAACTATCTATAAACTCGCTGGGAATTGTTGAAGTTTCAAAAATCAAGATACCCTCTCTCAGCAATGCATCACATAATAAATCCAATAAATGAAAGTGCACGGAATACAAGTTACTTTAACAACCGTTTCACGAGGTTACTGAAAATCCAGTAAAGATCTCGAACGTCTGGTTATATTCCCGAAAGCAAACGAGATTTAACCGACAGATGTCCCATCTGCGAGTCAGTATATATCCCTTCAGTTAGGTAATTTGCGATAAATTCGCGCGAATATAAAAGTTCTCGAAATACCCTTAACGTCGGAGAGAGAGAGCGAGGAAAAACGGAGAAAGATGAAGACCGAATAAAACGATAAGTAGGTACAAAGAAGCGGTAAGTATTCCCTCGGAATTTAAAGACTTAAAGGAGGACTTCGTCGTAGTGGTATACGTCAAAGTGAACGTTAAGGGATATTCTGACGCATTACGAAAATACAGCGGCTCAGGGACAAAATCGTTCGAAGGATAATAAAAATATTATTTTATTATAATTGTGGCAAATAATAAAGAAGGTAACAAATTCATAAACAAATATAAGGAAGAATTATATTAATACAAGTATACCTACATTGGAAAAATGCTGGACAATTTGAGTGAAAGACTTTTAAAATAAGCAACCAATGCTCAAGGTGTTGACATTTTAAAGTGAAGGAACTGTCAAAAAACAATAAGTGCGTGTGTGTGTGTTCATATCATGATGGCAACTTGGAAAGCAGAGATCTCACTGAAGACGCAGGGTGACAACTTACATGGTAGTACCGTTGAGAGCGGTCACGTGTCTTCCCGGGGATATAAATTGGAAGACAAGAATGAACAAGTCGGATTAACTAGTTATCTGGAAAGAGATTAAAAGTGACTTAAAATCGTAGGGTCAGAGACACCACGATTATTTTCATTCATATTTATTTCTTGTATTAGCGTATTAATTTTATTTGTATTTAAGTTTCATTCATTTTTCTTTGGTTAATAATTTTTGTATTTTAAAATAATGGAGATGCAAATGGCAGAATTTGAAAGGTTTTCAATGATTCAAAGTAAATTTTCGATACAAAGATTTATCAATGTTGCTATGCGTGTATTGAAATATAACGTGCAAATGTATATTCAATATAATGTTGTGCAACAGGGAAAATAAATATTTTCCTGTAATAATATGCATTCATTAGTTTCAACAACACAAAAATAGAATTATTAATGGTGTTGGGTGTTAAGAGGATATAACGTGCAAATGTATATTTTCTGGCACTTTATTAGGCATCATTAATTCTTACAATGAATTTTTGAATATAAATTAATGATTTAAAATAGATTTTTTTAAGAAGAAGGTGTTTCTGAGTAGCGGACTTTGAGATGCTGGATACAATACGTGTGAATGGTTGTAGACAGTAATCAGATTCAAGCTTTTTCTCCGAACATTGACCATTGCGAAATTCTAAGTTTGTCAGAGCATTACGTGAGAATATAATGTCTCTGATGGAATAGAATTAGCATAAAAATATCAATAGTATACTAATGTAAATTGAATTTTATTTTTTTTTGAAACAGGACAATATTTTTAGATTTCTTTTTTTTTTTGATTAAGCATAAGAAAAATATATTCGTTCTATAAAACATTACAACCTAGAACAAGGTACAAATGTTTTCTCATAATTATATTTCTTTTAATTAAATGGTGAATATAGTATAGCGATGCTATCTATTGTGAAATAATGTTAAATAAATTATACAATTATGTTCTATATGGTTTCTGGTTTTTATTTTAAATAAGCTATAACCTTAACCCAATTAAAGGAAAAACAAGAGATTTGACGAGAGAAGAGAAATTTAGATACACTGATAGAATTCACGTATACTTATAAAGTACGTGCTGTTAAGATAAATAAAATATATATTAAGGATAATAAAAATTATCATCATATTTATTAGTTATGTTGCTGGAACAGCCACAACATAATTTATTTGGCAAAGTCTAATGTATGGCAATACTACAATTATTGTATTCCAAATAAGTTATGTTACCACAGCAATATGTCCTGCATATAGAAGTAAAAAACGTAAATTGACTTCTGGCAGAAAGCCGTGGCACGTTGAAATGAATCAAATCCGACAGATAGGGGCAGTCAATCCTATTATGCACTTGACTAAACCATTTAAAAAGTTGGCACTAGCAATCTTACGATGTGTGTTCAGTAGAATGAAATTATTCTCCTCCAACAAAACTGCATGGTCAGTATTTCTACCGAGATAAACTCCACTGGCCTTAAAGTTCAAGAACTTTAAAAATCGTCTCTGGATGCTCTCCAATTTCAATTTATGACAGATATAAATTGGATGCTAAACATCATCAGCGTATTCTAGCTTCCCAACAAACAATTTTTGTTTTATAAAGATACTCGAAATATCACAATCACCTCATTATAAAACTTATGGTAATATAAATTGTTAATGACAACGTTTTCGTTACCCCCATACACCTCTTAAAGAGCTTAAATGGCATATCTTATAAGTGTTGTCGTTACCACTATTTGGTAACTTTATATAACCCCAAGTTTTATAACAAATGTTATAGAGATATAACTGTTACCCTTATATAACTTCTTATGGACTCCTTGTAGGCCTTATGCGCCTTTTTGTCAAGTGACGAGAATGGTTCCGCAACCTTTATATACATTATTTATAATGGTCATCACAACGTTTAACCAACCGTCTTAGGTTATTGGATATCCTCATTGCTCGTTCTCTTATCACTATCCTTTTCTTTCTTTTTCGGTGTTGGTGGTAAAATTTCAAGCAAGAACATAAATATGTCATCTCCTTTTCTTCCAACGAGAAATATTATTCTTTTCTTTCGCTTATGGAGTATACCTATAGTACCAGAATATATTGATAATAATGAGACTCTGGAACATTTGAAATCGTCAAAATTTTACTGCAATTTCTTCTGGACTGTATAATTTGTATTTGTACCTCCAGAAAATTAAAACGCCGCCAATATTGCAAATATTTTAGATTTTAATATAAAAAAATATTTTACTCTGTTTCTGAAAATTATCACTTTTTCGTAATGAATGCATACAGAGTAAGGCGACAAGTTGATTCTTCAAGAAAAATGTATTATATGCTGTAGATATTGCATTTCGAATCTTTTATTCTAAAGTTTTTTCAACAGTACCAATATGGCGTTCCGACAACCCGTCGCAAAGGTATTGTTATATAACTTTATTGAGTGTTAACAGCTACCAGTAGTGATACTATATAACTTATGGTGACGCTTATTACTACAAGTGACGATAATCTCTTAAAATAAAAACCACCACTCTTATATAACTTCCAAGTTCCAGCTAACGGGCAACACGCGTATCATAACCTCAAACAATATTTCGTGCCATGCTCGAATTACCTGTGTACAGTTTTTTTTTTTTGAAAATGCCTTTTTAAATAGTGCAAACAAAAGAACCTGGATTTAAATTATCACTCTATGCCCATTTATGAAACAAAACCCATTTACCAATTTTTCGCTTCCTCCACAAAAGGAGTGATGAATTTTGAAAGATTGGCGGGTTTCTTTTTACCAGTGTAGATTCCCATAACCATAGATTGAATACACTCTATTTCCTGAATATTGAATAGAATTGGCCAAAATTCGTCTTATGAGCTCTTATATATGGGTAGTCCATCGATGTTAATATTAACACTAACAGCTGAGAGGTTTCCAATTTTCGAAAAACACCTCTTCAGACATAATACAAAGCCTCGATGCGATTATTTGACGCCCATCAGCTAGATTCTCAACTCTAACTGAAGTTGGTGTCTCTAATAATGTTCTCGGATCCTGAGGTACTATATTTCGTACACGAGTATTCCAAAGTTTAAAAAGTGACTTCACAATCTTTAGACAGTCTCTTACTATCTGATTTTTCGTACTTTCACTTCCAAAGTTTGCATCGATTCTTGTTCTTGATCATCTTCATCAAGTACTTCAACTAGCCAATTATTTCTATTTTCTTCAATGTCATCTCCGTCAATATTATTAGGAGGAAGTGGTGAAAGGCAAGCTTTATAAAACTTACCATCTGAACACATACTAGAATTTACCGTTATTTTCAACATAATCATCATTGAAAACAGCGGATTTGTTGGTTATGTCATTACTTCTCTTAGGTTGTACATTAGATACGGATGGTACAGAATGTAAGATTCGGATCAAATTTCATTGCACATTTGGGCGAAAGTACTACTGGATTTAATTTTTTTCCAATTTACTTTTTCCATTTTGCGCTATTAAGCACCGTCTCTACTCAATTAAACCCGTATCTGTGACCTACTAGTAACGAAGCGTTTCTATACGATACCAATGGCTTCATATTGATTTATAAAAGGAACCGTGGTTTTCAACTTAAAAATTACATATGAATTGAAATTTTATTGCAGTGTTTTCGAACAGCAATAATCTCCAGATTTTATAAAGGTAACTGCTATTTCTATAGGGACAGTAAGTTTTATAATTATCACAGTAAACAACTGTATCAGAGCTGAACACTATTGGTTTTAAAAATTGCTAACTGCAACTATTATAAAACTCATTATATAACCTATAGCAGCCGTTACTAAAAGTGATTCAAGTTAGTGATGTAAATGTTTCTGTTACCACTTTATAAAACCGAAAGCTCTTCGGCCTTTTAGTGATTTTATATAACCCCTATAAAACGTCGTAACGTATTAGTAACCTTATAAACCTGCAATATAAATTCGCAACCTGAATAAAACCCTTATAAAACTAGCAGATACTTAAGGTTATGGAAATTGTTTGTTGGGTTACTACGCACGAACGAAAAATAAAGAAGTTCAACAGTGGCTGCATTAGCAAAATGCCTACTATTTCTAAGAATAAAACCAAGTGTACCAGAGGCAGAAGTGCATACATTAGTAATATGTGTGGCGAAGGATAAATGTCGTTCAAATAGCACTCCCAAAATCCTTTACCTCCTGCACGCAGGCCAATGATATAATCGATGTCAATGAGTTCCATCCTTCTAGAATACTTCATAACATGACATCTATTCATCTCAGATCATTGTACTGACACCATTCATAGAGAGTATTTAAATCACGCTGTAGAGGCAGAGCATCTGAGATAGTATCAATACGACGATAGATTTTCAAATCGGTAGTGTATGCCAGCCCATCACAAGAAAGCAATTCCAAGATGTCAATAGTATAAAAAGCAGAGGGCCCCGATAGACCCCTGTGGAACGCCTGACGTGGCAGTAAATTCAACAGATTTGAATCCATTATAGTACACATAATTGATCCGTTCCCAAAGATATGACGTCGGAAAACTAACCAGATTACCACGAAATCCCAATGCATCAAGCTTCCTCAGCAGAATGTCATCTCTAATAGTATCAAATGCGCCCGCAAAATCTGTATATATGACATCCATTTGAGAGCGGGAATCAAGAACGGGTATTATTAGGATTAGGGGTTTATGATTTTAAAATGTCATTAAATTAATCAAGTTACAGTAAGTACCAACTTTACTTCCCATACGAGTGTTTAAAATAGAATTTCCCATACCCATCTGAATGCGTAAATTTGTATATTATGTTCTATGAGTGCAAAAAGGATATTAAGTAAATTACGGTAAATTCGGTGTACAATTTTATCAACGAGTCACTGTAATATTAGTACCCAAACTTCAGAGTTTTCGTTTTGCCAACTTATACAAAATCTCCAAAAAAAAAAGTATATAAAAACGACAGAATTTCTCGAGAAGGTTTTAGGGATATTCCGTCATAACATCGTGATGTTGTACTACGACAACAGTAGATAAAAGCCTTCGAGAAGATCACCATCACTTCGTCGAAGGATCCTCGGTAAAGAATAAAGTTTGTAATGGTACCGTGCGTTTTTTTCCCTCATCCACGGCGTGTTTCGATCTGTTCTTTGCGCGTTCCTTCAAACTTTTTCCAACGCTCTCCTTAACTTTACGATTCTCGCTCCGGTGAAAGCAGTTATCGGTTTTCGTCGCGTGTTACAATGGTGTTTCCGAACTGCGACATCATACCAGCCGGCGATCGGCTGATTTTCTTTTTTTTTTTTGTTGTCTGTAGAACGGAAGTAAAAAGAATCGTAACACAACACACTTTGCACTTAAACTCTTACATGCGCTTTTGATTTTCGAGTCTTCCGGCGTGTATTTCGTTTTTCTTCGTTGTTGTGTTATGCGGGACTTTGAACGATCGCGAAACTTATAGGTGGTGTTAATGGGTGTAGATCTGTGTAATTCTGGAATTGCTGTTGAAATCATTGAAAGTTTTATTACTTGTAATGACTGTAATAAGTCTTAGATACTTTCTCGTTAGATTCCTAAAATAAAAGCTTTACGAAATATATTTATTTTTTGGAAAATTATATTCATAGGAAATAACACTAGTCGACAGCCATTCTATGTTAGTATTAATGGTAATAAAAATGTCAATTTAGTTGATATAGGGTAAAAGCCCCCATTTATTGGCACCTTAAGAGACTTTTCTGATTCAAAAATTCATTAATTAATTAATATTAGGTATATACAAAATATTGATTTTTTTTTATTTTCTTTAATATCTTACCAACAAGATTTCTTAGTAACTTCATGAAAATAATGTATTTAATTGAATGAAATCCAAAGCAGGACATCTGCGCCAGTTATTGGCACTTTCTCCAATGATTGACATGTGCAGTGTAGAGGTGGGCATTTTTGGCATTATTACGGCCCGGCCCGGCCCGGCTCGGCATAACAGTCAGCCCGGCCCGGCCCGGCTCGGCATAACAGTCAGCCCGGCCCGGCCCGGCTCGGCATAACCGTCGGCCCGGCCCATGTCAAGCTCGGCCCGACTTGTCGAGCCGGCCCGACTTGCCGAGCCGGCCCGACATGTCGAGCTCGGCCCGACTTGCCGAGCCGGCCCGACATGTCGAGCTCGGCTCGACTTCCATTTGCCCAGTCACAACGTATGATGTATTGAACGTGCACTGTCAGCTGGTATGTATGTGCACCGTTGTTATCTGTTTATTTAAATATTACAGCAGCGTGTTCGCCGTCAAATAATATTTGTTGACACAATAAAAAATACAAAATATATAAAACAAAAATAGCAACACAAAGTATGTATATATTGCAACAAAACATTGCTATATAATTAATATTTAAAAAAAATTAAAACCTATAATATCTATAAATAACAGTTGGAGAATTGATAGCAGTATATTTGTATAAAAGTCAACGTCAGGTTTAATTAATTCTTAAATAGGTATGGAAGGTATTCCTATTCTTTATTTTTTTACTGCAGAATGGTTTTATACATTTGCAATTCATATTAGATGCAATTTTAGGTTTTCTTCATTTTTGAAAAATATTGCAAATAATATATATTGTAAGAGTTTTGAATATATAAAATTCAAACAAATATCCTATATAAGCACATTTATAATCCCTTACTACTTATTGAACATAAAAAATAAAATTTTATGAACATTATTGGGTGGGCTCGATTAACTCCGTCGTTTTTCTAATGTTCATCTAGCAATAGAAAATGTCCTTTTACTGGGCGTAACAGTAGCAGATTGGCTAGTACATACTGTTTATCAAGTTTATATAACTGAGGGAAATACTTTAATTTTTTCCCGAAAATCTAATACATCAAAATTTGGTGTAACATATTCATGACGATTAATATATGTGTCAAATTCATTCTCAATATTAAAACTAATGAATGCAGTTCGTTTATCCGCGAATCGAAAATCCTGTCAGGTAGATGTTGGTAATTTGGACGTTGAAGGTATTTCCTCTATTCTTGTTCATTTAAAATATTTTTTCAGGTCAGGATATAAACATGTACCTGTTTTATGAATAGATTTGATAGCATACTTTCCTTTCAAACCTTTACTTATATAAAATTTTAAATTTTTAATATTTACGTTTTCATTGGGATGTATTATTAAGTAAGCAGATAGATTTTTAAACCAGGATAAAATTAAAACTATTGTGAGAATTTGATCAAAACCTAGTTCTAAGGTGGCTCTATTAAATGACTCTTGTAAATTAATTACATATAACAATATTAGGTCTATAATACACATTGAATTTTCTAGAGTTCTTGTTTCTGTAATAATAATTCCTCAGTTGAATAAAAAACTAATAGTATGGATGTTAACGTAATTAATATTCCATCTAGAATGGCTTGTTTTATAGATTTCTTCAATTTTGAAGTTAAACCTGCTTTTTTAAAAAACATGTCTAGGTCTTTGCAGTTTTGAATCATGACGCAAACTGGATCGGATGCAATTCTGCTGCTGTCTGTTTTAGACAATTATTTATTATTAAATTATGTTATGTCCAGCGGAAGATATTCTTCAGTAATTCTTTAATATACTACAAAGGTTTGATGCATTATTTGTCACAAAAACCTATGTTATCCTGTTGAATAACTGCATTAATTCAAAATTCGAAAATTTAAGGAAATCCTTTTTAATATTAAATAAATTTTCTTATCATTCATTGTTCCCAAGATAATTAAAAAATATTTCAAAGCAAAACCTTGTTTTATGATATGTCCCGTTAAAGTAATATAGTATATTTGCTTGTATAGTCTGACCAAAAATTTGTGGTGAATGATATTCCATCCTCGTAGAAAGCTTTATACCAAATTTTATGACTAATTGTTTATTTATCAAGTTCGTTACAAAAACTTAATTTATTTCATCAAACATAGTTATTACAACGAACGACAATTATTATTAGTAGTACGAGATTATTGGTGTTTTGCCTGCGTGAGGTCAATAATACATTGACTGTACATATTGGTTTATATTTCTTCATTTGGGAAACTAAAGAAGATTATATGACTGCCTATATAACTAAACAACTATATTTCATTCTACACTTAATATTTCCCTTTACAAAACAGATAAAGCACTTGTGAACATATTTTTTACACACGAACTAAAGAGTATAACTGTTTATGTGACGTGAAGTATTCATTCTCACATATATTTGTATGCTTGTCTTTTAACTTCTAACATTTTTTTAAAAAGATATCTTGAATATCAGAGTAATATCGAAGACAATGTTTCCAAGTTATTATATTCAACATAATATAAGTACAGTTTTGCAAATAACCTGGTTAGTTTACTCTCTAAAAAAATAATTAAATATAAAAAATATTAATGAAAGAATAAGAAATTATTGCGGATACATAAAATATCAGAAAAAGAAAAATATTATATATAAAAATAAAAATATTTACATTATTAAAGTGCCTTTTTGTCATTTATTAGATTCCAAACTATATCAAGTTAATAGTATAAATATATATATATATACACTTAGAGTTTTAAACTAATAATTCTAAGTGAGCATAATATAAATGTGTGTAGATTGTGAAATGAAACATAATATTCACTCCAACAAAGCATAGTCAGCCGAGCGTCTTTACCTACTATACACGGGTCACGTCCGTCCGACTTGCCGATCGGCCCGATATGCCGAGCCGGCCCGACATGCCGAGCCGGCCCGACATGCCGAGCCGGCCCGACATGCCGAGCCGGCTCGACTCCCAGTATGTTCGGCCCGGCCCGGCCCGAACAACAAAAATTTCAGCCCGGCCCGGCCCGACATGCGGGCCGGGCCGGGCCGAAGCGGGCTTTGTCGGCCCGATCCCAACTCTAAATGTGCAGGTGAACCATTAATTGGAATTATTGGCATGGGCTGCTTCATTGGCGTTGTTGCGCGTAGAGCAATATCGATACGCGTAAAAAATATTTAACAATTTTTCCATGAAAAGCACTATACAGGGTGTCCGGGAAACTGTGGCTTCAGTTGAAAGAATGCGTTCGAGAAAGGCTGAAGAAGAAGCCGATTTAAGAGATTACAGTTATCAATATAAATTAAGGATTTCCAGAGACAACAGATTGTGCGAGGCGATCGTTTGCCATAAGGCATTTCGTGGTATCACCAACATTGAAAACATCATTGACTGCTACAAGTTTTACAACCAATGGATAAACGTGGTAAACATCAACACCGACAACATAAGCTGTCTCCCGAAACCAAGCAGAAAGTTCTTGAACACATGGGTTCATTAAAAGTTCGCATAAGTCATTACAGTGCCAAATTTCAATAAACTATATTTACAAGAAGAACTAAACATCGGTTAAACTCCAGAACAAGACAATATATCTTCCGACAAGAGGCCGAAATTGGGATTTTAAGGAGAATAGATGATGTTACCAGACTGGATAAAATTAGAAATGAGTAGATACGAGAAGAACTAGGTGTAATATCAGCAACAGAAAAATCCAGGAAAACAACTTAGTTGGTTTGGACACCTCACCCGAATGAGCAACATGAATCCCGTAAAAGAAATATGGGAGGCCGGCTGAAACACGAGGATAAACAGAGGGAGACCAAGAAGAGTATGGAATCTGGAAATAGCACAGCTGCTGGCGAACCTGGGAAGCACCTGGAACGATGCTCGAAAAATATCCAAAGATAGGACAGGATGGAGAAAATTCTGCAAAGCAGTAAGTAAACAAGTAAACTGCACAAAATATATAAATAAAAATATCCAAACAAATTAGTGTCATATGAGAAATATCGAACTATATTCAATACTGAATTTAGTATTGGGATTGGCTGCCCCATATTGATACTTGCAGTACATGAGATAAATTCCTCGCCAAAAATGCTTCAATGGAAAAGGAAATACGTGAAGATACATCAAACGTATAGCAACTGCAGAAAGAATTAACGACTATTATAACCAACAATAAGCTTCACCAACTAACAGCAAGAAATTTCTATTCCAGAAAAAGAGACGCAAAACGAAAACCACGGAAAAATTCATATTTTAAAGCAATCGTAATGGACTTTGAAAAAAATCTCCCACTGCAAAACATCACGATTGACTCTTTTTATGCTTTTATTTTATTATAAGAGGACATAATTATTTCGAGTGTGACAATAACATAGGTCTAACAAATCAAAAAACAAATTGAGAAGTGGTTCGTACGCATGCAAAAGTGTATAGACCATAAAGGCGAATATTTTGAAAAACAATAAAATAGTTTGTTACCAAAAATTTTGTTTTCTTCCCCGATTTTGTAAAAGTATAAATGGCGCCCCTCGTACAACAAGGACTTTGATCGGCTATTCAAAGCTTTTTATTTATTTTTTCTATGTTTAAGATGCTTTTGTTGTTAACTTTATTATAAAAAAATATAAAATGTCATTTAACTTAAACTGTTTGGGAACGTAGTGCAATAAAATAAAAGGAAGTGCCTCCATAGCCGGCGCCGGTCGCCGTTTTGTATGCATATTGGTGCCGGCTACGGCATCAAGAATTGCGGACGGCAGCCGGCTTCACGTATTGTTACCGGCATATCAACCTCTGTTTTCCACATTGCGCGCGTGAACGGCTTAACTTTTAGTGTTAATTTTCTTTAATTTATCTAAATTCGCAGGTATGTTTTTCCCTGTAGCTATGCTTTTTGTTAAAAACGATGTTCTTCTAATTGTAGAATGTTGAAAGTGGGCGATAAGTTTGAAAGTTACATGAATCTCAACAAGCAGTTACAGAAATACAAAAGTGAAGTGTTCAATGATTACTGGATTAGAGATTCTAGAACCATCGAGACGCAGGCTAAAAGATAGCCTGAAAGTGTGGCAGCTCAAGCAAAACAAGACTTAATTTACCATTATGTAAGAATTGCTTGCATTAAAGGTGGCCGAATGCACATTCCTAGGAATAAAACAAGAAACACATTTACATTTAGGCAGAAGTGCCCAGCCGGTATGTTTTTAAAATTAACTTCTTGTGGGAAATTTTTAGAGATAAAGGAACTGAATGAAAATCACACTCATCCGGTATCACAAACTTTATTTAAAAGTTTACCCCAGCAAAGACTGAACATTTCAAATCAGCTTAAGGTTAATTCAGTAGCAGCATTGCAGGCTCACGCCAACAAAAAAATCGTACAAAATAATATCATTAATGAATCCGGGTGCCTTGTGACTTTGAAAGACTTAACAAATCTAAACAGAAAACCACAGAACAGAATAAAGTTTGATGAATGTGTATTAATTTTACGAAATACTTACAAATGTGACGTTCACATTAACGTTGATGTGGAAGCAAATTTGAAATGCCTCTATTTTCAAGATCCTGAGATCAAACATATGTTTGACTCTTATCCAGAAATAATTTTTGTAGATGGTACCTATTGTCTACACAGCAGTAGAGCGGCCACTTATTTAATTATGGTTGAGGATGCAGAGGGAAGTGGTGCAATAGTAGCAGTTGGTATATTACTAAACGAAACGCAAGAAAATATCGATTGGTTCATAAAAACGTTAAAAAATTTGAATCAGAGAACATCAGATATAAAAGTGGTGATGTCTGACAAAGACAACAAGGAGAGAAATTTTTTTAAAGAAAACTTTCCTGACGCCTCCTTGCAGATATGTTTATTTCATACTCTACAAATATTTAATAGAGAAGTAAGTGTGAAGAAAATGGGATTATCCACCACAGAATGTGAAGTCGCTAAAAAGTACTTGCAGAATTTAGCCTATGCTTCATCTGAGGAGTGTTTTCAAAAAACCTATTTGGAAATGAAACAGAATGTTCCTGAAGTCGTTATCTATTATTTTGAGAAAAACTGGGAACCCATTAAAGATGAGTGGGTATTGTACCTGACTTTCGCAAATCTATCTTTTCTGAACAAAACAAACAACAGAATTGAAAGTATCAATGCCAAATTGAAATCTGTCATTGCCAAATTTTCTAATCTGGAGGATTTCATCAAAAATTTTTTTGTTATCCTCAATTCTTCACGAGCAGATAGAAATATCAAAAATTCTAAAGAATATCATAAAGTTACTACCAGGGCATTTACGTCAGGTTCAGCGGCAGATTTGTATTCTAGACTTTTAACGAATTTCGCCTTTAAAAAGGTTCAACAGCAACTTGAATGTATGACTAACTGCAAAGATTTTCAATTTATTGAAGAAGAAAAATGTCTCGCTCCTACTAGTGAAGGTCTTCTAGAAGTAACACCTTATAGTTGTCAGTGCATGTTTTGGACCTCCGTCCAGTTACCTTGTCGCCACATCCTCAAACTTCGATCTATGTGCAACCAGTCCCTATTTGATGAAAACATTTGCTTGCAACGATGGAAGGGAACCTATTTTGAATCACGTCACCCATTTCTTTCATTCCTCAAAACTAGCCAGTTTGAAGAGACGCCAAATACTAATTCAGAACTTGAGGTTAACTTAGAAGTCACGAATGATTATCCATATAAATGCAGACCACTAACAAATCACCAAAAGTTCAAAATAATGAACGATGAATGTTTGAAATTGTCCCAGATATGCAGTGAGATTTCATCCGAGACTTTTTACAACAGGCTGAAATTCATTAAGTCTCTTGTTACAGAATGGTCCAATAATAGTTATAAATCTACTTTAGATAACACTAACGGTGCAATTGAAATTGATAACCTTAGTAGTTTCCCCAATAACGATGATAAGGAGGCTGAGAAGGAAACTGAAAATCAGAGTAACCCCAAAATGCATATGAATAGGAAGAACTTTGAAAATAACAATAACGATAATTCAACTTCGCAGTTAAACCAAATACAAGACACCAGTTCTAATTCCGTGTGCTGGGATGTTGACCGAAATTGTGCCATTAATATTATAAATTTAAGTACACAAGATAATCAATCTGGTGAAAGTTCTTCGAAATCAAAAGTCATCATAATTTCCGATGTTAAGGTACCTACTTAGTAAGTTCAGTGTTTTGGCAAAGTTTGCTAAAATTTTATTTTTTGAGATACCTACTGTGAAAATTAGAGGCCGGCCCAAGGGATGCGGAAACACAGTTATTGGTTAAAAAAAAAAAGAATATCTACTAAAGAATCTATTTCACAATTTTTTTAAAAATTATTGTAAATTATTAATGTTTACATTTAGTTTTGAAATAAATAAATTATTCTTCTATATTTATAGTATATTATTTATATCATAATGTGTGTATTAAATATAGTATATTATTCAATGAGCGTGTTATGACGGCTATAACCCACGAAGAGGACTTGCACTTGGTGTAAGCATCTGAGTGCGTTATAGCCATAACACGTGAATCGAATATTATATGTACTTTATCTACAACTTTCACGGAAAGAAACTGGTGTTGACATAGCGATTGAGTTATGACCATAACTCAATCGCTGTCATTATTATTCAACTGACTGAATAATCACTGTCATAACTTACCAAAATCACGTTAGTAATTCATAGATTATGGGATAGTTGTAGATAAAATTTTAAAATTAGTTCGAAATTTTGAATTATAGGTATTGTAAAACAGGGTGGAGATTCAATCACATATGCACATAACCGCCGGTAGCGATACGGTATGCCGGTGCCGGCAACCATACTTAAAACCGGCGCCGGTGACGGTACGCAACACCGGCGCCGGCTACGGAGGCACTTCCAAAATAAAAAAATAAAAAAAACATACATTTTATTTGTGTGCGTATGTTATACAGTTTCAAAAATAAAAGTTTAGCTTTCTCAGCCTTCTTAAAATGTGACCTTGATCGGTAATCCCGTGCACCCTCCATATAAAAAATTCTATGCTCGCACGCCGAAAATATAACAAACAATCCCTATTATTTGTATCATTAATATAACGTAGAAGAAACACATTTTACATTTTACTAATGCCCTCAGTAGTTTACAGAAAGGGGATTCCCTAAACACTTCCGGTTATAATTATAGGTGGTCTCGGCGCACATGTTCCGTCGGTCAGTTTAAACAGAGGGTGTGGCCCGTGATGTCAAGGGCAGGTGACTAAGATTAGAGGTTAAATACATAGATCCTACGTGTGACATGTTAACCAACCAAATCGCCCTTTCCATTTAACATTTCGTACTTTGTAATCGCTTTATTTCATCGCGTGTAATACGGGTCCCTTTTGGATTAGCCACGGGAACATAAACACAGGACACTATGTAAACTCAAAATCTTGCGACTTTGTTATTTCACCTCGAAAGTTTTAATATGGTCATGACGAGCACTTTCACGGCCTATATTACAGCCTTTGGTTATGTTTAAACGGTGCGATGGCCAGAAAGACACGAATAAACTTTAGGTATATGATTCTTCTGTGGTTAATTCCAAGTATGTATGTGGTCGATATTTCTATACGAAAAAAGTTGTAAGATCTCTCGTTATGTCACATGATCTGCAAAAAGAATTTGAAAATGTCCATGTAATATTAAACGAGAAAATTCGAGGTTATTCATGGACAGCGCATATAAATTAATTAACATAAAAGCTACCTTGCTTAACCGATTAACAGACTATATTTTCTCCACGGCCAGAAACTAGGATTAAAAACAATTATATTAAATTTGATCAAAATAACTTATTTACTGAGACATTTGTATTGCATTGCATTCATATTTTATAGATTTAGAGTGTTGGTACAATTACTGTAATTAAAAACTGTTACATTTGAAATTTTTTCCGTAATATTTTTCAAAACAGATTGATTTGTGGAGAAAATGTGGAAGAAATGAAGGTTAAGTAAGGGGCGGTTACTCACAAATTAGATCCAGTAATTGAAAAAACTATTTGATTTGCTATATGTATTAGGTTTTTTGAGAATTTTCTATATATCCTTCTGCTACTTGAAGAAGGCTTCCAGCCTCAATGCCTTATATATTTAGCATTGTGATGAAAATTTTCGAATTCGAGATTTTTGCAAATATCCAAGTTTTGAAGTAATAGTAGTAATAGTAATAGTAATAGTAATAGTAAATTTTATTAATGCATTTAAAAATACAATAATAGTCCATAAAAACTGCAATATAAACAATTACAGGTCCGACATAAATATAAATATAAAAAATAAAATATAAAATAGGTATATGACAAACAAACCAAATGTTTACATACAAACAACAAAATTGAAAATATATATATATATATACACCGTGTTTCATGTAACTAGCACATTAGAAGTTTTTGTGCTTACAACGCGAATTTTTTCCAGAAGTTTTGCCTTCTCACATAATTGACCGAAATCTTTCAAGTTAAAATATTTTTAAACGCATGCAACTTCCGGTTACACCGGAAGTAGGCGCCATCTTTGTTATTTTAAATGTGACACCCTGTATTTTATTCGAGATTTGAATTGCTTATTTAAATAGAAGAACAGAGATACCGGGTTGGATTATGTCAAAGTCAACCGTTTCGGAGTTATTCAACTGTTTTGCATTTTTAGGGCACTTGAACGTAAATTTTAAAAGTTCTTTATCTGAGACATGAAAAAAGATAAACAATTGAAATTTGTTCCTGAGACAGTCAAAGTATTGTCCTATTCGAATATCACCAGGTTTTGCAATAATATTACACAGGGTGTTCTCTAATTAATTTACAATTATACACATTTCAAATGCAAGAAACTCAATTTTTTCAAATGAAACACCCTATATATTTTCGCCTTTTCTAAAGCAGAAAAAAATTGTCTTTCGATCCACTATTACATTCCCTATACCTATCTCTAGAGGTTTTTGAGTTATTGGGGAGATCAGCCTGAAGGCCCGATATTTTGCCAAATAAAACTGAAAAAATAATAGATTAAGTATAGGAGGAGTGGATTAATAGTCATTTGTAAGCATGTTATGGGCATGGAAAAAAAGTCTTCTAGTTCAAAACCAAAAATTTATTAATTGCGAAAACATTTTTGATCTCACGGTATAAGTCAAACAAAGAAGACAAAAACAAATCTAAAACCAAATCACAGCAAGTGCTCAATACGTCCACCGCCTACTTCAATGCATTTATTTAACCTTGTTTGGAGCTGGTCAGTCGTTACACGTTCAATCATTTGAACTTCAATTTGGTCAAATGCTCTTCGCACCCTATCCTCTAGTTCTTGCCTGGAGTTAACTGGTGTTGCATAGACCTCTTTTTTTATGTAACTCCATAAAAAAAAGTCAACTGGAGTTAAATCCGGAGATCTAGCAGGCCAAAGACATGGTCCATTTGGACCAATCCACCTATCCTCAAATAGCTGGGTCAACTCTTAATATACAGCATGAGTAGAGTGAGCTGGAGCTCCATCCAGTTGAAACCAATAATAGTTTTGGTGTGGCATGTCATTGACTATGTTTGCCACCACTTCCCTAATGATTCGCAAATATCTTTCGGACGTTAGCCTTTCATCATAAATATGGTAAAATACCCTTTCACACCCTATTATGGCGAATACATTAAAACTAAATTGATATTGAAAATGGCTTACTCGTGAAAAGTGGGGATTTTCATCTGCCCAAAAATGACAATTTTTATTATTTACAACGCCTTGCCTGGTAAACTTGGATTCATCCGACCATAAAATCTTTCGTAACATGTCCGGCTCTTCCTGTTTACGAATAGTTAGCCACTCCCAAAAATCAATTCTTCTCTGAGCGTCTCCATTTCTCAGTTCGTGGACTTTCCTTTGTGCATATGGGTGCCATTTGTTCTTTGCTAGCACGCGTTGAATTGACGTCATACTAATATCTAAATCCACCTGTGCTTTACGTATCGAAGCATGGGGATGAGCTGTGAAATATCCCAGAATATTAATTTCGTTGTTTTCTTCACCTGTTACTGGCTTAGTACAATTTCTTTTTGTGTTCATATTCCAATGTCGCAAAAAATGTGTTTCAATTTTTGCAAATTTGAATCGATTCATCGGAGGCAAATTAGGGTATCTCTGATTGAACACACGGCAAGTTCTACTTATTATGCGATTACATTCTCCGTGTATGTAAAATAAATTACGGATACTTTCATTTGGATAATTATTATTATAGCCTTCCATTATGCACTAATCAAATCATTCAGTAAAGTACAAAAAATATCCAAGCATCAAATTAATAACACTGACAGCGAACGGAATTTTGACAACTAAACATTTTGTTACTTCCAAGGCATTCTTGAAATTGTGTGTGATAAATGGCAAAATATCGGGCCTTCAGGCTGATCTCCCCAATAACTCAAAAACCTCTAGAGATAGGTATAGGGAATGTAATAGTGGATCGAAAGACAATTTTTTTCTGCTTCAGAAAAGGCGAAAATATACAGAGTGTTTCATTTGAAAAAGTTGAGTTTCTTGCATTTTAAATGTGTATAATTGTAAATTAATTAGAGAACAGCCTGTGTAATATTATTGCAAAACCTGGTGATATTCGAATAGGACAATACTTTGACTATCTCAGGAACAAATTTCAATTGTTTATCTTTTTTCATGTCTCAGATAAAGAACTTTTAAAATTTACGTTCAAGTGCCCTAAAAATGGAAAACAGTTGAATAACTCCGAAACGGTTGACTTTGACATAATCCAACCCGGTATCTCTGTTTTTCTATTTAAATAAGCAATTCAAATCTCGAATAAAATACAGGGTGTCACATTTAAAATAACAAAGATGGCGCCTACTTCCGGTGCAACCGGAAGTTGCACGAGTTTAAAAATATTTTAACTTGAAAGATTGCGGTCAATTATGTGAGAAGGCAAAACTTCTGGAAAAAATTCGCGTTGTAAGCACAAAAACTTCTAATGTGCTAGTTACATGAAACACGGTGTATATGTATGTGTGTGTAAGAAAAACAATTAAATACGCAGAGAGGTGTTAAACGAACTACTCTATCTTCATTTACCAGGCATCCTCCATATACTCCTCCATGGTATAATATTCCTTTTCTGTTAAAATTCGTTTAATTTCTTTTGAGAAGCGCGTGTGACTAAGTTGTTTTATGTCTTCTGGTAGGTGGTTATATAACTTTACACCATAATAGTGAAGACTGCCCTGAGTCATCGTTAGCCTTGTGTGAATAAATGAAGTGTGACCACGATAGCCGTTAAACCGCTAAAGCTATCATTTCAAATTTTGTATTTACGAGTATAATCTCCCTCTTGAGATCTGATTAGATTCTCAGTAAAATCGGCAGACCGGAAGTAGTAGTTTACTTCAGTAAAAGAATCGAATTTGTCCAATATTTCGTCAACTACTAAGTTTACACAAATTTATAGACAATTCAATACATTCAGAAGTAGGTGTTTTACTTTTATCAATAATCAGTTTTTTGCGAATATCTCGCAAGTGATGCATTCTAGGCTGGTACATTACCAGTATAAAGGTATTTAGAACTTAATTTTCAATATCTTTCGTATAAAAAAAAATTCAAAACTTGGACCTGAAGTAAAACTTTTACTCTGCCCTTGACATCGAGTAGCGATTTTTTGCAAATATGTCGTAAATTATATATATATTTATCGAGAGTACAAAAGTATTTAGTACTGGATTTGAAATATTTTTTGTATAAATGAAATTTTAAAATTCGGACTGGAAGTAACACTTTTAGTCTTAGCGAGTAGACCTTTTTTTCTAATATCTCGCAAGTATGGATTCTACAGAGATTTACCAAGTACTTATAATAGGATTTTGAATAATTTTTATATAAAATTACCCGCGGGTTTATTTTTCCAAGATAAAACTATTTAAAAAAAAATTTAGAACAGTTTTGTATAATGTGAAACGCTCATAAGTATAAGAAGGTCGTGTGGTGGCCACACCTAATTTTTTGTCGCTGAGGTATAGCGGAAACAGTGGCCTTGTGGATTGTCTAGATTTAAAAATGTGACCATTTGTTTAGGTATATTGCCTAGTTTATTTATCCCAATTACTTGTTTTGTACATTCATTTTTTTGGAAATTAATATAAAAATTATCAGAAGGACATTACAAGGTCTCAGAACCCAGTATTTCTTTACAATATTATAAAAATCTCTCGTAATTGTAAACGCTCTTGGTTTTTTTAGTTTTTGTATTAGGAATTGCAATTAGTATTGTGGATTCCAAATCTTTAATGTCGGAAATTTTAATGTTGTAAAGCCCATTCTTGCGACAAGCCCCAAATAGACCAATGACAAGGACAACCTAAAAATAAAAAAAGTCATTTTATTAAAATTGTTATTTAAATTATAAGTTTGATTGCATTTGTAGCTAAATACAAGGTCCAGCAGCAAGATTGAATGGTTTTGAATAAGTTGCTGTTGAAATACTGTTTATTTGACAAACGTCAAATAGTGATGAAATTGAATTTTATTATCGAAGGTTTTGTGTTACAATGGCAAGTTGGCCTGTTAGTCAACGAATCTCTGCTGTAAAATCATTTGTCGTGACCCAGGCTATCGTGCAAACCCAGAGGAGTTTTCGCCATGAATTTAATTTGCCAGTACGCGCTGCAGTTCCTCAAGAAGTGCGATATTGAGATGGGTAAGAGATGTAGACAAAAGGGGCTGGTAAACTCAAAATTTGTCGGAGGTACACGTACAGTTCGTACACAGGGTGATATTGACAGAACCAAAGTAACCGTTGAACAGAGTCCAACACGTTCTGCAATTCGGCATTCAATTGCACTTCGAAAGAAGAAATTTCCCAAATTGTGTATTTAGTTGTAATAATAAAGTCCAAATATATTTTTTGTTTCTGAACAGTGACGTATTAAAGACCGTTCAATCCTGTTGCCGGACCCTGTATATCTCATCCGGAGCATTTTCTAAGAATTGCTTTTTTTTTGAATCTTGAAAAATCGATATTCACATTTATCGTTGCTTTTAGGATTGAATATAGTTTCCATAGAGTTGAGGATTACCATTTTTTTTTAATAAGTCACCGAAAAAAGCAATTAAATCATTTTCAGAAAAGGTGTTCGTTTTCATTTCTTGTTGCCAATGCCTTAACACTGCATAATACTCGTATTCATATCTCGATTTTTGCGGCAGCAGGTTCTCGCTTATATTATTTGCATAATTTGTGATTTCAGGTGGGGTTTTATCCAATTCCATTTCCGATTCACTCGATTTTTCATTCATTATTTTATTTAAATTAAAGCTTATCCGAAATTAATTGTTCCGACGCCGTCCTTAACTCGTGACAGATTTGAAAACAGTATTCTGTATCGTTTACAAAGACTAAATAAACCAGACCGGCAACTACTTAATGGAAAAATATCCAAGATATTCTCTCCTTGTCATACATGCATGAACGGGTAGGAAGATGGCGCCAGCAGTATATTGGCGCGGAATTTGAAATGAGCTTGTTTTTAGATTATGTGTATCTAAAACGTTAATAATGTAATAGAAAAATACACAAAACTATTGTATAAATTACACACCTTCAACTTTTACATTTAGAGAATACGAATAGTTAAATTTTATTACTGATAGAAATCTCTGCTTATTAAACTGAACATATGATATTTATTGAACGAATAATATGTATTCCTTCAATCAACGGTATAACCACAATATAACAAAAAATTTCAAATGACGCCATCTCATCTCCCGTTCAGTTAATATGACAAAGATGGTAGACTGTTGGTATTTTCATTTACCAAACAAAGAGGCGTAATCTGGAAAAAAATTGGAATTTAGTTACCAGTCTGCTTTGTCTAGTCTGTGGTCGTTTAATTCGATTACAGAATATTCTTTCTTTACCTTGTTGTAGAATAGAAATACATGCAAAATACATAAGAAGTAATCCAGTGAGCACAATAACGTCGAAAAAACGTTAACAAACAACGTTAACCTTGTTCTAAAAACCGTTTTATTCGACGTTGAATAAACGCAAAAAAGTCGCGAGCTTCAACGTTATATTCGACGTCAGTTGCAACGTTTAAGTAACGGTGAAGCCAAACCAATTGGTAACGTTTTCTTTAAATTGCAATTCAACGTCATTTAAAACGTTTAAATAATGGCATCTCCAAACGTTTCTTTTTGAGCTGCAATTAAAGGTAAAAGAAACGTTATTTTGAACGTTACCAACACGTTGTTCTGAAACATTTTATTCGACCATAAGTCGACGTTTTTTTTCAACATCCAGTCAACGATTATATAACGAAATGTTTCAACAAACAAATGTCGTTAGGTGTTGATTGAAACTCATAAAAAAATGTTACGCATTTGTAGCAGCAACTCGTGACGTAAACGTTTACTGGATGTTGAATAAAACGTACATTTATGGCCGCAATAATAATTATAGACTACAAAGTAGCACATGATTATTAGGTATTGTTACCATAGCAAATACGTCTTATTTAGATAACTAAATACTCACCATTAATTCTTTTATATAATTTCAATAATAAAATGACACATCATACACATCACATCATGTTCTACATAAAATGTCGGTTCTTATCCAAATTTTTTAAAAATTTATACAGTCCAGGAAAATTGTTTTCATTTTTGGGGTACACGAAATAATATTAAACTTAAATTAATTGTAAATAAAAAAATATTATTTATTTTTTTAAAATATATACAAGTATACAACAACAAACAAATAAACTAAGGTACTACATAGATTAATACAAATATCGATAAAAAACATAACTAACTAACTGAATATAAATGTTTTGAAAAAAAAAGAAAAATACATCACACATCACATTATGTTATAAATAAAATTTGAGGTTTCATCCAAATTTTCTAAAAATTTATACCGTCCAGGAAAATTGTTTTCATTCTTGAGGTACACGAAATAATATTAAACTTTGTTGAAATCGATAAACGAGACATACCTGTGAATAGCACACGTGCAGTATTTTACATGGAAAACATTAAAATCTTTTAATAAAATTATAATGGTTTGAAAACATAACCACTTACCGTGTATTAAACCAGAGATTATCCCGTTTTGTATCTTGCTTCTATACAGGTTATTACCGTTACCAGTCACAAATAATAAAGAATATCAAAACTGACACCAACCACTGACCTAAAATACCACTTTGCAAACTGTTTTTACCTCCTTTTTCACCACATGCGTACTTGCTGCTTGACCTTGATCCCACTCTTCAGACATCCTTAATACACAAGGAATAAAAGGATATAATATAGAACTACTAAATGTACTGTAGTGTGAGAGGAATAGACTTCTACATACAAGTGAGATAGATATAACCAGTCAGTTAGTTGTGGAAAAAACAATGCGCCAATAAATAGTTTTGTACATCAGCTATCTGAATTTTGTTGATTTATACATATTTCTTTGTTTTTGGAGTATATCAGAAGTTGTAAGGAACACCTAAAAAGAGCTGTCGGTTTCTATTGAGTCTATATATCTTTATTGAGAACGTAATATTTTGAAAAATTCTAATGTTCAATTCAAAATTTCCATTTGATATCCGTGGTGATTTTTAATTTAAAAAACTTATACTCTTACATAGAATATTGTCGTGTAAAATTAAAGCGTGAAGAAACAATCATCAAAATATGTATTAACAAAAACGTTATTAAATTAACATGAAAAATGATAGTATAGGAGATACAATGTTACAAACCTAGATAAAACGTTGAAAAAATATCGAAATACGTCGAAGTAAAAACATTGGAAGATTCTAGTTTGACTCCGTTAATTTTAACATTATTTTAACGTTAAAAATTTGGTTGTTTGTAAACATTCCTAAAACGTTGAAAAGAAATATCAAAATACACTAGTAAACATTTCGAAAAATATTACACTCATAACGTCAATATTTATCGTTTCTTTAACGTTAAAATTTAATGTACAAAACATTCTTACGTTCTCTGAAAACGTTTAGAAGACGATGTAACCGCAAAGTTGAAATTTTTATTAGTAAAAAACGTTGAAAAATGTAGACTGCAGCAACGTTAATATTACTCTTCAGGTTAACCTGAAAAATCACTTTACAATACATTACAAAGTTATATGAAAGCGTAAATAAAACGTCGACAAGCAACATGAAAATAGGTATGTCTCAATAAAAACGTTGTAAAATTGTACACCCTAACAACCTTATTTTTAAACGTTATTCTAACGTTAAAAATTACTTCACAATACATAATCGCGTTGTACACCACCGTGTATAAAACAAAAAGGAAACGTTAAAATAAGCCTTCCTATAAACGTTTTAAAATTCAACATGTCGGCAACGTTAATTTCAAACGTTGTATTGACGTGTCTTTTTGATCTATATGGTGTAATAGGTTTTAATAAAACGTCACATAAACGTTAAAATATTGACGTCATAATACAACTAATTAGAAACGTTAAAATTTTCGACTTATAACGTTATATTAACACAATAACGTCTAAAAAACGTTGAATTAACGTATGTGTGCTCACTGGGAAGTGTTTCAGAATAAATATTCTAACTCAAAAGTGAGAATTTTTACATTCTATTATTAAAAATGATTTCGGAATTATTACATTTACTAAGGGTCGTGGAGAAAAATTATTTATTTCCTAGATGATTCATTTTTTGTCTCATTACCTAATTTTTGCAAATTCCTGCTGTTTTTCAGAATTTTACCTATTCCCGCTATTGATTTCAAATTTGACACATTTTTTTCTGACAAATGATAAATTATTCTACCCCCCGAAAACATCACAAAATAAAAAAATAAATCGCGAAAGGAAAAAAATACCATCGCATAAACGATCTACAATCTGAACTCCAAAAAAAAAACGAGTGAGTAAAAACCCGTTGCATTCGACATTTAAATTCGCGAATATGATAAATTATCAAAAAACTAACTCTTCATAACGCGGCCCCCCACCCCCACTAATCCCGACAATATCCGATTATATACGGCTATGTATCATTGACCTTTCCACTAAAAACATTAAATTAAAGGTTCGGGCGCAAGCGCAATTTTATCGAACAAAAACAATTTACAACGCGCAATATAATTACATCATTCCATGCCTCCTCTATTATTACCATTTAATTCCTTTATTTATTAAAATGGCGCTCACTCGTTTCGTTCTCGCTCAGTACTTTCAGTCGGCGTGGGGATTGTCTGCCGAAATAGATTCCCATTCATGGTGGTGAATGGCGGAAGTTACAACTTCAGTGGCCGTTTATCATCGGTTAATGCAGAGGAGACAATTTATGACCTCCGATAATATCTGATTGTATTTAATGGGGATACGTGGTCAGATAAAAATTTCAAATATCTCTGTGAACACATTTACCACAGAAAATTTCTATGGATCATATAATTTCTATAAGAAGTAATTACTGTTATTAAAAACTATTAATATCCGCTTCTTTCATCATTATTTGCGTTGTGATTTAATAATTTAATCTGGTCATGTAGGAAAATTACTTAGTTAATATTAGATTATCACCACACTTAATAAATTCTTAATTATTTATAATAGTAATAATATAATAAAACACTTGATTGCTATATAATCACAAAAGAAACCAAACGTCAACGTAAGCAATAATGATACTGGTTAACAGAAAAAGTCTGCCATATTCTATTGCACATAATAACATAAATGTTTTATTTTTAAAAATAGGTAATTTTTTTTGCATTCTGTTAAACACTTGGCGTGCCTTTTTAATAGAATAATGGAAGCATCAGAAATATCTAATGAATATCATAAAAGCATTACTATTCCTATATTTAAACAGGGAGAAACAAATACATATAGACTCAATTATCAAATGTTCCTTTAGATTTTACATTATATCGGGTTTTATGATAGTGTTGTTTCCTTCCTTTATAGCTACTTGTCTGATAGAGTATAAAGAACTGTATTAAATAATGACTTTTTGACTCTACCTATTTAAAATCTGGCATTCCTCAGGGATTTATTTTAGGTCCATTGCTATTTGCAATTTATACCTCCCAACTCCTTCTGTTTGACCACTTTAGTGCAAATTTAATTTCTATGCTGACGATACGCAATTGTACACTTCTTTCAACATCAGCTATGTCGTTTTTGTAACGCAAACTATCAATACTCATTTAGATAAATTTTATAAAATCACTTGTCGCCATAATTTGCAAATTAATGAACAGAAGTCATGTTTTATTATTTCTGTAGTTATAATTGGGTCATCGCATAATGCTCACTATGCGGATGTGTGTGTATCAATGTGTATATATAATCATCATCACAGAATATACGTACATACCTTTTATTATATTTTCTTTCGTTTTCACATTCAGTCATTTGGTACACCTGGCAGACCAGGGAACCATCAGGCACAACTAAAAGTGTTACCTTTTGATTCCACTTCAAGTTTAAGTTAAATAAAAAAAAAACAAATAGAAGAACAAATTGAAATTATGCGGATGAACAGCAAGACTTTAGGGAAAAGTGGTCTAAAATTTGACAACGCTACATAGATTTAACAAATGCGTTCGAAGAGTATGATTAAAAGTCTTAATCAGAGTACTAGAAAGACATCAGAGACCGCCGGAAATTATCAAGATAATTCAAAAGTTAAATACGAATAATACAACAAAGATAAGATTAGGGAATGAAAAATCTAAAGAACTATGGATGCCCGGAGTCATTAGACAAGGCAACAGCTTGATCCCCTTTTTGTTTCAACCTGCTGATGGATATGATAATAAGAGAGGTAACAGAATTAAAAAGGGGATACAAAATGGGTAACAGGATCATAAGCATGAGCTGCTATGCAGAAGATGCTGCTACCTTGGCCAAGATAGAAAACGATCTACAAATACATTTACTCTCCTTCTATAAAATGACACAAAAGCTTAATATGGCTATCAGCCGAAAAAACAAAATGTCTAACCTTCACTAAAGAACTTGTAAGATGCAAGCTACAATTCAAAATAAACCCATAGAAGAGGTAAGGCAAATTAAATACTTATGAACAAACATATTCAGTCACCAGAATCTGAAAAATGATCTTAAAAAGCAAGTTAACAAAGCGGCCGCCATTTTGAATGTCCAAGCGATGTTATATGGAAGAATAAACGCATGAGAATAGAAAGCAAAATCCGCATTTATAAAACATCATCAAAGCCACCGATCTTCTAGAAGAAAAAAAGAAGAAGAAGAAGAAGAATTTGTTAAAGAATATTAATCCTGCATAATATGCCAAACCACTTTCACTCAGAGTAAGTCTGTGTATTGGATTGTAGTAGTGACCTCCATATCAGGTACCGTCTCTATGTCTGGAGGCATTTTCTTCAAGCAGTGTTCTGTTTCTCAAGAAGAATATTATTACGTCATAAACATAAATAGCAAAAACTGTCAAAAGGTTATTATTTTTGAAGTAACCTCTGCATGAGTGGTTGAAGTATAGTTTGTTTATTACTAAGTTGTATTAAAAATATCTTACAGAGATCGCCACTCTCATCCCATACCACAATGCCAAACCAAACATATGATAAGCAACCACTGTAGTTGGCGGCACGAAGTAGGATATTTATAATTGTTGAACTTTACTGTTATTTTTATTGCTAATCATATACATTATGACCGACGTTTCGGTACAGGATCTGGTGTCACCGTCAAAGCAGTTGAAAGGTGTTATCAAGAACTTACACCAAAAATTTCTACTAGAAGAGAAGGCTCATGTTTGTTTTGAATGGAAACCTGCCAAATTCCCGGAAGTTGCAGTACCTAGCAGCTAGACATTTTGGATGTCCATTTTTGGAACTTCTGCGGTTAATAATAACGTGAACTGTAATAAAGTGCGTACAATACAGATATTGTAGGTTATATTTTATATTTATTATTCTTCTGGTTTGCAAAGAGGGATAGCTTTACAGCATTAGTGTTAGATGTAGGTCACAGTATGTACGAAATCATCTACGTAAAATATACAGAGTGTAGTATAATCTCTATTTTTCTTATTAGGAAAGCAGTTAATGTATTAAGACAATTCTTAACAGGCATTTTAAGCAAATGTTTAGGGTTGCCAAGAAAAGCATTCAGACAGAGCCTTATCCAAGGTAGCCACAGATAGATGGGCTACAAAAAATTTTGGGGATCTTCCAATTATTAGTAACATTAAGTCTCTTTATTATTATTATCACAACTAAGGCCCCTTAATAAGGTGCTACGATTGGTCATCATATTTTAGACGTAACTCTGGGTTATTGTTATTGTCAGCTAATCTATAATAGTTTCTTTTACTTTCTTTTACGTACTATTGTGATGAAAATTTTCGACCTTGAGATATCCACGTTTTGAAGTCCCCCGAAACAGTGGTTTTTGAAAAATCTCTCCCTTTCTTCCTCTCTCTCTCTCTCTCTCTCTGTCAGTGTGTGTGACCACGTAAGCGGTCAAACCGCGCCAAATTTTGTATTTTATAGTATAATCTCCCTCTTGAGATCTGATTAGATTTTCAATAAAATCGGCAGACCGGAAGTAGTAGTTTACTACAGTGATAAAATCGAATTTTGCCTACATTTCGTCAACTATTGAGTTTAAACAAATTTATAAAGAATTCATATGTGCTCTAAATGAAATTTGAGAAGAGCTTTATTATGGAAGTTTTTCGAAATTCCTACCGGAACTATGTCTTATAAGTATTTAGAAATTAATTTTCAATACCTTTTGTATAACAAAAAAAAATTCAAAATTAGCACCTGAAGTAACACTTACTCTTAGCGAGTAGCACTTTCTTCCGAATATCCCGCTAAGTATATAGAAATAAATTAAGAGAATAGAAGTACTTATAATAGGATTTTGAATAATTTTTATATAAAAAAAATCTTATAATGTGGCTTATTTTTCTAGAAGATATAAACTATTTAAAACAATTTAGAACAGTTTTGTATAGTTTGAAACGTTCATACGTATAAGAAAGTCGTGTGGTGGCCAAACCTAATTTTTTAAATAATTTTTCATAACGTATTACTGCTACTAATAACTTCGACAGAATCCGTCGCAACGCAAACCAGTTAAAATAACCAATAACTTTTTGTTGACATTAATTTCAAGATAAAAATTTCCCATTTCGAAAATAATGTCTCTCCGATTTATGTCGTGAATTTACGGAAGAGCGGTCGCACTGTGGTTTAGTACTATGTACCTATGTACCTTGTATATATGAAAGAGAAGAATTTTAAATTAATTTCGAGACTTACTTCCCATTTAATAAATTACCCCCGCGACGGGACGTCAAGTGAAACAGGAAAGTGCAATTTAAAATGCCACTTTTCATTTTGCCCCGCCACCGCTGTAACCGTTGCTGATCTCGGACCAAGTGAATACCAGGGCTGGCGTATACCTATATGATATCTAACACGGCACGGTGCGGTCTTTGAAGTGATCGAGGACTTATATAACTTTTAAAGTGCCATACGTACATACGAACCGCCTATCACGTACCCTAGCACCAAGTAGCACATATAATATATATACCTACGGTATATAATATACTGTGTTCTATATCGTTTTCACGTATATCTCGAACCACCTACCAATATATATATATATATATTGACTTTTATAGAAATTTTAGAAAAATTACATTCCCAATACTTCTCCGGGGTTTTCTTATTTTTATGTGCGACGTTAACGTTAAAAGAAAGTGCTTTGAGTGGGAATTTATTTCTGAAATATCTTGCCATAGATATAATGAAACCTTACATAAGTGTTTAAAATAAAAATTAAACTTTAGTATTTTTATTTTTGCCTATTAAGGCTAGATTATTTTTTAAACCACCAAATTACCTATATGGCATTAGAAGGGGGCGATCCATCATATATTCTATAAACAGTATACATATATTGACTTCAAGTAGGCACTGATAATCTCAAGCCACACCAGGTAATAAAACCCATGAGGAATATAAAAATACCAGGAAAGTTAGACAGATTAACAGAAATAGCCATAAAACATTAAAAAAGCAGCAATAATCGCAGACTAAGAAGCAACTGAAGACTTCAAAATTAATCTAGGGGTAAGACAGGGTGACGGACTATCAACAACCTTGGTTATAGCACTGGATGCAGTGGGAGCAATAATCAATAAGACGGTATAAGTACTTGCGTAAGCAGCCGATTTCACTGTGCTAGCTAGAGACAGGAGACGCTTGGAGAAAGCAAATCAAAAAATTGATCAAGCAGAAAGAAAAGAGGTTTAACAGCAAACCAAGAAAAAAGTAAATACATGGAAATAAGCAGAGGTAATAGAAATACAACCAAGGAGGTAAAAATAGAAAATTACGAATTTGAAATACTTGAAAACTTGAACTACCTAGAAGTAATTATAAAACGTGAGAATGCAGAAGACCAATAAACTTCGAAATAGAAAATATCTTAAAAGGAAAAGAAATCATAAAGTTCATAAAATTACAAAGACTTCGATGGTACTGCCACGTAAGAAGGATGAAAAATAACAGAGCTACACTCACTGTATACATTGATGCAGGTAGTAGTGGGAGGTAACTGCTTTATATATTTAAGGAGGCATGAAGCAATTTCTTGTCACCCCGGCCAGAAGTTGTTTCATCCCACATAAAACAAATGGAATCAGCCGATTGATTGATAGGTGGTTAAGCTAAACCCCCAAAGTTGCTTTTTAAAACGCAATGCCAATTGTAGGTCAAGTATTGCAATCACGTTTTTATTTTGCTGACTCCTTCCTCTATCTTTTTCTTTTCTTTGCATGCTTCTTTCTGCAGTTTTTACATACTCCAGTTTATCTCTTAAGTAATTTAGCTTCTCTCCTTCATGGTCTGACGGCGACACATATTGGAATGCACTTGCATTTAGTTGTAGGTATATCTTAAATGTCTAAAAAATATTTGTGCTTTTCGCTAAACATATTTTGCCTAATGACCATTAGATGATCTAACTGGTGGATATGCATGCAGGGTATTTCACTTTCTTCGTGGGTTTCTAGAGGGAGCAATCCGTTTCTAAATTATGCGTTAGGTTAAAAAAGTATTTGGCTGCACCTTTGTTTTTGTATTTAGTGATTTCTGTACTTAACATTTAAATAGCATTGTTTAATTTATTTTTATCTTCTAGTGTTCTGGTCTGTTACCATCTTTTTCTTAATTTTCTCTTTTAAGCTACTTATTCTTTAATGTCTTTCGGGTACTTGTTTCAGACTATTAGTCTGTCCATTTCAGGGGTATTCTTCTAAACAGAATGTTGGACACATACTAAAACATATCTACATATCTCCGTTTCTTGTTTTAACTGCCCCATTGTTTTAAGTGGTATCTTCAACTGGATTCGTTAGATCAAGTCCTCCTCCAATCCCTTCTACTTAGTATTTGTTAACTAATACAGGTTTATTATCTTTTTTGATTATACTTTCGCTGAATGTTACTATAACAGGCGAATGGTCAGAGACCAAATCAAAATTTTCCTAAATTCTTTAGAATGAAAATATTCACAATAAATTAATTATTGGTATAAAATATCTCTAGATGTATGGAGGTAAATAACTGAAGAAGCAAAGTTGAACAACAGTTTAGAGTAAGACCAGAACTGAAAAAGGTAGAGTAATACACCACAAGAAAAGAGTTGCCAGAGCTCAAACGAGAAATGTGTGATCACAGTTCCTAAGGAATATATAACCTTAAATAATTTTTTATGTACATATTTCTTGAACATATTTTAAAATTGGGCATATTAGAAAATGCACATTTGGATAGGCAGTTTGCAATAAGCGAGCACATTGTGCACGAAAGCGTCAGTGTACAATTTCACTGTCAGTTGTTGAACATAAATAGAGACATGTTGAGTATTATTGGTGTCTATTCTGGTAAGTGCGCAGAAAGGAAGCTGCCCTCAGTAGATGACTTACAATACCTGACACATCAAATTAAACAGTTTTTTTTTCATCTGGTAACACGAAAAACCATACACATACTTGCGAATCAAGAGTTGTATACAACACTTATTCATAGTATCTATTCCCTGCGTCTAATGATGGGCTCTTATCATTTACCAAATCATTAAGTAAATTTAACTCGTAGGGAATAGATTGTGTTCCAATAAAGTTCCTCAAAGACTGCATGCGCACACACCTCTACTGTGTTTCTTTCTCATATATTTAACCATTCTTCAGTGACTGGCTGTTTTCGAAACTATTTAAAACTTGCCAATATTGTGCCTATTTATCAAAAAAAAGGCAGTCCTGATGACATAAATAACTTCAGACCGATAATCTTACTGACGGGTTTTGCTAAATTGATTGGAAAACCAGTGCTTGGGCGCCTATTTAACTTATTTGTGAAGAGTTAATAAGAAAATTGAACATGTCAATTTCAAAGGTAAAAATATTGAAACAGCACTATTTGATTCCACAGATCGTGTCCTTGGTTGCTCTAGAAAATAAAGGAATTCCGTGTGGTGTTTTTCTCGATGATTTATCAAAAGCGTTTGGTAGTACTGAACATCAATGCTTACTTCAGTACCTGGAATTTTACGAAATTAGATATATTGCTCATGCTTGGTTCAATAGTTATCTATCAAACAGGTAACAAGGCTTACTATCACAAGGGATAGTAAAAAAGTGCATTATGCGACTGAACTATAAACCAAGGAATACTAGGCAGCATCTTAGGCTCATTGTTGTTTTTAATTTATTTAAATGATATCTACTCCCAAAATTTTGCATACTGTTATAGATATGAAGTATGCAGGCAAAACAATTCTTTGGTGATGGAAAGCTGATACTTTTCATCACCTAGATGGTATAGTTCTTCCATGAAGGAAAGAGTAGTTCATTCAAAACAACTTAGACGTAAACTATTATAAAACAAACGTAATACTCTGCTTAAATAATATTGAGATTAGTCACTGCAAAATTAATAGTAACAGCTTCGATATTCATCCTCGAAATCCTTTTTTTCTTTCTGCAAACAAAGGAATTTCTATATTTTTTTGCAATCGCATAAATTCCGACGGCAATAAAATCCTCTTGTACGGCTACATAGAGTAGGCAAAATTTCTTTTTCGTCATCCTATGCGAACCCGCAGGCATAAGTGAACGCGCGGAGTTTAAATATCTTTTGGAGTGGTTTTTATCCCACTTGGTGATACATAAAAAAAAGGACCCGAGGGGGAATATTAAATCTGTTTATAAAATATGGTTCCAATATAGGTTGAGGTTATGTGTAACCTGTAAGCAATTCGGTGTGCGTTGGTCTCGACCAAACCCGCTCAATATCATATTAATCTTCGCTACGTTTCCTGTATGAAGCGTAAAAATGAGATATTGTCCGACCTATACGACGAAGGACCTCACAGAGTGTGAGTGTGTTCGAATAGACTTCCAGTAAAAATTGCAATTGGCTAAACCGTGTTAGAAATTCTATTCACAGTGCGAAATTTACATGTTTGTAGATAAACATGAAAAAAAAATAGAACATCCGGCTAATATATAAAAAGAAAGACAAGTGTACATATTTATATACAAGATTTTACTTTCATACGTAGATTTTGATTTTACTTAATAACTTATTTGGTGAGGAAAAAATTGTAGAAGAAAACGCAACTCGTAAAACAAAGGAAGCTACTGGAAAAAAAGACTATGGAATAGAAATCAGAAGAAGTTAAAAGTTAATTCAGAACTTGCATATATAAGAGAGGAGAACAGAGAAAAACGAAGAAGGTCTTTTAAACCTCATTGTAAATATAAAAAATATCACGCAAAGTGCACTCAAACAATTAACCATGCTACCAGAGAAGACATTTATTCTCGGTTTGGAACTTGAAAGATAATGCTCTACAAAGGCAATTTGTTAGTTCACATGTGGAAAAACTTTCTGCCAAATACAGAAGCCTCGTTGAATGTAGAACTCGCGGCGAGAACTTGACATACTTCCTCACATTAGATAGACTAAAAGTTAAAGTATGCAAAAAATTCTTTATGAACACTTTGGACATAGGAGATAAATTTATTAGAACATCTTGGAAAAAATCTTATGGTCGAGAATGCGCCGAAAAAGACAAAAGGGTAAACTTTAAAAGACAAAACAGTTGATGTGTCAATGAAGGATAAAATTAGAGAAAACATAAATTCCTTCCAAAGAATAGAATCACGCTATTTGAGAGCGCAAACAAGGAACAAGAAATACATAGATGGCTCCGTCACATTAGCCCAAATGTATAGATATTACAAGGCACAGGAAGAAAGTGAAGGCTGACCTGTGGTAAAGGAATGTACGTATGAGCACATTTCTACCACGGAATTTAACTTTCTTCCAACCCAAGAAGGATCAATGGGCCATATGCGAATCATACAAAAACTCCAATGACGAAGAAAAAAGCAGCCTTACCGAATCTTACAACAAACACGTGTACAATAAAAATAAAAGTCGAAAAGAAAAACCATTACACGTAGAAAAGGCAAGGCATGATCATGAAATTAAAGTAACTTGCTTCGACTTATAGGCAGCCCCTCCCACATCTTGTGGAGATACATCAACTTTTTATTATAAATGCAGATTGAGCTGCTTCAATTTCACGATTTTTGAGATAGTTCAAAAAACGGGCCATTCTTACTTTTGATATGAAGCCATTGCTAACCGAGGTTCCAACGAAATAGCTGGCTGCATGCTTTCGGGAATACCTTTCAAGGTACTGCCTTGAAAAGGAAATCATATTTTATAGTGATAACTGGGTAGGGCAAAACAAATATAAATTTGTGGTATCACCATCACTAAAATTAATATACAATCGATCACTCACAAATTTTTGGCTGTGTATCACAACAAAATAAAGGAGACGCAATGCACGGCTATTCAGCGACCAGAAAAGAAGAATTCTTAAAAGCGGTCCCATAGACGTCCCTGCACAATGCCCTTTCATTATTAGGAGTGGCATCAAGGAAGGAAAACCATATAACATTAGTTATGATTTAAAGACCTTAGCTCAAAGATGACGAAAAACTTTATAAAAAACACAAAAAATGTAAAATAGTATGGAATGGCATCCAAATTATTATGGTTGATAAAATAGCGCTGTTTTTTTTTTGCTACAAAACGGACTGATGAGTTAGAAGTAGTTGATATCAGGGGAACCACCAGAAGTAACTCACTTTTTACAGAAAGTGAATTAAAAAGAGCATGGAACAAACCACACTCGATTTCGGATAAAACAAAAAAAAACAACTTTTAGAATTGTGTGAAGAAAATCTTTTAAAACATGTTTGCCACCTGTTTTATGAGGACTTAGTTGAATAAAAAATTAATGTTTTTTAGTAAAAGGATAAAACCCTTAGTTTAATTGAATAAAACAACTAAAAAGTATATTTTATTTTAATGAAATATCGCCACAAATTTGATAAAATCTATTGATTAAGAACTACATTTAGTAAATACGTTCAAATAACGGTTTGAACAACATAATAATATCTAGAGTAAATTGTTTTAGTGATTTCTCAACATCTTAGGTTTTTGCACTTACGGCACTATTGAATTAGACGTCCGATATACAAAACGGGAATACAGACATTTCTTACAGTACTAACACTTTATATATGACTCTAATATTTTGTAAACGCAATGAGTAATTTTTGACTGTAGTAGCAGCACAACAACGACACGCTATAAAGAAAATAACTGCTATTGTAAGCAGAAGTATTACACCACTATTGAAACGTGCGATTTCAAACAGGAAGTCGGATTATTAATATTATGTATGCAATATGTGGGGAACATTTTCCCAATGGTCACTAAAAGAGGTGGACAACCCCCGTGCCACTAAGCTGGGTCACATCTGACCTTTATTTCAAGTCAAACCTTCGAGAACGTACGAGCCATCGGTGTCGAAAGTTAGTGACATTGCTTTGTTCCAATTTAAGGATATAAAACAAAACTTGGATGCTACAACCTATGTAAATTTTAGGTAGGCTTTTATATGAATAGCCCTGAGCGAATTTTGTTAAAGAAAAATACATTTTAATTGAATAAATTACAATAATGATGCCCCCTACGCGCCCCAATACTCATAAAATCCTAGTGGCTTTTAACAATAATATTATTAAATATTAATTTTTGTGGATAAAAATAAAGGATTCAAAATCCTATCAAAGACGCCTAAAATTTTGAAAGGGGAATTTGTAGATGAACTTGAATTAGATTCATATATTGTAACCAATTTAAAATATGCCCTCATTACTTCTGTCAATGTTGAACGATCTTTTTCGGCGTTTAAACATTTACTATACGATCGATCACATTTCTTATTGTTAAAAGTTTTACATATCGATGCATATTTGGCATATATTGGAGCATATTTCTTAATATCTTGTGCATATTTCTGTAAAAATACGTGCATATATATGCGCATATTTTACGGATTTATCGTGCATATAATCGGAACCTTAGTTATCAGTAAAAAAACTTAAAGGAATTACAATAATTAAGCCTACTGGCGTGATTCTAGGTAAGATCTGATGAACAACCGATACTTTGTATGCATACATATTGCTGTGATCTTATCATTGAAATAATAATATTAAGAATTAGTTTAGTTATTGAAAAAGAACACTAATTTTATTTTTAAAATTGTATATTTAAGATTTTAAGCAATTGTTGAAACATGTAATAGTAAGTAAAATAGGTTGCCAACATTTAAGGGCAATACTATTATCAAAAATATATTCGTAATGGTATTATTAAGCATAAAATTAAACACAAAATAAATCAATGCATTCTATATTTTGTAGATAAGACAAGCATGAGATATGGTTTGAATATAAAAATACAGAACCTAATTTCGTACAAGGCGTTAGAACAGCCTTAAACATCTTAAGAAATGGACCATTATTTAAAGACAAAAAAGTATTGAAAGTGAATAACAGAGAAAGAGTTATGTTAAAAGATGGGACAATAAAGAGAGTGAATCATTTAAATGCTATGAAGTTATATGAGCAAGGTAATATCAGGTGTGATCGAGAAGAGAATATGATTTAAATGAAAGAATATAAATTCAAACGTACATAATGGTACTAATTCATTAGAAAGATTTTGATAATAATACTTAAGATATAGTAAATACCTGTAACTGAATATCTATGTACAGAAAAAAAGGATATAAATCAAAGCATTTCTAGTGCGAAGTGACAGATTGTAAATAAGAATGTTTTATGTAAATAATAACAGCATGAATTAAAAATACACTTGTCAGTTCTTGTATGTATAACTCAAGGGCTTCAAAGACAATGGAAAAATGGTCATGTGTGGTTTAAAAACCTGCAAAAGAAAAATACAGTGTTAATGTTGTTTACAGCATTCTATAAATTAACGTGTTACCAGAAGAGAGGGCATGGATAGAAATTGGAGACGATGTGATGGGGAGCGACCGATCTTTGTAGTGCGGGCTCCGTGAGAAAGATCTCAGTTGCTTACAACGTCTTTCCCGTATTACCAAATCGAAGAATTTCTAAAAGAAAAGTAAGAATAAGATTGGTAAATGGAAAAAGAAAATATGTAACAAACGACGAAAAAGGCAATGTATTCATAAACAAGTACAATGAGGGACTATACTAAAGAGGAAGGAGATAGAAAGATATACTTATTGAAGATGAAGTTTATAATTCGAGCAGTAAAGACATTAATTTTGGGAAAGAATAATTTTTTTTTGATAGCGAAAGTGATAGTAGGGGCTTATATGCACTATTTATGATCTCACGATTTAAGAATCTGTATTAAAAATTATAATTATATTTTCATTTAGTTTCTTTTAAAACAATTTCATTCAATTAATTTTCATTTTATTATTTTAATTTTTAAGATGGAGGACATCAATAAGAATGAATTTGATAAAATGTACGGTGATATGAAGTAGTTATAAGATAAATAATTTAATTTAGATATAGTTAATGGTGTTATTACGTGCTGAAGGTACAATGTGAAAATATTTCCCTTTAGTAAATCGTTGGGCATCATTAATTAGATGAATATTATCTTGTTTAATAATAATAATTCGTTTTTTTTGAAATAATAAAAGGATAGTTAATGGTGTTAGACATTCTGAAGGTACTATGTGAAAATATTTGCCTTTAGTATATCGTTGTTCATTATTAATTATTATATAGTCATTTAATTTAGAAACTCAAATAAAATGAATACGAATAAGCGGGGATGTTTTTTATGAGCAGGTGCTAAGCTGCTAGAGGTACAATGTGAGAATGTTTACAGCTAGCGATTAGTATAGGCCAGTTTCAGAGCATTCACGTTGCAAGGTTCTAGATTACCAAGGAACTATGTGAAAATGTATGTTTTTGGTGAAATAGAATCGGCTTCGTATTAATAAACAAATTATCAAGAATCAATACATTTTTTTTTTATTTAAAGGAGCAAGATAATTATTCTTTCCGTTATTATTATAAATCTATAAGTATTTCACAAGCATTATAACTCTAAACTGAGTACAAATGCTTTCCTTTTCTCTTTCTTTGTAAAACAAAGATATATAAATATTGTGTGGAATTGTTATTAATGATCATCAAATATTTACAAATTATAAATATAACTTTTATATGAGATTTAGATACTTTGTTTAATTTTGACCTTATCCCAAACAAAACTAAATAATAGGTGTACCAGAATATAAGAAGCAAATCACTGCAAGAACTCATAAGAATATAAATAAATTTTTTATGCTGTTAGGTATAGGTTTTAAAATAGACTAATCTAATTTTTATCATTCATCAACAGTAGGTTTGTTCCAACATATGTTTGAACGGATCCGTGATTGTACGGAGCAAGCGCAGTGAATAATCACTGTTCCAACAACGCGAACTGACAAATCCGGGATCAATTGCAATCTGTTCCAACATAACATGATCTAGTTTGAGGACTGTCAAAACATAGTCCTAGCGGTTTGCTGATCTTTTACAAACTGAAATTTATGGATACGTAGCGCATGCGCACCAATGCCAATTGTACTACGATATCTCTAACGCTAACTTAAGTTATTGTATTGGTAAAATAATTTATTACTTTAGGTATCCACTGCATTATTTGAATGTTTTAAATGAACGATAAACATGAGTGATAGTGACATTAGTTTCGACACAATGATTTTTCTTTACTTTCTCAATTTCTCTACATATTGCAGTGATCTTGAATAAATAATAATATGTAAATAAATAAGTATAATCAAGATCACTTCAAGATTTTATTTAAATTAATTTTATTTTATTCATTTTTATCATAATGTGTATGTAAATATTCACTATATCAATAATTTGCGAAAATTTTATTTTTATTTAAGTAAAACAATAAAAGAATCTTAGTAAAATTTTTATAAAGTCATAATATTAAGTTACGCATTAAATGTTACGTGAAAAGGAACGAGCAAGTGTTTCCCGCACGGAGGTCGACCGTGTGGCCGGCGAAAAACAACATTATTCGCCAGATGCATGGATGAGTCATAAACGTATAGACAAATTTATATTCACATGTTTGTTTACCTTGTTCAAGGATTGTTAATACGCTGTTTCCCCAAGTGACCGATGAGAGCAGCACCGTCGATATACAATTTTGGAAGTGGATTCGTATATGCCGAAAGTTGCCGTACGTTTTTATAAAGAAAATTAGGCATAAAAGAGCGGACGGATAAAATTTCCGGGATAGCTTGGTGCGAACCGCTATCTTCAAATAGTCCTAAAGTAGGTGACAAACCACTTCCTCCTCTTTTAAAAAGGATTACTCTTAAATCCGGACTTAGAATAATTTTTGAGATTTTCGACACTTATAAAATTTTTAACAAGACTCAACACTTGTAATATTTTTTATTTTTAACATGCAACGCGTATTACATTGAGATGTCTAGATATACTTGAATAATTACTTATGTATGAGATAATTTTATTTATGAATTCGGATTTTGAATTTATTTAATTTCATTTTATTTTCTTTTTCTAGAGTGTTTTGTTTTGCATGTAGGGGTACTATGCCATACATTATGACAAAACTTTCTAGTAATTGTAATGATAACTTTGGATAGCATAATCATTTCATTTTCGCATAATTTACTTTTCTTTTAAATTTATTTATCCTACAAAAGGGATTTGAAATTAATAATTTTGTTTTATGTGTATATAGGTTATATATAAGTGAACCAGTTTTTCTTTAAAAATTTATTATGGATGAGTTTGAAACCATGTACGAAGAGTTAAGGTGATTAGATAATATTTGTTATAAATGTGTGTATAGTGGTGTACCAAATTCTTTGTTTGTGGTGGTGTTTTTGTATTGGAATTTCACGAGAAGGTAAAGTTTATTTTAATGTATATATTATTTCTTCTTATATGTATATCAAGTATATTTTGTTGTATTTGGGTTTTCAATATTAACGTGTTGAATAATACATCAGGAATGTGTGAAATGAATTAGGCACTATTTAATTCATAGCATGGAGTCCTGGTGAATTTGAAAGACACGAATTGGTCTTGGTGGTACTGCGTTTGGGAGCGAGAAAAGGCACCAGGCAGAACTAATCAGGGCTGAGTTAATCTATTGAATACGCAAAGACATTATTTTATTTCATTTTATTTATATAAAATTTATTTATATAAATATATATATATATATATTCCTTAAGGAGTGAGCTCATTGTGATGTATGTTCGGGTTGTGTCCGACGAGTTGAAAAGACATACTCGTAGGGTGGAACTTTGGGATACTCATCTGTGTGAATTTGCTATCTGATGGTACTGTGTTGGGAGCGAGAAAAGGCGCCGGACAGGACTAATTAGGGCAAAGCCATATCCTTAACGTTTATATTTTGTTTGCAAATAGTAGATCGCGTAAATTTTTGGTTATTTATATTCCAGTACAATTCATCATGTGTAATTTATTTCATTTTTTGATTGTTTACATGTATCTATGACAAATATAATTCATAATGGTCACGTTCACATTTTCTTTAGACATAAGTTTTTCACGACATTATGACTTCATTTATTTTTATTTCTTATAATATTTTATTGATTATGATGTATCAATTTGAATAATGATTGAATTATTGATTCTTTGTATGTAAATATTTATATATTAAAATTTTTTGAATTCGTTTAAATTTATTTTTAATAAATTAGATGTTAAGATTTATTTGGCATTTTATTTTCTTTACCTGACCTGGAGATAATTAAAGAGCAGGAGAATCGATTGGAGAATCTACATATATTTTCTGCCCCTGAGAGAATTATTTATTTTAAACTGAGCTAGTTGTATGTAATAGTTTTGCTTAACCTACTTTTCAGCAGAAAATTCATCGTATCTTAGTCTAGCATAAGGCCTAGCACTAAGATGCGTGCTCGACTCTCAATTACACATTGATTAAATAAATTAAATTTATTTCATTTATATATAAATTTGTAAGAGTCACAGCAATATGTAATACTAATTTTAATGCTAGTTTACTTGAATTAATACTAATAATCGTTTATGTAATCATACGATTCATCAAATACTTGTCAATCACTGAACAAGTACCATCTACCCACAAATATGTTAACTAAAAGGCTAAAATACTGTTCCAACATACTTTAATTGCAATTTGGTCGGGTACTGGTTTCTGATAAGACATGCGCAATTGCAACAGTCATAGATCGATCCAAGACTGATCAGTGATTTCTTTGTTGGAACAAACCTAGTGTAACAGCCACAGCATATATATTATAATGGCTGTACCCAACGTGTGGCAATGTTATATTTTCATCTTAAAAAAGAAATTTACCATTTTGAACAATGCTGCAGCAACAGCAATATGCAAGCGATGCCTCAAAATTCTATGAACGGTACTAGAAGGTATGTCCGTTTGAAGTGATAAATAACGAAATGATGTATGTGGGTTTTCTCCAACAAGGTTTTGTACGTGGTCAACAATATTTTGCTGTGTACGTGGTCTACCAGAACTTTCGCCTTTTAACACAGATCCTGTAATCTGAAACTACTCCACTACTAGGCGAATGTGATGATGTAAAACGGTATTAACCACAACTGTATTAGTAAACTGCAAGTGAATATTGCCGTTCTCCATTAAGAAATTGTGCGCTTCGGAAATACGCTTCAATAATAAAAATATTTTCTGTTGAATCTTCCTATTTTGAAAGATGTGATTCGATTTTTTACCTGTATCTTCTTGGTTTAGAAGTATCAAAAATATAACCCTGATTTTGTGTTTTAAGTGGTTATTCAAATGAAATATCACTACGCTGTTATATTTACAACTTTATTTACCTTAAATAAGTTAACAATGTGAACAAATTGGGCGAGTTGAACCGTACATGATAGCTAAAAGAACTGCTGACAAGTTGAGTTTCGATGATGAACTGACTATTTCACTTATCTATTACAACAAAGTAGCTATTTAAAGTGGAGGGTGGTAAGTTTACAAACCATACCTCCTCTGCTGTTGTTTGGAAAAACCCCACATTAAGGAGTTGTAATATTTTCATTTAATATTCTCGGAAGGAGCAAATAGTAATACAATTCTCTAATGTAAATATACGAGGCCTGCTGTGCGTTTAGAAATTTCTTCAATTACAGAGTATCTATAGTTCTGAAATCCGGCAAATGTTTATGTACCTTTAAGTATGTATTAAAATGGTATAATGCTAATAAAAGAAGGCAAATAATTGATAATTTAAACAAAGCATATTCCGATTTTCTAGAACGTGCTTATCTCTAAATTCCGAGCCTACAACATGCGGACAACAGAATTATTTCTAAGAAAGAGATTATATTAAGGGACTGATGCCTCTCTCGGTATTTCCAGAAATAATTATAAGTACACATTATTTTACGGTTATGAGAAGGAATAAAATAACTGCAAGTACTTATACAGACAATATATACATGTGCTAGTTAATTGTACTTATGTAAAACAAAGCATATTGAAACTAAAACTAAATATATGACATAGATATATAGACATAGAAAAATAATAATAACCGTCCTTAACATGTAAATTATTTAGTAGTATTTTTCATTAAGAGGGGCGTTTCTTAACAAATAGAACCTTATGCAACTTATATTACTCGCGGGACGGGTAGACGCAAGGTGGTGTGAGTAGGTGGAGGTAGACGATATACGGTTCTGTCACAGCGCTTGGGTTTTATTCACAGATTCTGTCATAGACAAAGGAATACTATAGATGTGAAACATAATATATAAAGAATGAGTACTTACGGAACTGTTGATGTTGTTGATGTTTTAAAAAAAGCCAATTTTCGCTTGCACCTTATATTATTAAACACTCGAATATTATAGGTATATATGACATTTCTTTTTAATTACAAACTGTCACTCTGACTTAAGTCTGGAATAGCCGACCGATTCCGATAGAATTTCGTCTTCGCAAGGACCGGTAGAGATACCGTAAAGTGGGGATGGACGACGCAATAGCTTGGAAAAACCTCGTGTGAAATGTGTGTGACAATGTTTACTATTCAATGTTTTTTATCTTCAAAAATAATTACAGAATTTTTTTTTTGTTTTTATATCGTTCATCAAATGTGCAGCTGGCGCGTGGAGGTTTTTTCTTTTCTTTTGTTTATCAGCCTTAGTTAGTAGACATTAATTAAATTCATGCATTTTTGTTGTTATTTCTAAGACACATAACTATTTTAAAAAAATAAATTAGTACAAAAACTGACATTGACATTATAAATTGATGCCTTTTGCATCACTAACCCAAATTTGAGATTCCAAAATTACAAAATAAATTCAATAAACGCGAAACGGCGATGCCTTAATTTTCGATAGGTTAACGCCCCTCTTAAGTAAAAAAAATATTTATCAAAAAAAATTATTGCTAATCACAACATGAAATTAGGTAAATGATTACTTATAAATAAAAGGCGTGTGGCTTATTATAATTTGCAAGTACTAGTTACTCAGTAGCTACTAAGATAAAGATCTTTTTGAAACACGTTGTATTATTTCCGTTCTAAATATAAACAGAACTGTCATAAATGTTTTACACAAATGTTCACATTAAAAATATACTTTGCGTTAGTTTTAGCAAGAAACAACCTCTATAAGGCTACCTTGAAAATGACAGACGTAATATTCGCCGGAACCTGTGATGATCAGTATCCAAACGAGAGGAAATCGCACAAATAACATGTCTCAAAAGTCCGAATTGATATTACGATTTTAAAGTAATATACAAGGTTTATTTAAGATGAGAATAATTAACAATAAAATAATTTATACATTCCAAATTATTTTATGATTTCTATGTTTCTCACACCTAGTTATGTAATTCATATAAATGCGGAGGTTATAGCGATATGTGTATATTACTACTATCGCTATGTATGTGAAAGCTACTTTCGGATCCTGACAGATGCATGCTTTGATAAAGGGAACCTAAAAATAAGCAAAACTTTACTTTAAAAGTTGTCAAAGTTAGAAGAGGATAGGCATATATTTTGTGCCATCTTTGAAGATTTAAACCGTGGTTCATCTCTCATTTTACATACATAAATGTACTCTGCCTGCTACTCTTGTATCTAAAACAAAAAATGCTGTATTGAAATTTACCAATATTTCTCACAAAAAAGACCAACAGCAATTTTCGCTAAAAATTCCCGAACGGTTGGTCGGTAGGCGTTTCATCAAAAGAAAAGATGGAATATAAGAAAGACAGGGAGAAACTTCAGGGAAAAAAAACACTTTAAAACTTTCCGCTACCGTACGACAAACACAAAACTCATTTCGCATAATGCAGACCTATACGTATGACGTATATTTTATATAAGAATTGAAACGATCCGCTTTAGCCCCCTCCAAACCCCACCCCGCTCACCGAACCACTCATTTTCAAACACGATTTTTTCCCTGTTCGTTTTGCCGCTAGGGGTCGTTGTTACAACTGGTACTGTTGAGGTTACTGTTTGGTGAAAAAAGGAAAAACTTCAAACGTCGATTTCCGATGATATTGGTGTGCGGTTATATGCCAGAATGATGGAAAAAAGGGAAAAGAAGAAAATGGATACAAAATTCGATCGGCCATGATGCAAATTGACGTGTTCGCTTGTTGTTTGGCGAATGAAATGGAAGTTTACTCGAGTTTTATCGACTGAATTTATCCAATTATCGGAACTTAAGTGAACTGCAATGTACATGACTAATCGTAATGTTATGAAAGGGGAGGAATTTAACAAAGAAAATTTTCAACGAATTGATTATGTCTTGATACATATTTTTTACCAAAACATTGCTGAAAAGGGGCAAGACGGGGTACATGCTGCAGGTTTTTAAAAAATTCATATCTTTCTTAGTTTAAAAGAAAATATATTCTTGTGATTCAGGATAATACATATTTTTAAAAATAGCAGAATAAATATTTTTCTTAATATTAAAACGTAACAAAGAAAAAAACTTTTTTCGTGTACATACTTGATAGAAATTGATAATATTGTTTAACCCAAAATAATTAAGAAAAGTGGGACTTTTCTTGTTAGCAACACTTTTTTTTTATTCATTCAATTTATTAGCATACATTTTAAATGTACAATTGGTTAAATTAGTAAATGAGATACCAGTAGATGTGGAAAGTGATTTGAATTCAGAAACTGCCAAAGTTGAGTTCATTCATTTTTTCACTTGATGTGGCTGAAACTGATGTCGATGTTGATGGTGCAGAAGTCTCTTCAGTTAAATTACTGAAAATTCTTTTTTAAATTTTCACTTTGTTTTCGACGCTATCTTCCACATAAGCTTCCGCGACTCCGCTACTAAGCCAACCACCGGGTCTCTTCAAAACTTGAATGTCGGCCCCACTGTCGGCTAGAAATGTCGCAGAAATTTTGCGGAAACAATGTCCTGTGAAACTGTTCGAATCCGGAAGCCCTAAATACGCAGGAATTTTCCTTGGTATATTGTAGAAGGTATTTATACCGATTGGTTGCACAGTGCACTTGCCCTGTTTATTATAACATATAAAGAGTCTACGATGGTCCACATGCTTCGGTCTCAAATTTAAATACTTCCTGTAAAACTCAATACCATATATACCACTTTCCGACTTTACTGTGAAGACACGCTTTTTTTTTGTTTTTGTGTCGTGTAAAGTAATCACTAAAATACGCACGGTATCTTCTACATCATCAACTTTTAGGAGACGTAATTCTTCCGCCCGACAGGCTCCTTGCAACGCAACGATTGTCACTACCTTCATAAGGAGATAGCATTTTTTAAGAAACCCTTTACATTATCAATTGACAGAACTTTTGATTTTTTTGGTACATAACCGTCATTTTGACGTTTCAGATAGGCCAACAATTTTTTATAGGCAGAAATGTCTACGTTTTTGTTTACTTGTAGAGTGCTTTTCACCAGCGAATACACTGACCAGAGTGTTGAGCATTTAAGAGTTTTCACCTGGAAGAATATTTAAAATTTGTGCTTGTAATAAATTTCATACATAAAACGAACTTTTCACAAAAGTACGCAATTAGAGTATCTTCATCATTTGCTCCTTCCACATTCTTTTCATTTCTCCATTGACAAAACTGTTGGTCAATTTTCTCGTATTATGCTCTAGACTTTGTAGGTAGAATTTTTTTATTATTTTTGCTTGATTGATTCATTTTACATGAAAGCTTTTTCGCAAATTAGTTGTGATGTTTTGTCACTAAGTAAACAAATTCTTGACACGGATTACTTTGATAATAGGAAAAAGACAATTTTTATTTTTAAAATTATAATTCTCGTGAAGTACACGAAAACATTACGTGTTCAACGCGTAAAAAAAAGTGAGTTTTCTAGCTCGGTGAAAACTTGATTCACTCGCTATGCTCGTTAATCAATCTGTTTTCACCGAGCTAGAAAACCATCACTTTTCTTTACTTGCTAAACAACCTACTATTCTTCAATAATCACAATGGCCATTTTTCCCACAGTGGTGGGTTTGTTGCTACATCCCGATGGAAGAGATGGCTCATGATAAATATATTATAAAACAAATTTCATAATGTACTTTTTCTTGTATCTTCTACATGCGTTGCGAAAAAGTTTATGATTACTACAGATTACATATAGCCATCTGTCACAATTCTAATCCTCTTTTAAGATGACGAAGAAACTTGTTTTGATGATTTTGGGTGAAGTATTTTCCTTTTTGGCGACAAATCTCTTATCTTTGTTTTAGTGTCATTTTTTTTAATTGCAATAGAATTTTGACAACTCCAGTGAGCACGATTTGTTTTCTTCAAACGACCTTTCCCTGATGTACGGGAATTTGAAAATATCATTGAAAACTGTTCGCGGTGTCGCTTGGGGTTCTGGAGTGAACGTGGTATGTTTAGGTGTTGAGGTGTGTTTCTGTAGATGTTGATTGTTGAGGTTTTTCATTGGAATTTTGGTTAATAGGAGTACCCACCTACGGTTCTTGCACATGCCTGTCGGATACTGCATAAGCATGTTTAGGAATAGCGTTTATATCAAAAGCAAAAACATTTCTGTGGCTTTGAAGCTATTAGTGGCACTCCATGCTGTTACTGCTGGTGACCAAGCCTGTTCAAGTAGGCTGCCGAAATGATTCTCATATATTGACCACAGACTTGATAATAAAATGTTTCTAGTGGTTTAAAGAACCATTTGTTTTAGCGCCTGGAGATAGTGTAGTGTGTACTTGAGAAGCAGGCAAGTACAATGTCATTTTCAACTGCAAAATCTAAACACTCAACGCCTATAGGAAAGCTAATGCAAACAAAATATCGGTGTTTGCATAAGTTGGCTTTTGTTCATAACATCTACCGAACCTGGGACAGTCCATCTTCAAATTCTGCTTTTTTATTTACCGAGACCGTTTTTCCTGTCTCACCTGAGGTGACCAAATGAACTTTCTTGTTTCCTGTTAGGACCACAACTATTGCATGTTTATTATTTAGTTGTACCTCAATTCGTCAACATTAAAAATATAACCAACCCTTTTTGGAAAAGGTTATTGGTCTCTAAAACTTTACTGAGTAAGTCGAAGTGCTTCATTTTTCCTCTATTCAGTCCAGCCTTTAGCAGCAGAGAGGACGTATAAACTTGGGAACTGAAACTAATGATAACAATCTCAGCAATTGCTTTAAATCCGCCTTTTTCGTTAATAAAATTTTGAATACAAGCTAGCCTTGTTGTTTTATTGTATCTTTAAATTAAATGACATGTTTATTGATGTCACGCTGACATCGTCAAAATAATTTTCAATAGTTAAGGTTGTGTTACGAGTATGATAATATGGCTTAAGTTCAGACATATGTTTTTTATTTCCATGCCATCTTCGTTCTGGAAACATTATGATATCACGGTCCAACATTACTATAGTAAATAGTCTGTTCCACCTAGGAATCGAAGTACGGACTCTTATGGAGTATAGCCCTCTTTTGCTATTTTATAATGATTTGTATCTAACTAATTTGTACATAAAACGTTGTCAACTCGCTTAACGTAATTTTCACGGGAAGAATATTTGAATATAACCACTAATGTCAATGTGACAATCAGCCGTTACCGACATTACTATCCTTTATACAATTTACGTAATACTAACCCTGCCATATGAAATTTACCCTAATACCCAACATTGAAATTATGCACCATCGCGTGCGATCTCCATAAGAACAATACTTTGATTCCAGGGTGGAATACACTACAGATAGTCTTCTCTTGTATAAACTATTGTTTTTTGTATAAATATCTGGACGATGCCTTTACAAACAAATGTAAGCGCAAAGCGGCCATTTCTGATATATATAATGTAGTGAATTAATAAAACATATAATGCAAGTAGATTTTTGTTGTCTGAAACAAATAAAAGAGAAGGTTTTAAATTAAGTTTGCACATTAAAGAGAGTACTTCCTTTAGTAAACATACAGGTTATGTTTGTATTTCATAAGAATGCGTAGCTTAATTGGATAATTCGGTTATCTGGCTTGGTATATCGACATAAAATCTTGTTGCCAGTCTTTATATGTTCTGGATTTCAATATTCATCTTTGTATTAATGTACTGGAATTCTAAAAATAAAAACAAATAAAATAGTTTTTATATGTTAACGTCAAAAATAAAGGAATACTTATCTTTAGATATGTATGTGACTGCCATCTCCTGTTGAATAGTTTATAACAGAATTCATGCCTAATTAAGGTAGATGTAAATGATATGATCTTCATAGCGCATGTGTGTAGGGGGTTGAAGCTGGTAGGGGGTTCATCATCTATACGTATAGGTGTCATCTTGATAGAAATAAACCTATATTATCATAGAACAATTAATGTAAAAGAAATTAAGCGGGTCGGGGGATTGATTTATAAAGAAATATAGTTCAGTCATAGGCATTTATCGGGACAAAATAAATATCCCTATATTGATTTGAACAGGATTTTATTGCAAGTATCATATTTTTAGCAAGGATGTGAACCAGCTATTCCGGAATATTACGAGTGCATGAAGATAGATTTCTATTTGAGTATTGAAGAAGGTAAATCTTTTATTATCAATGTATTTGACATATAATCCTGTTAGATTAAAAACATATTATTAGAATCTTTCAATTTATGAATTATACAGTAATTTAAACGCTGTTATTTGAATATAAATAGAAACAAGGGGTTATTAATCTTGAGATCTGAAATTCTGATATATAAAAATGTAAGTCAAACGTTATTAATAATTTAATATTCATAAGTGATATTGTTTTTTTTATATATATAATAACTAATACAATGGAGAAATAATTAGAGTATGCTTAGAAGGACAAAAGAAAAACAATGGAGAGCAGTATGATGCCATCGATATAAAAGTGGCTTGGTTCATATTGAAATAATAAGAAAATTAAATTCTTTATCCAGTAAAATATCAGTACCTGTGATGAATAGTAAATCAAAATAAGTGTTAAACCATTAAAATTAGAAACAACAATTATAATCTGTGAAACTTCAACCCGAAGTCCATTTTTGTTGGTATTTTCTACGAACAATCCTTGATGAACAGAGGAAGCTGCTGCTAAATAACACCCTCGAGTGTGAATTGATCCAAATACTGAAAAGAAACAAAGGTAAATTAATATACCTACATGTATTATCGAGAGCTCACATAATGAAATATTACTGATCTTCATATTGAATGAATTATATTAAAAAGCATTCTTACTCTAAATTAATAATGCACGAATTAGAAGATTCACTTTTCTCTAGAGCAAATAATTTTAATTAAGTTGACCGTTACTCGTTAAGACATTTTTTTAGTGTTATGTCTTTGATAATTTAAATGTGTAAATTATATAAAATTAACGTTTTTCTAATACGTTGAATCAACTATACTTATTGAATTTTAGTAATTTAATGTAAAAATAGAATTTAATATTTTAATTTGGAATATAAAATGAGTATGGTTGATATAAACGTAAAGAAAGAATTATGTATTTAAAATTATTACAACTGTAAGAAACCAAAGTTTCTTGAAGCTTCAAGATAAGGGGGTTTATTATGTATTAGAGACTTTCATGTTTCAAGGATAACCTTGTAAATTTTGACATAAGCAATAAATAACCTATAATTATTTCAATCAAAATATGATGTTTAATTGTTAAAACTAAGTTAGATTTGAAAAAGTAAGAGAAGGGGGATAAATAATAACAAACCCAATTATATATACTGTTACAAATTATAATGAACCCACGACTCTGAATAATAATGCAGTATCATTTGCTTTCTCTATACAAATAACAATTCCATATATATATATATATATATATATATATATTGATATGGTTTAAATAACCATGCCATATATATAAATGTTCAATGATATGGACCTAATGATATTTTAATTCTTAAAATAATGATTTTAGTGTTGATGTAATATTTATTATCTATAAAGTTGTAAAGTTACGTTATTGTAATGGTTGATATTTGATGTGATTTCTTGGTTTATCCCGTATAGTCGTGGAACGATAAGGTTTTCTTTCTTCTGTGTCATAATTGTAGAATCTGTTAGGAAGAAATGAAAAAATATTAGTATGTATTGTTATAAAATATTATGTATTATGTTTTTTGTACAAAATTGTTTAATTAACGATGATATGTCAAGTAGAATATAATAATCTAATTGATTTTAAGTATAAGCAAATTTGAATTAAGATTCCCGCTGTTATTTGAACAGGTGGAAGTGACAGTTTAATTTTGACAGATCCTATGATAGGTATTTTAAAATCGGATGTAAATGGTAAAAAATGCATTGAAATAAGGTTTTTTAAATGGAGAAGGAATAAATAATGTGTGTAATATAAAATTAAATGGATATAAATATTCAAAAGTATATATAAAAGAGATACGTTGATTTTTAAAGGTAGGTGTAGATTTCTCATTGGAGAATTGAAAAAGTTTAAAAAAGGTCGTCAAGGTAATTTGGGAGATAAATAAAGAGAGAATTTTTCTATTAAGTTGAGTGCGGATGTATTATTTTGATGTGGAGTAAATAACATCAAAATTTATACATACAGCGAACCTCATACACCCCTTTGAGATTAAAAGAAGTATTACATATAGAATTTTGTTAAACAAATCAGAGGTAATCGATTTATAAGTAAGGTTAGAAATCCATGACATTGAACGTGTAGAACCCCCAACCTCTGCAATATACTGGTCTAGTTTTTAAAATATAGTCTTACCAGTTTGATAAATATAAGGAAAGAGAAAAATATTGATTTGAATTATCTGAGCTTAGCCCGAGTTTTTAAAGAAAGTAAACAAAGTTTGAATTTATTATAGAGTAAAATACTAATTTATGTAGCACCTCAATATATGTTTTAGGTAATATTAAAATATATAGATGTTCCAGTCATAATACTTGTTCATTTTGATCGCCCAGAACGTGGGATATTTATACTATTTATAATAAAGGTTTAAAAAACATTTAAATCCTCTAATACGTGTTCAATATATTCATACAACTTCGAAGCTATAACAGACACTAAAGTTACTCTTTTCCTCCTATAAATGTATAATATTCTAATGAACTAATACTGTTTCATGTAATCAACATTATCTTGATACCATTACGGGAAGTAATCAAGGAGAACGGCACATCAAAATAAGAAAATTCCGCCTACGAGGCGCAGCAGCAACAACGACTTCGTCCAAACACGAATGATTATCTAAGAAGAACTAAGTACATACAATTACTACACGATGTTCAATCTACTCATGGTATGGAAAAAGCAAACGAGAAAAAAAACACAAAGAATAACACGAAGACAATGCACTGCCGTTACAGGTTATTTCCATTAGAGAGTAGCTGTACGAAGGCACAGACCGGTAACCAGGTTAACGGGAACCCCGGAATTAGAGAACACTTAGCGTTTATCTCATCACTAATAACACTAATTCTGATTGATGGTTAATTGGATAAAGTCTTCTTGTCAGACCGATTCTCCTTTACGCCGTTACACATTCGGTTAGACAGTTAGTTTCCATTCACTCTCTATATTGGGTGAAGTCAATTGAAAAAATACACGCCATCTCTGTCTTTCTCAGCGCCATTTATGTGATTCTCTGCCGTTCTGCCATTCCTCCGACCCCTATTCTATACCCCCATACTACCGGGCCGAAGCAGTAGCGCAGCCTCCTTCTACCAAATCGCTTTCGCAGACGAAACTAACACTTGATTAATTGTCCAGCAAGAATTTTTCGGAGAGTTTGGAAATAATGCTTAATGGAAATAATGCTTTGCCAACGTGGGTTCGATAGGGTAAATATTATCAGTTTCGCCGGCTCGAAGAGGAAGTGTTACGTTACGTTATTGAGTTGAGTTTGTTTTCCCTCTTTTCTTGTGATGATGCGCCAACACGTTGCTGCTTTTGTATACAATTAGTTTTGTTTGAATTGCTTTTTACGGTGCCGTGACGCGGAAGAATCTACTGATTATTTTAATCTTTTCGTTTTACAGTCATGGAAGAAATTATCAAATATTTTTTGTTATCATGAAAACAATGTATTCGATGCCACCAATTTTGGTTCTGTTGTTCATGATAAAAGAGCACAATACATGCATATTTTCAACTACGAATTGCATGTGCACAACTAGATTAAACCTATTTGTGCACATGAACCATTTTTGTCTAAAAGTTTCAGCTTTTTCAAATAAAACGACCTGTATACCGTTTCATTTTTGAATTGCTCTGTATCTCAACATGGATTTATGACTAAACGTGCTGCAGTAACCAGTCAGTGTTGCTTTACTCAATATACGTCGGAGGTCTTGGATAGAAGAGTTCAAGTTGATGTAATCTACACTGGCTTTCAGAAGGCTTTCGACCAAATTGATAATTTCATTCTACTAAACAAGCTAGCTGCTATTGGGATGTCTCTGGCGCTAATACGATTCTTTATGTTTTACCTGTTCGATATGAAGCAGTTTGTAGAACATCGCAAGAAGCGATCGTTCTAATTTACTCCCACATCAGGCGTTCCGCAGAGATCTAATCTGGGGCCTGAATTGTTTCTCATTTTTATAAATGATATTACGAACGCGATAGACTGTCAGGCGTTTCTCCTTGCTGATGATCTAATGATCTTCCATGAAGTAGAACAGTGTATGATTGACTGGGGCTACAGAGGAATCTGGATGCCGTTGGTGTGTGGTGTCGGAGGAACCACCTTTGCCCTAACTCAAACAAATGTAAAACAATGAGTTACTCTACGAAGATTGATATAATCCAGTTTGACTATAAGCTGAATAATGTTTCGCTGCAGCACTGCACGACGATAAAGAATCTGGGTGTTACCTTTGTCATCAGATTGCCTTTTGTTGAACATATCGATCAGATGGTGGTTGGCGCGTACAAAATGTATGGGTTCATCTACAGGAATTGTCGGGATTTTAACACTAGAAGCCTGAGTGTTTTGTATAGCATCTAAATTAGATCAAAATATGCTTCATTGGTATGGTATCCCGTTTATCAATCCCATATTAACAATATAGAAGCAGGGCAGAGACATTTTTTAAAATTTATGGTATTTGTGGACGATTGTGAATATCCTGAAAGAGACTGCGATTACCAAGATATGCTTAAACGTTTCAAGTTTACTTCGCTAATGATAGAAGAATAAATCTTGGTGTTAAATTTATACATATATTGCCTCCTACGTGATCATATTGACTGTGCATGGCTACTGACTAAAGTTAACATCAATGTCCCAAGACATACGAATCTCCGTCAACATAGAACGTTCTATTGTCAGGCTAATAGGCTATACATTTAACAAAATATCCAATCTGATACTGAATTAATGCATGGCAATATTTGTTATACTGTGGATGAGGATTTTTCTTTATTATTTCTTTTTATGGACTCACTGTGTTTTGTGATTTGTATTTTGTATTTCTTATGCAGTATATTCCTATACTTTAGTATGAAACCTGTTGGAAAATAAAACCAAATAAATAAATAAATAAATTGTTTGCCAAATTTCACACCAAAAACACATAAGACCTTATTAGTTTAAACGTGACTATTGCTGAGCTATTGCCATTTCTGGATATAATTTTGCCAACTTTATGTATTTCATTTGAATACTGTATAATATGCCATATTTTCTGCAAAACTGAAAATTGAATAGATGACATTTAATAAGTAGTGTCTGATTTGACAGGAGTAATTCATTCATGCACTTCTGCTTAAAATAATTGAAGTGATTTTGTAATGATTTTTTTTCTGAAGAAGAGAAGACAGACACTTTATTACTACTGGTATTGTTGCTTAATCAAAACCACTAAGATGTAAATATGTGATAATTGATAAAAATCAGTTACGAATTCTTATGGGCAGTAACAGACAATCCACACTTTAGTAAACGTGAAATAAGTCGCTTGCTTGATATTAGCCAAACAAGCATTGTAAGGACCTTAAAATAAAATAAATATCATCCGCATCGAATACATTTAAATTCTAAGTTACGCACCAATCATCTTAAAACTAAAAGAGTGTTCTGCCAATGGACAATACTAAAATTAATAACCTGTAATTTTTTTAATAAAGTGTTAAAAGTGTTATTTACGGATGAAGCTGCTTAATATAGTAACGGAACAGAAGAAATTTTAATAATTATTCGAATGAAAACTCTTACTTCACTAATAAGTAGGTCATCGGCATAGGTGAAGCACAAATGTATCGGATGATAGGCCTACATTTCTTTGTAGACAGTATTACTGAAAAGCTTATACACAATTTCTATTAAGCAATCTAGTGAACTTATTGGAAAATGTTCCACTAAATCTATACATGGGCGAGATAGAAGTGGAACCGATTTCATTCAGACTAGACCGACTCGTGTTATGTCGGCTCTCGGTTACGTATTACCTACGGGTTTCCCCGAGAGCCGACAAAACACGAGTCGGTCTAGTTTGAGTGAAATCTGATCCACTTCCCCTTCTCGCCCATGTATAACTAAATCTAAGAAGAGATATGTTAAAGCAACAAGACGCGAACAGCATATTCTACGCTACAAGCACGAAATATTTTAAATGCAATGTTTGCAAGGAAGCGGCTTGCCCGTGCTGACCCTATTCACTAGCTTGCTAGGTCTCCAGATATCACCAAATTAGATTTTTTTTATGGGAATACCTAGCATCAGATAAGGGTTAACACTAATGAGAAATATGTTGAAAAATAAAAAAAAACAACGTCGCCTTAACTCAAGTCCACAAAAAATAACACTATAAAATGAGTTAGAGAATAAAGCGATACAAAAAAAACTGATTGATGTTAATGGGGGAACGAGGGTTTGAAAAACCCGTCACACCTGCTAGTTATATATAGTTATATAATGGTAAACAGCACATGAACTGGTTTTGGTAAATGCAAATATTTGGTTAACCCATAATTTTTCGAAAATTTACAAAGAATTCAAAAGTGTTTGTTATTCAATTTAGATAACCCCCACATACAAAATTCTTCAAAAAAGGAGTACAAAGTTTTTTCTTCATGTATTAATATACAGTTCATGGTGAAAGCAACAAATTCGTTTAAAATTCAAGTAATTATTTTGCAGAAAAACGCTCGGACAGGTCGATTAGTATTTTTAGTTGTGAATTTTTTGACATAAGAAAATTATTTACAGGCTGTCTAAAGAAGAACATATGCAGCAATCATTGTTTTTTTTAAATGGAACATACTTTTGAATTGTATGGTAAATTTTTAACACTTTTTGTATAACATATCATATCCCCAAAATCAGCGGTTTTCGGAATAATGACATTTGAAATGTGATAAATTAAAAAAAATACATGAAAATCGATTAATTTGAAGTAGAGTTTTTTGTTGAAGATAAAATTTGCAATACCAGGTTGTTTTAGTTGGCTTTTAAAAAAATGTTCAAGGTGTCCTTGTTCAATTTAAACATTTTATTTCATTACCTATGTGTATTTTAATTTATCACAAAACTCATTATTCCGAAAAACGCTGATTTTGGGGATATGGTATGTTACACAAAAATGTGTTTATTGTGTTTAGAATTCACCCTACAATTCAAAAATGGCATAATATACAAGGTGTTCCATTTAAAAAAAACCAGTGATTCCTGCATATGTTCTTCTTTAGACACCCTGTATATAATTTTCTTATGTCAAAAGATTCTAAACTAAAAATACTAATCGACCTATCCGAGCGTTTTTCTGCAAAATAATTACCTGAATTTTAAACGAATTTGTTCTTTTCATCATGAACGCACTGTATAGATACCAACAGATGCTACTACTTCTATAGAAGTATGCGGATACATAAATACCATAATTTGATAGGTTTTATGCTATTTTCACCGTTTGGATTTTAAAAAACCGATGTTTTGGCAGACATTTCTTGTGCAGAGTAGCTCTGAAGAGCTGTGTCTTTCCAAGAAGGGGAAGATTAAATTTTTGAAATTTTCAAAACACTTATGACACTTTTAAATGTCAATTGACATTTAATTTGATATGTCTTATGCTATTTCCACAGTTTGGATTTTAAAAAACCGACATTTTGGTCGACATTTCTTCTGCAGAGTATCTGTAAAGATCTGCTTCTTTCCAAAAAAGGCAGATTAAATATATAAAATCTGCGAAAAACTTATGACACTTTTGAACCTCACATTTGAAACTTTTAAACGGCAATTGACATTTAAAAGTGTCAAATATATGGATGTTTTATTTTATTTAATTTAATGTATTTGTAACACATATTATATATAAATTTAATCATTCCTGCACTCCTGTAAATGAACTTTAACTATGCCAAATCTCACACTCCTTCGTGCGCGCAGTTTGCTAAAAAAGGGGTACAAAGTTTTTTCTTCACCTATTAATATACCTATAGATAAAAATAAGCCAAATAGTGAGCTTTTGTTAATACTACTTTAACCATAGACCGTAGTTATGTATGCTATAACAATTTTTATTATATTTTTGTGACATTGCAATATATTGTAGTAAATACAGGCTGTTCCTAAATATCATGTACATAAGGAAGGGGGTAACTATTTGGTTTATTTTGTGCCTAAAATTTCATATAAACATAGGTCTGCAAACGCTTCGTTACCAATATGCAGGGTGTTGAAATTTCAAGAATTTTTCACTTTTTACTGTATAGCTCCTGCAGTTTTTTTACGATTTCTAATGTCAATTGTCAAATTAATAAACTCAAGTGATTATCTGAATAAAGCCAGAGCCTGCTAGACCATTTTAAAAAATTTAATTTTCTCTGGCGAATTACAGAAAATTATTTTCTATTTTTTTTCTCGATAACGGTCAGAGATAAGAAAAAAATATAAGAGATCAAAAAGTTTCAAAACAAGACAGAAAATTTATTGCGTATTTTAGAATCTAGCAGTGGCGCATCGCAAAAAAGTTTAGGGTGAGAAAAGAGGGCATGACCCCGAAAAAATTATTACCCTATAGATTTACATAATCATTTGGCATGGCTAATGATGCAGGCCTTATAGCGTAACCTACCTTCCAAATTTGAACAAAATATCTCAAGAACTGCAGGAGCTATACAGTAAAAAGTGAAAAATTCTTGAAATTTCAACACCCTGCATATTGGTAACGAAGCGTTTGCAGACCTATGTTTATATGAAATTTTACGCACAAAATAAACCAAATAGTTACCCCCTTCCTTATGTACATGATATTTAGGAACAGCCTGTATATAAAACATTTAATTCAAGTACATTGTTGTTGTCTGAAACATACCATATCATTGTGGATATTACAGTGATTTAAATGCTGTTACTTAATAGAGTTAGCTACAAGAAATTACAAGGCTTTGCGAATATGATAATCGGGTGTTTATGAGATATATGTTAGTAAAATTAGTTAAAAAAATATAATTTTAAATAGGATATTTTCATATTATATAAAAATTGGAGATATATTTAAAGTATGTCTTGGAAAAAGAAAAACAAGAGAGGCTAGAAAGATGCTAAAAAATATCGAAGGAAGCAGAATTTTGAAACATAAGAAATTTATATTTTATCATGAATAAATAAAGAAATATATGAGTACCTTAGTGAATTATAAACCAGAAGTATCAGTGCCATATTCTGGAAGTAAAATAAAAGGTAATCTCATCGTGGGAATTATACATGGAGTTCCATTTGTGAAATCATCAGCGATATCATCGTACTTTTTAAGATTTGGATGGAAAATTGTCTTCTTGTGCCAATTAAAGGATAAAGAATATTCAGAGGCCACATCTATAAATATTCATTGGAATTTAAAAGTAATTTCCCGAACAAAGCTACAAGGTAAAATAAAAATATACATGTATAAAATACGAAACCGATATAACACAAGCTTATGAGAATGATAATACTACATATTGATAAACAACTTAAGGCATACTTACATTCGTAGAAATGCAAGGAAACAGAAACATCTTCTTCGAAATAATATTTCAAATTTAATTTAGTAGAATGTTGACCGTTATAGGGCGTATGAAGCCATGTTTGTATTAAAATATCACTTTAAATAATTTAATTATGTAGTTATGTAGAATAGAATTTCTTAAAACGTTGAACTGTATTACTTACTGACCCTAAGTAAGTTAAGTAAATATGTCTGTCGTTATTAATATAATTATCAAATTTAACATGTAACAATAAGTAATAATACTTTAACGTATTAAGAAATAAAATTGTATTTCAATATGATACCAATATGTAACAATTAAAGTCTTGAAGCTTCAAGATATGAATGTTTCCTATGTAAATTATGAACATAGTGATTTTTATATTCCCAAGTTGTTTTATATCTGACATTCATTTTTAAAATAAATAACCTATAATATTTTGAATTTAAAATTTTGAAGTTTAATTTTTAATAAATAAGATTATGGTAATAATTATAGCAGAGCTAATATAATGCCTAAGATGAATCTATACTATCACTCAGAGGATGCCTATTAATCGATATTGAACCCCCCCCCCACATTGAGATTATTTTAAAAGGAATCTGCTAAATTAATTATTGTTATAAAACAGCGTAATAAGTGTATTTGAAATAAGGGGACAGAGTATGATAAAAGGAAAGACGCAAGTATCTAGAATATAAATCCAAAAATTGTGAGTCAATTACGACAGGAACGCCAAAATCTAAAACCCTCGAAAAGTGTTTAATGTGCCGCCTATGGATTTAGCAGGTATCGCGCCAGTTAGGCCAGACAGCCGACGTCATGAGTTGTAATAAATAATATTTTTGTGGAACTAAATAAACATATACATACATAGATACACACACCGCAGTAACAGTTGTACACGTTATAAAAACCCCAATGATATAGCATTGTTTACTATTTCTAAACAGGTGTTCATGCTAAGAGTTCAACAACCTTAATATGAAATATCAGCTGATTTGGGATAAAATTGATGCGTGTACTTTATTCGATTTCTTTGGTTCTCTTTTAAAATATCCTAGTTTTCTACAACGAGAATTTTTTTTATTGAGATGCCGAGATTATTTAGATATTACAATTTCTTCCGCAATAAATGTATAGTAAGTACTATTACTGTTATTATGATTAAATTCAACGACTTTTTACTTCTTATTTCTCACAAAAACAAATTTGTGTTGTAAAATTTGCCCAACTCTACTTATGAGAAACTTTTATTTTAATTGGGCGCAAATGAATTAAAAACATAATTTATTTCAGTTCGTGCGTTGTGTAAGTCATAGTCGAAATATCCACACGTAACAACCGAACGAGACTGACCTCGAACGCCTTCACACTCCTACTTAGTACCCCACTCTTGCATACCCTACAGACGTATTAAAGTGCAGTGACGCGACGAATATTTTAAAAATATCTTTGTAATTTTTAAAATTTGAATTTGCGCAAATTATTTTGGATTTGAGTCTAATAAAATTAAATCTTTCCATTAATCATACTCTGTCCCCTTATTTCAAATACATCCTGTATATACTTTATTTTCTTGGAATCAGATTAGTTAGCCACTCTGTTACAAAGGTAAAATTTAACCTTTTTAATTTGTATAAAAGTCAACACACGAGTGTAGAAAAAACGTTCAAAATTCCATTCAACATCTATCTCAGGCTAATTTTACCTTCACGACAGGCAATAATCCGGAAAGTGGAAATCGATATTATCTGAAAATTACCTTCATTATTCAATAAAATTAACACCTCACACTCTCTGTAAAGAATACAATCCTGTCATTGAGTTTCCACATTTTCCTTTTCTTTTCACCTCACGGAAACGAACTAATGGATGTGAATGAAACCGCAAAGTAAAAAATAAATAACATATATTCCGGTCACAATGAAGTTTCCTCTACTCCGGAATACACGTAGTGGTATTTAGCTGATTGAATCAAGCGGGCGAGCTCTTTACTTAATCTAAACGTTTCCCCAGTACACCTACACCTACCTACCTATCTGCCAACTGGCCTGGCTGTCCTTTCATTCTCCCCGGCAAAGCTCCCGGTTGAATTATTTTACTTGGTGGCGCCCACGGTTGAATTCAAACTTATGGGTTCACGTGAAGAAGCAATACAGTTAGCAATCCAAGAATACCCCCACTCCTTACTGTATACGTGTTCGAATACTTAAAAGCATTGAACCGTAAGATGCCAAATGAAAAGACATCTGTCGTGGATGGGAAGGCGTGTTGTGTATTTTTGAAAGTTTGCAAATCCACCACCTGTTCGAGATTTTTCGGTAATGAAATTTAAAAAGCCTTATAATCATATTCTGCATTAATCGATATTTTAAAATTCCCTGATGTTCGCCAACAATTAAATTTCGCATGTACCTATGTTGGATGGCGTGTATTCACCAAGGAAAAAAATGAGGTGTGGGCACCTCAGCACTTTCTTATAGGAATGTCTGTTTCAATTAATACAAAAGTTGTTCTAAATTAGATTTTAAATACTTTTATCTTCTTAAAAATAAATCTGAGCGTAAATATGTTTCATCAGGTCGGAATTTTGAGATTTTTTTTATACAAAAATTATACATATTCTCTTAATAAGATAAATCTCTACAGAATGCATAATTTACGAAAGATTTTCGAAAAATCGCTTTTCGATAAGGATAAAAGTGTTATTTCTGGCTAGGGCTGCCAGATGGCTGGGAAATCCGGGATTGTCCAGGAATTTTGCGTCTTGTCCCGTGTCCAGTAATTAGACACTTATTGTCCCGGATTCCGAAAACCTATTAGTTTTATTTTTATTTCTCCTTCGTTAGTTCCTAAATTCACGCGCTAGCTTTACCTTGAGTGCATGGGACCGAGCCATAGAGCACTACGGGCCGAGCGCAATGGCGTGTGTATGTTTGGTCCCCGATCTGACATCTCTGCACTGGGCGCATTATTGTAAAATCAGTCTATTCCCATTGCTGGACCTATAAACATCGCTTGTCAACTGCGCTAATAAACACGTGCGAACTGTGAGGTGCAATAAGTAGTTAATTGCAATTATCATGGATTCATTGTCGACTCCATCAACAAGTAAGAAAAAGTTCACTGGATTTAAAGATAAATGGACCAACGATCCTGGCTTTAAAGACTGGATAGAGAAAATGAATGACTTTACTGCAATGTGTAAAGCATGTAACTCGGAAATTGCCATTCAATATGAAGGCCGTCGCGCGCTGACAGTAATTTATTTTTATACATTCTGGTTCCTTTTAATTTTGTTATATGCTTGTTACAGGTTCACGCCAATAGTATAAAGCATAAAAAAATGGATTTGGCTAAAAGAACTTCTCAAAGCATGAATAATTTTTTAATTAAAAAACACACATCAGAAGAAAGATCTATAATAATTTCCGAATGAGCATTTGTTTATCATAATGTAAAAGATGGATTAAGTTACAATAGCTTGGACTGCTTGGCAAAAAATATCAGCAAGTTAATTCCAGATAGTCAAATAACAGCAAAAATGACATGTGGACGTACAAAAGCATCGCCAATCACTCGAAATGTTTTAGGACCCTATTCTTAAGAAAAAGTGATCTCTGATTTAAAATCTTGTTTTTATTTTTCAATAGCCTCAGATGCATCAAATGTTGGCAATTTGAAAACATTTCCATATGCTGTTCAATATTTTAATTGTAATAAAGGTATATGCAGGAAATTATTAGACTTTTACGAGGAAGCTGAAGAAACATCGGTAGATATATATAAATGCGTTAAAAAAATTACTATTGCTGCCAATCTCAGCATGGATCAAATAAGTGCATATAGTGCAGACAATGCCTCTGTCAATTATGGTGCCCATAATTCTGTATATCAGAAATTAAAAGAAGAAAATAAACATATATTTAAAGCCAATTGTTATTGCCATGTAATAAATAATTGTGTGAAATATGCATTAAAAGGCATCGATGTTGATATAGAAAGCATAGTCATAAAACTTTATAATGAGTTCAGTTCATCAGCATTAAAAACACTAAAATTGAAAGAATGTTGTGAGTTTGCTCAAATACAGTATAAGGAGCTGCTAAGACATGTACCTACAAGATGATTGCCACTTTTGCCAGCTATCGCCTTATTCAGAGTTGGCCTGCTGTGAAACATTATTTCTTATAAAAAGGTTCAGACAACTGCCGCAAGGTGTTATGGGACTTTATTTCAGAAGGTTGCTATATCAGTGACATAAATAATGAGGAAGAATGTAAAAATGAAGGCAAGAATGACTATTATCTCTTCTTCTTAAGTAACGTGTTGCCTGAATTTACAAAAGTGATTTTGCTACTAGAAAGTGAGAGCTTCACTATTTTGGAAATGGATCATGCCGTGCGAAGTCTTCACGATCAATTAAAAAGTAGGGTGGCTGATAATTTTTTTGGGAGTAAAGTCAGGACCATCTTTAGAAAAATTGATCGAGAAGAATGAAATCAATTCACATCACAGGCACAGATTTTTCTTCAAAGAGCCATTAAATATTTAGGAGAGAAATATGATTTCGGTCCCAGTAGAATCTATAAAAAGTTTGAGCTTTTATCGCTCAAATCGGAGGAATTGACTTGGGAAGTGCTTTCCGAATTTCCCCAGATATTGAATATAGAGGACTCTGTTAATATTGACTCCCTTTATACAGAGTTTGCATGTCTGAAAACTATGTATAAGGCGCTTCCGAAAGACTTGCCAAGCGACGAAATGTGGGCCTATTTCTTCAGAAACAACACATCCACAAACTTTACACATTTAAAGAAAGTAGTTTGTTTTGTTCTTTCAATTCCAACAAGCAATGCCTTTTGCGAAAGAGTATTTAGCCAACTGAATAGTTTATGGACTAAAGAGCGAAACCGAATGTCCATGGATTTAATCAAATCCGAACTGCAGACTCGTATCAATTTTGACGAGTCGTGTTCAGAAATTTTATCACTTTTGCAAAGACCTGACGGAGAGAAAAACTAATAAAACTCGCAAAATCCAGTGATAAATATTTAAAAAAATGATCTATTCGTAATTTTATTTTTATTAAGACTTATTGTATACGCTACCAAAACATAATTAATAAATGTTTGTTTTTGAAAATAAATGTTTTATTTAAAGTACATATCCTTCGAAAATAACAAATACACATTTTTGTATGAGTGCAAAACGCATAGCGGTAATGGGCGGCAAAGAACTACCACGACCCCATACCGTTGTCCTAGAATTGTCCCGGATTTTATAAGTTTTAATCTGGCAACCCTATTTCTGGCCCGAATTTTGAATTTTTTTATACACAAAGTATTGAAAATCATGCGTTAAATGAACGTTTCTACTTTATATGTATATATGTGTATATAGAATAACAGATAATAGATATATAGATATACAATATTAATTTTGTCGGTCCTATAATAGATACATATTTATCATATACAAGTCGTTCACTGCAGTTTCTCCTGCAATATAAACTGTTATATAACTGTTATTGTCTGTTTGTTATATCTCGAAATAAAATATGCACTAGATTTTAAGTCTAATTCCAAGCTTTCAAACACGAAAAGTTTTATCAAAATCGGTCCAGTAGTTTTTGCGCGATGCCCGAATAATAAACAGACAATTATAGTTGTCTGTATTTGTAAAGGACCATAATTGGATTAGTACCTATATTTTACTTAGGGCCGGTTTTTCCAACACCGATTAAAGTATACGGTTAACTAATCGATTAAGCCTAATCGTTGATTATCTCCAACCGGCGTTTTTCAACGTGAAGAAATACGCTGGTTATCTAAACAGTGTTTAAGGATTTATTGTAAATAGTTGGCAACATATTGTTAGTTCTTTTGATCTAAATTAGTACAGCTTGCTCTAATAATATTGACGCCATTTTCTACATTTGAATGTATTGTTTATGCTTTTTGCCCTAATTTTATTTTTTGAAGATTATATTCTATATAATTAGAAATTTCATTTTATTAAATAAACGGTAGGCATTTATTTTGTGAATACAGCATATGAGAATTTCTATCTACAAGGCACATATTTATAATTTCCGTTATGAAATATTTAACAAGGTGCAACAAACTTATGTGATATTGAAACAAATTTACTGATTACTATTTCGAATAGTTGCTATTTGAAAATACAAAAATGTTATGAATATGAAAAAACTAATATAGATACCTATATTCCTATGAAATTAACAGTTGCCGAAAATATGTAAAATATATGACTTGTAACAAAATCATACAAAAAGGAATAGGCTGTTGGAGTTAGTAGCGTTAACATTTTGTTTACTTTGAAACTGTACTTATTCGTCGTTATTGTACCAATCGTTGACTCTGTTTGGGTGTTGAATATTTCGGCTTGCTTGGACCTGCCTGATCAATAATGTTCGTGACGTACTTAAATATACAGATTGTGTTTAATAAGATAGTAAAATATAATAATCCAAACCAAAAATGTACGAGGCTGTTCACAAGTTAAGACTTGCTAAAGTTATTAAATATGGCGGATATAGCATACTTATTTTTCTATATTAAATTTGTCTACGCAAGAAGTAATGAAATCTCTTAAAGATATGAATCATTATGGCGCGATATTTGAATCACTCCCTCTTATTTTGAGACAAGGTGTAGTAAGTAGTATTAGCGATTTTTTTTTTTTTAGTTTAAGAACAATTTTCGTTTATTTGGATCTGTAACCATAGCAACAGTAATTTTAACATTAGCAAATATTATTTTAGACGTTTATTTTTATGGCGTGCACATTTTAAATTACCCAACAGATGGATAACTACGTACAACCCCCTTGTATATAATACGTATTCTATGTCTGCCTGTCTTGATTTCAGAACACGCTCTGGTCGCCGCTGATCGGTGAGAGAAAGGCGCGTTGCTAGGCAACCGGTGACGTCACGTCCATCTAGCGTTGACTCGCGAAACCAGCATCCCATCTCGCCTCGTGTGTCCTGATGTCCTGTCTGACAGACAAACGCTCCGTCGTATCTTCCTATATGTTCGTTGGTTTTCATCGTGGTGGCCTTGGAGTTTAGTGGGGTCCGTTCATTAATTCAGGTGAGTCATAGCGCATTATATTTATGAATTGTGTGTGCTGGTGGTGTGTGAGTGAGTTTGTGTCTCTCAAACTGTGTATGTACGTAGAAATGTATTAATAGCAAGGATGCTTATTCATTGGTTATAAATATTCGACTACTGTGGAGAATGTAATCTTTTTCATTTTGCGCGTGCATTTAATTCATTTACTGGTGCATCTGTGGTAGATAAATAATAATATTTAGCCATCTACGATTTCTTTGATTGTAATTAAAAAGATAAATTTATTATACATACTAATAAAAATGATTGTATTTCGAAAATTGGCACGTAATGTGTACCATATGGAATGTGAATGTTTGTTTGGAATGTTTTTCGTCAGCTCATTCATATAGGCAATCGTATTATCGAAGTAGTTAAATAAAAATGTTCTGTGAGTTTTATTTAATGGTGTGACGTGTTGTATAACAAATTAACAATACATCTAATCAATTTAGTGAAAATTATTTATTTAATTATGTCAGTAGGGTTACAAGCACTAACATTTGTAACAATATCGTAAACACTGAGCCAAAATATTAAGAACGAAATAATCATTTATTAATACCTATTCATACTTATATATTTATAAATGATATACAGTTGAGATTTAAATTTAAGTAATCCTATATGGGTCGATTTCTTCAACTCCGATTAAAATACTAATTTAACTAATCATTAGGTTGGTTCGTAAAGAGAATTTGTGATAATTATTTGGCAGTTTTCAACTTTTCTAATGGGCAGGAGTCAGTTGAAATATGATATCAAACTAGTTTGAAATTTTGACAATACAAACGCTTTGCTCAGTAGTGACTGACTAAGTTTATTATTATACATAGGTACATTAAATATTGTTAAATTGTGAAAATCTTAATGTAATAATGTTCGAAAAAAGGGGAGTTAGTTTAGTTGCAAATCATTTTTATAATACGTAAAACATTATAATATATGTTTTAGGAGGTTTAATACAACAAACTTTAATGTTTCTATGTACATACCCATCAGCAATCTGTAGAAAATGAATAATAATGAATTAATTATGGGCCCATGATATCACAAAACTATTTGTATTTATAGAATTTACTTTTGTTTTTAGACACTTGATTGTATATAATCGTTTCTGTTTTTAAAGATAATCTTTTACAGAATTTTTAATTTTTATAAATTTCCAAAACATATTTGTCTTTCCTATAGGTACAATTATGATTGTATGTTATACATAAATATTAATATAATTCAAGTTTGTATATTTGCACAATGTGCAACAACATATAAAACAATCGTGACACTACCAACCAGAAAAAAATTTAAGGAATTCCGTAATTACTCAGCGAACAAACCCATTGATTAATCCTAATCCTTGATTATCTCTAACCGAAGCTTTTCAATGCGAAGAAATAGGTACACCGGTAATTAAGGATTTATTGTACAAAGCTGGCAACATATTTGCAAGTGCATTTGATCTATATTAGTATAGTTTCTAGATTTATATATGTTTTCTGTGCCTTTTGCCTTATTTTGTTTTTTTAAATATCACATTCTGTCTAACTGAAAATTTCATTTTAGTAAATAAACTGTAAGCATTTATTTTGTTAATATAGCATTTGGGTATGTCTGTGAATTTTGCACATACTTGCAGTTTCTATTGTGAAATAAATAACAAAGCGCAACAAAATTGAGTGATACTGAAACAAATATATTGATTACTTACTGCTATTGAGAAATACAAAAATATTGTGAACTATGAGAGATACTAATGCAATATACATACATATATTCATATGGAATTAATGTGATTTACAAGACCTTGGATCAGGTTTTTTACTAAGTGTGCCCAAAACCAAAACAAAAGTAACTCGAAAATTTACCATTATCGATGAAATATGTAAAAAATACCAACAATTACAAGCTATTGTAATATAAGTGTTGTTTTTAAACTATCAGAACGGTAAATGCACTGCCCAAAGAATTGGTATTAATAAATTTACCAAAATGGGGAAAGAAATTGTTGCATTTTTAAAACTATCATATCCAGAAAAATTTTCTGGACACAGTTTTTGCAGATCTTCTGCAACTCTACTTGTTGATACAGGCGGTGGCATAACAGCTTTGAAAAGCTATGATGGATGGAAATCATCAGCAGTGGCTTACATAGACGACTCTGTAAGAAACAATATAGGTACACTGAGAGAAATGGTATTGTTCAGTCAATAGTTTCTAGACTTTTTACACATTGACTGAACAAATAATCTATTCAGACAACTAGAAGCAAACTAATGAACCAATTACTTTAAATTTTTATCGTCAGTATTGTTGATTCAACATTTCTGCTCATTGACTGAGACTCAATCGTTCGCAACTTTTGAACGAACACTGTAAATTGTTGTTCAAATAAATTGACAGTGTCGCATTAGCAACGCGAGACATTCTTTCAAAGCTCAAGTTCAAATAATATTCTATACAATATTATATCAAACACGCAAAATCATTGATTCAATAAGTTAAACTTGATAAACCATACATTTTGATTCAAAATTCTGAAGTGATTGCTCACCGGGAACCAGCGAAAACTATTGAGTCAACTAGAAATTGGTTGACTGAACATTTTATTTCTCTCTGTGTAGAGCTACAAAAATATGAAGCTCCATACAAATAAAAAAATCTAGTAATGCCATAAATCAAAGCGTTTCTAAAAATAATCAGAATAGTAATTTAGACGTTAATCCTATTCCTGCAATTGTTCAGATACTAACATAAATAATTAATGTTGAATTGTAATTAGTTATAATTTAGTGGTAATATTATTTTTCATGTTATACATGTTAAAAATAATGTTCCATACATATTTGCCTCAATAAAAGTATTTTCATAAATACCTAATAGTCGTGGACAAAGTATAGTATTCTACTCGCATGTAAGGGCTATTATTCACACGCGTAATTTGCGCCACTCGCGTCTCTAGTGACGCAAACTTCACCCTTGTGTATAATAGCCATCACTATATGCTCGTTGCATAATATACTGCTTTACCTCATAGTTAGGCAATTTATTTATAACAGTCTACGATTAATTTTTGCAGTTCAGGTAATATTTAAAAATAAAAATTTTCTAATTAATACGTTAAAATTGTTAATTAAAAATAAACTATACTGTTTTTTTTATGAGCAGCCCCAGTATTCATTAGTAACTTCCATAATTTGCTAAAAATGTTATAATGTTAATATTACACAAATCAACTAAATTACTATAAATATGAAATTTACATATAGATGCGTCATCCAATTTCAAAAGAATAACATCAATATCCGCACATGTTAGCTCAATACATGCGCATAGTATATGTGTTTATATAGTGTTCACATGTGGGATGTATGTAAAATACGAAATAGTGCAAATATTAGAGCTATATGATTTGAGCGGTGCGAATATTTACCTTGGCATGCGCTAATGGAAATTGGAATAGGATATTTGTGCATGGGGCAATGGTTGTGCAGTTAATTATTGTTACGATTTATTAAACTAATGCTTTGCATTTGTTAAACGATTAGTTCAACAAGTAGAATGAACCTCTATTTTCCCATTAGAATCACTTAATGGTCTATTTACCGATAACGTACGAATTAATTATGAATTTTGTTAATAAAGCAAATTGTTGCTCAATTCTAGTAAGGTTTAAACTTGATATTTTCAGACATATTTTGAGCAATCTTGTTGATAATCATATATATTTTTTCCAGCTGGTTAATTATATATAAGAAGAATGAGGGATTTTCTCATACGTACGATTATGAGAAGTAAAAAGTAACCTAATACTGAAGCAGTTTTGCGATATTTTCGATATATTGTTGCGGATTTCGTAAAAATACGGAAAACCTATACATTTAGTAGTGCGATAGAGAGATGCGACCCCGTATTTTTACGATATCCATCGAAAGTAATGCAAAACTGCTTCTGTACTAAATTAAGTTTTAAATTCTGTATCTTCTTAATAAAATGAACCTCTGAGTAAAAGTGCTACTTCCGGTCCGAATTTAAAAAATTTTTGTAAGCAGAAATTATCCCAAATCCAACTCAAAATACTTTTATTCTCTTAATAAATCTCTATGGAAAGCATAATTAGACAAATATTTGTAAAGGCACTGTCATTTGATAAAAGTGTTACTTCCGGTGTGAATTTTGAAATTTTTTATATATAGAAATTATTTCAATTCAAACTCCAAATATTTCTGTATTTCAGATAAATCTGTATATTCTTTTTATCGCGTGTAAAGTAGATGGCGTTAAAGAAGAGACTATTTCAAAGTAATTTTTATAAAAGTTGTGTACATAGATTGTAGTATGCTATTTGAAATGTATTCTAACGATTCATTATAGTTTAACACATAAAATACTTGTATTTATTTACTTATGAACTTGCAACTTTTACTATATCAATGCAATATACTTCAAGGAAAGAAACAATATTAAAATTGTATCCAGCACAGCAAGTTATTTTAATAAAAGTTTTGCATATACAAGTTCAGTAAAATTCTTTGATAATTATAATTTCGTTTTCTTTAAGAATCTAAATGTGAAAAAATTAAATTACTTACTAGGCAGGTATAAATAAAATCTTACAGAAAAAACAGCCACAGTTTGTAGTAAACACAATGTTGTGTTGTCTATAAATCTGAAACTACAGTAAATCATTGGAACTCGTTTCACACATCATACTTATCAGTAAATTTATGTATTAGGCACTCTTTATTGAAATACTTAGAAATACAATTTTCACACCATATAATTTACACGGGAGATACTCAATAAATCTGTGTATGTATCATGTATAATGCGTGAGATATTTTACAAACACAGCTCTTAGATAAGAAGTGTACACATTCTACTTCCGGTCCGAATTTAAATTTTTTTTATATAAAACTTATTCAAAATCAAGCGATAATTACTTTTATACTCCTAATATATTTATTTAGAAAGCAAAATTTGCCAATTTTTCTTAAATTAACTTTTGAGTATATTAAAATTTGTATTATTTAGAAATTTGTTTAAACTGACTAATTGACACAATATCGGTGAAAGTTAATTTTTTCTTTGAAGCAAATTACACTTCCGGTCTACCGATTTAACTGAAAATCTAATCGGACCTCAAAAGAAAGATTATACTTGCAAATATAAAGTTCGGTAGTGAAAGCTTTAGCCGTTTGGTCGTTATCGTTGTTACACACAGAGAGACAGAGAGAGAGAGGGAGGGAGGGAGGGAGACATTTTTACTAAACTACTTCTTCGTTGGATCTCAAAACATGGACATCTGCAAAAATCTGTAGTGATGCAAGTGTGACAAGACTAAGCAAGATGGTTTAGAAAAACAATACTGTTGATAATAGGGGAAGCCATGTGCAAACATTATTGGATATATGCCATAAATGCAGGTAGAGCAAGTCCTAGGTTATCTAAAATGATAATAACTTGTTTATACAATGGGCTATACATAAAGTATAGCAAAAATGTCAAAAGCAACCACCAAGTTTAATTTTTAATAGAACAGAAAACGAAACAGAACAGTTCATTAAAATAAAGTCTAATTAATTCTTATTAGATAATATTGTATATAGAAGATGGACAAAAGCTAGTTGAAATTCATGAAAAAGTATTAAGTCTGCAATCAGCCACAGGGGTTGATATTACGACCGCTACTATTCGTAATATATGTATATTAACTAGCTAATACGGCAGGCCTTGAAGGCCCGCTACCGCCTCTTATTCCGCTTACAGTTGAGGTACCGCTCCCCCTTATTCTTCTAAATTTATTGCGGATTTTGTCTTTATTGCGTGTCAGTTTTTGAAACACCATATAATTCCGATATATAGCGAATAACTAAATATAATTGTGTTTTAGATGTTCAATATCACTTAGTTGTTTTTATACGCCCCTGTATATAGTTTACAACTCTGCAATATTTTATTCAGAATGCTTATCGGATGAAATGATTAATAATAGATTTAGTGATAATAGCAGTTTTTAAATTGAAAATGTTTAACGGCTGTCCATGAAATAAGATGTATTTTATCGTTTAAAGTTATGTTGATATTTTTCACATACTTTTCCTGTGCCTCACAGACGGTAGTTTTCACTCTATTTATAATTTTTCTACTATTATTGGCTTTTGTGCCTTGACTTGCCGATGATTTATTTCACGTTTGCCTAATTTATCTATAGTTTGAATTTTGTTTGTGGGTATAAAATTAGAATAATCTCGAAATCTGTGTTTTTTGCATCAGTTGGAAAATGTGGTTTGATAGTTTTTGTTAATAGTGTTTCAGTCTATATACATATGTCGATTCCATTGGTCTTTTTGGTTTAATTGAAAATTCATTAGAATTTAAAAAAAAGCATTTTATTTTATACAAACTTGTAAATAGCTTTATACTTTCTATATTTTTAGAAGTTTCCGTCATATTTAGTCGATCGTTGGAATTCAGTCGGCTGCCAGAGCTTTAGATCGATATGTTACCCTTCAAAAATCACTTCCATAAGTTGCCATTTTTCGTTCTTTGCTATTTTTGATCATTATGGATTACATCCAATGGTATAATACTATTATATTACTACATGCACTGAAGGCAATGGCATTCTTTACTATAAAGTGACCCACTTCATAAGAGAAAGAAGAAAAATGGACGAGCATGGATGAATGTGGGCAAGAGATATTTGTATTGCAATAACTTGTAATGGCTTGGAATTTCTAATCTCTCTATTTTGTTAAAAATATGCTATATTAAGTGGAAAATAAAAGTATTGCAATTGTAATAACTAAATAAATAATAAATATGTTATTATTAATGCTATTAAACATGGTATTTGGTATATTATGTTTAATAACATTTTAAAGGTATTTATAGTAGTTGCCTTTATTCAATAATTAAAGAGAAAGAAAGTTAAATAAATATGATTCCTTATTATTATGAGACGAACGATTTTTTATCCTATTTATACCTGTTTTATTTGTAACAGTAGTATTTGAAAGAATTTTTTTAAAAATTCCTGGATATTTAATGAAATATTTGAATTGAGCAATAGAATTATTTAAAAGCATTAGTATTATTAATCAATGTTCTTATTATTGATAATACTTCTGAACTTCTGACTGTTGACGATTGCTCTCTAGAAAACAATCTAACATTTCTTTTGCTTATAAGTACTACACATCATTTAGAGATAATGATAATCAGTTTTTAACACATTTTGGACACACGTATAATAGAATATGTAAAAATGAAAATTAATTAATTCTCTTTTTTGATTCTACCCTTCTCACAAAACGAATGAAGTTAACATCCGTAGTTATAATATTTCCTCTTAGTACGAAACTATTAATCCACTCCATTTTAATTAATCACAACAAAACGTAATTCGCGTCTAGGAAATCATTAGTGCGATTTTCTACTTTCCTTCTCCCTCTGTGCCTTTCGTTCTCTCTCTCTCCCTCTCTCACATCTGGGAGGTATACGATAGCGATTTCTATAAATCATTTTCTAGAGACGATGTAATTCTATTTTAGGAAGGTTCATCGATAAACATTTAATACTGCAGAAGTAAATTTAATTTCATGGAAAAGGCTATTTATTATTTGATGTATTAGGGTTAAATCCCTTTTCTAATATATCACACCCAACATGTACCTATATTTGCAACACATATGCTTGCGCTATAATACATTAATGGAGGTTATGCCAGACGTTCTTGTGAAATACATTGAATAGTGATTCAGAATATGAATTTTCCCATTTTTATTATTAATATAATGAAACAAATAATGCGAATTAATAAATAAAAATACTATATACTATACCATATAGAAAATGATAAACTTGAAACGGATGTGTAATTGAAAATATAATTTGTCAAGAACTAACAAAACAAACATAAAGAAATAAGTTAACCGTTAAATGCATGTTGTTGCAAATCTGCAACGTGATGTTAATGACGGGCCTACAAAACATTATATTTGAACATACAACCACAATGAATTGTATTGCACATACGTAACAATCTACTCGAGGTATATGTTCGGCTATTTTGTTTGTAGATGGCGCAAGTCCAACTGAATCTCGCTATCGCGGTGCAATATGAGCTCGTTACCTAACTTCGAATTACATTGTTGAAATTGATTCTGCTAACCTCAAAATATCAATCCTAACGGCATCTAGTAATAGAAAAATAAACCCAAACAAAATGTTTTCTCCATAATTATTCAAATAAACTTTTAAGTAACTCTTTAAACATTAACGTTACAATAATTAATACTAATAATTTTAAAATCATGAAATAGAAAGAAATAAAATTAACAAAATATTGGGTAGTTTCACGAATAACAATATTTCTGACATTTCTAATTTTTTCTAACAATTCAGAAGGTGAAATTAATTTGGGTTCCAATTTAAATAGAAAAGAATAGACAAAATACGTGTCAAATCAGTCTAATTAATAATCCAATCATATTGCATACTTTTAGCACGTGATTTTAGTTAATTATTAAGTAATTTATAATGCTTTGGATAGATGGCGTTACTTAAGGATCGATATTTTGAAGACAGCAGATTGAAAAAAATCTCGCCATGTGTTGGCCATGCTTGTTGTGGTTGTTGGCGCCATCTGTTATGCACTTCGTTTGCACTTTTGTCGTTCGCTTGATGTCTTGCCGAATTAATAGGTGTCGCTGCCTGTATTTATTTTTAATTTTGCCGTAATTATCACCGCTTAATTGTCATTCTTAAACTCCTTATGTCATGTCGTTGTTTGTTTTATATTTTTCCTTCTGCCTTGTCTTAAATAATTTGCGTCTTTAATTCATTTCTGTTGGTATTTCAATTGTCCTACCACTACCTTTTTCTTTCTCGTCATTGACATGTATTGAGCAATGTATCTTTCTTTTCCATATAAACCTTGAACTGTTAACATGTTTGCAAGGAAGATGATTCATTAGTCAGCTGCCAAGTTGAATATGCAGTTAGTATAGTTTTTGTTAATGACTTATTAGAGGAATGTAAATAGTATGATCAATCATGATGATTCTGTTGAAGATTAAATGTCATACTTTCATTAATATTAATGACACTAATGATATAACTTAAGACAAACGTTTTACATTCAATGGCAAACCTTCATAAATATAATTTTTGATCTCGCGGTATAACTTAATAATATTTTTTGTACCTGTAGTAAAATATCATAGCATTTTTACACATAATGAAACGCCATGATATGTCATTTCTGCACCTGAACTTGTAGGTAAATAATGAGCAAATTATTGACCTAGGTGAATAATGACAACAAATAAAGCGCATGCCGCAACCATGCAATCGCAGTAATATGTCAGCCGTGAAAATTCATAGTTTTACCCGTTTGGCCAGTTTCACATTTGTATATACGCATATCATCTCATCAATACATAACTGTATTTTAGGTTAACAATAGCAAAATATGTATGATAGTATAATATGGAAACAATATATATAACACGTAACTATTACAGATGTAAAGAATTATTTAATTTATTTATAAAAATTGATAGTGCAATTATGGCATGTCAAATTTATTGATGGTTCAAATCTATTTGAAAAACCAGGATTGTGCAGATCTGTAGGCACATTAATGACAGTATTATTAATTGAGTTAATTCCATAAGTATTTACGATATCTTTAGTCGAAACAGATCCTGATTGTACTGCTGATGTTGATGGAATTTGATTTATATCGAAAATTCCTGTATTTATTGCAGGTATTGCTTAACATACATGCATTATTTTTTTTATTTACTAGAGAATCTTCTATATAACCTTCAGCTACACTAGAAGATTTGCAACGACCATGTTGTTTTAACTGAAGGATATTACCACCATTGACAGCTAAAAGTGTAGCCGAGGTTCTACAGAAACTATGACGAGTAGGTATATAACTGTGGATTTTGTAACTTTAAGTAAACGGCAATTATTTTTTGGCATCTGTTCTATTGTGTTATGCCCAATGTTTTGTCTAGTACATTTACCATTACGTACACTAATAAAGAATTTTGCTATACCTGGAATTGGTCTAATTCTTAAATAGTTTTTAATTATTTTGATCCAAAGTGGCTCCATTATTACAAACTTTCGAGACGAACCATTTTTTGCTATTGCTGATGTGAATAATAATTAAATCATCTTTCATGATGACATCAGAAATTAATAAATTACACAGCTCATCACTTCGGCATGCACCAGCAACACCAATTACAAGAGCAGTCTACAGGGTTATAAATTGTCAATAATTTCAAAGTATTAATATATAAACATACTAAGAAGTACGTTTTCAGAAATTACTACTGTATTTTTGGAATTACACCATTTTTTAAGTACTTAAGTACTCAACTGCCTGTTCTGCAATCTCGCGCATTCCTGATGGTGTACATCTAAACTCTTCAGACGTTATAAATGGAATGAAAAATAATCTAACAAATACTTGGCTTTAAGTTTCAGCATTTATGTCAAAACTTATTTGTCAACATCAAAATATAGCCTACTTATTTGTTTATATGAAGTTTAGTTACAAGGGCACTAGCTGTCCATCAATCTCTTCGAGCTTGAATCGCCTTTCGCGTCCGCTTACAGTTTTATTACAGTTCGCTGTAAAACGCCAAAAAGAATCATTTTTGATTCTCTAAACTTTTGGCACACCTTGTATAGACGTATATCTTTGTCCACGAAGTACTGTCACGGTCACAGGTGGAACGACAATTTAAAGCATCTTAACGTCAGTCTGACTTTTCGTTGTTGGAGTTTGAAATTTAGATGCTATTTAGCGTAATACTAAGACTTGACACTAAAAGATTCATAGTTTTATTAGTTTTACACAATGAAAGGACTAAATCATTATTGAAAATGTAATATCAGATTTATTTTAATTTTGCATAATTTAACCTGCCAATTATCATGGCCCGCAAACATACTTTTGACATACCCTTTGAGCTTTGTTATAATGCAAATTTGTGAACAATGCATGCCCATTACACAGAAGAATCAAGTTTTAAATAAAATGTTGATATAGAATAAGTATGACTTATTACTTTTATTTATAATAGTGAATTTATAACTGGCTTCCATATTAATAATTAGTTTCATTTGTCTGCTCTGAAATTGTTCCTGTCAAAGTGAGTTTGCAGTGACATTGAGTCGTCGCCTGTAGATCGTGCTCTGGCTATGTCGGTTGCTGAGACGATCCTATTATAATTTCAATATTTAGTAGTGACGCTGGTAGTTGAACTAAAAACAATAACCAAAAATAATACTGACCGACGTTGGAATATCTGTGTAAACATTTTGCTTACACACACTGTAAAAAGAATATAATTTGTAATTGTTGGATCATTTTGTGATTTTTATTAAGTATTTAAGGAAAAATAACACAAAAAGGTAGTTCATGATTACAACCAATCCATCGAAATAAGAGCCACCAGCCTGGGACACGATCATCATCAACCATCATCAGAATGTTTGATTAACAATTTGATTTAGTGGTGTATTTTCAAACATATCGCATTAAATGATTGAACGCTGCCCATTCTTCAAACTTTCTACTGACAATCAAACTATTTAGTAGAAGTAATTGTTGAATTAGACTGGAATATTTACTTTAGTAAATTGAATAGTTACAAAACCATTGTCATTACATTGGAATTTGATTCGTCTGTCACCTAGTAATAATAATATAAATCATATTTTAAGGTAATTGTCTAATACCGTGCCGTCAAATACTTTCCGCATTAGAGTAGGCTGTTTTTGAAGTTTTTAAGTAATCAATGTTGGTGTACATGCTAATTTTTTGAAAACTTCAAATTCTGACAGTTGTCATACTTAAATTCAAATTATAGACGCCTATTATTATTTATATGACATAACCAAACTATTAAAATTATGCATTGTCACCAACCATTAAAAAAAAGCATGGCCGTCTCTAATGCGGAGAGTAGGTATTTGAAGGCACGGTATATAGGCAAAACTAAAATGGATCTGATAGCACTTTTCTCATTAATATTTTAGTCATTTCGCTGTATAAAATTTGTAATTTCATATCTTTTTGTGTCAAGGTCTACAATAAATATCGATGAAGCTTAAAAACATGAACCATGAAATATCAGACAGATGTCAGGGTGTTTAACCTTTTTTTTTGAAATAATTGTCATCATGAAAGCAGTTCAGATTAAATTTCATCACGAACTGAAATCGATTGATCGTTTTGACGTTTTATAACCTGCAATTAAATTTTTGTGAAATTGCCAACATTAATCAAAAGTCAGATGGACTTTTTCTGACAATTCTGACGTTTCCTGTAACATTTAAGCCACCTAACGTGAATGTTGAGTTGACCAACATTTCGCGTATGCTCTAGTTAAATATATCGGTGTTAAAATAATAATAGATGAGTAAAGATGGCTACACCCTTTAACTGTTACTTAATTTTAGTTTAATAATATACTATGTTCACCAATTTTGATCAGCATGATGTATTCGTTTCTTTGAATTACAATTAACGTAGGGCTTACGGGACAATAGTCAATAGAAATAAATTTATATGACGTTCGTTGCAAATAATCAAGCTCATCAGTGCTCCATAATGTTTGTCATAAAATGTCGATATAAGTCATCAAGTGCTGATTATTCAATTTACTCTTTCCACCTTTTTTCTTTTTTTTTTTTAGGACACATTAATTTAATAGAATACTTGCTCTTTTTGTTATTCCATGAAACTCTTCGAGTTTGAATTGCTTCTTTGGAACGTGACTACTGCCAGTCGCAGAGGCACTTGAATTTTAACGGTTATAAATTTTCTTTTAATTAGTTTATGAATGAAGATGCAAATTAAATGAAATATCTCTAGAAATTAATTATACATTATTGTGGCATCTATAATTATAGACAAATGGATTTATTAACTAAAAAATTTCCCATAAAATGTTTAACATTTCTATAGAATTTACTGAAAGCTGATTACTTGGAACATTTCGTTGACATTCAAGTTTGATATAATGCGTGTGCACCTAGTCTAAGTTGAATGTAAGTAGGCCGAACAGGTAAACCTAAGATGGTTGTATGATCAAGATTTGTTGTATCATATATAAATTTCTTTGTTTTTTAAATTTGGTAGTACTCTAACTTTATTTGTCTCAAGTTTTATGATAAACGTTGCCCATACGTTAAATTTTCTTGCAAACTGTCATGTTGGTGACAGTTCGATCTATTGCGAGAATGAATTGTCAAATTGAATGTCACTGTAGACATACCGTGCCTTCAATTAATTTTTTTTGGAATAACCTACGATTTCAATATTAATTTGAAAACACTGTGGAACTTTTCAATAAATTGACTTAACTATGACAGTAGCCAAAATGAAAAACATTACTATAGCACAGTATTCCCAAATTAATATTGATATCATAAGCTACTCTAAATTTAAATTAAAGACGCAGTATGTATATTTGTATGTAGAAAGATGACAGAGATGTGTCCAAGACATTAAAGATACGATAAATGACCGATACAATAGTAATAATAATAATAATTGATGATAATTGATGAGCAAGTGCTCTTTTAAGATTTTGATTTGAGTGGTTTTCCATCTGGTTATAGAAACTGAGCGCTCTTTCCTTGATGTAGTCAATAATGGTTGGGGTATTTGTTTCATTCATTATTTGATTATTTCTCATATACCATGGAGCATTTAGTATCATTCTAAGACTGGTGTTTTTTGATGTTGGTCTTGCACATATGCACCCATGCATATGTGAATATTGGACCTAATACTTGTTTGTAAAGTAGAATTTTGTTGTTCGTGTTCAGCTGGCTTCTTCTGCCTATAAGAGGCCATAGTTGACATCTTGTTTGTTTGGTTTTGGTTATCGTTTTTGCTATGTGTGTGTTATAATTGAGCTTTATATCCAGGTATATTCCCAGGTATTTAATTTCTCTACTCCATGGTATAGTGTTGTTGTTGATGGTTATTTCGTTGCCTGTTGTTTTCAGATTCCTTTGAAAGATTATTGCTTGGGATTTGTCTTCGTTTATTGTTGTCCTCCATTGTTTGAACCATTTTATCGTGTTGTCTAGGTGCGTTTGGAGTTCCTGTACCGCGTTCGTCGGACATCTTGATGTTGAGAGCAGTGCCGAATCATCTGCAAAGGTGGCCGTATTTAAGTATCTTGTAGGATTTGATACTGGTATGTCTGCTGTAAATATTGTATATAGGTGAGGTGACAGGCATGAGCCCTGGGGGACTCCCGCTGTTGGATGTTTTATTGAGGAAAGTGTGTTCTGGATGCTAACTTGAAAGCAGCGTCCTTAGAGAAAACTGTTCGTGATTTTTATGACGTGTGTTGGGTAATTGTGTATTATCATTTTATATATGAGTCCCTGCCTCCAGACTTTATCAAATGCCTTTGCTATGTCGAGAAATACAGCTGCCGTCACTTGATTTTTATTGAATCCGTCTTGGATAGTCTCAGTGACTCTTGAAAGTTGTGTTATCGTTGAATGTTCTTCTCTAAAAACCCATGTTGATCTTCTGGTATTATGTCTTGATTATCAGAGTGGTACTTTATCTTCTGTAGGATTATTTTTTCTATCACTTTGCTAATGGATGGTAACAGGCTTATGGGCCTGTAGCTGCTTGGTATTGTTTTTGGTTTTCCTGGTTTAGGTATAACTATTACTTTGGCATGTTTCCATATCTTTGGGAATGTTTGGAGTCTGATAACGGAGTTTGCTATTGCTAGAATTGACATTATTGCTTTTGGGGGGAGGTTTTGTAGTGATCTGTTGGTGATGTTGTCTATACCAGGAGCTTTTTTGGTATTTAATGCTTTAAGGATTGCTTTTAGGTTCTCGGCTGTGACTGGGTCGTTGCTAGGGGAGTGGGGTTCACGTATTTCTCTGCTTACTACTTTGTGAATCTGCACTACGTGTTGCATGTCTACTTCATCCAAGTTCGGAGTGAATTGCTCTTCTAGTGATTCCGCTAGAGCTTCTGCTTTTTCTTCTGCTGTGACTTGTGTGGAGTTATTGAATTGAAGTGGTGGGATTTGTATTTGTTCTCTTTTGATTGCCTTGATTATTTTCCATGTCTTAGAGGGCTCTGCACCTATTTCTTCGAGTGTTCTTTGCCATTCTACATTTTTCGGTTCCAGTAATTTCTTATTATGTACTTGATGTTGAAGGTTGTTTAGTATAGTTTTGTCTTCTCCTAGCTCTGTTCTTTTCCTTTATTAGTTCTTTAATATGATGTGGTAGACTACCTGATTTATATATCCTTTCTATTTTGATGGTGTTATTTTCAACAGCGTTTGTTATTTTATCTTGTAGTGATTTTATGGTCTGTTCTAATTCTGCAGTGTTTTGTATTTTAGGAACTGCAGTGATGGTTTGTTCTAGTTCTGTTTTGTAGCCGGCCCAGTCTGTCTTGAAGGTGTGATATGTTCTTTCGGTTATGTCTTCGTTCCAAGTTATTATAATTGGAATGTGATCAGAGCTCATGACACTTTCAGTTTCTATCTTTATGGTTTTGTTAATGTTTTTACTGATTGCTAAGTCTAATTGTCTAATTGTGTGCATCTAGCCCAAGGTGAACGTCGACAGACCAAAACAAAAAAAAACCAAGACGGTTCGGCAATGAAATGTTGTTTCATGTTATTCGTTCTATAAAATTGGTAGTACCATGCCTTGTGTCAAGTTTACGATAAAAATAGTGTATACTTCAAATTTTTTGACAGACTGTCATCGTGACACTTATACGACAATAAAAAGTTGATGTTTAACCAAATTGTCGTTCCACCTGTCATCGTGACAATACTTCGTTGTTGTGTATTCGTTCACACATAAACTTGTGAGAACGAAATGTCAGACTGAGAGTGCTTAACAACATTGTCTTTCCAATTGTCAAATGAAATTAACAACATAACATGATGAACTTTAACAAAACATGCTTTAAACTTACAGGTCATTGAGAGAATTAATTAATTTTCATATTACGCTTTAATAGTTGTATATATATGTACTTTGTAAAACCCAATCAAAAATCTTGCTGGCTCCTAATACCATTTAACCGAAAATGTACTTCTGATTAGTTTGTGCCAACCCGCATAGTCGCGTACTTTAAATGCTTACTTTTATAACTGAATTGATAAACGAAATTACATAAATGCTTATGGGAATTTTACATATTTGATGTATTTATGTTATTTTGAAGTGTTTCGGACACATCTGACAAATAAAGAAAACTCAGATGATTCTTTATTTAGGCTTGCTTCGGTACTTCTTTCGCGAGAAGTGACGACATTTCGATTTGTGTTTAATATATCTTAATAAAATATAGAAAGATCGTTATATTTGTCACTGTACTTACGTGCGATAATACACTTTAAGTTTATTTTATCATATCCGTCGGCATTGTTCCTATATTCATAAATAGAAAAGAAATAGTAACAATTGATAATAATAACACTAATACGTATCTGAAAGGTACCACTTTCCCTTCATAATCCCTTTATTTGTCGGCCTTCTGACATTTAAACTTGACAACCGATCGATAAACGTGAATAGATAGTCATTATGTGTTGTGTATTACACGACTGGTGCTTTCCGCTAATTTTGACGTTTCCCGGCAAATGCCATATCGCGAACTCAAACTGATTTGACGGTTTTGATAATTTATAACCTGAAATTGAATTTTTCGTGCGTTTAACTTAACCTTATCCGAAGTTTGATGTGTCACGGTCATCTGTATCGATCCACCGCCATTTTAAAATCGAACCTAGTCCATATTTTTTATTTTACACGTAGGCCTTATGGCAAAATACTATGATTCATACTCTTTTTCTGCACGTTCTAAAATTTTCAAAAACTCCTTTCGGGCCCTCGTTCTCTCTTCGGAGACGTGAAAAATGGCCTAAGGCACGTGGGACCGTGGTCCCCGTCGCGTGACACTTTCGTTCCCAGCGTAGATGCGCCAGGTTCTCAGAAAACTGTCTCCCCAATTCGTCAATTTTGGGGTATAGCTTTGCCGTTTTAATCGTTCGTGTTAAAAAGAGCGAGACAATTGGCTTTTAGTATATATAATTCTTACATATATGAGTAAATTTATTCATAATTATTAAGGTTTCAAGATCCAATTAGACTACTGGTGCAAAAAATAGTATCCATACTACGCTTGAGAAGACTATTATTGCCCTCGTGGCTTAACTTCCTCGGAATTTAATCTCGCCACTCGGGTAATAATAGTCATCTTCTGAACCTTAATATGTAATATACTATTTAAGACATTATAAACTTTTGTCATTATGACATAATTGACTTTCTGTCTAGCTTACAAAATAACATAACTGTAATTACATTCAGAATATTTTATGTGTGCCATAATAACTTGTTATTTTTTATTAAATAATAAATATATTGAATTTTTTAGTACAACATACATCATTCATCAACATTATTTGACACTTATTAGGTTCATTATCCAATTACTGTGCCTTACATATATACCTTTATACGTAAAACGTATATGCATATATGCATGTGTTTGAGATACACACATACATTCAGTGCTATTGTCGACAATCGAACGCACAGACACCGGTGTTTCGACCTATGAGGTCTCATCAGTGTGCGTGGAGATTCTCGACAATAGCTTCAAGACTTAAATCGCTGCTTATGTCATTTTAGCGTGTTAAATGCAGTGAGAGTATCACAGCGACATCTAACACCCAAAAGATGACACAGAACAAAGCGATGGCTTCTGACGGCATGTTCTGCTATACAGAGGCCTGTATGTTAATAGTGTATCTCATGTAATAGAGCCTTAGGTGGCGTCACCGATCAAAACGAAAATGAAAAATGTGAACACATGAATGTTAAAACTAACATCAAGCAGTAAATAATTACTGTGCCTTACATATATACCTTTATACGTAAAACGGTGTCTGTGCGTTCGATTGTCGACAATAGCACTTAATGTATGTGTATATCTCAAACACATGCATATATGCATATACGTTTTACGTATAAAGGTATATACAGGGTGTAGATAAAGTCTGGAACAAAATTAATATTTCTGTTATCTTCGGTTTGATGGAAAAACCCTGAAACAGGTCGATTTTGTTTTTATCCCGTGCACTTTATAACATCGTGAATTTAATTCTGTCGTCATCATGTTGCGCGCGGGCGTGACGTCATTAGTTTTTTCAAATGGTAACCCGCCACATTTATTACCCCTTGTCGTTAGGTATTCCATTGTGCATGCAACGGTATAAAAAGTTTGGTACCTTACATAACAATTTTTGGGAGAAAAATGCTTTCGAATTTCAAAAAATTGAAATTTTATTTCTAATGAAAAACCAATCAAAAATTATTTTAAAAAATCAGAGAAATTATAATCCGAGGTTTATCTTGGATTGTCGTCAAACAAGACACCAAAAAAATGTCAACGGAAGTGTTCAAATTGTCCGCCATTGGCCATTTGACACTGGCCGAGACGGACGTACACGCTTTCTACGACACGTCGTATTGTCTCTGCACCAATATTTCGCATTTCCTCGCGGATACGATGTTTCAGATCATCCAAGTTATTAGGCTTATTGGTGTACACCTTTGATTTCACATGACCCCATAGAAAAAAATCAAGTGGTGTGAGATTTGGCTTCGTCCGATCCATCTCCCGGGGAAAATTTCGTCGAGGTAACTCCGAACACGCCAGCCAAAATGTGGAGGTGCTCCATCTTGTTGACACCAGATTCTGGGGTGAGGCTTGTCGGGGGTGTTTTCATCCGGAAATAATTCTACCAATGTTGGCACTAGAGAAAATCTTAGGAAATGTAAGTATGTTTCAGCGTTTAAATTTCTGTCCAGAAAGAAAGGCCCCACAATGCGATCTCCCACTATTCCCGCCCATACATTAACTTTTTGCCGGTGCTGGGTGTGCTCCTCTCGAACCCATCGAGGATTTTCGCCCGACCAGTACCTACAATTGTGGCGATTCACTTCACCGTTCAAGGTAAAAGTCGCTTCGTCACTAAAAACCACATTGTCGACAAATCCGGGATTCTCATCGCACCGTAGCATGATTTGTTCACAGAACTCGAGTCGGCGGTCGAAGTCATCTTCATTCAGTTCCTGAACCCGATTGATTTTGTACGGATGAAGTTTTTCCTTCTTCAGCAATTTGGCTACTGTGGTAAAATCGACTGCATGATCCCTGGCAATGTTCCTTGTTAAAGTGTGGGGGTTGTCCTGAAGTTCCAAGAGAATATTGACCCTTCTATCTTCCTCAATTCTTGATCGACCTTGACGAGCCCTGTCTTTTACACTACCAGTTTCAGCAAATTTTGCGACAATTTTGCTCACCGTTGACCGCGAAATCGGTGCGCGGTTTGGATTTTCTGCATTGAAAAACTGACAGGCTTCTTCATGGCTACGTATTTTATCACCACAACCAACAATAATGAGAATTTGAATCCGCTCTCTTTCGCTCAAATTCGCCATTTTCGCAATGCACGTTCAACACTACCAATGGAGCAAGTATTGTGAATGGATAAGTTCAAACACCAAGTAATGAACTGTCAATATGACGTGTCGTAGAAAGCGTGTACGTCCGTCTCGGCCAGTGTCAAATGGCCAATGGCGGACAATTTGAACACTTCCGTTGACATTTTTTTGGTGTCTTGTTTGATGACAATCCAAGATAAACCTCGGATTATAATTTATCTGATTTTTTAAAATAATTTTTGATTAGTTTTTCATTAGAAATAAAATTTTAATTTTTTGAAATTCGAAAGCATTTTTCTCCCAAAAATTGTTATGTAAGGTACCAAACTTTTTATACCGTTGCATGCACAATGGAATACCTAACGACAAGGGGTAATAAATGTGGCGGATTACCATTTGAAAAAACTAATGACGTCACGCCCGCGCGCAACATGATGACGACAGAATTAAATTCACGATGTTATAAAGTGCACGGGAAAAAAACAAAATCGACCTATTTCAGGGGTTTTCCATCAAACCGAAGATAACAGAAATATTAATTTTGTTCCAGACTTTATCTACACCCTGTATGTAAGGCACAGTAATTATTTACTGCTTGATGTTAGTTTTAACATCCATGTGTTCACACTTTTCATTTTCGTTTTCATTATCCAATTTAATCCTTCTATTGACCCCACACAATTATCATATCAATATGGTCATTTTTTACTCTCTGTGGTACGTGTAGTGCTTCTGTATTCTTATTTTGGTTTTTCTCCAATTTTACGTTAGCAATTAATAATTAGTAACGTCATAATTAGTAATTAGAAAGTAAATATCTATCTTCTTCAGATATTCCTCCAGGGATTTTATTTCTGTTCGTTGAATATCAGTATTGTTTTCTTGTAGCTTAAACTGATTTGAAGTCTAGGCAAAAATCTCAAAGCTGTTTAGGCAAGCTCTTCATCAATGACTTTTTTTCAGAATCTATCTAGAGCTTTACAATGAACATTAAATTCTTGCGGAACTTTTCTAACAGAAACTGAGGGAACTCTGAATTTTACTGCGCTTGCAGCTACCATCATAACATTCGTATTGGGGACTATCTAATACAACTATTGGTAAATGTTAAGGAACAAATTATTATTATTATTAATGTTAATTAACATTTATATTTTGTAATCAATGCAAATGACAAAATAATAGACAAATCTGTCTATAATTACGGAAATTTTCCTCAAAACTTCATTGGCCATTGTATACATTTAATGCAAACAATCCATCATTATTGTTTTAATAGAAAACAAAGACATTATTCACTTCACGTACGCTCGAGATTTTCCTTTTTTCCTTTAGAATCCCCCCAGCAAGTATATCATGGAAAGATGGGAAAATTAAAATTTACGTTTGTTCTATTCAAGAAAGCATAATACATAACCATACTCAGATTTTATCTGCACTGCCATTATTTCAGAATCACTTTGCATATTCAAACGGTACAAAGATGATGCATGCATGCATCAAAACGTCAAAAACATTCTCGAGCGATGTAAAATTAATCTGCAAAATGCTATGGAACTCTTCAGCCATGCAAGGCATTCTTTTAAATCACAGAAGTACACAGAACATCGTTCATGTACGTATATACAGATCTAAACTCTAAAAGCGCATCGTAGGACGTTTTAAAATTATTCAGGAAGTGTTGCTGCCGTTTGGATACTATTTCTATACTTCTATACTTCCTCTTCGGTCTTCGTTTAGGTACATATTGTATGCTAAACATCTAAAAAACTCCATTTTACATACCTGCATATATGTGTGTGTGTGTGTGTGTGTGTGTGTGTGTGTGTCATAGACGTGTTCTTTGTGCTTACCTGTTCACTTACAAATGTAAATTTTTTTTTCTGATGTCAAAGCACGATTTTACTGCCTCTTTTTCGCATCAGTATTTAACATCTTCAAAATGAGAAATGCTGGTACATCGCTGCGAGTTGCAAACATGCAGTGGTACACTACAACGATTTATGAATTTAAAATATACCATTATCCTGCTGCTTCTATCTAAAATGCATGAATGAAAGAGGCCGACATGCATTTAGCTCTTTCGTGTACCGCTCCTTTGTCCCAAGAGAAAAATACAAAGGACGTGTGATTGTGACTGTATGGAACGCATCCTTTGTACAACTGATGAAAATTAATTAGCATGTAGATATTCCAGGATACTTATAATTAATATAATGTAATGCGGGATTCGTTAATGATGCGAGAAAATTTAAAACTACTGTATCTACAGAAGTATTTATTTTAACATTAATGTTTTTACAGTTCTCTGGTAAGTTTGACTTGCCATTTTATTTTTTTAAAAACAATACTTAACAGATGGGCATTCTTGTAGTCTTATTCGAAAATGTTCCATTGCTCGCCGTAATATTTCCGGTGAATATGTGCAACTTCTTCCGGAATTTTTGGTTTTAGTTCCTCTAACGTTTGTCGTCGCTTAACGTACACCTTGCTCTTGAGCCAACTCCAAAGAAAATCCGGCGATCTAGCCAGCCAAACAATGTCTCAATTTTTGGATATGATATGGTCCGGAAGAAGTTCCCTTAAAGCAGCAATAGACTTACGAGCAGTATGACTGGTAGCATCGTCCTGCTGAAACCACGTAATCTCTGAAAATCTAACCAGTTCTTGCTTAAAAATTGTTGTGACCATGTTTGTGTAACGAACTACAGTAACGCTTGTAACATGTCCTCGATCATCTTCAAAAAAGAATGGTCCAATAATGCCTGATGATGAAAGTGCGCACCATACTGTCAACTTAGGGCAATGCATGGGTTTCTCATTAACTGAAGCGGGTTTTCAGCGCTTCAATATCGGCCTATTCTGTTTATTTACATAGTCGTTATGATGAAAATGGGTTTCATCTGACATAAACATATGGTGAATGAAGTGTTCTTCCCTATCCAAACGCTGCAATATTTCTGAACTTTTTGGTGCCAACGCATACAACGCGTTCGACTGATACGTTTTTAGTTGCCAAAGCTCGAACGAATGTTATAGTTACAGCACCGTTAACTAATATGACCAGAAATGCAAATATTTTATATTCTGACCCTTTCCACACTTAATTCTTTGCCTGCTGCCATAACTTGGCCTTATTCCTACCCTATAAAACTGTTAATTATTAAAATTGTGACCATAATAATAGAGCTACAAAGTTTATAGAAGCGGGAAGGGACAAAGCGACATCTAGTGAACAACAGCAGTACCAGTTCAACACGATAGTAGAAACCTGTACATAGAAACAGGAAGTAGAAAACTGTATGGCGACAGGAAGAAATTTAGGAAGGTCGAAGATAACTATCTGCAACTATAGAACGAGCACTAAAGATAGATACCTACACCAAACATCATCTCGGGCAAGAACAATAATCAGCCGAAAGATGGCGCAACTACTAATGAGAATAAATGAGAGATTATCCAATTTAGAAGTACCTAGTCAGCACGAGAATAGAAAATAAATTAGATGGGATACAAAGCGAACTAAACGAGATAAGGAAAGAAAACTCTAATATAGAAAATGAAAGAATGAAAGAAACGATCAAAGAGCAAGGAAGGAAAATTGAAAAGATTGAATCTGAAATAAGGAAAAAAAATATAATAATTCATGGGGTAGACGAAATAGACCAAAAAAACAAAACAGAGTTACAAAATAAGGTGGCCGAAATAATGGAAAAAATGATGGATGGGAAGAAACAATGGAACCGAGACGAATTGGAACGGCAGAAAAGGGGAAAAATAGACCAGTTAAGATAGAGCTCAGCAGCTTTAACAAAAAGATGGAAATATTAAGAGCAACAAAAAAGCTTAAAGGAACCAAAATATACATTGAATATTATTTAACTAAAGATATGCTGCAACAAAGGTAACAACTAATACCACACATGATCAGAGAAAGAAAAGTCGGAAACACAGCATTTCTACAGCAAAACAAATTAAAGGTAAACGATAAGATATATACTTTGGGCGAACTGGGGGAACTTGCGGACAGGAAAGGGGGATATGCAGAGAACATCAAGACAAACATAAGGAGCGAAACCAAAAAAGGAAGGACAACTAGTGAAAGATCCCCAGACGAAGATAGTAGAACAAAACAACCCAAAGTGGAAACAAGAAAGAAGGAATTCGGGACAAAAAACAAATAGCTCTACGAAACCGGAACGAAGAAAACAAGATATACAACAAAGCGATGAGTAAGGAATACAAGCAACAAATAATAAGAAAGAAAGGGAAAAGGAAACTAGGAAACTAAAGAAAAAGGAAAAGTTCCGAATGGGTACTTGGAACATTAGAACAATGCAAATGGGCAAAATGGAAGAAATCCACAGAGAAATGATAAGATACAAAATCGGAGTACTGGCGCTACAGGAGATTAGATGGGAGGGCGAAGGCAAAATAGGCAAAGAAAAATGTACGCTATACTATGCTGGAGAAAACAAGCAAGGAAGCAACGGCACTGCATCTATGACGAAATGGAGAAGGTCTACAAGAAAATGCCAAAACCCGACGCAAAACTAATCATAGGAGATTTTAATGCCAAATAGGAAAAGAAGAGTACTACAAAGAAGTCGCAGGAAAATACACAATCCATGACACGACGAATAATAACGGCATGAGAATATGTAACTTCACAGGGGTAACTGACATGATTATCAGTAGCACAAAGTATAATCATAAGATGGAGCATAAAATAATCTAGAGAATACCTGGCTCTCAAGAAGGAAACCAAATAGACCACGTATTAATAGATAGCAAAAGACTACAAATAATACAAGATGTAAGATCTTACTGAGGAATAACATTGGACACAGACCACTATTTAGTAATAGCAAAACTCAAGTTAAATACGATTTGAAGAAAAGTAAAGCACCAGGTAAGAAGAACCTGGAATATGGAAAAGTTAAGATCGGAAAAAACAAGAACCCGACTAGGGAAAGAAATTACAAACAATACTCCAGGGGAGAAACAGCGCAAGAACATAGAAGACGAATGTTAGGAATTAAACAACAGTAAGGTGGAAGTATCTGAAGAAATCCTGGGAAATAAGGTAACTGACAAAAGCAACTCCTGGTTTGACAACGAATGTGAAACGCTAATAAAAAAAGAAGGGAGCAGCCAGGCAGGATACAATCGAATGATGAAGAAGACCTACAGAAATACAAAGAAATAAGAGCAGAAAACAACAAAATATTCAGAACAAAAAAGGAAAGATGGTACGACGAAATAATGGAGGAAATGGAAAAAAGCAACAAAGATAATAAGAAACTGTTCAATATAGTGAAGAAACAAATAGGAAGGAAATAAACCTAAGCCAACATTGACAGAGTGAAATAGGAAAAACACTTCAAGGAGCTGTTGAGCGACAAGAAGAGGCAAGGCACAAAAAATGTATGGAGAGTGATGAATGAACCAAGCCAAAGAGAAATTAACGCACCTGCAATAGCAGAATTCAAGGCAATAGTAGCGAAATTGAAACGAAACAAGTCTCCTGGACCAGATAGATTAAATAATAAAATACTAAAATACGGAAGTGAAGAACTGCATACACATTCTCACTCGTTGACACAAATATTTAATAAACAATTCAACTGCAACCAAAGAAAATACCGGATTTACTTCACAATTTATATTTGTATAGCACTTCACTAAGGTACATAGCAGTTAGAGTATATTTATAATGGCAATTGTTCTCAAAATGCTGAGACCAAAGTATACTACTTTCCTTTGGAATTCAATTTGGCCTATTTTCTTTAACCGCAGATTCCTTCTAATGGGCTCTTTAGGTATCCTGTAATCAACAATTCTCAATGTTAAAAGATTTATATTAAGCAAATTATGGATGAAATTAATAACTTTATATACCTACCTACAATTGCAGGAAGTTATAATTCTGCTTTTCTCTGCATCTAATTGCCTTGCACTCTTCTTGCTACTCCAATTTGTGCAATTAAAAACGGCACATCAAACCATATTAAATGCTAAGTAAGTACTAAATCCGTAGTAAAAAATGAAATGGAAAAAAAAATTCTTAACCTTAAACTAATTAACAACAACTGATAGTATTGAAGGTATTAAATAAAAAATAAATTACATATGAACATAAGAAGTTTATATAATTCACGATAATAAAGAATAAAATACAAAATATATACATATTAGATAAATAAGCAGGTAATGACCCACCAATGCTGGATATAAACATACCCCTCTCGGCATCACGTCTTGTGGACAATGCTCTCTCTTTCTTATCTATCCTCCTTGGTTAAAACACAATTCAATTTTTTATCAACGATTTTATATACCAACCGATCGAAACAGTAAATTTATTAATTACTTTCAGTGCATTAGCCAAATACATAAAGTAGAAGTTGAAGAGAAATTGCCAAAATAACGTTATTGTAATATAATTAATGACAAAGATGATGATGATGTATAAAATATTTCATTCATTCATTAAATCCGGAACGAAAATGTGATCGATTGGCATTGCGAAACGTCCATATGAAATATCACTTTTCCCAATTTTGGTTGTAACAAACTGAACTGCGTTACATTAAGCACACACACACACGAACAACACACGGACCAGGGAAATACAGGCGAAGTCGATATCCAAATAATAATCAGAGTTATTCGTCGAAACCATCTGTCTAGGGAATTTTCCCAGCTATCCCAGAGGAGAACCCGAAATCAACTTCATTAAGTGAAAAGTCTCCGTAATACTTCGCATTATAAACCCATCGAACTGAGAAAAGTAAAGTGGAGGTTTCCGGAACAACTAATAGTAGAATTTAAGATCATTGGCGAATTCAATAAAGTGTACGATTCTATACGATAATATCTACAACATTTGGAATAAACAGACTATGTTTTTACGATAAAGTAAACGACTTTGAAAAATACAAATAATAGTTGCCACTCTGTTGAACGAAATACGTTACTGTCCACAAATATTAGATATACAGCCTGTTTCAAATTAACTCGGCACTATTGCTAACTTTGTTATTATTGGAGCTATGACTTTGGTTAAATTAGCAAAGTAGCAGTCTTTTTATTGCTGTTTACGATGGTGAACTTTTAAAAATAATTGAACATCACTTTTTTGTGATACTTGAAAAAACATTAATTTTTTTAACGGAAGACCCTGTTTATTTTTACTTTAAATGAAATAAAACCTAATTTTAGACAAAAACTATTGTATATTCTTATTTCAAAATACTTGAAATAACGCAGGTATTAACCATTTTGTGAGTTAATCAAAGTGGCCGTAATTCACAAACTGACTTCATTTATTTGTTGTACTTAATAAAGTAAATAAAATCCTATTTGAACATTACAAAAATTTTATTTAATATACTCTAGAACATGTTTCGCCGTAAAGGCATCTGCAGCTAGAACCTACAAAGTTACAATTAAGAGAAGCTAAAAATAAAAATAAAAGGTCAAATACTTAGTCAATAAATCCTACAGTATATGACATTTAATGTTCATCTATTATGACGACGTAATTAAAATATAATAATTGTAAAATACATAAAACTTATAATAGACAAATGATTTAAACATAATTATAATTATGAAATAAAAATGGGAATTTTGGATGGTTATATTTGGATTTTATGTTTAATCCAAAAAAGGAAGAGGGAAAAGGGAGTTTAAAACAGTAATACGGGTTGGAAGTTGTGAAACACCACGTGGATGTGAGGTGGAAATACAAGTTAGTTAGGTGGTAGGTAACCTAATAAAAATAAACCAAAAGTAACTATAAATATGAGTGTTAGAATTATAAGAGAAAATATAATGTAGGCAACCAACTAATCATGTGTGTTGTGCAGGATATTGAGATACAGAAATATAGGCTTATCAGTAAGTTCCAATTGGTCATTTAATAAATTATGATTAAATTTATGTTTTTCAATTTCTAAAATTTCCAGTAGATTTAATTTTTGGCTTCAACCTAACTCAAACATTTACGTACAAACATAAAACGGAAACTGATCACGTTATAAATTACAATAATCCAAAATTACTACATAAATGTCATAACATTTATGTAGTAATTTTGGATTATTGTAATTTATAACGTGATCAGTTTCCGTTTTATGTTTGTACGTAAATGTTTGAGTTAGGTTGAATTTTATGTTAATTAATTCTTTTCTGTAAAGTTCTACCTGTTTGACCGATATATATATATATATATATATATATATATATATATATATATATATATATATATATATATATACTGTTACAAGTAGAGCAACTTGTAACAGTATAACTTATACCCATGAATCCCACAATTCCCATTTTATATGCTCTACCCAAACTCCACAAACAGGATATCCCAATACGCCCCATAATTGCTTTTCACTCATCTCCCACCATTCATATTTCAAAAATTTTGTTAAAAGTTTTTAATTCTATTGATTTCAATGCAGAATTTGCTATCAAAAACACAATACAACTATTCAATTTACTACAAGACATCCCACATACTAATAACTTTAAACTCATTTCATTTGATATAGTCAACCTTTAATATCTGCGTTACTTCAATATTTTGACATGAAAGTGTATAATGACTTTTGTCTACAATCAGTTCTTCTTCCATTTAAAGTGAAAATATACAGGATGATACATTAAAAAAATTAATGTTTCTTCAAATATTACGAAAAAGCGATGTTCAATTATTTTTTAAAGTTCACCATCGTAAACAGCAATGAAAACACTGGAAGTTTGCTAATTTAACCAAAGTCATAGCTTCAATAATAACAAAGTTAGCAATAGTGCCGAGTTAATTTGAAACAGGCTGTATATTTAGTTATATACCTAAGGGAACATTTCGTGCCCCCTGATGTTCAGTATAAATATTCACACGTATAGTGGTGCGCTACATTAGAACACATCTTAACAATAATAGGAAATTCGTAATTACTAGTCAATGTCGGTATAAACGTTAACAATCTATTTATTATTGAGCGATGGTGTATCATTATTTAAAAGATTACACTATCCGATACGATTTTTATAACCGACTTAAAAGTCTAAAATTTTACTATTTTGCATTATTTACAACATAAAAATTGTATTCTAACATAGGGTACCACGTCACATTTTCAAAATAAAATTTCTATCTGTTTTCACTAAGATTAACGTAAAATATAAAATTAAAATTAATTAATTATTAAAATTTCATTTTCAAGTGATCTGACGTACAGGGTGTCATTTTGAAAACGTACCACCCTCTATATTTCGGCCCCTATAGAAATTCCAAAAATATGCAAAAACACGTCAAACTTATTTTTAAGGGGGACATTTTGTAGGCTGGTTTTCAATTAAATTACATCAACCCTCTAGCGGGGGTGGACATAACCTCTAAAAATTTAAATGGAAATGGGGGTTGAGTGATACCTCATTTTAAAGGTCGTTTAACCCGCTTTTCAAAAATGCTAATTTCTTGTCCTTTATTTTTAATACTAGAAATCAAGTCAAACCATGAACATACAAGTATCAAGTGTTTTGCAATAAAACATTAAAAAACTAATAAAAAGTAACTTATTTTATAAAATTTTCTCACGAACTGCTAAAAAGAAAAGGCAAGAATTTAGCATTTAAAATTTTATAAAATAAGTTACTTTTTATTAGTTTTTTAATGTTTTATTGCAAAACACTTGATACTTGTATGTTCATGGTTTGACTTGATTTCTTCAAAAGTATTAAAAATAAAGGACAAGAAATTAGCATTTTTGAAAAGCGGGTTAAACGACCTTTAAAATGAGGTATCACTCAACCCCCATTTCCATTTAAATTTTTAGAGGTTATGTCCACCCCCGCTAGAGGGTTGATGTAATTTAATTGAAAACCAGCCTACAAAATGTCCCCCTTAAAAATAAGTTTGACGTGTTTTTGCATATTTTTGGAATTTCTATAGGGGCCGAAATATAGAGGGTGGTACGTTTTCAAAATGACACCCTGTACGTTCCTTCTGACGAACTAGATCTCATTACTCAATCAGATCTGGTTGATTCGTCACCAAAAATTCAGTTCATTTTACAAAGCTGAAAGAAATTTCTGTTACTATTTCTGTAAATCAACTTTTGTATGAAATGAGTATTGAATATAACCCTGCAAAATAGCGATTGTTTATCGACTCGTCGAAAACAAATCTCAAAGCCGTTTTACTTTGTAATGGTAACTCGAAACCATCAATTCCAATGGCTCATTCTACAAACACAAAAGAAACGTATGATGTTATGTCAACTATATTAAATTTCATTCAATGTTCAAATCATCCTTGCCAATTTTGTGGTGACATTAAGGTTATTTCCTTATTACTTGGACTGCAAGGAGGGTTTACCAAGTATTGTTGTTTTTTGTGTCTGTGGGATAGCCGAGCAGTTCAGCATCATTACCAAATAAAAGAATGGCAGTCACGTACCAGCATTGTTCATGGAGAATTTCATATAAAATTTGAGCCGTTAGTGGATTTTAATTTGGTTATTCTACCCCCTCTACACATTAAATTAGGATTGATTATAGAATTTGTCAAAAAACTAGAAAAAGAAGGCAACTGTTTTAAATATTTGTTGGTCCACAGTTAGGAAGCTGTTCAAAGATACAAATTTTGAACGTACTATGAACGACTTAGAGCACTTCTTTTAAAAATGTTTGCAAATGTTTTCTAGGAAATCAAAAGAGTGAAAACAGCCAAGATATCGCAAGATATTTTGTATTCTCGATACTAATTAAACATTCAAGTATTTATTATGTCAAGTTTTTTGTACTTTATCGATTTCTTTCTATACCTTCTGTATAACAATTTTCTAAATACAATATTATTGCTTATCTACTAGCGGAGTATGCTTGTAACTCCAAAACTAGACATTGTAGAAAGATTGACAGCTGTGAATTTATATGAAATAATAAGACATGTGCTTGCAACAGATTGCATATAATTATGATGAAAACCAGGTTTAAAGAACAAGAAAATCAAAAGAAATTTTTAAAAGGAAAAAATTTGACACATGTCAAATTATATTAAAATTAAGTAAAGTAGGTGTTTGATACATGCAAGAAAACATGTCAACAAAAAAATAACATTTTAACTAAGAATTTATAATTAAACTTTGAAAATTATCATGAAAACCTTGCTACCCTCTTGTATTTAAATTATAAATGGCCAAGGCCCTAAACAAATTCGGTACCCAAATCCCAAGAAGGTAGTAAGTCAGACACCACCACGGTAATTAACCTTCTATTAAAATTTAGGAAGACGCTTGTCTATTAATTAATCACCAACTTATAACACTCAAGTCTTACCTCTTACTTCCCCAAGGGTCGATGTTAAATATGGGAGTCAGCACTGCCTCCAGCTACAGTCAGAGAAGGGCGAGTTCGAACACCGTACTAAGTCGAAGGTTAAGTTGTCAGGGCGCCTATCCGTAAAAATATGCTAAACCCAACAGATATACAGACCCCGGACCAGATCCAATGTAAAACTCCCCAGGTAATAAGAAAATAAGACCAACACACGCTCATTCAAACTTAACAAACAGTTTATTGAAATTCTACTTCAGATCTCAACAGTTCATTCCAATACTGTACATAACCGGCTATACTATCTAATCTCTGATTTTTCACGAGATATTCAAAAACAAGGGAAAAAAAACAATGAAATGTAAATCACAAGCGCAACTCAGTTGCCAATATTAAATTCCTGAAGGGTTAATTGAAACTTAAATGGTCACCCAAGGTGATCCACAACTTAAAATTTATCAATGACATACAATCACAAAATTTAAGAAATTCAAAATGGTGAACACATGAAACAACCTTAAAGTTAAAATAATTAACCAACAATATTCTTACAAGCACACAGTTATAAGGCAACTTGCCGAACGTCCCTCCAAAGTCGAACAGTTTGATCGTGAATTGCAATACGTCAACACTGAAATAAAACACTCTGTATACCAGAGGCAACCGACAATCTATTCGACATTAGAGTGCAGACCCTAAGTTGTAAAGTATCTAATTCTATAAAAAAAATTAGCGCTAGTTAACTATGCTTTACATAAGGAAATGTGATTAAGTTTAATTCAATAATTTCTTACGAGATTGTACAAAAATAAATTACAATTGTTGACTAAATGTACTAAATAACAACTAAGAAGTTACACAAGACAGATGTGAGGCTACACTGCCCATACACATCCAAAATTTAGTTCAATTTCTGAATCCAAAAATAAAAAGGCTACGTAACGTCTCCAAAAATGACAAAGTAACCTCCAAATTGGGGTCACTATTATTAATAAAACTACGTTAATTTAATTAATTCAAGTCATAAAGGCTCACATGCCACAAGAAGTTAAAATAGGAAATTACGATGACTTATTTAATTAGCTAGGCCGGAAAATTGAAATTTACTGTTCAAAGTACTCGATATTGACATAAATTTTACCAAAACTGTTTGGTCAATAAACTCTACACTCTGGATAATATCAGGGAAATTTACACAGTCACAATACCTTAAAGAAAGTCACATCCACAGCTACCAAACATGATACCTTCTACGGATCCACACGTTACAAGAAATCTGCTCTCCTATCTTCGGCTAACGACATCTCAAGAAATTAGCGTATGAAGGCTACAGTATTCCAATAATCTGTACCTTAATTATGTCTTCACCGCCAAGATCCAGCAATCAATTTCCTTGGAACCGTACGATAACCATAGCACGTGGTTCTTAAATCTTAACCCCAACAAAAGTGCTCAAATGAGGTCTAGGCCAGCACTAACACTAGCAGCTATATTTAAATATAGAAACAACACAAATTAGGACCGGTCAAACACGTGAAAATTATACTTACAGCAATTACACAATTCCTAGCCAGAGAAGAAAATATCCTCGCAAGATTCAACCAAAACGCCAAAATTCAAAAATAACACTTGAGAAGTACTATAACATCTGCTTTTGTAAGCGATTACAGACGATAAAACTTCAAAACTCTACAACATTCTCAAGTAATGGCTAAGGAATATGTTTCTGCTCTTGTGGTGTTTAAACCTTCCTCGATGACCGTTAAAGCTCAAGAGAGAGAAATTCTAACATGTCAAAGCCCGACCATCAAACGGAACACGAACAATTGCCCTAAAAGACCGAACGACCCAATCTGATATTTTAAACGTACGACATAAATGCAGGTTCAAATGACAGTAGAAAAATGGAAAATAATTATAAATAATTTGTTACATAACTCTAGGCCCAAAAGAAGCTCTAAAACTAAATTAGCAACAATTAAAAAATACCAAATCTATTAAATAAAACATTGTACGCCATCTACCCGTCAACGCATGTATACGTTACACCCACCTGCGATAAGGCAGATCGCGTGGCAATAGGGATCTTATGAAAGTCCACACCAGATGACAGTAGTAGTAGGAAGATGACATAAATTTAATCCAAAATAAATTACGTATTCAACGATAAACTAAAATAATCCATTAAGGGATAAAATACAACAAAATAATTGTAACAACCTAGCATTAAAAAATAATATTTTATATAATGACACATGTCACATGTCAAATTATATTAAAATTAAAGATTCTTCTTTAATAAAGATAAGCATATATACAAAAATGAGGGTCTTCAGAGCCGCAATCTGACCAGTAGTGAATTATGCTGCAGAGACAATGATCCTGACAAATGTGGAACAGGAAAAACTGAGAAGATTTTAGAGGAAAATTGTAAGAAAATATATGGCTCGAAAGAAAGTGGTAGATGGAGAATACAGGAGGCAAATAAACTTCAAAATAGAAAACATCTTGAAAGGAGAAGAGATTGTAAAGTACAAAAAGTACAAAGACTCCGATGGTACGGCCACATAAGAAGAATGGAGAAAAACAGGGAATTAAAGAAAATCACGACATAGAGACCAAACAGTTAATGAATATTAGGTTAGAAATATTCCTCGAGCGTACAATATTCTTTTTTAAAAGCACTTTTAGTTCCATTTGCAAATTTCTTCATCCTCGGATTTTTCACGGAGCCAGGAAAATTATTGTAAAGGTTAATGTTGCAGTAATGAATACAGTTTTGAGTTGTCGGCATACAAATTTATTTATCTTCTTGTATACGGCTTACTTTTTCAATAAGACTGATCTCATTAGAGAAAATTACATCTTCAATATACTCTTCGCATAGCCATGTTAGTCCAGTAAAGGCAATTTTTTGATATAGAGGCTACCAACAGTGTTTTCGGTTATGCTTTTAATTAAAGCACTGTACATCCATTTTTACAACTGTTATTTAAAAAAAAATTAAATCTTGACATAGGCTAACTTTTTTATTTGAAAAGATAGACCCTATGGTTCCTGAAGCAAAATTTTAGGAATTAGTCCAACTAAGAAAAATGTGTGGAAAAAATAAACGCGTTGTTGCCAGATTGGGTGCTATTTCAGAGAAACATATTTTCTTAAATGGTAACACAGCATTTCTTTAACAATTTCTAATACACCTTGAGATTCAAGACAAAACAAAAAGAGTGAAAGTTTTTGATTAGAGTGGCGGTTTACGAGCGTGCCTAAACTTAATTTATTTTCGAACATTAAAGGAATAGCAATAGTAACATTTAGTAATTAACAATAGTTAATTACTAAATGTTCGAACTGATTTCCTTGTTAGCTGCTTCAGCAACAAATACGTTCAGCAAAATTTCTATTAACATTATGTAACATTCGAGGGGTTATGTTTTGAATTTCCCATTGTATGGCTAATTTTAATTCATCAATTGACAAAGGAGCTTTAACATACACTTTATTCTTCAGATGTCCCCAGAAAAAAAGTCTAAATGAGTGAGATCGGGACATCTGGCCGGCCACTCTACTGGTCCTCTCCTTCCTATCCAACGCTCAGGTAGCAGCTCATCAAGATAGGCTCTAACTTCTAAACTAAAATGGGCTGGTACACCGTCTTGCTGAAAATACATTATTCTTCTGTCGTTTAAAGGAAGCTCATCAATAAAGTTTTCTAATTGATTTCGTAACAATGTTAAGTACCTTGCACCCGTTAAATTCGCTTCTATGAAAACAGGACCTATCACTCTGTTGTTAAATATGCCACACCAAACATTAACTTTAGGATTGATCTGTCCCCGCCTATCTTCAGCCCAACAAGGATTATTATCAGACCAATATCTGTAATTTTGCCGGTTTACCAAAGCGTTTAAACAAAAGGAAGCCTCATCGCTAAATAAGATATAATTTTGAAAATGTCATTACAGCCGCTTTTTCTTCAAAAACCAATCGCAAAATTCCAGTCGCCGATCACTCATCATTTTATAGGGATGAAATTTATTTGAATTTAAGGTTGTTCAAACTGTAGTCTGAGAACAGCCCACTGCTTGCGCAATCTTATTTGTTGATCGATTTGGGTTTTCAACACTTTGGAAAAGAATATTTTCTTGTACCGCAGTATTTTTACTTCTTTGTCGAATCCTTCGACGCACACTTCCTGTAGCTTTCAAGTTAACCAAATTTTGTCTTAAAAATTCTGGACTAGGACGAGGTTTGTTGGGATGTTAACATGGAATTCAGTGCATGCTTTTCACAAACTTAAACCACCATCATGCAAAAAAATTAATTCAATTTTCTCTTGAGGTGTAATACGATCCATTTTAATTCAAGATTACACAGAAATTATTGTCATGTTATGACAGCAGGAACAAACATAGTCTCCTTGTTGTTCCTTTAATGTTGGAAAAGGTATTAAAGTTTAGGCACTATTAGCTCGTAAACCGCCAGTTTAATCAAAAACTTGCATCCTCTTTGTTTTGTCTAGAAACTCAAGATGTATTAGAAATTGTTAAAAAAAATGTGGTGTTGCCATTTAAGAAAATATATTTTTCTGAAATAGAGCAAAATCTGGCAACAGCGCGTTTATTTTTTCCACACTTATTTGGAACTAATAGGACTAATTCCAAGTTAGCCTATTTCAAATTTTAAAAAAATAACTATATTCACACAGTTTACATCAGTACGAAGCCATATATAACATAGTACCAATATAAATCTAAATAACTACATGACAAATCTTCAACCGTCGAAGCGCTTGAATCTACATAAGGAAAAATCACTTTAAAATGACTCCCACTTTTCACGAAATTACCACAACCATCACACCACCAGTTGAGCCTTCAATTTGCAAGTACCGACTCCATAGCGACAGACACTTCCAAGCGAGAAGATAGCCGCAGTTCTTCCATTAAATTCGGGTAATTTACAAAACGTAATAACGCTCGGGCACATTAGAGTATTACTCCAGATTCTTGGCGGAATCTTACGTCCCTGCTGGATCCGAGTGGAACGGCCGGGGAAAATCCCACGGGAGGAGAGGGAGAAGATCGTACGGCCCCAACGCAAGCCCCCGGTCGGCTGTCCCTTTTCTTCCACGACCACCTCGCCGCCCCTGATTAATTTAACCACAGACTTGCTCGCTCGCATCGGTCGCCAGCTCGTTGGTGGCCTTCTCTCGACCATCTCCAAGTAAAATCAATGTTGTAGTTGGTGTCTTAATGCCCAGGCCCGTTTGTGACTCCTTACTTACATTACTATGTTGGTATTTACTGTACAATTTTATGTAAAAACTTAAGAGGTAAAAAAATTATGATCGATTTATTTTTTCGAAATTCCATTTGTGTGATATTATTATTGTTAATCCTTAGCTTGCAGAAGAGGTGTGTTTATCAAAAGCTGTTCATAATATATATTTTCTTATAATAAAATTCATATACACTGACGTCAATTATCAGATAAAAGTATATTATTATAGCACATTCCAGCGTCTGCTACTTCGCAAGCAGCAATATTTTGTACGGTTTCACAAACAATTGGATGTATACAGAAATGGTATATATTTCTGTCTGTTGCTTTTTATTTCCAATGTAATCCCGCCTTATTCCGCGGCTACATTGCACTGACGAAGACCAACGAGTCCGAAACACGTGCCTGGAATTGCATTTTCAGTGGAATTGCTCCAACAATATGCTATAATGATTTAAATTTTCAATATTTATAAATATAAAATAACAAGAAAATTAATTTATGTTATACAAATAAAAGTTCATTCGTATATAAAATAGAAGAATATTATTAGAATAGTAATGAAATGTATAAAATGTTAGATAGGAACTGAATTTATTGTAATCTCATTTCTTATAATATCATATTATTGAAAGATTTTAAAAAGTCACAATATTAGTAATATTGTCAAGACATAAGATAGGCAACTTAAATTACTATACAAGGAAATGTCATTATCATGAAAAATCAAATACGTATATGGAAACTGAGTAAAAATATCCTGATTACTTATAAACAAATAGATGATTTGTGAATTTTGACATGAAAGTAAAAAAATTATGTAATGAAACGAGATTTTTTGGAATAACGAAGAATTTATATAGAAAAGTTGGTATAAAAGTAATAAATAACTGATTTTATAAGTTAATTATCATCATCTACATGTTTGATAAGTCGTAAACTTGTGGAACTCGTATCTTGGACCAAAGTGATTACTGAACCGGAATTACCTTGATGTTGCTTATAAAAATAAATGGAATTAGATTTATAAAACTGAAAAATACATATAAGAAACGTTTTACCGAAATAGAAGAAGCACATTACGTGTATACAAATACGAGAAAAACCTATTGGATTAATTAACCTTGTATGCTGTATTATCCGGATATTAAGAAACTGTACCTGTAATCCAGAATAGAGGACCTGTCCTAGACAGAAATAGAAAAACCGTTAAGTACAATTATAAACATTTAAAAGAAAATTCTTTCATAATAATTAATATCAAACATTGAAGTAATATCTTTATAAGATAAAGAGAATAATAGAATTGATAGTTAATTTATTGTAAAAATGTTTCTATTTTATATAAACATCATCTGAATAGTCATATTTCTATTGTTGTTTTAATAATTTTCATTAAGACTGAGAATTTAATTTTGAAATTGAATTTATTGTTATGTGATTAACAGATTTCTCCATCATTACTTAATTTATGTAGTTCAACATACATTATTTTGTGTTTTTCAAAAATATTATTTTGAAATAAATATTAAAACAACTTTTACAAAAGAATTCAATCCTGAGATTATTATTTATTTTTCATACTCGATTATAATTTCTACCGACTGAGCTTAGCTAGAAAGACAATAGTATAATACATGTTGTAATTTGTAATAGAGTAAAGTAGTGGCTTCTTCCTTAAATTATTAGTCTATAAATTTTCTCCGTTCCATTCTACCGTTTGCTAATTTATTTTATTCTTTAATTGCCCGATAAAGACTATCAAACGTCAACCGAATAATAACAATAAGAGCGGTTGCATAACGGCTGAGCTTAGGCGAGAATGTCAGTTAAAGCGTCAGATGTGCCCGGATGCGACTCACAGTATTATCACTAGAGATGAGTATACAGCCTTTTGCAAATGTTTGCGAAATGAAATAAAAAACCAGAAACGTGCCTTCAATTCGGATATCCTGTTGTGGTTTCGTGATAAGGTCAGAGCAACTTGGTCTTTAGTCAAAGAAATTATGGCTTCTACACGAGACTATTTTCCAAATCATTGCCATACAGATGACATCGCTATTGAGACATTGACGCCGTGTCTATTATAAACTCTTACCTAATTGATTTGTGTAGGCGTGGAATTCCTGACTCGAACACTGCTCCTATCGCTATTACAGGGAGGAATCCTTCCTGTATATACATGACACCAACAACGCCCGACGAAGTGCAATGTATAATTCAAAAGTTGAGTACAACAAACATTGTTGGACATGATGGCATTTCCATGAGGAGTCTTGGGGCAAGTGTGGCCGCCTTGAAATGGCTTTTAGCATTCCTGATCAACAACTACATGGAATCCGGAATATTTCTGGATGAGTTAAAAAAGTCAACGATCGTTCTTATCCACAAGAAGGGCGATAAATCGAATATAGACAACAACAGACCGATAGCAATTCTATCTGCTATATCAAAGATTCTTGAAAGAATAATCATACGACAGAATATATAGCTGCCTCTTAAACACGAATATATTTAGCAGCACGCAGAATGGCTTCATGCTGAGAAGAGTTACCAACAGAGCAATCTACCAAGCAGTGAATGAGATAGTATCCGGCCTAAATAACGCAGAGCAAACGGCAACTTTGCTCGTGGATCTGAGAAGGGCGTTTGATAGTATTAACTACAGTATACTTTTCCATAAAATGGAATGTGTTGGAATTAGGGGAATTGCGCTTGACTTGATGAAGTCATATTTGTTTCAGCGTCCTCAGAGAGAGGAGAGTTGTGATTATGGTGCGTACAGGAAGGTATACTCCGACTGGTAGACAATGGACAGAGGCTTCCCACAGGGATCCATATTGGGGAGTCCGATGTTTTTGATATACGTCAACGATCCGCCTGTGGCTTCACTATATAAAACTATTTTATATGCAAATGATACGACAGTTGTTATAAGAGCAAATATTGATCTTAGCAGGGAGGTTACCCAAACTATAAGTGAATTTGATGCATGGTTCAGTAAACACGATCTGAAACTTAATGTAGAGAAAACATGCCTGAAACGGTTTGGCAACTTTAAAAAAATAGAGGAGCAGTATGCATACAATAATACAGTGATTACCTCTGTTGAGAGCGCAAGGTTTTTGGGTATTACTCTCGACTGCCAACTCAATTGGAACAGCCACGTGGATCCTCTTGCGAAGAAATTATCTTCATAGGATTTACTTTAATCATCTACCTTCTGCCATAAAAGACCTAAACACCCGGATGTTTAAAAGAATCCTATACTTAAGATTAATCCAGGCAAATATGTACAGCACAAAATTTTAAATTTAAATGTTATATGTTTAGTATTTATGTTGTTTGTTGCAGTATGACCTTATTGTTGTTTGTATATACACACATGTCAAGCATGTCAGCAAAACACATGCTTGACGAGTCATATACACTGTAATGTGTCTTACATGACAATGAAGGATATTTATTATTTATGATTATTTATTTCCATGTTTTTTCGCTTTTCTTTCGAGGTCGCGGATTGATCTGAGTTGAAAATTGCCTATGCGTGTGTCTTTTGATAAACAGAATTGGTATTACATATTTTCGAATACTGCACGTGTTTACAAGAAGTAATTTAAGTTTTCAATCTTATTTGACGTTTAGTTTTACAGATATAGTTGTTTAAGAGGAGCGTTTACCTATCAAAAACTATGGCCCCGTAAGGCATCGCCGTTTTGCGTTTTTTAAATTTGTCAATGTCAAATTTGTTATAATGTCAATGCCAGTTTTTGTATTAATTTATTTTCTTAAAAAAGTTATGTTTTAGAAATAACCACAAAAATGCATACATTTGATTAATGTCTACTAACTAAGGCTGGTACACAAAAGAAGAAAACAACCTCTACGCGCTAGCTACACATTTGATAAACAATATAAAAAAAAATCAAGTTTATATAATTATATTTGAAGATAAAAAACATGAAATAGTAAACATTGTCACACACATTTCACACGAGTGTTTTCGAAGCTATTGCGTCGTCTATCCCCACTTTACGGTATCTCTACCTGTCCTAGTTAAGACGCAAATCTATCGAAATCGGTCGGCTATTGCAGACTTAAATCCGAGTGGACAGTTTGTAATTAAAAAGAAATGTCATATATATATACTTATAATATTCGAGTGCATAATAATATAACACTTATGGGCAAGCGAAAATTGCTTATTATAAATCATATCAACAAAACAATAAAAGGAAATATGTAAGTGGAATGAAAAATCAAAATATGACATAAGTAATTTTTAGAATCTGTGAATAAAACCGAAGCGCTGTGATCGAAACCGAATATCGTGTAATAATATAAGTTGCATAAGTTTCCATTTGTTGGTAAACGCCCCTCTTAACTGCCATTTACTGCATTGTTATGTTTTTTCTTTTTATTTGAATTAGTTATAAAATATTTCTAGTTTTCTTTTTGACTTCTTTACATAAAATGTTCAAAATATCTTGTTTAAATGGTACAAAGATGTATATTTTCATGAGATGTATATCAGTCAGTATTATTTAGTTCTTAAACGAATGATTATCTTTGAAAACTGTCAGTAGTAATGCGTAAAAACGAAAATAATAAGAAAGGAAGCTAATTAACACAAAATGACAAAACTTGAAACGACAAAAACATTAAGTGCTTAATTTTGATTTTTTTTCTTTTTTAACAAAACTACAATATATACTAAAAATATCAACAATGACATGGAAAATAAAATATAATTAAAACTGAAAAATGCTTTCTATGATTATTCTATTTTGGTTTATTACGAAACGATCAGTTTAGCATTGTTCCAATACTATGTGGCACAAATTTTAACATTCTTTCTATATTTGGGTCAATTACCTCTCCTTGTTAAGCGCTGTTCGGAATTTGCGGTGCAGATCATTGAAAGTTGTAGGGTTCATTAGCTTGACCCTTTTAGGATCCAATTTGTTCGAAATAAACTCAATTGAAGAAAGAATGGACTGGTATTAGATTGACCCATACATTCTTTTCGATATTCTTTTCTGCAGGATCAATTTCAAGCAGTACTTATCTATGCATTATCCCCGTTACATTCAATCACACTTTTTGCGACGCATTAAGATGAGAAAGAGTAAAGGATTCCAGGATGATACTTTACTACAATAATAATATGTGGAAGTGTTTTTAATGAAACGTTTTTTGAAAAGAAAGTTTTTAAATTGTTATTATCCTTAATTATTGTTATTTATATTACTTGTATATAATATAGCTCATGCCACTGAAATGAATATTTATCAGTCTATCTATTGCTGAGGTTTTATTATTTGAGTAACTGAAATCACAGATATTTTAAACTACCACTAATGTCAATGAAACAGCAAAAAGGGTAGCAGTGGTAGAACTAATGGTGGACAAGAGGGGGGCCAAAAAGTTTTATAGCAGGTTTGTAGAAGTAGATCATGATGTGATGGCTATCGTGTTTGATTATAAGCAAACCTGCTCCGAAACTTAAAAGTAAGTTAACTTCATTTCCAAGTGAAACGGCAACAAAATGAACAGAAGAAAAATTTCAAAGACTGTTGGCCTTATATAGTATTAAAAAAAAAACCTACAACGACAGTGCAAAGGACTGGAAGTTCACAATTAGTAAATATATCCATTTGATATATCAAACTGAATGATGTGTGAAGGACAAAGAGTTAATAGATGGACTCATGCTTGATATGTTCAGATTAAGCAAGAAGGATAATATTGCTTTACCCGCAGACCAGGTCTACGAAAGAAAAGTTGTCATAAATGATAAAAAGTTATAAAATGTGGTTATGGCCCTTCATTACATACCAGGGGAACATAGGCTGACAACCTAATGACTAGAGCTAGGATATAATTAGGCAATTTGCCTTATTATGCCTTTTTTGCCTTTTTTGCATCTTTTTTAGGATTCTGTATTTTTTTTAGGAATCTCCTGCTTTCTTACCTTATTGTGCCTTTTATTGTATACTAAATTAAAATTTTAAGAAATTAGTTTTTAAATTATCAATTCAAAAAATAGTCCTATCAATTTTTTTTAGAAAAATGCACATTTTAAATTTTTGAAATAAATTGTAAAAAACCGTATACAGCTTGTATAATGGAACACTTGATATAGCAAGTCCAAAATACATCAGAATTGCAACGTCGCAGTTCTGTATCCCTAGCGCCCAGCAGAGGACCAGCAGCAATAAAAATAAAGGATAAACTTAAAACTGTTTTGCAAAAATAAATCTTTAGAAAAGTTAAAAATAATTTCCAAAATTATATCTTTGATATACTGTCACCACAACAAATCAGTTGAAAATACGCCCCGATAACATAATATGACGTAGAAAGGACCTTTTGAAGCTACAAACAAGATGTCAGCGATAAGAGAACTTGTTTGATTTCCGAGAACACAGAGAAATTACTGGTGAGTAGTTGACCGTGTAATAAAACCAATGTTTAAAGAATCATGTACCTACCTCCAATAAATAAATAGTTAATACTGTATATACGTAGTTATGCTATTTTTTTTCAAATAAGCAGTTTTAGTTTTACGTTTTTGCCATTTTTATGTTATATTTTTGGCTTTTTAGTGCTTTTTTAAATATTTTTTTTTGCCCTTTTACCTGCCTTTTTCGAGACTTTAATTTGCCTAACTATCCTAGCTCTACTTATGACGCACCCAAGAACAAATAACGATAAGAGTGATGAGGAGGATTTATTTTCCATGGTTGGCAAGACGAGTTTAAAACAAAAAATATTATATTTTGTTATTATTTCAACGTTGTTCCAATAAAAGGTTTCTCCAATTACTTCTATTTCGTGAATTTGATAACTCTATCAGAATTATTTAGAAAAACGATAACATTTCATTAGTTTAAAAAAATGATAACTAAATAATTCGTCCAAGCATCAATTTCAAATTTTGGGAGAATGTTGCTCTAATCTTTATATACCGGTTGTGTTAAATAGCATTAGCCATAGAAAATCAATGTATACGTATATACGATGCATACGTCGCCGGCAGTAGGTACCGGGTTGGCATACATATACACACGTATACATCGTACATACGTATGCATGAGAGTCCCTAAGGCTAATGCTACTTGACACAACCGGTATACGTAATATTTTGTGCGCCTGTTCATTATTCTATAAAATTTAATGGCTCAACCAATCTTCTTGATATTCTCAGATCATATTTATATCGTCGCCTATAAAAACATTTGATAGGTAGCGCGGAAGTCAAGTTATAAACAAATTCTATATTTATGGACCAACGTGACTCATATTCACAATATATGTTGATTTAGTGACAATAAAGAATATCAAAATAATTTTTTTTATTAATTTGCCAAAATGACTCATATTCACAATACATGTTTGTTTAATGCTAAAAAAGAAAACTACAAAATCTGGCCCCGATAGGTGGCGCTGAAATCAACTTATTAACAATTCTGTATTTATGGACGAAAATGACTCATAGGTGACGCCATGGTGGTGTTATTACGATATTTCATATCATTTTAATGACTAAGCCAACCTTCCTGATATTCTTAGACCATATTTATATCGTCAGTGCGCATAAAATAGGCTTGTAAAACATTCTGTAGATAGCGCTGAAGTCAAGTTATTAACAAATTCTATATTTATGGACCAATGTGACTCATATTCACCATGTATGTTGGTTTAGTGACAAAAATCAAAATCAAATTCTGCATTCATGGCCCAAAATGACTCATATTCAAAATATATGTTGGCTTAATGCCAAAAAGGAAAATTACAAAATCTGCGCCTAATAGGTGACGCTGAAGTCAGTTATGAACAAATTCTGTATTATGGATCAAAATGACTCATAGGTGGCCCTGTGGTCGAGTTAATACGTTCGTCAATAGCTTCTTAATGGTTCAACCAATTTTCTTGATATTCTCAGACCATATTTATGTCGTCAATGCGCGTAAAATATGCTATCAAAACATTGGATGGGTCACGCTGAAGTCAAGTTATTAATAAATTCTACATTTATCGACCAATGTGACTCATATTCACCATGTATGTTGGTTTAGTGACAAAAATCAAAATCAAATTTTGCATTCATGGCCCAAAATGACTCATATTCCCAATATATGTTGGCTTAATGCCAAAAAAGAGAATTACAAAATTTGGGCTTGATAGGTGGCGCTGAAGCCAAGTTATGAACAAATTCTGTATTATGGATCAAAATGACTCATAGGTGACCCTGTGGTCGAGTTAATACGTTCTTCAATAGCTTCTTAATGGTTCAACCAATTTTCTTGATATTCTCAGACCATATTTATGTCGTCAATGCGCGTAAAATATGCTATCAAAACATTGGATAGGTCACGCTGAAGTCAAGTTATTAATAAATTCTACATTTATGGACCAATGTGACTCATATTCACAAAATATGTTGGCTTAATGCCAAAAAAGAAAATTGCAAAATTTGGGCTTGATAGGTGGCGCTGAAGCCAAGTTATGAACAAATTCTGTATTTATGGATCAAAATGACTCATAGGTGGCCCTGTGGTCGGGTGTATACATTATTCAATAACTGTTAAATGGCTCAACCAATCTTCTCGATATTCTCAGATCGTATTGATATCGTCAATGCGCGTAAAATAGACTTTCAAATTTTCGATAGGTGGCGCTGTTGTCGAGTTATCATTAACTTTTGTATTTATAAGCAGAAATAATGCCTATCCTGCAATCGCACTAACGACCTCTTCTGTCCAGACTTTACAGGGACTTTAACCAAATCAAACTCATCACGCCGCCTACCGGAAAGGGCAAACCAATATCTTCGGGACCGGTAGTTGTAGTATATAGTCGCTCAGTACATGACTTTTAAACTGGAATTATTTTGCTGTTAAGCATTTTATTTGTTTTTCTCAGGTCTGGGATTGTTGAAATATCCCTTTTCCAATCAGCTATTCAATTTCAAATACTAAAAACAAAGTAGAGGGGATAGTTCCACTACAGATGTGAAGATGGCTCCTCCGGCTAAGTCAACTTAACAACATACAAGGAAATGTGCAACTATCCAACAGATGGCGCGGTTGTATAACTTAATCAAGGTCGACTGGATTTTGCTATCGCTGCGCGATATAAGAACGTCACATAACGAGATTTTCCTGATCCTGATAACCTGAAAATATGGATCATTATATGGCGCCATCTATCTAAAATATTATAAACTACTTGGTAATCGCAGAGCATTTTTAAAATCACGTGCTAAAAATATGCAATAAGATTGCATTATATCATGTAGGCTTTCACGTGGTATCATTTTGCTTCATGACAATCGCATTGCGATATTCATATCTTTGGCTCACCGAAAAAGGCACGGTAAAAGAATTTTTCAATCAGCAATTACACGAATTTTACGAACAGGATGTTTATCAGATACGTTGCTTAAATGTTGTGTTAATAACTTGTAAATATATTTATTACTACATTTTTTATTAACTAGAACTCTCTCATACAAGGAAACAATTCCCAAAGATTTAAGAAAATTCGACAGATAAATTAATTGAATGAAATACAAGAAGGAACGTAGATGTCTGGTAATCAATTCTGAAAAAGCTAAATCTTGCACTAATTGCTCATTATTTGGAGATATGTCATCCACGTTGTCTACTTCCCGAAAACTTTGAAGAGAAACATAAAATGCAATAACTAAAAATACAATTACCTAAATCCACAATGCAATAATCAACATAATATGCGACATTTGAAATATGATTGGAATAATTCCGTGTTTCGGGCGTAATTGAAAATCACCCTCCCCGGTCTTTCTTCTGCTGTATCGAAACACGTAACATGTACATGGCAGCCGGAGGCGGTGGCTTTTGAAAACGCATTAAATAAATTCGATCGCGTAAGGGCGAGGTGCTTCGACCCTTCTGCTTGCCGTCGTCGGTCATTGTGATATTATTCAAGGCTGTATCGACTGCAAACATAAGCTGAAGGTTAGCCCTGGGTGCGCCCCGACTCCAATGTCAGCCGCTACTCTACTACAACCGTTCAGATTAAATCGTCCATTCAGGCAGAGCTTACAGAATATAAAATTTCTATACGCACCAGATTGCCTTTTGTTATATGATTTGGGAGGTCGAATTAAAGCTAAAGCTCGCTGACGTATCACGTTCACGTTTTCTTTTAATATTAAAGACACATTATTTATACAGCGTGTCCAAGAAATAAAAAGACGGAGTAGCAGGTATGCAAAGTCCGAACAGAAACAGGCCCAAATATACCGCAATAGCGAAGAAATTAAAAATTTTTTTTTCTATGTGTTTTCTAGATAAAAAAATTACATTACGGACCTGGCACAGAGTGTATATTTATAAATACACGTAAGAATGCTCATTTGTAAATAGAAACGAACACGCATTCATAGAAAAATACGCTTTTATTTGTATAGAACGGGAAAAAACCGTTAAATCGTACTCATTCATTTAAAACATATTTTTTGCCCGATGCGTCTAGATGACGCAGCTATGTAGTCGGTTGTTGACCCAGATGGGCGACACACTTTATTGCAGACAATAAAAGATTGTTTTTATTTTTAAAATAGGAAGGTTGTTGATCTTTAATGTGTTTGTAGTCGGAAACAGCTGATTATCACTAGGCAACAAATTTTCGAAAAGTTCATGCTTCCAAGCTGAAAATTGTCATTTCTTAATGAATTCAATGTGCTGAACACGAAAATGACTAAGAAAAAGCTGAATTGGCTACGGGTTTTCTGTAATATGTACGCATATTTCAGAAAAAGTGTACTTATGTCAATATTATAATACATGGTAAGAAAACATTTACGCATATTTCAGAAAAAGTGTACTTATGTCAATATTATAATACATGGTAAGAAAACATTTACGCATATTTCAGAAAAAGTGTACTTATGTCAATATTATAATACATGGTAAGAAAACATTAGTCAGCTCCCGGCTTTCGACTTCTTTTGGCCTGCCGTTTGTAGTGGACTTGTGGAGCATCTCTACTGATTGTCCAACAATAGTCAGCTAGCATTGACGTAGACCATTTGCCTTGGTACCGTTGCTCCATGGTGGCAATGTCCTGATGAAAGCGTTCGCCGTGCTCATCGCTGACCTGCCCGCAGTTATCAGGAAAGAAATCTAAGTGGGAATCAAGAAAGTGGATCTTTAAGGACATATTGCAGCCGAATTCATGAAACAAAGCCAACATATCCTCAACCAGACACTTGTAATTTTCTGCCTTGTCATTCCCCAGGAAGTTTGCTGCCACTTGATAGAATGCATCCCAAACCTGTTTTTCTTTACCTTGACGAAGTTCCTCAAACTTGGGGTCTCGGAAGAGCTGTCTAATTTGAGGCCCCACAAAGATGTCCTCTTTAATTTTGGCTTCACTGAGTCGAGGGAATTTGTCATGCAGGTACTTGAATGCTGGTGCATTCTTATCCATGGCTTTTACCAAGTTTTTGACAAGACCGAGTTTGATGTGTAAAGGAGGAGTGATGATTTTGTGTGGCTGTGCCAATGGTGGGTGCTGTACATTCGTTTCTCCAGGCTTAAAAAATGCTCTCGGAGGCCAGTCTTTCTTGATGTAGTGCAAATCGATTGCTCTGCTGTCCCACAGACAAAGAAAACAGCAGTACTTTGTATATCCCTGCTGCAAACCCATCAACAGAGATACTACCTTCAGGTCAGAACATATCTGCCAGCCATACTTGCTGTAGTTAATCGTCTCCAGTAGCTGCTTTAGATTGCCGTAAGTCTCCTTCATGTAGACCGCATGTGCAATAGGTATGGATGGAAGCTGGTTCCCATTATTCAACAAAACCGCCTTTAGGCTCAGTTTTGAAGCGTCTATAAACAGCCGCCATTCGTGGGGATCATGTGCAATACCGAGAGCTTGTAGTAGACCATCAATATCGCAGCAGAACACAAGGCTTTCTTCTTTCTTAAAGAAAGATTCGAAGAGCTGATGGCGAGTGCGAAATGAAGTCACTCGGACATTCTGTTCCAGAAGATTCCACTGTCGAAATCTTGAGGCCAGTATCTCCGCTTTGCTTTTCGACAGATCCAAATCGCGAACAAGATCGTTCATTTCATCCTGGGTAATTTTATGTGGTGCAGATGTTTCGTCAAAGCACGAAAAGTCATCATCCTTACTGCCACGTTGAGGAGAACTCGCCGACGCATGGCCATCCTCATCGTCTGAACTGATAGAAAAATCTGTAGGAGGTTCTGGAATTGGGACTCCTTCGCCATGAGAGACAGGTCGCAGAGCAGATGGTATGTTAGGGTATTCAACTGTCCACTTCTTCTTCTTGGTGATGCCTCCAGAAGCTGGTCGTACCATACAGAAATAACAGTCGTCAACGTGATTGGTGGGCTCCCTCCAAATCATGGGCACAGCAAATGGCATTGCCTTTCTTTTGCCATTAAGCCACTGTGAAAGATTTACGGCACAAGTGCGGCAGCATACGTGTGGGGCCCAGTCTTTGTCCTGGTCGCCTATCTTGCAACCAAAATACAAATGATACGCTTTCTTAACTGTTGCACTGATGTTCTTTTTCTGTGCAGCAAATATCACTTCTCCGCAAATATAACAGAAGTTATTTGCACTATTAACACAGTTACGAGGCATTGCTACTGTTTAGTTACTTTACACTATAGCAATCACTTATGTATGCTAGAGCTTCGAAAAATATGCGCGAATGAACGGACATTGCACGAGTTAACTGTCAAGTCGGCCATTTATAAATAAACTATAATTAGCTATTGCTTGATATTGCGCAATCAATTTCGCAACACTCTCAATGGAAACTTACAGTAAATGCTGCATTAACTTCTTTGCATGAAGGGGTGATGCAATATGACGCAAAATTTCGTAATTTCTCACTAAATTGCATTACATTATGCAATAGCATCTATACAATGGACAAAACGTCAATATCTCTTGAACGTGAGCCAATCAACTTTTTTCAATGTGATATTCGTGTTCAGCACGTTGAATTCATTCAGGATTGGGTACTTTCACCTAAGAAGCAATTTCACTGTTGACCAGTGTTATTATTATTTTAGAATATTCAATAAATCGTAGTCTTTCTAGCCTTTATTACAGTAAATATCAAGAATGTTTTTTTTTTCTAGCAGATGTAAAATTAAAGTAATTAATGGTTTGATATTTATCATGAAGTATCTATTCCTCCTCATTTTTTTAACACAAGTAATAAGTCGTCCAGGGTTGGCGTAAGGCCAATTGATAGCATTTGTTTGTGTTTGATAATCCGAATTATAATACTAAAAGATAAAGTACTTATACCACATTAACCTTCGGATGCTATCTTTTTCATCAAAATTGAATAAATTTTGATACGATAGTTTTCCTATTTTTACTATTTAACTTTTTTATTATTTATGATGTTTCTGTGCACCGACAATTGTATAAAAACAAAGAAAACGAAAAATATTACGATTTTTTAGTGTGGGGTCATATTTGACCCCATCACGTTTGTTGATGTGATTTCATTTTGTGTTTGAATAATTATTTTCTGCTTCGCATATCGTTTCTAAACTCAAAATTTCAATAGTGTTGCAGTAATTGTGTCATCCCGTCATTGTCAGCATGTCTCGTAGATATTTGACGCAAGCTGGACTTGAAGAAGCTGCAAATATTGACTTTGATGACTTCGACGGGGGTGACATACCTAGCGCAGAGGAAGATGTTGTATTTGACGGCAGCAATGAAGAAGAAAACAATGACGAAGATGACGACAACAAAATTGAAGCTGTAGAAGATAATAATAATGATTGTATTGAAATAATAATATTAAGAATTAATTTAGTTATTGAAAAAGAACACTAATTTTATTTTTAAAAACGTATATTTAAGATTTAAGCATTCGTTGAAATATGTAATAATAACTAAAATAAGTTGCCTACATTTAAGGAGGCACTGATGTACCAAAAATAAACATGAATTGTAGATACACATTAAATGAATACATATAAATTCAAATATAAATAATGGTACCAATTCATTTGAAAGATTTTGTTATAATAATACTTAAGATATAGTAAATACCTGTAACAATATCTATGTACAGAAAAAGGGTATAAATCAAAACATTTCTAGTTCGAAGTGACAGATCGTAAATAAGAATGTTTTATGTAAACAGTAACTGCATAAATTAAAATACACTTATTCGTTCTTGTATGGATAACATAAAGGCTTCAAAGAAAATGGAAATGGTCATGTATGGTTTAAAAACCTGCAAAAAGAAAATACAATGTTAATGTCGGTGATAGCACTCTACAAATTGACGTGTTACCTGAGAAGAGAGGGCATGGATAGAAATCGGGGATGATGTGATGGGGGCGACCGATCTTAGTAGTGCGGGCTCCGCGAGAAAAATCTCAGTTGATTACAACGTCTTTCCCGTATTATCAAATTGAAGAATTTCTAACAGAAAAGTAAGAATAACATTGGTAAATGGAAAAAGAAAATGTATAACAAACGAGGAAAAAGGTAATGCATTCATATACAAGTACAATGAGGGACTATACTAAAGAGGAAGGAAAGAAAGATATACTTACTGAAGATGAAACGCAATAAGTCTGTAAAAAACAATAATAACAAGCAGTTCAAGTTATCGCCATTAGTGTGTAACTGTCAAAGACTATGTGCGTGTATTGGTTCAAGTATGACAACCTGAAGAAAACAAATTAAAAAGAATTTTATCAGGAGCGTTTTAAAAAATCAATGCCAACCAAAAAGTTAGTTTGATAAGAGAGGCGCTACAGATTGCCGATAGTCAATTGTTTTGAATATATAAGGCAAGAAACAAGAATGAACATGCAGATTCCAAGTTTGTAATTCAAGCAGAAAAGACGCGAATTTTTGTAAAGAATTAATAAATCTGAAAGCGAAAGTGAATGTAGGGTTGATATACACTACTTATCAACTCACAATTAGATAATTTGTATTAAGATCCAGAGTTCAATTTTAATTTAGTTTCTTTTAAAAAAAATTCATTCAATTAAGATGGAGGATATCAACAAGATAGAATTTGATAAAATATATGATGAAATGAAGTAAGTTAGGAGACAAATAATTCAATATAGGAATAGTTAATGGTGCTAGACGTGCTGAGGGTACTATGTGAAAATATTTGCCTTTAGTAAATCGTTGGGCATCATTAATTAAATGAATATTATCTGGTTTCATAACAATATTTTTTTTTCACAAAAATAATAAAAGGATAGTTAATGGTATTAAATGTGCTGAGGGTACTATGTGAAAATATTTGCCTTTAGTAAATCGTTGGGCATCATTAATTAAATGAATATTATCTGGTTTCATAACAATATTTTTTTTTCACAAAAATAATAAAAGGATAGTTAATGGTATTAAATGTGCTGAGGGTACTATGTGAGAATATTTGCCTTTAGTAAATCATTGGACATCATTAATTATAATATAGTCATTTAATTTAGCAATTCAAATAAAAATAAGTACGAATAAGCGGGGATGTCTTTGGTGGGCTGGTGCTAAGCTGCTAGAGGTACAATGTGAGAATGTTTACAGCTAGCGATTAGTATCGGTCAGTTTCAGAGCATTCACGTTACAAGGTTCTAGATTACCAAGGCACTATGTGAAAATGTATGTTTTGGTGAAATAGAGTTGACTTCGTATTAATAAACAAACTATCAAGAATAAATAATTTTTTTTATTTAAACGAACAAGATAATTATTCTTCCAGCTATCATTAGAGATGTATACGTATTTCACAAGCATTATAACTCTAAAGTGAGTACAAATGCTTTCCTTTTTTTTGTCTTTGTAAAACTAATATATATGGATATAGTGTGGCAATATTATTAATGATCGTCAAATATTTACAAAATATAAATTTAATTTTTATATGAGAGTTAGATACTTTGTTTAATTTTGACCTTATCCCAAATAAAACTGAATAAGAGGTGTACCAGAACAAAAGAAGCAAATCACTGCAATAAATCATAAGAACTTTTAGAATATTATGCTGTTAAGGAAAAAGCTTATGAATAGACTATAATAATTTCATCATAAATCAGATTCATTTAAATTATTGAGTCGACAACAATATGTCGGATACGAGTGATAAAGTTAATGCTTTTTATAGAAAACTGGAATTGTGGAGTACAAATGTACAGCAAAAAAAAACTAGAAATGTTGATGAATGTGTTAAAACTTACAAGACTGAAGATCAACAAGTGGAAGTTGTTTTTGTAACCACTGAAAATCATTTAACCATGTTGGCAAATAATTTTACAGAGTATTTTCTTGCTGACTTCAGCTTGATATGATATCAAGGCTTCACGGCAAGTGTCGAAATCAAAAGACCATGTCGTAATAAATCACTCTTTGAATTTTGGGCAGGGTTGCATGATGAGTTTTCTGCACTGAGAACATGAGCATTTCGTATACTATTATACTTTTCAACATCCTATCTTTGCGAAACCGGATTTTCTGCGGTGGCTGCTTTGAAGAGAAAATATAGACCTCAGCTAAATATAGAAAAAGATCGTAGAGTGTCAATTTTTAATATTGAACCTTTTTACGAAAAATGTTGCTCTGCAAAATGGGCCCAAGTGAGTCACTAATAATTATTATCTTGTTTCTAATTTAATATTGTTAAGTTAGAAACAAAATGCAAAAGGAAAAATCCCTTAAAATACATTCTGACATCAATCTGACTCAATATACTCGCGCCCCCCATTTAGGTTTATCACGCCCCAGAGGTTGAGAGTCGCTGCGTTAAGTAGATAGGTTTTTCAATTTTTCAATTTTCCAATTTATTAATTGTTGTTTTTGTTGTAATCATGTGATACATCATTTCATAATTTGAACATTGTATTATCGAGCATTTCTGTAATTGTATTGCCCCATTTGGAGTTTTCTGTTGGGTAATTAATAAAGTTATTATTATTATTATTATCATTATTATTATTATTATAGGTCACAATATTGTCAACATCCTCGACATTCATTCTTTGGTCACATAATACAACATCATGAAACATTTTGCTAATATTTTATTACATTTCTTTCCTGTCTAAATCGTTTCAAACGCAGCCTTGATTAGAAGCTACAATACGCTTCTTATGTTGACAATCTACAGTGTGAGGCAAGGGGTGTTTGTAGTGCCATCTAATGTGTTCTTTAAGCGAATAAATATCCATATTGCTATATGCTTGATTGCTTACTCTCCAATTAACTTAATTATTTAAATTACTCACATTGTATCTTTAGAAAAACGTAGAAACTCACTGTATTAATCAAACTATTTTTGGATAGTCGTGTTATCTAATCGTTTCTCTATAATTCTACATATTTTCAGGTACGCGTTTCATTTTACGCGGCCCGAAGCATCGACAAGACCAACGTAATTTGTCACTCATGTTGTAAATTTCAACAGGATAATTATAAAGCATAATATTACCAAGCAGATTAATACGTGAGTGTTAATTAGTGCTAGAAGTTGTTGAGTTAAAGACATAAGATACGATGTAACCTGTTACCAACGAGGAAACTTCCATGTAACGCTATCATGCTGTAGTCTTATATTTTAGAGATATATGTTGTATTACATGGGAATATATAGTTACCTAATTTATATTTTTCTCTATATCTGAACACTTTTTCGATTAAATTAAGGACATAATTTTATGTGCAATTATATTACATTGTATTAAATCAATTTTATTTAAATGTATTTTTTCCAAATTTAAAATGAATTGAATACAACGAAACTGAAATTTTCTGGTTGCGCTTATTATTTTGATACTCTTTAATTACATGCAGTGTTGATGAAGTACTGTAATCAAATATAAGGTATGCGTAATAGTTCTCATAATAAGCAGTATTTATAATTAGAACTATAGCCAGCTTAGCACTTATTCGAAGAAAGGTGAACTCAAAACCAGGAAACGATACAGAAGGGAACCGTATTTTCAGTTTTTCGGTATGCGACCTTTAATTTGACATGTCGGTATGTAATTAGGCTTAAGTGTAAGAGTATCCTTAAAAGCAACAGGAAACTTTAATATTAACGCACAAAAAATCCATCTGACGTTTGATTTGCGATGAAAATTTGATTCTACTTATAAACAGTCAAGACAATCAATAGGCGATGACACTTGATGGAAAACGTCATAATTCAGTGATATAATAGTGTCCATCGACGTGTTATGTCATCTCATAAATGTTGTGAACTGACAGGACTGAAAACACCAAAGATGTAACAATCGAGAGATGTGCTGTAAAATACGAAAAAATGAGGTGTGGCCACCACACGACTTTCTTATACGTATGAGCGTTTCAAACTATACAATTTTAAGAATTTTTTTATACAAAACTTATTCGAAATCCGATTCTAAGTACTTTCATTCTCTTAATAAATCGCTATAGAATGCATACTTTGCAAGATATTCGAAAAAAAGTGCTACTCGCTAAGAGTAAAAGTGCTACTTCCGGTCCGAATTTTGAAATTTCATATATACAAAAATATTGCAAATCCAGTTCTAAATACTTTTGTACTCTTGATAAATATATATAGAATGCATAAATTACGACATATGGAGTATGCGTCAATCATCTGGAGCCCATACTATGCTACCTACAAGCGTGAATTAGAGTTGATTCAGCGGCGGTTTGCCAAGTTCTTATGGTTTCGTCTGGATGGTCACTATCCGGAGCGTAGCACTGATCACGATATTCTGTTATCACGTATTACTTTGACCTCTCTTAATTTCAGACGAACTATCGCCAGTCTAATATTTCTAGTTAAGCTTTGCCGGAACTATATTGACTCTCCCGCATTACTTTCAATGCTTAATTTTCGTATTCCGCATTTCGGTGTTCGGAACAGCAGCACCTTCTATTTACCGTTTGCACGCACAAATGCATTATTAAATTCCCCTGTTTACGTGATGTGTTCTCACTTTGATAGCATTTCGTCTCAGTGTGATTTGTTTCATTCTACTATTGGTGGAGTTAAGGGTGTTGCGGTGCGAACATTCAATAACTTTGCTTAGCACTGATTGTATTTGCAGTCACTATTCTTTCTATTTTCATATTTTTATGTTTTTCATTTTTCAGCTACTTCTTACTGTTTAGTTTTTAAGCACTCATTATATATTTGTTATCTTGCAAATTGTCCTGTAATTGGAATATGTATATTCTGTTGGGCAATAAAGTGAATTATTATTATTATTATTATTATTATTTGCAAAAAATCGCTATTCGATAAGAGTAAAAGTGGTACTTCCTGTCTGAATTTTGAAATTTTTTTTATACAAAAAATATTACGTACTTGTCTAAAAAGCATGACTTGCGAAATATTCGCAAAAAACTGATTTTCGATAAGAGTAAAAGACCTACTTCCGGCTGGAAATTCGGAAAACTTTTTTAAGACAATTTGTCTTAAACTTAATTTTAAGTACATATGAATTCTTTATAAATTTGTTTAAACTTAGTAGTTGACGAAATATGGCAAAATTAGATTTTTTCACTGAAGTAAACTGCTACTTCCGGTCTACCGATTTTACTGAAAAACTAATCAGATCCCAAGAGGGAGATTATACATGTAAATACAAAATTTGGAATTGATAACTATAGCGGTTTCACCGCTATCGTGGTCACAGACAGAGACACACACCTGTTTGTGTGTGTGTCTCTGTCTGACACAGACATTTTTAAAAACCACTTTTTCGGTATCAGGGGACTTCAAAACGTGGACATCTGCAAAAATCTCGAGGTCGAACATTTTTATCATCACAATACTTCCTTATACTACTTATATGAAAGTAAAAATGTCGAGGAAGTATAGTCACTCTCATCGACAAATTTTCAAGCTTTAAAGTCACAAAGCCGACAGATATTGGACAGTTAGGGAATGAAAAGTGCATTTATTTGGCTGATTACAAGAAACTGATACTTAAGCGATTAAAAGGGATCGATATATTCCATTTTGTGTGAATAAAAACTCTAAATTTCAGTAACTTCTGTCAAACATTTATATGGGCGCGAACGAGCAGTCATAGTATGGATACATAATGGCATAGAAATGAAAAAATGCAGGTTCAAGTGTGATACTTTTACTGAAATGAAATACCTAGTAGATATATATTATGGTTATTACCAATTATTACTGTTGTATCGTTCTTTCTATATCTATTTGTTCTATGTCGACTAATATCTAATAAAATATCTCCATATTCTATAAATTACTATAAATTGTCAACAAAATTAAAATCTACTATCTATGTATTTATAATAATAACAATAACGAGTTTTTTGCATTATAAAAACGGTTTTTAATATAAAAAAAATTACATACAATTGCCACATTTACTAATGTCAATAATGACATTCAATTTGACAATTAGGTCTCTCAATAGATTTTTAAAGTTTATAGGAACGAATAAAACGTCAACAACTAACTTCTGACGCAATGACAGTTTGTGCAAAAGTTTAAATTAGACGTATAAGTATATAAGGGGCGTCAAAAGTTTAGAAAATCGGACATTATAAAAAGCATCATGGCAATGCTCCCGTTTTACAGGATATTGGAATAAAGCTGTAAGCGAATGCAAAAGAGGTGGATTCAAGCTCGAAGAGATTGACAAATTTATTTAGTTAGTATCATAATTACCCTTATCCCTATGATCTAATACGCGGCAATAATGTGGCACGCAATCAATGTACAGACATGAGCAGGAAATAGCAAACGAGTACTGAAGCTATTTTGTCATATTTTTGCTAGATTATTAGTGGCATGTTGTCTATTCCATCTTCATTAAGAGTCTTTTATACCTCCTCCTGGTTGCGTTAATACAGAGTGATATAGAAATCACTTATTCTGTACAACTCCTTTAACTTTAAACTTCATTAATAACCTTCCATCTTATATGAAATTACAAAAGTATTACTAATGTTGCTATCGTATTTTGTTGCCAACTTTAGATAAATCTTGGTTAACTTTAGGGATGAAACTCGGATGCTTTTAGGACCGTGTAGAACACGATTAGAGATTGAGGATTCAAATTCATCACATCGTCAATTGACCACCGAGTATGATAAAATCAAATTAAAATTTATCAGAACCCTATCTGAAGCGTTGCCACATCCACATCTACGTCAAAGTTACCCGTAGATAATTAAATGAAATTATGTTAAATCTCGTATACGTGAACAATACCCGCGGCTCAACTTTATGCAAATTCCCCCCAAAATTTTCGTCACTACTCTAACTCTAACGAATCTTCCACTATACAATTAATAATTACCAACATACATATTTCGTACGTGTAGATACGCAGACAATGTATCTCGGAGTTATTTTCAAATTAACACCCGAAAACTGACAGATACGCTTTTCGTAATTCACACATCCATAATATATATATATATATATACATTGTACATCGCATACTCACTTCATGATAATGATGATGTTTATAATTTTAATCTAGAGAACAGACGAAACTTTTGTCAGCATTAAAACTCACATACATTCATTGTATACACATTAAACTAATCTAATAAAACATCCCCCCCATTCCTACTTCCTAAAGGGCTTACTGTGCGTTCGACTGTTGAGTGTGTGTGAGAGTGTGTGTGCCTGCGCCTGTAAGAGAAGTTATATCGCTTTGTGTTCTACAGCTATTGTTGTCAGGATGAACGTGGATGCGCCTGTGTGCGTTAATACAAGTATTTGTGTGAAAGAATGCCTGTTTTATGTATGCCTAAAGTTTGCTGTATTATATATGTATATATAGAAAACAGCTATGATGCTGGGGAAATTACTAAAAACGAGTGGTGAAACGTTATAATGTGTAATAACGTAACCTTTCGTTAAAGTTTACCATTATAGTAAGACTTCCTGATGCTGTTTTATTGTTTGATTATATTAATAAGAGGGTCGTTCTTCTTGTCAAGTAAGAAGCTATGAAAGATACCGAAAGAGCCACTACATCAAACTCAGAATGAGTTGTATGTTTTTTTAGCGTCAAAAAATTATTAAATTTGACCAAACGCGCATGAATTTGCTTTCGAAGAAAAAAACAATCAATGTGATATTTACTGCTTGCATAGAGGCTTTTTCTAAATCACAAACGAGTATTATTATTAATTTTCTGCGTCTAAGTATAGAGCAGCACTGCATGCGAAAACGTTCAACTACATTATAATGTTCGGAAAGTGCAAGTCATTCCGCCCATTGTAAAATCGCTTTTTCATATTATGTCAGCCAATTCCGATTTTTTCTCTGAAATACTTTGGAACAATTTAGAATAAACCTAGAACAACCTGGAACTATCGTCAGAATTTAGATTTTTGAAAAAAGAGGCGCTGAAGAAAAATTGTTTTTTGCAGTTTTTTCGGCCAATTATGATTTATTTTTTGAAATATTTTGGAACAATTGAGAACACACCTAGGACAACCTGGAACAACCGTCAGAATTTATATTTTCGAAAAAACTTTACATTTTTGAATATAATTTTTGAAATATCTTTTGATATATAAGAAATGCGGTTCTGATGTATTAGAATAATGTTTGGAACAAATCTAGAGCAATCTGGAACAACCCTCAGAATATTAGTTTTCGCAAAAAGGGGGGCTGTGAGAAAATCGTTTTTTCCTATTATCTCGGCCAATTATGATTTTTTTCTTTGAAATACTTTGGAACAACTTAAAACAAACCTAGAACAAACTAGAACAACCGTCAGAATTTCGATTTTCGAAAAAAGAGGCGCTGACGAAAAATTGTTGTTTGCAGTTTTTTCGGCCAATTGTGATTTATTTTTTGAAATATTTTGGAACAATTGAGAACACACCTAGGACAACCTGGAACAACCGTCAGAATTTATATTTTCGAAAAAACTTTACACTTTTGAATATAATTTTTGAAATATCTTTTGATATATAAGAAATGCGGTTCTGATGTATTAGAATAATGTTTGGAACAAATCTAGAACAATCTGGAACAACCCTCAGAAGTTTAGTTTTCGCAAAAAGGGGGGCTGTGAGAAAATCGTTTTTTCCTATTATCTCGGCCAATTATGATTTTTTCTTAGAAATACTTTGGAACAATTTAAAACAAACCTAGAACAACCGTCAGAATTTCGAATTTCGAAAAAAGAGGCGCTGACGAAAAATTGTTTTTTGCAGTTTTTTTGCCAATTATGATTTATTTTTTGAAATATTTTGGAACAAATGAGATCACACCTAGGACAACCGTCAGAACTTATATTTTCGAAAAAACTTTACACTTTTGAATATAATTTTTGCAATATCTTTTGATATATAAGAAATGCGGTTCTGATGTATTAGAATAATGTTTGGAACAAATCTAGAACAACCTGGAACAATCCTCGGAATATTAATTTTCGCAAAAAGGGGGGCTGTGAGAAAATCGTTTTTTCCTATTATCTCGGCCAATTATGATTTTTTCTTTGAAATACTTTGGAAAATTTTAAAACAATCCTAGAACAATCTAGAACAACCGTCAGAATTTCGATTTTCGAAAAAAGAGGCGCTAACGAAAAATTGTTTTTTGCAGTTTTTTCGGCCAATTATGATTTATTTTTTGAAGTATTTTGGAGCAATTTAGAACACACCTAGGACAACCTGGAACAACCGTCAGAATTTGCATTTTCGAAAAAACTTTGCACTTTTGAATATAATTTTTGCAATATCTTTTGATATATAAGAGATACGGTTTTGACGTATTAGAACAATGTTTAGAACAAACCTACAACAACCGAGAACTACCGTCAAAATTTTAATTTTTGCAAACACTCGATCTGACTTCATACTTTTGGCTTTCGTTTTTTACATTTTCTCGTTTGATTTTGACTTTTTCTTTGAATTACTTAGGAACTGTTTAGAACAAACCTAGAGCAACCTAAAACAATCCAAATCACACAAGTTAGTATTAAAAATCACGAAAACATCGTCTCAATATACCTAATCTGTTCTTTAGGGAAATACTTAGAGTATATTCCCTGTATATCAAGTACCAATAATCAAAAGGGCATAAATTTTGTTATTTTTTAGAATAATTTTGGAATGTGCAATTTACTAGTCGGGAAACAGGAAATGAAGTCATCCACACTGTATATACAGCACGCATTGTTACATATTCCGATGTAATTCGTTTCACATATATCAAAAATAATTGCTGGCGCACTAATACGCTAAGGAATTTTCATTTTACATGCATGTGATTTACGATCGAGAAAAGCTCCAGCTTCATATTAAAATTCTGCCGCACGCGTTAATGGAGAATAGATGTGTTTGTATTCCAGGGATACACTGTACGTTATATTCGCGTGTCATGGAAAACTGAGATGGAAAGTTTACGTTTTTTCTAAGATATCTGTTTATTCCTATCGATTAGCTTAGAGTAATTTGGAGTAACTTGACGATGTTAAGAGAAATAATAAAAAACTTGAATTTGATTACTGGTAACATTTGCACGCATTGCGTCCAGCATCTCAAAGTCCGCTACCCAGAAACACTTCCCTTCTTGAAATATCTATTTTAAATTTTTATTTGAAATCAAAAAAATTATTGTGAGAATTAATGATGCTTAATAAAGTGTCAGAGGATATACATTCGCACGTTATATCCTCTTAACACCCAACACCATTAATAATTTTATTTGTGTTGTTAAAAAAAACTAATGAATGTATATTACTACAGGACAATATCTATTATCCCTGCTGCACATCGTTATATTGAATATACATTTGCACGTTATATTGCAATATACGCATAGCAACATTGATAAATCTTTGTATCGAAAACTTACTTTGTATTATTGAAAAACTCTTCGAATTCTGCCATAGGCATCTCCATTTTTGAAATACAAAAATTATTAACAAAAGAAAAATTATTATTATGAATGAAATCTAAATACAAATAAAATTAATATGCTAATACAAAAAAAAATAATGAACGAATATAATCGTGGTGTATCTGACCCTACGATTTAATGTCTTTTCAAGTCGCATTTAATCTCTCTCCAAGTAACTAACTAATTAATAATCTTGTTCATTATTGTTTTCAATTTATATACCCGGGAAGACACGTGTACCGCTCCCTACGCCATCCTTGGAACTAATATTTAGGTTGTCGCCCTGCGTCTTCAGTGAGATCTCTACCTTCAAATTGCCTTCTTGACACAAACACACGCACATATATTGTTTTTGACAGTTCGTTTACTAAAACACATTGAAATTGTTCGCTTATTTAAAAAGTCTTTCACTTAAACTATTTGGTATCTTCCAAAGTAGGTATATATTTATTAATACAATTATTCCTTATATTTGTTTATGAATTTGTTACCTTCTTCATTATTTGCCACATACTTCTTTTTTTCCATTCACTAACACAATTCTTATTTTTCTTTTATTTTCAGCTTTCGGTAAAATTGGAAATATATTGTAAATAACAGGTATTCTTCTTCCAAGATTACTCGCACTACCACGATCCATCTGGCCTGCTATTTCATCGCTTGTTTCCACCCAAGATTTTTCTAATGGTGATATATTTATCTGTAAGAAACAAACGAAGTTTACATCATATTTTCTTTTTGTAGGTCTTAAAACCGTACAAATCTCTCTCTACAGTCAATGAAACATAGTGCTACACACATGAATTCATGAATGTATTTTATTTTTGTTCAGCTGTCTTTATATAAAAAACACTACTGCTGACTGTGTCATGTCAAGATATTTTTATATCCTTTTTTATCTATAGTTACAAGTGAAAGTAAATTTTATTCTTTAAGTATGATTTATTTTAATTTCTTTTATTGAATTTCTATTACCTTATGCACGTTTTTAAGTTCACATAATTTATTCAATTATATTTTTCTCCCGTGCATAACGTATTTTATCTTCTTCATACAATTTTCGCATTTAAGTCTGCAATAGGCGACCGACTCCGATAGATTTTCGTCTTCGCTGGGACCGGTAGAGATACCGTAAAGTGGAGATAGACGACGCGTAAAACCTTGTCTGAAATGTGTGTGACAAGGTTTACTGTTTAATGTTTTTTATCTTTAAAAATAAGTCAATAAATTTGATTTTTTTCTTTATATCGTATATCAAATGTGCAGCTGGCGCGTAGAGGTCGTTTTTTTTCTTTTGTGTACCAGCCTTAGTTAGTAGACCTTAATCAAATTCCATGCATTTTTGTGGTTATTTCTAAAACACATAAGTTTCTTAAGAAAATGAATTAGTACAAAACCGGACCTTGACACTATAAATTGATGCCTTTTGCACCACTAACCCAAATTTGAGATTCTAAAATTACAAAATGAGTTTAAAAAACGCGAAACGGCGATGCCTTAATTTTCGATTGGTAAACGCCCCTCTTAAGTGTCTATTTTAAACTTATATAGAAAACTCGTAATTTTTATTATTTTACTTACATATGATAAAACATTTTAATTTTATTGACAATTTATAGTAATATCAGAGAAGGGTGACCTTGGTATAGAACAAATACATATAAAGAACGATCAACAGTAATAATTGGTAATAACAATATTAAATATATAAAGGTGTAACATGTCATCAGTCAAAAACCACATTGCTAATTTTGCCTGTTTTTTGTCTCGTGTTAACACAGAGAGTGCGTAAAAGAGAACTGTAGGCTTTTATTATATACAAAATTCAGTTGCCGTTTATTAAGTTAGCATGTCTAGGAATCTCTATAACTTGTACTACCTACTTTAAACAAATGTTACGTATAGTATAAATTTTGCATTAAAATATTAAAGAAATAAGATTTCATTGGTTCAATTGCTTCCCTGTTTGTAAAATAACAGTCATTACTCACGACATCAACTGCGTAACTAATCTCTTATGGAAGAAGTCTTAATAACTTTCATTTTAGAGAAATTTAAAAGGTTTCATAATTTTGTTCCGTAAAAAGGGCACCATAAAAGTATATTTAAACAAAAAATTTTGGGTGTGCTTTAGGCCATACGGCAGAAGTGAAAACTTCATCAAGACGAGGTTAATAATACGAAATACAACTTTTTTTTCGTTCTATATTCATTTACATTTCCATTTTCCATTTTCCTTCTATATTACATTTAAAAAATATATATTTATTATTATTGTCTATACATTATTCTAGTACATTTCGCTCGGTCTGATCAAGTTTTCACTTCAAAAATTCATACGTACGCATGTATATATACAAATATTATGATTCTCATACGAGTACCCGCGCTGGTCTAATGGTAACGTGCCGGCCTTATACCCGGGCGGCTCGGGATCGAATCTGCACGCGGACAAGAATTTTTCAGAAAATAAAAATACAATATTTCGCGTATTTATTCTAAATTTCAATTTAACCGAAATTAAATACCGCTAGTTAGTATTATAATACAAAGCCGAGCGTCGAGCCGACTTTACCCGAACTAGCGTTTCATTCCGAGCGTGACGGCTCAGTCTCGTTCAGTGCCCAACAATCAGTGCATCAACGCGCCCATAGAAGTTTTCACATCAAAAAAGAAGTTAAAATAAATCGATGGACACACATTATATTATATAAAGTACTTTAAAGTTATTCAATAATTTGCGAACAATCCGGTCCTGCCCTCGTTTTAAAAATAGTGGAACACTCCAGCGAACACATTATTGGACGATATTAGGCCTAGACGAGTGGGGGAGATCAGATGGAGACGGGAGATGGCAATCGAGGACCGGTCGAAAGGCGACGGAAGATCGGCTCTCAATCTGGTGCTTTACGGACGCCAGGCATTAGCGGTAGTAGTAGGAAATTTTTGCCCGGTTCATTCTCGGCTTATACATTTCAGTCGTGTTTCGGCATGCGTGAGATTGTACGGATATCTAGTTTAGAACAGAACATTCGGGGGAGTAAGCAGCTGTGCATCGCAGTTCTGTCCTCTATTCTTCTTGTTCCTCTCTGAGTGACCTCTAAAAGATCCCGGTAAAATACATTATTGTCGTATGTATGTATATTTGTAGTGCAAAAACCTGGGTAGGAACGTTATTTTTCAGAGGTGAGCGGGGTGTTATTTCTTGAAGGCAGTATTTGTTTCCCTCCCAACTCGGGCAAAATACAGGTAAGAAGATTCTTTACAATTTGCATATTAAAATGTTGAATTTGTTCCGTTTGTTAGGGCAGAGAAATATATTGTTGTTGTTAGAGCAGTGTAAGTAAATTTAATTTAATTTTTTGCTTATTTTTATTATTCATATATACCTAACACTTTTTAACTGTAATATAAACTTTGAACACGTGTTTTGAGAAAAGTAATATGGCCGTGAACATACGTAAAATTTAAGAATGACATTGCTAAAATGCCTATTTTATATTTTAATTCCATTGAATGCTTTTTAACGATCATTATTATGTCGAGTAATAGGACATTTTAAATGTTATTCTAACCAAACTGATTTATTTGATGTGACACTATATTCCTAGTTGTATATAATATGTATCATATTTTTACATCTTCTAATATAGAAGCATTACACATTTTATTGTCATACAAGATAGATATGGTGTCCTACCAAATATTTTCAGGAATATTGAAGATTTCTTACCACATGTTTTATCATATTTATATTAGTTATTAATATGTACTGTTATTTAAACGAAACAGCAGAATAGAGAAAAAAATATGAAAGTGTGTTATAAATGTGTCTAACAATAGTCGGATACCTATATTTATTAATAAATTTTGTTAAAATTAGATGCGAAAAAGGGGTTAAATGAAAATTTATAGGTTAGAAGTAAATGACTTTAATGTTTATTTATTGGATTTTTTTCTAAAGATATTTTATTTGTTTTTGTAGGTGATTTTATAGTGGAATGTATTCAGAATTAATTACATTCTTATTTAGCACCTAGTACTGCACTTTTATCGTCCGGTTTGTTTGGGCTTTGTATACATAGATACCTAGATTGGATAATCTTACCAGTATTTCTTTTTTACTTCTTATAATTCTTCTACTTTCATCTATTGTTATTTTGTTGAATTCCATAAACTCGCGTAGCTGCTTCCAGTTTACTATATCTGAATATATTGTGCTATCCAGCTAATACCTACTCGGTGTAGGACACTTGACCGGAAGTAGACTAAAATTTAATCCATTTACAATAAGTATGTTCACAACTACAAATCATGTATAAATACTTACAAAATATTTGCATGTAAGCATTTCCTGCATTAAATAGAAACGATAAGAACCAACGTGCTATGTTATCATTTCTAATCATATCAGCTGGAAATATTTTACAGAAGCAGCTTCTGTTTCTTTTGAGGCTAAAATTAACGGCACAACACATTCAATAATTCTAAAATTGTCTACAGACTGGGCTTAACATATATTCATATTTCTCTTAAAACGACTTGATACCACTTTTTTCGGTGAATAAAATGATTGTGCAAGGATTCATATGCAAAATCTACTCAAAACTATATAAGAATGAATGCGATGATTGACATAACCTATGCTGGTAAACTCTGAACCCGAAGATATAAATATTTTTTGAAATATAGTTTTAAATATGACAATAGTAAGTGCAAACATCGTAAATTATTGATTGTAAAATTTAAATTAAAATATAAACTACTTTAAAAGACAACTGTTATCAATATACAAAAATTAACCTCGGAAATAAGTATGATTCACTGTATATTACTGTCACTTTCACTATTTTCAACACAAATATGATGGGGTGTTAGTTAGCCTGTCTATTCCATAAATCCTTAAATTTACAGATTGTATTTAATAACACAGTAAAATAGAATAATACAATGCAAAAATTTAAGAGAACGTTCACAGGTTATTGCTTGGTTATGTTATAAAACAGCAAAACCACGTACTTATTTTTCCATTAAACGTGTCTACGCAAGAACCAATGAAATTTCTTAAAAATATGTACGACTTTGGCGCGATATTTGAATTACTCCTTGTTATTCTGAGACAACCCATAATTAATCAACAAATACAAACTCTTGGTTATGGAAATACTGCAATTATCTATTGGCGAAACGATAAAATAAATAATTCGTATGTCTATTGAGGCCGGGAATTTTCCAAATTTCACTATTCGAATATTCGTTTTGATAAATATTTAAATATTCGAATTACTCGAGTATTCGAATTATTTAAATAATCATTCGAATATCCATGCTTTTGAATATTCGAATATTTGATTAGTTATTATTGTTTTCTGTTATTCGATGTTTTGGTAATCACTTAATAAGGCTTTTTTTTTATTATCACTATGCACAAAAAGGCAACAAAGCGAAAGCGAACAAATTATATTAAAATGATAGGTATTTAGTTACTTACCTTCATTTAAATTGATTGTTCAAAACAAATAAATAAATAATCTTACGAAGCAACTAATAAGAATTAAGATAAAAAAAACTATTTTAATTTGGCCTAGTAGGTACAGGTACATAACATACTGCATATTAAATACACAAATACAAAATACACTACAAAATTATGCGCCAACAAAACACATTTTCCAACTTCAAGCAAAAACGTTTTGTCGTTACAATGTTACCGCCTTTAGAGAGACCCCTTTCTAAGGGTATCGAAATGCCATAGACATAGAGTATCGTTTCGCAACTATCGATAGATTTGTATTTTTTTTTCATTGTTTTTCGACTTCATTGGCACAATCTACAAACAAAATATCCAAAGCAGTTTTTTTTGGCTGGATTTACGCTACTTTCATCGAATTCAACTGATGGAGGACTCTCCTTTGTTCACCAAGATATTTTTAGGTATCTTTTTGTGTTAAGCAGCTTCCTTCATTTTAAGCCTTGGATATGGAAATGTAGTAATATCTAATATTTCAATTGGTAAACCGGTAATCGAAACATTCTACTATTGTGTGTATCGTGTGTTTTCCTTCGTATATCAGTTTGATGTGTTCTATAACTTAACATCTCCATGCTAGTGATTTAATTTTGCAATGGATTTCGCAGTAATGTGTATATTCAGTTTTCTTTTTCTCTGCCAGATTATTGCATTTTATTTTGTTGTATAGTTATAGGAAATACTATCAAGAGTAAATTCCTTAATTGGCATTTTTGCCGTTGGACAAATAAAAAATGCAAAATAGATTTCATTTCTTTTATCTCTTCTAGTTCATCCTTATCAATCTTTGAGATGAAATTCTCCATCAAAGATTGGAAAATGGGCATCACATCAATGGAAAGGTTCTGATGACAATAAAGTTGTAGCCAACTCAAAGGATTCCAATATTTTAGCAATATTTTCAATGATCGTTTATTCATTTTCAGTTAACATTAAATGTCCTGCTCGAGATCTTGTGGTTATTGTCCTGTCAGACAATACGCTGATCAATGCTTCACCAGTATGCATATCAACATAAAAATGTTGATTTTATAAAAGTTTGTAAATCTGAAGAAATCTCGAGCTCGAAAGTTTTTCTTCATCTAAATTCTTATAAGTACATAATTTAGTACTACCTATTTGTTACATTTGGAAATTGGAGAGGACTTAATTTCAACTAATCGAATATTTAAATTTCGAATATTTGAATTATTCGTATTCGATTACCGGCTTTAATGTCTACATATGGTCTACAAGTCTACAAAACGGCAATACTTGCAATTGGATGAACTCATATATTTGTAAATTAGGTATTATTTATAAATTCTAATTTGCTTTTGAAAATATTCTGTATCATTTCAGCTGAGTCGTACTCGGTATTTTGATAAATATATTGCCATACTTGTTTTTTAATACTCAACCAGCGCTGGGTCTATAATAAGGGGCCACCACAAATTTTTTCTTGCATTTTTTTCATCACGTTCTTCTGTAGATACAACCGTGCACCCTCTTTCGTCATCACCAACTACGAAAGACGACTAAACACTTGTGCGGAACATGTGTGTTATACATTTTAAGAGCTGGAATGAGTAGTCATTTAAGTTCAGCGTACGGTTTGTTTTTTCTTGATTCCTCAAACATCCGTTAATATATATCCACCACATTCATCTACATGTATGTAACTTATACATACACACTCACACACACAACCACGATTTATAAATTGGACTGGCGATCGTCGTCAGCTCGGTTTGGGATCGTGAGAAACTAGGGGAAGCCCACAGGACCGTACCAGGAATATTTTGTATTGAGAGTCGTAAATAGAACGAGTAAATTCTTCGTGTCCAATGTTATTCTTTCAATTTAGTTTGTTGTGATAATTTCAGTGTAGCAAATAGAAATTTCTAATATTCTCTTTATACAGCTGTATTAAAACAAACTTGTGTATACTTATTTAAGAATATATGAGATATTTAAGGCATTTGGCGCCGTTTTCAAATAATATTTTGAAAATGTGGGACGGTTTGATGAGCCTTATTTACAATTGCTTATTTATTTTACTACTTTCAACGTGTACCTTTTGAAAAGTAATAAAGGTTTTTTTTTAACGAGAGCCCTGCATTTTCTTTTTCGATTTTATTTTTTAAGGACGTCCATTTTCACCCATAATATACATTTGGAAAACGAATTTCTGTGAGGTGCTTTTTACTAGAATTTTGTTTCATTCATGCTGTCATAAATTTTAAGCAAATGCTCCTTTATCACCCACGAACTAGGGTGCAGCAGTTTTTGATTTTCAGCATCTTCTTATCTTACTAATAATAATCAATTTTCAATCGGCTTTCGGAATAAATTTTACTTACCTCTGAAGAAGGTATATTCGTCATCGAAATGAGCAATTGGTTTTGTATGGCGATACTGTATTAAAATAACTTTACACAAATAAACATTAATTAACAATGTCGATTGGCATGTCCATTTAAGCAAAATTTAATTTATTATTGATGACATAAGATTATCATCCTCATTAAGCATTTGTGACATTATTTCGCAAAATTGCGTAATAATATCTCAAATGCTTAATCGAAATCGAAATTTTCGTCATTCGTAACAGTTTTTGCATGTCCATAGCTTTAAAAAGGACATATACGTCTACATGACTACACCTTCTATCGGCATAGCCTATCTTCATAATTATATTAAATTTTTTTTTTTCGCTTAATTTAATTTGCTAGGAATAAAAATGTATTTCCAAAGATTACCTTCGGAACTGAATTTGCTGCTATGTTAAAAATTTCCAATTTCCAAGCCAGCTCTGGGTGGCTCGATAAATTTAAAAAGCGACACAACATCCATGAAAAAGTAATATATGGTGAAAGTGCTAGTGTTTCGGACGCACAATGTTCTGAATGGCAAAACACGTTTCTACAAACAAACCATTTTAAAAGAATTATCAGCCCGACAATGTGTTCAACATGGATGAAACGGGTGTGTTTTTCAAATGTTTGCCCAATAAAGCTCCGACTTTCAAAGACGATAAATGCTTCGAAGGAAAAGTTAGTAAAGAACGAATCACGGTTGTCGTTTGTGCGAACATGACCGGTAAGCAGAAATAAAAGCTTCTTGTAATAGAAACAAGTAAACAGCCGCGGTGCTTCAAAGGCGTAAAATCACTTGAAGTTGACTAGGATTTCAACGAAAAAATGGAGCGATTTTTGATAAGTGGGAAACTAACTGATAAACAGATGATCAAGCAAAAAAGAAATGTGGTTCTCTTCGTGGACAATTGCCCGGCTCATCCCCTAGTTCAGTACAACAAAAATTGACTAATGTTAAGCTTGTTTTCTTAGCGCTAAATACGATCGCTAAATTACAACCCATGGACCAAGGCGTAATAAAAAATTTGAAACTTCATTACCGGAAACAAATTCTCAAGCGTTGGATCTCCGCATTTGAAAATGACGAATCTACAGATTCAATCTCCGATTTTGTATAAGCGCATTGGTCAAAGTATCGGAAAATGATGTCTTACCCACTATGATAAATTTGATGTAAAGGAAAACTGTTTTGCTACGGCTGGTTTTGTAGAAAAAAGTCCCGAAGAAGATAAGAAACAACAGAAGATGAAGAGCACACAGATACCGAAAATACAAAAGAAGCATGGAAACAACTCGAATCATTAGGAAAAGTAAATGACGGAATTGACTTCGAGTAATTTCTACACGTGGACGAGAAATTAGTTGTGGCTGATTACCCGGGCCTTCAGGAAATATTGGACGACTGCTTTGATGAAGATGATCCCAACGATGACGATGACAACGAAGATGAATTTGTAATTGAAAAACCATCTAGAAAACAAGTAATCGAAGCATTCGAAACAACTTGTTATTCACTTCTAACGTTGCTGAAGAAGTTTTCACCTATCTCAATAAAAGTGAACACTGTTATGATGCGGCATCTAGTAATTATACACAAAAGGACATAAGGAGCTACTTTGTTCAAAAAAAAAAATTCGTTTCATTACATAGGTATATGTACGTATGTAAATTTGTAGATGATGTAAATATAGAATACATATTAATTATATGTATTCTATATTTACATATTTGTAATAGTGTTGGGCGAGTTAGGGGAATACGTGAGTTTTTCAATGCCACTAGACAGGCTCGTGTTTTGTCGGCTCTCGGGGCCTACCGGTTTCCCTGAGAGCCGATAAAACACGAGCCTGTCTAGTCGCATTGAAAAAGTAACATATTCCCCTAACTCGCCCAACACTAATTTGTAATTTTTTTTTAAATACGTACATAATGTATACTCGCGGCAAAAAGTTTTGTCGGGTTGAAGACTAGCTATATTGAATGTATCTCTGGCCAACTCTAGTAAATTCTAACACGAAATAAAGGGATTATATTTATTTTTATGTTACCTAAGTTTGAGTAAATATACTTAACTGCTTCCTAAAAGAAAATACATGTGTGATATACATGTAAATATATTTGAAATATTCTTTATTTATGATTTATCCCAGGATAACATTGATGTGTCAACATTAGAACGAAATCTTTTTGCTGTTCTACAAATGTTTCTGGCTTTCAGAATTTATTTTATTTTTCAAGAGCCAGAATGAAGGCTTTATTAAGATCTCGTTTTTATGGAATTTGTAATTATTTATATTGATGATATTTACCAGAATGTATCTGCCATTAATTTTTTTCTGTAATATACATTCTACTTATTTTAAAAAAGATACAAAAAGATCAATTATTTCACCACTGCTTGTTTTATTAGTATGGTAATTTCTCTGCATTTTTAAAACTACATATGTTAAAACGTCCCTTTAAGTGTTGATATTCCTCTTATTTTACATTTTAAAATATTTTATATTGTCTTCAAAAGATTGTTTGTGTAATTTGTTGATTGCTTATTTATATAAACAACAAATGTTGGATGTTCACTATTTAATATTCAAAATAAAATTTGACAATAAATTGTTTCGCCAACACAGTGGCTTCTTCAGAAAAAAATAAAAATATTACACAAACACTTATATATCTAACAATATATTGTATATTGTATATTGTATATTTTTTGTAATAACACCATTACAGAAAATGTCATTTTCTTTTTTTTTTGTACATAGCGTACAACTGTCAATAATATATATAGATATATAAAGATATAGAATCACAAATAATAAAATCATAATACAAAGATAAACACCAACAATAAGAACTAACAAGACATAAAACGAAGCACATACAGTCAATATCGATGTCTTAAGTGGCCAGGAATTCTTCCATCGTGTAGCACTCCCTATTAAGAAGCATTTCCTTAACCTTTTTTTTGAAACGGGTCAAGGGCAAGTCTTTTAATTCTGCCGGCAATTTATTATATAATTTGCACCCCCAGTAATCAATCGACCTCTGAGTGCAAGTCAGCCGATGATGAGGCACTCTTATCTTCTGTCGCTGACGAGTAGAATAGCCGTGATGATGACCGTTCAAGGGAAATGCTTCTTTATTCTGCTGGACGTGAGTAACTACAGAGAGGATAAACACTGATGGTAGAGTGAGTATCTTCTCCTTTCTGAAGTGTGATCTACAGCTCTCCCTACATGTCAGGTCGCACAAAAACCTAATCGCCCTCTTCTGCAGAACAAATATCCTGTCCGCTTCTGCAGCCATTCCCCAGAAGAGGACACCATAGGACATCACGGAGTGAAAGCCTGCAAAATATGCTGCTTTCGCCGCCTCACGAGTTGCAATAAATGTGAGTCTTTTTATTGCAAATAGAGCAGATGACAATTTCTTCGCTAGGTCTTCTATGTGGAGAGTCCATTTCAGACTTGTGTCCAGGGTGATGCCCAGAATTGTTACTCCCGACGATCGTTCTGAGCTAGTTGTACAGAATAGAAGATTTTGCGTTTTATTACTATTGATTTTCAGTTTATTAGCAGCAAACCAATTTTCAACGTCCGCAATTGCCCCTATCGACTTCTGATGCAGTGCTGCCGGATCTATGTCCTGCATCAAAAGAGAGGTATCATCAGCGTACATACATACCTCCACCCCGCCTATGTTAGAAGGAAGATCATTCATGTATATTATGAACAGCATAGGACCAAGGATCGATCCCTGTGGAACTCCATACTTTATTATCCTAGGCTCAGACTTTGTGTTATTCCATTCCGTCAGTTGATATCTGCCCGTTAGGTAAGATCGCATTAGGTTTAGGGATTCACCCCTTATTCCATAATATTCTAACTTATGCAGCAAGATCTCATGACTAACAGAGTCGAAGGCCTTGCTTAAATCTAATAAATTTATTCCTGCATACAGACCAGCGTCGAAGACACTGTACAGACTCTCCACTATGTGTAGTATACCACTACTAGTCGAACGCCCTTTTCTGTAACCGTGTTGTGCGGACACTAAATATTGTTGACTCTCCATATATCCTATAATTCTAGACGCAATAACATGCTCAAAAACCTTTGACACCGCCGGCAGAATACTAATCGGTCTATAATTTTGACAGTCATTAACGTCATCCTTTTTATGTATAGGTACAACTCTAGAGACTTTCAATAAGCTAGGAAACACACCTTGTTCTATACATTTGTTAAAAATGCTCGCCAATAGTGCGGATATCTGCACGTACACCTCTTTTAGAAGACATGTCGAAATATCATACACATCTTTAGTATGCTTACTTTTAATTTTTTGAATCGTTTGTTCTATTTCTACGGACGTAATGGGTATAAAGTAGAAGGAGGATGCATTTTCCAGTTTTTGATTATGAAGAAACTCTGTTGATGAGTGTCTGGATTGTATGCCCATCGCAATGGTTACGCCAATCTCACAAAAATATGTATTCAAGCTAGTAGCCGACAAAGAGGTATTACTATTTTTTTGTTTATCTTCAGGTTTGAGTTCTCTCTTTATTACGTCCCATATTGCCTTGGTCTTGTTGCTTGATCTCATTATGTACTCTGAGTTTGATTTTTGTTTGATTTCATTTATCCTGCACAAGTAATTTTTTTTGAGTTGTCGATATTCTCTATAATAATCTGGATTTTTTGAAACCTTTGCCATAACAGCCCATGCATCCAATGTGTTCCTTAAACTGTTAATTTCTGGATTGACGCAGTTGTTTCTCGTAGCTGTCGTCGTAACTCTTTTTTTTGGAAAACAGGCCTCAAATGCGGCCATAAAAATATTATGGAAGTAATTAAATAATTCGTTGGCATCCAGGATGTTGTTAGGTAAGTGCAGTTCCACGTCTAAGACTTCTTTAAAGTGTTGTATACTATTCGCATCCATAAGTCTAATAGTATTTGTGGTTATCGCAGTTCTATCATGTTTTGGATATGTGTATCTCAGAATCTGTGAGAAGTGATCGGAAAGATGCATATTGACTGTATATTCCTCAATCTTAGAGAGATCAACGTTTGTAAATATGTTGTCTATTAAGGAACTAGTGGTATCTGTTTGTCTAGAATGTTCGTGAAATACCTGTTTCATATTATAAGCATTCAGAATTTCCGACATTTTCTGAGTTACTTTTGTTTCTGTTTCCATGTGAATATTAAAGTCGCCTGCAAGAAACACATTTTTTTGTGCCCTTTCTTCGTTTAGAATAAAAATAATTTCATTTAGTTTGTCAAAAAATATTTCCAAACTTCCAGATGGGGGTCTGTATATAGACACTATAATGGAATTTATTGCAGCTAGTTCTACCGACGCTATTTCTATTTCTTTTTCTACTGATACTAAAGATATGTCTTTTCTTTCAATAACTTCCTCATGGCTTTTTGTTAGAATGAGGGATCCCCCATGAATGGCGCTTGATCTGCAAAAACAGCTCGCTATGGTGAAATCTTTTATATTAACATATTTTAGTTTTTCTTTAGGTAAGAAGTGTTCTGTTAGGCAAACCACGTCAATATCTCGCTTGTTTAATTCTACCTGAAATGCGTCAATTTTATTTGATAGTCCCTGTATATTATAATTCAAGATATTGATCTTTCTTGTATCTTTACTAGACGTATAAGAAATGTCTAGATTATTTTTATCTCGGTTTTCTGTTCGGTCTTTGATTTCTGCTTTTTCTTGTCGTGTTGTGATTAGTTTTTCCGCTTGACCTCCGAAAAAATTGAACACTAATATTACTTGGCCAGTTTAATGGCTCAAATATTTTGTCATCATTTATAAAATGTGGAAAGCCTAATTTAAACGCTATATAGTCCTCCTTTGTATAGCGATCCCTCTTCGCCATTATTTCTACGACTATATCGTTTGTTACGAATTTTTTGTTTAAATATTCTCGCATATCCTCAATACAATAATCTTTTTTAAAGCGGTCTGCGTAAATCCACTTTCTTTGAACTTTGTTAAACGCAACATTCTCATCATTGCTGCCGATTACTTTTTTTTTGAAATTTTGTGAGAATTGTTTTATGTTACTTTGTCTAGCAGATTGTTTGAAATTCACATTGTCATTTAAATTTATATTTTCTGTAATGGTGTCTTTTTTGTACTGCAGAATTTTTAAATTGGTACTTTGAGAATTTTTTAAACTAGCATTTTCCTGTATAGATCTTGGTTCTTCGCTTTGATAGTCGGGTTCCCTTTCTACTTCTGTCTTTGGATTCTTATTTGTAGATGTCTCTGTTTCCGCAATATTTATTTCGTTAAATGTTATTTGTTTGTTAATATCGCCTCCACCAGATTTATCCAATTGAGATTTTATTTCTTGCATAGTATTTCTTATTTCTGTTATTTCCTTCGTAAATAATTGTTTCATTTCACTTACTTTAGCGTCCAGATCCTCGAGGTCTTTTTGGGTGTAGTTTTTAGCAATGTCTTGATTTATTTCAACTTCCTTCAATTGTTGTAATATTTTTTCCTCAGTAGCACTTGTTGTATATTCCACTAATGATTTTTCCAACATTTTTTCATTGATTTTTGATAGCCTGCATCTTAATTCACTAATTTCATTTTCATTTTGTTTGCACTCCGTGCACTCAGAGGTTATATTTCTACAACACATTATATTTCCTTTGTTATCAACATAAGTTCCACTGATTTTTAATACACATTGTACATGATATTTTTTTCCACATTCACCGCAAGAAATAAAGGTCTTTGTGATAGCAGAACATTTATTGCACGTAATTGCATTTGATTGTCTTGTTTCACGCCCGGCCATTGCGAATACTATATAATAATAATATAACACAATTTATGTAGAGGGGGTGATCTATCGAGCAGTGTACATTATGAAAATAAATTTAATAAGGGGGAGTTATTAGTTTCTAACTGATCATTAAGTAAATTATTAGAGGGTATATTTTTATTGATTTCAAGGGATTCTATAGCAGGTTTAATTTAACACCTTTATTTTCTATATGTAGGATATCGAAATGATGACTAAATTGCTTATTTACCTATTGCTTTATTATGCTAGATGTATTTTATTTTTTGGGAAATTAAATATATCTCTCAAGCCCAAACAAAAATATTACAATCTCCCTTTGTAGTTTATTAAAATTTAGTGGGAAATATTATCCCATCACTAGAGTTGACCAGTGATACCTTCCATATAGCTGGTCTTAAGACCCGACAAAACTTTTTGCCCGGAATATACATATTCCATATGTATGTAATTCCATACTCCTATTTTTAAAATAAATTTATTCCACTGTTTATTTTCTTTTTAACGTTAAAGAATGCCTTTAACTCTTAAAAATTAACTGTACTTTTTTTTAGTTTGAAATTGATGAAAAAGTCTCCATATTTCGAAATTTCTATATATCGAATTTTTTGAAAGGAACCTTCAAAGTCGATTTATAGAGGTTCGACAGTATATTTATTACTCGAACATCCACATATTTCAACATTTAACCAGTTGATTGAATGTACACATACGAGGTTTTATATTAGAATTGATTGATTGATCTATTGATTTTATTTACAATAATAATTTAAAAGCTTGTCGTCAAGTTCTTTTATTTCTCTTGATGAAAGCTTTGATTTACTCTTACTCGCTGATATAGTTAACATACATTTCCAGTGCAATCAAAGAAGATGATGGACTTGCTTTACAATCTATGTTTGTATAGCACTTCACTAAGGTATAATGTAATTATAATGAAAATGCTTCGACCACTTTTGTTTGGAACCCAATTAGGCTTATGTATTTACTCTATCAACAGATTCTTTCTAATGGGCTCTTTTGGTATCCTATAATGAACAATTTTCAATGTTAACATAAAAGATTTATTATCACATAATGCACAATTATAATTCTCTTCTTCTCTGCCTCTAATTGCTTTGCACTCTTCTTACTACTCCAGTTTGTGCAATGAAAAGCTGCACACCAAACTATATTAAATACTAAGTACTAAATGAAAGATAAAACAGCTAAATCCCTAGTAAAGATGAAACGGAACATAATTCTTCAATTTTTAATCCTAAAATAATTAATAACAAATTTATATGTTATTTAATACCTTTAGTAGTATTAAATAAAGAATAAATTGGCTTCACTTTTTGTCGAAAATTCTCTCCTTCTTTTCTATCCTTTTTGGTAAGGAACAATAGTTGTTAATTAGTAGAATGCACATCTCAAACTTCAAGTTAATCCACTTGATAGTTTCGAAGATATTAAGCCGGATTCAGACATAACCAAGACCACCCCTGTACATTGATATTTCACATGCAAATTTGTTAAAATGGAAAATCATAATGTAACCTTTCTATACTTTGCCTAATCTTTACATAATTTAAATTACGTCGTATCCACATAGCACAATTAGTAAGTTAAGTGAGTTATGTAAGCCATGTTTTTTTTATTTTAACATAAACGTCTTCATAATAGCTATAATCTATTGTCATATTGTTACAGCCGTTAGAATCTTGATGAGAGACCGCTTAATATGATAAATGGTCTATCTACATTAATAATATGCCGGTTCGGTAAGGCAGAGAGAATTTCCTTTCTTCATCTTGCAATTCAGAAATTAAATCGGAAATCCCATTCATCTAAAGTAGATTAAATATTTGAGGAAATAAATCTTGTAACAAATGAATTTCAAGTAAACCAAACGAATTTCTAAATCTTATTATTATTTTTTTCCCCTCCTCTACTTCGTTCGCCAGGTAGTGATACTTCTAGATTATGTATTCCATTGTCTGCAGCTTTAAACTTCTTGATTAAATTTTTATATTCATTATGCCCCACCTTTTTTTTTTTTTATAATTAATTAAAATCTGTAGAAATTGGTTTTTTCAAATTTGTAAATACATATACGATGTAGGCGCCATAAATTCCAAGAAAAGTGTTTTGCGTGAACATCTGTCTAGTACTTATTCGTTCATCTATACATTTCTTATTATTGCTGTAACATGTCGATTATGCTACTGAATGTTTCTTAGTGACGGAAAATAATAAAAAAAAAAACTTTGGATCACTTGTGCATCTAAATATTTTACACAACAGATAAGAGACAACCCATGCAAAATTTAAATAAACCTGGAATAGTAGCTGAAAAACAGTGTTATAAGATTTGAATGTTATTTTATTGTAGTATGCTGAATGTGTGTAAAATGGTGTATTCTTTGAACAAACTTCAAGCATAAAGTGAGCTTCCGCTTTACGTACTGATAAAATGAAAATAACTGCAGGAAGTTGATCATTATTTCTTTTTTATCTCGAATTATTTAATATTTATTAATAAGTGCCGGTCGCAAGTTTATTGTTTATAATATCGGATGGAAATGGAAAAGGTCGGAACATTATGCTGTAATGAATATTTATTAAATTTTAAATTGTGAAAAATAAAATATTAGTTTTCTTTAATTTCATAATACCATATATGTATATTGTTAAGTGAGGAGGACTTGTCTAGGCAATCTCTTGCCGATACGGCATGGTACGGACCCTGTAGTCTTTTTTATAGGATAAGGATCGTTCAATTCAATGCCTCTATTATGTTTTCTCCCGAGCAAACTGTAATTCACTTTTTTGTTCTTGTACTCTCTGTATATAATATTTACATTAATTTTCGAATCGGACCCTTTCTTGAATTGCATGTACCACATCTGTTATTTGTTAGATATGACGCTCACTGTAAATTCTTGCCATTATGTACTCAACTTTTTCTTTATGGTATCTTATTTTAATACTTTATGGTACTCACCGAAACGAAGGGTGCACTTGACCTAGCCTAATAAATCTTTTAAGCATTTAGACATATTTAAAGATAGTTCAACTGTAATTTTATGTATTTTAGTTTACTCATCCTTTTGTGACAATATCAATATTTGTTTTCTATAGTGTATATGACATTTGTTAGCAAGAAATTGTATTTATGTTTTACTTCTTAGAAATCTCAGTTAGATATCATGCGAACTCTGCTTGCAAGAAAAATTCATATTTGAAATTAGTTCCTTAAAATACTTCTAATCATTAACAAGGGCTCCGCATTTTCTGTAACACTAATTTAACAATACAGCTTGTAATGCGTAACTTCATTCGATAATGTTATTACTGTGATACTTGTTTATTTTAATAATTAAAAACTTAGGCATTTACCATTTTGATTTACTGATCTATCTATGCAAATATACGAAGTTTTGTGAGTTTGTGTCTATTTAATCCAACTAACTGTCGCCGATCAATTAACAAATACAGCCTATACGGCCTTACAACCCGTGGGTGGCGAGCTCATTGAACATTACGCATTTGACATAATAAATGATCAGCGTCAAATAGTGCTACTGTTCGCAACAACACATTGTAAAACCCATAATTACGCCTGTTACATAAGAACGACTGCAACAACTTTAATGTATATTTGTATATATGGTGATTGAAAAGTAGAGGTACTTTTATTGTCCGCAAATGAACTTTAAACTTTAGATGAATACCTATCGAGATACAACTTAGCCTTTCTAAATATATTTTTAAAACTAACTGAATTCCTTCAATTGTGAACATATTACTTCTCTTTAATAAAACGTATGCTCAACTACTAGAATTTTTGCATTAACAAAAGCGAATAAATGAGTGATGATCATTCTTTTCAGCATGTGGCAGCATGGGCTGTGAAATTTGGTTTGGTCTTTATGTCGCTGGTGTGGCTCCGATGCTATTTTTACTTTCTTATACGTAATATAAGGAAGTATTGTGATGATGAAAATTTTCGACCTCGAGATTTTTGCAGATGTCCACGTTTTGAAGTCCCATGATACCGTGGTTTTTAAAAAATGTCTCTCTCTCTCTCTCTCTTACGACCTGACCGGAGGTAGTAGTTTACTTCAGTGAAAAAATCGAATTTTGCCAATTATTTGTCAACTACTAAGTTTAAACAAATTTGTAAAGAATTCATATATACTCAAAATTTGATTTGAGAAGAATTTTATTAAAAAAGTTTTTCAAAATTCCTACCGCAAGTAGGTCTTTTACTCTTATCGAAAACAGTTTTTAGCGAATATTTCGCATGTCATGCTTCTTAGACAGGTACGTTACGAGTATAAAAATATTTAGAACTCAATTTTCAATACCTTTTGTATAAAAAAATTTCAAAATTCGGACCGGAAGTAACACTTTTACTCTTATGGAATAGCGATTTTTGCAAATATTTCGTAAATTATGCATTCTATATATATTTGTCAAGAGTACAAAAGCATTTAGAGTTGGATTTGAAATATTTTTTGTATAAATGAAATTTCAAAATTCGGACCGGAAGTAACATTTTTACTCTTATGGAATAGCGATTTTTGCAAATATTTCGTAAATTATGCATTTTATATATACAGTAATGTCCGGTTATTACGAACCCGGTTATAGCAAACTTTCGGTTATAACGAACCAGTTTGAAAAGTACGAACCAAGGTTCCATAAGAAACGTGTTAATTGTTTTCGCATATAACGAACCCGCTTATAACAAACTTTCGGATATAACGAACCTTATTTTCCATTTTGTATGTAAAAAGTTTTCGCTTATAACGAACTTATATTTAGAAAACAAGGGACTTCCCCGAGTATCTCGCCAAAAATGCAGTAGTCGATTCTAGCAGTTTGTGCAAGCAGTCGACGTCGAGTCATCAATCTGTGCTTACGCTGATTCTCAAACGTGATTTTAAGACCATGAGTGACGCAGTTGCGAAGAAAAAACGTAAATCTTTTACATTGAAAAGTAAACATGATATTGTGAAACGATTGCAACGAGGTGTCAAACAAAGCGAAATTTGTACTGAAATGGGACTAAGTAAATCAACGGTAATAAAAAACTAAATTCAGGATAATGCATGTATGTATTAAACAAAAACTTCATTGTAGGTTGCTACAATTTGGAAGGAAAGGCAAACCATATTGAAGAGTTTCGAACAAGTACGAAACTCAAATGTGAAAAAAATCAAAAAACCTACTAAGCACGAAGTTGATCAAGGACTTTTGAAATGGTTTTCTCAGCAAAGAAGTAAAAATGTAACTATAAGCGGTGCCGTGTTGCAATCTAAAGCTGAAGATCTTGGGAGTAAATTGTTGGAAGATCCTGAATTAAAATTTAGTAGAAGTTGGATCGAAAGGTTTAAACGAAGACACAACATCAGCAGCGGAAAAATTGTTGGAGAGGCAGCCTCAGTTAATATGGATGTTGTGAATGACTGGTTGGAAAATAAGTGGCCAATAATTAGAGAAAACTTTGGAGATGAGGACATTTTTAACGGCGATGAAACGGGGTTGTTTTATAAGCTCACACCAGACAAGACATTAAGATTCAAAGGGGAGACCTGTACAGGCGGAACGTTATCTAGAGAAAGAATTACCGTCTTGGTTGTTGCAAATTTATTGGGGACAGAGAAAAGAAAATTATTGGTGATCGGTAAGGCCAAAAACCCCCGATGTTTCAAAAATGTGGTACGATTACCAGTCAATTATAAATGTAACAGAAGAGCTTGGATGACCTCCGAAATTTTTACAAACGAACTACGAGAATGGGATGATGAATTACGTCGTAAGAAACGAAAAATCTTATTACTAGTGGACAATTGCCCGGCTCATCCGGGTGTAAAAAATTTGGAGTGCATTAAGTTGGTGTTTATGCCTGCGAATACAAGTTCGAAATTGCAGCCCATGGGCCAGGGTGTTATCCATAGCTTAAAAAGCAATTAGCGACGGTTCCTACTCTCGAAAACTATAAATTCTATTGATAATGATCAAACTAACTTCACTGTGAGTCTCTTGGATGCAATTAACTTCATCCATATGGCATGGCAAAAAGTGTCAAAGCAGACAATCGCTAATTGTTTTCGACACGGCGGATTTATCAGGCGTGAGGATGAATTTGACTTAGATGACAATCTACCATTAGTCGAATGGCTCACAAAAAATCAAGAAGAAAGTGTTAACGATGTTCAAGATGAACTCACTCTTGGTGAATATGATTTTAATGAATACGTTCACGTTGATGACAACCTTGTAAATGTGGAATTTTTGGATGATGATGCCATTGTAGCTTCTGTGTCTTCTGCAGCTAATCAGACTGACGATGAGAACAAAGAAGATGAGAACGAAGAGGAGGAAACCAAAAATAACGAAGTACCACTAGTTCCAACCACTTCAAATGCAATCCAAAATATTGAAGTCGTTCGTCATTTTCTTCAAACGCGGAATACTCCGCAACATATTCTTAATAAGCTAAGCGAAGTGGAAGTGCACATCAGAGAGATTAATCTTGCCAAAAAAAAACAAACTAAAATAAATACGTTTTTTTAGTATATAATTAATATTTTCAAGTTGTTTCAGACATGTAATGTTTGTAATGTATTTTGTTATATGAAAAAAGAATAAAAATTGACTCCCTCAAAATAGTGGTGTTTTTTCAAAATCATCACTTATAATGAACTTCGGTTATAACGAACCTTTTTTGCCGGTCCCTTGGAGTTCGCTATAACCGGACATTACTGTATTTGTCAAGCGTACAAAAGTATTTAGAGTTGGATGGGAATATTTTTTGTAAAAATGCAAATTCAAAATTCGAACCGGAAGTAATACTTTTACTTTTAGCGAGTAGCATTTTTTTGCAAATATCTCACAAAGTATGTATCCTGTAGAGATTTATTAAGAGACTAGAATAGGAATTTGAATAATTTTTGTATAAAATAATTTTTAAAATTGTATGATTTGAAACGCTCATACGTATAAGAAAGTCCTGTGGTGGCCACACCTCATTTTTTTATTCGTGAAATATTGGCTTCAAGTGACATTTCTCACATTGTTTACATTTAATCTGGAAAATTACATTCGAATTCTCCAAATGATTTTTTCCATATTTCGACTTCGAAAGACATCTCTATAAATCTTTTTATAGGATAAGTACTGATTTTTATATTTTCTGGTTCTTAAACATTTTGTAAAACCAGATTCTTGACAGCAAGAGTAGCGTTGATGTCAATGTCGGGAGATTGTTGTTTAATTCTGCTTTATCGAATATTATCTAACATGGAATTGAGTTCTGTCTGAGGAACTTTTTCAATAAAATTAGGTTAGTAGGGTGAAAATTTGAGGTATACTAATGTTTAAAATTCTATGTTTTATATATTATTCAGTTTTTAGCTCAGAAAATTTCCTGGAATGAAGTTATAGGTCTTCTGAGATACAATTGTTATAAGTAAAGGGCGGAATATATGCACGTCAATTCAGTTAAAATATCCGCATATATATGCATCGTTTTTCTCTGAAATATGCAACAATATGCATTTATTTGTCAAAATATGCAATTATATACCTTGAATATAACATGGAAAAATGGAAATAAAGAAACGCCGACTCTTACAAAAATTATTTATTTTAAGTAAAATTAAAAGAAAAACATAATAGGTACAATTTTCAACCTGAAATAGTATAAAATGCATTTATAACGATATATTTTTCAAAATTTTCCAATAAAAATGTTTGCCTTCTGTCTGTAAAAATATGTTTGTACAAAGAAAAAGTTCTTTCAACATCTACCGATGTGATCTGGCAATATTTTAATTTAGGTAGTAAGTTATAAGGCCAAGGTATTACTTCGTTGGATGGTTTACTATCAAAAATATTTTTGACTTCCATTAAATACTTAAAGCCTTCATTCTTTCCCACACAATAACTTCGAGTTTCCTTCTTACTTGATTTCCTACATCACCGGGAACTTTTTTGCATTTGTCGGAAAAAGTTTCAACAATATTAATTGATTCTCTTAAACTTATATTCCTACTTTCTAACGAAGTTATTATATCTGGTACAAAACTAAAATTAACCTTAATAAAAACAAGTTCCTTAGCTAAATTTACATTTTTGAATAATGCTTGACTTTGGACTACCCACTGCGAATTGTCTTCTAAATCTAAAACTATGTCTTTAATGGCTTCAAAATGGTCTGCGTAGAATATCGCGGCCTTAATCCATGTTCCCCATCGAGTAATTACGGGCTCTGGAGGTAAACAAACTCCTGGCAATTTCTCTCTATAGATCTGCACTCTTAGAGGTGCTTTCAAAAACACTTTCTTTACATTTGAAATTAATTTGTTCACCAAGGGATATGCTGTTCTAATAATTTCTGCAACTCTGTTTATCCCGTGTAAAAGACAAGTGACATGTACCATATTGGGATAAAATATTTTTAAGTTTTGGCCTACTTTAACCATATACGGCGCTGCGTCAGACAAAAACACTAAAAACTTCTCTACTGGAACTGGATTTGGTAAAAAAAAAATTGATAGAGACTGCTGAATAAATCGAGTTACGGTCTCATTATTTGTTTTGTCTAACTGTTTAGAAGATATTAAATATGGTTTCCCTGGCTCATTTTCTTGAAGCCCTCCAATCATAAGATGTGCGATATATCGACCACATGAGTCTGTGCTTTCATCAACAATAATATAAAAATGTTCATCGCCCAGTGTAACTTTAATTTCTCCCATTACGGTTTCGTATACTGTTTGCACATTCTTCTTTCTAAGTGTGGATTCGTCAGGGATGTTTTGATTACAATATTTTTGCAAAAAATCTCTGAATTGTGTATTTTGCAGTTTCTTCAAAGGTATATTTGCTGCGACTAAAGCTTTGCATAAGTCTTGATGAAACACCTCCTTTTCACTCTTTGGTTTGACATTTTGAAATGCGGTTTGCACACACTGCTGAACAGGCACTGATTTATTTTTCTGCAACTTAGCTTTATGCATAGCTGTTTTCAAGTGTTGATCAATTTGGAACTTCTTTTCACAAACAATGATTTTGGCACAAACTTTGCAAAACACTTTATCCCCACTAAACTCCAACTCAGGAAAATTTTTAATCCACGAAGCGGCTTTCGGCATTTTAGGCGTTTGAAATAAAATATTTTCGAAATCACTCTTTTCACACTGGAATCTATCGACAAACTAAACTATACAATATAAATATAAAAGAATAGACCACATCTGCTCTCCATTAGGCAAGCTGATTACTTGGAAATTCCTAAACACCCAATAAGTGCCGGCAATAAACCATATAATAATAAAAACTATACAATATAAATATAAAAGAATAGACCACATCTGCTCTCCATTAGGCAAGCTGATTACTTGGAAATTCCTAAACAGGGTCGCACTTAATCTTTTCATAAAACTAAAAACATAAAAATATGCACACAAATTTTATTTTTGCCGAAATATGCAATTTTTTGTGAAATTTGTTAAAATATGCAAAATATGCAAATATATGCACTTTGCATATATTCCGCCCTTTATAGTTATAAGTATTTTGTTACTAACTCACTATAAAATTGATTTATGTAAACGAAAAAAGTAGAATTTTCTCGTTGCTATACCATCGAGTTAAACAGGAAGGAGATGTCTTTTGGATCATAATTCCATCCTATTGGGTTTCTTTCATTGTTGCCGATATATTAATGTTCAAATTTGAAAATATGAAATCATGAATGATTTTGAAATGTCTGAAAAATGACGTGGTATATGATTTTTTATGACATAGTTTATTTAACAACAAAAGGTCACCATACATAAAATAGAATGTATTGCGATAGTAAAATACATACATCTTCTTCGGTGTAAGCTGTACGCTCAGAGAGGAAACTTTCGCATTTCTCTTGCTATGAATTTAGTTCTTTCTGCTTTACGGATTTTGCCCTGGTATTTTCAAAATAAGATATCCCAAACAATGAATATTCCGGGAAAGACATGTTTGCCGCACGACCATCCTGACCAACCGAACCTCTTGTAAGTTGCGGTCAAAGTTACAAACAAACCGCATCGTGCGGGTCGGTCACAAAGCTTAGAACTTGTGCTCCAAAGGGTCAGCGTGAAATGCATCCCGTACGTAATTTACCATCAAAGACTAAATACCCATGCGGAGTGATGGTAACAGTGATAGATTATAATTCATTAACTGGGAGCGGGTGTTCGCAAAATTTGTGCAAATTGTATAGCCCCCAGTGTACTATACAGGGTGTTATACATAGCTAGTCATGCTGAATCTGTCAGTATTGTTTTTTTTCTTGTAGGCGTTGATTTGGATTTTATTTGTATTTATATTAAATCTATGGAGACACAATACTAAAGGAATTTGTTTTTAATAAAGTGCAAACTTTACATTCACAGATATAGAATTCTTGTGGATAATGATTGAAGCATTCGACACTTTGTTGACTACTTCTGCACAGAAAATGGTTACCTTTTAACACATTTTTCAGTGCCCTAAAGATATGTAAATCTCAGGATGATAAATATGGGCTATAGGATGGATTACTTGATAAAACTTGTTCATGGTTTCATTGTGCAGGTTTTGATTCACATTAAATCTAGCTTCTTTAAACTAGTACAGCATTTTCATGGTAGAAAAATATGTCAACATCTTCTTGCCCGCAACGGTTGTGCTTAAGCTTTGGTGTGGAGGATATGAACTTTGGTGTACGCAGAATCTTTTAGTTTGAAAAGCTTGCTCTAAGGATATTGACCGGCTATAATTTATGCGATTGTTGCAAGGACATATTAAAATAAATTAAAATATTAACTTTCTATGACGCTTATGTTTTGGAGTTTTTTTCGTTTGGTTTATAAACCTATGATATTTTTTCTTCAAATACTAGACATAACTACTCCATTCTTACTTAATAGTTACTACGTGATTTGCTTGCAATAAAAGAATATTGTTATATTTACTAAGCCAATTGACATTCGTATGTCCAGTGAATTATTGTATATATTACTCCCAAATATTTTAAAATGAAATTTAATAGTAGTTTATACAACGAGTCAATAATGACAGTTATTATTCCCGAGAGCTGAATTTACTCAGCTCGAGGGAATAATAGTCATTATTGCGAGTTAGTATACACTACTTTATCGACGACTAACTGAAAATTACTAAAAAAAATCAAAATAAGTAAACGAAAATGTCAGATTACTATATCAATATGACGTTTGATGGTTAGGCAGTCAGTAAAATGGCCGGACTTGTCTATCGTTACTATGACAACGTTAGGAACGTTATGTTCTTATTGGCGGAATGCAGTGAATAATGGTAACGTTATGGCCCATTATATGTTCTTATTGGCGGAATGCAGTGAATAATGGTAACGTTATGGCCCATTATTCACTGGTCGCATTTCATTATTCCCTACGGGTATTATGAGTGTTATTATTAGCCAATATTGATTAATATAATACATACTTTATTGTTTAGTCGTCGATAAACAAGTTAATTATTATGCAGATAGAATTCCGATTGAAAATTTTCACTTCAATTGAACGATTTATTTGTTCCTTCCCTTCTCCGAATGTATACTTCCTACCAGGTGTTTAAATACTTTATTGGCTTACTGCCATGTACTCAGCAAATGTTATCTATTAACACATACTTCGACTATAGAAAATTGAAATTGTAGCGGCGGTAGATTAGATAAGAGACGAACTTAAATATGTAAAGAGAATAATTTTTTTTTATATTATCAGTCACAGATGATTAGATAGAAAATATTGCTTTTAGAATATCCGAAAATATAACATTTTTATTTTAGCATATAGATACCTACTGAATATTTATTATTATTATTAATATTGTTTTAGTACGACTAAAATATCTTATGTATATTATTGAAATATTTAATAATCATTAAATTAGGTTTTCTTTTAAATTTACTTCTTGCATTAATATAAATAAATTTATGTTAAATATTAAATGTTGTTTGTTGTGTGAGACTGCAAAGACATAAACGACTTTGACCAGTTAAATTAAGAAAGACTTCGAAATTTGGAGTATATTTTAAACGACTATAAGAACTTCTCAATTCATCATGCGTATGTTAGCTAAATAAAGGGTAAAGGTCATAAAACTTATCCTTAGAGAACACCAAACTTAGTCATTTATTACTAAAAGCGATTTTCATTGATGATTTATTAGTGTGCTATGTATTTAAGCCACATCTATCTCGAATGTTTCATGCACAAAAGTAACATGAAAATATCTTTTAGTAATAGATAACAAAGTTTGGTGTTCTCTAAGGATCAATTTTAGGACCTTTAGTCTATTCGCCTATTTTATAAATATCACAATTAGCTGACTATATTTACTTAACATATAGATATGACGCATGATAAATTGAGAAGTTCTTATAGCCGTTTAAAATATACTCTACTTTATGAAGTCTGTCTTAATTTAATCGTCAAAGTCATTTATGTTGATTTGCAGTCCCACACAACAACAAAAAAATGAGGTGTGGCCACCACACGACTTTCTTATACGTATGAGCGTTTCAAACTATAGAGTTTTAAAATTTTTGTATATAAAAATTATTTAAAATCCTATTATAAGTACTTCTATTCTCTTAATAAATTTCTATAGAATGCATACTTTGCGAGATATTCGAAAGAAAGTGCTACTCGCTAGGAGTAAAAGTGTTACTTCCGGTCCGAATTTTGAAATTTCATTTATACAAAAAATATTTCAAAACCAACTCTAAATACTTTTCTACTGTTGACAAATATTTATAGAATGCATAATTTACGACATATTGGCTAAAAATCGCTATTCGATAAGAGTAAAAGTGATACTTCCGGTCCGTATTTTGAAATTTTGTTTATACAAAAGATATCGAAAATTAAGTACTTTTATATTCGTAGCGTACCTGTCTAAAAAGCATGATTTTTGATAAGAGTAAAAAACCTACTTCCGGTATCAATTTCGAAAAACTTTCATAATAAAATTCTTCTCAAATTCAATTTTGAGTACATATGAATTCTTTATAAATTTGTTTAAACTTAGTAGTTGACGAAATATTGGCAAAATTCGACTTTTTCACTGAAGTAAACTGCTATTTCCGGTCTGCCGAATTTACTGAAAATCTAATCAGATCTCAAGAGGGAGATTGTACTCGTAAATATAAAATTTGGAATTGAATAGCGGTTTGACCACTATCGTGGCACACACACACACAGAGAGAGACATTTTTTAAAAACCAATTTTTCGGTATCAGGGACTTCCAAACGTGGACATCTGCAAAAATCTCTAGATCGAAAATGTTCATCATCACAATACTTCCTTATACTACGTATAAGAAAGTAACAAACAATACTTATCATAAATTTATTTAAATAGGAGAATTAATATCTCACACGAGTCATATGTGTGGGCGTGCAGAGACAAACAGTGGTATGCACCAGGGCTCAATTCTTGGTCCTATTTTGTTTCTAATGTATATAAATGATCTACAAGCTTTCTTTATCATATTATATAACATCACACTATGCTGATATTACGTGTTACAGCTCTGACCTGACTCCTGTTTGTTTTAAGAAATACTAATAACGACTTATCAATTGGAATATTTTGAGCTCTTATACTTTAAGCCTATTTGCCTTAAAAAACGATAATTGTGAATGCTGTTCTTTACCATTTAAAATTTTCTTGTATTCTACTTCTATATTTGCTATACATTTCTGTTAGTCTACGTTTTCAATTTTAAATTCTTGATTTGCTGTACCATATAATGTCCAAGTTAGAACAAGTAAAAATGGTTCTCAAATATGATTTACTGTTCAGATCCGTGCAAATATTCTATTGTGCGAAATTCCGTATTTCATTTCGTGTATTTAGCGCAGTTCAAACAAGCGATTGAAACTGAATGGAGCAAGTCAAGAATACGATATTCCGAAAGTACAACATTTCACGGCTACCGAGTTTCTATGAACACCGACAAACTAGTACATAACTTCTGTAAATTACTAATAGACTTCGTCGAATGTCTGTCCTAACTTCCTAGCCAGCAATTCATTGACTGGAAGCAGGTTCAATTATTCCGGTAGTAAACACTGCGCTCGTCCCATAAACAAGGAGGGATTTGTTATGTTGTTTGTTTTTCTTTCTGCGCTGAGATTCCAATAAATTCTTTTCATTTTCGACTTTATTACTACTGAAATATCGAGAAATTATCTATATAAAAATTGCTTATAAATAGGGAGCGGAATCGAGCGAGCCATGACTCATCGCTCATGGGCGCACTATTGAAATGTTGTATTTTTAAAGAGGTTTTAATTTTATTTATATAATTGAATAACAACTCATAAAATACAAAATACATTATTATTTGTTGATTTTGTTGTTCAAGTCGAGTAAAGGAGTATTAATATTCACCAGGAATACTTTCTCAAGGTTCTCTTCTGTAAGATTTGTTCTTTTTGAATGAAGTACATCCTTGTATATAGAAAACGTCCTTTCTACATCGTAACTGGTTATAGGTGCGTACTGGAAATATTCTTTTATTTCAGCGTATTTAGCAGTTTGATTTTGTGTCATTGTCCCCATACACAATTGCCACAATGTTATTAAATCTGAATTTCTATTAAAAACTGCGTCTAACTTTTGCCGAAGGCCACATCCGAAGTCACTTGGAATACTTTTGAAATTATTAATAGCCGCATCTAATGGGGTTAATCCATCTTTTAGTTTGAGATTTCGATTTTCAAAATATGTGATTAGTTTAGGCAAATTTCCAAAGTGTTCCTGAAGGAATAACAGCTGATTTTTTAAATTTGGGATTTGTGTTCAAATACTTCGAGCATCGTTATTTAAACATGTACGGAATTTTGTAAACTATCGAAATTCTCTGCATAAAAACTAGTAGCTTCCAGCCATGTTTCCCATCTAGTTATTACTGGCGCGGGTGGCAGTGACAAAGATGGAAGTTTTTCCCTGTAAAGGGCCACTCTCGATGGTGCTTTTCTGAAAACTTTTTTAAAAGCCGATACAAGTCTATCAACTTCCGGATAGTTGTCTCTGATATATTCACAGATTCTGTGGAGAGCATGTGCTACACAAGTAATATGCAGCATATAAGGATATGTTTCCTTTAATAGCCTGCCTGTTTTTAACATATATGCGGCACTGTCACTAACAAATAAAAGTATTTTTTCCCTGTACCTGTCGTCCGAATGAAGCATTTTGTGCAAATTCTCGTCAATGGTTTTTGCAACTGTTTCCGCATCAACTGTATTTATAACTTTAGATGCTATTACATATGCGTTATATGGAATAGTTGGATGTAGTACACCAGCTACAATATTTACCACACAGCGTCCTAATATATCGACAGTTTCGTCGGCACTTATCCATAGGTACTGATTTGAAAGATGTCTTCTAATGCATTCTACTGTTTTCGTGAAGCACTTAGAAACATAACATTTGCGTAAGGTAGATTCATCAGGACATGTCGACCAGTATATTTTTGGAGAAATGTTTTGAAAGTGGGATTGTCAAGTTTCTTTAATGGGATATTAGCCGCCATTAAAGCTTCACAGAGTTCTTCGTTAAAATTGTCAGCTTTCAACGGGTCCAATTTCTGTGTATGTTTTAGCGATGCTTAGTGACGTTGTACGTTCGATTTTTTGGCATTCTGTAACGATATTTTACAGACTTTGCAATAAATATCGGAATCACTGACAATGGACATACAATCAGTATGACCCTCAATCCAACTCGCCATTGTTTCACGATGTATTTCTCGACGTTCTTCCATATCATATCTGAAAAAGTAACATAAACAATGTTCTAGATCTAAATAAACGATAACTAAAAATTTTAATCTTAATCTTAACAAAATCCAATTAACACTTACGTCGATATAAATGGAAGAAGTAGATTCAATGAACCGGCAGGAACTATTACAAAAATTACGAAGTACGTAATTAACAGTTAAAACAATGAAACTAACGTAAGGTATAAATGAAAATTTTATTTCTCTTGGAAATATAACGTAAATATAATAAATTTTAAACACTCCTGACGCCGTTATCTACGCCCGTGTATAAAGAATTTTACCTCATAAATTCCTTATTTTATTGCCCTTTTTTCTCTGATTCTCGGTCTCTTGTCGAGCGTAAACAGATGTTGCAGTTCGCCCTATGAATTAGTGCTATTCAGATATAATGTAAACAACACGCAGTTGTTTACATTATTTCTTTTCACGGTTGTGGCTCCGTGGTAGTTTAGCTCGCTCGATTCCGCTCCCTAAAAATAACGTTATATATAACCCATATTTTTTTTAAACATTATTCTAATTCTACGTGTCTAATATTGTTGGCGTTTCATCCTGTATGTATGGATTTGTTTTTATGTTTAATTTTAATTTTACTTTAGAGTTAGGTAAATTATATTCAAGTGTTTAATGGCCTCTTCGTTGAGCTGTACGTAAATATAGGCTTATGTCATATTATTATGTTTATAAAGATCCAACCCTTTAGGGAATACCTAATTATGTATATGTTTATTAAGTATTTTTCAAATGACCTTTTAATGCAGCATCAATAGAACTTTGGATTATTACGTATTTAGAGTAATTGTAGGTATTTTCAAACAATAATATTGTAAGTGTTCATTTTAATTAGTTTTTTATTTACAACCAATGATACCTTCCATATAGCTGGTCTTAGGACCTGACAAAACTTTTTGCCGCGAGTATACGATGTCTAAGGTATGTATAAAAATGAAACGATGTAAAATATTTTTGTAATGTTGTATTTGTCATTACTTATGTTAAAACATGAGTAATAAATCTTAGTTTTTGGGAGGTTCTTACGACCTCACAAAGACACAAGACATTTTTTCCAAAAATTTATTGTTATTTTTCTGCATAACCTTTTTGTAAGTTTACACACCTCTCACGGTGATGCTCCCATCTCTTCAACTCGTCCAAATAGTACTCGGCGTCTTTCTCTGCAAAATAATTACTTAGGAATATGATGGCCGCCTCATTTGACGAAAATCTCTGTCCTCCGAGCGCAATTTTTAAATAAAGGAACAAAAAGAAGTCGCTTGGGGCTAGATCTGTTGAGTAATGAGGATGGTTAAGTAGTTCAGACCGCTGTGGTGTGAGAAGGCGCATTATGTTGGTGAAAAAAAATTTTTTTTTTCGGCAAATGTGGTTGTTTTTCAGCAATTACTGGCTTTAGCTTGTGAAGTAATGATGCCTAGTATGCTCTTGTAATGGTTTTTCCTGTTTGAAGATAATCGATTAAGGTAACTCCATGACTATCCTAAAAAGCAGTCGTCATCACTTTCAGCCGAAAAAAACAGACCTTAGGGGACGTAGTTTTAAGGACGACAGTGAGTTGCAAGCAGCTGTTATAGAACATTTTGACGGAAAAACTTAATAAATGTGTAGAAGTTAGGGGAGATTACATTGAAAAATAAAAACTCTTATATTTATTTTTTGTATATCAGGCCGAAAATTTATAGCGCCAACCTCGTATGTATAATTTTACATGCACATACGTAGAAGAAAGTCGAGTGGTGGCCGCACCTCATTTTTCAATATTAATTTGAATGTTACGGTTACCGGTACATTCAGCGTCTCTGTTATCAAGGCTCTTCCTACACTTGCATGCGATGCCGGAGATGACACCTATATACATGATCCGCCACGTGAGAAATCATCTCAGCAAACTCGTGTGACTGAATATTTCGCCGACTTTTACTTCTTACGCAATCGAATCTCTGGGCACACACATTTTATATAATACATGTGTTCCTGGAACGGAGATGTGAAAAATATCGGTATCCGTCAACGTGTATAGCATTAACGAAGCCATTATAAAGAGACGTATGTTTTTACACTTCCATGCATTTAATTCAGTGCAAGGGAGAAGGAAATAGTATAATGTGTACTCGGCAATTTAACTTTTTTCTTCTTTCTCTTTCTCTCTCCCTCGCTCTATGTGTGTCTGTGATAACGAGGCAACCGGGCGATAAACGACCATTTGATAAGAACTCAAATATTCTATTTATCTGTGGATGCTGGTAGTGGATTCAGCTAAAGGAAACGCGAGTAAGGAAATTCGACACCCGATAACGTCTGAACTGAATGCTGCAACCAACGCGTTTTGTTGTGTGTGTATATTGTTTGTTGTACATTGTCGGCAATGGCAGGACGTCGGTTGCCCTACATTGTGACTACAATGTTAGCGTTAATAGCTTGTTGCCACATTAATGTTCTTGGTATGTCACAGGGATTTGTAAGTTTTGTCGTCGTAATTATGGTGACATTGTCTCGTCCGTACTTTGCAATTAGTACACATGAAGAGATATTAAGAATTTTTTACTTTTTGGTTATCTTATATGTAGGCTGTGTAATACTCTGTTATAACTTACTGTTTTTAAATACGGTGGGTAAATTTAAAAGACGCATTTACACTGTAATTTAAATAAAAATTTTCACATGAGAATTTGTTCACTTACAACGAACCTGGTTAAAACGAACTCACGGTCATAACGAACCAGTTGCAAGGTACGGACCAAAATTCCATAAAAGCACTGTTAATTTTTACAAAGGGACATTGTTTGCAATTGATAATGTCCTATCTAGATAATAGAAAGCAGTGCGTAGTCGATAGTGGTGCGGGTGCTGCTTCTGATTGGGGGACACTGAAAAAGGGAGTACCCTAGGGCTCTCTCTTGGGTCCTTTATTGTTTTTAATACATGTGAATGATCTCCCTTGCATAAAACGATACAGTACGCTGATTATACTTCGGTAATTGTAAGAACTAAAGAAGATGCAGCATATACTGTCTACTGTTGAAGACTGTGGTCCATGGTTTGACAGAAACAGGCTGAAGCTGAATATTGAAAAAACCAGTGTGTCGAACTTTGGCTATTGAGAAAATTGTTGATAATAGGAAAGGTTAAACACCTAAGGTGTTTTAAAAATATTAAACAACTACTTGTAAATTATAAATCCAATAGAGGAGCTTGGATGACTTGGAATTACGAGAATGAAACGACGAATTGCATCGCAAGAAATGAAAAATGTTACTAATGTATAATTGCCCAGCGCACCCTGATGTGAAAATTTTTTAACTGCATTAAATTAGTCTTTATGCCACCCGGTACAAGTTCGAAATTGCAGCCCAAGGATCAGGGTGTTATAGACAGTTTTAAAAGTAACTACGGACGACCTCTCCTTGCCAAGATGGTAAATTCTATTAATACTGGCAATGAAGATCTAGTTTTAATCTCTTAGACACTTTAAACATATTTCATATAGCTGGGCAAATGGTAACATGACAAACAATCCTTAATTGTTTTCTTCACGGTGGATTTATCATGAGAGAAGAGGAATTTGATTTACTTGATGATCTACCTTTGCCGAATGGCTTGAAAGAAATCAACAAGACTATAAATTTTATCAAGTGACCATGACTTCAACGAACAACGAATACGTCCACGTTGATTACAATCTTGTGAAGGTGGAATTTTTAAGTGATGATGTATTAAACAGTGAAGCAGAAGATGAGAAAAACGAAGAAATAGAAAGCGATGAAATGATACCCATTCCATTTTTGCATCAGATGCAATTAGATATATTGAAGCCGATCAATATTTTCTGCAGTCGTAGAGCACTCCTCATGATATTATTAACAAGCTAACAGAATTGCAATTATATATTCATAAAATTACATGACCAAACAAACAAAATAAACTAAACTACATACGTAATTCAATTAACGAAACAGACGAGTCACATCATAGACAATGTCAGTGTGATGTCATAACAGTGTTGACCAATTATATTGCTTTGAGCAAGCTGTAATTTTGAAAATAATCTTGGTTTACTGAAAAGGGCGATTGTATTTTAGAAGATCATGGGTGTAGCTTTGCTCTAGAACTAACTCGAAGTGGAAGTCTTTGGTGACACAATAGGCAGCTCTAAACCAGATGAACCTGTGGTAGCTTCTAAATCGTTAATGCTCTACTTTTTCGCTTATTGTCATGTTATTTTGTCAGATAGCTTAGAGGCTCATCATCACCGAGAGAGTCTTTATCTTCTACGGTTATGTAATTGCTTTTCTAGTGCGATTTGTTAGGAGATTCTCACAAGCCTGGCTGAAATATGTTTTTTAACGGCCGAAAAAGACTAGTCGATGGCTCGTATGTGGAAGCAGTGCTATCATAACGATAGCATTAACCTTGTTTACAATTATTGGTTCCAAAGAGCAATGTGATTAATGATGATTATCAACAACTATGAATAAAATTAGGGTTTTGCTTGATAGGTGTGTAAAGTTTATAAAATGCCGAAAGCTTCTGTATTCATCCACCCTTGTACCTTGTGCATTCATCATACAAACGATAGTGGTGTTTTTGCTTCTTTCACCACTTGCAACCTTTGCAACCGTCCTGCTTCCGGTAGATGATAGAACCATTTGCTGCTTAGACGGAACAGTAGAAAGACCTGATTCGTCGACATCGAAGAGTCTGTCAGGGCCAAAGTTATCTTTCAATTTGAACTCTCTAAATGAATCAAAAAATCTGGTGACTGATATTCATCAAGCGACCCAATGATGTCGATACTGGTGTTTTTAAACTAATACTGCGCCTTTTCATGAAAGATATTAACCAAGTAGCCTTATTAAATTGATGTTGAATTTCGTTTTATCTGCAAATTCATACGCTTCAACCCTTCTACATTCTATTCGGCTGTTGAAGTCTTTGATGTAATTAACAAATTCGTCTTCAATTGCAGCTCTGAAAGTATTTTTAAATCTACTCCCACTATGAGTTTAACATATTGATTTTCTTGTTCTACAGAATGCATTGCTGAAATTAATTTTTTTTCTGATCATATTCAACGGTTAGTTTTCTTCTTATACTTTCTGAACAGCTACAATAAAAAGTGTGTTTTCATTGTAAATCACTGGGGGAATGAAATGTCATCATGCCACTTAATAACCCCAAAACAGAAACAATTGAAACTGAACAAAATAAAAAAAAATAGCATGCACCATGATGTGTATAGTATTTATATAAACCTGTCAAACAAGATTAAAGGTGAAAATCAAGTAATCTATTAATAACTGAAAAGTACAGTTAAATTATATATTTAATTATTAAATCATAAATATACTTACTACATTTACCTGTCAATTTCACAACTGTATGGACAGATTTAATCGATGTGCTGCTATACATTCCATCTGCTAAAGAGTTCCGTGCATTTTTAGCGATAATTTTAGTATGCCAGCCAAATAAATTAATAACATGACAGAAACTCAAATACCAAATTAATTATAATTGAAAAAATGCACAAACAACGGTGTAAATTTGTATTACATGAACTTTATAGTAAATATGAGGGTTATTTTCAATAACAATTTATAATATTTAGTTATGTATGTATCAAATGAATATATGTACATATATTTTGGGGTTGGAGTAAATCGATTATTTATCTGTTCGATTGTGGAAATACATCACGAACTGTTATCTATCGTTCACAGTGCAAATACTAGAGATAAAGATTCTGTGATGGAGTTTGTTCGTTCGTTATTGAAACGACCCTTGGAATCACCACTTCTCTTTCATTCGGCTTCACGATGATTGACAATCATCGTCACGGCTCATTGTGTTGAGGGAAGGACGACGTGTAGAACGCTGGAATATAAAAAAATACACAGAAAGGAATCAGACGATTACATTATAGGGAAGTGTTCTACTGGTTCGTTTACAATATTTAATATTATCCGGGAGTTAAATTAACCAAAACGAATTTCATAAGAATTGATGCGTTGATTTAAGAATATTTTGGTTTCATTTGAAACAATTGAGGTGTACATAACTATGCTCGTCTTTGAACCAGTATAGATCAACTTGTGGTAATACTTGATAATAAGAGACCGGACACGATGGGATTATGACTCATCGCCCATGGGCGCAGTATTGAGATTTTGTATTTTTAAAGAGTTTTGAATTTTATTTATATAATTGAACAACAAGTGGGTGTGATCTATAAAATACAAAATACATTATTATTTGTTCATTTTGTAGTTCAAATCGAGTAAACTCTCCGTACTTTATTTATCTTACGAAATATAAGGTAAATAGAGTAAAT